>OU744294.1:17004777-18254777 GCA_916610205.1 Griposia aprilina
CATGCCCAAGGACATGGTATAGGTCCTTAGTACTCAGCCGCATTCGAAGAGCAAATATTCGCAACCCACGGAATAGTACCAGAGATGCAGCAAGGCGATTTAATGTCAGTCAATTTTACGTATGGAGCCTGCTGAACTGATTGGGAAAACATCCATACCATTTCCGTCGCACGCAAGGACTTTATGACGCTGACCCCCAAGCACGCATAGTTCTGTGTACGTGGCTGCTGGATAATCCAGAAGCGAACATTCTGTGGACGGACGAGTCTACCTTCACGCGCGTAGGAATATTTAATATTCATAATGAAAATTATTGGGCGTTTAACAATCCACACGCAATTAAAGAACACTCTCACCAAATTCGGTTCAGTGTCAATGTGTGGGTCGGAATTATTAATGACGTGTTAATTGGGCCAGTGTTTATCGACGGAAAATTAAATGGTGCTACCTACTTGGACATGCTCACAAGCGTGATACCAAACCTAATGGAAGACGTTCCCATAACTTACTTTCGGCAATTGTACTATCAACATAATGGCTGCCCCGCACACTTTGCGACTCAAGTACGCACGTAGGTACTTGAATAATAAATTTGGTCAAAGGTGGATCGGGAGAGGTGGCCCTGTGGCATGGCCAGCCAGGAGCCCCGATTTAACTCCACTGGACTATTATTTGTGGTCGGAGTTAAAAAGGCTGGTCTACACTGATGAAGCCACAAGTAGGGACCAGCTTAAACAAAAAATTTAAAGTGCGTTCGAAACAGTGAGGAGTGATACAAACATTTTGCGAAAACTAAAACACAACTTGCAAAAGCGTGCTCGACTGTGTATTAAGTCAATGGACAACATTTTAAGCAATTACTTCAATACACGTAGGAAGTGTAAATTATTGTTATTTTGTGTAAATATCTAGTTGATTCTAAATTAATCGTTGTAAATAGTCTGATTCCAATTCTTTAAATACGCCCGAAATACTTGCTGTCAATTTTGTACCTAAATTCTGAACTGTGATTTAAGAAAGTAACTATGTAGGTAGGTACCTACATTATTCACCAAAATTAATAATTAACTTCAGCTAGAATTTTTGACGGTCCTAAGCCCGATAAGTATGAAGGGAAAATTGGAGTCAATGTTGTCTTGGTGCACACGGAGCTAACCCGGTTTTGTGGTAATCTTTGTTTTTGTCTTGTCCCTGTAATATCCCAATAAATAAATAATACCTAATAATGTCACGTTCGATACAACAGGTACCCGTACCTAGTACCAACAGGAAAGACTTAAAGCATGTCTGATAGTACACACGGCTACATATCAAGTTATAAATTTCCAGTATAAGCTAATCTCGCAATGTAATAGGATTTCCGTACAATGATATGTCAGCTTTTAATTGAAAATTATAGCTTGATATGTAGCCGTGTGTACCTACCGTAAGTTCGCACCTAGAACGAAATGATAAAATTAGAGGTCAAACACCTCACCGTGCCGTCGGACGATACGGTGCGTTGCGTTGTGAAATCCTGCATAGCTAGTAAATACCTACCAAAGTTTACGATTAATAGCCAAAGCCATACCAAGCCATACAAATCTGCTTTAAAGTAGCCACATAACGGTTTGTAATCTTCAAAATGTAGAATGCTTATTCATATCTAAAGTAAATGCAACAGAATTTACTCCGTGATGCAAAGTCTGGAAGCTCTTTATTTGATAATTGTTACTTGTAAACTTTTTATTGGTCTGAGCTTGTAAACTAAAACTTCTAAAAACCTAAGCGATTAGGCCGCCAGAGTTCTCGGAATTGAAGTGTAAACATACCTGTTTTTTTTGTCGCCCGGTCAGCTGCGTGAAATGACGTCATGCTATTGTAAACATTGTGTGTTGAAACATAACATTGTTCGGGGACCTCTTCGCACAAATTTTCCACAAAAAATGTTTACTAAAAAAACCCGCCTGGGTTTTTTTATTGATAAGTGTAAAATAGGGTATTGTCATGTTATGAGATTAAACACTTTTTGAAATAATGGTTTAATTTTTTAATTAACGACCTTGTTCCAAGAAACGGGGATAAATTCCTTCACACTGACTTCTTACTAGAATTGATAATAAATTACAAGGTAAAACAGGACTAATACCCACATAATAAGTTAGCCTATTGCATAACGATTCTAAAAACACAACTTTTAGTCATCTCACGTAAGTAACTTTCGAGATATCGTCGTTTTAGTCAAGGGCGCCGTTATCGCGCAGTGCCGGCTAGAGGTTCCGTGACAGATGCGCGTTTCGCGCGTAAATCGCCGCGACAGTTGAGACGCAGTGATAAAATACCTACCGAAGTTAACTTTTAACTTTGGTATTTTGTAGTAAGACGTACAAAAATAAGTTCTGACTAAATTCCGTTTATTTCCCTGTAGAGTGTAGACAATGCTGTGACAATGTGTGTGTTGTACCGTGCGTAAGTTCCCGCGCCGTAAATACTATGAAACGCGAGCGCTGCAGTGTCTGTGTTGCAGGGAGTAACGATAATCCCGGCATTTTTAACTTTAACTTTTTGTGCTTTTTCGAAACCCAATAACGTGTCTATTTTTTATTGGATGCTATAGAATGGTAGTAGACCATGGTCTGAACAACGTTTGTTCTAGCAAAACTGTGATTCAAATGTCACAGTGTATATTGCGTATAGTATACTTAATGAATAATAATTCGTATAGAAGCTACGCTGGGCGTATCATACTCCCTGAAGGTTTACGCTAATTCCGCGATGTTGAACACTTTCGGCGTGGAAGTTACGCGGTTATACAAAGTATTATTATTTTAATTTTATGCTTTAACTTTACTTGTCGTTGTAACAGTTAAAAGGAATTCACAAAAATATATTATTTTTTGTCTAGGACGATCTCGCGGATGACGACATCATGATCTTGGATAATGGCGACCAAGTATTCTTATGGCTGGGTGCCAAGTGCTCTGAAGTGGAGATAAAACTGGCTTACAAGTCTGCACAGGTAACAAAATACTTTTACAACTGTACTATTTACTAGCCTATTTCTTCTGTGACTATAGGGTTCTCTTAAAATACCCCTTCTATAAATTTGACAAAAACTGACTGTATTAATATTGTTAATTTCGTATTTCCCACTATCAAGGTATACATCCAACACATGAAGTCAATGCAGCCCGACAAGCCGCGCAAACTCTTCCTGACGCTGAAGAACAAAGAGTCGCGACGGTTCAACAAGTGCTTCCATGGCTGGGGCGAGCACAAGAGACCCCCAGAGTAAACGCCACATAGATCTGCAGTTGCCAACGACTAGTAACCATTAGATGTCTAAATGTAGTTTTCTGAGTGATTTTTAGTTACTAAGTGAAATTGAGGCTCACTTTTTAAATAAAAAGACAAGAGATATGTTCCATATATCACACGGAACTGCCATTGGTCCCAGCATATTTTGGTTATGTTTATATTTTCATTAAAATCATCAGTTTATCATAAATATCGAAACAGTATTGAATTAGTTTGTAAGTCTGTATAATGGTATTGTTGTCACCACTGAAGCCGTTTTAATGAAATATTAGTTTTTTTAACACATTTTACAGACATGTTGACCATTGATATGTGCAATACTGAGTATTACTTGTTGATTAACGAATTTTTAGTATCTACATTATGTGCTTCCAGATTCAAGATATTTTGATACAAATTCTACCACTGCTCAAATCAAAAACACTTTTTTCTGGTAAATTCGATATTTTCTGTCTATTTTCTATTGTATCAATTTACAAGTCTTAATAATAGCAATTAATATTTAGTCACTCACTTCCCAACTACATCTACTTAAGTCTCTCTTTTCATTAGCAATTGTTGCAGTGCTAAAATGTGTTGCGGTTTGTCAAAAATGAAAGACTGAATCATGCCATTATCTCATTTATTTGAACATTCATCTATAAAATATTAAGCACAAGTGTGATGAGATTACACAACGATTATTGCTACATTTGTGAGAGTAACTTTTGACTAGATTAGCAAAGGTTGCCTTGTGTGAGTTACTCCTGTGACAAATGAAACATGCATTTTATTCACAATGCATTTAATTATGACATGATTTATTTTGATGTATCTTGATTGATTTAGCTGTATATAGTATGCTGTTTTATATCTTACAATTATATAATAACAAACTGTATTTATGTAAATCATGTAAATAAAGAGATTTTTATAATATAATAAAATCCATAAATTAATACAAAATTCCTAAGTATTGTGTACAATGCTATTTTGATGTTGAGCACAAAATTTTAATTTTTTTGTAACAATCCTTATAATAAAAATATAACAACGAATGTGAGTGTTACTATATTATTATACCCGCATGAAGTTTACATTATCTGAAACATAAAAAGATTCATTTGTAAAATCATAACAGAAAGGAATATTTAAATGACTAAATATTATAATTAGGATTAGGTACGGGGAGTCCACAGCTACACGGGAAACCGGTAGTGACGGAGGGCCGATCTAAGCCTCCGCCATCTGAATATGTCGTCATGTATGGGTAGGATTAGGTACAGGTTGTATGGGTACAATAGTTAAGTTTTTACAGAAGCTATAGTAATATTGAAATCTAGAGTAATATTTACGCTTGTTCTATGAGGGAAAAGATGTACCTGAATTGCTTTTTAGTCATCATCGTCGTCGTCATCAGACGGTACAAACAGTTCATTCTCTTCTAGAAAATTAGCTATATTTTTACTAATAGCTGCTCCTATAAGCAGACCTGGCACTACAGCCATTATTATACCGAAAAGACCACCCGGAGACTTCTCTGGCTCGGGGAGTATGGCACCAGTCGGGGTAGTCGTAGCGGTCCTCCTTTGTATGGCGTTTTCATGTCTCGTCAGGCTTTTAGATAGCGCCACCAATCGGGATAGCCGAAAAATAGCCATTTTGTTCACAATTCTAAGTGTTGAGTGTTTTACTCGATTATTTTTAGCCAGCTAGAGTACCTAGCTACTATTCTGACAGTGACATACCTAGGTTCAGAAATTTTGTCAATACGTTATCGTCACTTTCAAGTGTCACTCCACACGACGCCCCACAGATTACTAATATGTCGACGCCCACTTCACCGAGTCTGGGCCCAACTGTCACCCTACTGTAGTGACAACAATCTTACAGTGTCTCAACCTCAGAACAAAAACTAAAGCATAGAAGGAAGGCTAAAACAAAAATTCAGGAACTGCCTTTAGTCTCATTCTATCTTATGGCAAGAAAAAGGATGTTAGAATGAGATCAATAATTCGCACTTTGTTTTACTTTTTTGGTTTGTCACAAGATTTTTTTTTTTTCCTAATTGGCAGCTCGTAGTTGTGACCACTAAGGTCCTGGCTACTTAACCGGGCAAACCTGTGGGTGCCTTAAGCTACTAACTTAAAGCCTCCAGCCATTTTTTTTTTTTTTTTTTTTTTTCTATTGGGCAGCTCGTAGTTTTGACCACTAAGGTCCTGGCTACTTAACCGGGCAAACCTGTGGGTGCCTTAAGCTACTAACTTAAAGCCTCCAGCCAGGGGCGAACAATACTTAAATTTAGGTGACCGCACGCTAAGGGCACCCCCTGTGGGGTACGAACCTCGGCTTAGGGCGTCACTGAGGGGAGGGCAGCAAGATGGGACAGGCTGGATCTAAATTATATTATTATTATACTGGGGAATTTAAAGCTACAGGCTCAGCTACGGCGCGGGCTGGCGCGTCGTCGAGCAAGGGTCGGGGGGGGGGGACAATTACGTCGGGGGCGTCGCGTAGGACCTCGGCGGCGAGGTCGGAACGATGGCGGTCTGTGTTTGTGCACTGTACTGGTGGCCCTACTGCTCTCCTGGAGGAGGGTTATGGGGTCATCGGGGTCGGTCAGGGCATGCCTTGGACGGCGGGTACGACTAATGCGGGAGGGGGCATATCTGGCAGCCTCGACAACCAGAGGGTTGCGATGTGAGGCCGCGGAGTCGAAGAAGCGCTTGGAAATGCGCTTCATGAACTGACGGATAGTGGGGATTTTAAGGTCGAGATGGAGGATCTCGTTCCGAACGAACCAAGGGGAGCCGGTTGCCCTACGGAGGAACCGGTTTTGGAGGGTCTGCATCCTATGGATGTGGTGGGGTTTCGAGTGTGCGAAAACCACACTCGCGTAGGTCATGATGGGACGAATGCACGCTGTGTAAATGCGCAATTTGCACTTGAGTGACAATTTGCTGCGTGCATTCAATAGGGAGTGGAGTCTACCGAGAGCGAAAGCGGCGCGCGAACGCGCCTGCTTTATGTGCTCGCCGAAAGAGAGTCTGTGGTCCAGAGTGACACCCAAGTATTTGGCTCGCTTCTCCCAAGGGATAGGCTTGCCGAACATGGTGATCGGACGGGGGGGGGGGTGGGGTTGAGTCTCGGTTTCGAAAATAGAACCGCTTGACTCTTATCGGGATTGACTTCGATTCTCCACTTCCTAAACCAGTCACCGAGTTGGTTGACTGTGGTTTGGAGAGTGCGAGATATCGCGTCGGGGTTTACGCCGGTGTAGTAAATGGCCGTATCGTCTGCGAACAGAGCCAACTGAGCCCTTTTACTCTTGGGGATATCGCTGGTGAAAAGCGTGAAAATGAGAGGGGCGAGCACGGAGCCCTGAGGGACTCCGGCGCGAATGGGGCGGGGGGAGGATAGCGCTCCTTCGATGCGGAATCGGAAGGTGCGGTTCGACAAAAAGTCTCGCAGGATGAGCACGAGACGATCTGGCACTTTAAGTTGGTATAGCTTATATAATAAGCCATTGTGCCAGACTTTGTCGAACGCTTTCGCTATATCGAAGAAAACAGCACCCGTCAACGAACCACGTTGGAAGCCAACGCTTATGTGTTCGACGATACGGTGGACCTGTTGGACGCACGAGTGTTGGGTTCGGAAACCGAACTGCTCGTTGGGAATGAGACCTTTCGTCTCGGCATAGTCTCTGAGACGCTTATAAATAAGCCTCTCGTAGATCTTGCCGATGAAATTGAGGAGACTGATGGGGCGGTAGCTGGAGGGAGCGGATTTAGGCTTGTCCGGCTTGGGAATGCCGATGACAGTGGCCTGTTTCCACGCTTGGGGGAAGATGTTATTGCTCATGGCACCATTGAAGATGGTGGTCATTAGCATGATCAGGTGGGCAGGGAACAGTTGGAACACCTTATTGGTCATTCCATCAGAACCGGGGGCTTTACGGGGCTTAAGGCCCTTTATGAGCTCTTGCACTTCGTCGGGGGTGACAGGAGGCAGAGGGCACTCGGGGTCTTCTACGGGGGGGAGGGAGGCTCTCCTTTCGACTTCGGCGTCGACCTCAGAGAGGTGAGCTTGGTCTACAGGTTGAGAGCTGGGCGAGCATTGGGCCTCAAGACTGTCGGCTAGGCACTCGGCCTTGTCGACATCATCGAAAGCGATGGTATTGTCTGGGCGGATCAAGGGGGGCATAGGGACTACTTCTCGGGATTTGAGTTTCCTCTGAAGCTCCCAGAATGCTAGGTGGGTAGGCTCAAGTTCGCTCAGCAAATCATCCCAGCCCGTTTCCCGATGCTCCGCTACACGTGTCCTTACAGCTCGCTGTAAGTAGCGCATATGGGCTCGGTTCGCGTCACAGGGAAAGTTGCTGTACGCACGGACAGCCGCGTTCTTCTCAGTCAACAGTTCACGTACATCGTCCGGCAACTTCCAGCGACGGTCGTCCGTCGCTGGAACTTCCCTTGAACAATCGTTCAGGACTGATTGTACGTGTCCAGTGAATGAGTCGATCGCGGCCGTCGTGTCAGCGATAGAGTCGAAGAGGTCGGGGATGGAATCTAGGTGGGGGGACGTGTTGGATTTCAGGCGTTCGCTTACTTTCCTCCAGTCCGTTACCACTTTTGTGGAGGGGGGTTGGTCGGGGTCAGGGAGGCCTACGCGAGGGGCTAGTTTAAGCACAACTGGTCGGTGGTCAGATGATAGTTCGTGTATCACCTCTATAGAATCCAACCGTAGGTTGATATTCTTTAAAAGTGATACATCGAGCACGTCAGGGGTATGGTCAACCAAGTGGGGGAAGTGAGTGGGAGTCATCGGGGCGATGACATCGAAGTTTAGAGGGGTACAGAGGTCGAACAAGTGTCTCCCTCGGGTAGATATTCTGGTACTATTCCAGGCGTGATGTTTGGCGTTGAGATCCCCCGCTATGATAACGGAGTCACTCAGGCCGAGAAGTAAGGTCAGGTCGTCAGTCAGGAGTTGGAAGTTCTCTGATTGGTTCGTAGGGGGGAGGTAGACCGATACCAAGGTGATCGGTTGGTGGCCTGTCATGCCTAGTCGGCAAATGGAGACTTCTAGTCGTGAGAGGGGGGGCGGGTCCAAGGGGATGCAGTAGAGGAATTTTCTGTAGTAAATGAGGGTGCCACCCTTGTGACACCGAGTCCTGTCGTTTCGAACAACCCGATAGTTCGCTATCGACGGCGTTCGCGTGTGGGGTTTTAGGAAAGTCTCCTGTACGAGGAGGACATCGATCTGGTGGTCGCGGAGGAAGATACCGATTTCGTCGCGCTGACCTTGGATGCCATTGGCATTGAAATAACCTAGCTTTAGGGATCGGGGTTTTAAACGCGAGAGGATTCCGTTATCCATTAGTGGGATTGGGAGAGTTCACGAATGACTGTAACGCGTGCGTAATGTCCGGGTACGCGTTATATATGCACTGAATGGCATAAAGGTTACCGGCATTTCTGGCGGCAACGATTTCATTGGCCATTTGACGGGCGCGAGGGGTGAGGAAGGCAGTGAATGTGCCTGAGATCACGTTGAACGGATCCATGGGGTTGGGGCCTACAGCCACGGGTGTGGATGAGGAAGGAACGGGCGCGACTGGGGCGGGGGTGGTGGCTTAAGGAGCCGGGGGGTTAGTGGCGAGGGGCGCGGGTGCGCGCGCGGGCGCGGGCGCGGGTGCGGGCGCGGCCGCGAGCGCGTGTGCGCGAATGCGGGGGTCCATCTGATGAGCGATGAGGGGCGGAGGGGGGGGTTGGTTGCGTACCAGGGGCGGGAAGGCCTGTTGGTGCTGGGATAAATTCCAAGCGTTGGGTCTCTGGGGACTCAGACGCTCGGGAAGTTGAGTGGAGGGGGCTTCCCTTCCCTGACGAGCGTCCGTACGCTTCGCCAGTTTGGGATTCGTTGCCTTAGGGGCTTTGGGGCAGCCACGGTAGTTGGCTGGATGCCCGGAGAGGCCACACAGCACACAGCTGGGTGGTTCCGTGCATAGGGTACGGTCCTTTGGGCGGGAGCACTCGGAAGTGCCATGCCCACCCAGGCACTTGACGCACCTGGGTGTGGCATGGCAATTCTTTTGGGAGTGACCGTATAGTTGACAGCGGTGACACTGGCCAACTATTCCAGTCTTGCGGGGCTTCTGGATATCGAATCCAGTGAGATGACATAGGGACTTGATCTTGAAGATCGGGTGGTGTCCTTCGACGGGGGGGCATACAACAAGGACCATGTTGTATGGCTCGCCGCCTCGGGCACGGTGCATGCGGTGCACCTCGGCTACTGGGATGCCTTGTGAGACAAGGTCTTCCTTAAGATCGGAGGTAGCGATCTCCTTTGGGATCCTATTGATTACTACGCGGGTCTGGCGGTCCTCGGGGAGGGAGTACGTGTGGAAGGACACACCACGTGCTCTGAGGAGCTTAGTAAGTTCCCTATAATCGTTGGATTTAGGGACTTGGACCTTAATGCCCTGCTCGGTTGAACGGGCACTGGTGAAGCCGATCCTGAGATCGACGCACCATTTGGACACTTCGGTCCATTTCGATTTGTCTTGGATGAAGACAGGGGGGGGGGGTGGGGGTCTTTTTGGGGTTGCTTTCCAGGAAAGCATTGGGAACCGGGGGAGGGCTTAACGCGGGGGGGGGGGGCCGGTCGCGATGGCGACGACGGGGGTCGGAGTCGCAAGGGTGGGCGGGGGAGTGACCGATTGGTCCCTAAGTTTATTTGCCTGTGAAGAGGCGAAGTTCTTTTTCCTCTTGGAGGAAGAGGTGACGGTCTGGAAACCGTCATCCTCGGAGGAGGAGTTCGTCAGGGTTTCCGAGCCTGAGGAGTACGGGGAGACGGGGCGTCTAGTTGTTGTCCGATGGTCGGTTTCCATCGGTACGGGGGGGAGGGGGGCGGTTTGCACCGGGGGGGGGGCCTCTAGTGCATCGCTAAAGTTAGCGATGGCGGCAGAGTTGTCGGAAGGAGAGGGGGTGGGGGGCTGCAGAGCAGCGAACTTAGCGCCATATTTGGCGAGGAACTCGGGGTCCTTAAGGAGGACCTCCCTAAAGAAGGTCGCGATTAAGGCATCCCCCATGGTTGGGGGGTGCGGGGCTATTTCTTGGGGGGGATGTTGGAATTTAAGATTCCAGCCTAAAAATTCCCTATGCCTAACTCCCCGGGTGGGTGTTCCCGGGGATGAGTTACCCTCCCTGTCGGGTATAGACAGGGAGGTGAGTACCTATGGTGAGCCTTAAGCTTGTAAACCCGTCGCCAGTCTTATTGTGCGAACGGGGCCCTGACAGTCTAGCGCGAAGGGTGTAGACACACCCTAGAGACACTAGGTGAGTAGCTGGGAAAGCAAAACTGTCACCAGAGCCGACTAGGAGATCCCCCAAGGCCGGTTAGCTCTGGGACCCGTCCAACTGACTGCCTCGCCCTGAAAGGGTTCGGCGGGTGTGTTGGGACAACACCCCACTCGGATCGTTAACACCGCTAGGTATCCACCGAGGACCACGAAACTGTGGTTTTGCCCAGAAGGGGCCTAGTGAAGTTACTCACACAATCGCGCAGTTAAAGAAATATCACTTGCCTTGAAAAAGGCAGTTTTTAATTGATCACTTGATACGACCAATTAATTAAATAAATTTAATTAATTGTTCGACGATCGGATGCGGCCGGGGCGGCAGCGGGGGCGCTACGAGGTTCGCAGCGAGAAGAATTAAACTTCGACAAAAATCGAAAACGGGAGAGCGCAAGCACACAACCGTTTGCGACCGATGCCGAGAGTCTAATGATGATGTCACAAGATGATCTGTCATTTTGGTTATATTGGTTCTATTTCAACCCGGCCAAATTAGGTAGTACTTTGCTTCAGAGTATGACAGTTCGGTCATTGAACAATTTGATTTGTTCGCGTGTTCATTGTTCATGAGTTTCATCTATTACATAATATACTCTATGATGAGTTTGTAGTAAAATCGAGATATTTTTATAATAATTCTGTTGTTATATTGCACGAATTCTTTGTATAAATATACATAGTGAGTGTGCGGACTCTGTGGCAGGGTATATAGTGTTCTGTGCTCTGTGGTATAATGTCTTGTGTGGTTGGGTGCTGCAAGTCCCATTCTTTACGAAAAGAAAATAACCAACAACTATTGACTTTCCATCGGTAAGTTTTTGTCAAATTATTTGTCTAATGCGAGCTGATAACCGATTAGAAATATAAAACAAGGTTTGCTGAATCACTTTGTAGTGGAAAGCAGTCGTAATAACTATTTCAGTGGAAGTTTTAGCGACTATTCGGACATTTCTTTGAGGTTATCATAAATATGCATAGTGACGTAAATAATATTGTCGATACTTTTATTTTACAGATTTCTTAAAGACGATGTGAAAAAAAATTATGGGTAAATCTCATTGGTAGAAGAAATTGAACTCCAAAAAAAGCATAGTCACATTTGCTCCAAGCATTTTACTTTGGATTCATTTATGTTTACAATGAAACTGCAAAATGGAGACGACTTCGATATTTAAAGATATTAATATCATGACGGCACCTTGTCAATATATCTATGAAAACATCAAATACGAAAAGTTTTTTTTTTTAAATATCTAAAAATATTTTTTGTAAAAAAGGTGAAAGACACAATTAGTTCAGGCTGGCTAAACTAGACTCACCTCTCATGGAGAACTGTTTGAAATGTTACAATAAAATACCTCGCCATATACTTTAACTGAATAAAACGAAATTTAAATCTTGTATAAAACACACTATGCAGCCAAGCATATTATAAGTTGGGGGATTACATCGCTAATAAAAATGCTTGGCTCAATTTGGTCCTGCTCCACAAAGGCGCATAAACTAATTGAGTAGCATTTGAAACTACTGTTGAAGCTGTTGAAGATTGTAAAAACTATCTTTGCATTGTATAAATTCAAGCTCTCGGTATTGTATAATTGCATAGCACATGTGTGAGCGCTGTATGTACCTACTATAAAGTTACCATTTAATAGGTTCGTCTTTCATTGACTTGAATGTGCCCCTACAATATACAAAGCTAAATCTCTCTGATCTATATCTGATTGGAAATTATTTTTGTTATTCCAAACATGATTTTATACCTACTACATATACTTGTTATTTTTTTGAAATTTACAGACTTACAAGTTAAAGTTAATGTAGGTCTGCACTTATGAACCTCGACTGATTCGACCTATTCTTCTTAAAATGTCGTCCATTACATTTTAACCTTAGAGCTTAAGCTGTCCTGCCAGGGTCGCGAATTGTTCGAAAGAGTTACCGTAGCCCTGGCGCAAAGGCAACTGAAGGAACACGGTTGGGTTTTAGTCAGTAAGAGTCTGACACGGCCTTCCGCTCCGCCCAGAGCGGGAGAGGTCATTTGATGATTTCCAACCCAAAACAAAAAAAGAGCTTAAGCTGTAACAAATAGTCGAATTTTAAAATAGATTTAATTTACCCGTAAAATTTGTTGATTTATTTGAAGATTAATAATTTCCCTGTGCTCATTCATTCACGATTTTTGCTATAATTTATATATTTCAAGAAAGTTTAATATATGTCATCACCGACATTCATTTTGGCAATTAATGCATGTCATCGATAAATTTATCGACGTTGAAAGTGCGTGAGTCACATCATTAGTCAGAATAAAATTAGTGACAACCTACAAAATTTCGAAATGTCTTTTGTACGCGTGTCCTTCTCTAACATATCAGCAGCCTCCATAAGTCAAAGTGAACCAAATATATTGAGTGCAGTTGCTATTTTAGCTTTCCTTCTATGCTTTAGTTATTAATCTAAGCCGTGAACACATATGTGAAGTGAGCTGTCAGTGTCATCCCACTGATGCTAGGGATTAACCAAGCATAACATTTACAATCATAATCGAGATTTTAATAATATTTTATAAGCTAATTCTGTTGATCATTTTATATTAAGTAGGTACTTATTTCAAAGCTAGTATTTAAGTGTCTAAACATTAGGTACTATTTTGGAGGGTTTTAAAATAAAAAAGTACTTAAAACAGAAATTCGGTTAGAAACTCAATGTTGTTTTTTTTGCCTAGATTAGGCGCCTGAGGCGCGAGCGTGGCACGCACGTACAATAAATAAAATATAACACACGTTTAAGACAGCTACTAAAGAAAATGCGCATCGACATTGTTTGTCATTTTATTAAGAACCCTTAGATAAATGATTAGTCTCGCTGCGCTCGACTAGATACCGCCAGAGTACCTGTCAAATGCGGCAACAAATAGTACGCCGAAGTCGGCGTACCCGAGCCAGTCAAACTGCAAGCTGTGTGACGGGTATGCGCCAAATGTTTTATAAAATTTTGGTCATAATCCGAAGTAAAATGCCAGTTTGCGTAGTGAAACTGTATAAAAATAATACTACAAGAAATAAGAACGACACTGGGATCACATACCATCATTAAGTACCTATCGTATAATTTCGAAATTTCAACATAAAATGACATGAACCCTAAACGCCATTCAGTGTTGCCGCGTATACAAGAATCAAGTTCCCCGTGGATGAGATTTTTATATTTGTTGTTTTTGTATTTTATTATATAACCTATTTCATTTATCTAACCTAGTTATTATAACTTAACCTAGTTCTATAAATTATTTAATGTTTATTTTTGTAATCTATACACTTAAGGTCTATAAACTACTGACACTATTTCAAGGGGTGATTCTATCCATGAAACTTAACAACTTTCCCCAAGGAACATGGACCGAAAAATAAAAAAAAACCGTCCTCCCATAAAAAATGCGCAATCAGTTGATTGACTTACTACGGGAAAACCAACTTTATTTTTCGTATTTCGACTCATGTTCCTGAAATGTAAACTTCGTGTCTGTACATCAAAAATTTTTGCGAAAAAAATATTCGAGGGAATGAAGGATACTCGAGAGAACACATTAGAATCATTTTTAATAAGTAATGTTTTTTTTTTTTTTTTATATATTTTTTAATCTTCTAATCATTGATATACATACTTACCTTCCATTTTTCTAAAGAAGAAACCTACACCTAACGTATACACGAATATTAAATACATTCGATTTTAATTTATTGTTCATTTTAAAAAAAAAACTGAGCTACATTTATAACTTAAATAATAGACCACAGCATAAAATATTTTTCCCATTAACTCGGGTAACAGTTGAGCAGCTGGTATCACAATCTTCACGCACACTAGTTGACAATGTAAACTGACAAATATCAAGTGGCGATGTCTTACACACACTACAATAATGAGTTGCCGCATTCACGGAGCTATTGTTTTTGGATAGCGCGGTATCTAGTCGAGCGCAGCGAGACTAATCATTTATCTATGTATGAACCCATTTGTAGGCGACGCGTAATCCCATTGCCATTTTAATTTTGTATTTTGATTTGCATTTAACAAATCTAGGGCCCGTAAAGGCGCGAGAGACGCAAGCGAGCGGGAGGGGCGCGCACTCTTAGCGGCGGCCGCTCAGCCGCGATTATCAAAACATATTTTCGGTGATCTTTACCAGTGATGCCAGACTGGGGGAATCCCCCCAAATTTGTTTTTTTTCTATAGTTATGGGGGGATAATTGGGGGGACAATATTTTTGGGGGGATATTTGGAGGCAAAAAATTGGGTTTGGAGGGAATTGGGGGATTTTTATTTATTTATTTATTATATTTGGGAAAACAAACAGTAGTATACTAGACATAAACAATGTAGTCTTAAAAATTAAAATTAACAAATATACTACCCACAACATTTTCCACGAAATCCGGGTTACCAAAACTGTAATCCGGGAAAAGCCGCGGCTAGCCGTGATGATTAAATCAGTAGTTTCAAAAGACATTTTGCGCAGCGTTATCAATTACGTTTTTACAGCTTCCGGCTATTTCTAATTCATGATTTTGATTCATGACATGAAAGAAAAGAAGATTTTAATTACTTGTGTTGGTAATAACCAACACAAGTAATTATCGCAAGCAAGCAAACATCTTCAAGCATCCAATTAAATAAATAAATATTCTAAAATGGAAGCTATTGCTGAAATAGTATAAAATTGTATTTCTTATAAATGTTTGTTAATGTTTTGCCATTTGTGGGGGTGTTTTCTTCAAAAGCTGAATTTTGGGGGGATTTCGGGAAAAGTTTGGGGAGTAAGCTGTTGCTGTAATAGTATAAAATTGTATTACATTAATAAATTAATATTTTGCCATTTGTGGTGCCATTTGTGGGGGATTTTTTCTACAAAATCTAAATTTTGGGGGGATTTTGGGGAAGGTTTGCGGAGAACACGAGACGGTCATCTGGCAACACTGATCTTTACCTATGACCGCGCACGGACGCATTATCATTTGCGTCTCCCCTCCCTATATAAAATGTACTCTGTGGTCTCCCCACCCTTCACTCTTTCGTAAATCTGGTGTTTCCAATATATATGTCCACATCACCTACATTAGTTGGTCTTCGAGTCGGATTTCTGGATGTATCATACACCACCGCGAACCATGACGAAAACTAGGAGTGCGAAAAGAAGGAACAGGAGCAAAATGAAGCGCTACAAAAAAATGCTCAACAATTGCAAGTTCAAGAACAATGCAAAGACGAAGTCAAAGACATTTCGAAAGAAGCTGTAGAACATAATGAACCCGGGAACAAGATGAAAGAAAATCAACCTGGACCTTCTACTGCCCAAAGTGTTCAACAGTCTACCCGTTATAAAAAATCATCGACGTCATCTATTACGGCGAAAAAGAAAAGACTGGAACTGGAAGCCGCTAAAGCAAAAGCCCAAATTAGAATGGAAGTGATAGACAAACAACTAGATGCAGACCTAGCAGAAATGGAAGACGACAATAGCAATTGCAGTCTACCCTCAGAAAAATATGTAAATGACCGTGTAGTGGAAAAGTGGCTGGAAAGTAGTCGGCAGGAAGTGAATACACAGGGCGTCACCAACCGTGGCATCCGCGATGATGTGCTGCGTCCGGTACCGCAGGAATTGCACCTGCACTATGTGGAACTCGCCGGCCCGCAACCACCCGCTACGGAACTCGCGCTCGAAGCACGCCCGCCACCACCAACTGCTGGTGGCACTGATGAAACCGTGCGAGCTCCCGCGAGTGCTCTGAAGGACCTTGTCGCTGCCTCTGCTACCGGTGCCAGCAGATCTAACGACGGAATGCTGAATCGCTTGTGTACACCGAGGGACTTACCTTATTACTCAGGTGACCCGCTTGAATCGCTTCAGTACAAGCTAGCATTTGAAGAATCCTCTCAAGTGTGCAACTATAGTGACAAAGAGAACCTATGGCGTCTGAGGAGGAGCCTACAAGGGCCAGCAAAAGAAGCAGTGACAGCCTTACTCATTGGTGCTACCTCCGCAGTAGATGTCATGAACACACTGGAACTTCAGTTTGGAAATCCTGATGTAATCATTTCCAGGATCCTGCAGGTCATAAGTAAATTACGTCCCATGGCACAAGAATATCAGAAAGATATTATTCCTTTCTCCGTGAAAGTAAGAAACTGTGTCGCTGCTGTAACTGCCATCGGACGCGAACAATACCTAAAAGGAATGAACATTGTATCGGTCATCCTCTCGAAACTACCGATGATACTGGTCTCAAAGTGGACTGATTACTGCTAACCTCTTATTAGTAACACAGAAAAACCAAAGCTGCTAATTTTGTCCGAGTTCCTGAGTGAAGAAGCTGTGAAAATGACAACAACTTCTGTGAATTTATCGAGCATGCAGTAATATGGTAAACAAAGTTACAACGAAAACTCTAAACATCGTACTCTAGTGGTGAACAGTGAACAAGTGAACAATGAACGAAAAAGTGTTATGGAGTGTCGGTACTGTCACGTTTCCGAGCACTTACTACGAGACTGTAAAAAGTTCAAAAAATCATTACGTGAAGACCGCTGGGCATTCGTAAAGCGCCATGGTATTTGCTACAAGTGTCTCACGTCACAACATAAACAAGATACTTGTACCGCACCGGCTTGTGACGTAGACAACTGCCGACTATCTCACCATCGTTTGTTGCATTATATTGTAAACAAAAACTCAGTGCCGCGTAATAGTGTGAATATAACCGATGTAACCGAGACTGAAACCGAGAATGAGTCGCGAGTGGAAACTGTCAATCATCTTCAAGTGAACTGCCGTAAAGTTTTACTTAAGACTGTGCCTATTTACCTACACGGACCTAACGGTACTTTTCGTAGTGTCGCCCTCCTTGATGACGGTTCAACTGTGACGTTGATAAGCGCTGCGCTCGCGTCAAAAATAGGATTGCGCGGTAATAAACAATCTATGCGTGTGTGCGGTGCATGGGACAATAGCGAAGTGGTATTGGTATGACGCTAGTAGAAAAGTTAAAATGTATGGGGTTGACATAAGCTATCGAAATGTCACGTGATCATAGGTCAACGAACAAAAATTAGCTAGACAATGTTAACAACATTCGATTATGAAATGAATCGACAGCGTCGAAAGATTAGGTACTTCCACAGAGATGCATAGCCAATGGACACTTTTTGACGAGCGTTATCGCTAGTTTTTGGAATCATTAGCGAAAGCGATAGCGATTGTAGAAATAGAATCGCTCCGAAGCGAATGCTATTTGTCTAAGCCCTCAGGGCAACTACCGTCGGTGGCGACAACTACGGGCCTTATTTGACCCTAGGTGTGCCACCGGAGGAAGCGGAAAGGGTCCTGGCCCGGGAGCGACGGATATCGTACCTCCTTGCGTCGATATACGTACGCTTCTGGCCCACGACCCAACCCTCTGACACTAAGACAGACAGCACGGACAAGGAAAACGCGCTACCGACACCGACACAGACAACTGACCCGAACATTGAGCAGCTTGAGGTGGTCATGGCCCGAGCAGCAATGGCCGATGACGAAAGCACCAGGCCGCCCGCATCACCCGGCTGGAACGAGCAGCTATTAGCCTCGTCGCCGGGCGACCAACACGACGACCAGCGGGTAGGGGAAGCGGAGGAGCTATCCGATGGATCCATCTCCGACTTTTTTTTTTTTTTTTTTGATCCGGGGTGGAAAATCCTCATGGATGTCCCCCGCCCTGGGGGGGCGGAGGGGTCTGTCAGACTCTTACTGACTAAAAACCACCCCGGTGTTCCATCTCACACCTGCGCCGGGGGTCGCGGGAACATACGAATCTTCCGCAACCCCCGACTGGTGCCGGCCCGCCTCTGCGGGCCCCGTCCGGTCGAGCGGGGGGAGTGAGGTGTTTGACTCCCCCCGCGACGTCTAAGAGGGGCGCGCGTGGAACACAACGCGCCGCCGCCTCGGGTCCTGATGTATGGGGGGCGACGGACGTCCCCAAGTCCGTCGTCCCTGGACCCATTTAGGGGGGCTGGAAGAGGGCGTTGTCCGCCCTCCGCCGACGCCCGGTGCGCCTGCTGCGGGCCGGGTGAGAGGATGAGATCTCTCGATCCCTTTCCGCAGCCTCCTTCTGCGAGATAACTGTTTCGCAGAAGGATACCACCGCGTCCCAGGACTCGTCGCCGCCGACCATAGCATTCACTACGGCCGGCAGTGACAGGTCACTGCCTACTCCTGAGATGAGGGCACGGCGCGGCTCCTCCCAAGCGGCACACTCTGCCAGCGTATGCCGCGCCGTGTCCTCCCGACAGTCGACGCAGTGGTGACACCGGGCGTCCGGCTCCCTGTTTATGCGACACAGGTACTTCCCGAAACAACCATGCCCCGAGAGCACCTGCGTCACCCGAAACGACAGGGAGCCGTGCCTCCTCCCGAGCCAGAGGTCGAGCACCGGCCGGACCGCCTCGATAGTGACGAGGCCGGCGGTAGGGCGTGAGAGCCTGTCCCGCCATTCCGCCACCAGGACCTCGCGGAGCTGCGACCGACGCTGCTCCATATGTCGCTGCATCGGTCGCTCGCCCCGCGCCCGCCATTCCTCGCGCCACCGGTACAGTGACGCGAGCACCTTCGCCTCCAGGTCCCAGGGCGGGGATCCGGCCAGTGCACAAGCCGCCTCGTAGGAGATCGTGCGGTACCCCCTTATGACTCTGACGGCCATCGCTCTCTGCGGCTTTCGCAGAACAGCAATGCTGCCGGCCGTCAGGTCAGCCGCCCAGATCGGGGCCCCGTAAAGGGCCATCGATCGCACGATCCCTACGTAGAGCCGCCTACAAGCGGCGCTCGGGCCCCCCAGATTGGGAAGCAGCGTTGACAGCGCCCCAGCCGCGCCCAACAACTTGGGCGCCAGCCGCCGGAAGTGGGGGCCGAAATCCCACCGACTGTCGAGCACCAAGCCCAGGTACTTCATGGTGGGCTCGACAGCGATTCGTACCCCTCCCACCACAATGTGGGATCCGGACGGTGGCGCCCGCCGGGGACCATGAAACACCATGGCCTCCGACTTGTTGAGGGCCACCTCCAGGCCGAGGCGCCGTATGCGGCTCACCGTCTGTGAAACCGCAGCCGTCGCCAGCAACGCTGCCTCCCTGTGCGAACTCCCCCGGGCCGTGACCAGCGTGTCGTCCGCGTAGCACGTCAGGTTGACGCCCGGTTGGAGTTCGCCTCTCAGCACCCAGTCGTACCCGATGTTCCACAGGAGCGGGCCCAGGACCGAGCCCTGTGGAACACCGCACGACATGTGGCGCTGGCTAACGCCATCGCGTCCCATGTAGGTGACACACCTCTCCGCCAAATAAGCCCCAACGATGCGGCGGAGGTAGAGAGGCACCCGATGATACCGCAGTGCCTCCCGAATACAACTCCAGGGCAGGGTGTTGAAGGCGTTGGAGATGTCCAAGGACACCGCCACCACCACCCCACCCCGGGACACCGTTTCCTCCGCCAGGACTCTCACCCGCGATATCGCGTGGATGGTGGAGCGCCCATGCCGAAAGCCGAACTGGCTCTCGTCCAGGTCCGGCCCTTCTCTGCACAAGTGGCCGACGAGGCGGGCTGCGAGTATCCGCTCCAGCAGCTTCCCCACCTCGTCTAGCAGCACTATGGGCCGGTACGCGGACGGCGAGTCCGCAGGGCGCCCCACCTTCCTGAGCAGGACCAGACGACCAGTCTTCCACAAAGTGGGAAACTGGCCCCGCTCAAGGCACGCTGTGTAGAGTCCTCTCAGCTGGGGCTCCAGCTCCTTCAGAGCGAGGGCTAACGGTCGGCCGTGGATCCCGTCGGGCCCCGGAGCCACGTTCTTGGCCCGGAGCCGCATCACGGCCGCCCTCATCTCTGCCTGTGTCACCTCTGGGACGCTAATGGCGTTCTCCTCTGTAGACTCTGCAGCTGTGGGCAAAGCCATCGGCGGCGGAGTATGCTCCGCTCTTGCCGGGAAGAGGGCTGCAACTACCTCCTCCAGCAGCTCGGGCTGAAGACTCTCCGTAAGTGGAGGCGCTGCGGCTCGAAGTTTCCCTCGAACCGCTCGATAAGGGCGCCCCCATGGATTCCCGTCTAGAGTCTCCAGCATCTCCTCCCTGGCTCGCGTTTTCGCCTCGCCGACGGCCAGCCACAGAGTCTCTTTAGCCGCGCGGTACACCTCATACAGCGCGGCTTCTTCGTCAGGGACCCGACGACGTCTCCTCCGGTAACGGGTGTACTGGCGTCTCACCGTCACACACGCGATGCGTAATTGCGCAATCGCGGCGGACCACCAGTACACCTGGCGCCTTGCTGACTGTGTGTGGACGCGGGGCATGGACGCGTCGCTGATTTGCGTCATCGCCCCGCGGAACCACAGCGCCTCCTGTTCGACGTCGATGGGTCCGCTCATTGCCGACTCCCGGATCCAGGCCTGGACAATAGCGGCCTCCTCGAGAAGCTCCCTGTCGATGCGCTTGAGCGCCCAGCGCGGGTCATCCGTTCGCAGGCCCGCTGAACTGCGGCCGCCGGCGGTCTGGGCGGAGACGTCGAAACGGATGTATCGGTGATCCGACAACGTCTCCACCTCCGCGGCAACACGCCAGTCGCGAACACGGCTCGCAACAGCAGGGCTAGCGAACGAGACGTCCACTATTGACCCGCCCCGCTGCCGCACGCACGTGTGGACCGAGCCCACGTTCAGGACGACCAGGCCAGTCGTGACCGCCCACTCCTCCAGCGCCTCACCCCTAGCATCGGTCACCGGAGATCCCCACGCCGCAGACTTGGCGTTGAGATCCCCTAGCAACAGCACGGGGCGAGGATGGAGTCGGCCCACGACGGCACCCAACTCGACAAGGAAGCTTTCGAAGTCGGCGAGACTCTTGTTGGGCGAAAAATACGCCCCAACCACGCCAATGCCGTCCGCAAGGGCGGCCACCCAGCCGTGTCCTCGGGACGGGTTGACGAGAGCCCCGCCGATGATGGCCACCAAGCCATCCAGGTCCCCCACCC
The DNA here is from genome assembly GCA_916610205.1 of Griposia aprilina. Classification (NCBI taxonomy): domain Eukaryota; kingdom Metazoa; phylum Arthropoda; class Insecta; order Lepidoptera; family Noctuidae; genus Griposia; species Griposia aprilina. The sequence continues at coordinate 17,026,470 of OU744294.1, forward strand.
AGTTATCCCGGGGGGGGACAAAGTACGGCTCGGCGACCACAGCCACGCGAATCAACCACTCCGCCATGCTCTGGAGCAAGAGATCCTGAGCTCTGGCACAGTGGTTGAGATTGCCCTGGAGGAAATGGTAGAGCGCCATTAGGCGCAATCCATTCCCTCCGCACCATTCCTAGGCCGGGAGTCGGCCGAAGGGCAGCCAGGCTGAGGGGGGGGTAAAGAGCCCCCCGCAGTCTTGGCACCCCTTTTTCTCTTGCTGGCGGGGGCGCCACAGGCTTTTCCGCCCGCTCTGTGCCCGGCGGGCCTCCCTGCAGCTGTACAGAGGCTGCAGTTTGGCGCCGCGGAGCACTGGGCCGCCTTGTGGCCGGGCTGGCCGCAGCGATAGCACTGCTCGCTGCGGTCAACTTCGGCGGTGCACCGTGCCCTAACATGCCCAATGTCAAGGCACCGGTAGCACCGCATGGCCCTGGGCTGCAGCAGCTTGACACTCGCTGCAACCCATCCCACCAACAAACGCCCACCGCCAGCGACCTTGTTCGCCGCCGCCACCGGGCACCGCACCCAAATCGTGCCGAGCCCGGAAGCATCGGCGCGAAACTCGCCCGCCCGCACGTCGTCGGGCGGACATCCACCGACTCGGGCGACGGCCGCCACAACTTCGGCCGGAGTCGTCGAGTCGTCCAAGCCTCCAACGCGCAGCTCAGCGGTCTTCATCGGCCTGGACACCTTGACGTCCTCCGGGTTGAGGACCTCTCTCAGTTTGGCGGCCAGGATATCCGCCTTTTCGCCGCTAGAGGCACCCGACACCTCGAGCAGCCGCGCCCCCGTAATCGCCGGCTTCAGTCTGAAGCCGGACGGTGTGCCAAGGTCGGGAAACGCGACTTTGGCTTTTGCTTCCATAAGGACCGCCTTGTAGGTGACGCCCCTTTCGATGGCTCCGGGCTGCAGCGTAATAACTACAGCCGCGGAGCGTGGGGCTCTGACCTTAGGCGGTCTCTGGGCCTTCTTCGCTGCCGGTGCCGGTGCTTCAGCGGGTGCCGGTGGCGCCTTCTTGCCCCCGTGACGGCGGCCCCTCTTGACAACCGTTGTCCAGGCCTCCGTTGTAGGATCGGGCGCGGCCGCCGGTGGCGCAGCCGCCCGGGAAGTGGAAACGGACGAACCCTCTGCGGGCTTTTCGGTCCCCCTCCCGGACTGGCTCGACTCTGTCGCCGTGGTAAATAGTGGCCCCTGATTAGCCGGCCCCTCTTTTCTCCGCTTGTCCGCAGCGAGCGGTGGGCGGAGGGTTTCCGCCGGCAGGAGCCTTGCCTCTATGGCCTCCAAGCGGGCACCCACCATCGTCCCACACTGCATCATGCAGATGCGGGCGATCTTTTCGATCTCCGCATCCGCAAGTGCAGGGGTCGAACACGGGACCGGCGCTGGAGTTGACGACGGCGCCGTGACGGAAGAAGAGCCGGTGGCCGCGGGAGCAGCCCTCTGGGCAGCGAACTGCCGCTTGAGGTCCTCCAGCTCAGCTCGGAGACGGCCGTTCTCCTCCCATAGCTTCGCCGTCTCCTCTGTGCTAGTGCGGGTTAGGAGGACCTCAACCGCCTCCTTAATTCCGTTAGCCGCCTCTTTCAGGGCACGGGTGAATGTGCCCTTCAGGTTGCCCGATTTGGTGGCAACCTTCAGGACGACATCCACGCCGTCCAAGACTTGGCGGCTAAGCGCCACCGCTGTAACGCTCCCGCCGTCAGCCATCCGGGTAGAGCGCCGCTCACGGGCCTGTCGGGCCAACTCGCTGACCTCGTCAGCCGCGACAGTCTTTCGCTGCGCCCGTTTTGCAGCACTCGCCTCCGCTCTGTTCGATCCCAGCAGGGACACAGTGGAGCCCCCGCTCAGGTCCGCCTCCATGGGCTCGGGGCCGCTCTCCGCGCTCTCCACGCGCTCCACTGGAGCTGGCGTGTTGGTCCGGCGTACGGGCATGAAGCGACCCCTTCCGTCACGTTCCGGCACCCGAGCGGGCAATCCGCCCGCCACCGCACCACCTCGCCCTCTCTGTGCCTTTGGCACCTTCGCGGCCAACAGGTTCTCCTCACTAGAGGAGAGGCTGCGTTTCCTCCTAGATTCCTCCAGGTCGTTTGATTGGTCCCTGTCGGAACTTGAGCCTCCTCGGCTCTTGTTGCCGTTGGTGACGGCAAGCGGTGTGACCACCACGCGCAGGGGCTTCAGATTCGTCTGAAGCTCCTTTTCTCGCTGTTCGGTGGTGTCGGCGGTGTGTATGGAGCCTCCTCGGCTCTTGTTGCCATCGGCAAGTGGTTGACAAATATTGCCCCCCCCAGAATACGAATGGGGGCTTGACGTTCTCGAAGAGAACGTGACGGATTCTCCGACTGCTGAGCAGCCGGTACCGCCCTGGGGTAGTTTATTATTATCTGTCTGTTCCATTTTTTTTTTGTTTTTTCCTTTGAAGGGTGCGGTCCCTTTTTCCCCTGTTGACCCCCCCCTGCGCTAGTGACCGGATCCCCTCCGGCCATTCATCCCCTCGGCACGCTCGACCTTGGGATTGGGTTAATTTTTTTATAGAGGTTGTCTTCCTCTTCCCCTCCCAATCTACGCCTACGACCTGCCCTCTGCAATCAGAGGGGGTGTAGACGTTAGATGGCCACCAGGCCTACCCCAATGACGGACTGGCCGTCTCGCCCCTAGCCCGGTTCCCATCACCGATCAACTAGGATGATAGGTGATTGGAACCATGACCCTTCCCCGTTTGTTGAAGATTCTCCGACTAACCCAACCCCCCCGTCATCATCGTCCCTCAATATCGTCCAAACCAACCCCCAACATAGCCAGACTGCCACGGCTAGCTTACGCAGGGCACTGGAGGTTAAGCCCCGTACCATCGCACTGATCCAGGAGCCGTGGATCAGGAATAACAAAATATGCGGCCTCAGCAACATCGGAGGTAAGCTAATTCTAAACACACAGTTCAGACAAACCAAGAACCTGAGCCTACATACCCAAAGAAATCCCTACCACACCACTCACCCAATTCTGTTCCAGAGACCTGACAGCTGTCAGGCTCCAGACCGAAGGTGACGTTCCAGATGTCGTACTGGCCTCGGTTTATATGCCAGGCGAGGACACAAACTGCCCGCCAAAAGAGATGGCCGATCTAGTGCAGCACTGCGAGCGCGCCAAAATGGACCTCATCATCTGCACCGACTCAAACGCACACCACCCGCTCTCGGGCAGCGACGCGCCGAACTCCAGAGGAGAGGTACTATCCACCTATTTATTCTCTACTAACCTTAACATTGTAAACTGAGGCTCTGAACCCACTTGGGTCACAGTCCGAGGACAACCAATCATAGACTTAACGCTTGCTACAGAAAACGCGACAAACCTTATCACAAACTGGCACGTGTCGGACGAGCCTTCTTGTTCAGACCATAGAAGAATCCGCTTCACACTTAATATCTCTTAATTAAGGCTTCAAATGTCTCTTAGCTTCTCTACTAGCCAGGCACCTACCACAGGTGACTATAAGAGACACTGCACAACTGGAATACACCGTGACAAAACTATCAGAATACCTAACCGAAGCATACCATGCATGCTGCAAACTAAGGGCGCCAAAAACCAACAGGGACAGGAACCCCTGGTGGAACGCAGAACTTAGTAAACTCAGAGATGCACTTCGTAAACAATTCAACAGAGCCAAGAACACTAGACTCCCGGATGACTGGGAGATATACAAAGAGACCCAATACACATACAAAAAGCATATCAGAACTGCCAGAAGAACAGCGTGGCGGAAATTCTGTGAATCCATCGAGACCAACAACGAAGCCGCAAGGGTGAGGAAGATCCTATCAACGGATCAGGACCGAACCCTTGGCGCGCTGAAAAAACCCGGAACTCCTACACACTAACTGACCTTGAAACCAGCAAGGTCCTTCTCGAGACTCACTTCCCAGACTGTATAGTCCTATTGGACAGGCAGTGGGAGGCTGAGCCAGTATGGACTCCAACGGGTCAAGACTGGTCAAGAGCCCAAAGTATTGTAACAGAAGATCGGCTAAAGTGGGCTATTAACACCTTCCAGCCTTACAAATCCGCAGGGCTGGATGGCATCTTCCCAGCCCTATTACAGTGGGGCATTGACCCCTTGACGCCATGCATGGTGGAGATCTATCGAGCCTGCATAGCACTCAGATACATACCCCTAGCACGGCGTGAAGTGAAAGTCATTTTCATACCCAAACCCGGAAAAACTGATTATACACAACCCAAGGCCTATAGGCCTATAAGCCTCACATCCTTTCTACTGAAAACCCTAGAGAGACTCTGTGACAGACACATCCGTGACAGACCTCTTCGGGTAAAACCACTTCACAAACAACAGCATGCGTACTCCACAGGCAGATCAACGGAATCCGCGCTACATAGCGTGGTATCCAAAATTGAATACGCAGTGGACCATAAATGCTCGGCACTGGCCGCCTTCATTGACATCGAGGGCGCCTTTGACAAAACCATGTTTAATAGTATCAACATGGCCCTCGACAGACACCGCATAGACTCGACTCTAAGCGGATGGATCACCAATATGCTCAAACTGAGAGCGGTACAAGTCACCGTGAACGACACTACAAGGGCCATTGTGGCGAAGGGCTGTCCGCAAGGGGGAGTTCTCTTGCCACTTCTATGGAAGATACATATAGACAGCCTCATCAAAACACTCAATGACAAAGGCTACTTCACAGTAGGTTACGCCGATGACATAACTATAATAATAAATGGTACCCCCGAAAACACCTTATGCAACCTCATGCGCCAAGCCTTGAAAATAGTAGAGGTCTGGTGCAATAAACACCAGCTATCAGTGAACCCTACAAAGACCGAACTAATTCTCTTCACAAAAAAGAGGAAGTTGATGACACTCCAATTACCACGTTTCTTCGGTACTACCCTAAGCCTTTCAACCGAAACCAAATACCTGGGCATCTATTTGGACAAACAGCTGAACTGGGCAAAACATACTAATTACATCACCACAAAAGCCAGCATATCCCTGTGGCAATGCAAGCGAATGCTTGGCAGGAATTGGGGAATTAGCCCCAAGGTCACTTACTGGCTGTACACCACAATCATCCGACCAATTATAACATATGGCTCACTAGTCTGGTGGCCCAGGACAGATTTGAGTACAGCCCAGAGAGACCTCAAAAAACTACAACGGTTTGCTTGTGTAGCTATCACTGGCTGCATGAGAACCACACCCACTGCTGCCCTACAGGCGATGCTTGGACTGCCACCTCTACACCTCATCGTGCGAGAGGAGGCAGCCCTGGCTGCCTTCAGGCGTACATAGCAGGGACCCTAAGCTAGGACTCTAGAGTCAAACACATACGCATTAAGGAAGATTCGATCAAACGACAACCTTTGATGGCATCACCCTGCGACAAAGCCCCGAAACTGCACTACTTTCAAAGGCATTATAACATAATACTTACAGAAGAACGTTGTGACTACTCAGGCCCGAAAGAGCTGAGAGTATATACCGACGGATCGAAGACCAACGCCGGAACCGGAGTCGGAGTTTTCTCGCACGACCTTAATATAAATATATCCAGCCCGCTGGGAATGTTCAACACCGTCTACCAGGCGGAGTGTGTGGGCATTATACAAGCGGTGTACGCTATAGAGGCCAGAAGAGTTATGGACTCCCATATACGAATACTCTCCGACAGTGCCTCAGTCCTCCAATCCTTGGGGAAAAAGTATATTACCTCAAGTATAATACTGGAATGTCACAATGCTCTAGAACGTGTGGCGGTGTCTAACCGTAACACAGTGACACTGCAATGGATTAAGGGACACAGTGGATCACTGGGTAACGATGCAGCTGACGAACTGGCTAGAACAGCATCCAGCGCGTCAGTCTGTGGACCCGAACCCATCGTGCACATCCCCTTTAACCAGCTACGCAGATGGTTACAGGAGTACACCCATACACAAGCGGAGAGTTGGTGGACCTCGACACCCGGCTGTAGGCAGTCCAGGGAAGCCATGCCATCCTTAGATGGCAAGCTTACCAAACGTTTATTACGTCTGGACAGAAACGGTCTGCGCCTGGTGACGGGGACTATCACGGGTCACTGCTCGCTAAACAAACACTTTCACACAATAGGCATAACGGACAGTCCTCTGTGCAGGGCCTGCATGGAGGCTGAGGAAACCGTTGCGCATGTGCTCTTTGAATGCACAGGCGACACCCAAATTTGGTCACAAACCCTCGGGGCACCCATATCCTTCACAAATGCTCTCAGCAGACCAGGAGATATCATCAACTTCTGGAGGGAGGTGGGCTGGTTGGAATAACCACCGACGGCCGCCATGGCCCACGCACAATGGTCCACATGAAGGACTAAGTGCGGAAACCATAACCCTAAAGAAGAAGAAGAAGATGGTAGGTGGTACGTGGGTCTCCCGTGGAATGGTACGTTTGGTGAGATGCCGTACTCATACGATAATGCACTCACAAGACTGAAAGGTGTAGAAAAGAAAATGAAAGCGAACTCAACTCAAGCTTCGCAGAGCGATACAAAGAAAGAATCGACCACCTGCTGTGCTATTCTGTAACAATCTCACCGTGAACACGTATGTGAAGTGAGCGCGGACTGAGCTGTCAGTGTCATCCCACTCATGCTAGGGACTGACCAAGCATAACATTTACAATCATAATCGAGATTTTAATAATATTTTATAAGCTAAATCTATTGATCATTTTATATTAAGTAGGTACTTATTTCATAGCTAATATTTAAGTGTCTAAACATTAGGTACTATTTTGGGGGGTATTAAAATAAAAAAGTACCTACTTAGAACAGAAATTCGGTGAGAAACTCAATGTGGTGTTTTTGCCTAGATTAGGCGCCTGAGGCGCGAGCGCGGCACGCACGTACAATAAACAAACAAAATATAACACACGTTTAAGACAGCTACTGAAGAAAATGCGCATCGACATTGTTTGTTATTTTATTTATTTAACCATTTAACCATTATTTTTATTTTTTACTATAAACCCAAGGTGGAATGATTAGGTAAGTAAACGCAATGCCATGACCCAATCGCGATGTCATGTGGTTTGAAGAAGCGATTGTGGATCGAGTCGAGTAAAGCCTGTGCGACGTTGTTCAGCGTTGTTATTATCCCAAATCTATTCAATTCAAGAGTTCAAATGACACTCGCGGATCGCGCTCGCTTCAGCTAGTCGAGGTAATGCTACGGCAATCGGGTGAAGTGATAAGATCACGCCGCGCTTGCGCGTTAGGCACTGTCGTTATCAAATTGAGTTTATTTTTTTACTTTTTTATATTATGTAAGTATGAACCTTAATGTCAGCCGATGCCTTAAATGCAATCCGATATCTAGCGTGATGAGATGCGCTACTACCTATAAGTACGATTTGTGTAATTAATTATGTGTACATAACTAGTCGTTGCCAATAATAGGTACAAGAATATTCATCAAATGAACGTCATCAATACCTACCTACCTACTATGACAATATTCAACGGTTAAACTTTACTGCAACTTGCGCAGCGCACCTTGCGCCGAAGTGGTGTCGCTATGGCAACCGCCGCGTGATTTCTATAGCTAACGAGAATCGGGTGATGTGAGCTGAGCACGCGACTGCGCAGAAGACAGAAGACGCTGTCATTCTCATCACATTGTTTTTTTTTTTTTACTCTTCGCTACCGAAGTCCATGTCCCTAAGCCTGTTCGTATTCGAGTTCCGAGACAGTAATTTTATTAGTACCTACTTGCCTACTTATTCATTTTAATGCTTTTAGATATTTTGTACCTACATTTAAAACGTAGGTTCAGTGCCAACCTATATTTTGTTTGCAATAATTATAAAGATTTCCTTTATTAACTAAGTACTTACCAACCACTTATTTAACATGCAATACGTCACGCATGCGCAGTAGGAGCCTTATGCAAATGCTATACCTACCAATATACCTATGTTAAGTACAGCTGCCTAGGTAGGTAGGTACTACAAAGCATCTTCTTGTAGTCTGAGCATAGGTATGTACTTACCTACATAGTTTAATACATGAACGATTGGTGTAATTAGGTACCTACCAAATCATTAAAATAAAAAAGACGTGTGTGATGTTTACCTACATAATTATCTAGTCGTTGCCAGTAATAAAAGAATATTCATCAAATGATCATCATCAATACCTACCTACCTACTATGACAATATTCAACGGTTAAACTTTACTGCAACTTGCGCAGCGCACCTTGCGCCGAAGTGGTGTCGCTATGGCAACCGCCGCGTGATTTCTATAGCTAACGAGAATCGCGTGATGTGAGCCGAGCACGCGACTGCGCAGAAGACACTGTCATTCATCAACAGTAATTTTATTAGTACCTACTTGCCTACCTATTCATTTTAATGCTTTTAGATATTTTGTACCTACATTTAAAACGTAGGTTCAGTGTCAACCTATATTTTATTTGCAATAATTATACTGATTTCCTTTATTAACTAAGTACTTACCAACCACTTATTTAACATGCAACGCCTCACGCATGCGCAGTAAGAACCTTTTGCAAATGCAATACCTACCAATGTCTGTTAAGTACAGCTGCCTAGGTAGGTACCTACTACAAAGTATCTTCTCGTAGTCTAAGCATAGGTAGGTACCTACTTACCTACATAGTTTGATAACATTAAGTATGATCATAATGTCAGCCGATAGCGTGATGAGATGCGCTACTACCTATATGTACGATTGGTGTAAATAAGTCCTAAAACATTAAAATAAAAAAGATGTGCGTGATGTTTACCTACATATCTAGTCGTTGCCGATAATAAAAGAATATTCATCAAAATCATCATTATCAATACCTACCTATTTTGACAATATTCAACATTAATGCTACTTGCGCAGCGCAGCAGCGCGCCGAAGTGGTGTCGCTATGGCAACCACCGCGTGATTTCTTTAGGTACCTACCTAACGAGAATCGGGTGACGTGAGCTGAGCACGCGACTGCGCAGAAGACTCTGTCATTCTCATCACATTCGAGTTTATTTTTCAATTTTCAGCCTTTGAATGTCATCTCTACAAGCATTGACGTATTCGGGCTTATAGGCAAATAAGTATGTACTTACCTATTTATTTCAATGCTTTTAGGTTATCAATTCAAACCATTTTTATTAATTTTAAATGTCAGTTTAGTAATTAGTACCTACATTTAGTTTACAACAAATGGATATTACTTGACAGGTGAGATTGAGCAACTTCATAAAATAGTGATAGGCAAGTATTCAGTGATTGGTGTATTGTTCGTTTACATACTACGTAAAAAGCACATAAGTATTTTTTTAATACCCCGTCATCTAGATAAAACGCAGTACAAGATACAATCCCTATTACAACATAAATATTTAGGCATATCAATAATCTAGGTATGGGTGCTGTTAAGACACACACAAATTGCTTTTCTCTTGCTATCAAGAAATTTAAATTATTCTATTTATTCATGTATTTGTTTCTATATTAGGTCTGTATTATTATTATTATAGGCATGTTTACTTTAATCTGATAGAATAATGTAAGTATGTGTAGGTCGCTAATACGATAATACGTCTACGCTTCGCTCCTGTCGCAGGTCTGCTGGAAGAAATTTCTAATGATATAGGTAAGCAGATGTTACTTTTTTCTATTCAATCTTTATGTATTTTACTTTATTAACCTTTTAACCGCCCAACTTTATGTCAGTTGTCATGCCCCCAGCGCCCGACACATTGAATCGAAAAATAAATACCTACAACAAAGAGGGATGTGCAATACCTACAATTTTTCGATGTCGATATTTCGTTTTATATAAATAACAACTGAGTAAATATTTTGATATTTGTTTTATTTAACATTATCCACTAGTAAGAAATACCAGTGTAAATAAGTACCAAAGAAACAAAAACAACTCCTGGTTTTCTTCCTTCTATTTTTGTCTACTCCCGTGTTTCTCAACTACTTCAGTCAACGTTTTTTACCGTAGGTATCTAAACGGCAGAATTTTTCACTGTATTTAATGTATTTAATGCCGTCTTTTTTCGAAATGGAAAGTAAATATGTAGGTACTTATTTATTATAGAAACTTGAGTATAATAAATAATACAACAGTCTGAAATCACAATTTAGTTTTATTCACTGGTTTTATGAAATACAAACAAAAGTCTTTAAAAATAAATATTTAATGAGTGGTCATGATAAATTTCAATACACATTTATCGACACACGAACGTAAAACTGATAGAAACACACAACACTGATGGAAATTTCCAGAAGTCGGCACTCCTTTATGACGTACGAAGCGGTCGTCTTTATCAGACCGTGGCGCTGGGCGTACTAACAAAGTAAGTTTCGGAAGATGTAGGCTAGGGATGGGAACCATCAACTCAGTTGCTGACATTTCACAAGTAAGTTTACTTAATTTCAAAGGAATTAAATGAAATACTCACAAATATTTGTAAAAACATGTTTTATTAACAATTGCTGTATTTGTTTTAAAGTTAATTAGTCAGTATAAAGAGAAATATTTTGATTTATGTTTATTTTTGTATCAGTAAATCTTGGCATATGTCCCGTCCCTCATGTCGGATTTTGTCGTCATGGGCGTTGCACATCAATACAATTTTCTAAAAATAATGTTAGTAATTCATCTAACTTTGGACTTTATTTTTAGGACTTCTAATTAAGAGACTAAAGTGTATTAAACTGTAAATGATTACTTAGTTAACTATTTACCTAATATAAACATAATTTTGATAGAATACAGCGTAATTAAATAAAAAAAGCTGATTAAACGAGCAGTGATATTTTGGTCGGTAATATACGACTCTGGCGAAATGGGCCAGAAAATATTTGTCGGATTAATCTGACGTAGGCGGTTAAAAGGTTAAGTGTTTAGTGTGTACATAAATAAATGAAATTTATTCATTTGTATCACATCAAAAAAAGTTGGCTAATAATGGTTTTTTCTACTGAGCTTCTTCTGCTGCTTCTCGGGGTTCAACTTCTTGATGCCGCGAGGATCGGAGGGTCGTGTGATGTGTCGGCTGCATTAGCTGTAAACCATGGTAATTATTTATTACTAAGTATTTGATGTAAGTACTTCATTTCTACACTCATTCTAGTATATTTTTTTAAATCAATTGAACCACCTAGTATAAAATTGACATTATCATCAGAACCACACGCAGAATCACCTGCAGATAATTTTGTACTTTTAATAAGTATAGCGGTATGATTTATTCTTAATACAATAAAAGATCAGCATCTGACTCAACAAAATCAATCACATGGGCCATTATTATTCCTTTATTTTGAGTACAATGAGTTGCTATATTTCTTAATTCCATGCTCCATGCCTGTCATGTCCCAACTTATTTGCTCCCTATTATGTTTATCAAAAATAGTCTGTAAAATATTAATACAATACCTCAGACGGCCACGATTGACAGACAGCCAGGATTGATGAGATCAAATCAAGTAGAGGTGGTGTTCCTTTATTGTCTTCAGTTTCTTTAGTACCTTGGCAACCGCAGGGTTGAATAGGTTCATCAGCTGAGAGGTAGAATAATATATCAGATTAATAAAATTTACTTGCATCTTTTTTTTACTGAACCTATGTTGTCCCACAGCTGGGCAAAGGTCTCCCACATAATTTTCCTTTTGCTGTGCCTTACTCCGCCCAATCGGTCAGGAACGAGTCCAAATCGTCATGGCGGTAACAAATGGTATATCATTAATTCTTTGTATGGCTTCTTGCCAAAAACGATGGTATGGTGAACCTGTTGTACAGGATGCGCGATAGTAAAAAAAATATACTGTTTCAGTCAGTGTATTTTCGTTGAGGTTGGAGTTAACTCCTCTCTCATCAGCATGTTGAGCTGGAACAAATGACACTCGAATTAAACTTGGTCTAAGTACTATGGAAAGTTAATTGAAAAAAAAAGGACTTTGTTAAAGAGTTAAAAGTTTGAGTTTCAGAAAAATATATGGGGAATATTACTTAAAATTATAATAATGAGATGAACTTATATAGTATAAATGAATAATAACAAGAATTACTTGATTTATTATAATTATTTTGACTGGTCCAAATGCTAGTAAATGACAACTCTAACATTCCTATTTTAAGTGAACCGGGAATTATATAGAAAAAAATATATTATTACTACTAATATCACACAAATACCCATAAGTCAGACAGCCAAATTAAATTTGCCAATAGCTCACACCTGGTATGGTCTGACAGACTCTTAGAAGCTCAACTATGTAAAAAGCAATGCTGGCAAAGAAACTTGAGTGGATTGGACTGAAATATTTATTAAACAATATTAGCAGGTACTTAGTTATTGATAACGTACGGACCTTTGTAAACTTTTGCGACTATTCTTATGGTAATTTCCTCGGCCGAAAACAATGAAGGATAAGACTAACTTGGCGCCAATACTTTTCAAATCTCATAGATGTATCTTTTCAAAGTGTATCTTGCACACACATAGCTTGTGAAGATCTCCCATAAGACGACCCAATGACCCGCTTAATCACTGTTAATGCTCAGAAACCACTTTTTGCGTCCGATCTCACTAACAGGAAACGTTTGCATTTTCATCGTTTCGTAAGACAACTATGTTCGATAAAACACTTGCATCTTGCACTGCCAATGCAAAATAATACACTTTAAAATCACTGAGCAGCTATGAATGGAAATTAATCAACGGAAACTATTCGACCAGCCACAAAACAAGAAAACAAAACTTTTCATGAAAAAATCACAAACAAACTTCGAACGAAAACCGCCTAAATTTGACAGATAGTAACATTCCTATTGGTGCGTTCCGAATTGCATTGTAATCGATTTGAGTCATAAGCACCCAAATCGATTACAGTGTAATTCACTCAGTGCTTACACCTGTTCCGAATTAGCGTGAGCGCGATAACGTTGTCCCGTGAATCGTCATAGATGACGTCATGACATGCGCCATCTTGCGATAACGCCGACCATGGCCTTATAATGGGGATACGCCAAGGTAGCCCGCGAAATTCATTTTTTTCTACGTTTTTCGCAATTTGCAGGTCAGTATAAGGTTGCATGATGATCTAAACATGATTCGCGATCTTATCAAATATTTGTTTAAAGAATTATGATAATAAAAATCATCAATACATCGCACTAAGTACATATTACCCTATTGAATGTCTATTTCATGAAATCATGACATTTGAGGCCAATTCTAACTTAAGGAGTAGTATTGCTGATTCTAATGATTATTTATTTATTTACACAACACTTCTATCATAACAGGATATCCCAAAGCGATAGGGTGGTACTTAGCTTATGCTTATTTTACAAATAGTAACACTAATGGTATGCTGTTATTCTTGCGAATTATTATTATAATTACGTAAGGCCACACTTGTTACAATCATGAATCATATTTTAATCAACATACAACCGGACATTGCACTGCAAATTGCAAAAAACATAAGTAAATTTGAATTTCGCGGGTTACCGTAGCGCATCCCACTTAAGTTTTGACTAATCTGTGATTAATAATATCTTAGAGATAAAGTTCCGGTGTTTCGAAAAACAGAATTTAAAATTCTTGTTGGTAACACTGGTGGCTCGCGTCACAACGGTCCAAGTTCCAAATATATCTGCAATTTAAGCTCTAAATAAATTATTGATTGTTTGAATTTAGTATGTATCTACTTTGATTATGTTTGTCAGTGACAATAAAGGTAATTAATTATTAATTTTCAAATCATCCATAACCAAGCTTATAGATTACTAAACTTCACGATTTATGGGGAAACGGAATCACTGGAACGTTCCACTAAAAAAAAAAACATAATTTTGTAAATAGTTCCATAAATTATCTACCGCTATAAAAAAACAAATGAAATCAGATAGAATAACATAATCCGTCACTAATTGGACATAATTTTTTTCTCGTTTCCACAGGAAACGAAACTTAATTACAACTCAACCGTTACTTTATGGCTGGAAAACTGTTCTTTTGACTGTCAATGTCAAATTTAGGCGGTTTTCGTTCGAAGTTTGTTTGTGATTTTTTCATGAATAGTTTTGTTTTCTTGTTTTGTGGCTGGTCGAATAGTTTCCGTTGATTAATTTCCATTCATAGCTGCTCAGTGATTTTAAAGTGTATTATTTTGCATTGGCAGTGCAAGATGCAAGTGTTTTATCGAACCTATTTGTCTTACGAAACGATGAAAATGCAAACGTTTCCTGTTAGTGAGATCGGACGCAAAAAGTGGCTTCTGAGCATTAACAGTGCTTAAGCGGGTCATTGGGTCGTCTTATGGGAGATCTTCACAAGCTATGTGTGTGCAAGATACACTTTGAAAAGATACATCTATGAGATTTGAAAAGTATTGGCGCCAAGTTAGTCTTATCCTTCATTGTTTTCGGCCGAGGAAATTACCATAAGAATAGTCGCAAAAGTTTACAAAGGTCCGTACGTTATCAATAACTAAGTACCTGCTAATATTGTTTAATAAATATTTCAGTCCAATCCACTCAAGTTTCTTTGCCAGCATTGCTTTTTACATAGTTGAGCTTCTAAGAGTCTGTCAGACCATACCAGGTGTGAGCTATTGGCAAATTTAATTTGGCTGTCTGACTTATGGGTATTTGTGTGATATTAGTAGTAATAATATATTTTTTCTATATAATTCCCGGTTCACTTAAAATAGGAATGTTAGAGTTGTCATTTACTAGCATTTGGACCAGTCAAAATAATTATAATAAATCAAGTAATTCTTGTTATTATTCATTTATACTAGATAAGTTCATCTCATTATTATAATTTTAAGTAATATTCCCCATATATTTTTCTGAAACTCAAACTTTTAACTCTTTAATAAAGTCCTTTTTTTTCAATTAACTTTCCATAGTACTAAGACCAAGTTTAATTCGAGTGTCATTTGTTCCAGCTCAACATGCTGATGAGAGAGGAGTTAACTCCAACCTCAACGAAAATACACTGACTGAAACAGTATATTTTTTTTACTATCGCGCATCCTGTACAACAGGTTCACCATACCATCGTTTTTGGCAAGAAGCCATACAAAGAATTAATGATATACCATTTGTTACCGCCATGACGATTTGGACTCGTTCCTGACCGATTGGGCGGAGTAAGGCACAGCAAAAGGAAAATTATGTGGGAGACCTTTGCCCAGCTGTGGGACAACATAGGTTCAGTAAAAAAAAGATGCAAGTAAATTTTATTAATCTGATATATTATTCTACCTCTCAGCTGATGAACCTATTCAACCCTGCGGTTGCCAAAGTACTAAAGAAACTGAAGACAATAAAGGAACACCACCTCTACTTGATTTGATCTCATCAATCCTGGCCATCTGTCAATTGTGGCCGTCTGAGGTATTGTATTAATATTTCACAGACTATTTTTGATAAACATAAGCAAATAAGTTGGGACATGACAGGCATGGAGCATGGAATTAAGAAATATAGCAACTCATTGTACTCAAAATAAAGGAATAATAATGGCCCATGTGATTGATTTTGTTGAGTCAGATGCTGATCTTTTATTGTATTAAGAATAAATCATACCGCTATACTTATTAAAAGTACAAAATTATCTGCAGGTGATTCTGCGTGTGGTTCTGATGATAATGTCAATTTTATACTAGGTGGTTCAATTGATTTAAAAAAATATACTAGAATGAGTGTAGAAATGAAGTACTTACATCAAATACTTAGTAATAAATAATTACCATGGTTTACAGCTAATGCAGCCGACACATCACACGACCCTCCGATCCTCGCGGCATCAAGAAGTTGAACCCCGAGAAGCAGCAGAAGAAGCTCAGTAGAAAAAACCATTATTAGCCAACTTTTTTTGATGTGATACAAATGAATAAATTTCATTTATTTATGTACACACTAAACACTTAATAAAGTAAAATACATAAAGATTGAATAGAAAAAAGTAACATCTGCTTACCTATATCATTAGAAATTTCTTCCAGCAGACCTGCGACAGGAGCGAAGCGTAGACGTATTATCGTATTAGCGACCTACACATACCTACTTACATTATTCTATCAGATTAAAGTAAACATGCCTATCACCCGATTCTCGTTAGCTATAGAAATCACGCGGCGGTTGCCATAGCGACACCACTTCGGCGCAAGGTGCGCTGCGCAAGTTGCAGTAAAGTTTAACCGTTGAATATTGTCATAGTAGGTAGGTAGGTATTGATGACGTTCATTTGATGAATATTCTTGTACCTATTATTGGCAACGACTAGTTATGTACACATAATTAATTACACAAATCGTACTTATAGGTAGTAGCGCATCTCATCACGCTAGGTATCGGATTGCATTTAAGTCATCGGCTGACATTAAGGTTCATACTTACATAATATAAAAAAGTAAAAAAATAAACTCAATTTGATAACGACAGTGCATAGCGCGCAAGCGCGGCGTGATCTTATCACTTCACCCGATTGCCGTAGCCAGTCCTGTGAAACTCCGAACAAATAATTTTTGTATGGAATTCCTAACCTTCTTCAGCCAACATTCAGAAACACACGCCAGCATGACCAACATTACACTACGAAGTGCTGCCACTTAACATCTATTTTAAGTGTAGTAGAAACTATTACCAGTTTTTTGTCTTTAGATTTCGTCAAAACTATTTTTTTTTATATTACCCTCCAAATATTTAAACAAACTATGTGTTCTAATCTAGGATATTTCATTATAAGACACGTTTGTAAAATTCTACTCAACTATTTCTCGAAATATGGAAGGAATCTGTAAATATTTATGGTCACACCACACAAACATGTCTGCCTTCGCGTGATTAAGTTCGAGTTGCGATTTTTCTGTTTCTTGTTTTCCTTTTTCTGTAAGGTTTCGGTATATAACTTATCAGAATCATTTCTGTGATTGTATGTATAACGTTGAGTCGAGCACCTGTTCCTCAGTTTCATCACAGACATAGTTTTATCAACATATTGACTCTTGATGAAATATTGACGCTTACGAGATAATCGACTCATAGATTGTTATTACTACTTAATAACGAGGCAGTGACTCTTAAGTTTGTGAACCATCATGGGTAAGGGACACAGCAGATGTGAAATTTGCGGTACCAAGGAGGCCGAGCATACTGGAAATAAGTTACTTTTTTCCAAGTTTCCACTGGATCCAAACCGGTGAGTACCGCTACCTATTGCGAATGTGATCTTGTGCTCACATAGCACTATCTAATTGTAATCTAATAGCATAATTCAAATTCTGTAATACGACCCTCGGGGCGTTAATCAAGATTAGCTGAAATTTGGAAAAATGGTCTATAACAATTGTACCTACATACAGTAATATTTGTCTAATTTAAATTGTAATCTAATTCAGTCTAAATAGGTTGACTGCTAAATACATGGGTCAGAGAGTCTTAAGACATTATATTATCTAAATGTGATAAATACTGGGAATATGGAATAAATCTATAATTTCATATTCCAAGTTTTCTATTCCATTTAGTTTCACTGACAGTAAGATGGGGTGTTTTCTTAACTTTAAACCACACTTAATCAATTCGCAGTCAGTTATAAGTAACCTTTTATATTTTTTATCTTCCAGCTGTCGAGAGTGGCTAAAGCAGTTGGTAGGAATGAAGAACTGGTGCATCTAACAATAGAAAAACTGCATGAGCGGCGAAATGTTTGTGCTAACCACTTAGGCAAAAAGGATTTCAACAAAAAAGGAAATCGTCTGAAAAGACATGCAATCCCAACTTTGAATTTGGCAGAATTTCCACAACATATTTATCGGCATTCAGAGTGAAAAGGTAACTAGAATAAACACCATTATTGATCTCTATTGATGATAATATACCTATAGTAGTCCTTTTATGTCATCCATCAAACTATTAAAAAAAAAGATGCAACCTTTTGTTTAAGTTTCATATTAAATACTATAAGGTACTTGTAACATCCACTTAACTGACAATCAAAGTTAATTAGAAAAAAAAAGTCAGTTGTAGGACTGCACATTATCTGTATGAATGTGTATCTCAGCATGACGGTCAAGCTAGTTCAATGCTTTATTCCCATCCCAAAAGTGCCCAACATGCCTAAAGAAATTTTCACTTTAAAAAGGTTAAGCATAGTTTAATTCTTGTTTTCCCTGCAGCAAATAATTTGTGACGCACCCTCAAAACATTTGTTGTGATGATCGAGTGTTCAAGACACCAACTTTTTTTTTCTTTTTTTTTTCTTATTCTAGAATCTAGAACCTTGTCCACCAGCTAGTGAATAGAATGCAAATATCCAGCAAGAGCAATCTGGTATGTGAATCAATACATATTAGTGTATCAATACATATTATATATAATATATATTGTATAAGACAAATACAGGGTGAGCTGCTGAGGGGGTCTGAAGTCGGAAAATTATACTGGGATACATGGAATGTGGGGTAATTTCCAACCCCCACACAAGCGAAGCCTTTCGTTTAAAATATTTTTCAAATTTTATTTGAAAGAATAAAAGTAGTAGTAGTAAAGAAAAATAAATTCTATTATTTAAAATAAAACAATTAGTGAACCTAGAATATCTGGTGGTTCCCAAACTAGTTTCAAATCATATCTATCATTTCAGATCTTTTGCCTGAAGCGATACCACGAGCCAGCAATCGAGACAAATCCATATGGAGTGGTCTCAAAATGGTAAGTATTTTAAATAAAATTATCAAATTATTTGAATTATGTATTGTCTCAATATCCTAAAGAAATGTGTTAATAACACTATGCGTTGAGATTGAGGGTATTTGTCACTAAGGCATATGTTCGATTTTTTTGACTGCCAGTGTTATGATAATTCATGACAAAGGAAAATGTTGCTATTACTTTACTAATACCTCTTTCCATTTACTTTTCAGAAGGAATACATACCCAGTTTCAAAAGAGATCTGAAAATAAAGCTACATTTGGAAAACGTATCAGAGGCAAAACCCAGTAAGTACTTTATCATTATGATACACTATACATACTATACGTCCACGACCTCCTACGCGACGACTTTACCATACAAAGTACAATAGTCTGTTACACCGCCTCAGGGGTTGTCTTAAGACTCATAAAATTCATGTTATTTTATTTCTTAAATGTAAATAGAAACTGTTGCATGTAGTTCCCGGCAAAGAACAAGCCAACCCTTCTCCATCTAAAGACGTCATTAAAGAAAATGAGCAACAGCATCACCTTGCCTTCTAGTACTGAATCACTGCACCATATCTAGTAACAATATCTTTAGAAACCCACACCACCCATACCCAATTTAAAGTATGTCAGTGTGTTTAATGTTTGTCTCTATCTATAGGTATTGTATTGCTATCTTTAATCATATATCTTCAGTCACCATTCCACTTCTCAACAATTGGAATTCGCAAAAATGAATGCAACTGATATGCTACATAGCTTAGACTAATACCTTCACAAATGAAGTAGTTTCATTATAATCCATTAAACTTTTCTCATGTGATGATGTTACAAACAAATAGACAAACAGAAAGAAATTCTCAAAATTGTTTAGAGTTAATATATGCTCTATCTTGTCTCATCAAATATTTTGCTTATATTTAATTAACTTTACAGATTTAACAACAAGGGAATAGCAGTTGATGGAGAAATAAAAAAAAAAAACGAAATACAGCTTGGCATCACTAAGACGCAGCGCCAATCTCTTGGAAAAAATTGGAGTCAGGCGTGCTTAAAGAAATTGTGACGTCGCGTCGGCGCAAGAAAATCAAAAAAGGAAGCCTAAGGGTCGACCTTGGACAACAAATAACAAACTATTAGTCTTGGCTATATTTAAGAGGTCACCAAGAGAATATAGATACTTCCTACTACTATATTGAGCATATTTTTAGAGTTTCTAGGAACAAGGTTACTGACAGAACCTAGAGTCAACCACATTACACACATACACATAACATAACATCACGCCTGTATTCCCCGAAGGGTTAGGCAGAGGTGCACCTATAGTACACCTACATTTCGCCAGTTATGTTTAAGTCCCATGTAATAGGGGGCGAGCCTATTGCCATCAACCGGGCACAAATCCAGACTCCGGGCTGCTACCGAGAAATTACAAATGGAAAAACCCAGTAACATTGCCCGACCCGGGAATCGAACCCAGGACCTCATGCTCAGCAGTAGCGCTTGCGACCACTAGACCAACGAGGCAGTCAACCACGTATTTGTTGCAAATCCTTGTTGTTGAGTTTTTATACACAAAAACATATTGTACCAATGTTAAATACAGATCATCATCATCCTACCCTTACCCAATGTAAAATAGATGTTAGATACATATGGTTTTAATTATCAAAAAAACAGCAAAAGTTAAGTTTTTTTTCATATGATGCTTAATTAGCATCTATTTTCTACATTGATAGGTACCGCAGTAAATAAACACAAAATAAAACCAAAAAATACCAATCTTGTTTGATAATAAATGCTGAAATCATATAAATCAGTGTTTTATTTTACCCAATTTACAAAACTAATCAGTTTTGGAGCCCCGTTATTATCTGCATAGAATGCATTTCATCGATATCGATAAACTCTCAATATCGATAAGTTTATTGATTTGTATACGTTGCGCATCCCTATCCTATGACAGTTCTGCCCTTCAAGGTCATGATTGTCATTGTCACTGACACTGACAATCATGACATTGACATTCTGAGTAGTACCGACAACTGTCAGTGCTACTTAGAATTTTCATGTTGGTAGCTATGTTTTTTTTATGTGGTTGGCTAAAGAAGGTTATGAACTTCTCACAAACTGAATGTTCTAAGTTCCGTCTCTTAATTACATGCTCTGTGGCCGTAGCGTTACCTCGACTAGCTGAAGCGAGCGCGATCCGCGAGTGTCATTTGAACTCTTGAATTGAATAGATTTGGGATAATAACAACGCTGAACAACGTCGCACAGGCTTTACTCGACTCGATCCACAATCGCTTCTTCAAACCACATGACATCGCGATTGGGTCATGGCATTGCGTTTACTTACCTAATCATTCCACATTGGGTTTATAGTAAAATAACAAACAATGTCGATGCGCATTTTCTTCAGTAGCTGTCTTAAACGTGTGTTATATTTTGTTTGTTTATTGTACGTGCGTGCCGCGCTCGCGCCTCAGGCGCCTAATCTAGGCAAAAAAACCACATTGAGTTTCTCACCGAATTTCTGTTCTAAGTAGGTACTTTTTTATTTTAATACCCTCCAAAATAGTACCTAATGTTTAGACACTTATATATTAGCTATGAAATAATTACCTACTTAATATAAAATGATCAATAGATTTAGCTTATAAAATATTATTATAATCTCGATTATGATTGTAAATGTTATGCTTGGTCAGTCCCTAGCATCAGTGGGATGACACTGACAGCTCACTCCACGCAAGTGATCACGGTGAGATTTTTTTACAGAATCGACAAGCTGTTCAGTAACGATTTTGCATCACAACTCACTCAAACTAAAAGTCCGAATAGAATATGGTACTTGCCGCATTTTGCAGTCGACAACCCTAATAAACAAAAACTACGACTGGTGTTTGATGCCGCAGCTAGCAACAAAGGCATGTGTTTAAATGACTACCTACTGCAAGGTCCCGACTCCCGACTTACTTACCTCTCTGTACGGGATAATGTTGAGATTTAGAGAGAACAAAGTGGCAGTCACGGGTGATATAAAAGACATGTTTTTAAGGATCAAAATACGAGATCTTGATCGAGATGCTTTGCGCTTTTTATGGCGAGAATCACCAGATAAACCCGTACAAACTTGGGTTATGACCAGCCTAATATTTGGCGCGAACTGTTCCCCATTTATTGCCCAGTTTTTAACCCTTTGACCGCCAAGGACGCAATAAAGCGTCATTGAATAACTTGCCTCATACGCCAATGACGCCTTAAAACGTCAATATCTCTCGCATTTTCGACTAACAAAAAAACACGTTTAATGTTGAGTTTTAGCATTGCTTATGGATACAATGGTTAATCTCACTCCCGATCTGTATATTTATGCAAAAAGTAATAAGAGAAACTGTCTAATTATGTACGAAACACACCAAAATATTTTCTTCAATAAACGATCATTTAGAGCTCCTTCCTGAACGCCAGTGACGTATAAAAGCGTCACGTAGTGTTGTGACTACCCACAAAATAATTAAAATTCTACCCAGTAAGTAGGTAGGTTAAAAAAATGTTATGGACCTATGTACGATCATAATTGTTTTTTCGTTAGTCGGTACCTAACGAATGATTGTATTTTTGGTGTGTGTAGGTTATTGTCGCCACTAATTGCATATTTTTTCACTACTTTGATTAAGCAATATGGATACAAACAAAGGTGAGTAAATAATTATTTCCTTTTTCTTCAAATTCATTATAATATGATAAAATAAACAAGGTTTTTTCCATTAAAACTTAACGTAGGTTTACCACTATACTGATCAGATGTATTAATGATCATCTAAATAAAAGTAATGACGACGTTTTGACGAAGAATATTATGTGTATATACTACCACTAAGTAGTTAAAATATAGCGATATTATTTTGAACGAAGCTGACGTTATCGATCTCTAGGCAACGTGGCGGATGGATGACAATTAATTGCCTTATTTATTTTCCAACTTTTAGTACACAGGGCAACCAAAACTAACTAGGGCATGAAGGGAAACTATATTCAATTTTGAATATAGCAAGTTTTACTGTTTGGAACTCTTTTTAAAGAAAAACAGTATTCAACTATGTCTATAACAAAAGCTTTGAAAACTCTTGTCTAACACTATGTGGTTCTTTTTTTTTCAGATTTAAAGCGTGGAAGAGAGCAGTCACCTAGCATCTTATCAGGAAATATTCGACAAAAAAAATGTCATGAAAAGATTGAGATAGCAAAACCTCCATGTTCGGAATGTGTTAATCATCAAGACAATGATAAGAGAAACTTGTTTTTTTCTCAACTATTAAATGAAGAGTTGATGTACATAAAACCATGTATACGTACGCGATGTTATATAAAAATGTTATTTTTTTTACAAACGGCCAAAAACTCTCATTTTGATGAAATAGATTTAACGGCGGATACTCAATAAAAATTATACTGTGGATTTATTGTTATTATTACTATAAAAAAGCATGCATGTAAATCCCGATCCCGGCTGATATGAATACTGAATTAACAATCATAAAAATAATATCGATAACGTCCTGCACGGCACTATTCCTCGCAGAATTGTATCTACTGCAATCGCCATTGACGATTTAAAGCATCCGCTTATGACATCATAGGCGTTTGTGCAGTTATTTGTAGTGTTGGGATGTGTGGGTAGTATAAAACATATTTTTATAGATATACCCTCGAAGAGGAAAATAATATGTCTTCAATAAGTGACTCGTTGATAGTGTCATTAAGTACGTTTTGTGTTAAACTCTACTGCAATATTGTACATTTACTGAAAAATATGGATACTGATGAGCTTCTTCGTATTTTGGAAGGTGTCGATGATGTTGGGATTATCTATGAATCTGCCTCAGATAGAGAAATTGACGAAGAATTAGAGGTGAGTATTTTCCAAGCTCGTTATCTATGGCCTAACCTTACCTAATTATATTCGATATTCTTAGCTTAATTTTTTTTTTTTAAGGCGGCGGCGTTACAAACTCCGGAAAATGTTTTTGATGAAACTCAGAATCTTCCAAGTTCAGGCACAAGTTCGACAAATTCTTTACAATGGTCAAGTCAACCATTAACAATTGAGAAACCTACTTTTGATATTTTTTGTAGTGGTCTTTCACCGTCATTGAACATAACATCTTCGACTAGTGAATTGGAGATTTTTGAAAAGCTTGTGGACGAAGAGTTGGTTAAAAAAATTGTGTATTATACTAATCGTTATCATCGTTACTTTATTCTTAACATAGACATAAGGAACCATTCGAGACTGCAGGCTTGGCACGACGTGACCGTGTCAGAAATATACATGTTTTTGGCAATTACAATGTTAATGGCAAGGAACAGCCGCTTAACAATTGAAGAACATTGGTCGACAAACCCATTATTGAACTCGCCAATTTACGGTACTTTAATGAGCAGGAATAGATATACGACAATACTAGGTATGTTGAATTTTTCTGAGTCAAGGCAGAGGCAGGCAAATGATCCAATATTAACAAAAATAAGTAGGTACAGTCATAGATGATGCGAGACAAAAATTTCAAAACTCGTTAATACCGTTCCAAAAGTTGTGTATAGACGAAAGTATTGTGCCATTTAAAGGAAGATTAATCTTCAAGCAATATCTACCGAAAAAACGGAATCGATTCGGGATTAAACTGTTTGTTTTATGTGATGTTGAAACCAAAATCATATTAGATTTCATTGTATACACTGGTAATGAAACCGAAATAATACGCAATACGGATTTAGGTGTTACTGGATCTATAGTTCTTACTTTATTACAAAAATATTACTTAACAAATAGAATAATATATATGGATAATTGGTACAGCAGCCCCAAATTATTTAATTTTTTATTGGATCAAAATATTGGCGCATGTGGGTCCGTACGAAAAAACCGAAAAGAAATGCCAAAATTTAGAAAACTTAAGAAGGGAGAAAGGGATGTTAAATTCAGTAACAACATGATGGCTTTAAAATGGCACGATAAAAAAGTTGTTAGATGATTAGCACCATCCATAAAGACGAAATGGGCCCTAGTAACAAAATCGACCATTCTACTGGTTTGCCGAAAATGAAACCGGAATGCGTTTTGGATTACAATAAAAATATGGGAATAGTTGACACAAATGACATGATGTTAAGTTCGTTACACACTATAAGAAAACAACCGACTTCCAACAAAAACACTAAAAGACGTGAAAAATAACTTTAATTTCGGAATTCGGTGTCTTTGGTTTTGTATTTTCGTTTTTGGCCACCGACTTCCGAAATTAAAGTTATTTTTCACGTCTTTTAGTGTTTTTGTTGGAAGTCGGTTGTTTTTTTGTAAAAAAGTTTTTATTTTTCACTTTTTAGTTGCGATACCTACCCCACACAAATTCGTATACCACTACTTGGCTTGTAAATAACAGTGACAGGAAATTATTAGCACATCATCCATATAAACTAAGTGGCAAAAATATGCAGTATTAAGGATAACTCAAAAACTACTGGTCAGACCTTGATCAAATTTAAATGGGACCACATGTGAACCACCAGCTACCAAATGCAAAAAGAATCATCCAAATCGGTTCAACCAGAAAAAAGTTATGAGCTAACACACATAAAAAAAAAAAAAAAAAAAAAAAAAAAAAAAAAACATACAGACGAATTGAGAACCTCCTCCTTTTTGTGAAGTCGGTTAAAAAGTAACGAAATGGTACAAGAAACTATTTTTCCACGTGATTGACTTGCATTTACTGAATTCTTACTATTTCTGCAAAGTTTTAAGACATGACGATAGCTCTTGTTTCGCGAAATACCAATTGACGGTAATTTCTCAAATTATTATAAAATACGGCGGGGACAAATGTCTTCCTATTACAGCGCGAGCTCTTGATCAACCAATGCGTCTATTAGGAAATGCTGCTCGCCATATGCCCGCATATTTACCAGCATCAAAAAAACTGCGGTGTAAATTGTGTTGTCGTCTATATAGAAAGAGGCGGGAAACACGATTTTGGTGTGAAGTGTGCAAAGTTCCTCTATGTGTCATATGTTTTCGTACATATCATGAGAAATCTAACATCGGTGGTTGAATCATTTCGCCTGTGTTACTATTCAAGATATGTTAATAGGTGAGCAGCTTTGAAAGTTTAATAAAACAATTATATTTGCATAATACGTATTGTTTTACTATTTTCGCTTACCTACTATATTCTTTTATTACAAACCAAAAAGAAAGAAAGAAAATACGTTTATGTGCGGCAAAAACGACGCAATGAAAAAAAAAAAAAGTACACGATAATAACAAGTTAAGGGAAAATATATGCGTCACATCCACGCAAAACGGCCATCGCTCAGTACCAAACCAACCAAATCGTATTTAATAAGAATATCGATAACAATCTAACATCACTATTTCTTTCATTATTGTATGGCAAAAATTCTCTTTTCCAACGCCATCGACGCTTTAAAGCGTCGGCTAGTGATGGAAAAATATGCATAATAGTGTTATTTGTAGTTGTGACTTTCTTGTTATAAAATCAATATTTATGCGGATATCTTCACTCATATTAAAGTAAAGTATAAGTAAGCATAAGTAAAGTGCTTTATTATATAACTAAAACAGAATTGTGTATGTATAATGTCAATCGAAAATATTATTTTTCATAACATGTCCCATCACTAGTGAATAGAATTACAATTTGGGTGTACAATATGGCGTGGCGTGCCAGTATAAATTTTTGTCCAGACTTGTGGCGGTCAAAGGGTTAAAGAACAAAAATGCCGAAAGATTCCTGCCCACAATGCCGGCCGCTGTGCAAGCTGTACTTACTCAGCACTATGCCGACGACTTTATATAGACTCCTTACCCGATGAACAAACGGCTAATCAACTTGTGAATGACGTCACATTCGTCCACAGACAGGGTGGATTCGAAATTACAAATTGGACGTCTAAGTCTAATATACAATCTGTACTTAAAGATTTACCCAAAGAAAACCTGAAGTCGACGTCTGTGATATTCAAAAATGGACAACTGTATGACGGAGAACGTACACTCGGCCTAATTTGTTTTCCGACTAATGATAACCTGGGATTCGACGTGTCTTTCAAAAGAATTCTCACGCTGATATTGCTTGGACACAAGAAACCCACTAAACGGGAAATGCTACGTGTACTAATGTCCATTTTCGATGTTTATGGTTTCCTTTCGCCTATCACGATAAAAGGCAAGATCCTATGACAAGACACCTGCGGGGTAATTACGTAACACACTATCAGTAGGAATGGGTTTCATTTTGACAGTACAACAACTTTCATTGCGTTATTTACGTTGGAAAGAGGACAATTTTTTCGAACATTAGAAGCAATGGTTTAGCAATAGGCTTCAAAATCATTCAGATTGTGATAGATAGTGTGTTACGTAATTAGGGTGCTGGAGGTCCGTAATAAGTTGGGACGACGAAATAACAGACCAAATATTTATAAAATGGATCGAATTGCTGACCATAATGACAAACATTAATAAAATTCGCCTACCTCGACACTACGAGTCGGCAACTAGAAATACGCGCCACTGACCTACGTGCGAGAGCGAGACGCACGACCTCAGTACAGACTAGCGTTGCCGGAGAGAATTATTCCGAAGTATTCCCGTCGTATTATTCGCGAAACATTCGGAAGTATTGAGTAGTGTTCGGAATTATTCCCCGAGAAGAATTACAAGGAAAATATTTAGCTAAGTACATATTAGAATAGTTAGAATGAACCGCTGAGTCACGAGGCGGTATGCCACAGTTGCCATAATATAATCAGAATCACGCTGACCGACATCGGGTAAGTAGGCTACTTAGCATAATAACGCATAGAAACCTAGTACGAGTGCAAAAAGTGAGGCAACTAAAACTGAGCCATTAGTGGCTTACCTCTCTCGGCGAGCTGTCAGTACTCAAGGTCACGTTCCGTCGAACACGGCTCGCGAGTAAATAAATTAAAATGAGTTTGTAGCATGAAAGGATGTCATAGCACTTCAGGAAAACAAAAAAAAAAAATCAAATTACATTTCACAAGTAAGTACTTACATTTTATACACAATTTTTACTTAAATCGATCATCAAACAAAAATTCTAATGACCTAACATATCATAATACAGTGTTGCTATTTGTGAGGATAAAAATACCCACATTGCTTTCAATTTTGTTCTAATTTTTGTTTAGCAAAAATAATTGTTTTTGATGTACCTACTACCTTTGCTATTGAATACGATATCACATTTTGCCAGTTTCAAGAAACTAACTTGGCTTTAGGTAATTTTTGTTGTATCTCAAAAAGAGTAAATACTATAAGAGACGTTGAGCCAAAGCGGAAACTCTTTAGGAAGCAGTTGCAACTGCAAGGTTTTTAAATGACAAGCATAAACTGTAGGTTCGAAGAGTGGTAAAATAAAGATTACAATATTATTGATTAACATGTTTTTGATTTTTGTAATTTTCTCATATATACTTATTTACATGTCAGCGATTAATACATGCCGATAATATTATTATAACACATCAAACATTCTAAACGTATTGAACGATATCCCACTCTTCATGTGATTAATGGTTCATTTATTTCCTTTTATTTTTAAATAAATTGAATTTTACGTTCCGTAAAAATATGTCTTATTAAATGCAAAATCATGTTCGTCTTATCCAGTTCCTGATAATATAAAATACTATCTTGATTTGATCCAGCAACATACTAGTGCGTTTTACCATTTTTTTGTGGGTAACGGCCAGGTAATGGTATCACTGAAAGCGTATTTGTTTGCGTTTGAGGAACGTAGACACATTCGGCTCACGCTCACAAAGAAAATGAAGTGGACACACGATATCGCTCGTGTTTTGTTCTAGACGCGGCTTCTATGCGTTATTATTCTAAGGTAGGCTACTTATTGGATCATCTGGTAGAGTTCGACTATTGACCGCGAGATGGCGGCGCAATTACCATTGCAAATTACATATGTTCCGCGTTAGTGATTAATGTGATTATGTATTCATACTCACGAATCTTCCTTCCTTCCTTCCTTCCTAACCTTGGTCACCGCAGCAGCAGGAAGCGCACGCAGGCGAGCACTACCGACGGAAGTTGTACAGTTACAGCTTTTACTTTTACCTTCTAGATGGCGTTAATGCCTTATTACTACGCGTTCATTCATTAAAATGAGTATAATACGATTTGAAAACTTCCGAATATTTCTTTCATCTACTTAGATATGTACTTACGTAATAAGTTTTTGTTTGCGGTCTATTAGGTGTGAAAGTGATAGAGCGTAAAATTTATGTTATAATAGGGAGGTACATTACAGAAAGGATAATCTAATTATTAAGTATTGTATATATATTATATTTCGGTTGAACATTACTTATTTATTACTTAGCTATGTAACTAGTTATTGATTAATTTCGGTTGAACACTATTCTATAAAGAAATATATTTTTTACGACTATTTGATTTACCAAAACATTTAAAGTACTTACGTATCTAGGCCCTAGATACGTACTTTAAACTACGTACAACGTATACGTACTTACTTTTATCTTACTTAACTAATTATTTAAGTTTTTTCCATTAAATCGTAAAACATTTTTACGAAGTAAACTAAACTTGTAAATAACATCCGGACAAAATCGGCACATTCTAAACTCAATCACAGTAAAAATAAAATAATGAGTAGGTAGTCACAAGTAGATAACTACTTACAGGGAAATATTCCCGCATTGTAGGTAGGTACGTAGGAATCGAATAATACTTCGTTGAATTTCTGAATGAACAACGGCTCGGTGGTTCGACTGGGTGTGCTATTGTTACGTGCAGTCGAGCGCTGGCGTCGCCGAACGATTAACGAGGGATGTTCTCCATTTATAGTCTACTCTTGCCCGCTAGATGGCGTTAATTCAAGTAGCGGCATGGCGAAATATCTGGTAAACGTAACGGGAATCTCCTCAACCTACGTATGCACACGAGTACATTCGTAACTACTGGGAATAATTTAATTCTTATGTAATAAAACGTAGGTTACCTACTTCATACTTACAATATTTATTTTACGCTGCTTTTTAGCTGCGGTAGTATTCCTTCCAATCGAAGTATTATTTTGAATGTTTCCGAATTATTCCGAATACTTCCGAAGTTTTGCAACGCTAGTACCAGACGCACCGAATAGCGCGTCGCCGGCGCAGGCTACCGAGCGCTATACGAACCTTCAGCTACATGTTTTCTGTGACGCGTCAACTCAAGAGATGTGCGCTGTCGCGTACTGGCGTTGGATCGATTGTAAACAAAATATTCAAGTTGCATTTGTGTCCAGTAACTGCAGAGTTGCGCCTGTAAAATATGTATCTATGCCACGCTAAGAGCTACAAGCAGCTGTTTTGGCGGGAAGATTGGCCGACAGTATAATAAAGGAGCATAGAATAAAGGCTGAAAGAAAAATATTCTGGTGTGACTCATCCACGGTTTTACACTGGATACGCAATAATGCGCAAAGTTATAAAGCCTACATAGCTCACCGCCTTGGCGAATTAGACGAACTGACGAAAATTGAAGAATGGAGATACATACCTACAAATTTGAATATTGCCGATATTGCCACTCGAGAAACCTGTGAAATAAAAACATTGAATAATGAGTGGTTGTACGAGCCGTCATTTCTATATGAAGAAGAACAATCGTGGCCTGGAGAATCAAAGATACAGCTACCTGATGTTCGCGATGTGGACCTAGAATGCATAAATAATATTCACGTTGCACCTGTGTGTTTACCTGCTTTACCTGAACCAGAAAGGTTTTCTTCATGGCTTCGACTGGTGAGATCCATGTGTGTGGTTTTATATTTTATAAAGAAATGCAATAAAGTTTCTAGTGTTGGTGTAGATGGCGCGATAATGGAACGCGCTGAGAACATGTTGTTGAAAAACTCTCAGATGAAAGCTTTCCCGGATGACCTGCACAACCTGAAACAAAACAAAAGATTACTTATGAAAAGTAAATTACTTACCTTGACGCCAATTATTGGCGATGATGGCTTGCTGAGACTGTCTGGCCGCATTGATGCCGCACCCGAGATATCTACCAACGTAAAACGTCCCGTGATACTGCACGGCAGCTGCCATGTCACTCACCTCATCGTGAAGTACTACCACGTAAAATCATGCCACGGAAACCAGGAATTGGTCGTTAACGAACTGAAACAACGATACTGGATTATACGGCTACGACCTACTGTGAAGTATATCAGTTCAAAATGCATGTTATGCAGAATTAAGAGGGCTCGTCCCCATCCACCCAGAATGGGTGACTTACCTGAAGCGCGGCTTG
Organism: Griposia aprilina; assembly: GCA_916610205.1. Classification (NCBI taxonomy): domain Eukaryota; kingdom Metazoa; phylum Arthropoda; class Insecta; order Lepidoptera; family Noctuidae; genus Griposia; species Griposia aprilina. The sequence goes on from OU744294.1 coordinate 17,057,645, forward strand.
CTCATCACCATTGCCCCTTCACGTTCACCGGAGTTGACCTATTTGGACCCCTGGAAGTAACCGTTGGCCGACGTCGAAAGAAGAGGTACGGTGTTATATTCTCTTGCCTCACCGTAAGAGCCATTAACATTGAGATAGTGAACAAGCTGACCACAGATGCACTAATAATGGCTGTCAGACGAATGGCAGCCAGAAGAGGCTGGCCACGGTACTTGTACTCAGACAATGGTACGAACTTGAGAGGATTTTATACGGAGCTGAAGAAATGTGTTCTAGAGTTGGACACGGAGAAACTTAAAGAAGGAGCAACGACATACAGTATGGCGACAACTTGGGTTTTCATTCCACCTGCTAGCCCTCACTGGGGAGGGGCTTGGAAACGGCTGATCAGAAGCATAAAAGGCGCACTGAAGGTAATACTGAAAGAACGAGCGCCACGTGATGAGACACTTCAAACATTATTAGCCGAGGTAGAACAAATGATAAACAGCCGCCCCTTACCCACGTCGCAGTGATACCGAACAGCTATGAGACTTTAACCCCTAACCATTTTCTGTTGGGAACGTCGTCCAACCTACCTACTTTGGGTGTTTTTGATATGTCTGATACCTACCTCAGAAAGCAATGGCGGTTGTCACAGAAGCTAGCCGATATGTTTTGGAAGCGCTGGGTACGTGAAGTGCTGCCTGATATGCGCCCAAGAAAGAAGTGGCACGTTGAACAAAGACCCTTGCAAGTGGGAGATCTGGTTCTGATCGTGGACCCTAACTCCCCCAGAAATGTATGGCCGAAAGGATTGATACAGGCCGTAATTCCTGGCAAAGATGGCCGCATTCGAGTGGTCGCGCGACACGCGTCGCGCCTATCTCTATGGGTGATGAGTGCTGTAGCAGCACTAGGGAGGGGAATGTAGGCGACGCGTAATGCCATTGCCATTTTAATTTTGTATTTTGATTTGCATTTAATAAATCTAGGGCCCGTAAAGTCGCGGGAGACGCAAGCGAGCGGGAGGGGAGCGCACTCTTAGCGGCGGCCGCTCCGCCGCGATTATCAAAACATATTTTCAGTGATCTGTACCTATGACCGCGCACGGACGTATTATCATTTGCGTCTCCCCACCTTTCACCCTTTCGTAAATCTGGTGTTTTCAATATATAAGTCCACATCCCCTACACCATTGTTGAATGATTAGGTAAGTAAACGCAATGCCATGACCCAATCGCGATTGGGTCCATCCCTAGTATCAGTGGGATGACACTGACAGCTCACTCCACGCAAGTGATCACGGTGAGATTTTTTTACAGAATCGACAAGCAGGTCCACTCCTTCCCATGATGGCTGTGTTGTGTGCTCTTAGTTCTCTAATGCTGTTTCGTTTTCCTAGTGTTTCTCCCTGACTCCAGACTAGACTGACTATAATAACTGGATGTATGGACTGTTCCTCGGGGTAAAAAAATCATTAGTTTAGATGTCCGTGACTACCGCTGACCGCAGGACCACCAACGCCAACCGCTTCCATATTTTGAAAATAATTAGTACTCAATTGATACTAATTAGTACTCGAATAACAAAATTGGTACCTTAGCAGTTTTCGAGAAAATCGTCTTTGAAGGTGGTCCTACGGTAGTCACGCTCCCTTCGGCAGGACCACCACCGGCGCCGAAACAGGGGGCATACTACAGCTATTCTAAATATACAATTATTAGTACCCATAAATGTGATTCATTTAATAAAAAAAACAGAACTGAAACATTTGTATTTACCGAGAAATCTACGATGATAACTTTCGCGCGCTCGTTCAGTAGGACCACGACTTTGAATGTTGATTCCAGGTTTCAGAAGCTTATCGCTTTCCTCAAACCTACATAGAAAATCAGTACCCTGCAAGATAAAATTAGTACCCAAAATTCAAAATTAGTACTCTAGTCATTTACGAGATATACAATGCCATTGGTGGGGCGGCGGTAGTCACGGTGTTAAATTTTCATTTCATTATTTCCCTATTAAAAAATATGTGATTTCTTCCCAAAATTATATAAAAATTAGTACTCCTAAAGAAGTTATAGTGACCAAAAATTCAGATTCCTAAGTGGTGTATTTTAAGAGAAATTAGCTTTCATTACTTTTCCAGACTAAGTCGCCGCGTATAACCCGACCAAATTAAGTTGTCAATGGTATTGAGCTATAGGAGATGTACACTCGTGCACATAAATTTATGGATGTCGGAATAGTATTAACAAAACAGTTCAATATCTATAATTTTTACACCAACTGTGTACCTATGGTACATATATAATTAGCCCTAAAAAGAAACATATGTATTTTTTTTTTATCTGTACCTATTATATTTCCTCGGGAAATAATTATTAGTTTTATCGTTTTTTGAAACTTTTAAATATTGAGACATGTGAATTTTTGAAATTGTATATTCATTGATTTCTTTGTCTAAAAAATATCTTGAAACCCGATGTTCCACGACATGCTTCGCGAACGCGCGATGTATGCATGTGCTCAAGATAATAAAAAACTATCCCATTTCATCCGTTTCATTCTAGCAACCTTTTTTGGTTCATGGTCTCTATGAATCTAGGTAGGTATAGGTGTAGTTAATTGAATGTGCGCGCCGCACCGCCGGGAAGAGTAGGGGAGGGTGCGACGCGGGGTGACGGCGGCAGAGCGGTGACAACGTAGCAGCGACGTACCTAGATAATATTAATTTAGTGGACAATTTAAAAAGTTGTTTTTCAGATAGTTGTTCAAAATCTAATTGCATTTTTTGTTATCAAGAAGACAATAACTGATGAAAAGTTACCCTGCATAACACCTACATTCATGTTTAACCGATTTCGGTGTCCGGTTATCACACAGCAGTAATCTTGTACTGAACGAGTTTTGACTTTCTCAATACGTAGGTTTATCGAACTGTGATCTATAATTCATAAAACTTATTCGATTTAAACATGTGTTTTCGATTAAAAATACAACTACTAGCTTTAACAAAATAGGTAACTAAAGATACACCCAAGGTCCACAGATAATGTCGGTGGAAATTTGATATAATCGACTTCAGGTATTGAAAAAATACATACCTATCACTTATGTAATCCTTTTACACTTACGTTATTAGCAACATATTGTTACTGCAGTAAATTAGGTTTTTAATAGATAGGTACTTAGGTACTGCGTGCAGCAACGGTAAATTAGTAGGAAATAAATAAATAAGAAATACCTATCGCTCTTTAATTATATTCATATAACAACACAGAAGGTAGGTACTTACAATACAGAAAAACAATTATTTGATTACCCTACCTACCCACGTCATTAACAAAGGTATCACAGGCCATGGGTAACGATAGGTTTTTTTTCTTAATATGTACCTATATAGGTACACAGTTGGTATAAAAATTATAGATATTGAACTGTTTTGTTAATACTATTCCGACATCCATAAATTTATGTGCATGAGTGTACATCTCCTAAACAGCTCAATACCATTGACAACTTAATTTGGTCCGGTTATACGCGGAGATTTATTATGGAAAAGTAATGAAAGCTAATTTCTCTTAAAATACACCACTTAGGAATCTGAATTTTTGGTCACTATAACTTCTTTAGCAGTTATAATTTTTGTATTCATTTGGGAAGAAATCACAGAGTTTAAAATAGGGAAATCTTGAAATGAAAATTTAACACCGTGACTAACGCCGCCCCACCAATGGCATTGTATATCTCGTAAACTACTGGAGTACTAATTTTGAATTTTGGGTACTAATTTTATCATGCAGGGTACTAATTTTCTATGTAGGTTTGAGGAAAGCGACAAGCTCCTCAAACCTAGAATCAACATTCAAAGTCGTGGTCCTGTTGAACGAGCGCGCGAAAGTTATCATCGTTGATTTCTCGGTAAATACAAATGTTTCAGTTCTGTTTTTTTTTTACGAAATGAATCACATTTATGGGTTCTAATTATTTGTATAATTAGAATAGCTGTAGCATGCCCCCTGTTTCGGCGCCCGTGGAGGTCCTGCTGAAGGGAGCGTGACTACCGCAGGACCACCTTCAAAGACGATTTTCTCGAAAACTACTTAGGTAGGTACCAATTTTTTTATTCGAGTACTAATTAGTACCAATTGAGTACTAATTATTTTCAAAATATGGAAGCGATTGGCATTGGTGGTCCTGCGGTAGTCACGGACATTTAGTTTAGCTGTGCATTTATAAAAATATATCTATAAGATAGGGTGAGTATAGGGTTCGGTGGCATTCTCGAAATCCCCCGATCAACTTCAAGTCAGTTCAACAAACACATCAGATTGATACGCCTCAGCGGAAGCTAAAGTGATGACTCCCCACCGCCTAAATTCCCTGTTATCAAGAAAAAGCCGTTATCAATCTTCAGCATCAGTGATTTGTTGACTTTTTGAACCTAAATCGAACGTCTTCAACATTTGCTTTTATTGCTAGTGTAAAAATATTAAAATGTGCATCTTGCAAATTAAAAGAATTTATTCCAATATTTTAAATTTTATTAAAATTCAGATATTCTATAAAATACATAAAAAATTCAAGTATTAGTTTGCTTGTATTTTATTCTGATATTTATTTATTGCTAGTAAAGATAGTCTAGCAACACATCGTACTGCAAAATGTCAACTTGATCTGAAACGAAATTAGCAAAAATTTTAACATATTTTATTTAGATTTAGCGAAAACTGCTTTTTCTTGGAAAAAATGACGGTGAATGATGTGACGTTAATCAGTTTAGATGCTTTAATTTGTAAGTATTTTTTGTATGGATTTCCCGTGTTATAAAAACGTTAAATTACTACTTACTGAGAATGTATTTGTTGTTCGTTTGCTTAGTAAAAGCTACACATGAATCTCTGCCATGTCCTGATCCTGCGGCGTTAGAGGCGTTTTGCGCGGTGATGCGGGACGCTGCGGAGGGCCCGCAGCTGGCGGCGCATGTCCTGGCAGGCCGCATACACACTCCGAACGCTCGCGAAGCTCTTCTCGCTCTCACAATGCTAGATCGTTGCATGCGACGTTGTGACGCCGGTTTCCATGCCGAAGTCGGCAAATTCCGCTTCCTCAATGAAATGATAAAATTAGTTTCACCTAAGTATTTTGCTGATCAAACCTCTCCTGAAGTGCGGACTAGGGTAAGAACACTTTTATTATAAAACTTTATTTCTTAAATGTTTTATTGCAAATGTATGAACATAAGCTAGCTATCTCATATCATCTTATTGATGTAGAAATACGAGATTATTAGTATAGCTTTTCCAATAATCCATGAATAAACGCACACAGCAATTACTTTTGAAAAGTTTAAATACCTTAATAGAATATAAAAATATGTTGTATATTTTGAACAGTCGGCATTTTAAGTCCTCATTCACATAATATTAAATGTCAAGTTAATTAAACATGTTTGTTTTCCTCTAATACACTTTTTATTTGTGTACTTTTATTTTAGGTACTACAACTGCTTCATGCGTGGTCAATTATATATCCGAAGGAATACAAATTTAAGGTAGCATATGACATGCTTAAGAATCAGGGGGTGGTGAAGGAGACTCCGCCTCCTTTACCTCCTGAAGATGATGTGCCTCCTCGGAACAGGTCCAAGAATGCTATATTTGAAGATGAGGAAAAGTCTAAGTTGTTACAAAAGTTACTACAGAGCAAAAAGCCTGAGGACATCCAACATGCAAACAGGCTTATCAAAACTATGGTCAGAGAAGTAAGTCTATCAATTTGAAATGTAACTTTTGCATTTCCCTAAACAAAGCAGTTTCAGGTAAACGTCTTGTAACTGCCCCATTGCAGGACCGGTGTTATTGTAACTTGAACTGTACAACATGTAAATAGTTTCTAAATTGTAATTGCCACATCAATTAGGTGTTAATAATACTAAAGAAACATTGGATGGACTGTGTGAAAGATGATATAGCTAGAAAGGGGGGTGACTGCTGAGATGACGACTAATAGAAAAGTATGCAAGAAAAGTAAATGTTGCGCTGACCCCAAGTAAATTGAAAAGAGGCAAGTAGCAAAAAAAAAGTACTTCTAAAATTTCTTTCAATTTTCAGAGGGCAGGAAGTACCAGATTTAATTTTTAAAATCTTCAAGTTTTATTAGTACAGACTACTTTTCTTTTCATTATCTGTTCTTACATACATACATAAACTTACCTAAATACATACATAAACTCACGCCTTCTTCGTCTGTTCTTATAAAGTTTTAAGCATCTGTCTTCCTTATGACATTATTTCCTATTGTATGCCTAATTAGGATAATTGGACTAATCTAACTGACCTTACTGCAAGACCTCTATCATTCACTATTATTTAGGCATTACAGAGATGATTATGGGCATGAAACCAGACATGCGTAGATAGTATTTGATTGTAGTGAGTTGTGTAGAATGTTGAACCAATCTTAAGTCAGGATAAACAAAATTTCGATAAAAATGATTTTGAAATGCGGCTTTGCAAGTTTTAGAAAAACACGTTAATTTTTTTGTCACGACGCCGATTATTCTTTCAGGCAGTCTGTTCGGTGTTCGGCGTTATGCATATGTCGCGTAAAATCGACGAATATTCAAAAGATTGTATGGAAGGCGGTCTTGAGCTAGAACTGGATACAGCCTAACTAATGCCACGCAACTTATCTTATCTCTTACCAAGACATAGCCTAACTGAACCCCATTCACTCTTAGGAAGAGCGTCGAAATGAAGAAAGCAGTCGTCGTGCTCAAGAAGTTGGCAACGTGTTAGACAGAGCGATGCTGCTGCGCGAACTGCTAGCCAACGCTGAAGACGCGTCGCCGGAGGAAGAACAGCTGATCTATGAACTACACGTGTCCTGTGGAGGCCTTAGACTGGCGCTCCAACGCCTGGCCGCCGCGGAGACGCAGTACGATAGTCTCAGTGAGTGGACTGGTTTCTTACACCCAATCATTATCACTGTAATGTGTGTAATGTTTGTTTGTTTTTCATTGCTTTCATCCCTTGTTTGTTATTTTATTTTAAAGTTCTTTTACTTCTGATTTGTCAAAATGTGATCTCAGTGATCTTTATCCTCGTAACAATAAGGTTGCTGCTGTCAGAAGCACATACAATTGTGAAAGGACTGTAGTTTCAAATTTATAAGCTTTCTTTGTAGATGTAAATGTAAAAAAAAAAAAAAAATTCTCTACTTACCTACACCTTCGATCAATAATAGCACTGGATTCAGGATCAGGAACAAAAACAAGTCACTGAAGTGGCCACGTTCACACAAACATAAACATTTACATGACATACTACGAAATATAGAAAAAGGTTTTATAATATTAACAACATCAGTTCATTATAAACCTTAACACTCAAGCATAAAGTTTAATTACGATTGCAAAATACTTATATGTAAGGCCTTCTGTCATCGAAGAAATGGAAAAGCAATAAATAAAAATTCATTTTTATAATATGTATAAAAATATTTATTCTAAAATGAAACTTAAAACCTAAGCAATAAAGTTAAAACATCTGTTGACAATTTCATTCTTACTCTATTTATTTCATTGCTCAGAACAGTAAGTATTGAAAGACGTAGAGTTGCATAAATATTTTTTTTTAGTCGAAGGTTCTTTTTGTATGTTACGAAATATTTTTGACCGATTTAAAAAAGTAGTAGGACCAAATTAGTACAATAGTTATTTTTTATAAGATACCTATTGCTAATAATTGTTTTCGGGTTGGCTCATTGTAATCAACCCGTATAAAAACTGACTGCGTCTACTCATGTACGCGATTTAGAAGTTCGAATAAACCGCGGGTAAACCGATTGTTAGCGTGACGACGACGCGTCACCACGCTATATTTTCTTTACAAAATAGTTTTTGATGTGGACCTTGAACATAGGGTAAATAAGAATGAATTTGCAATGTTAAGCTACGCTTGCCAAGGTAAGTCTTTGGATGGGTGACCATTTTGATTCTTGATTAGCTCGCAATATTGAAGCCGCCAGGTTAAGCAGCGCTTACCAAGGTCAGTCTTTGGATGGGTGACCATTTTTGATGTGAAGCATCTATAGCCGCGGGTAAAACCGATTGTTGCCGTGGTGATTCATGCCGCGGCGATGCGTCGCCACTCTATACGATGGTATGTTTCACATCTGCCAGGCGTCCCGTGACTGCTCAATTTTTTTAATTTAAATTAATCTGCAAATAAGAGTGTATGTTAGGTAAACAACCATGACTGAAGGTGCGTGCGAGGTGGATGCTTTAACTAATGTATCTGGACAGTCGTAATCGGTCTCTTTAAGGATGACGTGCGAAGGCAGCCTGCGAAATTAAAATTTTCTTGCGTTTTTTGCACCTTGCAGGTTAGTGTAAGGTTGTATCTTGATCAAAATATGATTCGCGACAATAACAAATGTGTATTTACATAATTATAACCATAAGAATCATCAAAACATCTCTCTAATTTAGATTTACTCCGGATTGGTCTGATTTCGAACCAATCTGGAGGAAATCTAACTTAGAGAGATGAAAAATAACATAATATGATATAAACAATACCACTCCATGCATCCCCTGTTCCAGAACAGTCGATGTTTTTTACAATAGTTGGCGCGTTGTCGCAAACATTGATCAAACGATCACAATATTTGCTAAATGATTTATATTTACTATTTAATTATTTTTATTTTATGAAAAACACATACATAATGATATAAACTTACCGAAAAAAAGATATTTCTTCCAAAATCTGGGTGTTACGGTGGTTCTTTAGACAACTTTTGAACGCGCACTGTGACAATTTTGACGTCTTAACGTTGGCTATGTTTGGACCATACTAATTTGAAATAAGACCACAAAAGTATTTGGGCTCTTATTTTTCGGGCTGTTTTTGAATCGCTTATAGGGAATCTAGTGCTATTATTGATCGAAGACTTACACACTGAAGTGTGTAAGTACAGAAAAAATATTTACATTTATACAAGGTGGCGTTTTGCATCCTCGTCAAATTTCAGGAGGCTGTTATGAAAGACATAAATAATAAAATAAAATTACGATACCTGCTCAATAATTAATACGTACTTGTATTTTTAGTCATTTAGGTTTGACAGTATTTCAGAATACACCACTTTCAAAGAACAGAATCGCCCATTTGCGTATACGGTAGGCAGTATAGCACGACTATGTCGCTGTGTGCGTGCGTGCCGCGTGTCGACCACCGGCAGGCCCCGCCCACCTAACAGCGGCGCGTGCGGCTAGCAATAGCCTAGTTCGAGTTTTGAAAATCACCTACCTACCTACATGACATAAACTCTTGATAATTACCTAGATCATATTTTCAAAGCTTAATTAGTATGGTACCTTTATTGGACATCACAGCTGTAAGGCCACGCAGCTGTGAAACGATAATATGGTCTCTATGGTCGGGCGTTTTAAGCACAGTTTAGCACGCAGCGTTCGCCGACATGAAGAATGCTATTATCGCGGTAGGTATAGGAGATTTTGTAGGGAATAATGTATAGCTGTTACAACTTAAATAATCTGTGACGTAGCTATCAGCTGATTTAATAAAATGTTAGTTTTGCTTCCTTTCTTTTTATTGCATTCCTGTTAATCGGACAGTAAATAATCCTAAAATTGTAATTTGTCTTAGTAATAAAAACGTGTAGACCGTACGAAATACGAGCGCATGGCGCGGGCGCCGCACAGTGGGCCGAAACTATGATTTTAGTGACTTAGGGACCAACTTTGTTTTTTTACTTTTTTCTTTATGCGGATGGATAGAGCTCATTAACCTCAATAATAATTGACCTGATGTTTTTTTCCTAAACTTTATACTTTGGGTAGAAAAATATGTTTTATATTTTTTTTTGTATGGAGCGGATCAAATTTATTAAAAGAATTAATCAGTCCCAGTCGCTCTGTTGAGACGAGAGGACTGCGCTTGAATTTTCGGCTGCTCTGGGATATAATTTATTTGTGTAAATAGTATTTTCGTAATTTATCACATTGTAGGAAAGAGACTGTGAAATAGAAAACATGAAAAAACCACTAAAACCACTTCCGAAACGATAATTAAAATCGTTAAGAATTGATAAACTAAATAAATACCGCGGCTAAACTATATAATAAAAATATTATATTAATTCAATGTTGATATTTGAAAACTCAAGATGACATATATTTATTTGACAGGTTTTTGACTGGTATAGCTCAACTAGCGCCATTGCTCTGCAGTTCGGTCAATTTTCTTGCGAAGAAAATTTACAACATAGAGTTCGTGCTGGAGATTTTAGATCTTATTGCTACAAAACCAAAATCCAAATTCGTTTACTCCCACTTTCGTTGGCAAACTCTGTGTTAGGGTAACCTTAGACGAACCATTTCGAGCGACTTTCGACCAACTCCCGAATCAAGTTGAAACTCGAAATTTAACATATAAGTAGGTTATTGGTATAATAATATTAGTGGAGTTAACAAAATAAATAAACCGGAAATCTAAAATAGGTAATGGGTTTATTGCGGGTAAGAGTACGAAACGGTGTGCACGAGACATGATATTTTTCATACGGATGGTGTTCTCATGACTAGATCCCTTTTATGGTGGGGATGAGTAACGGTTGTGACGGATCACAATGTTTGGGATTGTCGGCTTGCTTTTCAAAGCTAAAGATTCAACAGTTACAAAAGAGGAACCTAATAAACTTTCGACTTTCTTTGGCACGCATTTATATAATATGCCAATTATTTTGTCGGTAAAGCCGACTAATGTACTGTTTGTTCCGAAATTGGCCTATTTTTCACAAATGTTTTCGGCGAGGACTTTTTCTACTCACGCTCCGCGAATGATAGGTTTTCACGGTTTTCATGACACATGCCATTTGAATTTGCACAATACAGTGCAAAATCCATCATACCAATATTATTTTTTACTTGGTAACACGGTTGCTAATTACTTTGCAAAGCAATATCCACGATATACCATTATATTTTTTTCCACGAAGACGTCGTAAGGTCCAACTTGTAGAAGGCCCTTAGTAAAATTTGGGTACATTGGAATTTGAACTTTGTCACGTCAGCATTGAGTTTCTATTTCCAAAACATGGCTATGATCTATGATTCTGAATTCAAGCTTAGCGTATAGTTTAAGCAAAATAAACAGATGTTTTTCCTACTGAAGAATTTCATTGAAAATAAAGGGACTTGATAATGATCATATTTCGTTTAAATATTGTAATTGAAAAACCATTCGAGGAATAGGTTTGCTGATCACAGTGGTCCAACAAATTTCCTTAGATGATTGCTATTTTTGTTCAATTGATTTCATTTTCTCAAAGTAAAAAAGCGGAAAATAAGTGATGCGATTATAATTATTCGCTTTCATATCGTCAAAAAAGCAAGTTTATCGAGTTTGTTTTCATCATCATGTATCATGAGTATGTAGTATAGGACTTTGATGGAAGTGCTTTGCTTTTTAGCGTTCCGTGCCTCAAAAGGAAAAATCGAAACAATTATAGGATCACTTTGTTATCCATCTGGCAAACCCCTTTTCTTTTATGGGTATCAAGTTGAAATTGATATCAAATAGGTACTTAGAACTGCCTTACTTTGGAGCTGTAAAAAATCGAGCTTCTAAGACGTTGAATATTTTCGAATATTTTGACACTCGCAAATAAATTTAAACCCTTACGATACATCCCGTTGACCTAGAATCACGAAATTTGGTAAGAAGCAAGGTCTCACGGTACAAATAGATACAGGAAAATATCTGGAAATCGTTCATTTGTAGTTATATTACATAATGTGGCGACCATATTTTTTCAACGTTAAGTTTGTCTTTCAATTCGGAATCGAAAGTGTATAGGCCGTATCTTGAATTAACATTTAGTCTTTATTTCATTCAAGTGGGTCTACTCTCCATTCTAACAACCCACCAGTATCGGTAACAGATTCAGGGACATACAATAATATTCAATAATATACCTACTTCTACACAGCAATCATACAACATGGTACATTGAATAGAGCGGTTTCATCTGATTATTTTGCGTATACATACTACACACAAGATTCAAGTTCAATTGCATAATTAGACGCCGGGCCCAAAAGTTTCTGCTGGCGGGATGATGAGAGGGGTAGGCAGAGAAGCGGGTGAAACTTGATTTTTTCTGTCTTACTGCGCCCTCTTAAGAATTAATTTATTGGACTACCAAATTATTAATAGTTTGAATGGAAGAACAGGAAAATAATCAATTATTTTATTTTTCCCATCAAACTATTCGTATACCTTGTTCTCACTGAAAATTAATTGCCCAAATACCGATGTAGTCACCTCATAAACTAATTAGATGAACAAAGATATTGCATGTCATTTGTGTGAGGTGCTGATAAGCTTAACACCTGAGTGGTCGCTGTTATCTCGAAGCTCTGTTGTATGAGGGATTATCTGTACCTTGATACTGTGCTGGCTACCAATTGCGTTGTGTGTTCTATGTTGATATTTTTAGAAGATAATAAATGAACAAGAACTGGTGTTGGGTAAAGATAACTGGTAAAATAGGTGCACTTCAGCCTAACCTATCGGGGAAAATAGAAGTGATGATCTGTGATGTTATAATAAACTAAATAAACACCCCGTCGCATTTCACCGCCTGCCCGCGGTTTTACTTAGCGTGTTTTCTGACTTTTTGCTCGGCTCCTTAGGGTCCTAGCGTGATATTAAATAGCCTCAAGAATCGGGCTATCAAATGCAAAAATATTTTTTCAAATCCGAATGGGAGTTCCAGAAATTAACGCATTAAAACTTTATTATTAACATAAATGATAGCTGCAAACTTGGTTGAGTTATGGTTGCTATTTTTTCGGGAGTGCGTAAAAAGGGAGATTTTTTTTTAATGTGAAATATCTATTGCGGCTGGTCAAACCGGCTGTTACGTCGCCGCGGTATTGGTAAATTATTTCAAATAAAGGATAATTATGTATAAAAAAAAACTAATTAGAATACCTACTTATTTTGTTTATGATTGAGCCATTTTAAAAAAAAAAAAATTATAAACCATCTTTTCGTTCATATTTTCTATACAAAATAGTTTCGATGTCTCACATCTGCCAGGCGTCCCGCGACACTATTTTTTTTTTGTTGGCTTTTCTGTCTTGTCTGTACGTATTATTAAATACGTATTGAATAACAAAATATCTATCAATAGGATTAAAAGAACATAGGAGGGTTATATTGACGATTTTACACATTCTTGTTAAGGTCGCGAATCATATTTTGTTCAACATACAACCTGACACGGACCTGCAAAATGCAAAAACCGTAAGAAAATTTGAATTTCGCGGGCAACCTGGCGCTCCCCCTTAATGCACCCCTAGATAACGCATGCCTCTGAAGTCCAAGAGTGAACACTTTCATCGCTCATATTATGGTTTCTTCTTTTCGATTCAATTTTGTGGAGCATAGTACAATACTACTGTATACTTTTTATAAATTGACTAGCATCTGCCCGCGACTTCATCGGCGTGAAATTTCTTGTTCCCCCGACCCACCCCGTCGCCTACCCGCGCTATACTTAGTTTTCGCTTGGCGTTCTTTCCGACATTTTTTGTTATTTCTCGGCTCTTAAGGGTCTTAGCGTGATGTTATGTAGCCTTCCTCAAGAATGGGGCTATAAATTAAAAAATATTTTTTCAAATCTGTCTGGTAGTTCCTGAGATTAGCGCGTTCAAGCACACAAACAAACTCTTCAGCTTTATTATTACCTGAGATATAAATAATCTATCTGTCTATATATATAAAAATGAATTGCTGTTCGTTAGTCTCGCTAACACTGAGAAACGGCTTGACAGATTTGTTTTTTGTTTTGTTCTCTTTACTCGGATGGTTTTAAAAAAAAAGAAATAGGAAATACCTAAAGGATTTTTTTTGACAGGACAACGTTCGACGGGTCAGCAAGGTAGGTAGCTAGGTAGAGTAGGTAGGCAGGTAGGGTAAGTAGGTACGTACGGTAGTTGTGAAATACTTAGTGCTACCTGTGCGAAGCCGGGCCGGGTAAAGCTATTAATAAATAATACTTTCAAAAAACTTGAGCACAGTGGGTGGCCACGTTAATCGCAGCGCGCGCATTTAATGGCGACTTTCTTGTTACGCAAAGTAACTAGGCGAACGCTACTTTACGGTAATACCTACTACATGACTAGAAAGTCGTTATGTACCCATTTCCGTGTTTTTTTACTGTCTTTTCGCTTTAATTTGATTAATGTAAGGCGGACTTTGAGGTTCCGAAAATCAACATTATTCTATAGCTACTGCTATACATAGAAAAATACTTACAAAATTATGATGTTATACTGTTTATTTATTATCTTACCTTAGAACGAATAGAATATGGTGTATATCTATGCGAATAGTATATCTACCTGATGCATACTGCTGGTAGCACTACAGGGCTTCTGCATATTAGACAAAACACGAGTATCATTCACCACGAAACTTAACTGCACCTGTGATTATTGCTATTTCTTAAAAAAAAAAAAAAAAAATTTGCACATTCTAGATGACATTCTACAAGCCAGCGACGTTCTAGACGAGGTGTTCATGAAATATGACGCATATACTAAATTTACAAAGGAGAAGAAGAAGAAAGGTAATGCCAAAGGAACGAGCACGGAACAAGGACAAGCTTCTAGTAGTGACACTTTACTGGACTTCGCGGGATATCTGGGGAAGGGAGATGATGCCACGACTAACAGTACTGCTACTAAAAATACGGCTATCGACGAACTTGGTGACATATTCTCAAGTGGAAGCGTTTCAAATATTGTGGAGCCATTGAAACCTGTTAGCTTGATGCCTAGTGGTGAGACATTTTTTTAACAAATAAAAATTATATATTCAATCCAAATACGCTGTCCTGTTGCTGGTAACGGCACAAATAATGTAACCCAACATTTTCATTTCTTATTTGCAGAAGACGTGGATCTTTTAGGAGATAAACCAAATAAAGCGGAAGGTTGGAATGAACTGGACTCACTCGGCGAACAACTTATAAAGCAGTCATTACCTGGTCACGTGAAACGTCTCGAAAGTTTTAATGGGTACGTAATACATACATAGCTACATACATACTTCTTATACAAACACAAATTTATTCAAAATCTGTGTTTACAGAAAGTCTGCCAAACTGCATAACAGTTTGTCGGCAGTTGGTCTCTTCTAACAACAATTTCACACTAAAACTTCTAAAAACGGTTTCAAATTTTGAAAATTAATGTAAGCACATTAATTTTCAAAATTTACACATGCGTGTAAATAACTTAATTTTGCTAAGTAAATAAACTAATAAATACATATAGTGTCGATATAAAAAAAAAACTCACATATTGCATTTCAATCAAGTAATATCAATCAATAAAAAAAAATATCAATCTCAAACATCTATGGACACATTGAGAAATGTGTTTTTGTAGAACTCTTGAGTAACAACATAGTTTTTGTTTCAGTAAAACAATAAAGAAAATACCAATGAACGCGTTAGCGTCACCCAAACACGAGCTCCCTTCGTCGACAAACGGCGGCGCCCTATTTGACCTAGACTTCTTTACCAAAAAGCCAGAAGAACAACCCAAACCGACAGCTGAGCCGTCTAAATTAGCGGACAAGCCTTCCCCGCCGGATGATCTCATAGTAGACATCACTGACGGACCCAGCACTCCACACGTAAACCTAAGCACTGCGACTGACTCTCCTGTAGACAACATATTGGACTTAAGTATATCATTAGACGACGCCAAATGTAACAACACATCGCCAACAGAAAGTGTTGTACCTAATTCTACCGAAGAAAAGAGAGAGAAGACTAAAAGTGAAGTGAAACCATTGACAGATATTGATGTATCTCTGTCTAACGTAACGTCAGGAAATGTTCCTCCCATGACGATATTTGAAGAAGAAAATGGTCTTACAGTTGTGTTACACTTTTGTAAAGACAAACCAAGGCCTGATGTCAACGTGATCGTGATATCGACGACAAACAAAAATAAGAAACCTATTCTAGATTTTAGGTTTCAGGCTGTGGTTCCTAAGGTGCGTTTTATAGTATATTTTTGTCCATAACAAAAACCTTTGCTTTGATTGTTTGATCGAATATTCATATTACCAACTAAAATCCAATACAATTATTGACAAGTAGTGGTTCATCTCTAACTCGTCCAGCTCTTGTCTTACTTAGGTCAACCCAGCATGTCTTTTTCTTTCAAACATACAACATACAACTTTAGCCAACATCTCAAGAGTTCATTTCCTTCCTATCTATACCATCCGCAGGGTAATTGTGAATCACACTTATTATAATGGCAAAACGCCATTCATTTCGACAGTTCAAAAACATTCATTGCATAATTTACTTTGTCAAGCAGACAAATTAACAAAGCAATGGATTAGGAATTTAGTTTTAAAAATCTTGAGTTTATGATAGAAAGGGTGTTACGCGGTTCATCTCGAACCAGAAGTATCAAAAACACTAGTTATAATATTCTTTTTTTTTTCAGTGTTGCAAAGTCCGTCTGCTAACACCATCAGGCACAACTCTACCGCAGTACAACCCGTTCCTGCCGCCGCCGGCCATCACACAGATCATGTTAATCGGTCGGCCGGCGCCTGCGCCGTTAGCGCGGCTGCGGTTCGTCATCTCCTACACGTGTGACAACGACGACCCATGCTCCGAGATCGGCGACGTCAAAGAACTGCCACTAGACCAAGTTTAGTGTTCATATGAACTCGATAATTAATTAAAATTATACATTAACTGTATGTTAATATGGCATATCGAGTTCAGCTTTGTTGAATCTCTGTACGACAGTGAAACAATATGAAACGTATATTTCTGTAAGTTGACACTTTTACAAGTCAATTTGATCGATATTTTAAAACTAGATGGCGCTGCCGGTGGATCAGTGAGCTAGAAAATGTATTGCTGACTGAATCCTGAAAATAAATGCCGAAACAAACTCAGAGGTTACACAAGTCGAAACATTATAATTATATTAGTAAATGTGTGTGTAACAGCGCAGGGACATGTTTCTAAAGCTCGATGTGTCATACTTACGTTCGGATGCGTACTCTATTATTGATCGCTGAATGCTTACATATTATTTACCGTGATTTATGCTTCTGTGACGGTGAAATGTATTAAAATTCGATTCGCAAAAGCATCAGTAAATACGACCGAAAGGAAATAGAAATACTTTAATTTAGGGACTGAGTGAGATATATTATTGTAATATTTTATTATTATTGTGTAATTGAATGTATAATTGTTTCTAGTCGAGATTTTATAACTGAATTATCATAATCGGAAAAAAGCATTTATTTAACATTCCAATATTTACTTTTGTGACTGTAAGAACTTATTAGGTCTCGTGCATTTTTTTTAAAGTTGCGATTGCATAAAAAAAAAATCGTAAAAAATTACGTAAACATAGCAGTTTACTTGTAAGATGTGTAATTAGCACAGTATTATATTAGTGTATTTATAATAATAATGAGCGGTTGAAAACGTACTTACTGTGTATTTTGTTGCAACTGTATTTACAATTATTAGGATAATGTCTGTGTTCATGCACCACCTTATACTGTGCAACATACCTGTGGAATAAATATGATTTACTTTATTTTAAAAGAATGATGTATACATAATGTCTATTAACCTTTCCGTTAGCTTGGTTATACGTAAACTAAGCTTCAATGTGTATCATAGACTATTTTAATTTTTTTTGTAACCGGCACTAATCTCGCATTTATTAAAAAAAAAAATAACTGCGTTTATAAATAGTATTTTATTTATATAAAATAATTAATTACAGTTTGTAACAATTCATTTACATAGTAAATGCATCGAACACGTACGAGGTGTGGTCAGTGGTGTAATAACGTAAGGCCCAGCAAACATGGCTGTTATGCTTTGTTATTTACATAAATTCATCAGCATATTCCGTTCCTTATTATTAATATGTGGGTGTAGACTTCCATTCTACTAACTGCAAATATCGGGGAATTTTGCAAACCAACTTAAAGGAAAAGAAACCGCTATCCTGGAGTCGACATTTTACTTATTGTGGATAAGCTAATGTCATTAACATCTGGCGACCTTATAGATTGTTCGACAGCCTCTAACCCTTCCAGTTAATCAAAAGGAGCCAATCAGTCAAATGTTTGGACTAGTTCAAGCAGTCTCTGGTATGGCAGATCTGTATAAAATATGTTCAAATACAACATAGTATCTAACCTTATCTAATCACGTATCTTTCAAACTGTTCAACCATACTCTCCGAAGACATACGAGAGAGCTTTTTGTTAGCAAAACGTACCAACAAGAGCTAATATTTACAAATATACAAAAGCTTACAGTAAAACGCCGTTATTACCTGAATAACTTCATAAATCAAACGTATAACACCCCGTCGTTTTTGCGTCGGGGGTTAAAAAGGAACGTAGAGTTGATTGTCGTCATTCTATTGATCTCTTTGGAAAACTTTTATGTATTTATTACAGGTCACTAAATTATGCACTTTCAAATCAAGTCTATGATCTTTGAAAAATAACACGTGAAATTTGTAACATCTCCATTTTGTGCCCATAATGTAACCTAACATAAAAAAAAAAAACTGAGAAATGACGACATTAAAAAAGAATAATGTACAATATTCTTAATATTACTATTTGTAGTTATTCTAAACGGCTTGATCCCTGAAGGCGAGTGCGGTGATGGCTTTCTGATGTCCACAGTATTCTCTCTCCAACGTGCCCTTCTCGACCTCCCACAGACGCGCGTAACTGTCCGAAGAACCTTGAGAGAAAGTAAAACATCTATATCAGAGAAAATTGTCGCTGTAAAAATACAACATTTAATTTCACGTTTGACGTTTGAGTATCTGTTCCATAGTTTTTGTATTGCTAGATTTTTTACTAAGAGGCATTATACACTGCCTCACTTTGTGTCGTGATGATCATCATGAAGCTAAAGTTCTTGAATAGGTAACTATTTCATTAATCGGATAAACAGCACAATGCTGCCAAACATTGCCATTTGGCTTCTGCTTTTAGAACTATTTAAGACAGGCAAACACGTAATACAATAAAAGTCAACCAACCAGTGAATAGGTATCTTGAGTCGATGCTAAAGGCAGCGTCCCACACCCAACGTTGCGTGTCATTGCGCAGCTCTCGTAGCAGCGACCAGTCGCTCGTGCGCCACACCTTCGCCGAACAGTCGCCAGATGTCGTCACCAACATGCTGGAGGGAGAATAACAATGTTCTTAGAATCAATCCAGCCTGATGGAAATAGGTTTTGAAGAAGCTGTGTGGTTAAGTGTGATGAAACTTATATAATAGAGATCCTAAGAATAAGGCACGCGGCCATGATTGATGATGATCATGATGAAAGTTGAGGAGAGAGAGAGAGACCAAAAAAAAGATGGATTGTGTGATGGACGATATTATGAACGAAAAGAGAGTGAACGATACTATGACGGCTGACGGAATAAATGAAAGAGAACGCATTTTTGTGCCGTCAAAGTAGCACGAGACAAGGGCAGGCATAAAAGCATTCCAAAAATATACTCACGTGGAATCAAGGCTGAACTTGCACCTAAGCGCATACTTAGTATGTGCAACAATGTGTTTGAGTGGAACAGGATGCGGGGCGGCACCGCCTAGAGACCACACGTAGCAGTTGCCCTTGTTGTTCACCGCCGCCATCATCTTGCCTTCCGGATCGATGGCTATGTCCTGGATCGACGCTTCGGCTTCCGGTATCTATGGAAATATCAACAATTAGACGAAGATGAACAAGAGATTGCCAGCATAAATGGAAGATTTCTAATTCGCTTTTTCGTAGTCGTAATAATGACTTTATCGGTATCATACTCTTAATTTTTTTTTTGGTTTGGATTGGTTTTTTCTGTCATGCAGATTTTTTGCAGTCTCTAAAAGTGAAAAGTCTTCATAAAAATTTTTGGCAGTTAAGACTACTATAGTACTATTACTTACCAACTGTTCATTCTGATCGGTCCGGAGGTCCCACATGTGTATGATGCCGCTCTGGTCCCCAACCATGATCTGAGTCTGGTCCGGGTGAAGCATCACCGCGTTAACTGGCGCCTGCACTTGAAATATTTTCGTGCAACGGAACTGTGGCGCCGCCCTGGTCAACATATTCTTATCTTACACAGAAAATTGATTTTTTTTATGGTTTGGGAGTTGTTTCAGTTCAGGTCAGGGATACCATTTTATGATATACCCCCGTTATCTAGTATATTTATAACAGCTAACTAGCTAAAGCTCATGATTTGTAACAAGTTTAATTTAATTTAAAATGGTATAAAAGTATTTTGAGGAAGGGAGTGTCAAATGCTTTTGCAAGATCCAAGATGTTGATAAGTGAAAAATGTTAGTGTGTAGTTCTTTCATTAGACTTTCCGTATATGAACACAATAGTAATGGTTGAAAATAGTGTTGCGTGCATTTAATTTGAAACAATGTTGTAAATTAGTAAAAAGTACCTTTTTACCTTGGGTCCCATATCCTGGCTGTCCAGTCTTCACCACCAGTGTACATCCACTGGTCATTTTTCTAAAAGCATATTAACTCATTGGTTTTGTGTATGCATATAATGTTCTTAGGAGTGTGTACAGAGAGAATTAAAGCGTTGACGTTCCATTTATTTAACTAGCTTCTGCTCGCGACTACGTCCGCGTGAAATTTCTTGTTCCCCCGACCCACCCCGTCGCACCGCATCACTTGCCCGCGCTATCACTTCATTTTCGCTTAGCGTTCTTTCTGACTTTCTGTTTGCTCGGCTCCTAGGGGTCATAGTATCATTTTAAATAGCCTATATTGTTCCTCAAGAATGGAGCTATCAAAAGAAAAAGAATTTTCGTAATCAAACTGTTTTTATTTTTATTCCAATTTTTTCAAACCGCTCCAGAGATTACCCCTACATACAAAATTACAAACAAACAAAAGAATTTAACCCCTTTATAATATTAAATAAATAATAACTATGGATCACTCACAATAACAAACACAATAAAAGTTCTTTATGAATATAGAGAGGAGTGCGTCTGTATTGCGGGGTACCGGACAACTGAGGTTCACCTTGCATGCAAATCCAATTGAATACAAAATGTGTGCATCACCGTTCCACTACATAGGTATAGATAGGAAAAAAAACTATAACTTGTGAGTTTAAAAGAGAGATTAATCTCACCATATTTGATACTTTTACTCACTTGAAAGCCAACTCGGGAAACATTCTTTGTGATGCCCTCAAAGTTGACAACAGGATCGGGGTTGGCACTGGCCAGGTCGTACATGCGAATGTGTTGATACCCGCATGCCGCCACCATCTGACCTGTTGGAGATATCTCCAGCCCATTCACTTGCTGGAAAGACAATTCAGAATTGAAAGAACTGAAAGTAAAAAGACATTGAGCAAAAATGTATGGGGTGTGGTCCAAATGTTTAACATAAACTAGACCTATGTCACTGAATGAATAGTCTATTAAATTAGAAGTAACTTTTACTAAGACACTGATAAAATAAAATAAATGCATCTTCAATCATTCCAGACTTAATGGCTTCATTGATTTTAACAAATGAGATATCATTAGATTTGTCTTGACACCACGTGTCACAACTAACTATTACAGTGCTAGGATTTATGTTATGTTATTTTAGGCGAGTGTAATACCTACATGTAACTCTTTGAACAATTCCTTTGTTATAAATTGCTTAGACAAAATTCGATTAAAAAATAAATAAATTACAGAGAAGGTAATTTAAAGTATTTGTTTTTTATAACCATGGAACCAACCTTTACTTATTGGTCTAGTTGTGGATTGTTTATTACAATACGTAGTACTGGCATTAAAGACAAAGTGGTAAACCAGCTCTTGGTACTTTAAAGAAGGAAGTAATTAGTTTACAAATCATACAGAATCAGGATGTTGCATTGTGCGCAGACAGACGCCGCTGTGTGCCTGCCACAGTTTAATTGTGTGGTCGTAGCCACCTGTCACCAGCGCCACCGCCGACCCGCCGCCACCACTGCCATCCCCCGACATCCCTGCACTAAACACACACTCCATCCATTTATTGAATTAAAACTTTATGACTGTAGATTGTATCTTAACCTCAAATACCTTTTCGGTCAATTCCCAATACAGTTACAAGCTTGATGTATGTATTCGTCAATTCGATAATGGAAGTATATTTTTTTACTACAGATATAAAAAATGATAATTCACAGATTTTGCTGGTATTTGTTGTTTATTTCACAACAAAATGCATGCAATCCACAACATTCTTTGACAGCTCATTGTGCACAGATTACATATATCATTGTGGTTGTGGCTCAGCATTCTGTCAGTTTTACTTTGAAATAGTGCACGTTACACACAGTATTCTACGTGTTCAATATTATGCTGGCAATATTCTCTTAGCTTATTTTATAATGTGAAAGAAAACTGCACAGAAACCAACAAAACTTTTTGAAAAATCATAAGAATTTAAGTGGTAAAGCCTGACTGTATCCATTGAAAAATAATATTTTTTTAACAAAAATAACTTATAACTAATAAGCTTTGTATCGACTGACGCTAAGGAATTATGACGTAGGACACGTAGGTTGACATTAGTCTGGCTCTAGAGCATGGCTATGATTGGCCCGTTTGGTTGTAATACTTTTATTTTCACATCGACCTGTATTATTCACTAATCAGCTATTTATTGATTAGTTATGTACTCACCTAAAACGCTCAGACAATCATTTTAAGAGACCTATTATGCAATCGTCTCCTTTTACCCTGGACCTGTTTGAAGAGACTAGAGCGTTTCCATTATTGATGGAAACGCCTTTCGTAGGTATAACCTTTTGATAAACAAATTGCGAACTTGTAGTTGTTTTGCAAACAAAACAATCTATGCAATTTAAAATGGAGGTCAATCATAATATGCCTACATGTCACGCCAACGTGGCACATCCTAGATTCGACCATCCTTTGCCACGAGGCATCACGTGCATCATTTTCTAGACTTGCACTTAGTTGACATTGGTAAACCTCAAGGCTATAGGGACGATAGGTTTAGGTTTAAAGAATGTTAGGAAATAATAGGTATATGAAGAAGAAACAACCTAGAAGAGGAAAAGAATGAAAAGACAAATTGAAAAATAGAATATTTTATATGAAATTACTTTATTGAACATGTAAAATCCGTATTGACATGAGGAATGCTAATTCTCATTTACAAAATAACACAAATGTAAAATTTGAGAGACAAATCACATCGAAAACCTACCTATTAACTAACTAAAAATACAACATACACATCAATTTCCTAAGTGGGATCTTAGCTTAGAGTTTGGTACCATTATCATCAGCATTGAAATTTACAATGAGAAGAGGTAGGTTTGATTAACAATAAGCCGCCACAAACGTTCATGAAATAGTCTCTAATTTTACATGTTGGTATAGTTTGACCAAAACTTCTATGTCCAAAATTAATGCACAAAACTTATCAATACACAGTAAATTAAAAATATGGTATATTCAAATCAAAGCACAGCTTTAACGTAAATATGTTATGTTATACAGCAAATCAGGTAATATTGCAGACATACTAGTTTTGATGAAACCAGTTGAGGTACACATCTTAAAGTGAGCATCCAGTAGTCACAGCGAACTTAACGAGGGAGGGCTAACTGTACAATTCCCCGGTGTATACATGCTAACACTTAAACATTATTTTTTTTGAGGCTTAGAAACCTAGACCCTAGCCAGCGGCAGAACTTTCCAAACTCTGCAATGCTCTTACACATACATCTATCATTACTATTAATACTACAAAACTAAGTTGTAGATAAACAACACATTGAACATAACAAATTTCACGTGCAGACCAAAATTATTGTTATAATGCATCAGAAACAAGAGCCAAAAATTATTAAATTCAACTTGGTAAAATATTATTAAAAAAATTGTGAAATGTCATACAGACTTTGGAAAGTCAGTCCCATTTTACTTTGTAATAAATTAAGTCCAAGTAAATTATTCAATATGAACAGTAATGTCGTATGTGTTGGGAGATCATTCGCTTTCCTCCTCCTCTTCCTCTCCATCCTCATCTTCAGACTCTTCCTTCTTTTTCTTGGATTTCTATAATAAAATTTATAAGTTAGCATTTGTTATACTTTTAACAAACAGTTTGTTTAGCATTAGTGCATCGACGCGATACTTACAGCTGGTGCCGCCTTCTTGCCCTTCTTCCCTCGCTTCTGTGCCTTCTTGCCGCCACCGCCGCCACCCTCTCCGCCACCTCCGTTCGCGTTGTATGACTCCAAGTCTTTCGCGTACTGCTCCTTGGCTTTCACGGCCTTTTCCTCCCACTCCTGAATAGAAACAAAAGGATATTAGCTATCAAGTACATAACAAAGACGATGAGTTAGGATGACGAATTTCTACGTACAGTCTTGTCCTTCATCGACTTCCAAATCTCGCCTCCCTTTTTAGCTATGTCTGTAACTTTCATGCCGGGATTCTCCGACTTGATCGATTCTCTCGCGCTGTTCAGCCACAGCATATAAGCTGACATAGGACGCTTAGGCTTGTCCGTCATTTTTACTTTTTTCCTGCAACAAACAAAGAAAATTATGGTAAATTATCGATAAAATGCATGGCAACAGGTTATGCGGGCCATGCTTTGAAGAATCTGCTAAGTAACTAGCCTTCACACTGCTTATATGGCACAGTAGGGCGGCGTTTTGGCGGGAAACACGCATACGCGTCTTTTAGATGAAAAAATATATTTCCAGGTATTGATTAATTGAAAATCCAGCTTATTACGGTCGAAATCGCTATTAAAAGTCCTAATACCATGCAATTACTAACAAAAATAGTTATCTCCCCGTATAACGAGTTCACTGTCCTAGGCTTGGGTCGAAAGAGCCATTTTGTTTTCACGGATTGTGTTGAAAATACGCAATAACTAAAGATGACCTAATTACAGAATAATCCGATGACTATTTACCTAAAACTTATGGAAGAACTGTTCCTGTCGCTTAATAGTAAAGATCCGAGAAATTAATTATTGAAATAAGGCGTCCTTCCCATACCCACGCGTACTAAGGAAAGTACGGCGATGCCTATAGCCATGTTTGAATGCGAATTCCAACGTGGAATGAAAATTATTTCAACGAATCCGCCCGTAAGAAACACGAATATACATATTAAAACACTTTACTTTGATTGGAAAAATAATTGTACTCACCTGATGGCAAAAATTTTGAAATTATTTTTGAACTGGTGCACAACCAAACTATAGACGTAGAGACCCAGAAGAAAATGTATGGAGCTCGAAGCAAATGTTCCCAGAGCAAGCTAGCTTGGGGTCGACTCGCGTCGGTACAAAAGCGACATCTATGTCGAACGTGATTGGCCAGTGGAGACGATTCTACCAACAGCACGGCGATTACAATGCATCGTGTACTACGTATATCCGTGACGTATCGATTGCGTTGTTCATATAAATTTAAACCTTATCGCAGAGAGTTAAGCTCGCTTTTCTATATAACCTATCGGTCTAGAACATTTGCTTCAGAAATTTATTTCGTCGTATTCTGTTGAAATTACGCATAGAAATGGGTAGATTTTTGCATTTTAAGATCAGTAAACTTACATTAAGTATTTATCGCAATAACTTTACATATAGTTACAAAAGAAGTATATCAAGAAATGACCCAGTCCACTCAACACAAGACTCCTATCGAAATGTACTCGCGCCCTATTTTAAATGCCGCCAACGTTAATTTCGAAAACCTAAAAAGCGCGGTAAACGTTAGCGGGAAAGGGACGCCAATAAAACATAGCGCTTGAATGGCAGCACGTTTGTTTACGATTTGATATTTCGTGGGAACTCGAGAAATAGATTTTATTTTCAAAGAAATAAGGGTGTTGTGTCCTTAGTTCTTAAGGTAACCACCTAAAATACATTCTTGAACAAGATAGTATTGAACTTTGAACGACGCATTGGAAATGGAAAGATAAACTGTCACAATATTGTGTTCTATTTATTAATTTCTAAGTTCAATTATTTAATAAGTACCTAGCTATACTAGCTATACACGTACGCCCAAATAAATTAGGTACTATACCAATGATATTATTAATATAATATCATTGTACTATACGAACTAAAACGAAAGGTGGAGAGGATATTTGCAGAAAGAACCATCATTCTGCAAATATCGTAAGTACCTATCCATCTTTTGTTTTAAGTCGTCGTGTGTACCTATACCTACCCCTAAGTACTGATGCTGCATCTCAAATAATCTCAATAGGCTACATGACCTAATACCACATGAATACATTTATCTATGTGATAAGTAGTACTATAATAGAGTAGGTACGGCCGGCACTCGAGATTATGGGACATTCTACAGTACCTACCTACCTACGTACTTGCATATTACCTTCCTACCTTTCTACAATCACGTGTGCTAATTAATAGGATATGAACCGCAGATGGAGGTACCTCTACATTGTAGCGAGGTACCTTCATCTGCGGAATTATTTAAGTTGTAGACTCTACAACATAGCTAAGTACCTAATTGATGTTAAGTATCTATTTATATGGGTACAGCATATGGTAAATAATGGTAACCCTCAGATTACAGACATAAATTCTAGGACTTAGACGACTAGTCTTTGGAAACCTCCTAGGATTAAGGTGTAGTTATGTAAGTACCTTATTAAAGACACACTAGAAAGCTCTTTAATGCGACTAACAAAACAACTATGTAAGTACCTACCTATCATGCATAATTTACTGTTACTGGATCATAATTTTAGTGGTCAGTCTGTACATTAGAGGAGGAGGATAGGAGGAAGGAAGTGACTAAGTCCTAACTTGTTTACCTACAGTAATTTATGACGTCAGTTTTAATTAGAATTGCAATTTACCTTTGGAAATAAATTAAACAGCTAGTCAAAAATCGTCTGCTAATAAGTAGAACTTAGGTACTTACTTACCTACCTATAGTTCTTGTTCTAGTAAGCAAAGGTGAAATTAAAATTGGGTAGGTACCTAAGTATTTTCCCTGCAGGTAGTCCAATAGGTTGCCTACTAGGTACCTGTGTAATTTGTAGGTCTACTTAGGTAAATAATTCACTCTGTCGCAGCTGATCGAAGGCTTCACCCAGCAAGCAGGCAAAATGACCTAACGAACATGCCAGGCAATTGATTTATCTAATATAGCTAGGTACCTACTAAGTTAGGTGTTGCTGCTGCTTGCCTACAGTCTAGATCTCTAAGTTATTAAAGGCAAGCAAGTCGTAGTCGTACGTTAGGTAGGTACTGCCCAAGTTGCACAGCTACAAAAAACAACATACATTGGTAAAAAAAGTTCTCTGAGCGTATTCAGATTATTTATGTGTTCATGTACGGTCGTGAATGTCGTGATAAATTCTTTCTTCCTAGAAAATATACTGGAACATTTAGGTACTGTTCTTAAGAAAAGTGTGAAAGAACCACTCCGTATAGATAGATACCAATTAAGGGCTGATTTAACCTAAGTCAGATATCTTTTATCCGTGGAATAAAATTGATGTCTGACAGTTCTCATAAGTATGCAAAAACTGTCAAAAATTCAAAATTTATTCTTTGGATAAGAATTCTTCTAGGTATAAAAGTTTGGTGAAATTCGCTATAAAACCAATAGACCTAATTCCCTGACCCAGGTACAAACTTAGGGCTGGCCCTAGCTCGGCCCACATTACTGCAAGATATGGGCTGGTGTGTTAAAATTTGCTAGATACGTGGTTTCTAAGCAGGTGCAGCCGTTCAAAATTCATAAATAGTTAGTCATCATAAACAGAAGAAGAGCATTTTATACGCCCTTATAATTTGTAGTTTTGTTTTTGAAATAGAGCTCAGTTCTAATGATTAACACTTGTGTGGTTTCTGGAATGAAAATCAACATCGCCGCAGCGTGTCAAAATTAAACACATGCCAAGTGTTCTGATTGGCTGTTAAAAAAAATCAGTCAATCAATCACAGCACTTCACAGGCGTTTGATAATTTATTAGCTCATTTTTGTATTGATTATCATTCCACAAACCGATTGTAAGTTCCACAATTAGTTTATATAATTAACTTATTGCCAATAAATACTGCTGGACGGAGGCCTCTTCCAAAAAAGGACGGAGTTTATATTTTACATAGCCCCCAGTTTACCACCTTGGGCTTGCCGGGTTGATTGACCGCAGAGTTGCCGCAAAGCCAGTCCTTCGGACCGGTGAAGCTACTGCTGTCACCGGCTCACCGCCATTATGACTAGGGTATTTGCTTAGTGGGTACTATTTACTTACTTAAAACTCCACATGGGTTGGTAGGTAGCCTGTAGTTAAACTCTGAGTTGTTCCTACTTTTATCCCTACCTAAGTAGATATATGAGTTACGAAATAAACAGAGGTTTCGAGTGTATGGACATGCGGTTTAGTAAATGATTTCTGAAAATAGCCTGAGCATATCAGTACATAATCAGACTACTTACAAGGCATTCCGAAACATAGGCTCATTATTATAAATACTCGGATATAAAAACACCAAGCTTTGCTGCTTTGCGCCTCTCGAAACCGTATTGAATCAGCTAAATATAATAATGGAAGAGCGGAAATAAAGTGTGGCCTCTCTCTTACTCGCGGTTTAATATTCGATACGGATCAGGTTTTACTGGTTATTGTGACGACACGCGACGCTTCAACTTATAGACGCGCTCTGGCGACTGCCATGCGCTGTAAGTACATTCTAATATCAATGCATTTTTTCCATATAGCAGACAATTACGTAGTCTGTTTGTTATAAATCTTCCATGTTCGATACCATTTAGTTAGGGGGATCGCTAATAAAAGTAATAGGTACCGTGCGACGAAGAATTCAATAAGTAACCAACCCTATTAATAGACTCATGACATGAGAACTTTTTTAGGTCCTTGCCATGAGCCGTTCTCACGTAGAGACGAGTCGACCGTTACAACTTACAAGGTCCTTATTGAAATGCCATTTTTTTCTATGTTTGTGGGAGCTTCGAGACTTGAAATGTTTTTGTTTATACTAGGAGTCATTATGGCTCCAGTTATCATTACTAAATTGATAATACACATTGCTATCACTTATCACAATCGTAACCAACAAACATATCGTAAGTTTTCGATTAATCTTTTCACCGATTGTATTCCAAGGGTAGATTCTAGTCTAGATTTCTAAATCTAAGATTCGTTATTATGAACATTAAAAATAGCGTTGATTTGAGAATACACAATGGTCGTTATGGCCTCATTTTAGCCTATTGATTTCGTTTTACTGTTACTTACAACGAAGTAGCTTTACATTTACCAAAGTAGGTACAGAGAGAACACAATAGGTGCCCAATACCTACTCCATATAGGTAGTTAAATAAATGGCAAAAAACCTGAATATTTCATTAGAATACTATTATACGCGATACCTAATGCAAGAATGCATTATAAAGACGGCGACACGTGTTGATATCAAGTTATCATTGTGCTGACCGATTAAACGAGCGCGAACTTAAAGTATGGTTGACCTAAACGACTTGATAAGTTTCATATTTCAACGTGATAAGCACTTTTGAATGTAAGTAGTCAATGCAGTTTAGTTTGGTTTTAATAAAATGTTTGAATGTTCCAAAACAATGAGACTGACTGGAGTCGTTTAGGTGCAGTTTGTGTATAGATAATACAAATTAATTTTAGCATTTTCCTCGTTTGCTTAAGTATGTGGAAATAGAACCGCAATTCAATTAAAATCGAATAAGTATCGATTTATTATGTATAGCTGAATGATACAAATTACATAGCATGTCTTATGATCGCTTATAAAGTGAGTGATTATTTTTGACTAATGGCATTTTTTTTCACCGCATAATTGCAGATGCTCTTTAAAATTATTTGCCCAACAGACTCATTATTTATTACGATTATTTTTTACCCTAACCTACCGCAAAGCGCACCTTTCACTTCTTGGGAACTGCCTGGGTATCACAATAGCAATAGCTCCCTTAGGAAAAAAAAGGGCGGCGACGAGGGAGTCGGGTCCTTGTTTCGGCGTTTATCCCATACTTTGGTCGCTCTGTATAGAAAGGCATTTTTGTTACTTTTTATATGGCGCGTCGCCTCGGTTAGGTTACCGTGAACACTGATCCGATGTTACCGATGTTCCTTTCTTGTAGAAGTAACGGTTGGAGTTTTGTTAAGAATGTACTAAGAATTTGGGTATTGTTTTTATTATACATTTAAATCTTTTCCCATTGTTATTATTTCGTTTATCAGCGATTATGTGCTAAACTTTCTTGAGTTTGAGAAAAAAAAAACTAACTGTGTTAACAATACTTGGGCAGAGCTGCAAAGTAAATGGGTATTTTAGTAAAGTATTAGAAATAATAGCTTTGCTATGACGACAAGCATAGGCGAGTCGCAAAGTATCTTTATCGTTCATCATTACATAGCCAAAAGGCCGCCTCGTTATTATTTGAGATCTATAGAAAACCAATAAAAGAAACGCCAAATAAAAATATAGTCTTATAATAAAATACAATACTAATATTACAACTAAACTGGGGCTTCCACACGTAGGTAATACAAACTATAAGACAATTACAACTGATCTTAACATATTATTATTTACATTTAAAATATCCATCAAGGATATATAACACATTGACAGCAACACCAGTATTTTGCATTACTCTTTAACTATAGATTAAACGTTCTATGATTAACTGAATGGAATTTATAATACAAATATCACATACATTATGATCCCTATGTCTTGAGGAAAATTGAATTACAAGGGTGCGACAGAAATACATGCAAGTTGAAGTTGCGCAAACGCAACATAGAGATGCAGTAAATTAAATACATACATTTTCTGTTATTTCATACGCGTTGGGTTTGATTAGGTCTGGGAAATGTGCTACATTAACTTTTTGCATCTCAATCAATGATTTAACACAAATAACTAAAAATAATGATTGACAAACAAAAAAATGATGGATAAATCAGTCCTTGGGTAAACTTACGTCCGGCTTCAGAAAGCCAGTCATTTGATTGGCTGTTCCTATTTTGATAAACCAATCACAACCAGCATGAGACTTGACTTAAGCTACGGTTTCCTAGAAAAGCGGGTGGTGGGCCGCAGTGACGGACAGCTCACAGCTGTTAGGACAGGATTTGGGCGTCAAAAAATGTCCCAGGAAAACACATCAACATACTTTCATAAAAAAACGTTTCAGTGACGTCATTTGCCGGTAAATTACAGACACTATGTGGCGGCCACCGCTGTTCTAGGGAATCGTAGCTTAAGGGCCGGCGCACATCTGGCCAGGCGCAGTGCAGCGCATTCGTCAGTGCCAAACAAATATCCACCATGCTACAGTTGATTTAAAGTTGAAAATAAATAAACTTCTATTAGCTCGAGAGCGCGTGTAAGCGGAAAGAGGCGCGCGTCTCAAATTATTGATTCTCAACTTTATTTTTAGGTATGCAAAGGTGATATTTGTTTGGCAGTGACTATCGCGCCGCGCTGCGCCTCGCCAGGTGTGCGCCGGCCCTTACTGATCAGGCTATCAGAAACTGGGTGTTACAGTAATAAAACAGAGGCTTATTGTGTAAGTACGTTGTGATTTCAATCACTTCCGCTCTCGTCGCCAGATCCACCTGAAGATGCTTCAGGTTCAGATGATGAACTCTTTGCTTTCTCCTTCTTTGACTCCTTGGTCTAAAACAAAACAAATGTGTACCAGTGAGTATCTTGTATAATCATCTGAGTTTTGGAATTAGAATAAAGTGCTGGGAGTAGGTTGTTGTCAATCGATAGTAAGTACTACGAGTGGGCATCGAGGTCTTAAATTGATCGTGTTTAGCTTGCTGTTACAGTAAGAAATTCTACTTAATAAAAATAACATAACGCCTTTGTCTCCGGAGGTTTTCAAAGTTGCTCCACATCCTTGTTTCGCTAGTTAATACATTATAATACCAAGTCCCCCTGCCGCGTCTGTCTGAACGCGATAAACTCAAAAACTTCAGAACGGATTGTCATACGGTTTTCACCAATGGACAGAGTGATTCATGAAAAAGTTTAAGGTGTATAATTCATTAAAGTTTTATGTAAATTGGCTGAAATATGACGATCTTTTTTTAAGATGTCGGAAAGTCATGCTGACTGGGAGCTTTACTGGCGTGCGCCTCGTAAGCCAATAGAGTTAGGTATGTGAAAACAATGTATAACGGAATTATTTATTAACACATAGGATACTTTTTATCTAGTTGGTACGTAGCCGTGGAATAATTTCCGACCTTCACGCGGGTGTAGCCGGGGCAAAAGCTAGTCAACTATATATAAATAACTTATATTTAATTAGAGGCGCGATTTATTTTATATTGTCATTTATCGGGCACGGTTCCTTACAACATATTTCTACTAATTACAAAGAGAGAAGAAAAAACAACATTTATTCAAACATCACGATACTAGATGCAATTTGTAAATCGCTTGAACAATAAGTATTTAATCAAGGCACAATGACGCGGCTGCGTACGCGCCAGCGGTTGATAAACATCTACACTTACTATTAGGATCACTTGCGCGTGACCACGGCAACACGTGTGTAGTGTGAATTAATAGTATTTATTGCATTTTTATTACACAACCTTTATAACAGTCACATAAATTCAACATAAGAATAGGATTCACCTTTTCGCCATTTTGTGACCTTTTAGCTGTCGAAATAACTTCTGTTAAGTCATATTTACTCGTTGTATAGAATGTGCTAATGACTCAATTATCAAAATGGCTGGTATACAGCGTCGGAGTAGCATTAGAATTATGATCATTACATCCCCCTATAGAGACTAATTATATATATGAAGCGTCTATCGTAGAGCAGTTTACCTTAAGTGTAAAGCGCATATGGTCATTTGATTTGGTAATTCATAAGATGAATACAGAGATTTAAAGGCTCTATTCTTTATTGTGGACGAAGTTACGAAGTACAAATAAGATCCTGCGCTTCCTGCGTTTTTTTACGAATAAAAATCTCAACCAGAATAAAAGCAGAGTTAAAGACACTACAGTTGGACAACGTTCAAGGGATTCATTGTGTATGTTCGGAAGAACCTATTCTGATTTAGGCGAAATATAAATCGATTTTGTCGGTCGATACTCCGCAGTTTTGCGTAGTTCAACATTCACACACACACATATTCAGATTTATATATGTAATTCATATTGTGTACAAAAAATAAACAGTATTCTATTCTCAATAACGTTTATCTAATTAACTAGATATTCTGAAAAATTTAAAACACTAAATTATTTAAAATAAAGTTTACGAATGGTTATCTGTTAATAGTTTTTATAGTGTTAAGGATTTAATTGGCAAAATTGTCAATGTCAGTTACCTACTGAAAAATGTGCATGCTTATTATATAATTATGCAAAACATATTTTATTCAAAATTGTACTTTTACCATCTTTTTACACCGTGTTTTTATGCAAATAAATATATTATTATTAATGATGGAACCCTTGAATATTGTCTATAATAGCTTGTGCAAAAAAACGTACGGAAAAAAATAATCTATAACAACAAACTTACATCTTTAGTATCCTTTTTCTTCTTATCCTTTTCCTTCTCCTTATCAGAATCAGAAGAACTATCATCATCTTCAATATACTCCTTGCTAGTGAACTTGCCCCCGCTACCGGCGCCTGCGTTACTGACAGGTTTCGCCTTCTTGCTGGCAGGGGGCGCTTTTGTCTTCTTCTCTGCGGCCTTGCGTTCTTTTTCAGCTTGTTTCTTCTTCTGTTTGAACTCGTCTTGAGCACCGCTGTCTTTGTACTTCGTCATGGCAATGTTGTATTCTTCTTTGGACTTGTTTGCCTTTTCTTCCCATTCCTGTGTAGAGAAAATGATTTAGTAGCTGCATTTAGGGAAAATACTTCAAGTTGTTTTGTATTTTTTAATCAGAGACTGTAAAATATAGCGTGAAATTCTGTCAGTTTAATAAAAGTCGGTGGTATGCGGAAAAAATGCACGGCAGAACGCTTTTGACTGCATGCATGGCTACGATAGAAGGGTTTAAAACTATTATTTGAATTATCTAGTTTTTGTCGTTCATACGACGAGCGGATTTTTGTGATTCGGCTCCGCTATCAGACTGGCTTACATGTCCACTACGGGCACCACGACATGAACACAAAAGCACTTCTTAAACGATAGAAGACCACCTAATCATGTTGATATCCTCTAACTCATCGGTTCTCAACCTTATTTTGTCCACGGCCCACTTTGAAAAAAAAATTTTTTTCTAGAACTCCCCAATTTTTTTTACTTGCCATCTGTCGTGAATCTGCAACAGCTATTGCCACGATTATATTTAAATATGTAATATTATACATAGAGTCGTAAGGTCCCATCTCAACACCCCCTAATTTTCTCTGGGACTTCTACTGCCCCCCTGAAAGTCTCAAACGCCTACGAGAGGGCGTTATCGCCCACATTAAGAACTATGCCTAACTTAATCAAGGAATAACGCACAAGCAGTATTATGAGGTAACTTACAGATTTAAAATACTGATATTATAAATGCAAACGGAAGTGTATCTGTCTGATGCCTTTTCACGCCTTAACGGATTTTGAAACACATGTAGACCAGGACGTGGGTGAGGACATAGGATACTTTGTATCCCGATAGCACGTTCCCTGGAATAATTTCCGACCTCCATGCGTCCGAAGCCGCGGGCTTAAGCTAGTTATAAATAATATAAACTTACAGATTTATCCTTC
This sequence comes from Griposia aprilina, assembly GCA_916610205.1. Lineage (NCBI taxonomy): Eukaryota > Metazoa > Arthropoda > Insecta > Lepidoptera > Noctuidae > Griposia > Griposia aprilina. The sequence continues at coordinate 17,092,578 of OU744294.1, forward strand.
AGATCTCTCCACAACTCGCCACCCTTCTTAGCGACCTCGGTGACCTTAATGCCAGCGTTCTCGTCCATGATACTCTTGCGGTTCTCATTGAGCCACAACATGAAGGCAGTGGCCGGTCTCTTGGGCGCGTTCACGTCTTTCTCGCGTTTCTTGGTTTTTTCCTTGCGTTTGCGTGGGGCTTCCGACTGTAATGATAAGATAACATAATTAATTAATAAAATATTTTATAGTACTTAATCATATTTGTGGTATACAAGCAGGAAGTAAATGGTCACCGCCGTCTATGACCATCTACAATACCAGAGGTATTTCAGAAGCCTTCCATGACAGACACAAAACTGAAAAATGTCTCAGGTGCCTTAAATACACCCATACTTTTAAAAACCGGAACTAAGCAACTTCAAAATTATAACTAATGTTTTTATACCAGTCAATGGTGGAACATGTAGACCTAAAATTTATGAACTGAACATCCAATTGACCATGTTACTGGCAAAAAAGTACTTTGACTTTAAAAGTATTTGTTTCATACATTTTTAAGTAAGAGAGCACTTTTTGAAGGAGGTCTCCTTCAACAAGTGCTTTCCCACTACCTAAAATATATGAACCTTTCATGCATGACTTCTATCATGAGCTAGGCTAATGTTCCTGGCCAATAAGTGTACCAATTCCAACGGGACGTAATCCAGCTCACTTCCTATAGACTTGTTGGATTCGATATGACTTTAGATTTGTACGCAAAATACGAGCTTGAACGTGGCCCGATATACAATACTTTAGTTTTTGTTGTGAGCTTGACATTTTATTTGCTACATACACGGTACAATCTCGGGTATTTGTCGGTTACTGTATTTTCTGCAAATAAAGCATTCTCGCCCATAACATGGGACTTAATTACGAACAGGCGAAATGTAGTCGTACTTATATGTCACTTCTCACCTCTTCCTAAACCATCGGGGATAAAAAGATAAGCTAGTATTTTAGTATTTACTTCGACACTAAATAAATAGACAAGTAATTGATGTTACGTCGGGTGCTGTCACGCGGATTATAAACATATAAAATAATTATAAATCTTTTTATTTGAATTTGTCATTTTATTTTATAATAATTATGTTACACATAAATAGCTATTTTTTTACCTTTATTTTTGTATTTAAGTATTATTTATTTCTGTATCCGTCCATGACATCACAGCAGCGGGCCCTATCAGAATACCAGCGCTATGACACTTATTTTTTTTTAAATGCCTCAGCATCATGCTGAGATAGGGGCCTTTTGGCCTCGTACAGGACTTTCTGTTGTTATTTTCATTTTACTTTTGTTTTTATTTTATTTTTATGAGTGTTTTTAGTTTAGTTTCTGATAATCCTTTGTGAGTTTTAATAAATACTTTTTCTTTCTTTTATTTGTACTTACAATAGTAATAGCCTTCTTGGGTTTCTTCTCTTTCTTCTTCTCCTTCTTGCCGTCGTCATCCGACGCAGCGTCGTCGTCCGAGCCCTCTGACGACGATGGGTTGGTGTCGTATCTAAATAAATATAGTGAAATAAGTATTGTGAACGAGAAAAAGTTTGTCAATAATAATGAGTTAATTCAAAGAAACCCAATATAATACCTCAGGATCATGGTGAGTCATTAACGACCTTTTATTTTATTAGTGTTTAATGAATAATGATATTAGATAGAAACGCGATGGAGAGAAATGTAAAGAAAATCATGTTATACATGAACAAAATTGCTTATTTATTTTGCCAATTTCTTCCAAAACGAAGATGCGATTTTGCTGGTCATCACTGGACCTCGCTCGATATGTCATGGGTCTAAAACTCTTCCGCGACACGTGGCCAGATATTTATCACGTATAGAATACGATGCTGAACTCAGCGGGGCGAGCACGCCCACTGTGACATGGCTTGAGTCACAGATTTTATCACGGTTTGGGCGATAAAACCGTCCGTACGGTAACCGTATGTCTTGTCAGAAACTTCTTGTGTACGCTCATGCTCGTTACGCTATATGAGTAAAACGCTATTTCACCCGCGGTCGGAAGGTAGCAGTGTCCCTAAATCTTCATCAACACCAATAGCCTCTCAACAACGACCACTGTTGACGTAGTCTCGTACTCGTCATAACGACAGTACGACACTACCGTTGGCACGTCCATTACTCATAGACACGGTGGCAGGGAAATCGACGTACAACCTGTTACCATGGAGTCAGTACATGATTCTGAACTGACTACTATTAATAACCGACAAAATAATTCAATGCAGGGGGCATTGAATTATTTTGTCGGTTATTAATAGTAGTCAGATAGGAAACGCCGACCTCATCTAGTTTAAAAAATATGATTGACGTGTAAAAGTGTTTGTACAAACTTACTTACAGGAATAAAATCATTTATCATTTATTAAAAATAATAGCCGTTCTATACATTTTGACCGCGTAGATATTGCACTTCTCTATGAAACAGCAGTTTTTTTTTTTGTTAAACTTTAAAAAAAATCTATGGAGGTCTATAATCATGTGTTGAATTTAAGGTTACAGTTTGCGCGTCGATGATGCCACCCTGTATAAAACTATAAAGTACTAACTCCTCGGCGACGTCGCTCTCCTTCGCCTTGTCCGGGTTGAAGTCCTCGTCGGTACTCTCGTCGCTGTCCGAGTCTCCCGAGTCCCGCTCCTTGGCCTCGGCCTTCACTCGCTCGAGATACGCGTCCGGTTCCTTTTCAGTGTCCGAGTCGCCGAAATCGTCGTCGTATAGCGCCTTGTCCTGGAGTAGGTGAAGAAATGTTGATTTATATTTGGTTGCGAAAGATATTATGGAAGTGGATAACATTCTGGTAATTTGTATTATACATTCAATACTGGTTGAATGTAAAACATAGTTTTTAGCGAAAAGAGCGCCCATTGTCATACCCATGTTGTTTGTAATTGTTATGGTGTACAGTGGTGGGTAATCAGTATTATTTTAATCTAATAAAATGCAATTTTGATTGTTGTTGTGGTTATGGCCTAATGAGCCAAAGTCAATTTGCTAGTACAAAAAAAATTATAGTCATACAACATTTTTAGTTTTAGTGTGTAAGACGAAGGCAAACAGATCATTATTGAAAGGAATAACAGCAGCACTATCCTGTTAGGAAAGTTCCTTAAAAACTGAGAGTGGCATACATTAATCTGCCAATGAAATAGGAAAGGTATGGGAGGTACTATATTTTCATATATTCTAGCTACAGTAAACACAAATCTTTTCTATTGATCTGCATTGGTTTTCTTAATTTGTGTTTTCTGTAATAAATAAATGATAATTATATAATTTAATTAGGTACTTTAAATGGTGAAAAACTTACATTCTTTCCAGTGTTCTTGACATGTAGTTTCTTGGATGTGATGTAGTCAAACAGCTTGTCGTATTCACCCTTCTCGATACTGCTGAATGTGTGTACGCTGCCTTGCTTCAACTCGATCTCGAAATCGAAGGATCTGAAGACATTCATTAAGAAGTGGTAAGCATTTTTGTTTGATTTGTATCATTTATTTAGTCATTTTATAATTTCAATCTAATAACAATAAGATACACATTGGAGACTCATACTTTCTTGAAAAAATTAATCAAAGAAGAATTACATTTTCATTAAAACTATGCATCAACTAATTTTTTAGGCATATAAAAGCGAAGTATTCGATGTCGTATAGGTAGCCCTTTTATGTTCAAACTATCAAATGTCACTCATTTGGTAGACGAAACACCTCTCCCGAAGTTAACAGAAGCGAATGTGCACAGGCGGCTTGTGTAAGTATATGAACCCTATCTCTAGAGCATATATGTAGCATAATGCCCTGTATGTTCAAGTTATTAAATGTCACAGTATACTCACTTGGTAGACGAGGCGCCTCCTCTCGCGAAGTTAACAGAAGCGATCTCCTCGAAGCGAATGTGCACAGGCGGCTTGTGCACATATATGAACCCTTTCTCTAGGGGATATAGGTAACCAGCCGCTGCCTTGTAGGAACAAGCAATCGCCGGCGTTTTGTGATGACTGTAACAATATATAGAGATATTTAATTTAGCTGTAAGTTTTACATTATTATCCATTAGGTTTTGGATTATTTTATAGTAAATATTTTACCCTAAGAAGTCTCCAGGGCCCGTCACTCTTCTATTGATGATGACCTTCATGATTTTAGCGAGCACCTCATAAGTTGGGCCTGATAATTCCTTATTTATCTTGTCTTCATATTTTTCTTTTAGTTCTTCCCTGAAACACAACGAAATGATTAATTTATAGTAGTAACGATTTATGAATTACGTTTTACACATAATCATAGTACCATCTCGGGCATTAAAATGACACTTCGAACTATTCTAAAATAAGACTGTCATACAAGTATACAGAGCCGACGCTCTACGCTCTACTAATCCAGCATTGCATATGTAAGCAGTCACACCCTTTATGCCTGAAGGCTTTTATGTAGGTAGGTATTAAGTTTCTATTTGCATTTTTATTTTTTAGCTTGAGTATAGTTTTAATTGTATTTGTTGGTATATTGGCGTGGCTAGCTGACATATATGGCAAATAATTTAATTTAATGTTCTGTGTCTCGTAATGTTAATTACTTTGCATAGTTACTATTGTTAATAAGTTTGAATTAAGTTTTTTTTTTTCTAACTTAAGAGACAGCTGTGGTGCTGGGGTTTGTTGCGCCACTTCTTCTCCCTAGCTAAAGCACTAGGAAGTCGCGAAGCGCAGGTGTATTTGGGGGATGTTCGAAAAGTGCTGATTCTCAGCCTAATTTGAATAAATGACTTTTGATTTTTCGACTTACTCTGTAAACGGCAACTCCAGACTAGTTTCCTCTTCAATACCAAACAGCAGTACCAAGTAATGGTACCTAGTCTGACCTTGTTTGATAGGCGGGTCGAGAGAGACCACAAAGAACATCTGCCTAGTGTCCTTATGGGGAAGGAGGAAGAGACGCAGGACTGTAGACATGGGGATCTTGTAGTCAAACGTTTTACCGTGGAGCTGGAAGAATGTCTGGAACACCTTGATGTCGTAGCGACCACTGAAAGAAAAGGTGGCATTAGTATTTCGTAAGTTTGAAGAATGAATTCAGTTTGTTTTTATGGAAGTATCACAAGCATTTACAGAGCAGGGCAAGAACAAATTAGAATCGTTCTGACCGCAAGATCTCATCATCTGCCTAGCTTTTGCCCAACTATGTTGAGGTTGGCTTCCAGTCTAACCGGATGCAGCTGAATAGCAGTATTTTACATGAAGCGACTGCCTATCTGACCTCCATAACCCAGTGGGTACTACAATACCCCTTGGTACGACTGGTTGTCAGACTATCAGCCTTCTGACAACCCGTAACAACTGCCAAAGATTTAACGTTGTTTTCGTGACACGGAGGGGTCTTGATGTGTAAAGATGGTCACCCATCCACGGACCAACCTCGGCAAGCGTTTTTACAACACAAGCCGCAAGATCAGCAGAGGGAAAAAGTAGGCCACGTATTTGATTAATATTGTCACACAGGTCGTGGCGTAACTATAGGGTGGCAGGGCTGGCAAAATGCCACGGGCCCCCGACCCGATGGGGCCCCCGGCCCGAGAGGCCGCAAGCTCATAACTAAACAAACATTTTGAACAAAATTTTGTAAAAAAAAAAAAGTATATATTTTGGTTGTACGTTGTATTAGAGAATTTCGTTTCAAATAAAATTTTCTCATATTATAATTTCATAGAATAATTATTCAATACACAGAATACTTACTTTGAAAAAAAAAAAAATTGATTTTTGTTACAAATGAAATATTTTCGTTACCTTAAAGTAGCAACCGTTATTTAGTTTTTATAATTCCTTGCATTTTGAAGCTGATTTAGTATAGTTACCTAATTATTGCTAAAATATTTAATCGCTGCAAAGTATTTTTTTAGTAACAAATAGTTACTCGCCCTTTAAGTTGTTAGTCGGCTGGAAAATATTTAGGCGTTGTTTTATAGATACCTAGTCTTACAGAATTTAGTTTCACATATTTTTTTTCTCCTAATATGATTTCATCCGAACAAACAATATTCGATAAAAATAATTCTACTGCTAGATAAGGATGTTAAATAAAAAAAATGTCATTATAAAATTCATTGAATTGTGTTTCTGTGAAATATGTTTCATTCAAGTAAATATTCGTTGAAACAATAACATTTGAAACAAAAATAGATGGACCAAATATTATATAAAACATTTGCTGCGAAACAACATTCTATGGAATTTCAGTCTACGAAACAAGGGAACACCATATATTTTATTAATATTAGTAATACTGTCGGGTAACTACTTCAGTGATTTATTAAAATTAAATTACAATGTGACGATTTTTACTGGGGCCCCATCCAATGAATTTGCCATGGGCCTCAGATGATATAGTTACGCAACTGCAGGTCGCGATTTTGCAGTGTATAATAATAGTTGCAGCCCGATAACATGCTTTTGTGTAAAATAGCGTTTGAAATCGACATCATAATATAATTATGTGAGCCTTCCAAGTGGCACATCTAAATACAAAAATGGCAGCTCTGCTACAACTTTTGTAATTTGATAATTTTATAACAGCAGCATGAGGTTTTAATTTTATTATTATTGTTCATGCCCATACAAGAAAAGGAAGGGCCTCCAACATACCGAGGTGTTAGACACTGTAGCTCCCTAAAGATGGCAATGGCGTCACCAGATACGGATATGACGCTGGCTTTGGTCATGACTTGCTGGTGGAATGCTTCCACCGCGTCCATGTCTCCTCCCACCTCGCTCGACGGGATGTGGAAGCGCATCTCCATTAGAGATACAGGCGTGTCGTCATTCTGTTGGTAATAAAACATTTTTAAGATTTAGGAGGAGTTTGTGAAACAGTTAGGTGGTCAAAGCTTGAAGTATACTCTCTGAAATTCAATTATAATGGTGATGATGGCCAAAACCCTCTGACACACCATTGTTACTCATAATTATGAAGGATGTGTTTTAAGAGAGATTACTATGGGGGCAATTGTACAACTATGTTTTTATATAAGTTTTTTTTATAGAATACAAGTTTATTTTTGTCGATTTAATTTCCAACCCAAAGCACTATGTAGAACCCTGTAAAAAAATCTGATCCTCATATTTATCCTATGCAGCTTCCACCTGTAAGATTTTTCTTAGTTTGCATTGTACACAGTGCTAGTTCAACAGTTGTTACACAGAGCGTAAGGTAGGTGTAACTCACCTGCTGAAACCTTTGACCTAAGCACTTCGCCGGGTGGCGGTCCAATGAGCTATGCCTATCAATGCTTTCTTACCACACGTCGCGCAGCTACTAAAATATCAATCAATTTATCTTGGTCTGGGTGTACTACAACCAACCTTATGCTCACAGGATTAAGAACTCTCTTTTTTAGTATGATGTGCTTTGTTACCAATTTACTTGACTGTGTAACTTGTCTAGTTTGGAGCTTATTTACTATGATAAATAAATAAAGTTTGTTTCAAAGAAAGAAAATATGTAACATGTTTGTTATAAGTACAACTAGGTAGAGACAAAAACAACTCACAAAAGCATTATTGCACAATATTATGTAAAATATATTTCAGGAACAAAACCCAAAACAATTAAAAAGTGAAAATAACTAAACTGCAATCTGACTTGAGGCTCTCGTGAAATTCCAGGTGATGATGAAAACTTTAAAAACTTAATTATTTAAAGCCCAGTTATTGTTATTATCATCATAGTACTTCATAACACGGTACTTTTCCATAAACTTATGTATTTTAACCTTCCACTATAAATATAATTACCTGATGAAACTCAAGAGTGACTTCATTCTTGCCTGTGTTACACTGAGATACATAGTGCAATGGGATCTCAAATGCTGTGTTAGTCCCAACATTGAAGCTAAGTACGGCTCCATTGAATTTAGCTGTACCCCAGTTCCAGCCTTTTAGGGAGAGCTCCTTCTCTAGCATGTCCTTGTGGTAGTTTGTCTTGAAGAACTTCGCCACTTTCTCTTGTTCCTGAAATCAATAATTGTTAAGGGAACCAGTTAGTACTTTGTGTGGCCTATCGGAAAAGTAAATAGTCCAAAAAACGCTACCTATGTAAATTTATCTATTTGTTTGTGCTGTACCACCCACTTTAGGTGGGTGGTAGATTTGTTGCTCATTAAAATGCTACCATACCCTGAGACCAACATTTTTGGTAAAATTAAGTTCTTTCATTGTCAATTGATTAGACATTACACAATGGTTCAGAAATCTGTGCATACAACATAAAAGATAGATGTTTACATAAGGATTCCTTATGGAACTTACCCCATCCTTGAAGCCACCATATCTATGTAACGTGCCGTTCTTCAGGAACACTCTCAGGCCCCACGACCCTATGAACTTCTGAAAGTTCACCAGTTCTATGTCATTAGCTGGGATCTGCTCCACCTTGCCGGTCTTGCTGTTTTTGAACACTATGTTCTGGTCCGTCATCTTTAATCTCCCAGGAACCTGGAATTTTCCAATAATTACAAATGAATTATAGTAACTTTACGAAGTAAAACTAAAAACATTTTTTTTTAACAAAACGTACCATTGCGCCCTTGATCTCGGCTTGCACATCGTTGTATTCGAGAAACTCCATTTTCGAGTTTTCAGTAAATCACTGCAAAATATATTAACTGCTTTAAAATGTGGTCAGTAGTACTGCCCTCCACGCGCTATAAGTTGTATGAAAAAAACCAGCGGCATGAACGCGACGAAAGAAACAACAAAATTGACATAATGTAATGACAGAAACATTAGGGTGACCAAGAACAACATGAATTTATCCACACTCTGTGGGTATACTGCTGCTGGTATGACTAGCACAGATGGCTAGAATAGCATGCTTTCATGCTAGTAGATGTATAGACAGTGCTAGTAGTGAGCGAGAATCTGAATCTATAAAAACTCTAATTTGCAAATTCTTCATACAAACTGACTCGCTGGCGAACCAGTTGCTTAATGATGAATGATGGCATTTATAGTACACCTGGGAAAACAGACTCGAATATCGAACACCATGCACCGACGGAAAAGGACGGTTTTTCGAAAACTATCCTCCGTGACTTTAGGCATCGTTTCGTGATGATGGTGCCGATTCTCTTGTCACTAAATTCACTAGGCTAAAAATCACTAAAGTTTAGTTTATTCCTGTCAAACGACGATTTCCCATTCTGAATTAGACTAAAGTAACACAACTTAACTATATTTTAGTTTGACAGCACTATGATGGCACTGAGTTTGTACTTTAGGGAAAGTGGCAATTTAGCTTTTCTGAATTTGACGTTTTTACCCTAAAATTTTGGTTGCCTAACTATGTAAATCTGGTTATTTTTAATCGCGATTAAAAAGGTGTAGAATAAAATTTGTTGTCATGTACTAAAATTTACCACAACACCTCGACTTCAGGTGCAAAAACAGTACTGTATCATTTTTATTTTATCTTGCAATCTTGAAAATGGTGTCCTATCGAAAAATAAAATAAAATTCTGAAACCCCTAAAACTCTACATGCGCGCCTCCGGCTTTAAAAAAAAAACACGGGTTAGGGCAAACAAGTACCACGTGGAGTGGAGTCGCGATTGTCATTGTCAAATTAAATTTTAGTTGCGTCAAAATTATTTTTAAAAGAGATATTTTTTGCAGAATAGCTTTAAGATTCTCATAGCCAAAAGTAAGGAATTTTAGTGATAGTTTAGTTAGTTTAGTTCGATGTACAAGAGAATCGGCACCGATATGAGTTTGTTTTTCGTGCTAACTGTACAATGATAAAAGTTGTGTAAGCTGTTCTACCAATTTCTACTGCCTTGTTATTTATGTGTGCCTTGACTGAATTATAATAATATTATTGTTAATAGTACGTAATTCTGTTTGAATAAAAACATTAATTACGTTAATAGCTTAAAAGTCCGTGACACAATATATGTAATGTTAAGGTTAATTCACAAATTGATAAAACATGACAAAATTATTTAGTTCTACTATGCTACAGTGACACCACATCTGAGCCTCACTGGGCTGGGGGATCATCGATGTAGAGGTTTTAGTAACTCTTTACTAATGCATTGTTGATGATTTCTAAAAGCTACCCTCAAATATCCAGTTTTTATATTTTTTTTATTTCCCCATTGTGTAAAATGATCATTGGACTATTGTTCTGCGATAGGCCGAGGCTGTTGAATGTGATACACGAGTAGGTGCGGGTGTGTGTGGTTGTTGAGTGCAGTTGGGTGCACGATAAAATGAACCTAGCTTATGAAGTTATAGAGGTATGAGGAACAGGGTGCAAAGTTCACTCATCCTCCATAGAAAAGGGAGGATTCTCTGACCAGACGGGGCTTGTATTTGGTGGGCTACTGCCCGACGATTAACCACCCACGCATCCGGGTCAAAGCGTAACGTTGACAGGACCGCCCTCGAACATTTTTTGTCGGCGCGCCCCGGGGCGCCCCGGCACTAATACACGACTCGTAAACAAAATATTCCTATGGTCAGGTCAGGACGTTGAATACTATTACTATTTTAGGCGGCTCGTTCAGGTGTCAATGTATTCGCTTTTATAATAAACTTCCAAGCCACGTTCAAGATCTAAGCCTTAATAAATTCAAATCATTAATTAAACGTAAGTTGTGCCAGAAAGCTTTTTATACCGTTAAGGATTATATTGAGGATAAAAAGGCTTGGGATTGAGTTGCTCCAATTTTTGCATACTGAATGTTGTTTTTTTTTTGATTATTTTATATTTTTGCAAAATTTTTTAGTTTTTTATTTTACATAAATTTTGACATTTTGATAATTTTATTAATATATATACAATTTCATGACAATTTACTTTGTGAAGTATAGTATTATTATTTATTTATTGTGAATGTGAGGACTATGTAGGTAACTTTTATTTTTTATTTTAATTTTTCAGTTTCTCAGGTAGTTTCAATGATAATCTGGCAGTTTGAGTGCTTTATGCGGCCTACCCAAATGTCCTTTCTTTGGTATTGTTCGTCGAGTGGTTGAGCTCCTTAAGTTCTGAGTTGAGCTCCACGATTAGTGACAAATGCGTGCACTGACTGGACAGGTCCACTCATTCTGTGTGGTTTTTCCTCAAAAGACCATTTCTGATATAAATCTACATGGTCTTCACATGATCTGACCAAGATTATGTCTGGACTTTAAAAGAGACTGTGACCTCTGAGTTTGTTTCGGCCTTTCTTCTCAGAGTAGTCAGATAGGAAACGCCGACCTCATCTAGTTTTAAAAATATGATTGACGTGTAAAAGTGTTTGTATAAACCTACTTACAGAAATAAAATCATTTATCATTTATCATTATGTGCTAGTCGCGCGGTAAACTTCGCTTGCGCCGTGTTATAATAATATCTTGCGCTATGCAGATTTTTGCGTGTCGTCAGTATGATGCGTAGTTCGCATGTGGTGATCACAGAACATATATACTCTTAGGGAGCTACTAAAGAAGAATTCTGGTGGTGATCTAGATCAGATGCCCTATAAGGTATATTAGTAAATGTTCTGTGTGTAGATGCCAGCACAGAGTATTCATCCTCGGTCTCTATAAATGCAAGTCTAATGTCAAACACAGCGTTTCTTCATTTAAAATTTTGACATTTATCATTTGTTCGTTTCGTTCAATCCATTCAATCGAAATCGCTAATCGAGTGTTCTGTGATCTCGATCATAGATCTCGATTGACTCATTTTTTGTGGGCGGACGGTGGACGTGTTTTATGTTGTTAATTTCGGAACTTCTATATTTACGTTATTGTATTCGATAAATAACAGTTTTATGTGCAGAATTTAGAATTAATTTATAAAATATAATTACATTACGGTGGAGAATTGTGTAAATGCTGTGACTGACAGAGTACCTAGTCCGCCCGAATTTATAAATTAAAAATTGTGTCGTGTTTGGTCTAAGTACCTCCACTAGTTATTTTTCGTAGGTGTGTATCGCATGTGTGTACTCTATGGCGTCACTATCTTTGCCTCGAGTCCTCCAGCTGAAGAAGAACAGCTTGGATGCTGAACGCGAGCAATTTGAGAAGTTTCAGGTATGTTTGTTGTCCTTCTCAAACTTGCAATTTTGACCTTGCCATATTTTGTGTTGGTTTTGTATTCTATGCGCCCAGTTTTGTGTAGGATTCTTTATCAAAACTGTCTCAAATATTTGTCTTTAAAGGCAAGTCAGTTACAAAATAATTTTATTATAGTTACAGCACTAGCTAGCTACCTATTGGACGTTAAACTTGCGTTAAACAAGAAAACTCCACTTCAATGACCTAAGCTACATGCCAAGGTTCCAAATGAAGGGTCTTGCTTGGAGCCAGCTGAGTAAGGTCTTTTTATAGCCAAAAAAAATGTGTTATTTCTAATGATAAATGAATTTTTTAATCTATTATTGGTCGACCAAATAGGAAATGTGTACAAAAAAGGAGTATGTAAGAGGAAATTTGAAATGCGTGCTGGTGAAAGAAAAGGTGAGCATTAAATCAATTGTCATGGTAAAGACAAATGATGTACTTATGAGTATTGAGGAATATAATTAGAACACAAAAAAGAGGATGGATTATATTATAAACCTAGTAACCAGATGAACTAAGCATGGAGTATTGTGGTCTGTCAAGGAAGTGAATTCTGAACTGATCACTGATTGAGATACAAGGTAAAGACATACCGCATCAACTCCCGAAATTGGGATAAGGGCAGCGGCATAATTAATAGTACACACCATTTGTAAACATATCAGATAAAAAAAAATATTTACTAATGTTAGTAAGCACAGAAAGACCTTAAAATCAAATGATTTTAATGATAGTGATAGTGATGTACTATTTGCATAGAAGTCTCATTATGATAATTTAATTAATTCCTTGATTTTTCCTGGATCCCTTATTCTCTAAGAAAATTTATCTAAATCCAACTATACAACAGAAGTACTTTTGTTTGTGCTAGTATTCAGAAACGAGGAACCCGTGGCCCAGAAAGGTCTCTGTGTTGGTGGACATGAGGATACAAACCAATATCTAATCTAATTACCATTTTTGTTGCCAACATCATATAGAATAAAACAAAAAAAAAAGTTAAAATAGTTAAGCCTAGTTAGTTAGGTACTAATAAAAGTTGCAATTTTTATTTAATTATATTATCTAATTCTAGATTTTCTTTCCGAAATAAGCAACTGTAGACCTATTGCAGTAAAGACTGCCCTGAGATCTTTCAAATAGTTTTCTTAAAATATATTTAACTGACTTCTGCCTGCGACTTACTCTGCGTGAAATTTATTTTTGTTGTATGCACTCTTTGTGTACTTGTATATTAGTATAGAAGTACATATTGAAAGTATTTTGTCAAGCTGTAGTTTTTGTTAGCTTCCAGCAGCTACCAGCAAATCATGTTTTTTCTTTTGGTTTATCATACGTACCTACTTATTTATATAAACTTAAAAAATAAATAATAAATAATAAAAAAAACTATGTGAGTATGTCTGCTTAACAAAACATAATGCTTACTAAAGCGTGCTTATTTCGCCGCTCAATTAAACTCAGGCCAGTTTCATAAATTCAGACTTGCGTTATTTATTTAGGGTTGCCATCTTCTAAAATGAAAAAGCATGACTCCTCGCTGTATTAGGCCGGACATTTTGCCATAAAAGCCGGACTTTACCTTCTTTAATAGCCAAACATCACTTTTATACCGACTAAAGACAAAACCCGCGCGAACCTAGAATGCCACTGTCGCCCGCCTCCGCCTCCGCCTCGTCCGTAACACGTTGCGGCTTGCGTAGCTTGCGTTGCGTTCGTTCTGCAGGCGCTGCGTGCACCGCGTTACAGTAACAAAAGCCGTACAGGCCGGACATATAATTATTTAGCCGGACACGACCTAAAAAAGCCAAACATGTCCGGCTAAAGCCGGACAGTTGGCAACCCTACATTTATTACACAGAGCACAAACCGCGGACATACCAATTTGGAGGGAAATTGTCAGTTGCGCCACTGTTGCGGATATGGTACGCGGCCATACGCTTGCTTGTCGCAAACCATGTCGGTTACGTCATCTCCGCCATCTGTGTATACAAACACTGACATAACTTAGCATACGAATAAAAACAACGAACATCTAACTAATCGCACCATCTATCTCTTTGTCTATGCCACATTGTAACCATGCATAATCGCGGCGGTTCTATATGTTACATCAATGTTTCCGGCTGTATAAAACATTGCCTTCTCTCTGTCCTGTAAACCTTATCAAATGATTGCCACACCATCCTAAATTCTCTGAATTCTCAAACTCTTCTGCAATAAGCCTACAATATAACTTTTATTTCTTTATGAATGGACAAATGAAAACCTGAATATATATATGAATGGACAAAAAGACAAAAGAGTAGAGGGGCGAAAACATTCAGCACTCCGCCTGGAGTGCTGAATGTTTTCTGCGCCGACGCAATTTCGCTCAGGGCGCCTGTAATGTTAAAACCAGCACTGTCGCCACCTTCTGTATCCAGTCTGTCCCACGTCCCACCCAGCCGACTTATAAGGTCGTCACTCGTCAGCGCATCTACCTGGGGGGTATCCCACGCTACGCTGATTTGCGATTAAGCATTTGTTGACTCTGAATTACGCACTGTTATTCTATCCATAATAATTAATGTCGTTAGATAATGATAATCTAACATTCCGAGTATTCAACAGGCATTTTTTTACTGATTTTACACGGCACATTTTATGCCATCTTGAAACATGCCTCTTAATTTTCAACTTGTTTATAATAGGCATCTTAATGTTTTTTGTCTAGGTACCTACTGATAAGCCAATGCGTTGTTAATTATTCACAACCGGTTTAAATACACTATAATCAAATAAAGGCTCCCTCGGCCAGGCGCGACGCGACTCTAGACTCGCGTCGCGCTATCTGTTGCAACTTCCAATAATGTCTTTTGAGTAAAAGTTTTTTTGTACGATTCCTCTTTGAGAACTTGTACGTCTGCAATCTTGCCAAGCTATGTTATTCGATACCTAGTCAATAGCTTGCGATAGTGATAAGCAAGTGGCCGATAGTTCGCTATTGCAGAGTTTTTGTTATCAAACAGATAATGAACGTTGTGAGGACTCGCGTTCGATAACTTATCACTGCGATACTTGGTCCGCTGACAACACTCAATTTAGTTACAAATAGATTCCGAGGATTATACTCGTGTTATCAGAAGTTCCTAGCTAAAAAAATATATTGTGGAAATCAGTGTTGTTCATCATTGAAACGTCTGCAGTTATTTTGGTAAGAGTTTTGCTTGCACTTCAGTGTATCCAAGATCTAATACGCACACAAATGTCGGGTGAACGAACTGCATTTTGGAGATAAATATAGTTCTTTATTTCGTTGCGAGCTCTGGTGAAGTAGAACTCAAAACAGTTTCGTAATTAATATCTCAACCGCAGTAGCAATGTTGCTACCGTTTCTCCAGTGAAAACTATATCAGCTCTTACTGGTTTACCACAAAATGCGGTTTCAAGGTGACTTTTTATGTGTTAGTTGTAAATTCATAAAACCTACACGCAAGTTAGCAGAATAAATAAATAGGTGTCAAGGACTCCCGGTTTTTATTAGATCCAATCAATCTGCCTAGCTGGATGCAGATGAAAACCAGTAGGTATTTTACATGGAACGATTGCCTATCTGACTCCACGACCCAGATAGGTTTTCAGCTGTTTTCAGGTCCAGGGGTTATTTTTTCTTTCATTCAATTAAGCAGCAAATCCTTGGTAGTCTTGAACTTTAGATTTATTACTGTCCAACCGGCTGAATCCCCCTAATCTTCACACTGAAGGGTTCTTAATAATTTAATGGTGGGCGAGTTATTCATCGTCAGCTATATTTATTGGTTGCCGGTTGTTCGAGTTGTCAGTTGTCCATTAAAACGATCCTGATTATCCGCTTCCGCCCATAGTTTGTTCCACAATTTTATTCGTACTGCATAGGAAATGAATATTAAACTTTGTCACTTAAATATATGGATTCGAAGTTTGAAGTCTACTTATATGTCTCTGTACCGGTTGGTGTAGATTTTACAAATATGACTATATGAGTGTATACCTGCTAGTAAAAATGTTATCCTCCATGTTACAGAGGCTGATACGTAATGCCTGACTTTGAACTAAAAAAACCTCTGGGTACTTATTTCGCTTGAAAGCAGTAAAACATTTGTGACTACAACCAGGACTTAAAAACGAGTCCCGCGGGCTCAGTATAATACCTTTCTGTAAATAAATTCACACGTAAAGAAGAAGAAAGAAGAAAAATGCGTCATAAGAACAATAAGATAAAGGGCAATAGGCAATATAACAGAAATCCTTTAGTTTATAAAACAGTTCTGCCTGCATGCGTCATAATTACTAGGAATATTAAAACATGGGAACTCCGAGATCGGTGTTTTTATAGTACCATCATTACCTATAGTTGTGTGACTTCGTGTCGCACTTTATTCTAAACGTGACGTAAACAGAACACGACGTATTTACTCACGAGTGAGTCATGAAAAACATGACGTGTGATGTGTATGTCGTAAAATAACAAACAAAACGGGGGGAACGATTCCAAACCAAGTCATATGGAAGATAAGCAAAAGAGAGCTAAAAGGTGTAATTTAGGTAACTCTCATATCATGTGTCTAGGTTAATGACCAAAAGATCTTATTAAAAATAGAGTAAAGAATCTTAAATCTCTCTTGAAATTTAGATAAAAGTAAGCCATTTAGGTAGATCGAGTTTCAAAGCAGAGAAACCACAAAAACGGGGACAAAAAGTCGTCCATACAATCGTGGAACACTCTCGGTTCGAACGAAGTTCCTTTCGTAGTATATTTAAAATATCCATAGAACAAATTTTATTACCATAAAAAGGGTTATATTGAGTCAACCTTAAAAGATAGACATTGATGTCGATGACTTTCTTTTAGAACTTTCAAATGGGAACAATTCCGTCTTACATGATTTTTGCGTAACTTTAACCGTTTACTCAGCGTACGCAACGGAAGCTCTTAAAAGGATTTTTTTTCCCGTTTTTGCAACACTTTTCATTTATGCTTCGCTCCTTTTAGTCGTAGCGTGATGTTATATAGCCTAAAGCCATCCTCGATAAATGGACTATCCAACACAAATGAGATGAGATGAATCCTGAGATAAGCGCGTTTAACAAAACCAACAAATCAAGAAAGGGTCGTGACTAAAACTCGTGACGGAAAATTCTTACAGTTTTTTCGCCTAGCCCCCCATTCGCCAAGTCTGTACCGTGCGATAAGGAACTTCTTTCCAAAAATTGTGAATAAGCAACACGAAGATATCCTTCATTAAAAGAAAAACATCAGTGCATTTGCAAACCTCGTAGGTGTTTAACAGTTATAGCTTATAGAGGTCAAGTTTTCGATTCAGTGAGGTCAGCCTTGCAGCTTGCCTTATAAGAAACGCGAGCTGTTGCTCCCGTGGCTGCGATATTTCGATCGAATGCCACGTACATATACATGTCGCAATCCAAACCTTATGAACTCAGAAATATTGACATTTTGGTACGAAAAATCGAACAAATGAAAATAAAATGTATTAGAATCAGTGATAGGAACAGAAGGGGTAATTGCGTAACACACTAACAGTAGGGATGGCTTTCATTTTGACAGTTTATAAACATTCATTGCGTTATTTAGGTTGTTGAGCAGACAATTTTTTTGAACACATGAACCAATGGATTAGCAATATCCTTCCAAATGTTTCAGATTGTGGTTGATAGTGTGTTACGAGTTAGGGTGCAGTGGGCGTATTATTGCCTTTCATTTGGGTTTAATTTGATGAGTTTCCTATCGATGGGAGCCTAGGATGTGAGATATAGTTTCTGTACAATTCCAAATACCCAACCTGTTGCCGTTTTTAACCCCTGATGGAAATAAAGAGGTGTTATAAGTTTAACGTGTGTATCTGTGTGTCTGGTTGCGGCATCATAGGTCCCAAACGGCTGAAACGGTTTTGATTTTTTATGTTTTGTTTGAAAGGTGACTTGATCGAAAGTGTTCTTAGCTAGGATTCAATAAAGTCTGTTCAGCCCTTTGAAGATTATCAGCTCTTTTCTAGGTGATGAAGGGATGTGAGCATCTTCCATAGGTCTGATCGAGTTGAAATTTTGTATTCTGTTACTTCAATGATATTAGAAGAACATAGTAACCTTAAACTGATGCTGCAGCATCACCAGGAATTTTCTGGATACCGAACTCCCTCAACAATTAACATCAGAGGTATCGTGTTTGGGCTCATTGGAATGGTCTCAATGAATAGGGTATAGATCGATGGTCGATCGATGATCGATGATCAGGGTCTGATAATGGAGTAGCAAAGAGAAATGAGGATAAATTAGTAACTAGCTTCACTGTGGCAAAAATACGCACAGCTGCGCAGATTTAAGCGAGGCTCGTGTCGATCTTTGCGTGCCTATCAGTAATATACAGGAGTAGAGCTGTCATAGAAATGGTAGAAGGTCCTAGCTTGTACATGGTCAGAACGGAGTATGGGGAGTTACAGCAACGTCACGCAGATCCGATACTGGCTCGCGGAGTAGCTCAACCAGAAGACCACCCAGTAGTAACAGAACAGAGCAGAGAAGTTGATCACATTCCAGCTCTTGTTAACCGACTTCCAAAAAGGAGGAGGTTATATGTTCGACTGTTTGTAATTTTTTTTATTTTTGTTATGTATGTTCACCGATTTCTCAGTCAATTGTGGACCGATTTTGAATATTCTTTTTTTTGTTTGAAAGGGTATGCTCTCGAGGTGGTCCCATTGTCACCAAGTCAGAATCTGATGAGGGGATCCCATGGAAATTGAAGGAAATCCTCAAATTTTAGAGGCACACGTATAGCGATTTGGGTATTTTTTATAGTAACTCTTGCACTTGCTCTCGCAAAGCACCATTCGGTAAAGTGGAACTGATGATGAAGACCAGAGGTGGCCACCGAAACTTCTCAAAAATAAGTGTTTCACGGGTTGCGATTCGATTTTAATATGGTTGCTAAGCAATTTATGCTCGTCACAATGCATATGGTGAAATGGAGCTGATGGTGCTTCACCATCAGCTCCAGTGGTTTTGGTTCTTATCAGGAGAACTCCTCAACAATTAACGTCCCTGCGTCGGGAAAAGGAATATTTTGTAAAAGGTGATGAGCAGTTGACATTAGGCTATTGTAACTTAGATTTATTAATAACTGACTCACTAAAAGGTGAAAAATAAAAACATTTTTTACAGAATAAAACAACAGCCTTCATAAAAAAACACTACAAAGTGAAAAATAACTTTAATTTCGGAAGTCTGTTGTTTTTTTTTTGTAAAAAAGTTTTTAATATTTAGATTCAAGCGTCGCGATCGCGGTGCTCGCTTGAAGGATCAAAATATTACCTACAACTTAGCCGGGTTTTTTTGCCTTAAGCATAGTCTTCAGAGCTTTTACCTATAATGCAATTACATCGTCCCACTTGAGTTCCTTTAAGCGCCTTCCAAGTAACAGAAGGTTACAGAACAGTAGTTACTTATACCTACTAACAAATAAAGAAATACCTAATAAAGAGCCTTAAGTATATTTTTGAGTTCTTTTTTAAAGTGTTTAACAATAATTTAAAAAAAAAAAAAAAATGAACCCCGGAGGTGATGGCCTCCTCCAGAGAATGCCAGTTTTTTCTGTCTTTCGCTACGTCCATCCAGCGTAATCTAGCTATACGTACGATCTCGACCTCCCAGCGAGTGTGTGATCTTCCTCGTTTACGTTTGCCAAGCGGTCCCATCCAAGAAGTCATCTTTTTGGCCCATGTATTGTCTTGCAACATTTGCAAACCATTTCTACTTAAGATTGAGTGCGAGTGTCCTGGCATCGATTGCTTTTGATGTACATATGTACCAGGAACGTTCAATGTGTTTTCGGTATGAGAGGGATTTACTAATGATGTGGGTAATTTGACTAATTCATTAATTAATGAAATTATCTAAGGGTATAAAGGTTATAGTTTCATATAGTTATGATCATTAGTTTGATCATGTGTTGTAGTCAAACTCAACTCAAACTCAAACTCAAAGCATTTATTTCAAATAAACCAATTACAGGCACTTTTGAATTGTCAAAGGGTCAGTCAGTCAGAAAAATGAAGCTAGTTGCCCATTCCAAAGCGTAGTAGGTACCTATGGAGAAGAACGGGCAAGAAACTCCATGGACACTCTTTTAAATCAATATATAGTTACAAAAAAACAAATTGTTTACATCATTCATGTTCAAATTAAAAATGTGAGAACGATGTAGAAAGACGTGCACGTTTAAAGTATCCGTAATAAGAAAGATAAAAAAACAATTCAAAAATTTAAATTAAAATAAGCCGTGGCAGCCAAGAGTTGACCAGTCCCTACTGACGGCGCCCGTTCACGAACATGACGCATGGATCAGCACCATTCAGCTCAACCATTTTGAAGGGAACTTAATGATCCAACACACACGCCACCACCAGCGAAACATTTGAGTGAGCATGACATACTCTCAGCCGCCAGGGCACATTCAAGTCAATGAAAGACGAGCCTAGTAAATGGTGGCTTTATAGTAGGTACATAGTACTCACACATGTGCTATGCAATTATACATTGTTAAGAAATTGAATTTATACAATGCAAAGATGTTGTTGTTTTTACAATCTTCAGCAGCTCCAACAATATTTTCGAATGTTAATCAATTAATTTATGCCCCCCTGTGGAGCAGGACCAGCGTTGAGCCAAGCATCTTTGTCAGCGATGTAATCCCCCAACTTATAATATGCTTGGCTGCATAGTGTGCGTTTTATACGAGATTTAAATTTTGTTTCATTCAGTTGGAGTATGTGGGGAGGTATTTTATTATAACATTTTAAACAGTACCCCATGAAGGATGAGTCTACTTTAGCCAGTCTGAAACCTGGTTGAACTAATTGGTCCCTATTTCTAGTCATATAGTTATGTCTTTCACCTCTTTTACTGAAAAGATTTAAATTTTTTCTTACGTACATGATGTTTTCATAGATATATTGACAAGGTACCGTCATGATGTTAATATCTTTAAACAGTTCCCTTAGAGAATCGCGCCTGCGGAGGCAATATATTGCTCTGATAGCTCTTTTCTGCAGAATAAAAATAGACTCGATATCTGCAGCCCGTCCCCATAGTAAAATACCGTAAGACATGATACTATGAAAGTAACTGAAATAGACTAGCCTCGCGGTATCTACATTAGTAAATTGACGGATTTTTCTCACAGCATATGCTGCTGAACTTAGCCGTCCTGCAAGAGATGTTAAATGAGGACCCCATTGCAGCCTTGAGTCGAGCGTGATCCCCAGGAAAACAGTTTTATCGACGAATTCTAGTTTCTCTTTATTCAATACTATGTCACAATCAATACTTTTAACACTCGGTAAAGCAAATCTTATGCATTTAGTTTATTCCCATTTAATACTAAATTATTAGCAGTGAACCAATCATGTACCTGCAGTAGGGTTGTTGTAGTAGTTGACTAGAGCTCTCAGACATTATTACTGTCGTCTTCAAACCTTAGGTGGTTGAAATTCGTGCCTTTTATAAGTATGCCTGTTACCTACAGCTACACTTATTATCCTTAAATGGTTAAGCGACCGACTTCCTGCCTCTTACTGTACCGACCGACAACTGCTATTTTTTTTCCTCAAAACATTCGAAAAACTGCCCAACTTTGTGAACTAATATTCTTATCTTTTACCATTGCCCGTCCTTGAACTACATCACTATTCTAATAGTATTATCAGCAGTTTGTTTTGCTAGGTATATGACTAATTGGACTAAGGAGGTTTCCAGTGCCTCCATGTTATTAGTACTTGCAACGTGTGACTAAGCCTGTATGAATGTGCAGTGCAGGACCAATGCCGCGAGCTCTAACCGGTTCTGTGATGGAAGAAATATTACCACACTGACCTAGTGTTGCGATGTTTAATATTTTGCAACCAAATGCAAATTGTTTTATAGTATTGTGTCAATTTTTTGCACTATTAATTAACGCTTTAGCAAAAGATGAATGAATGGATGTTTCTGCCAACGTTAACGCATTCTTTCCGTAAATACCTATCTTGTTAATTGATATTGATAAATGTTTATGTACGCATTTATTTTATACACCGTGTCGTGTTTACCCTAAAATTGGCTATGTCAGCGATCTGTTATCGGTCAAGTTTGATGCAACGAAGATCATCCGAATTCGCTGGACAAAAATACCTTTAGAGCAACCTTTTTATTTTGCTGGACCGCTACTAAAATAACTTACGATCTCCCAAGCATGCCTTGTTAGGGCCGCTTAGTGGCTCGAGACGCTAAATAAGTTGTTCTAACATTTTCTATTCCGCCATTAGAAACGTTCGCAGCTGTCTTCCAAGTTCCAATGTATTGCCCGATGCATTTCGCCATTTCCAGTAATGCACTATCTACATTTAACCAGCTTTCTATAAAAATTCCAACACTAGTTTCTCATATTTCTACTGCACTTTTATTGTATCTTACGTTATGTGGAGCATGGTGTCTATTTAGATCGTTATCTCTTTCCCACTAATGTTGTAGAAAACGTAAAAAATGAGGATTGTCGACCGAGGGCATAATTATGAGCTTTGAAATTAATTGCAATTGTGTTTGTTTTGTGCGCTTGCTAACAACACCATGTGTTGTTTAAGAGAGTTCATGTTTTGCAATATGTTTTGATGTACATATTTATATCTTACTCAGATAGTCAAGTGTCACCTCCACTTCCAATTTCCCAAGTACTTAATTGCTATTTTCTATAAGTAGTTTTTAATTATTCCTATTCAGCAATTCAGCATAAAAAACTCAAATAGAAAACTTTCTCCTCTCCAATTCACATGGAACATTACAAAGCGGGGTCCAATTAGCATAGTTCAATATTGGCACGGGCACTATATATGTTAGATGTAAACTGGCACGCCAGATGGGAAGTGGATCGGTCCGTAGCTCCGTAGGTAGGTACTCTGCTGGGGGCAATCACCGCAGCATCCTCTTCCGCTCTGCCTCTACACACGGTTGATATCAATACGATCCTCGTAAATGCTCTTAATTGCGTTAGTGATGTTATCATTAGATGCGGTTTTGCGGCTACAAAGTTTTGCTTCCATAATACAGTATTAAATGTTATACTATTAATATAGTATCAAAACTATTTTTACAGAGGTCTATGGTGCTTAGTCTATTTAAAGTGGCATTCGTGGCAAAATAACTAAATATTTGGCAAGCCACATATATAAAGTTAGCGGGATAATCGAATTTTATTTTTAGCAAACCTATTTGCTTTGTATTTTTAGTTTCATAGAACTATGTGTCCTTATCGTAGAAGAAATGGGTATGTTATCTTAATTAATCGATTTTACCTTCTATTTAAGTTAACTCGTTGAACGTTATTTCGTTTGTTATTTGTTGACACATTTAGATACCTACTCCGAGTTCGGTTAGGTCATGCTGTGGTTCGTAATCAGACTATTTCAAATTACTCTCACTATAAATGGCATTGTATATGTACGTATGGAACTAACGGTTTCCCACAGTTTTCATCTGTGGTTTTTCTACAGTCACAATATTACAGTCACGTTACACGTGGATTCGGTGTATTTATGTGCTGCGGCTGCGGCGCTGGCTGCCTACTATTTTCCGGTTGTAAATTGCAATTATTTAAAAATTAATACGTTTGTTATTGTTTGGGCATTATTATCAATGCGGTGGCATAAAGGACATCTCGTTTGGTTGAGTATGAATGTGGATGGTTTAAGGCGCTTCCCTGACCAAACGACCTTGAGCGTTCGGTCCTTCTCTGTCCCGTCGCTGAGTCTCGCTCTGTCTCGCTCCCTCCGCACGCTCATTTATCATAAAATTCACAAAAATAATGAAATTATTTGAATAAAAAAAGACAAGTAAAGTTTTAAAATAAAATAAAACGTGTATTATTTAGATTTTTAAATTATCTATCCATTAGTGTAATCCTCAAATTAATAGAACGTCACCTTTAGCAAAAGATGCATGCAATCAATAATTTTAGTCACTTTTTTACAAGGAGATTTTAGATGTATTTATAACACATAAAAACAAATAAGAACGTGCAATGTGATGATAGGATATCGAACATTAATAATGTGCTTTTAGATATAGTTTATTACCCATAGTGAATGAGTTAATAGCCTCTGAATAACGCACTATGACAAGGTTTTGGTCGGGGTACCGCCTTAAGAGCCCAAACGGGTGCATACCTGAATACTGAGATAACGGCTAATAAGTCGTAATGGAAGAAAATACCAGGCTAGGGCGGGAGGATGATGATTTATCACTGTACAAAGTTTGCTTACTAGATATGCGAAAAATAAAGAGGCTGCAAATAATATGATATCCCCTGAGACCTTACCTATAAACTAAGTAAGGTTTCGTAATGAAATCGAAACCACTTTCATTGTTTCAAGACTTTTGTAATTGTGAACAATATTTGCCGAGTTTCTCTTAGACAGTTTCTATACTAAAGATTAGATTTGGATAGAAATATGATAAATTCGCTTCGTCTGTCGATTTGCTACGCATTTTGTGCGACTGTTATCGTTACGGCTGGCAACCGACTCAGGCGCATATTCTTGCTTTTCTCCCATCGGTAACGGATCAGTGATAGGTCGATGTAACTGGTTACGTGTTGTTAGTTGTACTACTGGAGCTGCGACAATCGGGGCGTAACACTTATGTGTCTGGCGCAGATCTGGAACTGATTGTTGCTTTACTGTTGACTGACTGTATGGCCTAATGTGCAATTGATGGTTTCTTAACTTACTACACAAATATTTTGGTACTGTGTTTGTACAAATTCTTGTTTGGCTTTGCGAAAGACGGAATAATATCAGTGTTCAAATTACCCTGCATATCAAAATTTAATTTTCAATGTTGCCAAATGAATCGAAATTCATTTCAGCATTTAGTTCATTCATATATGCATGTGGCATTGTAAAAAATCCCGTTGATTTTTCAGTTGCGTGTCTTTTTGACATTAAAGAAAATTTAGCGATGGCAAACCAGGCAAAGAAATTGAATCGTTTTAATGGTTCATGAAACGTATTATACGAACTTTCTCCTCGGATTATCGGAGAAAGTAAATTAATTTATAATTATTTAGTCTATTAATTTATCCCATATCACGGAAACTTTGCGAAGTTACCGGTATATTCTCACGAACATTCAGCAGACTAAGTTATGGTTAGACAGCTATTGTAATAAAAATCTGAAGCTAGATTAGTTACAGTACGTCACCCGCTAATTCTTTTTCTAATAATAATGAACCCGCAGGGCAGCATGTGGCGACCTGTTGGGCAGTAGCGACCCCACGGACCCTATCTCCCGGGAGAAGTCTTGTTCCTCACCTCTGGCTTGCCTTTATTGGCCGGCTGGAGTGAACAATGACGAGGAACAGACCTCGCACCTCTTTCTTGCCTTTATTGGCCGGCTTGAGTGGAGATTCGCAAGAGCAAACGTGCTCGGAGGAAGGAAGTATTCCAGTAAGATGCTGGTAGGGATATTGACCGTACTTCCCAGATTGTCCTGATAGCCGTGAGATACCTCTCCACTCCTCATAAGCACCGCAGGACATGTTGCCCCCTTGTCGCTACGACACTATGTGCTAGCGACCTTTTTCGGGGGCCCATTATTGAGTGTGCAAGTCACCCCCTGCTATTTTATATAAAACATTGGCGAGGCAGGGGCCATAGTCTTTCCATAGGCCTAGATAACCAGTCCACTTAAGCTACCCAAATCAATAGTCCAATATGAGTCATATCCAAAAAAAGTGTACATTCAGGAAATGGTTAGGAAATGGTTTTGTCAAGAAATGTTAGGAAATGGTACGTCAGGAAATGGTTAGGAAATGGTTTTGTCAAGAAATGTTAGGAAATCGTAAATGTAAAGGTGTGTACTGAATAATCAATAAAAATACTAAAATTATGTATAATCTTATATTTTTTATAATCTTTTAATCAACATTATAAAATACAATATACGACGTATATTTAGAACCTAATCCGCTTAACTGTTCTTAAAGACTCCTAAAGATAAGAAATAGACACGAGGATCACCTCTCAACAAGGCAACATCAGGATGACGATTGACTTGTCGCAAACCCGGACACGACGTGTTGCCACGCCAAGCGCCGAACGCAGAGTCAAACAAGACAAGTCAATCGTCATCCTGAGGATACCTCGTTGAGAGGTGAAAAATGTGTCGATTTCTTACAGAGTTCTTTGACTGACTCTTAAATAACAGTTAAGCGGATTAGGTTACTAAATACACGTCGTCCATTGTATTTTATAATGGATTTCGGCAAAGTCATGCCTGAGTTAATTAACTACTAACATTATAGTTACTTCAACATTCATTTTACAGACTAAGACAAACACAATTAACGTAAACGCAATAAACTATCTTTTGGCAGGATTTTCAGGTAATCAGTCGTTAAACATAAAATACAATAAAACCTAATTAATAATAACACGAATTAAAAATTTCTGTAGAAAAATTAAAATTTTACTTTTACAAGCTAAGACAAACACAATCAACGTAAACGCAATAAACTATCTTTTTTTGCAGGATTTTCAGGTAATCAGTCGTTAAACATAAAATACAAAAAACCTAATTAATAATAACACTAATTAAAAATTTCTGTACAAAAATTATCATTATAGTTACTTCAACATTTACTTTTACAGGCTAAAACAAACACAATCAACGTAAACGCAATAAACTATCTTTTGGCAGCTTAAGCTTCATTAACATCAATAGGTCCTCTAAAAATATAGTTATCATTTTCTTTTATAGGGGGTGGCAAATACGCAATAATATCTTTGAGATCAATTATAGATATATCATCATCAACTATTCGGAACATATTTTTAACTTTTTTTGATTTCAATCCTTTCACTACTAGACTGTCTCTATAAATATCTTCAATCAGGCATACATATCTGTATATTTTCTTTGAATGCTTGGTATAAAATTTGGCTAGAATGAAATTTCCAATCTTAGGAACTTGAGAATCTATGGCTTCAACCTCATTCTTTTTTGCCTTCAATATGAATTCACCAGTCATTTCATTTAAGATATGTTCAACCTCAATATCACTTAATATTTTTATATTTGTACTGCATGATGGTAAGTTACGCTTTGGTTCGTGCACTTCATTTGTTCTTTGTGTTCTGTTTTCTTTTTCTGCCTTACTTCTCCAAATTCTTGTTTTCTTGGTTTCAGTTCCACTAATCTCTCTGCCTGTGATCATCTCCTTTTTAATATTTTGTTCAATAACAACTTCTCTTGGTTTTATTTTTGTGTTTTCGTGCTTAAGACCTGTATAAGTTTCCATTTCTATAATATTAGCAACAACATCCGGTTCCTCCATTATCTCATTTCTGTAAGTATTTTGTTCGTTTTCAATGTTGTCATGTTTGGATGTATCTCTACTTTGCTTATTGTAATAAACTAGTAGATTTTCATCTATGGATTCTGTCTCCATCTTTTCTGCAATATCGCCAGTAGTATTTCCATCATCTTCATTGTTGTCTTCACTAATTTCAAATCCTTCACTATCACTAGTTTCAGCATAAGTCACATCCGAGTCTGTTTCAGTATCTGTAGAGTCCGTTTTAGTCTTCCCTTTACTTGACTTATTTTCAAACTTATTTGCTGATCGTTTCTTAGCAACTATGTTCTTTTCTTGAATCAGACGGTGTTCTTTGAGATCGAAGCATTTGCATAGTCCTCTATTGTTGGACCCACAATAGCAACTTATATCTCTATAAAATATAGAACCATCATTGTTTTTTGTTATGATCTGATGTACTTGTATGGTCCCTCGCAGTGGTCTCAGGTTATCAGGTATTGTATTTTGAATGCCGATAATATCTTCTTCTGGAACGTAAAGTATTTTCACTTCAGTCTCTTGTGATTTCAGTAGATCGTATGCTGCTTCTGCAGATGGAATATCGTGTCCATAAGCAACCAATTTGTCCAGCTTTCTTTTGACAGCACCTCCTACGCCATCTGCAGGGCCTTTGCCATGCGCAGCCTCGAAAAAGGACCAAGTTCCGTAATCGAAAATGCTTTCACCAATTATTTTGTTAAATAAGAAGAAATTTTTTTTTTGACGGTACTGCGTCGAGGGTCCATCGGAGAAAATATGAATGACTCTTGCGATTGGACATTTTCCTTTTGCGAAATTAATAATCGGTTTCAAATGAGCCCAAATCGCACCAGGGTCATGAGAAATTGATGGTGATAAGGTACAAAACGAAGATGGGTTGTGTCCTTGTAAATAAATCACCCCTGTATGTAGGGTAAATTGATTTTTGCTTGCGCCAAAATGTGCAGATTGAATTTCACTCGACATTTTGCATGTAAAATTTTCAGAAAAATCGCAAATTATAATGATCTCGTCTTCTTTTACCGTCTCTTTGCACAGTTTGAATGCCGATAGCTGAGTCGCTATGTTAAAGTAGTGACGCTTAAAAACGTGCAATTCTTCTATGAATTTTTTTACTAAAGTTTCAACAGTACTAGTTAATTTGTCTTTTGTATATCTCTTAGTGATAATAGTCCTTGAACATCCCGGTTGGCCTTTGACATATTCATGATTTTTTAAAATCCATTGGTACCAACATATTTCCTTTTTGTCATCGTGTATGTCAGTGTCAATCTCGGGCATTTTTTCTTTGCAAACTGCACAATATGAATACATGCAGACTTTGGAATTATAGTCACAAGCAACTTTCTTAACAAGCTGTGACAATGAGTTGGTTTTCAGTATTCCTAAAACTTTTAGTTTGTCTACTTTAAATTGCAAATTTGTATGTTTTGTGCACAAGCATGTGTTTCTATCGTTGACTCTAGGAGTTAAAATAAAAAAAGGCTTATATCGCCCGAAAGTTGTTCTGGACCCTTTTCCTCCTTCTGACTTGTATTTTATGTACAAATTGTCTAAGGTATCTGTTAAGTAACGTTTCTGCATTTTGATCTTGTTCAAAGTTTTAGTTTCACTTCTTCCCGCTGTGGAGCGGCTTATGTCGTCACGAAGAAAAAAAATCTTAATGTTTTCTTCTAAAATGTTCATATATGATTTTTTAGCCCTGACTCTGAGCCTTCCCTTAAGACCTAACTTCGTGGCCAAATTTTTTTTCATGCGATACTTGACAGTAATCTCATTGTCAGCAATTTTCTTTATGGTTCCTTTTACTTCATTTGTATTAGCATTCTTATATTGTGATCTAAGAGAATCTGATAAGACATTTAATTCGAATATTTTCTTTTTGATTTTATTTTTATCCTCATCAGGGATTGGAGTCAACGAATCTATAAAACTTATTGTTTTGCTTAAAGGTGTTGTGACTGGTGTCCTCTCTATTTGAATTATCGAGCCTAGAGTTTCAATATCAGTTGTAGCTGGTATGCTTTCCACTCGCACACCATTGGAGTTTGAAGTTTGTTCGATTGTCTGCTTTCTAAGCTGCATAACTTGTTTCTTGTAACGGTATAATTTCTTGTAAAGAGCAAGATTTCTTCTTTCAAGCTCTGTGACTTTTTTCCGAAGTTCTTTATTCTCTTTTTTAAGTAGATTTTTGTATAAAGCAGCTCGAAGTTCTCTCCTTTTTTTTAATCTTTCTTCATTTTCTTTTTGCAAAACCTGAACTTTCTTGTCCTTTTTCCTTTTATTTGCGTCACGCCATTTCTTTCTTTGGATATTTTTTTCTGTTTCTGATAAGTCTTTAATTTTTTTTTGTCTCTTTTTTACCTTTTCTAAATGGATTTTCCTTTTTTCTTCATACTTTAAAGGGTTTTCTGTTTTTAAGCGTTCTATATAACGTTTTTGGCGCTGTGCAGCAGTTAACGGCATCTAAAAATACCAAAATAAAATAACTACTTCAGTAAAATAAAATAATTTTATTCAGTGAAACAAAAAGTATATTTCAATTTAGACGGGGGTTAAAAAACAAAAAAAAAATGCTTTTAAAGTAATATTTCTATATAATCTGTATGGAAACAATATTGTTGTTATGTGACCTCGCCCTAATATTGAGTTACAATTTACTGATGTCAGGCAAGTCATGAAATTGTGTCAAGAAATTGAGGGTTACAATTTATTGACGTCAGGAAAGTCATGAAATTGTGTCACTAAATTGAGGGACACAACCTAACTTTTCTTATAATTTTGCAGATTGCTTAATATTATCACTTCTACACAGTTGTATCTCAAGATATGTTAGATTCCTTAAGTCTACAATGTCAAACATGTTTTTAACTCACTTTTTTCGCAGTTCAAACACCGTCAGTAAACTGGTTCACTTTTTGTCCCGGCACATCCACCTCACACAAATTTTAATTTTACACTAAAACTGTCAAGAAAACAAGATGGCGTGCTTATTTGTGAAACGCATCAGTGTTGCCATAATCGATATTCATAACGCTACCATGGCTCAATGAATTGTTAGAGTATTTATCCGCGTCAATAAGTAGTGTGAGTAAATGGTTCGAATAATTCGGACATTTCTTTTTTACAGGTTTTTTATAGTTATTTGTTTAATTTATCAATTAAAAAGCATAGAATCATGAGCTAACAGTTCTTGGGTGGCATATTTCGTTTACATAAATAGAATAATAGCTATTAAAAGTGCTGAAACAGACTTTATAAAAGTTGCAAGGGAAGAAAGACACTGCCTTTTTTCATAAATTTCGACATCTATGTACAATAAAACATTTATTTTTCCTTGATTTTATTGAGCTATAGCTCTGTTTATAAATGAATTGCTTAGTTTAATGTTCAATTAAACTATTCTACCAAAAATCAATGTTGTTCTTGCAAAAATGATCGAGATAACTTCATGGGACACTCCCACTAATCAAATATGTACAACTTTTTTGGATATGACTCATATCTTTGTTTCCATATCCTGCAATAGTCTGACACCAACCGGAGGTCGTCCATGGGTGCACTTGCACAGTGCATACAGGGATAATCGTCGGATGGTGCCTCATTCCATTTAAAATTTTCTAAGGGGCCTCTGCGAGTTGGCTTCGGCCTCTCGTGAGCCTTCCAAAGGTCCGGGACCCCATGGTCCCGAGATATGAATAATAATAAGTTCTTTAATCAAGTAACAATCAGCTATGTTAGTTTATTTTATTTACATTTATTTCATCCCATAGGAGATGGCACTACAGTGATTGATATAAATGCAATTGAGCCTGCTAGCGATTATTTTCAGGATATTGTTGGAGCTGGCCCGTACTCGGCGCACCAGGATGCACACCTCATTCGCATCGTTGCGTAAAAGCAATTTATATGTGCGTCCGCGAACATTCCCGATGCGCTACAGAAACGGGGCAGCCCCACCAATACCCTGAAGACGTTGTTGTATTGGACACGAAGGGCGTTGAACGACCGTTGGGTATATCTAGCCCACAGGCTGCACATGTAAATGTTGTGCAATAAGCTCGAAACAGAGTAATTTTTACTAGCATGTACGCCCGTACCGACAACGCCCTCCGCTTCCGCTCAATATCGAATCCGTCATTGAGGTCCGGGGTCAATATATGACCAAGATGTTTAAACTTAAGTACTCTTTGCAGTGGAGTACTATTGAGTAATACAGGTGGCACATAACCCGGACTACCCCCAGCCTCAAAGACCATGGACTCCGATTTTTTGTAGTTATACATCAAACCATGTGTTTTGGCATACTCTTCATTCATATTTGGAAACCAACTTTCTGAGACCACAGATTGATGTGCTCAGAATCACCATATCGTCTGCATAGCTAATATGATTTACACAGATACCATCTATAAAGCAACCCACTCTGGTGCTGCTGAGCTCGCCAATTAGCTCGGTTACATACAAGTTGAAAAGCGTGGGTAAGCTCGCCCCTCCCTGCCTCACCCCGCATTCCAACCTGTATGGCCCGGAAAAAGTTCTAGCCCTCGCACATTATTGATCTGGTTGCCATACCATTATGCTAATTGCTACCACGTAGATGTGAATGACACTAATTGTATTTGTCGTTGACAAGATAATGAAATGTGTTAATTCATTAAATTAGATTAGTCGTACGCGCTTTTTGACGATGATGCTTTATGTCTATTCGATTTTTGTGACTTATTTTTTAACGGACTTCAAAAATAGAAGGAGGTTCTTAATTCGATTGTATTTTTTTTTTTGAGTTAGCGCAGAACTTTTTCTTGGTTATCCGATTTGGATGATTCTTTTTTATTTGAAAGCTGGTGCTTTTCATGTGTTCCCATATAAGTTTGATCAATTTCTACCTAGTAGTTTTTGAGTTAACCTTAATACTGCGTATTTTTTCTACTTAGTTTATATTGATGATGTTTTAATAATTTTCAGTCACTGTTATTTACATATAAAGCAGTGGTATACGAATTTGTGTGGGGTAGGTACCACAACCAAAAAGTGAAAAATGAAAACTTTTTTACAAAAATAAACAACCGACTTCCAAAAAAACACAAATAAATTGAAAAATAACTTTAATTTCGGAAGTCGGTGGCAAAAAACGAATACATAACCAAAGACACCGACTTCCGAATTTAAGGCTCGTTCACACTGGCGCGACGCGACAGCCCGACACAAAGGCGCCGTCAGTCGCGCTGCACGCGGCGCCTTTGTGTCATGCTGTCGCGTCACGCCAGTGTGAACGAGCCTTAAATTCGTTAAAGTTATTTTTCACTCTTTTTGTGTTTTTTTTTGTAAAAAAGTTTTTGTTTTGATCGATTAGGTCTAACGGATGCTATTGTGTACTAGTGGTTTTATTTACCAAGAGGAAGAGAAGAATCTCTTCACTGCGACAGCCATTATTACTTCCACATCCTTATCAAATCTTACAGTCTGTTGCATTGTCAAATACATCTTAAATTATGTATTGTGTTTAATGATGGGAATTTTAATTCAGCTTTGTCGAGTATCTTTATGTTGTGCCTACAATAGCTCGGTTGTGAAATCGTCATTATTGTGATTGTGAACGTACGATTGTCTCAGCAACTGTTGGCGTGGGTGATACCGGGTTCTATATCATAGAGCCATGATGTGGAGATGTGGCTTACGTGGGCTAAGATTTTATTAAAATCGTTGACTACCAAGAACTTATAATCTGCTTTATAAAATTACTGGATTTAAAAAAGAGAAATTCATGTTTATTAGCTAGCTACCGGGTAAGAAAGATAAGCTCATACACGAAAATGGTTTTGAAATCGTCAACAAAAGATAACTTACACCTCCTTGTATTTTTATTCCCATGATTCTTGAAGTGGGGAAGAAGTAAAGATAGGAAAGTAAGGGAATAAAGGTTAAAGTTAATACCTATCTTTAATTACAAAGCCAAAATAGTAAAAACTTCGACTTTTGACGCGTATAAGTGGTTTTAGAACCAATTACCTTAAGTCCTGACTTCCTGAGTTGAGCTGCACGATTACTGACAAATGCGTGCACTGACTGGACAGGTCCACTCAATCTGTATGGTTCTTTCCTCAAAAGACTATTTCAGATACCAATCTACATGGTCTTCACATGATCTGACCAAGATTATGTCTGGACTTTAAAAGAGACTGTGACCGCTGAGTTTGTTTCGGCCTTTCTTCTCAGAGTAGTCAGATAGGAAACGCCGACCTCATCTAGTTAAAAAAATATGATTGACGTGTAAAAGTGTTTGTACAAACCTACTTACAAATTAAATCAATGGCTTGCTATGACGAGAAGTAAGTACCTACGTATGTGTGGTTTCCCAGTTTAGGAATTAACTGAAGTTTCATTTGTCCTCAAATGATTTCACGTTTCGTACAACTAAGTACAAATATTGATACCTATAACGGTTTTTGGGCATATTGGTGGAAAATGTAAAAAAATATTCAGTGCATCAAAATCAGCATTTCATCTGTTTCCGGTGAACCGATATCGAATAGATTCATCATTATCATCATCATTCTAGCCAGGAATAACCCACTACTGGGTTTAGGCGTCTTTCTGTTTCCACACGTCTCCACTTTTGGCTGGTTTGAACTGAGTTGATGGAATCTTCCAAATACTAAAGTGCAGTTTCCTAATCTATATGGATAAGTAAGTATGTCTTCTAATTGCAGTCATCTGCAGGCCTACTCTCTATATCACTGTTCTTGATAGATTCATGTCTTTAGAACAGCAATTTGTCTGCCTGAATGGTGTTAAAAACAGATGGTGTTAAACCCATTCGGGGCACGGCTGCATCCGTCAAGCGGATCAGTGTGTTCGAACGGAGATTGTATCTCGTAAAGTGCAGTTTCCTGATTTAGATGCGCCGACGCACGCTCGTCGTCCGTCGCGTGGGAGACACCGAGTTATTATTGTAACTGTTCATATTTTGTTTACGGGCGTTTATAATCTACGGGTTGGTGGAAATGGGTGGGAAGTGGGAAATAAATCATTGTTAACCAACAACGTTCTAGATAAGTAGGTAAACAAAATTATTACAAATGTGGTTCAGATTTCCTACAAACTTAGGTCGGGGTGAAGAAGTAGGGAAGTACCTACCTGTTAGTGACTTGAGATTTTACAAAATGCTATGTTTGATAAAGGAAATAGGTAAATAGTTATTATTGGTACCTACCTACTTCCTTATACTTAATTAAATTACTATAATTGGAATGAGCAATGTGAGCAGTTACGGACTTGCAGCATGTTACTGAAAAATCGGGATAAAATACCTTGCATGCAATATATCGTGATGCGAGGTCAACATCTGAAGTTTAATAACTTAGTCAAAGGTTCATTCATGTAATTTTAATCCCACCAAATCAAAATCTAGACAAAATCGTGCCAAGTCTAAGGTTAAGGAACCTTAGACTTGGCACGATTTTGTCTAGATTTCATTACTTTTTAGAGACAAACAAGCAGCTCCAACGAGACTTGGCTAGTTTTTTACAGAATGTTTTTGGTGGGATTTCACTTCTTTTTGTAGAAACGTGGGCATATTGATTTATTTTATTAGATTTTCTTATTTGACACAGTTTTCTTTCAGTTTTCTTTTCTTTTTAGGAGTAGTTTTTTTATTATTACAAATCTTTCTTTTCTTTTTTTCCGGTTCTGATTCTTGTACAGTACCAACAGTTTTTCGTATTGCCCATTCGCGTTCATTATTTATTCTTTTAGACGGTTTATACGGTTTAATTTCTGAAAGATCGGCGCGGTATTTACGCCTAATCAGTAATCCATCACTAATCATAAAATTCCTAACCTATTCAAATCTTCGAATTGTTATAATAACAACCTGCTAATTAACCTTAGCAAACCTCACGAAATAATAAGCGAAATCAACGAAATGCAAATAATCCCTCCTAATCCATACGTTTTCAAGCGCAGTAGAAGAATGTCGTAAACGACTGTAACTCGGCCGGTTGCCACTTCGCCATATAAGGTTATCGGAAAAACAAACGTAAGCGCGTTTTAAAATACAGTCAGCGCCATCTAGCGCCGTGTGCAGGTATCACCGCCACACTTAGTCCAATGCATTATATTTTGACAAAATTTTGAGCGAAATTAATATTTTAGTGTAATTTGTTTATTTAATTTGTGTAATGTTCGAGTAGAATAAAGTTAATCGTTCGACTATTTCTTGTTGTAAACTTGTAAGTATAAGTATAAAAGCCAGTCTAGCCTTATCCAGGGTTTTCCTTTAATTTTATTTTTATGCGTATTAAAAGCAGAAGGGGCGGCATTCGCCCAGCAGTGGGACGCTATAGGCTAGATTAAATTAGAAGATGTGTCACACTACGCTGGATTTTTGCAATGACAGTCGATTTTTTTATGTACCAATAGTAGAAGGGGGCATTACCATACCTCTAATACAGTTGAGACCAGCTGAGGGTTCTTCATCAGATACTTCAGACCTTCGATTATGACATCAAATGAAGCGGCCCACCAAGTTGAATATTTTTTGTAAAGGCGGTATGTCGATCTCTAATAGTTTGGTTGGGCTCTTGTGCTTTCTAATCAGGGTCACCACGTACTGCAGATCTTCGATTATCCTAGTTTTTATAGTTTTCCCTTTATGTGGCCATTAAACCCTAACTCTGTACCAAATTTCATCTCTCTGAGTTTATGGGAAGTACTAGTTCTATTCTGATGATCATGAGTTAGTGAGTGAGTGAGTGTCATAAATGCGAAATTTTGCTTTCGCTTAACTTCGGAACTAAATGACCTACAGACTTGAAATTTTGGATTTTTAGTATGTGATTATAGCTTACTGGATGACGAAAATTTCTGCGTTCTGGTCTTATCCAGAGGTTCTCAAATAGGGGCCTGAAAATGCGGCGAAATGGTTTCAGTAAAGGATGGTACGGCAGTGTTTGCTTCGCGCTCGACTTGGCGGGGGCACTGCCGTGCCCCCAGATGTTGAAAATCATTTTATGAAGTTAGAGGCATACTTAGATGACCTAATTGTATTTTACATAATTTCGTCTAAACATTTTAGACACGCGATAATTTAAGGCTCGTACACACTGGCGCCACGCGACAGCGTACACAAAGGCACCGCGTGCCGCGCGACGAGCGGCGCCTTTGTGTCGTGCTGTCGCGTCGCGCCTGTGCTTGTGAGCCTTTACGTTATGCAAGTAGGAATTTATGAGGTAATTTACTCGCATGGAAATGTAAATATTTACACTCATAATTTTCTTTATTTATAATTGAAAAGCAGCGTGTGGTTACGGAACCTTCGGCTATGTTAAAGTACTTGCTTTCCATATTGGCGTTCGAAACAAAAACACAATTTTCATTAGCCTTCTAGAGTCGCTCGATGGGTCCTCAAACTTATAATGTATACAATATAATGTATATAAATTAATGTATACATCATATTGTAAAACATTTTTAAAAGAGTAACGGTGGAGTTTCTTGCCCATTCTTCTCCATACGAAACTACCTTTTGGAAGGGGCAACTAGAATCAATTCTATTATTTTGTAAATTTTGACGTTAAAAAGTGCCTTTTATGTGCCTATTTGAAATAAATGATTTGACTTTGACTTTACAAGTCTTCGACTCTGCTTATGAAGTTTGATTCCTCCGGATCGAATATTCTGGTCTTGACTCTGACAGCAGTAGAGTGCGAAAAATTCCAGCTTTACAGGGTGGCAGAGACATCGACGCACAACCTGTTACCATGGATTCAGTACACGATTCTGGACCTCCCTGCGTTGACATTTCCGTAGGTTAGTTAAAAAAAATTCGCTGTCCAATACATTTTGTTCGCGTATGTATTGCACTTTTTTAAGAAACAGTTTTTTTTTATTATAACGGACAAACAATTCCAACGGAGTTGTCTCCAGAATCTTGTACTGAATCCATAGTAACAGGTTGTGTGTCGATATTCCTGCCAGCCTGTAGTAGACACCTATTTCCAAATTTGAATCCTGGTGAATTGATCGAAACAAGAGCTTGTAAAATTAGAACAGGCTTATTGGCTATCTAAAATCCTACGTCTACAATAGATAAGTACGATCAAATTGGGCCGTATACAGCGAGCCCAATTACTAATTCAACTTTATTTGACAGCGAACGGCGCCAAATCTCCCAAAACAGAGTGTGAAAGTGTGCCAACAGAAGCCTTACCTGGCTTATCTTACTAAGTGACGCCCACTTATTGATTTTGTACCGCTATTTTGGTACAAATATACTTACAGTGTGTGTACTTAGCATCTACTTATTACCTCAAGCGGCATAGAGCTACGACCAAAATTATGCGTGAACCTCGTCTTCTTTGACAATTCTGACTTATGCTGAGCTATTCAATTTGGAAGATGGTGTTCTATGATTGTTGTTTTTGAAGATAGAAAGGAGATCATATTATTTTAGCTTCAGTTCCGGCTAATACCTACTTAGAACAAGGCAGTCGTAATGACTTCTCAAGCAAAACTCAGAGTAATAAGTACTAGAAACCCAACAGTTTTGAAGAAATGGATTTTCATTTCTAAGAAAGAAGTATGCGTTCTTATTAATGGTGTTGTAATGAAACTATATTATGTATTGAAACAAGCGCCCTAGCTGTTGGGAATCGGAATCGGGATAGTTTATATTTGTAAATAAGAACTGCAATAAACCATTGCCATTATAATACACTCCACTCATTTATTTCATCCCGAGCTAACAGCCCAAGTTATAACAGGTGGACCAAATGCGCTAAGAGTAAACCACTTAAGAGCGCTTACACGGGTCCATTAGCGCCACTCCTTTAAAAAAATATTATCTCGTGACTGAGAAGGAATTTTGAAAAACGGCTCATGGCAAACGGCGGTTTCTAACAAATTAAAACACTATCACGTTAGTATGTTACTTGTAGAATAATCTGACCAAAAATCTGAATGTTTGCATAGTATGGTTTTTAATCGTTAAAATAATTTTCTAGAGGTATCTTCGTGGTTTTTTTCTATCATATAAAGTTAATTGTATCATGTTTTCAACACACTATCTAACTAGCATATATCCTGCAGAATATCATATATTTTTCTGATTTTGGTTACTGCAGTGGATCATATATTTTTAGGCATTATGAATTTGCGTTTAGGTCATGTAGTCCCCTTAACAGAACATCTGATTTATGAGCCTTCCTGGTTTAGCCACCTGTCTAAAACCGAGCCGCCTCTTTGCACGCCAGTAGGTATTATATTATGCCTCAATGTTTCGCTTACATTTTTTGGCAATTTATTTAGCTTTGAAGCCGTCGCACCGGATTCTTACATTCATTAAGTTCTCGCAACGCACCAATTCTTATAGATATTTTTTTGTTTGTTGCAGGTAAGGTGTTCCGATCCAGTGGACTGGTGATTTTTTGCAATATACTCTCAGTTCACACCTGCATGAACGCTTGGTGTAACAACGTCAGTTGCGACTTTTATGTCAATATCTGCTATTTTGCAACCAACGATCCTTTTTTTAAAATCTTTGATGTATCTACCTATAGGCTTGAATTTTCAAATCACGCACGTAAATATTTTCATGAAAATAATAACTGGTCTTTTTACTTATACCGTAAGAACGCATAACTTATCGATGGTACAATGTAATTTGTGATTGCTAATTCGTTCCACGTCTAGGAATATCAAATGATAACTGTGACGTCGTATCGCAGAGATAAGTGTACGAGTTTATTTGCATGATTGAGAGTTGACAAAGACTGATGTTAGTTGTGCGACAATGCAGCATTTGTAAACACTGCATGCATAGGCAATTCATGTGCTGCAAACAAACTGAATTTTGCCTAACATTTTGTACATGCCAACTGCTGCTCCATATGACACATGCACTGCAGCTAAAGAAGACCACTATTTATCCATTATTGATAAGATTGTCACATTCACTAACAGTACTAATCGAGCGTGGCGCGTCTTCATTTCAGCGCCACAGCTCGGCACTTTACTAATGCATGCAGCTGATACAGCCACCGCCCAGCACTAACCACACGCTATGGCCAACCCCAACGACAAGCGCTTCTATCATCTGGTGAGTGTACATTCACGTTGTTTTACAAAACGTACTAAAAAGATTATGAAAATCCTTTAGGTTTCCGTTTTGGGAGTAATCTAAATGTTTATACACTAATTTTCGTTTCTTCACCTTCATATACATATATTATGCCCAAATAAAAAAGCAAAATATTTAAGATCTCGCTATTGATTCTTTAACTATGTATGAATGGTTTGAAGACTTGTCATCAATGAAATACGAATACAATACAGATATTTATGAATACTTCTCGTCTGTATAAGTACTTACTAATATTTCAGAATTTAACACAAGGTATAGTCTCACGTTTCTGTATTGTTGCCACTTAACAATGCACCTGTTATCACGCATCATCGATTATTTCTATCATTGTTCCGTTTCGTTCCACAAAAACGGAACGTGCGATAAAAAATCGTTTAATTCCTCTACAAAGGATCCTAAGGGAAGGGTATTCTTAAAGTTCTTACAGAAGCGAGTGTCGAGTCACGACTTGGTTTGCAAAACGACTAAAACGTCGCTCTCGGGCCACGAAGCGGCAGTAAATCTAAAACTATCTTCTCGCTTCGTGCCTCCCGATTCAGCTGAAAAACGTTTGTTGAAATGTGGATAAAAAGCTTCATTGACCTTATGTAACGACCTTATATAACGTTGAAATATGCATAGATGAGGAAAATCATCTGCTACTGTTCGTCACTGTGACTCAATCGGAAACATCGCCAATAATCACAAAAATCTCTGTAGATCACTTGTGTATAAATTAATATATTTGTACTAATTATTACCCAAAAGAAAGAAAATATACATTTAATTAGCACAGACTACAAAGCACACAACATAACATATATACAAGTAAAAAAGAAAATAAAACAAATAAAAAGTGTAAAGTGCATTGTGAGAAATTAGCAGGAAAGTGTGCCTCGCGGCTGCGCCAAATAGGTCCAGTTCAGCAAAATTTATATATGTATATATGTATAAATGTTGGAATCCTTTTCCTCTTGTAGTTCTGACTACTGAGTTAGCCCATTATCGATCTAGCAAACCATTTTATCTATCAGACTAATGTTCAGTTGATTTATCTATTCTAGTAAACCAAAGTTATCTCGTCATAAAAGACATGTTTCGTAATTTTTCTGAAGAAAACAAAACAAGACAATCAATTAAAAGTTTTTGCAACTGTTTTCCGATTGGTGAAATCCCCAAGATATTGCGTAGGAATGAGCCCTTGAATGTTGGCTAAATTATTTTTGTAGGAGGGCAACTAACAAACCAACATGTTCATTGTGGGGAAAACCATGATTTTGTTAGTTTCCACGAAAATACGTAGGGGAATGCTAAAGTAGTTCAGGGAAATGATGGGTATTTATATGTTTTATATGAACATGCGAATGTTTCTATACGAGAATTTCATTGCGCACACAAAATTTGTTCACATTTTGTAATTTCATTTAATCCTATAGGCCAAGACTACGTTAAGAATTTGTTAGGAGCCTAAAGAGCTATCATCTTTGGCGGCTATCCGCCAATAGACCGCTGCCTGACTTTAGTGTTAATTTTTGGGCCCATTCTGGGACTATTAGCAAGCTTCCGCTTGGAAAATGAATATGTACGTAAAAGTAAATAACATCTATGACATCCAATCGAATCATTAATACCTATTCATAAAACTCTACTACAAAGAATACAAATTAATGTAACATTCAATAATGAATAACCCACAGTTGTATTGTAACTAAGTATAGTATTAATTCATCCAACACGCGTTGTGATGATTTCATCTATTCATTATCATTATGAATTATTCTGACAATCTTTGTTCCTTGTGTATGCTCGTAG
The DNA here is from genome assembly GCA_916610205.1 of Griposia aprilina. Classification (NCBI taxonomy): domain Eukaryota; kingdom Metazoa; phylum Arthropoda; class Insecta; order Lepidoptera; family Noctuidae; genus Griposia; species Griposia aprilina. Next base: position 17,134,098 of record OU744294.1, read on the forward strand.
TTCCATAAATAGATGATTTGCTGTTAATCAGCCTGTCTGTATTTTTTTATAGGCTGATTTATAATGTTTGAGTATTTCAATCTAGCATTTGATTGACCAAACAAAAACACCTTTCATTCAATCCAGTCTAGCAGTCAGTCATCAATGTAAATCAGCCTTCATAAATCAAAATTGCAGTAGATTAAATTAATTCTGTAGTCCGAAGTTGCATCGAAACAACAAAATGAAGGAACTTCTACAATCTAAATGTTCCCCAAGTTTTAGTTTGTATGTCAGCGGTGCATGGGTAAAAGCCTTCTTATGTCCATATGTTCATTTGCAGTACTGCAGTATGCTTAATATTCACTAAGTATGACTTTGACAATTTCACCGGTCAGTCTACCCTACGTCCATATATGAGTTACCAGTACAACATACAAAAGGCATAAGCACAGTAGTCTCGATTAAGCCTATTAATTAAGATAGCAAGTCTATCATGTTCGGAAGTTGTGTTTGGGTCAAGATCTTTGTTTGTATAATTCGCTCAAGGTTAAGCGCGATAAAGAGGTTCTTTCATCTGTTCTGGGAACATAATCTTTGTATAATCGTTGACTATCTCTTGTACAACTCTTCTGATGGAAAGTTATGGTTATCGTGGCACATGTTTAAAAATATGCCTATAGGATAAGCATAATGAGTTTCTGTGGAGTGTAGACTTAAAATAGACCAGCTCACCAGAACGTTGCGTTTTGTTATTTCTGCTCAATGTACCTATGCTTACTTATGCCCTCCTTCATATATTGTAGTTTTTTACGGTTTCCTCGACGTATTTACCGTCTAAAAATATCGAGTATAGGCAACATGTGTTCAGCAGCACTTACACCCCGCTTCTTGTTTATACACAAACATGGGAATCGCTATTAAAGTTCGGAGTGTTTGTTTGTGTTGCATTCTATAAATGTCAGTAGTATTTTGGTGTACTGGAAATAGTTAAGATTACAAAAGTTTGTAAAGCAGATGTTTTAAGAGTGTTTGTTAAGAAAATATAGGAACATCGTAATTATGTATTCTAAATGATAATTCACTGAGATGAACTAATATAGTTGACTCTGCACAGGACGCAAGGAATTTGTTGTTTTGTGGACAGCTTGTAATGTAGCTACTGCAGTTGCTCTGAAGTCTGAAGATAGAAAAGAACAAAACGAAAAGGAAATCGTCGCCGCAGGACCAGAATTAGATTCACTGATTTAGATAGTACAGGGAGAGTAGGGAACACTGCATTTCCTTTTGGTTGGTTTCAAAATGCAACTTAAAACCCTTTATGAATTAACAATTGCAGTATTAAGATTATTTGTCCTTGATTTATGTCTTTTGCGAACATAAAGATCATTACTATGCAGAGCTGACTGCAAAAGCTGCTATAAATAAATGTAAGGATATGTCATACATGAGTACTTTGTTCATGTAGTTAAAAGGAAATCAGCATTTATAAGTACAGTACATGTAACTCTTAACGGCAATTGGCTCGATTGGCTCATTTACCTACTACCTATAGTTATTTATATTTATTAGATTATTCACATGACGAAGCCTTATCTAAATATATCGATTATTTGGTGATAAACAGTATTCCTAAATGATTCATACATGATTACGATGCCGAAAAGGGTTATCTATCTCATAATGACTCAACATCGTTAGCATCTTTACTTTTATTCTTAATTGAACTAAAAGAAAATTATAGTTCAAAAGAACGAAAAAGAGATTAATAAAAGATGAGGTCTATTAAAATGGAAAAGAGTAAGGCTCTTGAATCGATAATTTAAACAAGATCTTTTATTGAACGGCTAAGCCTTTTGCATAATGTAAGAACTTTATTATCTTTTAAAAAGCTTAAGAATAAAAACAAAATGCTTACCTTACATAACGACCGTTTCCAATTCAAAACATAAACTCTCCTCTTCTCCATATAATATTTATTCACATTACAATCTAGCCTATTGCTATAAGTAATTTAAATATAACTTAAACAGTTAAGTAACTATAATAAATGGTATTTCTTATTTACTTTATATTAAGGGGAAGATACTTAATTCACGTGTTCTTTAGTCAGCACTCCACTGCACTAAACTAACTCAAAAGGTTTTACCCTTTTTAGTGTTCGCAATAATTTTGTGATGTCAAGGAGTTGGATCGCTTCGACATTCACGTGATGATGAAGTCTTTGTTTGCGCTTCTGCATATTTTTTTATTACTATATATACGACATCCAACTTGGTTGAATGATACCATTCCAAAGTTTACAGATGAAAGCGCAACTTGGTATCTATTTGAGAAATCTCATTTCCTTGATCTTAGTAGATAGCTAACTTTGCATTGGTAGTTTCCATTAGTTAACTAACTGGCTGACTGGAACTTTGTACAGTATTCCAAGTTTGAGATTGTCATTATCAATTACATAGTTTACTGTTCTATCATTGCTTCTTGGTTATAGTTGATTTGGTTAAGGAGTGAGTTGCAATTCTGCAGAATTGATTGTTTTGTTTTTGCCGAATTATAGTTGATTTAACGTGTAATTTGCAACTTTTTGTATGTTCTCTTTGTTCTTCTATCGAGTCAAAGGTTAACTTAGAGTTAGACGTTTCAAGGCCTCCTGCAACTATTATTGTTGTGTGTTTTCTTTCATCTTCTCTGTCTGTTGTTTTATGTTTTCTTGATTAAGGCTTAAACCTCACTAGGGCAACATGGTGGCGCAACCATGGTCGAGCTGCCAATAAAATATACACAGTTTTATGGTGGGTATCTCACCTGCGTCGGATCGGTTGCACAACCAACCATACATTTTTTTGGCAGTGCGACCATGATTGCACCTCTACTGATGTCCTAGTGAGATAGGGCCCTTAGTACCACCGTGTAAAAAGTCTTTCAATATTTGAGTACAGCATCGGCGGCTACGGCGATGTTAATATTGTGGTGATATATAAACGATTAATTGAACATACTGAATACGGTTTTGTTGAAATCGAAGTAATGAGTGATGCGTGGTATTGAACCTGTTTTTGTGACAGCTCTTCATTAATTACAAATACTTAATGTCAATTCATCCATTGAGCATTGTGAGAATGTTGTAATTCTCCTAATGTTCTGAGGAGTATGGTTGTCATTAGACTAGTATGCAGCAGCATTAGCAATTCCGGTGACGCAAGCCCTAATCGTCATTGTTTACGGAATTTGCTTGTTTGTAGCGAATATTTTATGAACACCATTTTGTCCTTACATTCCTTAGGTTCGGAAGTTTAGAATATAATACTGTTGCTAGCTTGTTTTCTTTTGTCTGTTTATATCCTAGCTGACTGAAAGTATATACATTTTAACTTAGTGTTTCTTTTGTTTTAACTAAATTGACGCATCTACCTGCTTTTTTGACAAGCTATTTAAACTGTTGATTAAAAATTTAATTTTCCTTTGATTTTTTTTCACTAGACCTATTATTTACCTCTTTAAATAAACAACACACTGTACATAATTACCACTGTACAGTTTGTATTAAATATTTAAACAAAACAACCGACTTCCAAAAAAAAACACTAAAAGACGTGAAAAATAACTTTAATTTCGGAAGTCGGTGTCTTTGGTTTTATATTTTCGTTTTAGGCCACCGACTTTCGAAATTAAAGTTATTTTTCACGTCTTTTAGTGTTTTTTTTGGAAGTTGGTTGTTTTTTTTGTAAAAAAGTTTTTATTTTTCACTTTTTAGTTGCGGTACCTACCCCACACAAATTCGTATACCACTACTTGGTGTGTAAATAACACTGACAGGAAATTATTAACACATCATCCATATAAACTAAGTGTAAAAAATATGCAGTATTAAGGATAAAAAAACATCCAAATCGGTTCCCCCAGAAAAAAGTTATGAGCTAACACACAAAAAAAAAACATACATGCGAATTGAGAACCTCCTCCTTTTTGTGAAGTCGGTTAAAAATATTCAGGTGACTTAAAGGCCAATATGCCCTATTTAGGTTAGCTCTAAACACGTAATAAAACCAGGTCACCGGACCTGTAGAACAATACAGTGCATTTCTCCATTTGCTTTTAAAAGCATTGCATGTTAGGAATTTTTATAGTTTACTGTATAACGCTTGACATTACGACTTCAGAGCACATAACCGTTTGACCCTCTTATACATATCAACTGGCAATATGTAACATGTTACACGATAGAATAGTGTTTATATTACCCTTTATTAAGTACTTAGTTATGTATTAATCAATTAATAAATTTTAATGTTTTACCGTGTCAAACTTTTTGTACATAACTAGTTATTAAGTGAATGATGTGGTCTCCTGTAAGTGGAGGCGCACACTGTTATTTGTCCCTGTGTTGGTTAACATGCATGTTATTGTGTAGCCTCTGTTGGCGATCCGAAATAAATAAATAAATAAATTAATTAATTTAATTTTTTTATTGTTTCCCTGGTGATTGATTCCTTTTTATTTATGTATAACAAACTTATTTCTGGAATCAATTAATTAAATAAACAAAGACCGGTGTCGGGAATTGGAATATAAGTATTAGAAATAACCTTCTCAAATTTTTATTCATTTCTTTCTACCTCTTTGTATATTGATTATAAAATGAGCATTTTAGTTTATGAATTTGCTTTAGGCTAAAGAAGCTACCGATTCGGATCCGAAAATCAGGAACTCTCGGACCAAATAAAAAATCAAAACAGCGCTGTCAAAAGTGACGTAAAGACCGGTTTCATAGACATGTGTGCACTTAAACAGTGAGGTGTAGTTTGGTTGTAAATTGGGTTGTGAATGTGTGCGTGTGATATGCATAGAGCAAGGTGTAGTTTTGCATGCTTCACTGTATTATTCTCAGAGCTATGTCTTGTTTTCTTTTTGGTTGAGCAGTAACCTAACCGACGACGTAGTAGATGAAAGAGTTGGTGGGACAAGTAAGACTCGTATTGTAATGCAGTGCCGGTAAAAATGGAACGAAGCAAGTCCCAGCATTAGGCTCGCTGGCTGATAGTTATAAAAACATACTTAGTTTTTTTTTGTATCTTTGCTATAACAGCTTATTTATGTTCCAGACACTAGCCATACAGAAAGCGATCAACGCCATAGAAACACCGGTCAAAGAGAAACATGTCCGAAGCACACTCATCGGCACCTTTAAGGAACAGAGCGCCATCACATATTGGGTAAGAACTTCTTCAACATAATTGTCTTGCCCTTATCCCAATTTACTTGGGGTCAGCGCAAATGTCTTCTTCCTTATTTCTGTATTAGTCGTCATATCAGTAGTCACCCTTTCCTTTTCTAGCCATATCATCTTACACACAGTCCATCCATCGTAGCCATCACCATAGATAAATGCTATCACATTCATAGCCAAAACTTTCCTCACGATATTTTCTCGTACCTCCGCATTAAAAACGTATACCATGACAAACAATTTCCACATAACTTCTTACAACTATGAATAAATAACAATTACATAATTAATAGTAGAACGCAAATTGTCAATAGTCGTTGCAAAGATAAGATCTCTGTAGTTATTGCTGTGACGCGCCGCATTTCCTTATGGCAAGCAAAATATAAATAAAGTTAGCGCAGGACCAAGTATTACACCTTAAGGTAGTACTGAAGAGGTTAGTAGCTAACGTGTGATGAACATTGATATTGGATGTTCTATCTGGTTATGGCTTATTGCCATTTTGGCGTTTGCTTTATAAATGACTAATGACTGGCCGAATTACAAGTCATCTCAGCTTAATCCCTTTTAATACTGAACAGTCACGTCTCGAATGCGACACAAGTTGTCTGTGCTTTTATAATTACAGTGTTTAAGCCATTAAAGTAAATGTTGACGAAGAAAGCACGACGTGCATTTTCCAATAAATTACGGCTAATGTGACGGGCCACTACTTGACATAATCTCAGGGCATTAACTGCTTCCTGACTGTTTGATCACCATGCTCCCCGTTAAAGATACACGAATCAAATTAAACTCGTGATGTCGTGACCTGATATCGTGTGTCCAATGTGTTGCTACCAGATGGTTTTATTGAGCCAACCAGATTACAGCTTTTACAAACATTTCCATTGTAGATTTGTAGTGGATATTCATCTTTGATCTATCCTTCCTTACAACAATTATTGTAATAGTTTTAGTTTTGTGTAACATCATTGTTTCGGTTATTGCTCAAATCCGCTTTTACTGCAGTCTTTGTAGTAAGAACTTATCGGTTACCTTAGCGTCTTTACTGGTTATCTGCTAGGCTCTGTATTTGGAGCAAATTCGCCAGAATAGTGTCCATGTTTTTGATAGAGTTGTAAAGGAGAGAGCGAAGTTGATGCTGACCATGCGAGATTAACAGCCGGGAAGAAGAAAATGTCCCAAGTGTCGTTAGAACCTTTATTGCATTTTTATCAGGTGTCGATTTTTATTAACAAATCCTTCTTTTTTAACCCTCCAGATGGTGGCCATACGTCTTCCACTACAAGAGAACCGCATCGTGGCATGGAAGTTCTGCCACGTGACACACAAACTGCTGCGGGAGGGCCACCCCGCCTGTCTCGATGACTCGCAGCGCCATATTGGCATGATCGAGAACTTGGGCAAGCTATGGGTTAGTTTTATTTAGCCTTGTGAAGTGGCTGTGATTTGTGTTTATGATGTTCTGCCCTACCGTAGCTGGTGCCAAGAAAACATGCCTAAGGGATTAAGAGATGTTTGGCATATGCCTACTTAGCGAGGTGTATGATTCGAATAAAATTCATGGCTTGCGGGCAGGAGGCGTCAGTGAAGGTAGACTGAAACATAAGAAAATTGTAATCTCCGAATAATATATGTACTAAGAAAATCCTTGTGATTCTTTCACTCGTAGGTATGTGAAAATGAATGTACAATACGTTGCCTTGGTCAAATCTGTTTACATTATTTTACACGAGCACCCAATAATAAAAATTATAGGTAGTATTTACCTTTCGAAACATTGTCAGACAACTTGACATAAGAGTATCATGGAAAGCTAAATGTACATTTCAAACTTTGTCAATTGAGAAGTATTTTGTAATCCATTGTGTTATTGTTTCTGTACAAGTGTTCTTGGTAAATGTAAAGTAGCCGTTTAGCCTTGATAGTATCGGTTACATTTTAATAATTGAATACCATTCGTGTAAAAAACTACGTCCACAAAATGAAAAGAGAGGATGTTACGAGAAAAATGAGGACAAGTACTTTCAATATCCTAAGGACATTAGTCCACCGGTCCAAAAAAAGATTTTATGGAGAAGAGCAAAAGCTTTATGGTTTCTTTAAATATTAATAATAATCATGAAAAGAACATACAAGCATCCTGGGTTCGAATCGATTGATGGTAAAAGGGTCATCTCTATTACATGGAACTGAGACGTGCGAAATGTGGGTGTAGTATAGGTCGTGCGCGTACAATATAATAATGTATTCAGGATGTTGTTGCGACTGCCCCGTTTCTGCAGCGCTTCGGAAATGTTTGCTGAGACCCACACAGATAGCTTTCAAGCTATAGTTCGTAAAAAAACCGCGTCGCTGCTGAGCAGAGTGCGAGGTAGTCGCAACTATATCCTGAGAGCTGTGGCGGACAGCTATACTCCAAATATTCGGCATTTTATCCGGAGGTTGCTCAGGTAGGGAAACATATTTTCTTGCCTGGTCATCCTCTGCGTGGAGTGTGCATTATTGTATTGTATTTTATTTTATTTTGTACCTACGTATATCTACTACTAACACTAGAATATAAGTTGTTTTTGTAATACTAACATAATATGGATCTCTGTTGTCTGTAATAAATGAATTTGAATTTGAATTTATAGGTCACCTCTACCTAAGCTTTCGGGAAAAACAAGCGTAATATTGTGTGTCCTAGTAACACTGCTAAGAACATTGTAATACCGCCTCATCCCTTTTTCTCAATCACAAACTAAATCCTCCCCAGGTACACTTACGCGAAGGCTACGGCAAGCTAGTCCACCTGTACTGCAACCTGTTAGTATGCAAGCTGAAGTTCCACGCGCGCAACCCTCGCTTCCCGGGCAATATGCAGCTGACAGCTGACGAGTTGGACGCCATCGCTGAGAATGATGTCAATAATTAGTGAGTTATTTTGAGTTTTTATGGATGTAAAACTGGACAAAGACTTAAGTCTTTGTCCAGTTTTTTCCAACTCAAAATTTTCATCATGAAAATTGACTCTTGTTTTGGAGATTTTATTCAATAGGTTATTCATAGAGCATTTCAATACGTGACAGCATTTTGTTACAGTTTCCAACTTTGCGTGGAATTGTTCGACTATATGGAAGAAATTCTCAACTTGCAAGCATCAGGTCAGTTGTTAACATTTATTTCACTATTGTATTTTTACCGTGTGATTTTCGTTCCAATGAGCCGTGCATTTTCCATGTCGTAAAACTTCTCCTTGACAGCATTTTTCAAGTCTATTGCTTGGATCTTCTGTTAGCTTTCGGTTTTAATGTAACTAAACCTTGTTGATTGGGTGCAGATTATTTTGTAAATGATTTATTAAATTAGTGGTATTTGTGCTACTCACAACCGGCGTGCGTGTATGACGATGTATGAACGTAAACGAAGCAAAAGGAGTATGTAAGGATCGTAGCAGGTGGCGTTCCGTAGTTTCTGCCTACCCCCATGGGAAGAAGGCGTGAGTTTATGTTTATTTAATTATTTGAGACTTTCTGCAACCGACTTCCGGTGCTATAAATATCGTCTCTCTGGTTAGTTAATTATAAATTATTTTATTTCCGGAGGTTGCTTGGCACGCCACCTATTAGCAGTTTTTGGATGAAGAAAGGTATAAAATCAAATGTCAGTGCATTTTAAAGTTAGCTCCGTGTAGAATAAAGAGCTATAATGTTACGCTGCTCGTTTTCTACACTTCTGTAGTAGTAGTATGTACAGTCAGGCAAATCCAAACCCTATGTCAATTTTCCGTGCTAAAGGCCATTATATATAATTTTCAAAGAATTACAGTCAATCCGGGTAACCTTCAATATAACATTAGCCCAAAATTCTATTTGGGACTTTTTTTTTTTTTAGCTTATGCCTAGTTTATTTGCAACAAACTTTGTAAACAATATGAAGAAAGTTACCTTCTACATGTTGTTTACAAAGTTTGTAAATAGAATTTTGGGCTAATGTTATATTGAAGGTTTAAGTTACCGAATATACGAACAATTTAAGTTGGTACTCAATTTGCTGAACAATAAATTTCCCTGACGTTTCGTAAATGTTTTCTTTGGACTGCAGTATTCGACAGCCTGGGCAACGCTCGCGCCAACTCCATGACAGCTAGCGGTCAGTGCCGCCTAGCCGCCCTCATACCGTGCGCACAGGACGCGTCGCAGATATACGACTGTAATGTGCGCCTGTTGTTCAGACTGCACGCCTCGCTGCCTGCCGACACCCTGGCGGGACATCGCGAGAGGTAACCGAACATAATCTATACCTACATCTATACATCTTCTTTATTCTATACCATTGGTGGGCAAACTTTTCCTACGAAGGGCCAGAAAAATAAAATAAATTTCACGGGGGGCCGGCTAGAGTGAATCACAACTAAAAATTTGTTTTTTACTCGCCATTGTAGCTTAAACTTTAATACTTACGCGAAACAGACTTGCTTGCATGCACATTTTGTGCGACTGCTTTCTACGAATTACGTTATGTCAATTTTAATTCCGAACACCATAAATAATTAAATACTTTCTCATATATATATATATATATATTTAATCCCAATTATACCACATTTATAGACTAATCCAATGCGATGTTATGAGTAACAATGTCTACAGCGAAACACAAAAAATAAAATAACCTGCAAGCAGCATTTTAAAAGAATCGTTCCTGGCGGGCTGGATTAAAGCCCGTCGCGGGCTGGGGCTGGCCCGCGGGCCGTACTTTGGCCATCGCTGCTCTATACAGATAAATACAATTGGAGTGTCTGTTTGTAATATTAAAATAACCGCTTTTTACTAAAAGCATATGGATGTATACCCGGTACATTAAACAATTTTTTTTTTTTACAATGTTTGTCTGTCTGTTTGTTCCGGCTATTCTCCGAAACGGCTGGACCGATTTTGACGGGACTTTCACTGGCAGATAGCTAATGTTAGAAGGAGTCGAGTAACATAGGCTTCTTTTTAATCCCGGTAGCACGTTCCTGTAGGATAATTTCCGACGTCCACGCGGGCGAAGCCGCGGCCAGCAGCTAGTAATATAATAATAATAATCAGCCTATATTGTCTCCCTGCAGGGCAAAGGCTTCCCTTTCCTTTTTCCATTCAACTCGATCCTGAGCCAATATGGACCAATCTCTCATATAGGCATCAAGTTCGTCCCGCCATCTGCGTCTGGGTCTCCCTCGATGCTGTTGGACGTTTTCAGGAACCCATGCTGTGTACGTCTTATCCGACATGCGGCCAACATGTCGGGTCCAGTCCCATTTGAGCTTGGCTGCTTTTTGGATGAAGTCTGCAATTTGTGTCATAGAATACAGTATCCTGTTCCGTATCCGGTCGATAACAACATAGCATAGCTTAATGTAACATGTGTAGAATAAGTCTTATCCTGAAAATAAATTTTGAATTTTTAACAGTTTTTCCACACTAGAATTTAGAACTGTCAGACGTCATTTTTATTCCACGGATAAAAGATATCCGACTTTGGTAAAATCAACCCTTAGAGTCAATCTAGGTATCTACTTTATTTTGTAATGTATAAAGCATTAAGAGACTTTGAAAAATTCAGGTTTAGCCATTATATTATTGCATTTAAAATCTTATAACACTAATTTATAAATATCCCGTAAGCAAAATAATATATCGTTTCAGATTCCGGCAACAGTTCAAGAAGCTAAGCTCGTTCTACAAGCACGCCAGCAGCTTACAATACTACAGGAACCTTCTCACACTGCCAGTTCTTCCTTCTAATCCGCCAAACTTCCTGCAACAGGTACAGAATTTCTGAAAAAGTAATAACATTCTATGCTCTTGCCTCTGTCATACATAGGGGACAGTTTAATGAATTTGGTTCACGTTGTGATTTTTAGTAGAGGAAAAAAAACACCTGGTAAAATTATTCCGTAAACCAAATTCGGCTTTCCAAAAGGCTTTGTGGATCATTTGAAAACCAATCATTGGGAAATTCTCGACTCCTGACTTATATTTTTTTTTTTGATAACTTGGTCTTTTCATCTGCAAAGTTATAAACCGAGCGAGCGCGAAGCGTCTGTTTCAGCTTGAGCAAAAATGCTTTCGTATGTCCTGCTGTTCTCTACAGGTCGCAATTCTCAACCGAGAGAGAGAATTCCCGTGAGATTTTGTGAGCAGGTTCGATAATTCTCCTAAGATACAGGTCTGCGTACCTAGTTTAGGAGCCCGGAAAGCTGACTTTAATTAAATCTTAGTAGTACAACCCTCTGTTTCCATGCTATGTACTGTGTTGTTGTTTTTATGTACTAATAAAACTTATTTTTATTATTTCCTTTATTCCATTATTTACATATAAATTACATTTTTAAATATTAGAATATAAAAAAACATAAAAAACATTTAATTTATTATTATTATTATTAATTATATGGTTTTCTTTTTGTCGATTCTGTTTTTCCAAGTTTTTCAAAATGGCGGAGATATGGAGGTTAAAAACATATTTCAGCCATTTCGCGCTTTTTGTTTTACGGTGCGCGGTGAATATTTATTCACTTTTAAGCCATGCAAAGACAGACACGCGAGGTTTACAACTCACAGAGCCACTAGTATTAAGTTGCACCGTAATATTAAACTTATTATTGTTTGTCCACAGTCTGACTTCGGCACATACGTGACTCCAGTGGTGTCTATACCTGAGCCCTCGCCGGATGAAGTTGACTCCGTGGCCTCTCTCATCGATACTTCTGATACTATGAGCCAGGTAATAACTTGCTATCCAATAAGTATGTCCCAGCGTAGTTACGGTGAAGTTTATAAGTGAAAATTAACTTTAGGTTCTTATGCTTATGGTTGAAATTGCTATCAAGCTGAGAAGCTGAGAAAATGTCTACTTCTGAAGATATGTCTATAAACTGCTATAACACAATCAAATAATACAAATATTACGAGCTCGTAACTGTATAACCCTTGTTATTAAATAAACGAATTGAAAATGGCGGCCAAATAAAGGATCTTTTAATAATCTTTTCACTGGCACACAAGTAATGTATGAGTGAGAAGGCATGATTAGCGCCTCCATTTTTAATTTGTTTCTCTAATGGCACGGGTTTTGTTTGTACATAGATGTCAGTGCAAGATAACTTCGAAGACTTCGAGGCTCGTCCCAGTCAGTCGCCGCAGCCCGACCCCATCGTGGAGCGAGACCGACTCATCGACCATCTGCAGAACGAACTACAGAGGATGAGGTACACACTTACAACATAACATCATCTATACATATTATAAATTAAAGTTGCTTTTCGTGTCTGTGTTGTTGTTCTTCTAAACTCCGCAACGGATTTTGATGGGGTATTCACTTTTATTTAGAGAAATGATTCCGGACGGTTTATGTGTATATATAAAAGAACCGCAACTCGCAACCAGCCTGCGTTTATGACAAGATGTATGAACGTAAACGAGGCAAAAGGAGTATGTAAGGATCGTAGCAGGTGGCGTCCAGTAGTTTCTGCCTACCCCCATGGGAAGAAGGCGTGAGTTTATGAGTTTATGTATATATATATATATATATATATATATATATATATAAAAGAAATCTCGATGTTTTGTCAACTCGTAAAAACCGTGCCAAGCAAAGTTTCGTTTCGTTTAGTAGTAGTTAAGATCAAAATCCAAGTCCCGTGCGCGTTTGCGGTTTTGAAAGGAGATAATAGAGATAGTTTAATTAATGTATTAAAATATACAATAATATAAAAAAAAAAAAAAGAGTAACGGTGGAGTTTCTTTCGCATTCTTCTCCATAAGAAACTAACTTTTGGAAGAGGTAACTAGAATCAATTAATGTTTTTTGTAAATTTTGACGTTCAAAAGTGACTATTATGTGCCTTTTGAAATAAATGATTTGACTTTGACTTTGAAACACACGTACAGCTAGTTTAATCTTGGCAATACGGGGTAAATTCGCTTGACAGATATGCTTTGATTTGTGATTCGCTTGGCGGATTTACAAAGTTTTATGAATCATGATTACAAATATTCCCATTCTTTGTTGTAACAGGTCCGAGGTATCACAGCTTGTTCAAGAGAGAAACACGATCATAGGATCCATGAGGGAACATTGTACTCGTATCGAAACACAACTACATAATGCCGAGGTAAAAAAACCTTCAATTAATAATGATATATCGAGGTGAGAGCAGTTGCGGCCCAGTGGTAACGGCCGCGACTTACGAGTTATAAGTCGTGGGTTCGAACTTAAGCAGGCATTTTGCTTTGTGTAAATTATTTCATTATCACAGTTCTTAAAATAAAATAATAATATATAATAAAATAGTACTGACCACAATAGAGCATTTGTCGCCCAGAAAAAATGTTTACGAGCTCTATACGAGATTCCATGTGACGAATCGTGTCAACCTATATTTAAAGAGCTTGGTTTGCTACCGTTTCCTTCATTATATATATATGAAGCATGCATGTTCGTTCAAAAACACAAAGAACTATTTAAAACAGCGGAGGAAATAAGCTCTCGAAGTAGGCGAGACCAATACAGACTTGTGCTGGATGTACTGCCTCGATCAGCGAAATATAATAAAAACTCTCTGGTTATGTGTGTACGTCTCTATAATAAATTACCAAAAATGTTTAAAACGTTAAATTGTACGTTATTTAAAACCCAATTATATAAATGGCTTAATAATAATAATTTCTATAGTATTAATGAATTTTTTAATATGAAATCTATGTAATGTATTTCAATTTCATAATTAATGTATTTTTAGTAAGTAAGTTTGCACGCTTTAGTTTTAAGCAAAACATGTTTGATCTATATTTTCTAATACCACCTTTTATACCATGTTTTATGCAAATAAAAAATATCTTATCTTATCTTATCTTATCTTAAAACGGTGAAAAAAAACTTTGTGAGGAAACCGGCATGTCCTAGAACCAAAAATTCGAAGACGTGTGACATCTACCAACACGCACTTAACCCGCGTAGTGGATTACGGCCCACTCCCTCACACAGAGAGGAGGCCTGTGTCCCTGCAGTGGGAACATTATAGGCTGATTATGCTATGCTATGCTATGAGCTTTAGTAAGAGACTGTGTCACAGGTATAAGTGATAGGGACGACGACGCCTTTCAAAATCTCGTTGTGCCATATTTACGGCTCGGTACTGTGTTTGAAAAGTTTTTTTGACAACACCTTTCTGTTTACAGGTAGAATTAGAAGAAGAAAAACATAAAGCTGATATATTAATGGTCCAAACACCCGAAATTAAACGTAAGTTTTTTTTTATTATTTGTCATTGGTGATTGATGTGATGCGGAGAAATAAGAGATGTATCGAGAAAGTTTCGAGTTCATACTCGAACAACACACCAAACACAACAAAACAAAAACATAAATACAACAAAAACAACAAACACACAAACATTCATATGTGGACGGCTATAAGATCAAAGAAACGATGGATGGACTATGTGGAAGATGATTTTATGGCTAGAAAACGGGGGTGAGGACTGAGAGGTCAGATAGAGATGTATGGAAGAAGAAGACATGCTGAACATGCTCCAAATAAATAGGAATTATAGGTAGGTGGATTCATCATCCTCATCATCACCATCATCATCGCCATTTTTATCACCATCATCATCGCCATCATAACCACCATCATCATAGCCATCATCATCATCATCATCGCCATCATCATCACCATCATTATCGTCATCACCATCATCATCACCATCATCATCGTCATCATCATCATCATTCACTTGCCCTTATCCCAATTTATTTAAGGTCGGCGCAACATGTATTTTTCTTCCATAGCTACTTCTCTATTAGTCGTTTATGGTGGATTATAATTTAAAATATTTATGTTATTTCACCTACATGGGCACTTATGAAACGTCAGAAGTACAGAGCACGATCGATTCCAAATAACTTCTTAATGTGCTGATTACTTTGTAATGACTGTGATGTGAAAATTTCTCATAATATTATTCTATTACAGAAAAACTCAACGAAACCGAAGAAAGAGCCAAAGTGACAGATGAGAAGTTCAAAAAGCTAAAAGGAGCGTATACGCAGCTGAGAGAAGAACACATCACGTTGATTAGACAGGTCAGTAACCAGTATTACCCTCTTTTTGTCAAAGTAAAATATAAACATTATGCCAAAAGCTACATCATCCATTATAGTTCGCTGTTTCTCATGACTTTTGCCATTCAAACGTTTTTTGCGGATGGAGGGGTCTTTCAGACTTCTACTCACTAAACCCACCCCGTGTTCCCTCGCACACTTGCACCGGGGGCTACGGGGGCACTTAAGCACTCTTCAACGCAACTCCCGACTGGTGCCGCCCGTCTGGTCGAGCGGGGGGAGTGAGGTGTTTGACTCCCCCCGCGAAATCTAAGAGGGGCACGCGTGGAACATTACGCGCCACCACCGCGGGTCTTATATGATAGGGGGCGGCGGACGTCCCCGAGTCCGCCGTCCCTGGACCCATTTAGGGGGGCTAAAAGAGGGCATTATCTGCCCTCTGCCGACGTCCGGTGCGCCTGCTGCGGGCTGGGAGGGCACTCGAAATCTCTCTCTGCCTTTCCGCTACCTCCTTCTGCAACATGACATTGTCGCAGGAGATCACTGCGTCCCACGACGCTGCGCCGTCGACCTTAGAACGAATCACAGCCGGCAGCGACACCCTGTACAGACTTCTCTATTCTTCAAAGTCAAAAGAAATATACCAGCCCAGTTTCATGTTTATGATATTTTATTGGGTTCGGCTGCCAAGCATGATCTAAGAGTTATAAAATATTGTATTGTCTAGTAAGTTTCTGTAATAAACTCTTAATCTAAACCCAGCATTTCATCGCATACAATTAATTTACGTTATAGAAAGCCGAAGTGGACAAGTTGTCAGCTAACATGAGAGCGGCCGCCGCGCAACATGAAAGCGCGAAGGTGGCGCTACAGCAACAACTTAACGATAGGATCAAGTAAGTACCGCTGTGTTATGTACCCAGCTTATGTAGTTAGGCTATGAAGAACTATAATTTATTATTATTATTATTATTCTTATATTATTACTCAGTCATCTTCGTAGTGAGTAGGCTGGCTAACATTTTTAGAAAAAAAGGAATACTCATATTTAGTAACTTCTCAGTCTTGTTAAAAATACTCTTTACGTAGGTCATAGAAAAAAGTACGCTTTTACTTTATATATGCAAGGCGAGCTTTGTCCATAATACTCACTATTTACATTTATTTCACTTCCTATAGAGATGTCGAATTACTACAGCAAAGTGCCTCGTCGAGCGAAGAGGTAGAAGCCTACAAATCCGAAATATTGAGTCTCCGATCAGAACTCGAACATTCCAGACAAAAGGAACTCGAGTTAGAAACTGTAAAAGCTTCCATGGAAGCTCTAGAAATAGAACACACAACAG
Organism: Griposia aprilina; assembly: GCA_916610205.1. NCBI lineage: Eukaryota > Metazoa > Arthropoda > Insecta > Lepidoptera > Noctuidae > Griposia > Griposia aprilina. The sequence continues at coordinate 17,150,753 of OU744294.1, forward strand.
CAACGAAAGAACAGGAAGAAAAACTGACAACAATCACCAACGAACTGAAAGAAACCACTGAAACCTTAGAAAAGATCAAACAAGAGAAGGAAGAAAGAGAAACAGAGTTGAGTAGAGTAAAAGAAGAGTTAGTAGGACTTCGGGAGAGCAGTGGCGATGAGTATAAAAAGGTAGTAGAAGAAAAAGAAGCTGCGCTTAAACAGGTAGAGGAGTTGCAACAACAACATTTACAGGAAAAAGAGGTCAGTATTGTATATTTTGTAGTCATTTATTACTTATAGAGGCGTAGAAATGTAGATGCTTGCTAGTGAGGTTATTGCATGATCCAGAAATGTAAGCATGTAACGTAAAACTGCTCATTAACAAAATTACCGTTATTATTGCCAGACTTTAATGTTTTGCTGTATAAAAATCCCGTGTCTCAGTAACAATATTTAAACTTCATGTTTATTGATTAACCCAATTTAATAAACCCATATTATAACAACCAATTCATGATAGCTTGATTTTATTAGGAAGTAACACAACTAAATAACTGCATTAATGAATTACGATCAGAGATAGATAGTTTAGAACAAGAGGTTACTAGTACCAAAACGGAGTATAGCGCAGAATGCCAAAAATTGAGCCAGCAGTTGATGACTAAAACACAGGAGCATGATGAAATCCTCAATGAAAAAGAATCTAAAATAAAACAGGGTTTAGACCAACTTGAAGAGTTGCGTCTTGAGTTAGAAAATACTAAAACTAACTACGAAGGTAAAATAACAGAAAATGTTACTGAGATTTCTAAACTTCAAGTAAGAATCGACGGATTAGTTCAATACCGACAGAAAGCGGAATCGTTAAAAACTGAATTAACAGAAGGTGGAAATGAACTTAATAAACAATTACAGGAAGTATTACACGAGAAAGAACTGTTACGAAATACTGTGCAAGAAAAGATGACGGAAATATCCGAACTGGAAAATAAGATAAAAGACTTGACAGAGAGTAAGAATCAAGAAGTGATGGAATTAAAAGAGGATATACAAAAGACTATTGATTTAAAGAATACAGAAATGGATAATTTAAAAACTATTCTTAAAGAGAAATCTGAGTTTGGCCAAAGGCAACAATCTGAAACCGAACATTTGTCTAAAAATATCCTTGCGCTTGAAACTACTATAAACGATATAAATATTCAATTACAGGAACAAAAATCGTCGTACGAAGATCAGCTTAAAGAATGTACTACTCAAATTATGATTCTAAAAGATAATTTACAAAATGTTACGGAAAGTAAGGACAATATCATTGATAATTTGAAAAGTATGGTGGCTGAGAAAGATGGACAAGTTATAGCTTTAAATGTAGAAGTGACTCAATTGGCTGACGACAACGCCAGACTTACAGACGAGTTAAAAGAATCGCAGGCAGAATTGGAAATAGGAAATAATGAACTATATTCGCTAAAGGAAGAACATGAAAAAATCGTGGAAAGAAATGAAAGCAACTTAACTTTGAAAAATCAAGAACTAAGAGAACTTCATGATAAGATTAACGAACTTACTAAACAGAAAACAGAGTTAGAGCAAGAAAAAGAAAAAGTATCAAATGATCTGTACTCAGAAAAAGAGGTTTGTGTTATATATAATATGTCTGTTGTTTTATGTGACGTCCTAAAGATAAAATTATTGTTTTAATTAACTGTATCTTTGAATAGGTATTAGAAAGTAGGATTTTGGAACTCACGGTAGCCCATGATAATTTGATGAAAGACCAAGAATATGTAAAATCGGAAAAACAAGCTTTGACGATTGAGCTGAACAACGAAATAAGTAAATTGAAAGAAGATTTTGATCAACTGAAAGATGAAAAAGAAACCGAGATCCAATCGTTAAGCGAAAAGATTCAAAACCAAGAAACTGCTTTTAATGAACTAAATGCTCTGAAGGACGCAACTATCGCAGAAGCTGAAACAAACATACAAAAACTAAAAGAAGACTTGAAAGAATTACAAAAAGAAAAACTGAAAGAGAAGGAAGATATGGATATTATATTAACAGAGAGAGAACACGAGAGACAGGTTAGGAAATCAGTGACGTTGAGTGAAATGTGTTTACACCGCGTTGTTTTTTTGTACACCTGTAGTTTATATGGTGGTGGATCATTGTGTTTTATGTCAGTTCTCATTGTCACGAACTAGGATTATTCAACAGTGTCGTATAGGTGTAGGGATCATCTTGTGGTTGCGGGCTTTACTTATGTCCTATTTGTAGTTACGTTTTGTTTTCAACGATAAAATTTTCGGAACAGAATTTTAACGTAAAGTGGTATTACAAAACACAGCATGTATATAGCTCGTACACTGTTTTATTTGCTTCTTCCTTGCCTGTACTGTAAGCATGTAACGAAATCTAAACTGCATGTTTTATTTCTTTCCTCTACATCTACGCCACCTGCCGCGCTGTGCATGGAATCTACTGCGCTCTTGGACTTGCTTGGAACCTTCGGACTTATCTACGTTCCTTCTATGGTGGTATAGCTACTGGAAACTAGGCTAGGCCACGCGGAAAGTAAGAGATTGAATGCCGAGTGTGAATTACAGGACTTGTTGCAACACAATACTGTGCTTGAAGATGATTTGACGGCGGTGAAGCGACAGTTGGAAGAGGCGCAGAGGGCGTTGGAGTTGCGTTAGTATTTCTTTTATTGTAAATAATTTTGTATATAATTTCTTCTTAATTACGGTCTTCTGTGAAATTTCCTTTACTATTTTAAAAAGAGCTTGTATTTTTTGGTTGTGTAAATTGAATTAAAATATTTTATGTATCCCATAATGTATAATGCATTGTTTTGTCAAGCATTTACGAATCTAAAGATGATAAAGAACGTTTTATAAAAAAAAATTAGCAAGTTTCACAATCACCTCACTTTATTGTACACACATCAAAAGTGTCTAGGGTAACTATAAAAAAAGCCCTATTGAAATTAAATAAAAATGGCATACTCAATAACAGCTCATCCAAATCACGTTGCGAAATGGCCGCCCACGTCCGTTGTAACTGGCGATAAAGATTTTCTGGTGTGTGAACGGCATCCATAATGCGGCAGAGCTCTTCTTCGAAGCATATCCCATGCATGCTCAATGGGATTCAAGTCTGCCGATTGAGCAGGCCATGGTAGGACGTTGGTATTAGCTGCGGCAAGTGTGTTTGCAACGACTGGCAGTGTTTGCACGTGCATTGTCATGCCTAGGCAGAAATGAAGCACCGAATTGGGTCCGCAAAGGAATGACAACGTCTGATACAATCTTTTCAGCGTAAATCTGTGCATTAAGATTGGCTCTGATCCAAATCAGTTCGGTTCTTCCACCGATCCAAATACCCGCCCATACCGCCCATATGATTGTTCCACCACTATATGTATGGACTTCCTGGCATGATTTTAAACTTTCTTGTCGTCCAGGGGTCCTCCAACACCGTGTACGTCTAGTACCTATCTGGCATCATACCAAAGCGAGATTCGTCAGAAAAACACAAAACGCCACTCTTCTTCTGCCCAATTTCAGTGTTCACGAGCCCACTGTTAACGGGCTCTGCCATTGCGGGGCTCAATAGGTTAATACACGTAGCGGCCCTCGGGGAACGGAGATTGACTTCATGCAAGCGATTTCTTAAGGTTTGATCGCTTATTAACATCCCTGAAGAGCTATGAAGTATCGTAACCAACATCATCGCGGTCATTGTACAATTTCGTCGAGCATTACTTTGTATGTAACAATCTTGTCTGCGTGTGGTGATGCGAGCTCGTCCTCCATGTCGCTTTGTCACACTACCAGTGATGCGGTAACGTGTCCAAAGCCGATTTATAACACTCTGCGTAGTGCCCAGATCGATTGCCACAGCACGTTGCCTAGAACCAGCTTCCAACATTCCCACGGCTCTGATAATTTCTTCTCGGGTTAAATGACGTCGTCTCTCTATAATAACGTTCTATTGTATTGATTCCACTCGGAAGTTTGGTAGAGTATTTACTGATTTGGTCTCAAACCCGTTGCAGGATTATAGAGGAATACGACTTGACAGAAGATATTCATCTTTTGACCGAAATTAAAAAACTTCCCTTTTAAAATGAAATTTACTAAAAAATATCCATAGGAGTTACAAAAAATATAATTAAAAAACCTGAATTTTTGTAACTAGCAAAAACGTGCTTGATCCTTGATCCTAGACACTTGATGTGTGTAGTTTATATTCGCATTTTTGGTTCAATTTTATGTACTAAACTTAACGATATCAACAAAAATGTCGGTCATACAGAAACATCGCGCCTAGTAACATGCGCTGGAGAGGCAGCACTCGAAGTCGCCACCGGAGCCCTGACTTCCTTCGAGAATGGTCAGGCGCGCGACACCGTGGGCGCGGCTGCTGAACTTGCAGCGAAGGCACTGGACGAGCTGGCCAGACATTCCGAAGTGTCAGGGAATGAGGAGTCGGTAGCAAGGTCGGCAATCGCCGCGGCACACAACACGGCGCAGCTGTCGGCGTATGTTGCTGATGTGTCTAATGTCTCCACTGATTTGGCGCTATCTGAAAGTAAGTATAGATTATGTTTTATCTGGATCTGGAAATTAAAATGTCACTTCCGTCCGAGAAAACTTTAGACGCGATAAAAGTTTCAAACCGATTGAGACTAAAATTGTGTTAGAAACTTTTTATCACGTTGAACGCGGGACAGGACTTAGAATGTTCATAGCAATAAAGTTGTATGTCACGATCCGCGTGTACGTAGGATTTACCTTAGTGTGAGTCTTATTTTATTACTACAGGTAGTTGAAAACCTTGAAAAAGAATACAAGTTTCCATAAGGAGGTCTTTGTCCCCATCGCAGATTTAAAATTGCTAAATTGGCCAAACCATTATCTCCATTATGTTTTAAATTCTTCTTATTGTCACGTATATATAACCAACCGATTAACCGTGATTGATCTATACTATAGGCTACCGAACCAGGCGCGACCCGACTCTAGTAGAACAATTCCTATGAAAATTTCATAGAAATTGTTCTACAAAAGTCGCGTCGCGCCTGTCTGCGGGAGTCTGAAGTTGAAACGTAGGTAATCTAAGTGAACGAACGAGTTTCATCTTTCAAACGATATGATATCTTAGACCACGTTCGAACGTACGCAAAAATATCTGGATTTTTAACTTTCGGTGTTGAACCGAGCATTCAGAATCCAACAAAGTGCAAAAACACACTGTTCGATTTTCAACTCTCTGCGCTAGGCAATGCATTGAAGATCCAGTGCGCGAAAAAATCTCGCCGCAATATTTTTACGTCCGTGCGTACGTTGACTTACTCACAGTTATTAATTTTCCACAAACATCGTAACAACTTACAATTCCTTATTCATTTAATAGAACTGAACACCGATTGTCGCTCAATGTTGACGGCCACAAAGGAATGTCTCGAATCCATCAAGAGTGGTTCCGTAGTGAGCTCGCATTGCTCCGACGCAAGGAGTCGAGTGCGTAGCTTGATGAATGCTGCTGTGGCTGCTGATCGGCTGAACACTGGAGCCAGGAGTGTAGATGATGAGCTCGCTGACATGGATCGGGCTATTGAAGAGGCTGCGTCGCAGATTGAGGTCAGTATACCATGTTTAAATAGGTAGATGATGGTGATGTGTATAAAATTTTTGTTTTCTCTTACTAACTCATTAATTCGCGGCCGTAACAAATATTTATTTATAGAATTATAATCATAAAAATTATCAATACATCACTCTAAGTTCATATTACCCTATTGAATGACTATTTGATGAAATCATGACATTTGAGGCCAATTCTAACGTAAGGAGTTGTGTTGCTGATTCTAATGATTCTAATTCTGTAAAGCCATAATATTTGTTACGGCCGCGAATCATATTTTAATCAACATACAACCTGACAGTGATCTGCAAATTACAAAAAACGTAAGTATTTTTGAGTTCCGCGGGCTACCTGAGCGCATCCCCCTTAAGCAAACGAGTGAAATAAAGAAAAACCGTTTATTCACAACAAAAAGTTTGTCGAACTACAATTTATTGCGGGATGAATAAATGGGAATGACAGAGATAGGACCCGAAACAGTCGTGCGAGCGCAATCGCGTTAGCCACCGAATTTTTACGATTATGAACTTTGTTAAAAAGAGTCGCGCGAAGCGTCGCATCATGTCTCTCACGGCTGTTTTGTATCATCTATCTCGCTCTCACAAAAATCGCGAAGCAAATAAAATTATAATTCTCAACAAATTAAAATTTTTGGCTGTAGGTACTTTATGCGTGAAAAGTAATCCCGTGTGTATTATTTTTCTTTCTTGTGTGATAAGAACACTTATTAAATACACAAGAAGGCATTTTGATGCGATTTAAACAGGAAGGCAGGGACATGACGCGGGAACTGTCACCATGAACTCAGCACATGATTCTAAACACCCTAGCGTAGATTTTTTTTGCCGGTTAACAAACCCTAATCTGATTAAAAATTCTTACGCAATCACTCACTAAAGTCAATTAGTTACACATGCATCTGTATTGAGGTTAAGTAGGTACATATATCTCACCACTTTTTCCAACAATTATAAACAATACGTTGAGCTCCTTAAGTCCTGACTTCCTGAGTTGAGCTGCACGATTACTGACAAATGCTTGCGCTGACTGGACAGGTCCACTCAATCTGTGTGATTCTTTCCTCAAAAGACCATTTCAGATACCAATCTACATGGATGGTCTTCACATGATCTGACCAAGATTATGTCTGGGCTTTAAAAGAGACTGTGACCTCTGAGTTTGTTTTGGCCTTTCTTCTCAGAGTAGTCAGATAGGAAATGACCTCATCTAGTTTAAAAAATATCATTGATGTGTAAAAGTGTTTGCACAAACCTACATACAGAAATAAAATCATTTATCATTTAATAATTAAATAACATGATTAAATTGTACTTATTTGACTGCCTCGTTGGTCTAGTGATCGCAAGCGTTACTGCTGAGCATGAGGTCCTTGGTTCGATTCCCGGGTCGGGCAGTGTTATCGGGTTTTCCATCTGGAATTTCTCGGTAGCAGCCCGGAGTCTGGATTTGTGCCCGGTTGATGGCAATAGGCTCGCCCCCTATTACATGGGACTTAAACATAACTGGCGAAATGTGGGTGTGCTATAGGTACACCTCTGCCTAACCCTTCGGGGAATACAGGCGTGATGTTATGTATGTATGTTATTTGAAAAATAATTGACGAAGGTTATAAAATTAATATTAATTGTTATATGGGGAAACTCAAAAAATTTACATCCACAGTTATGTTTTCTGATCCATTAGTTAACATTTTCATCAGATACTTTTGGAACAGACTATAATATCATTAGGAAATCCACAGAACATGCTAGCAGCGACCCGCGCCGGAGGCTCAGGGGTCAAACTCGAAGTGAACAGCAAAATCCTCGACGCATGCACCACACTTATGGGCGCCGTCAAGATACTAGTACAGGACGCTCGGAAGCTTCAGAACGAACTGGGTGACCCGAAGACTCGGCAGAAGATGTACCGGAAGAACCCACAGTGGTCTGAGGGACTAATATCAGCGGCTAAGGCTGTTGTATTTGCTGCTAAACTGCTAGTGTATGTATTTCTTGTATCTAGCTTGTTTTCTTAGAAAGGGTAGCGTACTGTTCACATCCAAATTACTTCGGCGATAGTATTGCGTACCAATTTTGGTGTCTCGTCCACAAAAGCCACTAATGAAGAGTTGAAGAGCACATTGGTACAATCGTTAAGTGCTGCTTTTTAAAGAATGTTTGAATAGAAAATCTATTGCACTGTTCGATTTGGTAATATAAACCAGGATTTCAGGCTCAACAGCTGGCTAGAGAACTGTGGCAGTTTTTGTATGCATTAAATTAAGTATCAATTGGTAATTACTAATTAGTTACCTACCAGTATGTGAAAATAGAGTAAGTATATGGATTATTCTGCCAGTGTATTTTTAAAACAGCTGCACATGCACAGCTAAGAAAAATAACAAATCACTTCTCTAAATACAGTAGTTCATATATGCTTAGAACTAAAACCCCGTTTTAATTTTCTGTTTTCTGGATTTCACGAACGCAAATTACAATCTCTTGCAATCTGGCTAATCAAACAATATTAATTAAACCAATTCACCAATACACAGTTTGTGATGGAATGTCCTGAAATAAGCACAATGTGTGTACAACTGGCACGAAAATCACCAAACTACCCACACTTGTAAACTTCATTATTTTATTTTCTTTTTTGTATTGAAACGAACTATATGAGAACATCATGCCGTATTAAAAGTATTTACCTGTAGTACCTACGAACATTTAACATCATCTAAAATGTATGCTACAGGACATCAGCAGACGAGGCGGTAGGTGCCTCAGGCCAGGTCGAAGGCGTATCGGCTGCGGCTCACGAAGTGGCCGGCAGTACCGCGCAGCTCGTGGCCGCGTCGCGAGCGCGCGCGCCGCCCGAGTCGCCCGCCCTGGCGCGCCTCACACAAGCTAGTCGCTCAGTCGCCGCGGCTACGGGCGCGCTCGTTGCTGCTGTTAAATCTGGTTCCGCACTTGTGAATGAACAAGGTATGATACTAATGCTGCTAGTCGATCATACAACACACGGATATTCCATTTGTCTATTTACACGTACTGTTAACAGTTTACTAAGCTTGGTTTTGAGCGCATTTTCTTATGACAACCACTACGATGAGCAAAAAATACAGATTGAAATTATATATCTCGTTTCAATAACTGATTTATGTACTCCTCCAGCTCGAGTTTTAAAAGGCCAATTAATTTAATTTAACACATTATTTTGACCTGATTGATTGGATCAGAAACTTAATATACTTAACTTTTTAAAGCCATGAGTTACTGCAGCCGTAAAAAGACCCATCACATAACCGTCAACTACGCATCCAAATAAGTAACTTTGCACAAAAATAATTGCCTTTTTATATAACTCTTTTTTTTTTGGGTGTAAAAAAAATCTGTCTGCGGTAGTGCCCAATGTAACACATGCAAAACATTGTGCTTATGGGTGCATGCAACGGTGCAGGGGTCGTGGCGGTATTTAAAGTTGTGTTATAAAAACGTCAGCAATAGTTGGAATTTTGACCTTCAATATCTCTGTAACCAGAAGGTCCCCAGGTATGGCCTAGTACAAAAAAAAAAAAATACAAAAACGGAAGTACAAGTAATTCTCTGATTCGTTAAGTGACTTTTAACACCCGTTATATGCTATTTTGAACCAACAGAGGCTTTGGACACGTCATCTTTATCCCTGACGGCCACTCGTCGTCTTGAGATGGAGAGTAAAGTGCGCTCTCTTAAGTTGGAGACAGCACTGGACGCCGAGCGCGCTCGCCTCGCCGCGCTGCGTAAGAGACACTACCAGCTGGCGCAGTTAGAAGAGGTCAGTATGGTAAAGTAAAATCCAGTGTAAACGGATCATCGTCCATACATTCATTTGACAAGTCAAATTATTATCAAACTGCAGTGCAGTGGGTGGTTTGGGACAACTCCGCTTCCGTGTCAACAGCTCGGTCGATAAACCATATTATTATACTTATAGGCAGTCGTTATGCTATCCATCTTCAATTAATATTTCAATAGCCTATGACAGGCTTAATCTTAACACTTAAGGCGCTTCCCCGACCAAACGACCTCGAGCGTTCGGTCCTTCTCCGTCCCGTCGCTGAGTCTCGCTTTGTCTCGCTCCCTGCGCACGCTCATTTATCATAGAATTCACAAAAAAAAAAGAATATATTTTAATAAAAAAATACAAGCGATGTTTTGAAATAAAATAAAACGTGAATTATTTATATTTTAAAATTATCTATCCATTAGTGTAATTCTCAAATTAATAGAACGTCACCTTTAGCAAAAGATGCATGCAATCAATAATTTTAGATGTGTTAAAAACAAATAAGAACATGCAATGTGATGATAGGATATCGAAAATTAATAATGTGCTTTTAGATGTAGTGAATGAGTTAATAGCCTCTGAATAACGCACTATGGCAAGGTTTTGGTCGGGGTACCGCCTTAACTTCAGAAAGGTATCGCACAAATCGACACTATAGGTTACAATTTCGAGTTGCAAATGAGGAACGAACCTAAAATATTATTCAGGAATTATTATATCTAACAATTTCTCGTTTTGTTACAGAATGGCATGGAAAACGGCAAAGATTGAACGCCAGCGACATAAAAAATTTGAAAATAAACATCAGCTGACTCGATTGCTACACATTTAAGTAAGCTTTTGATCAGTTTCCCGTATTCTTTTCTTTTGAAGACATTTTCTACTCGCATTTTTATACTTTATTATATACCTACCTACAACGAATTTTTTACTGACATGCTTGCCGATTGCTCAGTTTACCATAGTGACGGACGAGAGAACACGTCTTCCTAAGGGATGACACTCAATAATTTTACAGTTTACTGTATTACTATTATAGCCATGTAATTCAACACTATTTAGGCGCTTATTAGCCAACTTAAAACTAATTGTTAGATAAGAAATTCTAAATGTTACACTGTCCACATAGAAATACTTATAACAACATAATATATGAATACGTAGTAGATTTAACTAAGGTAACCGGCAAACAAAGGAAAATGGAAGCAGCCCGTTCCATCTAAGAGTAACTGAGCCACAATGTCGACAACCTTGGATTGCTTGCAATTAGTGTGACGAACCAAGATTACAGTACCTATGGTTTGCACATTACTCATTTTAGTCACCCACATTGTACGATAACAATCAATCATTATTAAGATCGACAACCCGTTTGGCCGAGGTTTCTAGAAATTGTAGGTGTATGTATGTAAACGTTTGTGTCTTTAGTAAACGACTGAGGCATGCGTCAGGCTCGACACGCCTTTAAACTGGTCTGATCCCCACGATGGAGTCCGCATGATCACGGGACTACTAGCTTTAAGCAAAGAGACTAGAGGTAAGAAATTGTGAATTGTCTATGTACCTTTATGTAAAGATATTTTATAATTACTAAATATGTTAGTTTATACACAATGTGTTATGACATGCGCATTGTCTGTACGAGTAGCCGAGCGTGTCGTGCACATTCCGATACAATTTTTGTGTAGTTTTAGCTCTGTAAGCGTGTGATCACAATATGAAGCCCTTAAGATATCAATAATATTAGCATTTACTTTCTAAATGTACCTAATTGATTTATATAATATTGCATAGATTCGCCTGCGCGGCTCATTTGTATTATTTATTCCTTATGTTTTACATTTACTAATAAAATATATACATATAAAACAAACGATGTAGTTTTATTAAAACCAGTTTGAAGATGGCATTAGATTAGATTTTTAGGGATTGTGATCGCGACCCCTTATTCGGCGAACGCAATGTTGTTCACAGTGGCGTAGCTAGTCCTAAGGGGCCCTGTATCGAAATTTGTTGGGGGCCTTTTTTACCCGACTGCAGCGAAGCTTCAAAAAACAGTACTTACCCTAGGTATTGTTTTTTATAAAATAGCACACTGACTTGGAAAGTAAAGCTATTATTGTGAGTTTCTTGCCCGTTCTTCTCCATAGATACCCTACTTGGCACGCTTTGGAATGAGCAACTACCTAGCGTCATCTTTCTGACTGACCGACGCCTTGACAATTCAAATTTAAATGGTTTCATTGAAATAAATGCGTTGCGTTTGAAGCCACAAACAAATCTAATTAGTTTTTTTTCTAATTAATTTGTTTTTTTTTTCATTGGGTACTCATGCATTACGGGCCTCTTATCAGTAAGAATTACGGATAATATTTTAAGAATTTTCACGTCCCGTCGGGGAGCCCCGTATCATTGATATGGCTGATACAGCGGTAGCTACGCCCCTGATTGTTCCCCCCCCACAGAGAATAAATCACCTGACGCAGCGACCAATAAGAGGAAGGTCAAATTAATGATTAAGATATCAGTTTTTTTCAATAATCCAATATCAACGGTTATCTTAGATCAACTGCACCGCTGGAAACCAACAAACGTGGCGCGCATTAACGAGCGTAATATGAAATAGGTGTGCCTCCTTGTGTCAAGAATTATTATTAGACTTATCGCATCAATTTGACTGAAGTACGTACAGTCAGCAAAAGAGATAAGTATCCAGTGTCGCTTGTAGTTGAAGTTTAGTACGAAACCGATTAATGTTTTCGAATGCAATTTAATTTGATAAATGATCAGTTTGTTTTCCATTAATTTCATTCAGTTTTATTCGAAAACATTATTCGGTTTCTTACTAAACTTCAGCTATATCCGGCGACCCTGGATACTCTTTTCCTGACTGTACATTTACTGAAAAATCGGCAAAAAATTATCAGATTACGTACGATAAGTATGAGCGGTGATAGCGCCACCATCAGTTCTGTCATGCTATCACTCAACCAGGTGAAATTGAAGTAAGGACGCAATAAAACAAACTGTTAGCTTACACATATTCTATATATTCGCTGTATTACCTAATACTGCTAGAAAAGTAAACAGAAAAAGCATGGCGAACGCGTTGATTACATGGTTTAATAAAATACTTCCTGTGAACAGGCATGAGACAACATAGTAGGTATCAAAATAGAATATTTAATTATAAGTACAACAATAATTAATAGACAGAATTCAGCATAAATACAGAGAATACTTAAGTTGTGGAATGCTAGTTCATAACTTGCGATTATTTTTCACTTAAATACAGTAATCATAGAAATAGGAATAATAAAAATGAGATTATTATGCATTTGCCAACAACGTGATCAACATAACACTCCTTAAACAGATCGCACACATCACTAACCAGCAGCACTTCGTCTTTGTGCAATATTCTATTCTATCATTAATATTATATAGTTGATACATGATGCTTAAGTACAGAAAATACATGAGTTTTTTAAAATTAGGCCAATCATGTTGACGATGAAATTATTATCACTATCAACTGTAAAGCTTACTACTCTTGGTGCAAGAAGCCAGTGTCCATTCACTGTGTGAAATACATCGGCTATCAAAATCTTAAGACGATGGTAAAACCTTCGAAAATTTAGCACCACAAGTTGGCTTCTCACTATATTTAAATACTGAATTCAATTTGCAATCAATATACAAACCGCGAATCTAACAACCTTGGTCTTTTCAATGCTTTGATTAAAAATAAATGAGCAGTAGAGTTTGTTCTTTTCATTGAGTCCAATACACTGATTGTGATATAGACATGTACAATTGACAAAGTTGCATTCGATTCTGTTCAACAGTTACTTATAACGGCACAATACCTATAAATGTTTAAGTAGTAATACAATCCTAGAAAGTAAATACAACTGGTATTACACAATTTTTATGGTGAAAGATGGGTAAGATATGACACTAAAGAGAGATTTGGGGAGCAAGGGAACCTTGATATTCAAGAGACTGACGGGAGAGTGGCGGAAGGATCAACACAGTGGCAACTCGTCCCACTTGAGGTGCTTCTCAGGTGTCAAGTGGACGATGCGGACATGGACAGCTTGGTTCTTTTCAAACTTTGGAGGGATTGGACAGAGTCGGTATATTACTTCATCGCCTGGTAGTGGAACATACTCGCCTTCAATGCTGCAAAAAACAAAAGAAAATGTTTATGGTCACTTGTGGAATCATACATCAATTAAAACTACAAACTAATATTGCATTTATAAAAACAACCGACTTCCAAAAAAAACACTAAAAGACGTGAAAAATAACTTTAATTTCAGAAGTTGGTGTGTTTGTTAAAGTTATTTTTCACGTCTTTTATTGTTTTTTTATGGAAGTCCGTTGTTTTTTTGTAAAAAAGTTTTTATTTTTCACTTTTTAGTTGCGGTTCCTACCCCACACAAATTCGTATACCACTACTTGGTATGTAAATAACAGTGACAGGAAATTAGTAACACATCATCAATATAAACTAAGTGGAAAAATATGCAGTATTAAGGTTAACTCAAAAACTACTGGTCAGACCTTGATCAAATTTAAATGGGACCACATGTGAAGCACCACCTATCAAATAAAAAAAGATTCATCCAAATCGGTTCACACAGAAAAAACTTCTGAGCTAAAACACATTAAAAAAAAAACACGAATGGAGAACCTCCTCCTTTTTTTGAATTCGGTTAAAAACAGTTTTTTTTTTTCATTTATACATCCTACTTGCAAAAATATTGGTAGAGACTGTCATGACAATCCTATAGGACAAATTCTCAACATAATGCCATTGTTTTCTAATTAATGCTCCTTTTGTTCTTTCAATTAAGGAAGACTAATTCTTATGCACATGTGTCATTAAAAATACATTGCCTAAGTGTACTAGCTTCTGCCCGCGACTTCGTCCGCGTAAAGTTTCGTGTTCTCCCGACCCACCCCATCGCATCGCAGCCTGCCCGCGCTATTGCTTCGTTTTCGCTTAACGTTCATTCTGACTTTTTCTTTTTGCTGGGCTCCTTAGGGTGCTAGCGTGATGATAATAGCCTATAATCTTTCCTCAAAAATTGGGCTATCAAATGCAAAAAGCTTTTTTTTTATATACAACTGGTAGTTCCATAACAACTTCTGATTGGTGAATACCATAATGGCATGCAAGCTACTTGCATTCTTCCGTGCAAGTTACAGGCATGTGTATTCCGGGCTTATGTGAAAAAGAGACACTAGGTAGAACATAATAACTGCAAAACTCAAACTCAAAGCATTTATTTCAAATAAACCAATTACACGCACTTTTGAATTGTCAAGGAGACGGTCAGTTAGTCAGAAAAATGAAACTAGTTGCCCCTTCCAAAGCGTAGTAGGTACCTACAGAGAAGAATAGACAAAAAAACCCCATGGACACTCTTTTAAATCAACATAATGTTACAAAAAAGATGTGCATGTTAAAAGCGTCTGTAATAAAATCGATAAAAACAAAAAACAAACAATTCAAATGAAAATAAGCCGTGGCAGCCAAGAGATGACCAGTACCTACTGACGGTGCTTGTTCACGAACATAACGTAACCTAACTGCCCTATACAATGCTTTAATTATGAAGTCTAGTCAAATAATACATGAATGTGTCTTTTGTAGTGTACTTAACTTTAATTATTCAACATCCAGAAACACAGTCAACAATGAAGACATACAAATAACACCCACATTTGACCTTAAAGGTGTGTTAACACAAACAGTCTAAATGTATAAAATATATCTGTTATCAGCTTCAAATTGGAACAAAGCTTGTATAACAAGTACACAATAAATGGACGAGTTAATTTATTTATGTTCTCATGCTGCACGGAAGTTGTTTGTGTTTCCTGAGGCAATTTTTTTGCCATACTACTTTTTTAATGGTTTACATTCATCATGTCTGTAAACAAAGTCTCAGGAAACCATTTTATTTGTTGTTAATGGCATGTATGATAAAATAATAAATGTTTACTTTATAGAATTCTGCAATTTGCGAATACTTGTTAACTTTTTTATTCATCAAGGCTAACAGCTTTTAAACTGTTATAAGAAAATTGTTCCTTATAATTTACAAAATTAACTTATCTGCATAGTTATGTATTTTGAAATACGTAAAGTATACTTACTCGGAAATGTGAACAAATATATCCTCGCCGCCTCTTTCTGGAATAACAAAACCATGGCCCTTCGCTCGGCAAAAAGATTTAATTTTACCACTTTCTATTGGATTTCCTAGAGCCCTTTCTGACCTGAAATAAAACAGAATTTAATGAAGCTCGCACAGTTCCGTTATTAATCAGCATTTTAGATAAAATTACCTAATTAATTAATTAATAACAGCGACACCAATAACTTACGTCGATGCTGTTCGGTTCCGCCGCGTAATTATTGGGCTGGGCAACTGTAGATGTGAATTTGATTTATTGGGAGAATCATCACTGTTGAATCCATAATCATTGGACATGATTACAGTACACAAATTGTTTTCCTCGAAATAAATTATAAACAAGAAGAGCTTCGCAAGAAGGAAGAAAAACAAAATGTCAGTCAATTTCCGTCGCTTGTGTGAAACGTCAAGACTTTACGTCAAATGAAAGTTTTTCGTCCAAAAACCGAGTGATAAACCGACTGTTTAGAAATTCGTGATTGATTATTTGTATTCAGAAGTAAGATTCAAAAGTATAATTTTTATCATGTTTATTAATAAATACGTACTTTGTTGACATAACATTATGATAAAATGGTAACCAACCATCCCTTGCGCAAAGTGGTTAAGAAGAACCTGAAAAATTTGAGATGTTGAGCTTGACCCTTCACGGGTTCTATTCTGTACCCTTTTCCACATCCACAAAGGTCGAGCATAGTCTGGAGCACACGGTTGGAGTACTTGGAATGTAACCTTAGGGACGCCGTAGACTTAGAACAAATTTGTTTTTTTTTCGCTCGGAAATTTACCAATTTTATTGCAGTATCGGGTCGGTACCTTGTCTATAGAAACCATTTAGCTTCTGAGAAACATGGTCCTACAAAGCACCGTTACGAAGAAATAGGCCTTCGAATATATATCTTTTTTGTAAAATTTTCGTTTTACCTACTTCTGGATGGTTTAAAAAAATAACCACGAAGGGGATGGCGGGGTCTTTGTTCGCTCGCTTCGAACCAAACCGGTCCGAGTCGGGTGCCCCAAGTCACGAGCTCGCATCGCTCGATCTTGCATCATATATTCCTAAGTTCTAAAAGGATCCCTTCGGCATAAATTATACGACAAATAGCTGATCGGAGACAAAAAACACCAACACGCTTTGATCCTTTTTAGGTGTTCTATGTGATAGAATCGAGAAACTAACGATTTACGAAAAGCACATTTTTTTGTTTAGACATTTATTATATCCTTTTGTACACAGAGCCGCGCCATCCCCTTCGTGGTTATTTTTTTAAACCATCCAGAAGTAGGTAAACCGAAAAATTTACGAAGTCCAAAAAATACTTTTTTAAACAAAACCTTTTTTTTTCTTTGCTTCTCATCGTGTCCCTAATACTTCAACTCCCACAACTCCGCCACTACGACGACCCGCTGACCGAGTACACACGTAGTTATACGGTTAAACAAGATCTCAATCCAAATCGAATCCGAATCTTATTCGAATCTTATTTCTTACGTCTTTTTAGTCGTTTGTGTACACACGGCACACACAAGAATAGTGAAGTCTCTTAGATATCTGAGTCCTCTCGTTTTGGCACGTTAAAAGCGTCTGCTGATGTGTACAAAAAAGTTGTATTTGCGATTATCATACGAATGGCCTAAATATGTACCATTTTGCTGGATTTGGGTTAATAATAAACACAGTCGTGTAATCTAGTTGTCCATATCTATATTCAAACATCTACTGTACATTTACATGTTTATTATTGCGTAATGTCACTTATTAAGTTTAATATACATCTCATAGGTTGTTAGTAGTCATTCAAATTCATTTTATATGGCTACTACGAATAAAATTAAAACTTTATATCACAACAAGTACTTATTCAACTAAACATTTAATAATGATAAGTTTCACGCTAAAAATAAGTTTATAGAACGCTAAGCTGTCTATCAGTGCCTACGTAAGGCTAGCTTCATCTCATAACTTAATATTATACAGGATTATACATAGCTTATTATTCTATAATCGTATCGGGGCAAACTCTTTTATCGGCCGGCAGGGGTAACTTGATCTTCGGTATCGGTATTCCTTCCCAGTCTCCCTGAAAAAGGCGAAATCATTTATAATTAGAACAAGGCAACAATACTTCAAACGGAGCTTGAATACCTACGATAAAACCACCTGGAGTACATTCATTGATTTAAAATAACAACGGAACATGCGCCTAGGACAAAAACCTTTTTCAATTTCATTGTAAAAGAAAGGCAGAGAGGAGGCTTAAATTTGTTTCTGACCACAAGGTGTACCGATAATCTAGCGACCATCGCGGTTTGCTGAGGCGGGCAGTGTGGGAACGATAGTTGTGGCGATAACGACAGCAGCTGTACGTGTTTCGGCCGATATAATGATTATTTAAGGCGCTTCCCTGAGCAAATAACCTTGAGCATTCGTTCCCTTTGCCGCACCCCACCTATACAATACTTCGTAAAACACTACTAGCGCTATCTGGTGAACCACTTACGAATACACGTAAAAATCACAGACCTTAGAATCCTTAGACACGTCATTCAATAAAATAAAATATTTTAGTGGTGCGCATAAAACTATTTGGTCATGAATTCAGTGACTATATTACGTCCATGAATACTTTCAACTTTTATTCTGATACAAGTTTAGTATTAAATTCATGATATTCTTTAATAAACACTATGCGGTGTGTATTTTTAGATTGAAGGTCAGTTACCTGTTATTCAGACAGTGCTAAAAGTAGAAAAATAAAATATAAACAACAAAGACAATTTTATCAATAACTAGCTTTACCCGGCCCGGCTTCGCACAGGTATCTAACACCTGCCCTACCTACCTACCTACCAACCTACCCTACCTACTACCTTACCCTACCCTACCTACCTACACTACCTACCTTCCCTACCTACCCTACCTACCTACCTACCTACCCTACCTAGCTACCTACCTAGTTGGCCCGTCAGACGTTGTCCTATTAGAAATGTTCCTTTGTGTTTTTCCATTTTTTTTTCTTTTAAGCCATCCCAGTAAAGTTTCTTCTAAACCACCCCAGGCGAATAAAAAATATATATATATATATTCAAATCGGTTTAGCCGTTTCTGAGTTTTAGCGAGACTAACGAACAGCAATTCATTTTTATTTCTATAGACAATATATTTTTAGTCATTTATTTTAAAGTAGGTACATATATACAAATTATTATTAATTTAATTAGCTATTTTCAATAAACTCGCGAAAAAAAATCTCTAAAAGTAGGTCACGGTCAATTGGTGACTAAACAAGTCCGCAATAAAAAAAACAGACCATTAGTCCATTTGGGTTTGCAATTACAACTGACAAAAAACAAAATCAAAATATGTACTTGAATATAATTCTAATAAACATACCTATCTATTACTAGGTATAATTAAAATAAAATACGCTATAATGTAGTGTTGTATTTGTATAGAAGTTAGGATGAATGGCGCGACCTAGTCTAAAAAAAAGTTGAGGTGATTTGCTAAAGTTACGAATAAGCATAATGTTTATGCAATTATATTCCATAATTCGATAGCTACGAGCCAGCTTTTTTGACTGATGAGTAGGTACCTTCAAAGATTCCGGTTCGTGTAATCGCTACACTCGGGCAGCTTCGGAATACTTCGGAAACGGCCAGAGCCTCGAACTCGCAACCAGTGCATGCCCGCGCCGCGGAACGCCTCGAGCTCCGCGCCTTAGGCTTCCAGAGTTGAACTTGCTTAAGAAATCGATCCGTGTTGGTATATGTATAAATAAAAAGCACAATCGTTTTTGCGTAAAAGTACTTGAAAGTTCAAACTATATTTTTTTTGCAAATACAATTGTGGTCCTTATTTAATGATGACTTGGATCGATTTCCTTTGCAAGTATTTTTAATTCTGGTGTGTTTGAGGTCTGCCCGCAAATACTTCACACTTGCAAGTAGTTTCGCACTAGCAATTTCCGAGGGCGCCTTACTTTGAAGCGAAGCTCTGGTTCTATACATCTCATCCCTACTAGTGATGAAATAATTTGATAATCATTTGTAAATATTTAAATTAGTTATAGAGAAATTGTTGTATTATAGGTATTTCTTTCTATGTTTTATTGTGTGTACTTAAATAGTAAAATAAATAAACAATTGCTAAATAATCGTTAGCAATATCTAAGTTTACCTTACGGCACACTGAATCCGGTGAATAAATAAAACCAAATATTGGCATTTTGAAAAAAAAAAAAATACATAAATAAAATCAATAAATTGTCTACCCATTAGTGTCAATAGCAAAATTAAAATAATGCTTATTTTACGAGGAGATGTAAGTTATCAATGATTTTTCTCATTTCTGTGGCTTCGTTGTAAGGAAACTAATGATACAAATACTCCATTAAAAAAAAATAACTATTGTGATATCAAGATTATGTACAAATTTTATGTATTTTTTTATTAGTTGATATGTCTTTTAAATAACAAGTAGATAGCTCCAAAAAACTGCACAAAATACGGCTAGCAAGGCGATATGCTCGGGAACGCGCCTTAAACGTTGCTTGTAGTGTTGTTTTTATAATTAAATAATGACTGCTGTTACATTAACGCAGCTTAAAGTAGGTACCCACCTGGAATCGACTGCCATCAGACTTGTTGCACTGCATCGACATAGGAGACTCGGTGTAGAGAGCATGCAGAGAGTTGGCGCGCAGGTGTGTCCACGGCTTTATAGAGAGGTAGTTAGCACGAGGTGCTGCCTTGTATGAGATGGACATGTTGTCCCAACTGGAATGAAGGTGCAAAGAATTAAACAGGATCGTACTGCATTTGTTCTGCGTCGGCTGGATTTTCGGCTAAATCTGCATAAACTACCCGTTTTTTACGTGTGAGTAGGTCCACTGCTTTACATAAATAATAAACAATTAATAACAATTTGGCAAACCATTTTTTAATTCATAATAATGATAAATGATTTTATTTCTGTAAGTAGGTTTGTACAAACACTTTTACACGTCAATCATATTTTTAAAAGAGGTTTTAGATGAGGTCGGCGTTTCCTATCTGACTACTCTGAGAAGAAAGCCCGAAACAAACTCACAGGTCACAGTCTCTTTTAAAGTCCAGACATAATCTTGGTCAGATCATGTGAAGACCATGTAGATTTGTGTCTGAAATGGTCTTTTGAGGAAAAACCACACAGAATGAGAGGACCTGTCCAGTCAGTGCACGCATTTGTCACGAATAGTGGAGCTCAACTCGGAACTTAAGGAGCTCAACCTCAATAGATACCTGTGAAGCTTCACTAGTTAATTAAAAATGCCCTGTATGCTAAAGTTACTGTTAACTGTTTCTCAAACTTGAAGTAAGTCTCGAGCGCAGCATTGGAAGTGTTCAATGCTGCACCGTCCATGCAACTCGTAGTCTGCATGAGTGCACTGGCATTCATGCAGATTTTGAGTTGCATGGCGGGGTAGTAATGCATGTAGATGATGAAATACATCTCGTTTGTCGTCGTTCGTTCGTTTATTACTTACCGTTTCTCAAACTTGAAGTAACTCTCAAGCGCAGCATTGGACACTGCACTCTTGCAGACTCCGAGCTGCGTGGCGGGTACTAATGCATGTAGATTATATATATGTAGATTATATATATAGCACTACTCGTCTGTGATCGTTTATTTATTACTTACCGTTTCTCAAATTTGAAGTAACTCTCAAGCTAAGTATTGGACAATGCACTCTTGGAGACTTCGAGCTGCGTGGCGGGGTAGTAATGCATGTAGATGACACACATCTCGTCTGTGATAGTTTATTTATTACTTACCGTTTCTCAAACTTGAAGTAACTCTCAAGCTCAGCATTGGACAATGCACTCTTGGAGACTTCGAGCTGCGTGGCGGGGTAGTAATGCATGTAGATGACACACATCTCGTCTGTGATCGTTTATTTATTACTTACCGTTTCTCAAACTTGAAGTAACTCTCAAGCTCAGCATTGGACAATGCACTCTTGGAGACTTCGAGCTGCGTGGCGGGGAAGTAATGCATGTAGATGACACACATCTCGTCTGTGATCGTTTATTTATCACTTATCGTTTCTCAAACTTGAAGTAACTCTCAAGCGCAGCATTGGACACTGCAATTTTGCAGACTTCGAGTTGTTTGATGGTGTAGTAATGCATGCAGTTGGCACACATCTCGTCTGTGATAGTTTATTTATTACTTACCGTTTCTCAAACTTGAAGTAACTCTCAAGCGCAGCATTGGACACTGCACTCTTGCAGACTTCGAGTTGCGTAGCGGGGTAGTAATGCATGTAGTTGACGCACATCTCGTCTGTGATGGCATGGCCGCCGACCGTAGCGTTGTCTTTGTCTTCCGTATTGTAGATGCAGGTCGTTTCTAAGTAGTCACCCTGCGGTAAAAAGACATTCTGATAACGTCATCAGGGTGATCAGCCTAACCAGCCTAACCTGTGTATAATATTTCCATTGCTGGGAATCAAAAACCTCTATTAACGGTATGAGTTGTAACCTACCACGCGGGCCCAGAACAAGTTGGTGGATGTCATACGGCTACCGGTTTTTTAACTAAGCATTTAGGACATGCTGAATATGAAAATAATCTAGGTTTTGCTACACAAGGTGGGCGTCATACAATAGTAGATACTATTTCTCATTAAGTACTTGACTTCAAACTTCTTTTGTTCCTCGTTAGAAGAAACTCAGCGCCCAAAAAATATCGCTCCCCAAAAAGATTTACTTACTGGCAGAACCTTGACAGGTCGATGCAAGATCCTGATCTCCTGGAAATGCGTGGAGTAGTGCAGGTCTTTGTTAAGGTAGGGCAGCTCTACGCCTTGTCTCGAGTGCCTCGTCCATACTGCCACACCGGCCAAGTGCGTGTGAAGCTGACTGCCGAATACTACGATACCGTCTGAGGGTAGACCCTAGAATTTAAAGGGGTTGGAAAAGGGAAGTGAATCGGAGTAAATGTTCACCATAAGTTCACAACAGTAGGCTCAGCCCATTGAATCGACCGCCTGAATTGTGATTGGGCGTGTATAAATAGTTGTTGCGCCAGCGGCTTGTTACCATGAAAAATTACTTCTCTATAATAGATTGTTTATTTGAATTAAAAGAAATATCGTAACAGTTACTGGTTTTGGACCACGAGTGTTTTGGACACTATGCTCGAGTTAAAACGTAGTTTTTTTTTAACATAATTTGCCGTCCTTTTTTAATCTCATCTGGGCCTGATCTGTCACGACCAAGGTATGTCTTAAAGAAAATGCCTAGATCTGAAATTACAATATGTGTCCAGAAATAGTTTCATAACACATTCACCACATACCACGCCCGTACACTGTGGGATGCAGTAAGCCGTCAGCGGGAAAGCCTTTTGCCGACCAGGGATAGCCATTTTGTCCGTGTATTCCAGTCCAAGTTCCATGATGGCAGCATCGAACTTACGTCTTTGTCCTGTTACGTGGAGAGTTATACCTGAGCTGTCTACCCAATCTGGAAACAAAACAAACACGAAGAAGTGTTAGCAGGAATTAAATAAAAAACCGGCCAAGTGCGAGTCGGACTCGCGCACGAAGGCTTCCGTACCATTATCTATAAAAACGGCAAAAAAATCATTTTTGTTGTATGTGAGCCCCCTTAAATATTTATTTCATTCTGTTTTTTAGTATTTGTTGTTATAGCGGCAACAGAAATACATCATCTGTGAAAATTTTAAGTGTCTAACTATCACGGTTCATGAGATACAGCCTGGTGACAGACGGACGGACAGCGGAATCTTCGTAATAGGGTCCCGTTTTACCCTTTGGGTACGGAACCCTAAAAATATAATAAATTGCCGTATTTGCACTACTAACGTTGGCTTGCGTGGAGGGCAGAAATTATCCCAAGGGAACGAAAGTACTAGCGGGTTATAAAGTATTCTATGTCCTAAACCAGGTTATGGTCTACCTGTGTGCCAAATTTTATTGATTTTCAGTAATTAAGTCGTCAAAAGAGAGACAGACAAACAGTATTAATATGTAGTATGGATTTTGACTGTAACTGCCTAGCAGATATACTGGGTTGTAGTCTGTTGGTCCATATTAAATAATAATATTGAGCTACATCTTCTTAGACTGGAGAAAAGATTAAGCAGTTGGGTGATGGCCTGCTAGCACCAATCGGGTTACTGGGCGTGATAAATATCAAACTCTCCTTTATGTGAATGCGCTAAGGTAGCCCGCTAAAGAATTGTGATTCTGTAAGTACAGTTTTTTTTCGGTTGCGAATTATTTTGACCAACACACAACCTGAGACTGAAAAAACTAAAGAAAATTTGAATTTGGGAGCGATCCTGGCGCTTTCGCCTTAAGTAGCAGTTTTGAGAGACGAATTCTCTCAAGTATGACAAAGCAGAAGTTACAACCGCAAAGAACAGAACAGAAGAAGCAAGAACTTATGACCGCAGAAAAATACCTACCATACTTCATTTCCGGATTATTGTAGTGTACTTCAAGCATTATGTATTTGTTTGCATTCGGTCCTCCAAGAGGTAAGCCTGCTTCCTTTGGGTATATGAATGGAGGAGCCCCCATTGCCCACGCCGCTTTAACCTAAAACATATCAACATTTTTGTCTCTGCGTGACTCTAAGGTTAGCTCATGGCTCGTAGAAATTGGCTAAACGATAGCCTAATCCTCTTTTTCCACAAGGATTTACCTATTAAAATTTATTTCGGAACAACTTTGAATTTGTTTTATTTTATAAAAACTTTTATATTTCACTTTTAAGACCTTAAGATAACAATATAGAATATAATAAAATAGAATAGAATACTCTTTATTATGTACACATACATACATAAAATCACGCCTTCTTCCCATGGGGGTAGGCAGAAACTACAGAACGCGATGGCGTTCTGTAGTTTTAAGGAGGAGTATGTAAGGATCGTAGTAGATGTGCTGCGATCCTTACATACTCCTTTCGCCTCGTTTACGTTCATACATCTGGTCATACACGCACGCCCTTTGCGGCACGGCGTTGCGGTCTTTATTATGTATGAAAATCATAAAAAATACAGATATACATATAAATGTAGAAATTTTACATAGCGTGACACAATGGGCGACCTTATCGGTACAAACGATCTTAAAATCAATATATTACCTTTGAACATGTTTTAGTAATTTCAGGTCGGTTTGGAGCGAAGCAGTTCCCTTCATACAGTGGTATCTCCTTCTTGGGATCGGCATCGCAGTGAAACACTTCCATATGATGGACCAAGCCTTCGTTGCCTTTTGAGATGGTAGATTCGAACTAGAATGTATACACAAATCGTCAGTAGCCATTCGTCATTTGCCGTGAAGTAGTATTATTTATAGACTTAGGTAAGTCCATATTAAAGAAAATGTCGCACACCTAGATAAAGAGTAGCACAACTCAAACTACTTACCTTTTTTTCAGGATCAGCAAAAAACGTTTTACTCGTTTTCTATTTGACCGATTTAAAATTATTGTTGTATGATGTTGTTTATTATTTTACTAAGATATTAATTTGCTCAATTAATATCTTAGTAAAATAATATACAACATCATACAGATCCGATTATCGCAATAACTCGATTTTGGATTATTTTAACTTGTGCCACCCTTTAAATCGGTGTGCGATGTGTCAAATGTGTTTGATCAAGTTATTCAAATTTGTGTAGTCACAAAGAATACCCAGGGTCTGGGTAACATCAGTTAGAAGTTACTAATACAGACAAGGTTAAATTATTTTTTCTGTGATAGTTTTATGAACATGATGAGCGGGTGCACATCTATGAAGTTTCGCCAACAAACTACCAGCGGCCATTGAACGCGTAATCAGCAGTACCTAGTTAGATTTCATAATATATATTTTTTGGCTTATCGTCATTATATTATATATCGAAAGCAAGAAAGAAAAATGTGGATATAGGCATTACAGCTCAAAAAAACACACCTTAAAACTGTAAAAAAAAAAAACAGAAAACAATGATTATAATGCCAAAAGGGCCTCAGCTCAGCATATTGGTGCCCATCCCGTCTGTGCGGTTTTTCCAGTTAATTTAATTTTACCTTGTAATTAATAACAATAACGTTGATTTGGTTAATAAATTAAATCATACATTCTTAGATAAACTCACGCCCTCTTCCCATGGGGGTAGGCAGAAACTACAGAACGCCACCTGCTACGATCCTTACATACTCCTTTTGCCTCGTTTACGTTCATACTTCTGGTCATACACGCACGCCGGTTGTGAGTACTACGCACCTGACCTTTCTGAAGAACATCACCAATAAGGTCACTATATGTCTTCCTAGGGCGTCCCCTCCCGGCGTTTCCACTCACATCTGCCTTGTAAATACCTTATGTTAATCGCCCTTCATTCATCCTCTCAAATAAATAAATTAAATCACACCTCTAATTCCTTACCTCAATAATATGATGAACTTTCTTCGTAATGAAATCAGGCAGTTTGATCACGTGGCACCAGTAAGTGGTGTCACCACCAGGTATTTTCAAGTTCTTGTTAGTAACACGCAGTTGGTATGCGTCGCCGACTCTCTGGTTTCCTATGGGAGTGAAGAGGCGGACTCTGATGAAGCCATGGTCTGAGGATGGGGTGCAGGTTAAGCAGATTCCTTTGGATGAGAATAGCTTGTCGTTGCCGTGGGCCCACACTACGTGAACTGTGCCTTCCTGCAAGGGAATTTACCTACGTTAGATTTTCTGATAGCGTGGCCTGTATTTAATATATTGGTACATCGACGACAGAAACCATATTAATAATAAAAATTTAATAAAAAGTTTATTTTCGAACAATGACACAACACAAAGTACAAAAAGTAAAATGATGATAGCTACAAAAGTATAAAATGTAGCGCAGCTAACAACGCCCCACTCCAGATAGAGAATGGAATGATGTTCCATGCAAGTGCTTAAAAGGTAAAGTTAAGATAGTTTATTTAGAGTTAGTTAATTAATAATAAAATAAAATAAAAAAAGACAAAATATTAGATACAAAAAACAAAGAATATAAAACAAAGAAAGATAAATTTACTTATGGAATAATCATTGACTGAAGTCTTGGTCTACAGTTGTTAGCATGTCCTATAACAAAGGAGCCGAACCTCTAAAATGTTTTTATTGGTGAGTTCGAAAATTTTAATGGAAATACTAAATCTGTTAGGTGGCAAGGTTGTATTTTTTTTGGGATCCTGCCGTTTTGCCGAAAAGATTTTGCCAAAATTTCACTACCCAAACAAATTTTAGCAACCTTTTTTTATACCAATGCAATCTTTGGACTGATTTTAGTACGTACATTCTCATTTGGTCAAATTTTTACTTGGTAGAATATTACCAAGGATAATGTCATTAAGGTCTTTAATCAAATGATTTATTACAGCAAACAATCTTTAGACAATAAACGTTTGGTCTAATGATTTGTTATGACAAAAAATATAAAGGCACAAATAAGTTTTTTTGGGAATTATTTAAAAAACGAAATTTTATTTTAATATATCATTGATTCAAGGGTAAAAAAGCAAGAACGAACGAACGTTCGATGCAAGAGCGAGCGAAGCGAGCTCGGGACTTAGGGCACCCCGACTCGGACAGGTTAGGTTAGAAGGGGATGGCGGGGTCTGAAAGACCCCGCCATCCCCTTCGTGGTTATTTTTTTTTAAACCACCCAGAAGTAGGAGCCCCGCTTGGCGGAGCTCCGTCGTCTAAACCTTATAAAAGAAATGGTAAATTGAAAACTGACGATACTAAATATTTGGCTTATTTTACCAACTGAAATATTTGACTACATAAAAATTGGTAATAGTACTAGGTTGGTAAACAAGTTATTTTTTAAACGTTCACTAGCCAAACATTAGGTTTGCGTTACACTTATTTGTGAAGGGATTTTTTGCTAAGTAATCATTTGGCAAATGAAATTATGCGGAAAATTGTTTGGGAAGTGATCATTTGGCAATTTCTTTTCGATGAAACAAGGGAGACCCAATTTTTTTGGATATAAAATAGAGAATGAAATAAATAAATCCCATTTAGTATTTAGACCCCAGGTGTCGCACAATAGCATTGACTTCGGATAATTATGTATCTATTGCTTTAAAGACTTTCGATTGATAGTTTACTTACCTCAATAATATAATCGTCATCATCACAGGTGTCGAGGAACCTCTCAAACACCAAGCTCTGAGTTTCAGCGTCTATATAGAACGAGTCGCAGTCTTGTTTAGCGTCCAGAAATAGTTTCCCTTCGTTGTCTGCGTACATGTCCTACAAAGTTAAATGAAAGTAAACGACAAAGGGTTAAAATCTCGTCAAAAAATGGCCTGTTTGACTAGTGCTGGATAAGATTCTGTTAACTTCTCATGCAGATAAAATTATACGAATTCATGTTGGAATTTTTTAATTTATCTGATTGATCATTATTTTCCGGGAACTGTAAAAAAAGCTCAACGAGGCAATAGGAGTATGTAAGGATCGTAGCAGGTGTCGTTCTGTAGTTACTGCCTACCCCCATGGGAAGAAGGCCTGAGTTTATATGTAAAAAAGCTCTTAAAAGTAAAATAAAAAGAAATATAGAAAAATGTGTATAGGGGCATTAACTACAGCAAAAAAAAAAACACCTTAAAACTATAAATAACAGAAAACAATGAAGAGGTCTAAAAGTTTTAAACCCAAATTAGAATGGATTAAAATTCTTATTTCAAGTGGCGGATTTTAATAAGTTAAAAAAAAATAAGTACCTCAAAATGATGTTTTCGTTTATAATCAGTCCAAAATAGGCAGACATCCGAGTTATTTAAGTTTCCACGATCAGAGAAACCTAGAGCGAACCAGTAGAATGTCGGAGCTTTTTCTGAGATCACTATTTGAAACTGAATTTTCCGTATAGAGTAATCAATTCGCCATTTCAGTAAGAATGCGCCGTTAGGGTCCAGCACTGACTCAGATTCAGCAATCCTTTGGTCTGGTGTGAAAAACAATTAAATCATAATATTCTTACAACTTTTTAAAATTTCATTATTGCTTAGACTTCCGAATTTAAAGTTATTTTTCGCTTTGTAGTATTGTTTTAAACATGATTCGTTTTTTTTTTAGTATAATAGTTTCTATTTTTCACTGTTTAGTTGTGGTACCTACTCCACACAAAGTATAAGCAACATACTTGCTATGTAAATATCAGTGACAAGAAGTTATTATAACATCATTAACAATGACACCAAGTGGATAAAATACTTATTATTGAGGCTAGCTCAAAAACCACTCATCAGAACTTGACCAAATTTATATGGGACCACCTCAGGAGTATACTTTTAACGATCGGTCCACAATTGATGAAAATATCGATGAACATACAAAAAAAGTCATTATAAGCTCCTCTTTGTTAAACGTCGCTTTTGTAATAACGGATATAAAGCTGGACTCCGAGCTTTGTCATTTCCTAATATAAAATGCCACCCCACTTGACAGTAATCGAACCCAGGACCTCTGACCCTCGGTTAACGGGCTATACTAAGACGCTAATTTCAGAAAATAAAAGACAAGTTACTTACCACCATTCTTGTTGATAGTATAAGAAAAATGTGAACACACAAACAACGACAAAATCGTAACTATACACTTTAGAGCCATTTTGAACCACTAGTACATTTCCTAGTACATCACTGCTGGACTGGTCTGCTTCGGTCCGCAGCCAGGGAGACAATGAGGGGTAACTTGAGGTTCTCAGTTGTCTGTGAGATATATAGCTATGCAGACTTATTTAAGGGAAGAGTCGGTATGTCGGCTGTGGTACAGTGGTACAGTCGAGGGGAACAGGCGAAAGGCTTTGTACAGACGGGGAGATAAGTGTTAGGTATTTTTAAATATTTTTTGAGCAAGTCGGTAGTGTTTTTACGGCGTTCATTTTTATAAAATATAAGGACTGTGATGGTGCAATCATATCCCGGACGTAGAGTTCACGCGTAAAGTGAGTTCAAGCGCGGAATAGATAATCACTACGCTCGTGTAAGCAATGAGCGTTTTTGGCATATCGGATTTAGATTAGACAAAAGTTTGCGGAAAAGGCTTAAAGATCTAGAAAAATCAAGTGAGCAACGTCGGTTTTTATATTTTTTGAGTGAGGTAAGGACTTTTATGAATAACTGATTTTTTGTTCTTTATTACTGAAAAAGCCGGTAGACTGTTCTGTATGTGGCGTTCTTAAATGACCAATGGGTCACTGTCTATAGGTTCCACTACCAGCAACTGCTATTTGTGCTATATCGCCTTCCTATTGTATTTCACGTTTTATGTGGCTTAAAAGTAGGTGGGTACCTACTTATTAGCTTAGACAGAAACATACAGACAAATCCGGGTGCCCCAACTAGTCTCTAACTAAAAACCCTACGTGACAATATGTGCATAGGATCCATATTATATTTATAAATACAAATACTTATTGAAATGTTCTCGAGGCTTCGGCGGTGGAATGCACCGGGCGACGTCGGCGTTATATTAAATTCCTGCAGGAATGGCGCCCGCCCGAGATGAGGTCGCGCAGATTAACGTTTTATTTAATTATGGATAGCTAGGCTGTGGTGGAAACTCCGGTTAGAAATTATTTGGGATCTAGTTGCTTCGTGGATCTTATGTAGGTATTTAGGTTTTAGAGTTATACTACTGATTCATGTCGTCATGACGTAGCAGTTTTCTATGGACTTGCTTGGTGGTTAATTAAAGCTTTTGTTATGTTTAAACACGCTGGTCACTCCCTTGTACTTCAGCTCTTGGTTGTACCTAGTTAATAATTACAGTGGTCATGGTATGGGTCGTGTTAACAGACTTAACCTAAAATATTCTATAATTTTATGAATCCTTCGATTTAAACCCATACCATCTCTCCTAAATTCCTAACATATCCATACTAATAGTATAAATTGGAAAGTAACTCTGTCTGTATGTTACCTTTTCACACCTAAACCACTGAACAGATTTCGATTAAATTTAGCAAGAAGATAGATGGCATCCTGGGGGAGGACATAGGCTACTTTTTATGTCAAAAAAAAAATCCTAAAAGGGGGTGATATAGGCGATAAAAGTTTGTATGGGAAACTTAGCATTTCTTTTTCGTCTCGGGTCTTTCACTGTTCAGGTAACAAACTCCCCAAGTCTGTTGCCTGCTGGTCTCACCCTAAGGCGGCCGGAGAACGTACCGCGCCCTCCGGCGCCCGCGCGGTGCATCTGCTACGGATTGGAAGACAGGTTGTATCCTCTCTCTCTCTCTTTCCGTCGCCTCCTTCGCGCCATCACGTCCTCACAGAAGGAGGCGAGACGGCGTATTGGTAGTTCATGACCTGGGTTAGGTACCCTGGGCATGGGTGGTACGTTGCATGCATACAAGACGGTATTCTGCTACGTCACGTGCCCAATTTCTGAGCAGTAGCCTAACAAAAAGTACTAGGATTGCATGAATTCACGATATCTAGTATTTCAATCATTAGTAGAATCCTACTAAAAGGATTAGTTTTTTTTTTTGATTATTGCTTTGTTGCAGTTGGTCCCTCGGGGGCCTTCTCTGCTTTACCGGGCTTCGGTGGGGCCAGAAGGGCCTCTCACCTAGAAAATAAAATATTTAGGTAGCACAGCTAAGGGCGTCCCATAGTGGGACTCGAACCTAGGCTTAGGGCGCTACCGGTTACTGCGCAAGTGAGGACTTGTTGCATCTGTGAGTTATTATTGTTAGGGACATTGTTTTGATTTTATGGCACCGCGCGGGCGGGCGGGTTCAATGGACGGGGGGAGTGTTTTATTACTCTATTTCGCGGAGGTACTCGCCGTCGAGTACGGGATGTCTGTGTGAAGTGTTTTTTACGATATCTAACTTTACACTCTCTTGAAAGAGAGTGATGTCGTCGTGTTTATCTAATAGTGCATGTTTGGGGCGTCGAGTGCGCGACATGCGAGAGGGTGTGTATTTGGGGGCTGCTGCCACTGGTGGGTTAGTGTGATTGGTAGCAGAGTCGAAAAAGCGTATACTAGCTTTTTTAAGGAACTGCCTGATGGTCGGCAGGTTTAAATCGGCATGAAGTTGTTCATTGCGTACGTACCAGGGGCTGCCCGTGGCTTTGCGCATGAATCGATTTTGGAGAAAAGGATTAGAATGAAATTTGGCATACATATAGTTTATAACCTGGATTAACACATTTAGAATACTCTTTATTATGTACACCATAAAAATTACAGATACACAGGACACTTACACACACAGAGACAGATACATAGGATACTTTTTATCCCGGTAGTCCGTTTGCGTGGGATAATTCCCGACCTCCACGAGGGCCAAGCCGCGGGCAAAAGTTATATAGTAACAATCATTATAAATGCGAAAGTACCTAAATCTGTCTGTCTAGTTTTTACTTTTTCAGGCCTAAACCACTGAATGGATGGTTATGAAAGTTGATAGATATGTAGCCTCGAACCTAGACAAGGACGCAGGCTACTTTCATCCTGCATATTTTTATTGAACAATTATGAAATACAAAATACACCTAGGCGAAAAGCTAGTGAAATTTCCGAGAAGGGATGATAAAATGATCTAAGATTAAAGTAGAGGTTTAAAAGGGCCAAAAATCAGACACAAAATTAATGAACGTTAAACATTTAATTACCAACAAATGCTATGCTACATTAGTATCATTATTCTCTTTCATATCTACGTCATTTACTACGTCGCTTATCTCATCACTTTGTACTTTAGTTTCTTCGGATTTATCTTCTACTGGATCTGCTGGTTTCTGCAAAATATAGTATATTGTCTTAAAAATATTACATGAGTGCAATCGTCAATTTCGAAAGAAATCCTTTTAACGACCGCTTTATTATTTTATGTGAATGAACCTACAGTTAAACTAGAAAAGGTTTGCGCTTCGGTAATCTTCGTGTTTCCGAATTAGCACGAACGTCGCATCACAGAGTAACCTCCACAGAAGCAAAGCTTCTAAGTTTTGTGCTGCCAAGCTTTGTAATGTGAATCTATTGTTGGGCGTTTGTTTGAAGTTTTCTCTTTGTATAGTTAACTTCTCCGGCCGTAGATCGTCATTAAAAACTCAAGTTTTTGGAATTGATTAGACTTGTTAATCTACAATTCTGTAATCACAGTTATACAATTTTTTTTTATACAGTCGAATTGAGAACCTACCCCTTTTTTTTGAAGTCTGTTAAAAAACAGGCAAGAACTTCCATGGTTGTAATAACTTTATATTATTAGATTTCATCATCGCGCGTTCGTATTTCCGAAGATAGACGATGATTCCCGAAGCTCATACTTTTCTTAGGTTGTTTGCCTGACCTATAACTTAATTTACTAAAAGACGATGTATCTTACCTCTCTCTCAAACAGTACAGCCAGCTCCACATGTTTGGTTTGCGGGAACATATCTACGGGCACAGCTCGTACGGGTATAAAGGGGGCTCCCCTTAACGTCTTGGATGATGGACGGGTGAGGTCTACGAAGTTCTTCACAGCTGATGATGGACTGCATGAGATGTAGACTAAGCGTTTGACCTTCTGGGTGTTTCGAAGTTGCGTTACAGCGCGCATGTCTGTGAGGGCAGAAAGATGAAGGATTATAGACATTGAAGATATTTTGTATGTTTTGCTAGCGGACAAACGTCTTCTACATTTAATTAGGCCTATTTTAATATGTTGTCAAGTAAAGCTACCGCCAAAAAAACTTGATAAATAAAACTGACTTCATTTTCAAAAACATACGAAACGAGCTTTCTTAACTCGTTTTAATCTACGATGTTTGAGGGGGCTAAATATGGGTTCTCTACTAACGTTATTCGTGTACCGGTAAAACGGGGTGAATAGGAACGCTTTAATAGGGGTTTTAACATTGAAATATTATAGTCTGTCGCCAAAAAGGACTCTAACGTGTATACTGTATTATAATTAACCGATTACGTGTCCCTGTTGGCAACAAATTATATTATTTAAATGTTAAAATTCCTTTTAAAGTTTCGTTACGATTCACCCCTGCGTTCCTATTCACCCCGTTTTACGGTACTTAAAAATAGTAGAAGTATAAAACTTGTATTTATCTAAGGGTTAGTAAGGCAACGGTTTAGTTATTTTGAAGTTTCATTATTTCAGACAAGCTAAAACAATCATTCAATGGTTTTGGTTAGGTTGATCAATATAGGTTACATGGGTACTTACATACAGAGTCACTAAAGTGTCTACACTTGTTATAGGTAATTACTCAAATAACTTACGTAATCCAGCTCTGGGCGGGTCCACTATAGCGATGATGTCTTCTCCGGTAGCCCTTGCGAGGACTGACGGCAGTATGTCCTCCGCCTTACCAGTGAAGAACTCACAGTTTTCTATATTGTTCAGCTCAGCGTTGGATTTAGCATCCTTCACTGCTTCCGCTATCATTTCTAAACCTAATACTTTGCCGCAATGCTGAAAAAGTGCCTTTTGTTATAGCAAGTCTTTTTTAAGAGATTTTCCCCAGTCGGCAGGGCGAAAATAAGGCATACCTACCTTCCCTCATTTTACATATCAAAAGGGATATGAAGAAAGGAGGCATGGGTAATCTTTGTCCTGCAGTGAGGGGACAGGCTTTTCTTTAAATCCTATATTATATTAGTCGTTTCTTTGAAATTTTGTTGTATATCAGGGTTTTGGTTCACCCTCAAAAGTAATGTGTTCAGAACCTTACGGGCAGTTAGTAGAACAAGATTGACTTTACTTTCGAGAGTGAGAGTGCATATCTTTATGGCGATTGACTCTCATATGTGTCAGTCAATTCTTGTTTAAACACTGGTATGTTCAGCCACATTTGCCATTTTGTCGACTCCAACATAAATGTTTGAAAAAGATTTAGTTTAATTTTGTGCTATCTATCACATATTTAATGTACCTGTCATTGCTTTATATTAAAGTGAAACTTTTATTACATCGTCTCAAACTTTTTCGTCTGTGTGTTGCATGTCGCGTGACGGTCGGCCGCGGAGTAGGGATAAAGTGAAAGGAAGGAGGTTTTTAGTTTAAATGTCTATAATGTGAAAAAAAACGTTTCACTTTTACCATGGTTTCATAAAACCACACAAATGGTAGGTATAGTAATTTTATTCTATAATTAATGTATACAAAATATTGCAAAACATTTGAAAAGAGTAACGGTGGAGTTTCTTGTCCATTCTTCTCCATACGAAACTACCTTTTGGAAAGGGCAAGTAGAATCAATTCTATTTTCTTGTTCATTTTGACGTTCAATAGTGCCTTTTATGTGCCTATGAAATAAATGATTTGTGTTTGACTACCTATAAAAAAACTCAATATGCAAGGATATAAAGCTAGTTACCTGAGCAAAGCACAGTCCAATAGTGCCAGTCCCGCAGCATATATCGACCACCGTAGACTCTTTTTGCACCTGACTCATCTCTATAGCGCTCCGGTACAAAACGTCGGCGCCCGCGGTGTTCACCTACAATCAAACTTGAAATTAAGACGCAGATTTGTTATTTTGAGTGTTAGTTTTTGGCTAAGCTACGGTTATTGTTAGTTCTTTCTACCATGCAATAGCGAAGTAAAACTATGGAATTGTTAATTATTATTATTTCTACACTTATATCTATAATTTTTAAGATGTACAGTCGCCAGCAAGTCAACCTACACGAAACTGTCAAAACCTTACAAAACTGTGTAAACCTTAAAATGTTGTTGGTTAAGTTCAAAATCGAATGAGAAAATCTGACTGTTTGTGGTAACTTGATGTGCTGGCGACTGTACATAATAAAGAGTATTCTATTATGTGTCTTTTTAGGGTTCCATAGCCAAATGGTAAAAACGCAACCATTATACTCGTATTTTCGTCATTTCCGTGTGGTCATCTGGTCCGTCTGTCCGAATGTCCCTTGGTTTCAAATAGAAGTACTATTTGAAACCAAGGGACATTTCGGGAAAGGGACATTTCGGGAAAGGGACATTTCGGGAAGGGAGCATTTTGGGAAATGGATGTTTCGGGAAAGGGACATTCTGAGAAATGGACATTATGGGAAGGGGACATTTCAGGAAAGGGACTTTGAAACCAAGGGATATTTTGGGAAAGGGACATTCTGAGCCTGAACGCTGAAAACCATTTGAACTGAACCTAGCCATTTCCCAACAATTTTGGGGTTGGCTTCCAGTCCAACCGGATGCAGCTGAATATCATTATTTTACATGGATCCACTGCCTGTCTGACCTCCACAATCCAGTTACTGGGTAATACGATACCCCTTGGTAAGATTGGTTGACAGACTTTCGGACTTCTGAGGACCCGCAACGACAGTCAAAGATCCACGAATGACAGCCGGGACTAACGGCTTAACGTGCTTTCCGAGGCACGGAGGGTTATCGATATGTAAAGATGGTCACCCAGCCACGGATCAACCGCGGCAAGCGTAGCTTAATCTTATTGATCGACTCGATCAGCTGTCATTATTTAGCCACGAGCCCCCCTCTTTCACTGTATCAATGAAAATTAGAATGGAGGTGTATTCTATGCACCACTTAACTTGCCCACTTGCTTTTTTTTTGTAGAGAAATTGCATGAAGCGAAGCATCAAAATAAATGTGCGAGGGCGTGGTGCGAAAGGAAGCAACCCTGGTGAAGACAAATAGTGCTAACTGAAAGTCACTACACCAGCGGTCACAAATATATCGCACGCATGTTACAAGTCTCATAAATGTGCAGTTATGGGGTAAGAAATACTTAAAATAATAATAAAATCAGCGATCGATAATAAATCGTCCGTGATTTTATAAGTCTCTTAAATGTATGTTTTATGAGGTAAGAAATAATTTTGATGTGAAATAAAATTACAATCCCAAAATTTGGACTACAGTGTGGACCAAATACAAAAATTGCAATACTCCCTTTCAGTTTAGGCATACTGTATACATAATGTTTACCTGTAAAATATTGATAAAGCAATGTATATGAAAAGTAAACACCCGAAGTGTTTACTTTTCAGACGGAACTTCCCAGTCAACTTTACAGACAAAAATTACAATACTCCCTTTCAGTTCAGGCAAACTGTATACATAATGTGTACCTGTAAAATATTGACAAAGCAATGTATATGAAAAGTAAACTCCCGGAGTGTTTACTTTTCAGACGGAACTTCCCAGTCAACTTTACAGTCAAACTTACCTGGAAGAACGCCTCGGGCGATATCCTGAACCGTTTTCCGAGAATAGTGTCAATAATGTGTGTGGAGCCTGACAGATGTACTGGTTTAGATGCGTCTTCTCCAACCCGTCTGCAAGATAACGTAACGTAAGCTTATAAATATAAATCATCGGACCTACCGCAGTTTGACTATAAATAAAAACTTTTTTCCAAAAAAACAACCGACTTCCAAAAAAAACACTAAAAGACGTGAAAAAAAACTTTAATTTCGGAAGTCGGTGGCCAAAAACGAAAATACAAAACCAAAGACACCGACTTCCGAAATTAAAGTTATTTTTCACGTCTTTTAGTGTTTCTTTTGGAAGTCGGTTGTTTTTTTGGAAAAAAGTTTTTATTTTTCACTTTTTAGTAGCGGTACCTACCCCACACAAATTCGTATACCACTACTTGGTATGTAAATAACAGTGACAGGAAATCTGGTCAGACCTTGATCAAATTTAAATGGGACCACATGTAAAGCACCACCTATCAAATAAAAAAAGAATCATCCAAATCGGTTCACCCAAAAAAAAGTTCTGAGCTAACACAAATAAAAATAAATAAAAAAACAGACGAATTGAGAACCTCCTCCTTTTTGTGAAGTCGGTTAAAAAGTGAAAATAATTGCATTTGATCCTTAACCTACCTTTTAACAATCAGTTCGAAGTACAAAGACTTGATGCCACACGCGATAGCTTCCTCTGAATTAAAATGGTCAATTAAATCCTTCTTGATTTCATCAAGTTCTTGTTCTGTCAGTGCCTTGAAATAAAAAGAGAGGTTATGAAAAAAATTAAGAGAAAATAGCGCAGTTATTTACCGGGACTGAGGGAGCCCGCCAGAAAACTAACAGAGACAAACACATGGAGTTACAGAGCACTGTCAGGGCCCTATCCCTTTGTATAGTGAGTTGTGAATTATTTGGTAGACAGCCAGTATTTTGACAGGTGTTTAAGTAGCGCTAGTAGCGGTGAGAGCAGTGGTGGCCCAGTGGTTGGTATCGGCCCCGACTTACGGGTTGTAGGTTGTGGGTTCGAACCCAGGCAGGCGTTTTGCTTTGTGTAAATAATTTCAACACCACTGCTCTCAAAACGGTGAAGAGAAACATCGTGAGGAAACCAGCATGTCCTAGAACCAAAAATTCGAAGACATGTGACACCTACCAACCCGCACTGGGCCCGCGTGGTAGATTACAGCCCATTCCCTCACAAAGAGAGGAGGCCTGTGTCCCAGCAGTGGGAACACTATAGGCTGATTATGCTAGTAGCAGTTGCACAAATAAAAAAACTGCGTCAACTAACCTGAGGATGCATAACAACAATCAGCATGACTTCCCCGGTCGAAGTCGAGTCCCGTACAGTAAGATACCTCCAATGTCCAGAATAGTCTGCTGGGGAAAACGGCGCCAGCTTTGACTTGCGGACAAACTCTTGGAATAGCTGAAATGCAGCTGAATTAATACAACATTATAATGTTGAAAATGTGTGAAAGCCTAATCATATAAAATGTTTCTGTGAATACTGGGGGCCTTATCGGTGGCGATTTGCGAGCGTGTTTCTTAGTGAGGCAATCGGTGCGCTAGCCGCATATGCGCAGCGAGTTCGTTGAGGGTGCACAACGTACTCGCTGTGTATTACAGCCAGAGCGATAAGGCCCTTAGATTTACTTAAAAAAATGTTGAAGATGAAGTATACACAACTTTAAGAGAAGTGCAAAGATGAATGCATGTACAACATAAGTCAGAGGCATGATTTCCACATGGTAGCTGAATTCATTGCATTTAAGGAATTACATTTTATACTTATCTCTAAATAACATTGACAATTGAAAAGAAGTAAATAAAAATATTATCTACTAACCAAAACAGCCTTCTTGGTCTGCTCAGAAATGTGAATCATGCCTTGTATCGGACCAACTCCTACAGTACCCGTTACATAACTCCCCAGCCTGAACCCTACAGTAGGCAACTTGGACTCCTCATCAATCCCAACAGTGAACTCACACTTGTTTCTGTACCCCTCAGTCACAGGCGACTTCTCAATAGGCCTTAGCTCAAAACTTAGGCCTGCGTGCTGTTTCCTTTTAGTCTCAATTTCATGACGCCTACTTTTGTCTATTTTCCATATCTCATTGTCGAATTTCATAAGAACATTTTTTATATCTTTTTCTTTCTGTTTTAACTGTAACCAAAAAAAAGTAGCTATGAAGCATCTTTCTTTATTATTTAAGCGAGGTGTACACATGCCAGTGATGCCAGTAGCTTGCACAATGACATCCCAGTAGGTTGAATGCCATAACAACTTCTGAGAGATTACTATGCATAGCCCCAGATCTAGCGGGGGCAAACCGGGGCTCATGCCCCGGGCGCTAAATTCAAGCGTGGCAGACAAGTGCACCACCCAGCGCATCGCAACGCTACGATAAGTGAGATGCACAGCACTTATTATCTTTCTCTGCGGGTGGCACACTGAGGAAATCACTACGTGATTAGCGTAGGCATCGATCGTCAAACGGTGTGAGCGGGTTGTGGGCGGAGCAGTTGAATTCTGCCAGGAACTCCGTTTTTTAAGCACATGCTCCACTTTTATTTGGCGATATGAAAATGTTAGCTTTCCATCTCTTGCCACAGATCTCAGCCGCGGCAAACCAGAGGCGGATGAACGCCTCTGTCACCTCTGTGGCCAAAATTTTAAGGAACAAATCCATTATTTTAGAAATATTACTTCGCGTAGCGGGGGCGCCGGTCGTTTCGCCCTTTTCGACGCCTGTAAGTACAAAGGCGACACGATTTCCTTTAACTTTTTACCACAGCGCTGGCACAGCTGTTGGATTGGAGCATTATCGATCGATAAAATTTTACTAATGTTTCTGGCAAAATCTTCGAGCTCGCTTTGCACGGTCTTACAGCCTACCTACTCTCAATTCTTAAAACTTCTCGGACTTAAAAAATCGAACTTATCTGAGGCAAAGTGCTAAAACTTTCGCGCTGGCGTCGCTCACTAGTGCATTCTAGATTGTCTTAATTGGTGTTAAACTTTTCCGCATAAGTCGAATGTGATCTAAACGATCGAACAATCATGACAGTCAGATTAATTATGAAATGAAATGAAATTTATTGACAAGGCCATCGATTTTATTGCAGAACGAAAGGCTCAAAGTGTAATTTTTTTATTCTAATCTTCTACTAATAATAAAGCTGAAGAGTTTTTTTGGTTGAACGCGCTAATCTCTTGAACTAGCAGTCTGATTTGAAAAATCTTGTTTTTTTTTTATAGCCCAATTCTTGAGGAAGGTTATAGGTATTTAACATCACATTACGACCCTTAGAAACCGAACAGTAAGATAAAAAGAAAGAACGCTAAGCGAAAAGGAAGTAGTATCGTGGGCGAGTGATACGCAGCGACGCGGTGGGTCGGGGGCCGAAGTTTCATGCGGTCGATGTCGCGTCAACAGAAGCTAGTAACTAACTATGCTATAATCCCACGATTTATTTCAAATATCCTGTCCTATCCTAATTAAAATAACTGTTCGACATGTCCATGTATAAGTTAAAGGATTGGCGGGGCGGGAGGTGGCAGACTGCACGTTTTGTCCCGCCCCCGATAAAATTATGGATCCGGGGCTGGCATGCTCTCAATATGTTATGAGAAGTGTCCGGTGATTTTGGACTATCTGCAGTGCAACTATTAGTATTAACTTTACGAACTTTGGACTTGAACTGCTTTGTCAATGATTATGGGAATTATTATTAGCCCTGAATGGTGATAACAACAATGGCATTCATTACATGCCATTGTGCAAGCCTACTGGTGGTTATAGCTTCAAAGATTGTGATGAAAAAGTGGTACAAACACATGTTATACCTGT
The DNA here is from genome assembly GCA_916610205.1 of Griposia aprilina. Taxonomy (NCBI): domain Eukaryota; kingdom Metazoa; phylum Arthropoda; class Insecta; order Lepidoptera; family Noctuidae; genus Griposia; species Griposia aprilina. Next base: position 17,191,545 of record OU744294.1, read on the forward strand.
TCCTCATAATCCATAAGCCAGAAAGGAGTGGTGGCATCCTTCAACCTCTCCTCTTGACTCCTGCTAAGATCTTCTTTCTTCTTCTTAGGGTCTGTAACCTCTTCATCTTGTTTCCTCTTCCTTACTAGAGGATCTGGAGCTGGCTTTGCTTCTTCTGCTATTAGGGTTTTTCCTAAAATTATAAATGGTTAAAAAAAAACTTTCAGTTATCATAACATTGGTACTCAGTTACCATGCTAGAATTATTTATTGTCTAGTCTTTGATCAATATTGTCATGAAAAAAAATTAAATTATATTTGTATTGCAAAACATAAAAAAGTGAATATTAAGGACTAATGCTAATGGTTAGAGCTGTGTGCCATGCTTTTAGTAGTCATAGAGGTGGCTCATTAAACTAGGGCAGGGTTCATAAATTTTGTGTGCAGAAAAAAAATTGAAACATTTACCTTTCCATAAATACCCATTGAGTGCTTCAATAGCTTTCTTGCGTTCCTCATCATTCTGGAAGCATGCATATAACCAGTGGCTGCCATTCTTTGGTCTCTTGATCTTGCTTGTGTTTAGTCCCAGTTTTTGATTCATTAATTTTTTTAATTCCTAAAAATGTTAATTGAAGACATACAGCCATCATTTAATACTTTTTTTCCTTAACAATAGACCACGCCGTATGGGATAGGATAGCAAGCAGTCTTTATCCAATACAATATTGAAATGAAACTTTTTAATAAATATGTTGACCTAAAATGGAATATAATTCTCGAAAAATATATTAGTGGTACTAAGCTGCTCATATTCTTATCATTATGTGTGAATTCTGTTTAGTTCAACAGTTATTTTACTTCCATGTTCAATGTTTATTCACAATATGCTCGATTTTAAACAACATGTAAATGTTGTTTATGTACAAAAAAAAAAATTGCAGTGCAGTGTACATTATTAATGTTCCAGTAATGAAAGCTACATAATTTAATAAAATTTATTATAAAAAAACAAGTTGTATACATACAGCTATTCCGTAAAACTTGGGTAGTCCACGAAGTTCAATTTTAAAGTTTTCCGAAGAGAACCCTCCTCGGTCTAAATAAGCATATTCTTCTTCAACTTTCTCTTCTTTAGGTTTTTCGTTAGCTATTTCAACTGTTCCATTTTCCTCAGACATTGTTAATTCTTAAATAAAACAAAATTAAATTCTTAAAAACTTTTTACTTTCCTATACTTTTGAGGTTATGTTTCTGACGTAATTTCAAGCATTTTCTGTTGACATCTATGGATCGGGAAATTGTGGAAGTGTGACAGAGAAAGAAGAACAGTAATGCTAAATAATACAAACTGAGTCAGTTTACAGTTTATGATTCGTTTAGAAATAAACAATGTTGCATTTAAATCTTAGCAAAAAAATCAGTAAGAAAATCATCCCCGCTTTACTTTACTTTTTTTTTGTACGTGAAGCAGAGATGTGAGTGGAAACGCCGGGAGGGGACGCCCTAGGAAGACATATAGTGACCTTATTTGTGATGTTCTTCAGAAAGGTCAGGTGCGTAGTGCGTAGTACTCGCAACCGGCGTGCGTATGAACGTAAACGGGGCAAAAGGAGTATATAAGGATCGTAGCAGGTGGCGTTCTGTAGTTTCAGCCTACCCCCATGGGAAGAAGGCGTGAGTATAAGTATGTATGTACAATATGAAGCGGAGGTAATATTTTTTACCACTTTTTGTATCTTTGTAGGCGCGATTAATGCATAACGATGCCAAACTAGGTACAGCTTTTTAGTACTGTCTCTGGGTTAAACCACGGACAGACAAACGGACTTGGCCAGACTTTATTGTGTGGCCAAGTCCGTCTGTTTGGCCGTGGTTTCAAGGAACCCTTATAGGTTACTTGTTTTACTACGGAAACAGTAAAAAGACGCCACCACAAAGGCTGACATTGCTGTCCTCAAGGGAAAGGCACACGAATTATGCAATGATGCAAGTGCATGATGACATCATGTTCCCATAGACATTTTTAATGTTTGGGGCCAATACACTGACCCTAAGCACTGTACTATACGGACCGGCGATTTTTCATAGCAGCCATTTTTTTTTTTGGTAATTGTGGGTAGGTGCTCTTTTTCGTATCTTTATATTAAAACTCCAAACCTAGTAAAACCATATAGCCAGGAAAACAATCGCCAAAAGTTTATTTCGGTATTGATGTGATAATGGGAGTATTAAGGGTAGGGAAGTTCACGTGGTGTGTCTAAATTGGTTTCCAAACAATGACATCTTCAAGGTCAACACCCTAAAAGTCAAGGTCAAACCAAAATATGCTTTAATCTGGGAATATTTTCGGTCTGCAAGGTTTGAAGAAAAGAAACCTAACACGAAGGAGATGACCGGGGCTCGTTCGCTCACTCCGCTAACTTGAGCCCCCGTCATCCCCATCAACCTTAACCAGTTCGAGTCGGGTTGTCCCAACTAGCGTTGCCGGAGAGAATTATTCCGAAGTATTCCCGTCGTATTATTCGCGAAACATTCGGAAGTATTGAGTAGTATTCGGAATTATTCCCCGAGAAGAATTACAAGGAAAATATTTAGATAAGTACATATTAGAATAGTTAGAATGAACCGCTGAGTCACGAGGCGGTATGCCACAGTTGCCATAATATAATCACGCTGACCGACATCGGCTAAGTAGGCTACTTATTGGATCACCTGGTAGAGTCCGACTATTGACCGCGAGATGGCAGCGCAATTACCATTGCAAATTACATATGTTCCGCGTTAGTGATTGTGTATTCATACTCACGAATCTTTAAATGATTTAAACCTAAACCTAATCTTCCTTCCTTCCTAACCTTAGTCACCGCAGCAGCAGAAAGCGCACGCAGGCGAGCACTACCGACGGAAGTTGTACAGTTACAGCTTTTACTTTTACCCGCTAGATGGCATTAATGTCTTATTACTACGCGTTCATTCATAAAAATGAGTATAATACGATTTGAAAACTTCCGAATATTTCTTTCATCTACTTAGATATGTACTTACGTAATAAGTTTTCTACAAAGAAATATAATTTTTTACTTAGTAAGTACGTATCTAGGCCCTAGATACGTACTTTAAACTACGTATAACGTATACGTACTTACTTTTATCTTACTTAACTAATTATTTACGTTTTTTCCATTAAATCGTAAAGCAAAAACATTTTTACGAAGTAAACTAAACTTGTAAATAACATCCGGACAAAATCGGCCCATTCTAAACTCAATCATAGTAAAAATAAAATAATGAGTAGTCACAAGTAGATAACTACTTACAGGGAAATATTCCCGCATTGTAGGTACGTAGGAATCGAATTATACTTCGTTGAATATATGAAAGAACAACGACGGCTGCGGGGCTCAGTGGGTGTGCTATTGTTACGTGCAGGCGAGCGCTGGCCTCGCCGAACGATTAACGAGGGATGTTCTCCATTTATAGTCTACTCTAGCCCGCTAGATGGCGTTAATTTAAGTAGCGGCATGGCGAAATATCTGCCTAACGTAACGGCGAGTCTCCTCAAGCTACATAAGCACACGAGTATATTCGTAACTACTGGGAATCATTTAATTCTTAGGTAATAAAATGTAGGTTACCTACTTCATACTTACAAAAATGATTTTACGCTGCTTTTTGGCTGCGGTAGTATTCCTTCCAATCGAAGTATTCTTTTGAATGTTTCCGAATACTTCCGAAGTTTTTGCAACGCTAGTCCCAACTCCCGGGCTCGCTCTTGCTTCATAATTGACTTAATTACGGTAGCCAGCTATTTAAAAGTTAATTAAAGATAAAAACTTACTATATTTATACTAAAGACCATTAAAATCCGCTGTCACTTTGTCTGAACGTAAGACGGATTAACCTAGAAGTGACAATCGTAAATTTTCTGTGATAAAATGTCAATTTTATTACGTAAATATGTAGAATTTTTTGAAACAAGGTTTTTTTTCTCAAAAACCTAGCTGTGGCATTTTGCCAAAAGCGTTTTTGGGTAAATCTTTCAAACGTCAGCTATCATTATCCTGATGATTTTGAATTTTTGACAGATTTTCAGTACCTAATCTGTCAAAAATTCAAAATCATCAGGATAATGATATCTGACGTTTGAAAGATTTAGGTACCCTCAATGAGGAAACTAATACGCAAAAAAAAAACTTCGCAACGCGCGGTCTCTAAAGTACAGTGGAGCCGTATCGCTACTCGTGGAGAAGTTAGAAAATAATAAATATCTCAATTTAAACAAGTCATATATATATTTTTTACATATGCAATAAATAGATTAAAATAAATTAGTAATTCACAATAGATTTTGAAAATTCTTGGTACAAAAGGTTAATCTAGTTACATGGAAGTACGATAGACTAGTCACGAGTACGACATTGGAATAGCACATTATGAGGTATAAAGTCTATATTTTATAACTAGGTAAACTTATTTGAAATTTTCTCTGAGAGCCCACAAAAAGTAAACATAAAACATTGTTTCTTGGGAGATAAACATAGATTTACGTTTTCCTATAATTATAGGAGAAACTCTTCCGAAGATAAAGAGCTCTAGGCAGAGCTCTTTATCCAGCCATCTAACAAGATCCTCTTGATATGTTGATCCAAGCTCTTGGCAACAAGGCCTTTGGCCCCATAATGTTGAGTTTTTTTTTATCAGTGTGGTGCTCTCAGTTTTGACGCTTTTTCGTTTGCTAGCGATTTCTTCCCTAAATAATTAAGCGTAGCATTAAATATATGTGCGTCTAAATATTATTGCGTTCTTATAATCAAGTAAATAACATAAAGATAGACTTTAAAGCCTTGGCCTCAAAAATAAAGCTTAGTACAAATGGTCATGCCATTAATGTACGCGAAATACACTGTCAGAAATAGGCTAGATAAATTATTTTAATATTGATAACGCGCGAATATCTGAATTTTACCTAACAATAAAATGGAAACTAAATATATAATCCCATTTTTACATTGTGTTGTGTTGTGTGGGCTAGAGCTTGCTATAAATATCCGCATAATTTATTACATGGAGGAATAGATAAGTATCAAAAATAGCAATAAGTACATTGGACTGCCTCGCTGTCGTTGAGGACTATTATCGATGAGGCCAAGATTTTTTCCAAGAAAATAAATACAACGCAAAAACTTTTATTATTACTCACGAATTATTGTACTAACCTTGTTGTTTATTAAAAAGTCACAGAGCCTTTTGGTTTAGATTCTTCGAAAAATAGGAAGAGGTACACGGACATACATTTACAAGTAATCAATACTGCACTACTGCATAACCTATTGAATCACTTGGGTTGCAGTACACCCCAAAGAAGTACCAACAAGTGCATGGAAAAAGAAATGGTACTCCATATATAATCGAAACTGTGCGTATCATACACCCGAAGCTGTAGGATAATAGTGCCATGCGTCATGTTCGTGAACGGGCGCCGTCAGTAGGGACTGGTCAACTCTTGGCTGCCACGGCTTATTTTATTTTAATTTTTTAAATTGTTTTTTTATCTTTTTATTACGGATACTTTAAACGTGCACGTCTTTCTACATCATTCTCACATTTTTAATTTGAACATGAATGATGTAAATAATTTGTTTTTTGTAAGTATATATTGATTTAAAAGAGTGTCCATGGAGTTTCTTGCCCGTTCTTCTCCATAGGTACCTACTACGCTTTGGAATGGGCAAGTAGCTTCATTTTTCTGACTGACTGACCCTTTGACAATTCAAAAGTGCCTGTAATTGGTTTATTTGAAATAAATGCTTTGAGTTTGAGTTTTGAGTTTGAGTGCGATTTTGAACGCAGTCGGGGCGGGAGTTTTTTTTTCTGTACAAAGTAATATTTCCTTTTTTTCCACTACGCGCCGTTCAGACCAAGGCGGTAGCGGGCGCGGCCTTATGTCAGGTAGTACACATTGTACAGTGTTACTGATGAAAATCTAACGTGCTGTCTGACATAAGTCCGCGCCCGCGACAATTTCTGTCTGAACAGAGCTTTAAGCGACGGGTATAGTGTGGTACTTCCCAACAAGGAGGCTTTAGTCTAATTAATGAGTGGTCCCATTCTTCGCAAACATATTCTTAAGCGCATCTTTGTCCTGATCCTCCTTCTCTCTCCGTAATTTCTTTATTAGTTCCAGTTCTTTATCAACTGTAGCAGCCATGGACGGATTCAGTGACTTTAATCTTTTGAAGTCATCTTCAGCATCGTCAGGGTTCCATGCACCAATGTGTGCCTTACCTCTTCTGTATAGTGCTTTTTCATTATCTAAAAAGTATAATTTAGAAAAGTTTGAAATATAACTAAAGCAGGACACTTTTCTAAAGTTGTAATAATAATTAATAAATTAATACCTTTTTCAAATTCAAGAACAGTGCTACAATGTTCTATGACCGAATAAAATTCTCCATTTAATAGTTTGCACTGAGCATAGTTGAGTAGTATGGGCAATTTTATTTTATTCAAATCCCCCCATTCGTCATCGCCTTTTCTTTCCCTGTAATGAATGAGATGAAGAGATGAATTAGATAATATATAATACGATTGAACAGTTCGAGAAACATTCAAGTGTATCAATGCGCAATGCTAGAATATTCTACTTACTATAATAAGCTTTGCTCAAAATGTATATTCAAAGAACTAAACTTGACAAATATGTATATTCTAAAAACAAGATTTATAGATTACCCTTAATTAAAAAAAAAAAACCTGAAGTACCAAAAGGATATTTCAATTGGAATTTTTATACTTAACTGTAATCTCTAATTTACCTGATCATAAGCTGTTCACAGATAGCTAAAGCCTCATTGTAAGCCTCCTCTGCCTCTTTGTACTTTTTCTGCACATACATCTTGTTGCCTTTCTCTCTGAGCGTTGGTACAAAGTCTATGCGCTGTTGAGCATTTAGCTGCCACAACTCTTTTTCGTACTCGTCTGATCTTTCTACTTTCAGGATTTCTGGAGAAAGAAAGAAAAAAGTAGTGTAAGAAAAATACAAGTTCATAGTTTATTTATTTGAGTATAGTCGAAATAAACCTATTGCTGCTGAAATGTTGAATCTTCTAAATCAACATTTACTAAAACTCATTACAAGCTTTTATTGTATAACTTGCAATGTTTGTATGTATGTTGTCTTCTTCAATTTTGAATTAATAAACAAGTATGTGTGTTAATGAGAGCTTTGAGTGCATTGCTTATCAAATAGTGCAAAAAAAAAACATTAAAAAGCAGACTCAGGGAAGGCAGAAAATACTGGTAGGAATCTACTTATTGAAACCAAATCATTATCAAAAACCAATCAACCTTGGCTCCTAAATTCTAATCATTTGATTAGATATCAGTGAAGTGAACCTATTTCTTTGATTAATGCGCCTGTTTATGTTGTATTGAACTTCCTTAGCATAATTTTCTGTATTCTGATGAGAAAATCTATAGCACCAGAACTAAGTGATCTTGTTTAGAAACCAGCACCCTTATTGTGTAACACACTATCAATCACAATCTAAGTCATTTTAAAGCCTATTATTTGCTAATCCATTGCTTCATATGATTGAAAAAAAAAAACTACTCAACAATGTAGATAACGCAATCAATGATGTTGAACTGTCAAAATGAAAGCCATTTCTACTGTTAGTGTGTTACGCCATTACCCGAAGGACAAAATTAACATGCAGACATAGTTCATTAGAAATAAACTATTCTATTGTTTTGTTTTGAATGTAGGTTATTGATTAGAGATCTTAAGCAATGAGGCTATCTCTGTACTGTCTCTTGGTTGTCATAGTGATTTTGCAAAAAGGACTATATTATTGTGTATTGCTGATCTAGGCTAGCCTTATTTTCCTGGCCTTATCAATAAAGTGTCCTTTTCAAGTGACTTCATTTTCTGTATTATTGTTTGAATTGAAACCGCAGTACTAAAGCAAAAATATTTTAAAGTATAGTTCAAGCTTAACAAGAGATGAGCCAGCTAAATCCCAGTATGATTTTAAGGTAAAAGAATAATTCTCACCTATAATAAACTCCAAATCACAAGGGTCCTTCATCAAATCATCTAAGTCTCGGTGGCCCAGACCTTCAGTGTGCAGTGTCATGGTACAGGAGTGCTTTATCCTTTTGGGGTCCTGTCCCAACTCTCGCAGGGTTTTTGATATGAATGGGTAACTGAAGACTAGCTGTGGGTACAAACATAATGGATGTTTACTATATTTGGGCTTTATGTCCTAAGGTTTTCTTTAGGAAACTATAGTATAAAGAAATTACAAATAATAAAATGAAACCAAGAAAACTGAAATGATATTTAATTTTTCAAAAAGGTTTTTTTAATATTTCTCTACCTATGTGTTTATGTTCCAATTGAGGTCCTTAGTCTTAAAAGTTTGAAATTGTTTTTTCTTTGTATATCCTCAAAATATGTGCTAAATTAATTACTTGTTATTTTATGCAATGACGAGGAAAATCAGTCATAGTATTTTATGATTACCACGCACAATGGTCCACATGAAGGACTAAGTGCGGAAACCATACCCATAAAGAAGAAGAAGAAGAAGATTTTATGATTATGCAATTTGATGCATCTCTGCACATTCAACACGGGTGAAAACTTTGTTGAACACGAAGAAGCAAACCATAACACAATACAATTGGTTATTTGTTTTCGTTTGTTTACTGGGCTGCTTATTTCCTTCCACATGATAATAAAGTTAAACAGTCTCTTACCTCTTTCTGAACCTTAAAGCTGGACACTTCTCCAACGGCCATCATCTTGACAATAGTTTCCCAAACCTCCAGCTTGAACTTGTGACCCATCACCAAAACCATGGGCTCTTGCTTTCCGATTTTCCTGCTATCATCCAACAGGACTCTTTCCGTCCCAAGCTTCCATGTTTGGAAGTGGAAATGCACCTGCAGTGATAACGTTCGTTTTGGTCAAATTGTTTACTGTATAATTTTAGGATAATGTAAATAATGATTTTACCTTACTGCCATTTGCGATGGGGATGTATTTTTGTCCAGCGTAGATTAGATTTTTAACTATAGGAGCGACTTGAGTCATTTCACTAGATTCATATGGCACAATTTATAAGAAAATGTGTTTGTTTTTAATCACAACCCTATGCGATTTTTGGCGTATTCGGATGGATGGTAGGGATGACATGATTGACAGGATGCCAATGATGCCATAAAAAAATACATTGTGTTGACAGATATCACTACAGTCCAATGTTGCTGTGCTTATCACTGTAATTATGTACATTTGTACACACGGCTACACATCAAGTTAGACACCCTATATACCCTTACCTACGCTACCAGCAATACAGAGAATTGTAGGAAAGGGACTGAGTATCGTGGCATCGGCCAATTGCAGCATTTGCTGCGTTGCACCTACGCACACAGATGCACTTTTTTTGGCAAAAATTTTCGTTACTATAGTTTCGCTCGTGTTTAGTGTTTTGTTCTATGCCAGTCAGTTCCGAAAATCAATCGTCTATGCAAAATTACATTGATGTATTCATTGCTTCGTTGTGTCGTAAAGAAGGGAAAAACAGTTTAAAATTGATGATAAATATTATGATTATCTCAGTTTAAAATGAAGAAATATGTGTTTCACTGATTTTATATAATAAATGGCGTTACAAAAGGGATTGAAAGTTTGTATGAAAATCCTTCGTTTTGAAGTTAGATGTATTAAAGTTCATATTTAGCTTTATGGTTGAAAATGAAAAAATCGATATATGTTTCAGTGTTTTCGTAAAATCAACCCTGGTGGTAAAATAGGAGTTTAAAGTTTCTATGAAAATCCAAAATGAAGTAATTTCCGAATTACACGCGTGCTTGCTAACCGTGGGGAAATGCTAGAAAACTCTATACTCCATTTGAAATAAGATTTTAAAAATAAATAAGCTTTTTTACAGTCCATTCAACCGATTTTGACTTAGATTGCGTTAGTGGCATGACAAATGGCAGCTGCAGTAAACAGTTCGTATTGTAACCACGTTTTTGCTTTTAATGCCATCCTTATGTCTACGGCGTAGAAGTCAAAATCGGTTGAACGTACTGTAAAAAAGGTTTATATAAATTTCTAATCTTATTTCAAATAGAGTTTAAATAGTATAAAACAAATTCGCTTCCCGCCGTCTGTAGGTACGCTTTTAATGCGGTTTTCATCAATAGACAGAGCGATTCAAGAGAAAGGTTTATATGTATAATACATGCATATCTAGTATAAGCATATAGTTTACTTTTGGAGCGTGCTTCCTTAGCGGTCACTCTGTGAAACCCAAGGGAGCGCCCTCCACCGGTTGGGATCCCATGTATAGAGTCTAGACTCTAAATATAGAAACAAAACGGAAGCCTTTCTCTCATCTCATCATTGCGATGCGACGCGACTCTTGTAGAAAAATTTCCATGAAGTTTTCATAGAAATTGTTTTACTAGAATCGCGTCATGCTGTCGCATCGCAATGATTATATGAGTTAATAATACAAAAGGAAAGAAGTGAAACAATCTTATTTAGAAACTCATGTGTGTACTGGCCATCCAGTACCGATTGACACTGTATGTCCTTTAGTATTTTTACCTATAACAGTTGTATCAAATAAAAGCGATAGCTTTGGTCATGCGTATATTTGAATAAATAAATCCCTCACATTTAAAAACCAAAACCTAGGTAAAAAAGCTTACAATTTCAATTTCAAATAAAAATAAGAGATAAGTATTAATAATTTTGTTTGTTTGCCAATACTAAATAATTTTATAAAAAACAACGTTGCCAGCCTTTTTGCTCAATTTCATTATGATTTCTATTAGTAAATAAATTATATGACACAATCGAGAAAACCGTAAATCAGTGATAGTAATAGAATACCATTTCTTGGTATTTCTTTCCGGTAGTAGTAGTCTCCTTTAGGGGTACTGTGGTCTAAATACTCTGTGGTAATAGTTCATTCTCACTCTTTTCATTCGTGTCATATTTTCAAGCGAAAATTATAGTTTTACTAGATTGTAGAATTTACAATTATTCTAGCATTTAATTTAATAAACAATTATTTAAGTATACAGGATTACTGTTTCTAGTTAACTTTAAGTTATAATGGCTGATTTTCTGGAATCTGAGGCGGAGGAAAGCGAGGTTAGTGAAAAACTTCATCGAGCTTGTGTTCGTGACATGGGATTACGATTGCATAGTGGCTAACCATGGTTGTTGGTTGATTGTAGGTTGATTCTGAAGATGAACAGCCAGTGGAGCGCAAGAAACCAAAGCGCAAAGCTGCCGTGCAAAGTGATGATGAGGATGAGGACGAAGAAGGTATTGTTGACATCGTGTACTTTCTCTTGCATTATAAAGTCATTTTTATCATTTGTTCAACATAATTGCGTGACTCCGCACCGTTATGTTGATAGTCGCCGCTTATGACGCTTAACTATTCTGTAGAGATCATTTTCAATAAGAATGAAATATGGCCTGAATTTGCAGAAACCAATTTGACACACTTTTCTAGCCATGTGACTAAATATATATTTTACAGTTATTTGAATGTTTTGGACAACATAGCATTTTCTTTGTATTGCCTAATGCCTATAGAAGTACATCATTAGTCTCCTATAATGATGTCCTTGGTTATGATTTTATTGGATGGTTATTGTCACCAAATTATGCTCCCACCTAAGTTATCAAACAAGTTTCTTTGCTTACTTTTATGCCTGACATATTAAAAATCATAAAGCTATAAAGACCCAAAGAAATGTATAAATTAATAGTCTATAAAATTAATGAAAATTTTACAGACTATTTTTTTATACATTTCTATATTATGATATTTTGTTTTATCTTTCTGTTATGAAACAGAAAAATAAACAAAATATCATAACCAAATACAATATGTAAAAACATTCACCAAGTAAGAACTACAATGTAAATATTGTTATAATTATTGTCTAAGTATTTTCCTCCCACACAAACCACAACATACCAGTTTCACTCCATAGCAACACAAATACTTCTCACAATCACAATTAACTTTTAAGTCGATTTGATACATATGCATACACATTCTTCTCCATGGAGATCTACGTTTTGGAATGGGCAACTAGCTTCAACTTTCTGACTAACTCACCGTCTCCTTGACAATTCAAAAGTACCTGTAAATGGTTTAATTGAAATGAATGCTTTGATTTTGAGTTTTGAGTTATATATGTTATCATCAGAATTATTATGCAATCATAAATATTTTGTAAAACATGTCAATCCCACTACAGTACACAGTCCTTCAAGATACAGGATTTATCTAGTTTGAAGGGCTTACTTATCTGTAATAGCAATACCCATGCCTTACTGAAACAACACTAATGTTCCATAAGCTAAGTCTTTTGGTAAATAAATGATTACTTACTTAATTTAAACTATACATACACACAAATTGTTTTAAACAATTCTTTGTCTTAATTGTTAATATGTCCATACAACATTTTTTTTTTTCATGACCTTTCACCACCATAGTAAAACATCACAACATTAAAGAAAAAATATCTATGTTGTTGTATAAATTTTATTGAGAAGCAGGACATACATTTTAATATTTGTTTGAAAATCTATTTACTAATTAAACATACCTTTTAGATGATGAAGAGCGTCTCCGAGAAGAACTTAAAGACTTGATAGATGATGCTCCTATAGAGGAGTCAGGCAGTGACGGAGAGGATTCTGACGCTAGTGCAGGACCAAAGAAAAGAAAAAAAAGTGATGATGAACTGGATGACCGGTTGGAGGACGAGGATTATGATCTTATTGAAGAGAATCTTGGTGTCAAAGTTGCAAGAGTAAGTATTGTTTATGAGGCGTCACATAAGAATTTATCCTGTACTAATCCTGTAGCTGTCTGTGAGTAATTTCTAGGCTCCACTGTACTTTATGGACCGTGCGTGTGAAGCTACAAATTATTTTTGTGTATGCGAGTATTTATTGAGTAAAAAAGCAATGAGAACTTAGGATGCAAGAGCTAGCCCAGAGATCTTGAGACTTGGGGCACCCTGGCTCAGACAGGTTAGGTTCGAAGTGAATGGCGTGGTTTAGTGAGTGCACGAAGTGAGCGAACAAAGATCCCGCCATCCCCTTCGAACCTAACCTATCTGAGTCGGGGTGCTCTAGGTCCGGACACATCTCGACTTCGTAAAAAGGCAATGCGAACGTAGGAAGCAAGAGCGAGCGAAGCGAGCTCGGATCTTGGGGCAGCCCGACTCGGACAGGTTAGGTTCGAAGGGGATGACGAGGTGCTCAAGTGAGCAAAGCAAGCAAACGAGCCCCTGTCATCTGCTTCATGTCAGGTTCCTGTAAGCCCTGCAGATAGAAAAAGGAGCCCCGCGAAGCGGGACTCCGTCTACTACGCCATACTTCAAAACATGATAGATTTTGACCTTGAAAATGTCGACCACAGAGCTTGTTACTAGGTAATTAATATTCACTAATATTGGTTTGACCTTGATTTTTGGGGTGTTTGATCTTGACTTTTAGAGCGTTGACCTTGACCTTGTAGATGTCATTAACCTCATTATTGCTAGGAAATCAATTTAGACTCGCCACATGAACATCCCTACTATTAATACTCCGAATATTCCACCAATCCGGATATAAACTTTAGGCGATATTTTTCTCGGCACCTTTGGTTTTGCTCGGTTTGGGGTTTTCAAAAATACACTAAAAAGGGTACGACCTACCAAAAATAAAATTATTATTATGAAAAATCCATAAAGTGTATCCATACAGTGCTCCAGTTTCTATATAATATGTATGGTGGCCATGGTGGGTGTAAAGCGTGCTACTAACCTTTCACAGTATTGTGAACTGTTACCACCACTAACCCTGTTTATCAATGTTCCAAATAAGATCCTAGAGTTTTATTATAAAAGGTATATTTAAAATCTCGTTGATTACACAAGTTGTGCAACTTTCTTAAACATAATTATTATAACAATGAGATGATACAATGTATTTTTATCCTACAGAACAAATTCAAGCGTCTGCGTAGATTGGAGGATGATGACAGTGACAATGAAGGGAATGATGACCCAGAGCTTGAAAGAGAAGTCATTGCTGAAAAGTTATTTGTTGGAGGATCAGATGACGTAAGTCATAATTAGAAACATAATATATTTATAAACGGTTTTCAAATACTGCAAAACTCTGCTCCAAGAGAAAAATTGGCTAAATTCTTTTTAAATATTTTATTATAATATTCAGATTCATAAATTATGTTGCAAATTGCAACATCATTTGTAGCTCCGAGAGTTCACATAATAAACCTTGTTGTCTGTTAATTAAAATGTCTAATCAATTGAATTATTGAACTTGTTTTTGTTTTATTGAACTTGTTTTTGTTCCACAAATCATATTTGCTGTAGATATGCTGATCAGAAACCAAATCATTTATTTACCTACTGGAAAGGTGAAAGTCTAATAATATTATGATTCATCTGTTTAAAATTCTCTCTGGTTTTTAAACACTCAATGATTTATCTTTAGGAGGATGAAAACCGCTCAGAATCAGCGGCGCCCCGTGGCGAAGCTGAATACGATGATGATAATGAGGACCTGGAGTCAGATGCAGATGATTTCATTGTAGATGATGATGGAAGACCCATTGCTGAACGCAAGAAGAAGAGGAAACCTATATTTACTGATGCGTAAGTATGAATGTGGGACTAAGAGAGTGAGGGAAGAGAGAGTGCACCTGTCTGTGTACACTATAATATATCCGTGTTTACTTGTGGTAAGAACTAAGAAGTATGTACTCCTGTACTCACATGAGCTTTATAAGGGTTCCTTAAGTTGTATCTGATTCCACTGGAGAATGTAACGCGACGAGATTGCTAATTTCGGTTCATCAACTTACAAGATACTGCAATGAGCAAAACAAGAATTTCATAGATAATAGTTGTTTAACTTTATACTATGTTAACTTTTTTAAATATTACTTGGTAAAAACATGCTTATAAATAACGGCTTGTTGTTATTTTCTTCTAACAATAATAACTATCAAAACTGTAAATAATAATGACATCTTTGCAGGTCCCTACAAGAAGGTCAAGACATATTTGGCGTAGACTTCGACTACGACGATTTTGAGAAGTATGGCGAGGAAGATTATGAGGACGAAGAGGAAGAAGACCTCGATGAGTACCTAGAGGATGAGGAGGAAGAGGGTAAGTTACCAAAAAAACAGTTTTGAGGTTTTAATTGATTTTTCCAATGAAGCAATGTACCATACTTTACTGCTTGTTCTTTACTTTTTCAACAATACCAGAACAAGAAGAACAAAAAATGTGCTTTTGCTTAGTGCTGCAATCTGCGTCACACTTTGTGGTACCGGTGGCCCGGACGGGCCACGTACACGGTACGCCCCGGGCACGGCCTGGTCTAATATAAATCATCCCTTAACATCAATATTTTGAGTTCGATAGCATGTTGCTAATGTTGCAGAGCGATATCCAATATTACCCTTCCAATTTAACTTGAAAACTTCTAAACCGTCCTATTAACTAAACTTGTGTTTTTTTTTAATTTAGGCGAAAAACGTAGAACAAAGAAAGGCAAACCTAAAAGGCCGAGCAAGAAGTCTATATTCGAGATATACGAGCCCAGCGAGTTGAAGAGGAGCCACTTCACTGATTTGGACAATGAGGTTTGTTAATAAATAATAATACGGGTTGGAGATTTCAGACCTATATTAATTATAAGTCCAGGTCTCGTCACAATGTTTTTATATTTAATGTTATTATTATAAAACATTAGTTTAAGAAGCCATCTCAAATATTCTTGATTTAAATTTTAAACACTTCTACATACATTTACAATGACTACTTAAACAATAGAGCTAAACATAATATTTAAATGGTTTTGTCTGAACCATTATCATATTATTGAACAAAGTTATCACTAATTTTGTTAAGTGAGATGTTGTGCAACTGACCTTTATACATTGTTGTATACAGGGTTATTTTCAAAGACCTGCCAAATTTAAGGGTGTGGTACAGACCATCAGACTCAACAATTTTCTCCATGGGACTTACATCGTAATCGTGAAATAAAAAATACAGCCATCCCATACATTTAGGTTGAGTAGGTATTGAAGCTTTGTATGGGACACTTTATAAATTTTTCGCAATTACAATATTGGTCCCATAGAGAAAGTTTTACAGTTTGATGGTCTGTGCTACACCCTTAAATTTGGCAGGACTTGAAAACTAACCCTGTATAACCACAATAACATTCTAGTGTAACCATTTATTATAACAACAGTAATCTCTTCCCTATTACAAATCAGCATCCTAATTATGTAACACACCATCAGTCGCCATCTGAATCATTTTGAAGGATATTGCTAATGCATTGCTTCATATGTTCGAAAAATGTGTCTGCTCAACAACGTAATTAACGCAATGAATGTTGTTGGACTGTCAAAATGAAAGCCATTCCTACTGTTAGTGTGTTACTCAATTATCCCGCAGTATTCTATCTATATTCTAATATCGCTGTGTCAAACAGATTCGTAAAACAGACGTGCCAGAGCGCATGCAAACCCGTGAAGTACCAATCACACCTGTAGAAGAAGGAAGCACAGAATTAGAAGATGAGGCTGAATGGATATACAAACAAGCTTTCTTGAAGCCGCCCGTGTCTAAACCAGATGCGCAGGAGGCTAGAGAACGGACCCGCAGGTTGGTTTAATAATAATAATAAAATAAAATCATTGTCTCGGAGGTGACATTCAAGTGGATTGAATTCCTTCCAGGTTTATGAGAATACCAGCTTTTGGCCCAGGCTTCTCTTCTTATCCAAGTTATTTTTCCGGGATAAAAAGTAGACTATGTCAATCCCATACACTATCTCTATGCAAAAAATCATGTTGATTTGTTGCTCCGTTGTTGTGTCAACAAGTACAAACAAACACATTTTTGCATCTCATCTCTACATAAATAATAGTATATAACAAAGTCGCTTTTCGTGTCGATAGTAAAACTTATACTATATAATTGCCAAAACCCCACACAAGCTCACTGATAATGTTCAGTGAGTGTGTATGGTTTGTGACCTTACACCTTGAGTTGATGCTGATTGATATACTGATTATTGATTGATTGATATTTATTGATAAAAGTATGATTGCTAGATAGATGAGTGCACGCGGTATTAATGCTATTCGTGACATATTGATATGAAAATTGTGCTGTGCTTGCACTGTACAGAGTGAAACCTTATCAATTAACGTAGTAGCCTCTGATGTTACCAGCCTGTTATCAACCTCTATTACGTTTACAAATATATTCGCAGGGGTAACAGTACAATAACAAAGATTCGTCAAGCATTAGACTTCATGAGGAACCAAACACTGGAAGTGCCATTCATAGCGTTCTACCGCAAGGAGTACGTTCAGCCGGAGCTTAGTATTAATGACCTGTGGAAGGTTTACAAATATGATGCCAAGGTATGTCAACAAGAAATTGAGTTCAATGTAAACATTCGTACTCGAAACGGTCACGTCATTCGTAATTTACTTATTTAGCACATAACAGTTGATCCATGGCGATTCAGCCCTGTTCCGTCCCTTTAAACTGTGCGCAGTAAGCTTTATTCTTAATAACACTATGTCTTGTAAATTTGTCGCATTTTGCAAGCGCGCGTTTGTCGTTGCAACTTAAGTCTTATGTCAATGTCATAAAAGTCACATGATGCGTGCTCGTGATTTCTTCTTTCTTAGATGAATTGACTTTTCGTAACGTTTATTAAACTAACGGCTGTATAAAGCCGAAGGTAGCATTTTCTTCCCTTCATTGTCATCATCATATCACACTGGATCATACCAGGCCCTGCAGTCTCGACAAATATAACGAGAAAAATCAGTTGTTAAGTCTAATTCAATGTCAAATTTCTTTAATACATTTTCAACCTTAAGCTTTCGAAATAAAGTTGAAAATCTATTAAAGGAATTTGACAACGATACGACTTAGCGACCGATTTTTGTCGAGTCTGCAGGGCCTGGGAATGAAAAACATAATTCTCAACTGGTAATATTTCCATCCCACCAGTGGTGCCAACTGAAGCAACGTAAGGAGAATCTACTGAAGTTGTTCGAGAACATGCGCGACTACCAACTTGACAAGGTGATGGAAAACCCCGACGCGCCCATCCCGGATAACATGCGGCTCATCAGAGATGAGGACATTGAGAGGTATGGGAGATATCAAATGAGAAATAAGTTGTTAGGTAAATGTTTAAGTTACTATACTTTTGTCATAAAAAATATAAATTATACTCAGCGTATCCCGATACGTGGGTGGTTCTCATCATAAGTGAAATTCAGCATTACAGCATCCATGATAAAAATAGTTTTTCTTGACTACCATTTACCTCCTTAGTAAAATGTGCCGGATTTGTTGACTTTTGTATTGTCATAATATGGCTTGTAACAGTAACTGACCTAATACAGGGCAATGAACTTTTCTCTTGTAGAGAAAGAATAATTTTTAGACCATAGATACGGGACTTTTAAGTACATTCTTCTCCACGGCAAACCAGTGATGTCTTACATTGACTTAGCAAGTAAATAAACATTATTCTCTCTAGGTTGAAGACCGTGCAGACTCCGGAAGAATTACGCGATGTGCATACTCACTTCCTACTGTACTATTCAACCGATCTGCCCGAGATGCAGAAAGTGCAGCGCAATAAAGAGAGGAAGAGGAATTTGGAGGAGAAAAAGTGAGTACATATTCAGTTCAAGTTGAGCAGAGAAGAATGACTGAAATTGAAACCTTATGTCAATGACATAAAAGTGACGATACGCGCTCGTGATTTGCAACAAGTATACCATTAAACTGATCAGTAGTATATCGCCGTCTCCACTTACTCAACTATCTACTTTAGCTTTGTGTATTCTAAGTTGATTTTTGAGTGAACAATTGTACAAAAATGTCCTCAAACATTCAGTTGCAATGGAATTTGAACTATATCATGAGTTTGTGGCTCCAAAAATGACAATTTCATGAGCGTGCGTCAATCGTTGCAATTAAAATGTCAACTTTTATAAGTCACATGCATTTGCAATAACTACCATCATTATTTCCTAGGCGGCAAGCACGTGAGGATGCTGACAGGAATGGTGAGGACCCTGAAGAGGCAGCCGCAGCAGTGGAAGCAGCTGCACCTGATGAGGAACTGGTTTCGGATGTCAAGTACGCAGTACGCTCCGGACCTTATGAGTTGTGCAGGAAAGCTGGCATTGGTGAGTGAGGTTGCTTATCTTTTATACTGAACAACGGTAAAGCCAAAGGAGAGTAATGATTTTAGCAGGCTATGTATGCACTTATGTATTTATTTAATACTTTAAGCACACTAATGTACATAGGCGGACTTAATCCAATAAGCATTTTCTACCAGTCAACCATTATCATCATCATCATCACCATCATCATCATCATCATCATCATCATCATCATCATCATCATCATCATCATCACCATCCTCATCACCATCATCACCATCATCATATCTCGACCCATCCTAGTAAACAAACTTCACACCAAAAAAGAGTAGAGCGTTTTCATAAAATACGCCTGTTAATAAAAGTTTATTTATTACAAAAAAAATATATTAAAGAGGCAAAGAAAGCTGGAAACCTTGTCAGTATCTATAAACACACTTTGAATTACATTCAGTTTCATTTTGTAAAGCTGCAGTGGAATAGGACATCTTATAGGTTTGTTTCCATTTGAATCAGATTTTATTAAAGTGAAACTTTTATTACATCGTCTCAAACTTTTTCGTCTGTGTGTTGCATGTCGCGTGACGGTCGGCCGCGGAGTAGGGATAAAGTGAAAGGAAGGAGGTTTTTAGTTAAATGTCTATAATGTGAAAAAAACGTTTCACTTTTACCGTGGTTCCATAAAACCACACAATCCTTTTTTTCATTCCGTAAAGAACTGTTATGTTTTAAGAAGTGCCAGTTCCATTATCACATTTGTTTGTCTATTTGCACAGAGCCTCTGGTGAAGAAGTTCGGTCTGACTCCGGAGCAGTTCGCGGAGAATGTTCGCGACAACTACCAGCGACACGAGGTCGAACAGCAACCTGTGCCGCCCTTAGAAGCCGCTGCCGAATATGTGAGTAGCATCTACTTGATTCAATTATCGGCACGTAAGTAGGCCAAAGATTTTGTAGTGGGAGAAGTTCGCGCACGCACAATTTCATACATTTTTACATGCGCGAACTTCCCCCACTACGAAAATCATTGGCCAACCTACGTGCCGGTAACTATAGAAAGAAAGAGAAAGAAAGAAAAATAAACATTGCAGGTTCCGTGTAAGGAGCTCGTCCAGAGAAGTATTACGACCTTACTCATTTCTGCAATCATTAATCTGAATAGATGATGATTTTTCTGAATAGGCTATTTGACTGTATTTTTTTTATTTGATTTTTCGAAACCTAGAAAAATACTAAGCTACAGTAAAAAAAAAAAATGTTAAAATATCTCAAAAAATGGTGAAGTTCTATGCGTTTTAAAGTCGATGCTAGGCAGAGACAGCATTATTACCATCTGACGTCACCACACAGGAACGCCATAGTAACTTCGCGCCATTCAGTACAATGGTCGTTTTGCGGGACAAGGATAGAAGAATAATTTCAAAAGTGGGTAACTTCTTCATTTTTCAACCAATGTTATTTTATTTTCTTGCAAATGTTTAAAATAAGTATTAATTAATGTATATTTTTGACAGTAGTTAAATACTCTACTGTGTGTCACCCACACAATTACGGTGTAGTTACGTTTTTTTAACTAATGTTCTGGAAGTTGCAGTCTTCCTACTTTTGTCTTGATTCATCTTAGTTTAGTTATTATTGTACAAAAACTTTTGCATTGATTAAAGTTTGGTGGAAGATACCATAAACTATAGTTACTAAAAACGTATTGTTATGAATCTAAACAGATCCTCAATTGCAAATAAATAAAAAAGTTATTGAAATGTATTTTTCCACGTAGACTGGTTCAATCGGCTCAGCACAGGAAGTGGTACGCCGCGCAGTATACATGTGCGGCGTGCAACTAGCTCGCGAACCGCTGTTGCGAGCCACGTTGCGAGACGCGTTGCGCGATCGAGCCACACTCACTGTGAAGCCGACGCTTCGAGGACTGAAGGAGATTGATGAAAACCACGCGTGTTTCGGGTAAGTTACTGTAACAAGTTGCAGGTGTTATTTATGACTTGAAGTTAAATTGCCTGGCGTTACAAGTCCACACTGTGGCTATGGTTGTAAACAAATTGTGTTGAATGTTTTAAATGCCTCGCTTGTTACGGTAAAATTGTCTGTCAATGTCGACGAAGTTGCTTTGCAATTACATTGTAGGCATATACAAGCGCGGCAGACATTCTAAAATCGAGCGTATACCTGCTGAAAATTCGCCCAATCTGTTACGTTAAACTGATAAAACCTAGTTCAATTCAATGCATTTGTATCGTAATTTTGTAATCTTTTTAGTTTAAATATTGTGCTCATCTTATTAATTTTATAAAGATAAAGATGTAAAGCAGTCTCTGCTCACCAATAATATCAATATATTATTTCTGTAAACAGTTTGAAATACCTGAAAAAGAAGCCAGTTCGTGACCTAACAGGCGACCAGTTCCTGAAGCTGACGATGGCTTCCGAAGACAAACTGCTCGAACTGAACATCAGTGAACAAATTGAAGGGAACACCACTATTAGCTATCTTGAGGAACTCAAAAATCTTTATCAGAAGGTATGTTGATTGCTCCTGTGATTCTAAATGTTCTGTGATGTAAGATCCTTTGACTATGAAGATTAAGGTTTTTTGGAGGTAGCGTTCCGTAGTTTTAGGGCTTATGTAACGTTATAATCGTCAATAGCACAGATAAATAATAAGTTATAAATATTTCCTACAAAGCTAACAATAAATGACATGCTCTAGCATTTGGCCAATCTGTCTGACCCTTAGATAAAGCACAGAATACATAATAGTACAAGTACAGAAGATTCATTCCGCAAAATCATTTAAATAAATAGCGAATCTGCTACGACACAATAAAGTGCAATTCAGGTCGCACAGCACTAATTAATTGTCTATTGTTTATTGTCTATTCACCTAAAATTGCCTCTCTTTCTATCGCGTAACTCTTATCTCTTCTGAGTACGTTAGGGTTGTCTTCTAAAGAATAATTTAATCTGAATATTTAAATACCAGTGATGTGCCTAGTACTCTACTTTTGTGAAAAAAATAAGTTTTTTTTTTTACAAAAATTTTGTCTCAGCTCTTGGTCAGTTATATTTTTAATACTTTAATTTACTTATTTATTATTAAGTACTTACGTAATTGAGTAAATAAAAAAGTGCAGTACTCTGTGTTGTCTACATAACCAAAATGTTACTACATAATATTTAGTTATAGTTAGTCCATGGTAGTTACCCACAATAAAATATAAATAGGTACTTTCCTACCTATACATATCAAAGCTAAACCTGATCTTGTAAATAGAACTTGTAAGTACCTAACTATACTATAATAATAATAATTAATATTCTAACTACGTAAATACGGGTGATATCACGGAACAGAAAAAACAGTGGAAGTGCAAAGTGGGCGTGGCACGCGTGCCACAAATAAGCGTAGCAACGCTTACTTGATCCCAGTCGTGTTCTAACATCACGTCGAGTCGCTAGTCTCGCGGTTTTTTTATTTTTTTTTATTTGTTCCATTGTGGAGTGCAAAAAAGATAGTAGGAGAAAACATAAAAAAAATGGAATCGTTTCGTACCATCGATAAGTACGATTTTATTTGTTTTCTAATAAAATCAACGTTAATTTTAATTCTCTAATAATTTAATAGACCGTCTAGTAAAAATCAACCTTATGTCATTAAAATAAAGTTTATCTTGGTTTGAATATATTCATTATTTCGTTCTCGAAAGTTCTTCGCTACTCAATTAGTGATGTAGTCTGGTCGGATGTTGATTTTATCGATTGATATCGATAAAAGAAAATAAGTAATTTAATATTTATTATAAACATTACAATACAAATTCAGCGTAATATACTTACGCTGAAAACATTCAGCATAAGTATTTATTTATTTGGGATTTATTAATTTATGTAAAACACATTAATATACATACATAAAGTAATTAATTTATATTAATACTTAAATATTTTATTTTTAAATAATACGTACAGTCGCCAGCAGGTCAAGCTACACGAAACTGTCAAATTTCTCCAAACGATTTTAAACCTTAAAATGTTGAAGGGTAAGTTCAAAATCGAATGAGAAAATCTGACAGTTTGTGGGAACTTGATGTGCTGGCGACTGTACTACGTTATTTGTCCTACAGTTTTACTGAACTCCCAACGAGTCTTATTTTTTTCGAATTAAACAAGAAATAGATTATTCATCGATATCGATAAAGAAATTTAAAATTCAACATGTTCTGCACTGGTCGAGTAGCGGTAGATAACGACCTATCACGCGAATGTAAACCTTATGTTAAACGCATGGAAGTTTATAATTCCGACCACTGAGAAAACCGCCATCTATGGTCGGGTAGCGGAATTTACTCAGCAATCGAATCAAGTTTGATTATAGATTACAAAACGTATTAAAAACTTTTTGCATTAAAGCAAAATAAATCCAATTTGTAGAGACTGAAGGTTTATTCTCACATGAAGGATCTGTAACTTATGCTAGTTTTGACTAAAATTACAACGACAAATCAAACGAATTGTTTATTTGTAGTGGACTGCATGATTATCAGTTTATTTGTGTGAGTTTGGCGACAACGGTTCCTATTGTGAGTTTGTTGCATTGCACTTCCACTGTTTTTTCTGTTCCGTGGGTGATATAAATAAAAATAACAAAAGTAAACATTTGGTAGGTAGGTTGGCTACCTACCTAATTACTTATAGGTAGACGTGCATTTCTTTACCTTTCGATGTGCTTTGGAAGTGTGAAAAATGTGAGGTTTTGATTCTTGTTATTATTTAATCAGCCAAATGCGATGCAATATGGTTTTGCCTTCATTTTAGTTAATATGTTAAGCGCCGAACAGACGACTCTTGGCGGCGCGTGAGTGAGTATCCAGCTAACAGTGCCACCGGGCGGCGCACGTTAGCGCACTGAATTGGCCCGACAAGGGACCGCGCCGCGTACTTGTAGCTTCATACCTAAAATGCCTGGCCTGGTTCTAGCATAATCAGACTATCTGTGAGAGGGAGTGGGCCGTAATCTACCACGTGGGCCAAGTGCGGATTGGGAGATGTCACGTCTTCGAAATGTTCGTTATAGAACATGCCGGTTTCCTCACGATGTTTTTCTTCACCGTTTTGAGAGCAATGGTGATGAAATAATTTACACAAAGAAAGTGCTTGCTTGGAGTTCTAACTAGTAACTAGAACTAGAACTAATGCCGCCATCTGGTTTTTTGAATACTTTTTATGTGACATTTCACAAAACAATTACACAAATGTTTACCAACAACGATCCGTATAAGCCTCTAGCTATTTTCTTCATTATTTATGCAAAATAAACAATTCTTCTTTCTCTATTATTTCATTATTCACAAATAGAAATAATCTTCCAGCAATACGTCTCTTTATGCAGTCAAATACACTCTCATAATCAATTATTTCTTCGTCATAGGACGAGTTCGCAGCAACAGTAGAGGCGTGGAACGAGTTGCGAGCCGAAGCGGTGACCATAGCTCTCACCAAGATCGTGATGCCGGAGCTAAGGAGAGAGCTACAAGCTCTGCTACTGCAGGAGTCCAAGGAATATATACTAAAGTTAGTAAATAAGTGTATGGTAGAGGTGGTAGACTAGAAGAGGAAAGAATGGAAACTGGAGAAAAAAAGTTATTACTTTATGTGATGGGTATACGCTCATACGTTCAGTGGTAGAACGACAAGGTTAAGCAATTTTAAAGACATTTCGTTCCCACATAGCGGGCACATGGCACCTGTACAAATTGTCATTCGCACACACAATGTTGGCTGTACGCAAAGACATTAAATTATTTACTCAACAATAGACGGGACATCGTGAACAAAATCGTAATCCGATACATTTGTCCTAGTGGGCAAAAGTCGCTCAGTCTAGCGTGGTACCCCTGCATGCCGCTCTAATTTTGCTATATTATGCTAGATGGCGGCACTGAGACATGGGATCACAGTTTTTCTATGATTTTCTTCGCATAGCCTCTCTATAGTATCTTAAATCTCTTTGGCTGTACGTAGTTAGGGAAATATTAAATTTCATGTGCACTATGCACTTAAAAATGTTACTAAAGGTGGCTTAGCTTTTTTATTTCGCGACTGTACATAGTGTACCTAATGCTTTCTTTTGTTTTGTTTAGATGTTGTCGCCGTCGCTTGTACGATTGGCTGAAGTTGGCGCCGTATGAATCTAGGGTGTCAGATGACGATGACGAGGAGTGGTCTGATTCTAACGGTACGTTCACACGCTGCGCCGATACGACGCCGAAGCTTTTAGAGGCGCCATTGTTGTTAATACTCCATTCCTTATCGTGTCGATGGCGATCTATTATTTCCTCTACTGTAGTACGCCGCTGTTTGGCTGTGGAGTAGTTCTTTTAATAGATAATTTATGGTTAGTACCGAAAATACACGTCATTGAACAGTGACGCTACAAATCTGAACTATTTACACTTTTTCTCTAAGGTCTCCGTGTTATGTCAATCGCATACGTACCAGACAGACAACATAGTGCGTTCGCGTGCATCGTGGGAGGAGGCGGGGAGTTAGCGGACCATCTCCGGCTTCCTCATCTGCTGTACCGACGCAATGCCTGGGACGCGCTCGAGAGGCAGAACAAAGAGGCTGATATGACTGCGTTGCGCAGGTAACTACAGACCCCCCGCATCTAAGGAAGATAGAAAAGCAATATAATATTTTTTTTTTGGATTAGATAGTAAATAGCGTCTGGAATTTACGAATAAATTCCAGTATAAAAATTTAATTTAAAAAAAACTAGGGCTTCACAGAGTTTTTTTTTTTCTAAATCGAATTCTTAGAACGCAATAGCTTTAGCATGAGGTCAATATTTTTAATGCACATGATATTTAATTAGTGGGGCAAACGTCCATACAAAGTTGGCAACACTTGTTTTTTTTACCAAAAATGTCTGTTTATCATGGGCTCGACAACAATTTATTTAGAATAAGCACACCAACAGCAAATAGCAAATAACAGTTATGCATGACATTGACATATGAATATTAGAGACAAAGGAAACAAAAATAAAGTGTGTGTAGAAGACATAAAACTAGAACACTACAAAACTAACCAATTTGAGCTACATCATCGTGCACTGTTCGCACTGTTTTAGTAGGGAACGTCTGTATGAAGCAAAAGTCATGGAGAAAATAGCAATAGGGTAATCTGTCAAGTTGGACCTATCATTATATTGCCTTGCCACACGTAAACGGTAATGCGCTTGTAGCAGTATCTACGCCGCCACATGCGAGCGTCACACTGACGTCACGCAAATCCTGCATCGCGCAGGCAGAGATTACCGCGCGATTAGCATTATACAACGTCCCGACATCAACCGTCGGGCAGTTGCCCACCAGACACAACACCCATCTGGTCGGAGGATCCTCCCTTTTCAATAGAGTATGAGTGAACTTTACACCCTGTTCCTCGTACCTCTATACGCTTAAAAATAGCGTCTTGTCAATAAATAATGTTCTTCACAGATTCATATTACGCAAAAAACCTCACGTCATAGTAATCGGCGGCGAATCCCGGGAAGCTATGAACGTAAAGGCAGATGTATCGGATTGTGTGCAACAACTTGTTGAAGACGAACAGTTTCCTAGGATACCGATAGAGATCACTGATAATCATATCAGCAAGATCTATAGTAACAGTATTCGGGGACGGGTAAGTAACGCATATCTAAACACTAGCTTCTGCCCGCGTCATCGCTCGCGTGAAATTTCTTGTTCCCGCGACCCACCCCGTCACATCGCATCACCTGCCTGCGCTATCATTTAGTTTTCGCTAAGCGTCCTTCTTGGGCTTTTTTCTTTTTGCTCGGGCTCTAAGAGTCATAGCGTGATGTTAAGGTGAATCCTCAGCTGTAGCCCCAAATTCAAATTAGTTTTGGTTTTTTGCAAATTGCAGCTTATTAGATCAATTTCATATCAATCGTCAGACTTTGGAAATTTGTTCCACCAAAAATTTTTTCAGAATATTTCATCCTACTAATATTATAAATGTGAAAGTTTGTGAGGATGGATGGATGTTTGTTACTCTTTCACGCAAAAACTACTGAACGAATTTGGAACACAGATGGTTTATAACCTGAATTAATACGTAGGATACTTTTTATCCCGGTAGTACGTTTCCGTGGGATAATTTCCGACATCCGCGTGGGCGAAGCTGCGGGCAAAAGCTAATATGAAAATAAATCAGGCTATAGAATCCTCTTTGACACTGTGGTTTGATCAGTCTACTAAAAAAACTCCTTGGATATTTATACTAGTGTGACCACTTTACATTTATTTTTAGAGCTTTTATCTCCGGGGCCTGAAAGCCTATTTAACTTTCATAAGTTCTCAAGTCGAACAGCTTCCATCCATGTTTTCAACCCATTTGTTTGTATCGAAAGTTCAGGAATCATTTGTTATGTCCACAGCACGATTTTAGAGAATACCCCGACATACTTCGTCAAGCTATTTGCCAAGCGCGCTTACTACAAGATCCTCTCATGGAAATATCACAACTATGCGGCCCGGACGAGGAAATACTCTGCCTTAGATATCACTCACTGCAAGACCAAATAACTAAAGAGGATTTACTTGAAGGCATAGAGCTTGAATTCGTCAACAGAGTTAATGAAGTAGGTGTAGATGTTAACGAAGCAGTCTTAACGGGCCGAGGGACAGAACTTCTACAGTTCGTCTGTGGTCTAGGACCAAGAAAAGCTCAAGCACTAATAAAACTCTTCAAACAGACCAATCAAAAACTAGAAAACAGAACACAACTCGTCACAGTGTGCCACATGGGGCCGAAAGTCTTCATCAACTGTTCAGGTTTCATCAAGATAGATACAAGCAGCCTCGGTGACAGTACGGAAGCCTATATAGAAGTGTTGGATGGCTCCCGAGTGCATCCGGAAACGTACGAATGGGCACGAAAGATGGCAGTCGATGCACTAGAGTACGAAGATGAAGACGCAAATCCTGCTGGAGCTTTAGAAGAAATCTTAGAAGCACCCGAAAGACTGAAAGACTTAGATTTGGACGCTTTTGCTGAAGAGTTAGAGCGGCAAGGCTTTGGTAACAAGAGTATTACGCTGTACGATATTCGAGAAGAATTAAACTCTAGGTATAAAGACCTTAGGGTTGCTTATCGCTCGCCGACTGCGGAAGAACTATTCGATGTATTAACGAAGGAAACACCAGAAACTTTATACCCAGGAAAGATGGTGTTGGCGTCAGTAGTTGGTATTAGTCATAGGAAGCCACAGAGAGAAATGCTGGACCAGGCCAATCCTGTGAGGAACGACGAGACTGCACTGTGGGAGTGCCCCTTCTGCCACAAAAATGACTTCCCTGAGCTTTCTGAGGTAAGTCTTTTAAAATCTTAATATTCTTTTAAATATGATACAAGTTACTGTAAACATAAAGAAGTTCCTTTCATTGTATTCTCTAACACAGTTTCCGGTACATTATTGACGTTATGCGACCGTTCACACGGCGCTATCCTGATTAATATTTTACGTTAAAAAGTTGGGATCACACGTCAATATCTCACTGTTCATACGGTTAAAAACAAATGCAGTACGGAATTGCCATCTGATCCCAAAATTATATGTACATTATGACCATTTTCTTAATGTCCCTCGGGAATCAACGGATTTCCGAATACAAACGAATGCTAATTTCCATGTCCATCAATTACACAGGTCTGCAATGGTTTTCCTCTCTGAGATCTGATTAACGTTTTCTATAGTTTCTGATGTGCTGATTACGAGAAAAATAATAAAAAAATTCTATCACGTCAGGATTCTTTGATATTGAATATTTAAGATTTTAACTAAAAATGTCTGAGCGCATACATTTTAAAATCTATAAAACGTCACTTAATTACTTCAGCTTAATTTTTATTGCATTTAATTAGTTTAAGACGACATAGAAATGAATGCAAATCAGTAATTTGTTAATTACTACATAATAAGTGTAAGTAATTCGCATTAACCATTTCGAAAACGGGTCATTTTGGCTTCATTTAGTAATGAGCTCATTAATACACGATGTTTAGGTGATATTGCCTAATTGTTGTTAATGTTGTTCAAAAAGGGTATAATGAAGAAAACAAAAGGTTTTTTTTTGTATAAGTACCTACTCTGAATTAGAAAACTAACAGTCGAAGTGCGCATCTTGCAACCTAAACTTTAAAATGTCGTCGCGAAGTTGTTTAAACTCTTCGAATTGTTTTTGTTATATTTGCGGGAAATTCATGGTGATAAAACAACGAAACAACATTACAGACTATGTGAAAAATATTTACAAAAGTTATTTTGGACATTCTTTATGTAACCAAGACAAAACTTGGACACCTCAAAAAGTTTGTTCGACTTGTTTACTTGAACTTCGCAAGTGGTCAAAAGGACAGAAAAATAGCTTCAAAATCGTTTCGCCCATGCTATGGAGAGAGCCTAACAACCATGTTGAAGATTGCTACTTTTGTTGTTGTGACATAACTGGATACAATTCTAAAAATAAAAGTGACATAAGCTATCCAAATGTGTCATCAGTTACGCCTGCAGTTTTCGGAGATTCAGAAATGGTGCAGCCCCCGTATCCAGCTATACAAATTGAAGATTCTGCTAATGATACAAATGAACAGAATGCATCCCAATCTGATCCTGTATTTCAAGTAGATTCTAACGAGTGTCAGCTCTTTTCACAGTCAGATTTAAACGACTTGACAAGAGATTTGAATCTCCCCAAAGATGCAGCTGAGCTCCTCGGATCACGATTAAAAGAAAGAAATATGCTTGCACCTGGTACTTCATTTTCATGGTACCGTCACAGAGAAAAAGATTTCCTTCCATTCTTCGCTGAAGATCATGATTTGGTGTACTGTAAAGATATTCCTGGCTTGATGAAAATGTTCGACATTGAATACAATCCTAAGGAGTGGAGATTGTTTATTGACTCCTCAAAAAGAAGTTTAAAAGCAGTCCTTCTACATAATGGGAATACATATGCCTCACTACCTGTTGCACATTCCGTCCATTTAAAGGAATGTTATGAAAATTTGGAAAAGCTTTTAGCTACTATAGCTTACGAACATCACGGCTGGATGATGTGTGGAGACTTGAAAATCATAAGCATGCTACTCGGCCAACAAGGTGGTTATACAAAATACCCGTGCTTTCTTTGCGAATAGGATAGCCGGGATAAACAACATCATTGGACCAAAAAGGAATGGCCTCCAAGAACTGAACTAACCCCAGGAATCAAAAACGTGCTTAAACAGAGTTTGGTTCCCAGAGAAAAAGTTTTACTGCCGCCTTTACACATCAAATTGGGTATAATGAAGCAGTTTGTGAAGGCTTTAAATAAAGATGGGGAAGGTTTCAAATATCTGCATTCAGTTTTTCCATCTTTATCAGATGCTAAGTTAAAAGAAGGAATTTTTGTCGGCCCTGATATAAGAAAATTGATGTCGGAGGAAAAATTTTATCAAAAACTCAATGATGTCGAGTTACAAGCGTGGAAATCATTTAAGGAAGTGGTAAAAAACTTTTTGGGGAACAATAAAAGCTCGGACTATAAAGAAATAGTAGCCAAAATGATAACGAATTTTGGTGTAATGGGTTGTAATATGAGCGTTAAACTTCATTTTCTGAATTCGCACATTGATTACTTCCCAGAAAATCTAGGAGCCGTTAGCGAAGAACAAGGTGAAAGATTTCACCAAGATTTAAAAGAGCTTGAAGTCCGGTATCAAGGAAGATGGAATGTCAGCATGATGGCGGACTATTGTTGGTTGTTGAAGCGTGATGATCCAAACCGGAAATATAAGCGAAAATCGCACAACAGAAGCTTCCAGGAAAAAAGGACCAGGTTCCACAAATAAAATTTAAGTGTATTTTAACCCAGCAATAAGTTGTTATTACGTGTTAATAGTTTTTTAAGTTAAAAATTAAGTACTTTTTTAAATATATAATTTTTTAAGTGAAAACTTGTCTTTTTTCTCAATTTTCTATCTGTAGCTTTTTTGAAAAATCAGGAGGTGATGGAGAAAAACTAAGTACATATTCGTAATCAGCGCATCAAAATACTCCAGAATCAGCTATCAAATTCCAGAGAGGAAGTTATGACCTTCATTTTGCAGGCCTGTGTTATTATATTTATCGTGTATAATAATTTGAATTCAGAACTAAGTACTTTGTTGTTGTTTTGAGAGTGACAATAAGAAAATAGTTTTATTGTAGTAAAATATCGTATTGATCGTCGCCTTGTGACCAGGGCCTGCCAACTACTTGAATCTTTAATAGACATTGTATTTCTTTTGATAAATGTGCGTTACCTATAGTCACAAATAAATATATTTTCTTTCTTTTTTATTTCATTAGCAATAATTTAATTACTTTTATTAATTAGGTATGGAACCACTTCGACGCCGGTGCTTGTCCGGGGCAAGCAACAGGCGTCCGAATCCGGCTCGACAACGGCTTATCCGGCTACATTCACATCAAGAACTTATCGGACCGGCACGTTTCCGACCCGACCGAACGCGTTCGAATCGGACAGACCGTGCATTGTAGGATACTAAAGATAGATGTCGAGAGGTTCTCCGTGGATTGCTCGTCCAAATCGTCGGACTTGTTAGATAAAAATAGTGAATGGAGGTAAGTTCTAAATTGAATGTTTGGTTTTTATAGCAATAGAAAGTTGTCTTTTCATGATTTAATTACAGTTTAGGGCCAGGATACCTTTTATTCTCGACCCGAGTATGTTTAATAACATAAACATACCCTGGTTTCACCAGCTTCGGATAAGTTCCGATTACATGGCAGATAGTTTGATACAAATTCATTTTTTCATAGCATTAAACGATATAATATGTATTTTGTTCATGTAGAATAGAGTCATATTAAGTACCGTACATAAATTGCTCGAAATTTGTCTCAACACACGCTGATGCAAAATCTTGGTAGCAGACATGTGTGCTCAAAAACATATTCACATAAATACCCTTTACTTTCAGACCACAAAGAGACCCATACTACGACCAAGAAACCGAAGACAAAGACCTTCGCAAGGAGAAAGAGGCCAAACAGACAAAAGAACGGATGCAGTATGTGAAGAGGGTCATAGTACATCCGGCCTTCCATAACATATCGTTTGCGGAGGCCGAGAAACTCATGGACAAGATGGCGCAGGGAGAGGTCATCGTTAGGCCAAGTAGCAAGGTTAGACTTTGATTGTGGTCCTCATTATGTTTCATTTATTTTAATTTTTATTTCATTAGGGAAAACAGACAATAATAAAAATAAACACCAGCCATCACTGAACACTAAAAACCGAACTGATTCTCTTCACAAAAAAGAGGAAACTGACGATACTACAACTACCACGATTCTTTGGGACTACCCTAAGGGCTATCCATAAATTACGTCACATGAAATTCATGATTGTTTTGACCTCCCCCCCTGTCCTTGTCACAGCTGGTCACATTTGTGAGAATTTACCCTCCCTAGTGAATTATTAAATTAAAACAGTAGTTCCGAAATTAGTTTTATTTTCATTTAAATAATTTTTTTAGTAAAATCAACATCAAATCAAACATTTGAAAAAAATTACAAAATATTAAACGATTAATTATATTAATGAAAGATACAAACTTAATTATCTTGAGTCCATGCACTTTGAACGCACTCCTTTAAATTATTTATAACTAGCATAGCAGTTACTTCGTTCTCGTTTGGGTTGTTAATGTCAGGAACATTTGTAGTGCCAACATCAAGCTATTGAGCTCAGATTCTAGAACTGAAATTTTATGCCTAGAAGCGCGCTGACTAACTAGGCTTTAGTTAACGAAAAGAAGTCAATTGTCGAATCGAAAATAACTATCAAAAAAGATTTAACCTTATTTTCCTACAAATAGAGTTGGAAATATTTTTGAAGTTTTTCGTTTATAGTTCAAATTTCTTGTTTTAATACTTAGATCATATTAGATTTTGAAATGTGACGTCACGAAATTTAGGATCTATTCTTTCTATTCTTCGACCCCATCCCCCCCCTTAACGTGTGACGTAATGTATGGATGGCCCTTAAGCCTATCAAGCGAAACCAAATACCTGGGCAGCTATTTGGACAAACAGTTGAATTGGGCAAAACACACCAACTACATCACTACAAAGCCAGCATATCCCTGTTGCAGTGCAAGCGAATGGATGGCAGGAAATGGGGAATTAGCCCCGAGGTCACCTACTGGCTATATACACCACAGTCATCCGACCAAAAGAGAACTTGAAAAATTGCAGCGGTTCCCTTGTGTAGCAATCACTAGCTGTATGAGAACTACACCCACTGCTGCCCTACAGGCAATGCTTGGACCGCCACCTCTACTCCTCATCGTGCGGGAGGAGGCGACTCTGGCTGCCTTTGGGCTCAATATATCAGGAACCCTAAGCAAACAAAGACTTAGAGCCAAGCACATACGCCTAAAGGAAGATGCGATCAAACGACAACCAATCAGGGCATCACCCCGCGGCAAAGCCCCGAAACTACACTAATTTCAAAAGCATGACAACATAATAATCACAGAAGAACAGTGTGACTACTCCGGGCCGAAAGAGTTGAGAGAATACACCGACGGATCAAAGATCGACTCGAACTGGAGTCGGAATTTTCTCACACGACTTCAACATAAACATATCCAGCCCGCTGGGAATATTCAACACCGTCTACCAGATGGAGTGTGTGGGCACCATACAAGCGGTGTACGCCATATAAGTCAGGAGAGTTACGGACAACCATATACGTATACTCTCCGACAGCGCCTCAGTTCTCCAATCTTTGGGGAGAAAATATGTTACCTCGAGTCTAACACTAGAATGTCACATTGTCCAAGAACGAGTAACGGTATCTAACCGCAACACAGTGACACTGCAATGGGTAAAAGGACACAATGGATAACCGAGAACGACGCAGCTTACGAACTAGCTAGAAGAGCATCCAGCGCGTCAGTCTGTGGACCCTAACCTATCGTGCCCATCTCCTTCAACCAGCTTCGCAGGTGACTGCAGGAGTTAACCCACACACAAGCGGAGAGCTGATGGATCTCGATAGCAGGCTGTAGGCAGTCCAGGGAAGCTATGCCTGCCCAAGATGGCAGGCTAACCTGACGTTTATTAAGCCTGGACAGGAACTGGCCATTCCTGTCCTGTCGCCTGGTGACGGGGACGATCACGGGACACTGCTCGTTAAACAAAAACTTCCACACAATAGGCATAACGAACAGTCCTCTATGCAAGGCTTGCATGGAGGCTGAGGAACCGTTCCGCATGTGCTCTTTGAATGCACAGGCGTCACCCAGATTAGGACAGAAACCCTCGGGGTTTCGAGATCCTACACCGATGTTGTCAGCAGACCAGGAGACATAATCAACTTCTGGAGGGAGGTGGGCTGGTTGGAATAACTACCGACGGCCGCCATGGCCCACGCACAATGGTCCACCTGAGGGACTAATTGCGGAAACCAAACCCTCTAACATAACATAAATACCCACTACATTTTCCACAGATTACTAATTTTTACTATGTTTCGAATGTGTAAATGTTATTTTTGTTAGAAAAACTGAAACACGCCAGTAAAAGTATAAATTTAAAAAGTCAGTAATGTCCAAATACAGTTCCGTTTTTTGACACCTTAAAGTCAAATACTAGTGAAAATGATAGATTTTCATGATCGGAAACGCTCTTCTAGGATACCGTAGCTTTAGCGTTGTCGTGATATTTTTACCAGGATTTTGTAATGTATGCTGATGTTAATATTAACACTGTGGTTTCAGGGTTCGGATCACCTCACAGTTACCTGGAAGGTAGCAGAAGGCATTTATCAACACATTGATGTGCGGGAAGAAGGGAAGGAAAATGCGTTCTCGTTAGGTTTGTACTTATTGTTGTGCTTGTATGAGTATAATGAAAAAGCTTCGTTTAAAAGATATTTATTACAATTTTTTTTGTAGGTCGAAGTTTATGGATCCAAGGGTCAGAATTCGAGGATCTGGACGAAATCATCGCGCGACACGTGACGCCCATGGCGGGGCTCGCGCGCGACCTCATCAGCTATAAGTACTACAAGCCGCTGCTTGGCATGCGCGACAAGGCCGAGGAGATCCTCAAGGAGGAGAAGTCGCGCAACCCCAACAAGATCCACTACGTCATCTCCGCCTCCAAGAACTACCCCGGCCGCTTTCTGCTGTCGTACCTGCCGCGCGCGCGCGTCACGCACGAGTATGTGTCCATCACGCCCGACGGCTACAGGTACCGCCAGCGCACCTTCGACTCGTTGACCGGCCTGCTGCGCTGGTTCAAAGAGCACTTCCGGGAGCCGCCACCCGTGGCCACGCCGGCAGCCCGCACGCCCGCGCGCACGCCGCACACGTCCGCCTACCATACGCCGGCCGGGCACACGCCCGCCTTCCACACGCCCGCGCACACGCCCGGCCCCGCCTACATCAACACGCCCTACACGCCGTCCGCGCAGACGCCCTACATGACGCCCTTCGCCGCCACGCCGCGCCAGCCCGAGTTCATGCCGCCGCCGAGCCGCGCGCGCCCTCAGCCCGCCGCCTACTCCGAGCCGGCCGACTGGCAGAAGGCGGCCGAGGACTGGATGCGGCGCAACAACCGCGAGGCCTCGGCCACGCCGCGCGCGCCGCGCACGCCCCGCGACCACCACGGCCACGGGCGCGACGTGCGCACGCCGCACCACACGCCGCACGCACACACGCCGCACGCGCACACGCCACACGCGCACACGCCGCACTCGTCGGGTCGCTCGTCGCGCGCGCACTCGTTGCGCTCCACGCCGCACACCAACACGTCGCCGCGCTCCATGTCGCTGGGCGACGCCACGCCGCTCTACGACGAGAATTAACACGTCACCCGTCTCCTCCGCGACAGTAACACTGCCGACACCGCGCGTGTCGACCGAGCGGCCTCTCGGCTCGAGGATGTATACAGTGCATTGCTAACGTTATTCCCCTGTTACGTTTCCACACCTGTATAAACTCCCTCCTATATTTAGTTCCGAACTAGGCCTCGTTCAGTAGGTAGGTGTTAGTACATAGCTCGACCGGCTGGGGTCGCCCAACCCGGGGGCCCCCGGCCGAGCTAGAAGATAGCTAGAATCCGTATATGATGTATATTGAGAGTTTTGACTGTGTACTCCTGTTATCGTGCCGACCTTGGTCGCAGTACCGAGCCCTAGCTCTATGGCGCCTCGAGAAACATTGTAAATATGTTTTTGTAACTCAAGCGTATTGTGTCCACTCTTTTGAATTTATGTCAAGTTTATTTACATTAATGTGTAAATAATTACAGGAATACGTAGCCAATTGATTTAATTTTAAATGTATACCAAGGATGTTTGTAGTTAGGTTCATGACAATGGAAAATATTAACTGTTAAGACTGCTTTCATATAATGGTCAAATGCATAAACGATCGTGTAATAACCGTGCGATGAATTAATTACATAGTTCGTTAAGCTGCATGTCGCAACTTTTGTAATGTTTTACGCTTTGGTATGCTGTGGTCTAACTTTTATTTGACGCTTGTTTGAAAGCAAATATAGTAATTGTAGTAATGTCATTATAAAAATAAATTTAATTTGTATTATGACTATACGACTCAATAGCAATAATAATATGATTTGTCGTGTTTTCATGAATGATAATTTTGTCAAAAACGCAAACTCCACAGGAAATGCCTTAGCTATGGTTAGTGAGCAATGGGATCTTTCATAATTTATTCACATTACTCTTGGAAAATAATAAAAATTATGACAATTCGAAAAAGCAGTTTTATTTAAACCCGGAGGGTAGCCCTGAGAGTTTTTCAGCAAGCATATTCAGCATGAAAACTAGCTGATTTAGGGCCCTTTTCCTGTCATGCGTACTTTCGCCCGCGCGCGGATATGGTCCGCGTGCAGGCTGCCCGCATCCTATCATTTCATACATGTTTTTCCTATCGTGCTGGCAGCACGCGCGCGGAACGCGGATTGTCTGCGGGCGCGCAGCCCGCGCTTGTGCTAACTGGATGCGGGCGGCGTTCTTCTGCCTTCAGTGTTGTTTTTACTGTGACGAGGGTCGCACGCATGGTCATAGTACGCGTATAATCATGCACGAGTTAGTCACTGGCGACACGCACGACACTGTAGCGGCAAACGAAATCTTTGTTCTGCGTGTGGGCAGGAGCGTACTATCACCCGCATGCGGACCAGATCCGCGCGCGGGCGATAATACGCATGACAGGAAAAGGGCCTTAAGTAGGGCGTGATAAGAGAACGCCGAAAATGTATTTGAAAAGTTTCAGATCGGAGTGCTATGCGCAGGGGACCGCTTTCAGATTTCAAAAAAGGAATAAAATTACGGGATGTTCAGCGCCGTTGATTTTTATCTCATCGTACGGGGCCTCACTCAAAACGTCATAAATAGGCAAATTGATGGAAGATATAGTGGGCTTTCACTGAATCTGACGACTCTGAAAAAGGATGATGTCCATCTTGGTACCCTCCTGCAATAGCCATGTGTAATACATAGTTGGATAGTATATACTATAAGTATATGGCAAATTACGATACGTAGGTATATTGGGCTTCTAGGGTTAATATCACAGGTGCGGCCCGCCTTTAATTTATTTTGCCACCTCGTGGCCCTTGCCTGCCAAAAGGTTGCCGACCGCTGGTATATAGGATAGATAGATACTCTTTCCGAACTGAATAGAAGTTACTTTGGCGCCTAGTTCAATTCTTGTACGTCTAGACTTATGTGTATTCAACATTTTAACAACACCCAAATTTCTTTTTTTTTTATATGTTTCGTGATTTACTGGCCTTTTGATCATCATTAGGAATGCGCCGACGTCACACGCTTCCCAGTAACCAATCTTGGGTTCACTCCTTCCCCCCCTTCCTTCCAACAGTAAAACTTTGGTATCTATCATTAAGCAGTGTCGTCAAATAAAGCCGGCAGCATT
Organism: Griposia aprilina; assembly: GCA_916610205.1. Classification (NCBI taxonomy): domain Eukaryota; kingdom Metazoa; phylum Arthropoda; class Insecta; order Lepidoptera; family Noctuidae; genus Griposia; species Griposia aprilina. The sequence goes on from OU744294.1 coordinate 17,229,880, forward strand.
TCAGATGGTACCGGATCGGCATCGTCATGAAACTTCATTCACACTGCCTGGTTGACGGCGGCAAATTCAAACGTGGCAGACAAGTGCACCACCCAGCGAGCGCAACGCAACTCTGCGATAAGTGCGGGTGGCGCACTGAGGAAATCACGACGTGAATTAGCGTAGGCATAGGTCGGAAAACGATGTAAGCGGGTTGCGGGCGGAGCAGTTGAATTCTGCCAGGCACTCTCCGCTTTTAAAGCACACACTTTTATTTGGCGATATAAAAACGTTAGCTTTCTATCTCTTGCAACATTCGATCCAGCCTGTCCCATCTTACTAAACTAACCAGTTACTAAACTAACGCAGTATTAACGTACACAAAAATTGTAATAGGTTTGATACACATACTTATCTCATTTTTGATTTTCAGTTAAAAATTAAATGAAAAATGGCGCTTCTTATTAAACAAGGCCGAAAATGTTGTAGATATAATTATGATGCGCTTGCGCCGACTCAGTTTATGGCGAGAGGATCTTATGAACGGTCGCGTGTCGTGTAGCAAGTCGCAGCGAATTGTCGAAAAAGTTAATAAACAAAATGAATATTTAAAATTAATGAAAATTTAATTGTGTACAATCAGGTAGTAGTATTCCAAATTAGGAAGGTTAATGACATTAAAATTAAATTAACCCGAACTGGTTGCTTTTTTTCAAAAGTTGTTTTATAGTTTAGTTTTTTTTCTTCATTTCAATGTTGTTGTTGGCGCTTAATCACAATTTAAAACTTGATTTTGTTTTTTTAGCTGTCGTTATCAGTAACTTAACGTTTCACAACATTTTTATGCTGGATTTTCGTTGTTTCAGGCGTAACCAATCGGCAGAGATTTCAGTGAAGTGTATTTATAAAGGAAAATCAATATCATGAACAATATGAAATTATTTTAAATCTTAACTTTAGGGCATCTAATAAAATAATAGTGAAAAGTTAAGTGGAAAATTTAATTTTATGCCGCAATAAAGTATCATAGTAGTCTCTGATACTAGTAAAAGTGCTCAAGTATGACGACTGAAGAAAAGTCACCGGTGGACGGTCTAAAGCCACAAGAAACATGCAGGATCATGAAGAATGTGGTGGTCATCAGCTTGGCGTTCATGGTGCACTTCACAGCGTACAGTGTAAGTTCATTTGTTTATTACGTTAACATTACTCGGGACCATGGGGTCCCAGACCTTTGGAAGGCGTACGAGGGGCCGAAGCCAACTAGAAGAGGCACGTTAGACGTTTTTAATTTAATGAGGCATCAACTGACGATTATCCCTGTATGCACTATGCTAGTGCACCCAAGGAAAGCCCCGGTTGGTGTAGGACTATTGCAGGATATGGAAACAAAGATGTTGGATTTTGGGTTTGAGTGGCTAAAGTGAACTAGTTATCTTGAACTATGGAAATACTATGGCCCCTGCCTGACCAATGTTTTACATAAAATACACAGATAAAATGGCAGGGGGTGACTTGCGCCCTCAATAACGGGCCCCCCGAAAACGGTCGCTAGCACATAGTCTCGTAGTGCCAAGGGGGCAATATGTCCTAAGGTGCTTATGAGGAGTGGAGAGCTATTCCACGGCTATCAGGACAATCCCAGAAGTACGGTCAAGTTCGCATCTTACTGGAATACTTCCTTCTTCCAAACACGTTTGCTCTTGCGAATCTAAATAAAGGCAAGCCAGAGGTAAGGAACAAGACTTCTCCCAGGAGATAGGGTCCGTGGGGTCGCTATTGCCTAAGAGCTCGCCATATGCTAACCTGCGGGTTTTTGTATCTCTCTTAGTCTGGTTTCTTAGCGTAGACCTGTTTCAGCAAAGTAAACTCTACGGCACAGTCCCAGAGTGCATAGGGGCGCGCAAGACCCACCACGATGTCCACGTAGAGATACGGCGGTAGCAGTAGCGAAGGGTAAATTTTTGTAAGAGGTAAGCCGGAGTACATATCTTTAACGTGATTATATTATTTGTCTATAGATTACTGACTGTGCCATTTTTCAAAGGGAAGCCGGTAGGAATCGAGTTGTATGGAACCTTCGTCACTGGGCGATGGGGTTATAGTTATTAAAAGCCTGTGATGTCCCACTGCAGGGCAAAGGCTTCCCTACTCTCTTTCCACTTCTCTCTCATTAAAGCTGCAAGTTAGCTGTAAGTTAATTAATTTGATGTTAATTTACAGTAGGCCACAGGTAAGTGGTAACAAACCAGTATAAGCTGGCCTCTTATTTTATTGAATCTGTGTTACGCTAGGCCAGCTCAAGGTCACAGTGTTACCATCGAAGTCCAGTTGACATACCTGGAAAAACTTTAGGGAGTTAGTATACCCTTTCAAACAAAAGAAGATTTTTTCAAATTGGTATAAATGACGGAGTTCTGAGGAAACAAACATAAAAAAAATTACGACCGAATTGATAACCTCCTCCTTTTTTTGTAAGTCGATTAAAAAAGAGAAGGCCTCTGCAGCCGGCGCCGGGTCGCATTAAAATGTTATTGGGAACCGAAAACAAAAGTTTTGAGGACTTGGCATCTAGCCTTTGCAAAAAGGTTAAGAACCTTAGGGTTTTGATCGACAAACATCTTTCTTGGGGTCCTCAGTTACATGACGTAAGTCGCGAAATTTTTGCATCTGGTAAGTCCCTGAGACGATTGCGGAATTTTCTTCCAACTGCCTCTAAAACTGCGCTTACAAAATCCCTTTTACTTCCCATCCTTGACTACGCTGATGTGTGTTATTTCGATCTCACTGAGGTACAACTAGATAAACTTGAGCGACTTTAAAACTTTTGCATAAGATTTATATTTGGCCAGCGCAAATATGATCACATTTCTGAATTTCGTACAAAGCTCAAGTGGCTTCCCATACGTCTTCGCCGGAATTCTCATAATATCTTGTTTCAGCTCTACAGTATTCTGTTAATATAAGATAAGATATATTTATTTGCATAAACATGAGTACACATACAAGAATTTAAAAAAAACGTGCTTGCAAGATAACATAATGAATAAAATACAGGTTCACACATGTTTGCCACATACTATGGCGTGCAAATATGAATAGATGATTGTTAATAATTAATTTCAAGTCAATCTCATTAATTTTAAGTGAATTCAGCAAACAATATTAAATTAAAATGTCAACAGCAAGTAAAAAATAATGTATGCAAAACAAATGCTTCTGTCCGAATTTCGTTAATATTAATTATTATAGAATCATGTCATGAAGTCAAATTAGAATTATTTGAGTATATTAATTTATTTATTTATAATATTAAAAATGTTTATTTATTACATAATGTCAAAAATATCTGCCAAGAAATCTGTGACACTATAATAACATTTTTGACCTAACATAGTTTTCAATTTTTAACCGACTTTACAAAAAGGAGGAGGTTCTCAATTCGTCTGTATGTTTTTTTATTTTTTTTGGCTGGATTTGGATGATTCTTTTTTTATTTGAGAGGTGGTGCTTCACATGTTGTCCCATTTAAATTTGATCAAGGTCTGCCCAGTAGTTTTTGAGTTATCCTTTATATTGCATATTTTTTCCACTTAGTTTATATGGATGATGTGTTAATAATTTCCTGTCACTGTTATTTAAACACCAAGTAGTGGTATACGAATTTGTGTGGGGTAGGTACCGCAACTAAAAAGTGAAAAATAAAAACTTTTTTACAAAAAACACAACCGACTTCCAAAAAAAACACTTAAAGACGTGAAAAATAACTTTAATTTCGGAAGTCGGTGGCCAAAAACGAAAATACAAAACCAAAGACACCGACTTCCGAAATTAAAGTTATTTTTCACGTCTTTTAGTGTTTTGTTTTTTGGAAGTCGGTTGTTTTTTTGTAAAAAAGTTTTTATTGTTTAAATAAATTAACATGAATTTTTTTTAGCTCCTTTGGCAATTTATTATACACGACTGGTGCCATATGAAAAATACTTTTATGCATTAAGGCAGTATTCGTTTTGCGAACACAGACGACTTTCATCTGTTTGAGTACGATTGAAAGCTTCAGGATTTTGCTTCACAAAGACAGCTACTTCAAATATATACAGTGATGGCAATGGTAAGATACTGTACTCTCTAAAGAATGGTACACAACTCTCGGTAGATTTTAAACCGAACATAGCCCTAATGCTCCGTTTCTGTGCCTTAAAGACAAGATCTTTGTTGGTGGAGTTCCCCCAAAAAATTATGCCATATCTGAGGATAGACTCCACGAGCCCATGGTACGCAGTTATGAGTGCTTTTGAATTTATTTTAAATGCAAGTTCATGTAAGGCATAAGCTGATCGACTCACTCGCTTGCACAATTGTTCAATATGAGGTTTCCAAGTCATTTTATCACCAATATACAAGCCGAGAAATTTTGTATTGTCTGTTTTCTCAATAGGTTGGTTGTTAAAATTAACGTTAAGGTTATTTTGAGTTGGTATACGTTGTCTAAAGTTCAATAATTTTGTTTTTCCTAAGTTGGCTTTTAAATTATTTACATTCAACCAATTGATAACAGAGCTCAAGGCGCTGTTTAAGTCATCTTCATACGTATTTTTGTCTTGACATTTGACACTAATAGTGCTATCACCCGCAAAGAGAGCTATAGGATTATCAGTGGCCTGGCTGTTCAACCCTAAAACCCTCTCTTATCTTAAAGAACGTTTCAAGTTCCTTCATGACACACATAATAGATATCTGAGGTCATCGGAAAACTTAACACTAGAGATGCCGATGCATTCCACCAGTTTTTATGACAAGTTTTTTACAGTGCAAGCAGTACGGTTATTGAATGCCTTGCCCGTGTCGATAAGGCGTGCTCAATCATGTCCACTTTTAAATTCTAGTCAAAAAACACTTCCTCTCTCCTTAAACATCATTATTACATTTAGTTTCCTTGCTCATGTTTCATGTTTATTATTGTATATATAGGTCTTTACCTATGAAATTGCCGTTCTGCAGTACTGGCCATTTCAAATCAAAATAATTTTTGTTTGGCTAAGAATTCTAATTTCAAATTAATTTTATTTTAAAAACATGGATTTTTTTTTCTAAAAGTAGTCATTTCTTTATTGATTAGTGTTACATTTTCATCGCATTTCAATCTTTTTCGTCATCATGGATACGTTAAAAATTCGAGTAATTATGGAATATGAGTACCGTCGTGGCAGCAACGCGGCACAAGCGGCACGCAACATCAACGACGTTTACGGAGCTAACACTACAAACCAACGCACCACCTGTTATTGGTTTGCTCGCTTCCGTTCTGGAAATTTCGACCTGAAAAATGAACCTCGCGGTCGTCCGAAGACTTTGGTCGACAATGACGAATTAAAGGCGATTGTGGAAGCTGATGATACACAATCTACGGCTGAATTAGCAGCAGCTTTCGACGTTAGCGTCAAAACAATATTGGTCCATTTGCGTCAAATTGGCAAGGTAAAAAAGCTTGACAAATGGGTGCCCCACGAACTCAATGATCGCCAGCGCGAAGTACGCGTCGAGACGTGCCTTGCACTGCTCAACAGACACACAAATGAAGGAATTTTGAACCGCATTGTTACCTGCGATGAAAAATGGATTCTGTTTGATAACCGTAAGCGCTCAGCAAGTTGGTTGGATCCTGGTTCAGCACCTAAACAATGCCCTAAACGAAAACTTACCCCTAGAAAAGTGATGGTCACTGTTTGGTGGTCTAGCGCCGGTGTGATTCATCACAGCTTCTTACCAAACGGGGTGAGCATTACTGCAGATGTGTACTGTGAAGAACTGAACACAATGATGGAGAAGCTGGCGCATCTCGCACCAGCATTGGTCAATCGCTCGTCTCCGCTGCTCCTGCACGACAACGCGCGACCTCATACTGCACAGCAGACGGTCTCCAAGTTGCAAGAACTGGGGTTGGAAGCTCTCCGTCATCCGCCCTACTCACCAGACCTTGCGCCTACAGACTACTACTTTTTCCAGAATTTGGATAACTTCTTGGCGGGAAAAAAAATTAATACCCGAGAGGCAGTACAAAATGCCTTTGAAGAATTTGTTGCCTCCCGTCCAGCTGATTTCTTTAAGAAGGGCATCAATAAACTGCCACTGCGATGGCAAAGATGCATTGATTGCATGGGTGATTACTTCGATTAATACAAATAAAAAATTCATGAAAAAAAATCGTTTAAATTTTTTCATACAAAACGGCAATTTCATAGGTAAAGACCTATTATAATTTGCAATGGTAATTGCGTCGCCATCTAGCGGTCAATAGTCGAACTCTACCAGGTGCTCCAATAAGTAGCCTACTTACCCGATGTCGGTCAGCGTGATTATATATTATGGCAACTGTGGCACACCGCCTCGTGACTCAGCGGTTCATTCTAACTAGTACTAACATGTACCTACTTAGCTAGACATTTGCCTTGTTATTCTTCTCGGGGAATAATTCTGAATACTACTCAATACTTCGGAATATTTCGCTCCGGCAACGCTAGGCACAACCACTCTGCCAGGGTTTGTAAGTGTACAGCCACTTGTCAAGTATGTAAGCGGAGACATCACTCCTTGTTGCATCCTAAAGGTGAGCAGGAGTCTAAGGGAAATTCGTCTAGCGATAGTGCTTTGCAGACGAAAGAAAAAACAATTGGAGTAGAAGCTGAAAACAAGGTAGTAACTTGTTTTTCGAAAGGTACAGCGAATAGCCAGGTCCTATTAGCCACGGCTTTAGTGAGGGCTGTATCGAAAAATGGGGCTAGGTATACAATCAGAGCCTTGTTAGATCAAGGCTCACAGGCCTCTTTTGTGACAGAGCATACTGTCCAGAGTTTAGGGTTACAGAAAAAACCAGCTAAAGGTTTAATAACTGGTATAGATGCTAATAACAAATTATTACTGAATTCGGTTGTTGAGGTTACAATTCAGTCTAGGGTCGATCCATCGGTTGAACTTGTAGTCAAAGCGTATGTTCTCAAATCGATTACGTCTTTATTACCTGGTAGGGAAACGGTATATTTAGATTGGGCACAAGTTAACGATATACAATTAGCGGATCCTAGATATAATACACCGGATAAAGTGGATATGTTGTTAGGAGCGGAAATTTATAGTCAAGTTTTACAAAACGGGTTGAAGAAGACTCCTGGTGGTAGCACTCTAGCTCAGTGTACTTCATTGGGATGGATTTTATCAGGAACAGTAGCTGCCGCTGCTCAGAGTACATCCAATATTACAGTGATGCATGCTCACCTTGGTGATGATGAAGTCCTGAAAAAATTCTGGGAATTAGAAAAGGAACCACAAAATAAGAAACTTTTACTTACCGAAGAAGAAACACGATGCGAAGAGATATTTAAGGCTACAACTGTAAGAGACAATGACGGTCGTTACGTAGTTAACTTACCATTCAAAAGTCCAGATCCGAGCTGTAAATATGGCGAAGCAAGAAAAGTAGCGATTAACAGATTTTACGCATTAGAAGCTAAACTTAGTAAAAACACAGATTTAAAAACAAAATATGAGGAAGTGATCAACGAATACTTGCAGCTCGGTCACATGAGGCCAATTACTAAATCAGAAGAACAAAATCAATATGCAGTGTACTTGCCTCATCATGCGGTTGTACGGAACGATAAAGACACAACCAAGGTTAGGGTTGTCTTTGATGCTTCCTGTAAGGGCAAAAATGGAATATCACTCAACGATGACCTAATGATTGGTCCAGGTCTGCAACCAGATCTGCGACATTTACTGATTCGTTGGAGAACGCACCGCATTTGTCTTGTTTCGGATATTATCAAAATGTACCGAATGGTGCGTGTGGCCGACCATCATACCGATTTTCAACGCATCGTGTGGAGAGACAACAAACAATCTTCAATTAAGGATTATAAATTACTTACGGTTACTTTTGGTACCTCTTCGGCGCCCTATTTAGCAGTTAGATCGATGCAGCAAGTAGCGCACGATGAAGGAGTTAAATATCCACTAGCAGCTGAAAGAGTGCTTAAGGATTATTACATGGATGATCTTATGACGGGTTGTGACTCGATAGAAGAAGGCATGCAGATCTATAGCCAAATGAATAAGTTATAAGCGAAAGCAGGATTCACTTTACAGAAATGGTCAAGCAACAGTAGTGAATTACTAGAGAAGATCATCGGTGAAAGGCACTCGTACAAAGGACAGGATGGTGTAGAAAGGGAGATCAACATAAAACAGGATGAGATATTTAAAACGTTGGGACTTACCTGGAACCGAAGCTGCGACACCTTCCAATATTCTGTTCAGTTGCCTCTGCTGCAGGAACCTGTAACTAAAAGGAAAATGTTATCAGATATAGCAAGACTATTTGATCCTTTGGGATGGGTCGCTCCTGTGATCGTAGTAGCAAAAATATTAATCCAAAAATTATGGATTTCTGGAATTAACTGGGATGAAGAAATTCCATATGAAATAAAAAAAGAATGGTTTACTTACCGGCAGGAGCTGAAAGGTTTAACGGAATTTTCAATACCACGATGGTTGCAAATGAAACTCGGTGACAAGCAGGTTGACCTGCATGGCTTTTGCGACGCGTCAAAATCAGCATACGCGGCGGTAATTTATGCACGGGTAGTAGATACTGACGGTAGTGTTTATGTAACATTGATCACGGCGAAAACTAATGTCGCACCAATAAAAACAGTATCAGTGCCTCGATTAGAGTTGTGCGGAGCAGTCCTCCTAGCAAAGCTGCTTTCTGAAGTCTCCGAAGTGATGGGAATCGGTAAATCTAATTTGTACTATTGGACCGATTCAGAAATCGTGTTAGCGTGGTTAAATAGTCATCCCAACAAATGGAAGACATTCGTGGCAAATCGCGTTTCTGAAATTTTGAGCATCAGTGAACCACAGCAATGGATTTTGACATGGGAGTTATACGGAGGAAAGTACATGAATTTTATCCTGCTAAAAAAGAGGTCCCTACTGTTAAAAAGCTTGTAGAGGTCTTAAAGACAGATATAAATTACACAGGACAGCGAGAGAGTCTGCGAAAACTGCTTCACAAGGTGGGACTTCATTGGATTACTTTTTAGATAAAGCCATTGTTTATTGCTGAGAGACTAAACTGTTAGCGTACCTACGTAACTGTAAATTATCAAATTCTTTTTATTTATTTTATTATTTTTATATAGGTATCATTGTTTTTAATTTGTAAAAACTGTAATTCTTATTAAACGATTATGTCTAATGTGAAATTTCCTTCTTGAAAACTTACTCAATTTTGGGCACCTTATATTAATTAGCAACACTGAATCGACGGTGCCGTCCTCTTTCAGTTCACAGATAAGTTGGTAGGACTGTAAATGTAATTTTTCCCAAAAATGAGTTGTTGATATTTGTGCTCGAACAAATTTTCAGAGGAGCAGACGAGTGAAATATTTAATATGTATTGGGATTTATCAACATTTCAGAACTAGACTTTACTGTCTCGTTCTGAAATGTTGAACCCCATTACAAATATCCAATTTAAATCACTCTCCTGTTATATTTGAAAAGCACCAGTTACGTCGTTGTTTCTCCAAATGAGCGATATTGTGATTTATTGATTTAACGTACAACATCATTGTGATCAATAATCAATCAGTTATTCTCTTACATATATGAATACTCTCACACATGCGTTATGCACGTAGGTTTTTACATACACATATTTTTTACACTTCAATAATATTTTAAAACTAGTTGAGGTCGGTTTGAGTTTGAGATTGTGATATTTAAAAATCTAATTAAACTACGGACCTGTCTGTCTATGTCCTAGAAATTTGTATTGTCCGTATTCTCATCAGGCTTTTACAGGACTTGCAAGTATGAAGAGAAAAAAAAACATTGACCGAGCGACCGCGAAGCGCGAGCAAAGCGTCGGTCTCCGTTTCAGCTTGGGCAAAAATGCTTTCATACCGATTCCTGATGTCCGGCTGTTCTCTTATACAGGTCGCATTCCTCAACCGATTCTCGTGAAATTTTGTGAGCAGGTTCGATATATGGATTTTTTTGGCGATTCAGTATTCCGAAATTTTTCATAATTGCGGATATATGGAGGTTGAAAACGTAAAAAAAACATATTTTAGCAATTTTGCGTCCTTTGCGCGAGCTTTTTGTTTTGAGGATTTTGTTTTAATGTGCGCGGTGAAAATTTATTCAGTTTTAAGCTATGCAAAGACGGACTCGCGAGGTTTACAGCTTACAGAGCCACTAGTAATAACCAATAAACAATTATATTGTCCTTATTCACATTTTATTATTAGTCAGGCTTTTACAAGACCTACGGGTCTGACTAGTCAAAAATGTATTATAATAACCATGGTATAACCATTATACATTTATTGTGTTCTTACTGCACGGTCATGGCTATATTGTATACGGCGCTTGTGAACGAAACCATAGCGCGATTCAGCCAGGAGACATTGTGGTACAACGCCATCTATAGAGCTTGATGGAACTAGTGCAGTATCCAAAGATTTGAAGGAAAAAAAAAATAAAAAAAATATACGGGTCGACTTGAGAACCTCCTCCTTTTTTTTTTCGTCGGTTAAAAATACAAATACAGGTACTAATTGGAGATTATGATCATTGCGGGAAAATGCTTACAATATTGTGCTGTTATTTTGAGGTTCAAGGCTTCTAGATAACATAATGATTACGCCTGTTTATCCTGAAGGGTTAACCTACAGGGGTACCTATAGTACACCCTCATCGCGGCTTCTAATTGGGTAATAATGTCCTAACTATTTACAATGTGCGCAAACTGTTATTTAAAACAATTTGACAATGTTTAGCAAGATTTATAATGTTTATTATTAACAAAACTAGTTACGTGCCAAAGGCAGTTCACTGAAGGTATAATTAGGGTTCCGTAGCATGAACAAAGTAGTTCGGAATGCTTATTTACCTTACTGAACACAAAGATAAATTACTAATAATACCTAATTACCTATAATAAATTACAAATACATTTGAACAAAGATAGTGACTTAAGCGCTTCTAATTGATTTTCTAAAAAAAAAACCAAGTGTTATTTATAATTATGATAGCAGAATAGAATACTTTTTATTATGTACACTATAAAAATTACAGATATAAATGAAGAAATTTTACATAGGGTGATGATGTCAGCCCCGGATCTAGGTTTTTTTCGAGGCGGGGCAGAAACTGCAGTTTGCCGCCCCCCGCCCCACCAATCCTTTAACCTTTTACATGAAGCCTTATTTATTTAAATATACATGGACATTTCGAACATTTATTTTAATTAGGTTAGGACAGGATATTTGAAAAAAAATCGTGAGATTATAGCATACTAGCTTCTGTCCGCGACTTCGTCCGCGTAATTTTGGCCCCCGACCCCCCGCGTCGCTGGGCATCACTCGTCCACGATATTAATTCCTTTTCGCTTAGCGTTCTTTCTGACTTTTTTTTTACCGTTCGGTTTCTAAGGGTCGTAGTGTGCTGTTAAATAGTCTATAACCTTCCTCAAGAATTGGGCTATCAAATGCATACAAGATTTTTTCAAACACGACTGCTAGTTCCAGAGATTAGAGCGTTCAAACAAAAAAAAAAAATGAAACTTCAGCTTTATTATCGGTAGAAGATTGGAATAAAAGTTTTACTCTTCGAGCCTCGTGTTCTGCAAAATAATCAATGGTCTTGTCATAATTAATCTGATTGTATTGCCATGATTTTGGATTGCTAAGATCGCGACACCCGACTTAAAAAATTTGGCACTTTGCCTCAGATAAGGTAGATTTTTTAAGTCCTTAATCGACTTATACAGAAAAGTTTTAAGAATTAAGAGTCACTAGGCTGTGAGAGCGAAGGCCACGCCACTATAGCGTCGGTAAGACCCTTTATGAGGGAGTGGCTGGAGAGACGGCATGGCGCCCTTACTTTTCGGCTGACACAGGTATTGTCCGGACATGGGTGCTTCGGAAAGTAACTGTGTCGCATAGGCCGGTAACCGACACCCGGATGCCACCATTGCAACTGTCTCAACGAAACGACGCAGCACACCCTGGAGGAATGCCCTGCTTGGGCAGTGCAGTGCCGTGACTTTGTCGCGGTGGTTGGTGCTGCGGATACTCTCTCGCTTCCAGACATGGTCCAGTCCATGATCGGAAGTGAGAGAGTCGGACGCCGAGAGTCGGAGTCGGGACGCCGTCGCCTCCTTCTATGAAGAAGTGATGGTCGCGAAGGAGGCGGCGGAAAGGGAGAGAGAGAATACAACCTCCCTTCCAATCTGTAGAAGACGCACCGGGTGCCGGAGGGCGCGGAACGATCTCTGGCTGCCTTAGGGTGAGGCCTGCAGGCAACAGACTTGGGGAGTTTGTTGCCTGAACAGTGAAAGGCCCGAGACGGCGGCGCGCCCTGATCCACGCGCGTCTCTCTCTAGAGGAATTACAGCCGTATGCGGCTGTGGAGGGTGACGCGGTCCGCATGAATTCATGCGGAACAACACCTGGCCGGGGGAGCGTAATGAAATGCGCAAGCACTCCAGCACCCGGCTAAAGGTAGCAGAAGAACACCATGTGATTTTAGTCAGTAAGAGTCTGACAGACCCCTCCATCCACCCCAGAGTGGAGGACATCCATGAGGATTTCCAAACGGTAAAAAAAAGGCTGTGAGAGCGAGAAAAGCGAGCTCGAATATTTTGCCAGAAACAAATTAGTAATATTTTATGGATAATGCTCCAATATAACAGCTGCGCCAGCGCTGTGGTAAAAAAAATAAGGAAATCGTGTCACTTTTGCACTTACAGACTTCGGAAAGGACGGGACACCCCGTGCCCCTGTTACGCGATGTAATATGTCTAAAATAAAGGATTTGTTTCTTAAATTTTTGACCACAGAGGTGACAGAGGCGCTCATCCGCCTCTGGTTCGCCGCGGTATAGATCTGTTGCAAGAGATAGAAAGCTAACCTTTTTATATCACCAAATAAAAGTGGAGCCTGTGCTTTAAAAATGAGGAGTTCCTGGTAGAATTGGACTAGGTACTCCGCCAGCAACCCGCTCACACCGTTTGACGCCCTATGCGCATGCTCATCATGTAGTGATTTCCTCAGTGCGCCATCCGCAGAGAGAGAGAAAGATAATAAGTGCTGCGCATCTCACTTATCGCAGAGTTGGGGTGCGCTGGCCGCTGGGTGGTGCACTTGTCTGCCACGGTTGAATTTACCGCCCCCTGAAGTTGGCGCCCGGGGCATGGGCCCCGGCTTGCCTCCCCCTTGATCCGGGCCTGGATGATGTGGATAATGGTTAGAAAAAATAAGCAGTTTTCATCAGGTTGATGCCAATCAACCTGATGAAAACTTCTTATTTTTTCTTTAGGTCTCTTGAAAGAGACCTTAAGTTTTCATGCGTTTTCGTAAATCACCAAGAATTCACTAGTCAACACTATTCAATTTAACATCGACTATAAGAAAAGGCTCCTTTACGTCGCAGTTGTTTTTCTCATACCACTTTAGGAACAAATCGTGACACAAAACCTAAAGTTAATGATAATTATGATACACTTTAGTCATTCCGGAAGTGTGAAGATCGAGTTATGCCTATTAGTCGGTCCAATTGGTTTTTTCAAGCCTCGATAACTTTATAGTAGGTAGGTACTTTTTATGCGATGTTTCTATCTGTGGAGACCTTTGCAGTCATAATTATTTATAAGACAACTTTTTTTTTGGTTTGTAATGTTAATGCATTTAATTCGTTTTAGTTTTTCAGATGATACAGTCTTATAATGTTATCTTGTTAGATGAGAAGCCGATAAAAATAGATCATAAGCGTATCTTAATTCATTCCCTGACATACAGCACACTAAACCGTTAGGTGTAGAAGCACAAAATGCACAGGAATGGCTTCGATAACAAAGGAGAGCATAAGGAAGTATTTTTGAAAATGTATCCCCTAGAGAAGTTAAGTAGGGGGGGAGTTTGTATTGGACGTTCGTCATTTTTGCCGATGGAAAATCCAATCGGACACACGGCTTGTATTTTATATAATAATCCGGCTGTAATATAATGTTCTACCTGAAAATAAAACAGTTATTTATTATATACATAACCTTATTCTAGATCTATACAGTGAGACAGCATCTTTCCGGATCTGACGTCACGACCTCTCTTGTTCCCCCTCCCACCCGGCTCCGCCCCGCTGTGGCCGGGGGGAGGGGGCGTGAAGCTTGCCCGAACAGTCAGGCGCGCTCTTCACATTGAATATCACTTCCGGTGGATTATGAGTCCACCAGGCAGGAATAAAAATATAGGGCTAGAATAAGGTTCCGTATATAATAAAATAACTGTTTTATTTTCAGGTAAAAAATTATTATACAGTATGAACCGTTATTCTAGACCTATACAGTGAGATGGGGTCGTTATCGCCTGGTGGCAAGCTAAGTATATGCCAATGTGTGAAAAAGAAATTACTTAAGTATCTAAATAATTTTGTTTAATATAGGTACCTAGGTGTATTTATATTAAACAAAATATAACTGTGTGAGAACATTATTATTAGAAATAAAAACTGTATAATTATTTAAAGAAAAAGAATTTTATTTGAACCACCAAAACTAAGTAGGTACCATAGTAATAAGAACTTACACGTACATAAGTTTTGCCATTCACATAACATGATTAGCACCACAATGTATGCTTTAATGATTATGGTATTCGAAGAATTAAGATTTGCTTTGAACTAAAGTTACATTAGTCATGCGTAGCATACCTACTTGGATTAAATAAATCAATTTAACTTAATATAACAATATGTTGCTTTGAACTGAATTATTTATTGATATTACATTGATTAATAGGTAGGTAACCATATATTATTTAGAATCTGCACAGCTTCAAATGTCAGAGATAAATTGTTACGACTTTTGCGATGAGTTAATTTCGGCTGAATAGAACCGTGCAAATGTGTTGGGGACACGCCAGTTCCCTATTGCCATGATCTCGTCAATATTGTGGCACTCAAACCAGTTGAGAGATGCTACGGCACTTCGAGTGCCTCCTTAAGAATAGTTTTAACCCAACCTAAAATCACCGTTCGGGAAGCTGGCCTGACTCTGCCACGAGTTGATATAAATAAATGATTAATGTCATTGTTAATTCTACGTGATGTTGATACTTCTATCAACTTACGTATCCACCATACAGGGCATATGGATTTATCTGTATGTGTGTGCAATTTCCATGATGATTGTCAGTGTGTATACCTATCTGTCTTTGAGCCAAATGCTGAGTGTAAAACAATATGATTAGAATTGTCTTCAAAATGTACACTATCAACCCGTAACAGTGTTACGTCATGGACCTTACGACTAGAAGCGAGTAGCAAAATCAGTGCTGTGCGACGAGATACTTGGAATAAACTTGCATGAGGCGGCTGGTTAGAGCTCAGCCATTCTACCACAATACGTGGATCCCAAATGAAATAATTTTTAGGTTTAGAATCAACATTAGCAAGTGAAATAGCTTTTAACATTCTCATCACTGCTTATGATTTGTCCGTTAGAACAGGCCAAAGTGGCAACTGTTGATTTTATAAACTAAAATAGTTTTATAAGACAGTTTAAGAGTTAAGTGCAAGTATGCTAGGTACTTAGCGACTTGGGCACCAGAGGAGTTTGTATGATTGAAATTATTATGAGTACACCAATTTAACATTTTTTTTCCAAATACCAGCATACATTTTCTTCGTTCGCCAGCTAGCATTAAGTAGGTCTATTTCGTTTTGAGACCCATTTTTTAATTCGGCACACCATCCTTCACTAGCCAGGCCTCTAGATACATCTGGTCCACGTGAACCGGAGGCAGATAAGTCCGGGTATCTAGTAACCGCCGATGAAGATTGAATATGGGTAAAGGAGCACTCACCGCTCTCCTCTTCAGGTCTGGCCGCAAAAACACTTTGGACCAGCGCGGTACTATTAGGATGTATCGACCCTTGTACAGGTTGAGGTGTGACAGAACTCGTGGAATTAGGTGTGGTGGTGGGAATATCCACGCTCGACGGTATGATCACCTTCTGCTGAAGGCGTCGTGAAACTCTGCGTTCGACTCTTTGGAATCTCGTGAGACGTGGCGCGCAAGCACGTGTGCGGTATTCGAGGCGAACAAGTCGATTTCGGGCATTCCGAACTTGTGAAATACCTCTTGACATGCCTCTTCATCATTCCTCTTCTTAGGGTCCACTCCCCGGGTATTTTGAGCCTTGACAGCATGTCTGCTTCTGTGTTTACCTGACCGGGCAGGTACTGAGAGACCAGGTGAATCTTGTTCCTAACAAATGCCTAACAAGCATTGAGCATCGTGCAAACTCCATCGATTTACCTGTAGTATGTGGCGTATTATATTGGGCAAATACTTGGAATTCAGGGCAAGATTCCATTTTTATGCAGAGATAGTCTACTGCCTTGGTAGGGATCAATGTGGATTTTTTGTAGTCATCCATCCCAAAGTTGTTAGGACTCTTATAGATTCCGCAGAATGGTCGATTAGAGTTAATAGATCTTGGTTCACTATTAAATAATCGTCCAAATTTGTCACTCAAAACTTAAACTCAAAGCATTTATTTCAAATAAACCAATTACAGGTACTTTTGAATTGTCAAGGGGTCGGTCAGTCAGAAAGATAAAGCTAGTTGCCCATTCCAAAGCGTAGTAGGTACCTATGGAGAAGAACGGGCAAGAAACTCCATGGACACTAGTAAAACAAAATATGTTTACAAAATATTGGTTACATCATTCATGTTGAAATTATGCATGTGAGAACGATGCCGAACGTTAAAAGCGTCCGCAATATCCGCAAATGACTGTGCTGATGGCAGCCCGAATGGCAGACAAGTGATCTGAAGGAGCTGCGGGCTCGACTTCTTTTCTGTTGCGTATAATACTCGCAGAAATGGGTGATGACTGGGGCTGACTGCTAGGTGAAAATAAGCCTGAGAAAGGTCTATTTTCTATTTTGATCGCCCAGTCGTTCGGTTGCAAGAAATCCGACACACGGTAAATGTTTATTAAGCGAAACTTTGTTTGCATTACATAGCGTTTTAGTTTTTTTTTATTGAATATCGGGCGATTGCTGGTATCTGACTTTTGCACTAAAAGCTTCGGACAGACATAACTTGGAGATGGATCTACTCGAATCAAGATGTTCTGTTGTTTCAAAATTTCGATTTGTTCCGACATCATCTTACATCTGGAATATTCCCAACGGTGTTCAAAAAGGCTGTTGTGCACCCTATTCACAAGAGTGGAGACAGAGACAGTGTCAATAACTACAGACCCATATCTGTATTATCAATTCTATCTAAGCTCCTCGAAAAAGTAATTAATAAACGTCTGCTGGATTACCTTAACTCACAAAATATACTCGCAAATAACCAATATGGATTCATGTCAGGCAAAAACACAGAGGATGCCATATTAGAATTAATAGGTTCAGTAGCTCAAAACCTTAACAGCAAGGATAAATCTATCGCTATCTTCCTTGATCTTTCTAAAGCCTTTGACACTGTCTCTGTCCCCCTTCTACTCAAAAAACTGGAAAAGATTGGTATACGAGGCCTACCGCTTAATCTATTTAAGAGTTACCTCAGTGGTCGCTCGCAAATCGTCAGGATAAACAACCACACCAGCAAAGAAGCATTCCTCTCCTATGGAGTACCACAAGGTAGTGTCTTAGGACCTACCCTTTTCTTGGTTTACATAAACGAGCTCTGTAAACTTGATCTAAGAAACTCCAAAGTAATTGCTTACGCTGATGACACTGTTATCCTGGTTCGAGGCAGTGACTGGAACGAAGCTCGGCTTCAGGCAGAGTCAGCCTTGCGAGTGACTATGAGATGGCTGACACAGAATTTGCTCACCCTCAACTTGGATAAAACCAGATTTATCACTTTTAGTCCAAGGAAAGCGTCACAGCCAGCCCCACCCTTCCGTCTGACTGCTCATGCGTGCCATACAACTAGGACTGACATCTGTGGCTGTCCTGAAGTTAAGCGCACGGACTCAATAAAATATCTTGGAGTCTGGGTCGACAGCGGGTTGACGTGGAGTGAGCAGATCAAATCACTGGTATCTAGGGTTAGAAAATTAATTTTTGTTTTTAAAAATCTAAGGACCTCCGCCAATTTCTCTACCCTGAGAACTGTGTACTTTGCTCTTGCTCATTCCATTTTAACGTACTGTATTTCGGCTTGGGGTGGTGCTGGTAAATGTCTTCTGCTGCGTTTGGAGAGGGCGCAGAGGGCTGTTCTTAAGGTTATGGCCTTCAAACCCTATCGCTTCCCTACCTGCGAATTGTACACGCTATGGAGGCTACCTACGGTAAGGCACTCTTTTGCGCTAAGTACAATGTTGCGTAAACATTCCAACTTGTCTTTTGACCCAGAGTTTAGAAAACATAAACGCCGAACGGACAGAGTTTGCCCGACACCAGCCGTTAAATTAGAAATTGTCCGCCGCCAGTTCATCTTCTTCAGTCCCGTGCTTTATAATAGAATAAATAAAGTTCTAACAATTTATCCATGTACTCTCCGGGATTGCAAAAGGAAAATTGATCAATGGCTTCATAATCTCACATACGAAGAGTTGGAGAATCTAGTTAAACCCTAAATATCTTTCTTCCTCAGACATGCACACCATATACACGTAGCGAGGAGTGTGCTCGTGGGGAGGTTCCACAAACACACTCTACACTTACACCCCACAGACACGCACTACACTCACATACAACACTCCCGCATGCACAACTTAACTAACACTTAGGTACCTATTTAATTTTTTATTATTTACTACTTTAATTGTTTATTACTTAAATTTTACTATTTTATTTGTTTTCTCTGTACTGGAACGCTGTGTCTCCCTCTTGGAGGTGGGCGTTAATAGCTGCGACACAGTTTTGTAACTAATGTGGCTATTTACGTACGCAATCAATTTGTAAAATGTGTTTTTGTTCCAATAAAGATTTATTTATTATTATTATTTATCAATAAGCTTGTTGGAGTTTGAAAACGTGTTAATAAGTCTGGACTTTGAAGTGGGAATATTTTGAAAAAAGAAATTCGGTAACCAGATATCGTTTTTATAATGTTCTCTGGAGCACCGTAATTCTTCCAAATTAGAATGTAATTTTTTACCACCCGCCATAAAATAAAATTTCTTGAGGATAGTCACTTAAGATACTGATCGGATTTACGATTGCCGAAGGACCGTTTTTTGTTTTCATTATGCCTTGTACCGGATTTATTGTTTCCCGACTTTCGGCCTCTACGTTTGGGGGGCGCTTGAAAGCTCGTGGATGGCTGGGTATCGAACCCAGGATTGTCACCGTGAAAGGGCTTGCGTGGTCGCTTAGCTGGAGGGCCATCCTGTCTATTCCGCATAGACATGGCATGAGGCTCTTCCGCAGAGCGCTTTTGGGCAGAGAACAACTTACTTGTACCACCAGCCTTTTGTAAAAATGTGGTTAAATCCTGTGGATTAAAAAGGTTATATTAAGACCGCCCATTGTGTCACCCTATGTAAAATTTCTACTTTTATATCTGTAATTTTTATGGTGTACATAATAAAGAGTATTCTATTCTATTCTATTCTATTCTATTGTGTTGGGGGGGATCTTTTGCAAGTCCACCTTTACATATTTGTCCTTGACACCCGAAAAAATGCAGTCACGACGTCTTTGAATGATATCAGCACGTCTTCCACAACTCATTTGCTAGAGATCCTCGGACACTTTCATGTAAGATGAGTTTTCGGAAAAAGAAGCATTAATCTTTTCAAAAAGCGTGTCAGCGTTAAGTAAAAAAAATCTGCTGTTTCCTACAAAAGTGCTATTTTGTAGGAAACAGCAGATTTAAAAAAAATAAAAAACGACAAACAATTTCAGCCAGGGGGGTCCAGAATCATGTACTGAATCCATGGTAACAGGTCGATGTCCCCCCCCCCCCCCCCCGTACTCACATGAGACATCTTCGTATATACCTATGAAAGAACAGTAACCAGACTGCACGAGTGATAACAAGTATGCGTATGACTGTCAATAGGGCTGTGCTAAATGTACCTACTTATGTATGTCCCTCCTCCTCTTAATATGTTGGTTCTAAGAGTTAAGGAGGATGTTCAGCAGTTGTGTTACAAAACAAAAGCGATATAGATATTTTGATTGCAGGGTGCTGCTAATCTACAAAGCTCTATCAACGCGGAGGCAGGACTGGGCACCGCGTCGCTGGCAGCAGTGTACGCTGGACTCATCTTCTCTAACATATTCTTGTCTGTTGTTGTTATAAAGTAAGTTGTGAGCAAACTTTATTTCACTTAACTGCCTCATTGGTCTAGTGGTCGCATGAGCTACTGCTGAGCGTGAGGTCCTGCGTTCGATTCCCAGGTCGGGCAAAGTGTTATTGGGTTATTCCGTCAGTGATTACCCAGTAGCGCCTGAAGTCAGTTTTTTGCCCGGTTGATGGTGGTAGGCTCGGCCCCTATTTCATGGGACTTAAACATAGCTGGCGAAATGTTGGTGTACTACAGGTACATACTCGTATCTGCCTAATCCTGCGGAGATTACAGGCGTGATGTTATGTTATGCAATAAGTCACTTTTAAGGCACTCGATACGGGCAGGCGGAAGCAAGTACTTTGATAGAGGTGGTCATAGGCCTCTCCTAAGTAGTTTCAAGTTGGACTACACAAATAGCCGTTGCAGCGATTCTTGAAGTAGACCTTGTCTTGCAGTAAATGTCTTTTGGCTGAAATTATAACGATGATAAGATTCAACAACTAAGGCTGGAGATTGACTATGACTCCCGTCATACCGTGATTGTCTACTGGGCTCATTGTCAAAGGGACTTTGGGACCCGAAAAGCATTTTGTAACCGAAGCATCATAATAGTAGCTAGTAAACAATATTTCTATGCAAATATTCCATTTTATCTTAAGTATGCGACGCACTAGGGCGCAAGTAGTGCGTGGAGGTAACACTTGGCCGAATCTCGACAACCAATGATATGAATGGAAGAGTCGATTTTCGGTCAGGTTTGAACTTGACCTCGACAAGTCTGTACTTGTCGCCAGGTGAGTCCAATTTACGTGCCTATGCTTGGGAAACAAGGGAAATCGACTTGCACGCACTCACTACTTACACCAACTATAGAAACAGATAAAAAGGGTCGCAATTGTAAATAATTTGTAGTCGTCGGCAGTTTTCTAAACTGACAAGTAGTCGTCGTTAGTCATCATAAGTAACAAGTAGTCTTCAGAAGTTCTCCAAAGTAACAAGTTGTGTCGTCAAGTAAATCATCAAGTCGCGAATTATAACTAGCTTAGGGCAGTAAAGTACAATAAGTTAGGGTTCCTAAGTGCATTGTAAGTTAGCCTTTGTGACATATTTATATGCCATCGGCGTTTCTGATTATATTTAAAGACTGTAATTGTGTGATCTATTTCTGTGCGTTCCCTGAACCATTCAGGTATTACCTAACTTTCTATGTGCGGGTACTATTCTGATTAACTGTTCATTTCGTGTATGTGTTTTGACTGAAATATAAGTGAGTTATCTGACCATTAACGTGGTCTTATTGCAAACCTTCGTCACAGGAACACCGTCACCACCGCCTACAACACCTGACTCCCGCGTGTCTTACACATTTCGTTTAGTAAACAAATGTGTAACCATCCAAGATTGATGATTGTGATTTTGAACGCAGATTCTACTAACCCATGATAATCTTCTATTCCAGATGGCTGGGCACAAAATGGGCGATATCTCTCTCCTTTATCACGTACATGCCGTACATAGCGGCGCAGCTGTACCCCACCTTCTACACCATGATCCCCGCAGGGTTCATCGTCGGGCTCGGTGGGGGACCACTCTGGTGCGCAAAGTGCACGTACCTGTCTGTGGTAGGACCAATGTTTCTTTCATTTAATTTGATTTAACTACCTGTACGGTCTCATCGCCGTACATTTTTCTGCTTACTCTGTAACCTACTTTAGGCCGACGATGCGCGTCATAATATAGCATAATGACTAACAAATTTAAATATAGTTAACTTATAACTGTGTAGCTATCAACAACAGAGTGAAATAATCGTCTTCCACTCTAGTACCGTCACTTACTCTTAACTTAAATAAACTTAACTACTTAGTGCATCTTAGTGGAACGTGTTTCTCTATACTAACTGAACTTAAAAACGTTCACGACAAGTCAGTGTACGCAGTTAACTACTACAACTACACTTACGACTCCAAGGATTAAGAAATTCGGACAAGATATATACTAAGTATTGCTGCTAGCACTTATTTTCTTTTTACTCTTTATTTTTTTTACTCTCTTTTTACTCTCTAAGATACCTCATAAATGCCATGGTAAAAAGTGTCAGTTAGCAAGATGGCGGCACTGACGTGATATGTCAAATGTATATTTTAGTACCTGGTAGTCTTCTTCCATCAGAAGCCTCTTAAGCATATATCTTTTTCTTTTGCATCACTACTCATAATTTTGATTGAATTAGTCGGATCTTACAAAACAGCTCCTATTATTTCCAGGTATCAGAAGCACACAGCAAGGTATCTAAGATATCAGCTGTAGCGCTTCTGACTCGTTTCCTGGGTCTGTTCTTCATGATCTTCCAAATGAACGAAGTTTGGGGTAACCTCATCTCTTCACTTGGTAAGTAAACTTATTATCTAATCCTATTCTAAGGTCTGGACCCTGGACTCAACAAAGATATGAACACGTTCGCTCGTAGTCGTAGGAAACCTAGCATTATAACTGCACCCTAATTACGTAACACACTATCAATCAGAATTTGTATCATATTGAAGGTTATTACTAATCCATTGCTTCATATGTTCGAAGAATTTATCCGCTCAACAACGTAATTAACGCAAAGAATATTGTTGAACTGTCAAGATGATAGTCACTACTACTAGTGCGTTACGCAGTTATCCCGCTGGTCTAGTCTGGGTATCCGATAGGTAATAAATACTGATGGAAACTTTGAACCACCTTAAAAGACATAGTCCTCAGTGCATGAGGAGGACATGCCCCACATTTATGTTCAACTCAGAATTATTCTGTACTGTTAGTACAAGTCTTTCACACGATCTTCTTTTGTTTCCAGTGCTGTCATCAGGCAACAATACTGCAGCGGTGACGTCAGTGAATGAGACGATGATTCCTATCCTATGTGGAGCCAACTTCCTGCCCAGTGCCGATGCTGGTGAAGCACTGCCCACGCAGCCGCCAGAGAAGATACAGATGATCTCAGGTGAACATACAAGGGTCATTAACCACGAAGGACTTAGGTAATAGGGTAATAGGTAATACAGGCTGGTGTCCGCAGTTATACGTCAACGCGCGTATTTTGCGTACGAGTGGGAAAATCGATTTTTCGATCCACTCCAGCTCCTCGAGGAAGGCTAGCAACGCCTTGGTATTACTGACAATCTCATGTAGGGTACCTGGGTTACCAAAGTACTTTGCCCTGTAAGTGGCAACCACCGGGCAGTTTAGAAGCACATGAGCTGCTGTTTCGTCGTACTCCTTGCAGGCCCTGAACAGCGGACTGTCTGTGATTCCTATGACAAAGAGGTGTTTATTAAATGACCCGTGGCCATTTAAAGCTGCTGTTGTTTAGTTAGTCGGAGAACCTTTTTTTTTTAGACGGCCATCAATTGTAGGGAGTGCTTTCATAACCTGCCTGCACTTACTTTGGTCCACGCACAGTTTGTGACATTGGTCCCTGGTGCGTAAGTACCCAAAGGGCAGTGGCCCGATGGGTTCAGGTCCCACTGGTGCCACGCTCGATCCCCTCCTGGCAAGTTCGTCAGCTGTCGATTTTACATCATTGTACGATTTATTGCTATCACATTTTTAAAGGCGTCAATGTCCAGGAACTTTTAAAACAATCTAAGTTGGTTATTGTTATTAACAGGTAGGTAATGCTTTGCAGTTGTGCAATAGTAAATGGTTATACAACTACTATAGAATCCGCTTTTAATGAAATCGAAGGAAAGTGACAAACATATCCAGTCATACTAAGACGACGTCATACAATAAAATCCAATTTTGTTAGGTATTTAGTTTAATAGAGAGAAAAACTACAAATTGTATACATATACCCATCTATTGATAAAATAAAGAAAAAGAAGCATGTACTATTATTAGATAAAATAAATCAAAAAGAAACATGAGCTGACACAAAACAAACATATAAAAAACAGAATAAAAATTATAATACATACACTACTTTTTTTTTTTCATAGTGTGACATGTCACTATAAGCGAAGGCATTACTTATATCCGAACTTGGTTATAACTTGATTACTGACAAATGCGTGCACTGACTGGACAGGTCCACTCAATCTGTGTGGTTCTTTCCTCAAAAGACCATTTCAGATACCAATCTACATGGTCTTCACATGATTTGACCAAGATTATGTCTGGACTTTAAAAGAGACTGTGACCTCTGAGTTTGTTTCGGCCTTTCTTCTCAGAGTAGTCAGATAGGAAACGCCGACCTCATCTACACTCGAGAGCAATGAATCCGGGTCACTTAAAGAATCCTAAAAATCTCGGAAACTAAAAATGCTAGGTTAATGCAATAAATTGTATTTAATAGACAATGTAATACTCCTTAAATAAAAGTAAAAAAAATATGAGTCACCATACATTTTATTAACACAAAATTACATAAAGAAAAAAACTGCTGATCTCTCCTTAAAACAAAAATAGGAAACATGAAATTTTTGAACTTTATTACGATTTTCTTGAATTTTAATACTTCGTATGGCCTCCTCGTGCTTCCATTACTGCGTTTACGCGGTTTGGCATGCTGTACACCAAGTTCCTTATACGATTTTGGGGAATATTCTCCCATTCCTCTGTGAGAGCAATTTTGAGCTCACGAAGCGTGATTGGGGGAGGGTTTCGTTGTTTTACGCATCTGCCTAGCTCGTCCCAAGCATGCTCGATCGGGTTGATATCCGGGCTGCGCGCTGGCCACTCCATACGAGTAATTTTCATCTCTTGAAGGTAGTCATTCACAATCCTACCTGTATGAGGTCGGGCATTGTCATGCATAAATATAGCATCCTCACCTAAATTGACCATAAATGGACCAACGTGATCATTGAGGATTTCTTCCACATATCTTACGCTAGTTAAAGAGCCGTTTTCTATGATCACCAGCTCTGTGCGACTTTCAGAAGAAATTCCGGCCCACACAAGTACAGACCCACCACCGTAGGCTACTTTTTCTTCGATGCATGCTTGCTTGAATCTTTCCCCTGGTCTTCGATACACTCTGTGTCTTCCATCGTGCTTGTAGAGCATAAATTTTGATTCGTCGGAGAACATAACTTTTGACCAATCTTCAATACTCCAATTTACGTGGCTCTGGGCATATCTTAGTCTTGAAATACGATGCCCACGCTCCAGTTTAGGGCCGTTTGCAGGTCTAAGGGGTTTTAAGTTAGATTCAGCAAGCCGACGTCTTACTGTCCATGCACTTGGGTTACTTCCTCCGAGGCGTCGAAACTGATTTGTGAGTTCAGTTCCTGTGAGAAAGCGATTTCGAAGCATGGTGTTCACCAAGTATCGGTCTTCTCGTGCTGTGGTACACCTGGTTCTGCCCGTTCCTGGTCTGCGTAGGTTAGAACCAGTTTCTTCGTAACGTCGGAGAACTCTTTGTACTGTTGACAGCGACACACCGACAGTCCTGGCTGTATCGCGCTGACTCTGGCCGGTTTCCAGCATTGTAAGTATTCTGGTGCATTCTTCAGGCGTAAGCGACATAATTTCAGCTTGAATAATGAATATAGAGCACTATCAACATGGTTTATGTACCCACATAAATGAAAGATTACAAACAAAAGCAAAACCAAATGCTGTAATTTCGTAGTTCCATCTTCGAAAGTGGCCCTTTTTCAAATTTGATTTTTTTATGATATAACTTTACAATAACTAAGAAGTTTTAATACCTTCATACCCACGACCCGACCCTCTGACACCAAGACTGACAACACGGACACGGAAAACGCGCCACCGACATCGATACAGACAACTGATCCGGACATTGAGCAGCTTGAGGCGGTCATGGCCCGAGCGGCAATGGCCGACGACGAAAACACCAGGCCGCCCGCATCACCCGGCTGGAACGAGCAGCTTTTAGCCTCGTCGCCGGGCGACCAACACGACGACCAGCGGGTAGGGGAAGCGGAGGAGCTGTCCGATGGACCCATCTCCGACTAACCCAACCCCCCCGTCATCAACTTCCCTCAACATCGTCCAAACCAACCTCCAACATAGCCAGACTGCCACGGCTAGCTTACGCAGGGCCCTGGAGGTTAAGCCCCGTACCATCGCACTGATCCAAGAGCCGTGGATCAGGAATAACAAAATATGCGGCCTCAGCAACATCGGAGGTAAGCTAATTCTAAACACACACAGTCCAGACAAACCAAGAACCTGCGCCTACATACCCAAAGAAATCCCTACCACACCACTCACCCAATTCTGTTCCAGAGACCTGACAGCTGTCAGGCTCCAGACTGAAGGTGACGTCCCGGATGTAGTACTGGCCTCGGTTTATATGCCAGGCGAGGACACAAACTGCCCGCCAAAAGAGATGGCCGATCTAGTGCATCACTGCGAGCGCGCCAAAATGGACCTCATCATCTGCACCGACTCAAACGCACACCACCCGCTCTGGGGCAGCGACGCGCCGAACTCCAGAGGAGAGGTACTATCCACCTATTTATTCTCTACTAACCTTAACATTGTAAACCGAGGCTCTGAACCCACTTGGGTCACAGTCCGAGGACAAACAATCATAGACTTGACGCTTGCTACAGAGAACGCGACTAACCTTACCACAAACTGGCACGTGTCGGACGAGCCTTCTTGTTCAGACCATAGAAGAATCCGCTTCACACTAAATACTACCACAAAAAACCCCGCACCTAGACGAAACCCGCGACGCACTGATATACCCGGCTTCAAATGTCTCTTAGCTTCTCTACTAGCCAGGCACCTATCACAGGTGACTATAAGAGACACTGCACAACTGGAATACACCGTGACAAAACTATCAGAATACTTAACCGAAGCATACCATGCATGCTGCAAACTAAGGGCGCCAAAAACCAACAGGGACAGGAACCCCTGGTGGAACGCAGAACTTAGTAAACTCAGAGATGCACTTCGAAAACAATTCAACAGAGCCAAGAACACTAGACTCCCGGATGACTGGGAGATTTACAAAGAGACCCAATACACATACAAAAAGTATATCAGAACTGCCAGAAGAACAGCGTGGCGGAAATTCTGTGAATCCATCGAGACCAACAACGAAGCCGCAAGGGTAAGGAAGATCCTATCAACGGATCAGGACCGAACCCTTGGCGCGCTGAAAAAACCCGATAACTCCTACACACTAACTGACCTTGAAACCAGCAAGGTCCTTCTCGAGACTCACTTCCCAGACTGTGTAGTCCTAGAGGACAGGCAGTGGGAGGCTGAGCCAGTATGGACTCCAACGGGTCAAGACTGGTCAAGAGCCCAAAGTATTGTAACAGAGGATCGGCTAAAATGGGCTATTAACACCTTCCAGCCTTACAAATCCGCAGGGCTGGATGGCATCTTCCCAGCCCTATTACAGTGGGGCATTGACCCCTTGACGCCATGCATGGTGGAGATCTATCGAGCCTGCATAGCACTCAGATACGTACCCCTAGCATGGCGTGAAGTGAAAGTCATTTTCATACCCAAACCCGGAAAAACCGACTATACACAACCCATGGCCTATAGGCCTATAAGCCTCACATCCTTTCTACTGAAAACCCTAGAGAGACTCTGTGACAGACACATTCGTGACGGTCCTCTTCGGGTAAAACCACTTCACAAACAACAGCATGCATACTCCACAGGCAGATCAACGGAATCCGCGCTACATAGCGTGGTATCCAAAATTGAATGCGCAGTGGACCATAAATGCTCGGCACTGGCCGCCTTCATTGACATCGAGGGCGCCTTTGACAAAACCATGTTTAATAGTATCAACATGGCCCTCGACAGACACAGCATAGACTCGACTCTAAGCGGATGGATCACTAATATGCTCAAACTGAGAGCTGTACAAGTCATCGTGAACGACACTACAAGGGCCATTGTGGCGAAGGGCTGCCCGCAAGGGGGAGTTCTGTCGCCACTTCTATGGAACCTGGTCGTAGACAGCCTCATCAAAACACTCAATGACAAAGGCTACTTCACAGTAGGTTACGCCGATGACATAACTATAGTAATAAATGGTACCCACGAAAACACCTTATGCAACCTCATGCGCCAAGCCTTGAAAATAGTAGAGGTCTGGTGCAATAAACACCAGCTATCAGTGAACCCTACAAAGACCGAACTGATTCTCTTCACAAAAAAGAGGAAGTTGATGACACTCCAATTACCACGTTTGTTTGGTACTACCCTAAGCCTTTCAAACGAAACCAAATACCTGGGCATCTATTTGGACAAACAGCTGAACTGGGCAAAACATACTAATTACATCACCACAAAAGCCAGCATATCCCTGTGGCAGTGCAAGCGAATGCTTGGCAGGAATTGGGGAATTAGCCCCAAGGTTACTTACTGGCTGTACACCATAATCATCCGACCAATCACAACATATGGCTCACTAGTCTGGTGGCCCAGGACAGATTTGAGCACAGCCCAGAGAGACCTCGAAAAACTACAACGGTTTGCTTGTGTAGCTATCACTGGCTGCATGAGAACCACACCCACTGCTGCCCTACAGGCGATGCTCGGACTGCCACCTCTACACCTCATTGTGCGAGAGGAGGCAGCCCTGGCTGCCTTCAGGCTGTACATAGCAGGGACCCTAAGCAAGGACTCTAGAGTCAAACACATACGCATTAAGGAAGATGCGATCAAACGACAACCTTTGATGGCATCGCCCTGCGACAAAGCCCCGAAACTGCACTACTTTCAAAGGCATTATAACATAATACTTACAGAAGAACGTTGTGACTACTCAGGCCCGAAAGAGCTGAGAGTATATACCGACGGATCGAAGACCGATGCCGGAACCGGAGTCGGAGTTTTCTCGCACGACCTTAACATAAATATATCCAGCCCGCTGGGAATGTTCAACACCGTCTACCAGGCGGAGTGTGTGGGCATTATACAAGCGGTGTACGCAATAGAGGCCATAAGAGTTATGGACTCCCATATACGCATACTCTCCGACAGTGCCTCAGTCCTCCAATCACTGGGGAGAAAGTATATTACCTCAAGTATAATACTGGAATGTCACAATGCTCTAGAACGTGTGGCGGTGTCCAACCGTAACACAATGACACTGCAATGGATTAAGGGGCACAGTGGATCACTGGGTAACGATGCAGCTGACGAACTGGCTAGAAGAGCATCCAGCGCGTCAGTCTGTGGACCCGAACCCATCGTGCCCATCCCCTTTAACCAGCTACGCAGATGGTTACAGGAGTACACCCATACACAAGCGGACAGGTGGTGGACCTCGACACCCGGCTGCAGGCATTCCAGGGAAGCCATGCCATCCTTAGATGGCAAGCTTACCAAACGTTTATTACGTCTGGACAGAAACGGTCTGCGCCTGGTGACGGGGACCATCACGGGTCACTGCTCGCTAAACAAACACTTTCACACAATAGGCATAACGGACAGTCCTCTGTGCAGGGCCTGCATGGAGGCTGAGGAAACCGTTGCGCATGTGCTCTTTGAATGCACAGGCGTCACCCAAATTAGGTCACAAACCCTCGGGGCACCCATATCCTACACAGATGCTCTCAGCAGACCGGGAGATATCATCGACTTCTGGAGGGAGGTGGGCTGGTTGGAATAACCACCGACGGCCGCCATGGCCCACGCACAATGGTCCACATGAAGGACTAAGTGCGGAAACCATAACCCTAAAGAAGAAGAAGAAGATACCTTCATTTAAGGAGTATTACATTGTCTATTAAATACAATTTATTGCATTAACCTAGCATTTTTAGTTTCCGAGATTTTTAGGATTCTTTAAGTGACCCGGATTCATTGCTCTCGAGTGTAGTTTAAAAATATGATTGACGTGTAAAAGTGTTTGTACAAACCTACTTACAGAAATAAAATCATTTATCATTTATCATTTAAAGAATTTTATATGGAAACCAAACTTTGCACTGCAATTATTTCGGTGTCATAATAAACGAAGAACTAAAGTAAATAACTCATTATACATATTATATAAAAAAAACAAAAGCTTGGTTATTGTGAATGTCATATCGTTCTATGGTCAATTTCAAACACAAAATAGATGGAGGGTCCAACCGGAAATCGTAGCATTATCCTATTTTAAAAACTGAAAAATGTTGATAAATATAGTGAAAAAACTCAACAAAGTTACATATATCGTACATACATCAGTAAATATAGAAATACTGAAAACCTAAACTTACTTTCATGAGTTCATAATAAAATAAGTCTTATGCCGCTAGAAATAAAACTCAATGTTCTACGTATACACATAAACATAACAAATAAGATGAAAACACTGTAATAAATATTTTTACTATAGTACAATTAGCAAGGTTAATAAAACAATAACGTGTCGTACTGGATATGAAAATTCAGCACGAACTCATTAGAAGCCAAGATTTTCACGGTACTCGACATGACAATAATTTACATTCTGTGATTATTTTAATCCACTGACGCTGGTGTCACCCTAATAAAGAACATTTTTAACGCCTGGGAAGAAGCACAAGATGCCATTGGAATCTTTTGCGACCTCTCTAAGGCGTTCGATTGCGTAAACCATGAGACACTTCTGCTGAAACTAGAGCACTATGGGATTAGGAATACAGCTCTTGATCTACTAAGATCATACCTGAAAGATAGAAAGGTTGAAGTTCAAGTAAACGGCATGAACTCATTAGGGCCTGAAATGACACTGGGCGTTCCTCAAGGTTCGATATTGGGTCCATTCCTCTTTTTAGTTTACATGAATGATTTACCCAAATTACTGCAAATCAACCGAAGATGGTGTTAATTGCAGATGATACATCATTGATTTTTAAAGTAGGCCGTCGGTCACAAAATCTTGACGACGTGAATAAATAAATTCTTCAGGTCCAAGATTGGTTTATGGAAAATAATTTGGTACTAAATGAAAAAAAAAAAACCAAATGCATTAGATTTCAATTACCAAATTTTAGAAATTGTGAATGTGACATCATATTGAATGGAGAAAAACTAGAATTTGTTAATCAGACGGTTTTCCTGGGAATTTCGCTAGACGAGAAATTACAATGGGGACTCAATATAACATCTCTTGCGGGGCGGTTAAGCTCGGCCGCTTATGCTGTTAGGAATATAAGACAGTTAACAGATGTAGAAACCGCGCGTTTGGCCTATTTTAGCTACTTCCACAGCATTATGTCATATGGCATTTTACTGTGGGGTCGGGCTGCTGACATTGAATCCATTTTCATTTTGAAAAAGAGAGCTGTCAGGGCCATTTACAATCTACGTCGTTGCGAATCTCTTAGGGAACTATTTAAAAAGATTAATATTATGACGGTACCTTGCCAATTAATTTATGAAAATATTATGTATGTTTTTTATTTTTATTTTTTATTTTAGATGGGTTTGCTCTTGACTCTAGTCTAGGTCAGAGATGACAGAGACAAAGTCGACGATGGAGTGAGCTTACCCAGAAGATGCCTGTTCACTCTCACTTTGAAGAGATTTGGGTTGTATGCGGTCGGAAACACAGGCGCAGGTGGAGAATTCCACTCTTTTGCTGTACATACATACATAAACTCACGCCTTCTTCCCATGGGGGTAGGCAGAAACTACAGAACGCCACCTGCTACGATTCATACATACTCCTTTTGCCTCGTTTACGTTCATACATCGGGGCATACACGCACGCCGGTTGTGAGGGTTATTGTTGTACTTTTGCAATGCGCATTATAAAGGATGTTTGGAAGCGCTTAGTGCGAATTGGTGGAATAGCAACTAGGTAGGGATGGTAACTTGCAGTGCGCCTAGATGTCCGATGGTAGAAGGGGGCCGGTGGAATGAGGTCGTGGAGTTCTTGGGCACACTCACCGAAGTAAAATCTGTAGAAGACCGACAAGCAGGCAACCTTACGGCGATGAGCCGAGCTGTGAAGCTTGGCATCCACCAGTTTTATGTCGCCAATGAGTGTCTTACCTCTGCGTTCCACCGAGTCAAGCGCGGCAAGTTGGTATTTAGCTGAGCCATCCCAAAGGTGGCTGCAATACTCCATGCAGGATCGGACTTGCGCTTTGTACAGGGTTAAAAGCTGTCCAGGCGTAAAGTATCGCTTCACCTTATTTAGGATGCCCAGCTTCTTAGCCGCAGTTTGGGCTTTATACTCGATGGTGGCGCCGAAGTTGAGACCAGATGTCAACTCCATGCCTAGGAGCTTGAGCCGATCAGTTACAGGAACAGATGTACCCCGAAAAGTAGGAGATTGGTTGATTTGACTCCTTTTGGTGGTAAAAAGACACGCCTGTGTTTTGGTGGCGTTAAAAGAGACCAGATTGTCATCAACCCACTGGGAGACAAGGCTTAAGGTCAAATCTGTCCGCTCTACCATGGCCTCTCTCAAGGAACAAACTTTGGCCCCGCTGGTTTTTGCGCTGGACAAGTATCTCTCTGAAACAGTACTGTCATCTGCGTACCCAGCAATACCAGGCTGAAGTAGGTCACTGATGTGCAGCAGGAAAAGAGTTGCAGAGAGAACAGAACCCTTGAGGAACTCCGGCATCAATAGCCATAAGGTCGGAGGAGCAGCCGTCTACGACTACTCTGATCGACCGTTCGCTAAGGAAGTCTGATATCCAGCTACAAAAATCAGCCGGGATGCCATAAGCAGGAAGCTTGCTGAGTAAACCAGCGTGCCAGACCCTGTCAAAGGCCTTCGAGATATCAAGCGATACAGCAAGTGCCTCGCCGTGTTTCTCGATGGCTTCGCCCCAGCAGTGCGTGACATACACAAGAAGATCGCCAGTTGACCGTCCCCGGCGAAAGCCATATTGACGGTCACTGAGGAGATCATTGTCTTCAAGGTAGGTCAGCAACTTACTGTTCAGTACTCTTTCCATAACCTTGCACAGAATGGAGGTAATGGCGATTGGACGGTAATGGGCAGGGTTTGCACGGTTGCCCTTTTTGGGCACTGGTTGTACATTCGCAAGCCTCCAGGAGTTTGGCACCGTTCTCTTTTTAAGAGAGACTACCTTTTGGAAGGGGCGACTAGAATCAATTCAATTTTAATGTAAATTTTGACGTTTAAAACTGCCTTTTATGTGCCTATTTGAAATAAATGCTTTGACTTTGATTTCGATGCCAATCTATTTTTGTCAAAACATCAGTCATGTCATTTGGATGAGACCGACGACATATTTTCCTCTCAAAGGTAACTTTTTTTTTTGGTCATGTTTTATGTAACTTTTCCAGGCATTTACCTCGCTTGTATGGCCGGGGCAGTTCTCATTGTTGCTGTGGGAGTGGACTCTATGAAAAGGTGATTTTATTGCTAACGTACTTTTCGCTTATGATTCGTTTATCTGTCCGTAAAAGTATAAATGGTTTTTGGAATACCTATGGAGAACAATTTTAATCCCATTTTAGCACCATTTAAATACGGTCTAGCTAGTGTGATTTACTCTTTCATGGACATTTGTACCTATGTGCATGAAAGAGAAATTACATAACCTAAACCGTATTTAAATGGTGCAAAATGGGATCAAAATCCTTCTCCATTGGTATTTCACTATGGTCTAATTTAGTCCGATTTCGGCTTCATAATTAACTCTTGTCCCAGATACGATTCAGGTCGCACGGGTTCCAGTGGAGGCATGTCAGGCATGGCTCTTCTGGCTGTGACCCTGAAGTTGTTGGTAGAGCCCACGCAGCTACTGCTCGTCATCATCAACATCTTCATCGGACTGCAGCAGGCTTTCTTTGGAGCTGATTTCACTGCGGTAAGCTTCATAATATTTTCTATATATTTTGTAAGAACTTGATCAGTCAAGTACACACGACGACATATTGTAACCCGGCTCCTTCGAGTTGTACAGAATTGATTAGGAAACTGGATGTTGATGGTCTCCTTCGGGGTTGTACTACTCACCACCGTGCTAAAGTAAATTTGTAGGGTATAATAAGCTGCTAGGGAAAGATTCAATTAAACAAATACCTTCTTAAACAATACCATGTTTATTACAATAACAATATTGAAGGTTCACAATATTTAATGTGGCTGGCCACATGCAATATGCACTTGGGCATCTTCACTTCCCCCATGCACTTGGGCATCCACATCAGTACAACCAGTCTCGGGTCTAGTTGTATTGGTGTGTTGACCTGCAATGATGAAACTATAACAATAACTCAGAGTCGCTATAGCGAGTCCGTGAGGTGAACCACTTAATAGTTACTAGCTCAATCACACAAGTACCGACCTATTAAGGTTGTGCTAACAACGGGAACATAAGATCATGCGAAGCAACCTGCGACACAACACTTCATGGCAACTGGTATCATTACCTAGTCCATACAAAAGTCTTCTCTCTCATAGACTAAACTGCTACCTTACCGATATACTCGGTGATCTCTCAGTACAATCCCTTTACTGGACGGGACTATGACCCTTGGCATCAAACACAGGATACCCCTGTGTTTGCACGTTACGTGGCCTACGGGTATTGATAATGCCGCTTGATCGTTATCTGGAGCGACGAACTTCCCTCATCACCGATATTCGGCTAAGTAAGGCTTTCCTGACAAACGGATGACCACACCTCAATGGTTGCCTGCACCTGGATCCATTCCAATGATCAGACCACGGGGCTACTCCAAACCATCACGTCTCAATTATGCATCAGACTAATCCCTAAAGGAAAGGCCAGCATAAAGAGCTAGACCTGTAACAATACACTCGTGTCAGAAACCACATGTACGAGCCAAGCCATCCTGCATGAACAAAGAATACGGTTGAATACTCACCGGATTCAGACTGGACTTATTGGAAACCCATCGGGTTATTTGGTTACAGTCTGATCCTCCGGAACTGAGTCCCTATTCCAAATCCTATTCATATCATGTCACACACGTTGCGGGCTCTTGACCTTTTTCCTGATCAATGTCACAATCCTTCCAGACGCTTCCACCACCATAGACTAAATAGAATTCTTGTCTATTGGTTATTTTGCATTTATTAGGCATTGTTTTAAATAAAATGTGGGAAATTATGTCTGTATGTTTATTTATTTAAATTAACTAATAATCTTGTATGTAATTTACACGACATAATTTCTCCAGGTTTCTCAAGTGTTACCTGACACAAGATGTCGCTGTCTGTTACGTTATTTATCGATTTTGCAATGTGACAATATCAAGCAATACATTTCCAGTTTTAGCTGACCTCGCATTGTATAATCTTTTCGACAATGAGAAGTCAGCTTATACTGGAAATGTTTAACTTGATATACAAAAAACTAGAACTAAACACAAGAATACAATTTGCTGTGATATGTTTACAGGCGTTCGTATCGTGTGCTGTCGGTACCGGTTCAGTCGGCTTCGTCATGATGACATATGGATTATCTGACGCCATTGGATGCGTTCTCACCGGGTACTTGGCAAAGGTAAGAAAAACATGATATAGATGCATTTACATCATATAGCAACATGGTCATATACATGTCATATCTAAACTTAGAAAAATTATACAGGTTGGATTTTTGAGACGGGCAGTAAGGGCAGGTAGGCAGGTACCTTTACCGTTGTAGCTATAGCAAAATGTTCTTAGGAGACAGTCCTTAACTTTTAGAGTAATTGCTACCTGCGTTTACAGATTTTAGAAAAATGGTACGGTCAGCTAGAAAAACGTCAATTAACATGGATTAAAAGTCTGTTCTGGACCAACTTAGGTTAGAGTACTAGAAAAGTCATAATAGCAAAAAAGCTTTTCATATCAAGGAATGGTGCTTCCAACGTAGGTCTTGTTAAAAATAAAAGCAGCCCTAATCCTGCACAAAAGTTAATAGGAATACTGTTATTACGTCTAATTTTAGCTTTAAAAAATGTTATTAGGTTCCTACTATTCAAATATTTGGCTAAGCTACACTTCTGCCAGTGAAATTTTTTTTGTGTGAGTTCGTGTGAGTTCTCATGGATACCATTCGTCTGGGGAGAATGGAGGGTTATGTCAGACTCCTACCGACTAAAACCCCACGGTTCCTTCCACTACCATTGGTCGGGGGCCCGGGAGATGCTCTTAATTTCGCGCGCACCCCCGACTTGACATCCCAATGAAACTATTGTGACAAAATCTTTCTTCCTAAAAAATTTTTTTTTGGTAACTTTCTAGATATCAGGCCGTATTCCCCTGATCTGCGGAGCGACGATAGTTCAAGCGGCATTGTTCAGCGCTGTCCTGACGTGGCGGCCACATGCAGGAGAAGGCTATGTGCTGTACATCATAGCTGTGCTGTGGGGCCTCTGCGACTCCATTTGGATTGTACAGATCAATGGTAAGTGGTCGACCAGTAAAACATATTGGTAACTTTCATGATTACCGAGCGTGGATTTTCGTCAAAGCATTTAACATACTGAAAGTTATTTGAACAATAAGCCTGATTTCAATAGTACTTGCTATTATATTAGGTCAAGAAAAAGTTCTTTCGTATTTCAAGTACAAATTCAAGACTAAGAGGTCGTGTGACATCCAAATATCGAATTGTTTTGTATAACCAGTCTTTTTCAAATGGGTCAAAACTGTTTTGTGGTAACCCCTAACTCTTCAGCTATGTCGTAACTAATAATATGATCTTCCTCCACTTTTTCAAAAATGGCTTCGACTTTATCCGTAGCAGGGCGACCAGAGCCAGCTGCATCTTTTACATTAAAATTCCCGGACTGAAAACGCTTGAACCAACTTTGTGGTTACTCTATTGACACTGTGTTAAGTCCATAAACGTCACATATTTTTTTCGCGGATAGAAAAACAACTGAAAAATTGCGGGAAATCGTTTCTACTTTTTTTTATGTCATCTGTTTAATGGTATTAAAACAAGCCAGATACAAACAGTACAGCCAAAGAGATTTTACTCCAACTTTATACTACAAAGTACGAAAAACTTTTCCCCGACTTATTATAAAACAGATGGGCTTAGTTCTCTTCTAAAAACGGATGTTCAAAAGCTATGTTAATATGCGGGCTGAATCAGATCATTTCGCAACGTTGAACATGTGCTCTAGCAACGCTTCTATAGGGCTTCTGTAATTAAATACCTATCGCATGAATGTAACCCTGTAGATCCCACTACCGACTAAAGATGGGAAGTAAGATTGTAGGTTATTGTCACTGCATTACTTACAAAAAGTAATGCAACTGTGTTTCTTATTGTTCCGTCATAGATTAATCTTTCACCACTCAATTTCGACAGCGCCCTTATCCAAACTATAAAAAAAAAAACGAAACCTCCTTCCTCATTCAATCTTCAACATCACTTAGTAAAAAATATCTTCTTATTTCAGCGTACTACGGCATCCTTTTCCCCGGCAGAGAAGAAGCGGCCTTCTCAAACTTCAGGCTCTGGAAATCTGTAGGCTACATCATTGCTTATGTCCTGTCTCCGTATCTGAGGACCAGTGCTAAGACTTACCTCATTTTCGGCATGATGATCATAGGAGTGGCATGCTACTTCTTTGTGGAATACCAGCAGTCCAAGATGAAGAGGAAACTCCAGAAAAAGAAGAAGGACTTGTGTTATATTAGTAGTAGTAAAAGCGTTGTTAATATTGCGTTTCAGACTGTTGAGTGATGTCCTAGGACGATGTACTTTGGAAAAGAGACCATTATGTTTTGTGATGTTGAAGTATGATCGAAACTGACAATTTGTTTTTAGAATTACTTCGGAGATAGATACTGAGTGACGATTAAAATGACGGCAGCTGGAATAGCTGGAAAATGGCAAAGAGCAGACCGTATGTCTGCTCACAAATGCCACTCGAATACAATTGTATCCAATTGTTGTTGTGTGTATTGTGTTGTGTGTTGTTGTATTGTATCAACTGTGCTACAATTACGCGTACAAATGTATTAGGGGAATTATTATTTAGGGTTCATCATAGATAGCACTATGACCTGGAATTGGCAGATTGAGTTATTGGTGTCACGTGTCAGAACATTAATAAACCTTAGAATCTCGGCAGATTTTCACACGTTATAAATAGTATATTTTGCACTAGCACATTCCGTGATAACCTACTGCATTACCGCGTGGGGATGCTCTGGTAAATGTCTTCTACTTCGTCTGGAAAGAGAACAAGGAGCCGTTCTAAAAGTCATGGCACATAAACCTATTCGCTTCCCCACGTACGACTTGTATGCTCTTTTCAAAGTTCCTTCTGTAAGACAAGCATTTCTGATAAGCATATTTTTACGTAAGCATAGGTACTGATATTTAATATGACCCTAATCTCAATACTCTAAAACAGGGGTTCCCAAACTTATTTTGTCTACTGCCCACTTTAAGAATAAATTATGTTTAGCGCCCCCAGTTTTTCACCTACTTAAAAACCACTATAACTTCAAATTAAATTAATTATTGTCAGCTATATTAGCGGAGATTAAACATTCATTCTAATGGAGACTTTTACTATAACCCGCAAGAGTTAACTTGAGACCTGAGTGCAGTAGGTAGTACACAACGGCGCTCAGGTCTCAACTTCACTCTTACGGGCTACACCTGCCAATGAGAATGATTATTGAAACGCAACTTTATAGTATTCAGACAGAGTATCTTTTATTCAAAATAAAACAAACATAATCGATTCTAATATAAAAACCTAATCTAGAGGATGAATCTGATGCTGTTTAATAAGTTTATCGTTATCAGGTACCAATTTACTCAAGAACAGCTGCAAGTCGCCACGTTCGGTAACATGCAAACGATTTCTCTTTTTAGTAAGCAGCGTCCCCAGAGCACTAAATCCACGTTCACACAAATAAATCTTCAAAAAAATAGAATCGTTGAACGATTGACCACAATCCAGAGTAAAATTGCGGGATCGGTTTTTGTAGCCAAAATTATTGGCAGCCATTTTTGAACTTGATTTTTATTTCCACGTTCGTTGTCCATTCTATAAGTTCTTCTTCCAGCTGAGGTGATATTTGGGCACGTCACAACAGCGGCAGTAAGTCCCCTCTTTGAAGAGTGGCTTGAGAGGCGCCACGGCGTCCTCACCTTTCGCCTGACGCAGGTCCTCACCGGACATGGCTGTTTCGAGAGGTTCCTGTTTCGGATAAGGCCTGTGAATCGACCGGAGGACACGGTGGAGCATACTGTGGACGTCTGCCCGGCTTGAGCGGAGCACCGCCGTGTCCTCGTGGCGGCGATCGGCGGCGGCGATCTCTCGCGTCCTGCCCTGTTTCAGGCCACGGTACGGAGCGAGAAGGAATGGGAAGCAGTCACCTCCTTCTGCGAAGCAGTAATGCTCGCGAAGGAGGAGGCGGAGCGCGTGAGGGAGAGGCAATCATTGCGCCCTCACGCCCCTAGTCGCCGCAGAAGGAGACACCCTGGGCGTCGGGAGTCGATAGCCGACTCCCGGCCACCGTAGGCACGGGCCTGCGGACGGCAAGCAATGGGTAGCTCGCCGTCGGGTAAGGACCAGGCCCGGGTCGACGGCGCGTTGTGTTCCACGCGCGCCTCAAAGAGATGTCAGCATAATTGACGGGGTCCGATAGGGCCGATGCCTGCCGGGGTCGCTGATTGTTCGAAAGAGTTACCGTGGCCCTGGCGCACACGCAACTGAAGGAACACGGGTGGGTTTTAAAAAAAAAGCTGTGGTGATATTGCTTTGTTGACTTTTGAAAACGGATCTAACACGCAGTCTGGTATTTCCAAGTTCAAAATGTCCTGGTATCGTTCGGTGACAGTGACATTGACAGATTGACTAATGTGGAGGTTTTCCAAATGTTGGCAGTAGGCATACAAGTCGTCGTTACTGCAGGATACTAATAAATTCGGAAAATTGTGAAACTCACATCTGCCTTTTTTTTTGTGTAGAAGCAGTTTGGCTGCGAAAGCAGCAACGACATTTTTTGTTTTAATTACCATTAGTTCATCGCCTTGCAGCTGGAGGTTCATGTCGTTGAACGATTTATACAGGTCTGTCATGTAACCTATCATTATTTGATTTAATGAGCTTGTTGCGCAACTCTGTATCTGTAGTTTCCAAGAACTCTATCACAGAGTCAAACAGGTTGTAAAATCTGGTCAGACAATTGCCTCTTGATAGCCAACGAACTTCAGTATGAAACAACAAACTGTTGAAATCTTCGTCATTAGTAACACAAACCTGATGAAATAATCTGTCATTCAAAGAGCTGTTACGGATTTTATTGACTGCTTTGATGACATATTGCAGTGATTGAAATAGTCGTTCACTTAAATTTCTAGCAACCAAATGTGGTCTATGAATAACGTAATGTACAGCAAGGACATCTGGAATTTTATTTTTTAAGTACGCTATAAAGCCTTTATGGCACCCTGTCATAGCCGGAGCGCCATCCGTAGCAACTGATATAATATTTTTCAAGGGAATCTCTTTCTCATAACAAAACTTTTCCAATGTATTGAATATAGTTTCGCCTTTTGTATCGGTCTCTAAATTTCTAGCAAACAACAGTTTTTCACATATTTTCTCATCTTTAATAAACCTCACGTAAGACAGACTTGATTAGTTGGTAAAGTGGGCTCATCGAGCTGAATTGAGATTTGACTAGTCCTCAGATGATTGCACAATGATTATTCAATGTTTTCAGCCATTTCATCAATTCGTCTTTGCACAGAATTATTACTCAAAGTATTTTTTCGGATAATATCTGCGGCCGGTTTATGAAGCACAGTAGTTATTAATTCCTTTATTACTGGCAAAATTAACTCTTCTCCGATGTTGTGTGGTTTGCCTTTTTGAGCAATTGACAAAGAGATATTGTACGAAGCTCGAAGTCCGTCGTCATCTTGCTTAGCAGCCGCCGAAAAGAGTTTTGCAACACTTGGCTGAGTATTATACTTCTTCTCTAGGTCTTGAAAATATGCTGTATTCTTGTCTTTCTTATCTGGATGTATTTTATTCAAATGACCTTGCAGTCTTGAAGACTTCATTGCTGCATTCGAAAATGTTTTTAGACATAGAAGGCAACACAAAGGCGACGATGGGTTTGTGGGATTTCAAATGAATCCGAATTTAATATATTCCGCACAGTATTGCCTTCTCTTCTTTTTTACTTCCGACATTGTTTTGTTTTGAGGAATACGTAAGTAAGTGTTGAACTTAAGTACTGCTTATCTATTACGCGCGAAACCGCAAATGATAATAAAATAAATATTACTGTGCTTATATAGGATTGCATAAGCAGCACGCACCGACAGGAATAAGACAATTTTTTT
Source organism: Griposia aprilina (assembly GCA_916610205.1). Taxonomy (NCBI): domain Eukaryota; kingdom Metazoa; phylum Arthropoda; class Insecta; order Lepidoptera; family Noctuidae; genus Griposia; species Griposia aprilina. The sequence continues at coordinate 17,271,442 of OU744294.1, forward strand.
TTTTTACAAAAATCAACCGACTTCCAAAAAAAAACACTAAAAGACGTGAAAAATAACTTTAATTTCGGAAGTCGGTGTCTTTGGTTTTGTATTTTCGTTTTTGGCCACCGACTTCCGAAATTAAAGTTATTTTTCACGTCTTTTAGTGTTTTTTTTGGAAGTCGGTTGTTTTATTGTAAAAATATTTTTATTTTTCACTTTTTAGTTGTGGTACCTACCCCACACAAATTCGTATAGCACTACTTGGTGTGTAAATAACAGTGACAGGAAATTATTAACATACCATCCATATAAACTAAGTGGAAAAAATATTCATTATTAAGGATAACTCAAAAACTACTGGTCAGACCTAGATCAATTTTAAATGGGACCACATGTGAAGCACCACCTATCAAATAAAAAAAAAATCATCCAAATCGATTCACCCAGAAAAAACATCTGAGCTAACACAAAAAAAAAAAAAAACATACAGACGAATTGAGAACCTCCTCCTTTTTGTGAAGTCGGTTAAAAAATACATAAACTCGTTTATCTCATTCGACGCTCAATCGTACTCAACAAGTAGGAACAAGTACGAGTATTCTATGAAATGCACAAATCGGTTTATTTAACAAAAACTTGTTATAACATTATTGCTCGCGGTCTATCATCTACTAAAATTACCTATATAAGAATACTAATAACTATTAAAATGCGAAAGTGTGTCTGTTGCCTTTTTATTTGTTTGTTTGTGTCTACTTTCATTTCGAAACGGAGCGACCGATTGACATGATTTTTATTTTATTTATTCAATAAAACAGGACAGATAATATGAACTACGCGGAGAGAAATATCGAAACGAGTTAGTTTGAGCAATCTCTTAATTAATATTAGTTGATGTTCACAAGTTGTAGTCGAGAGTCGAGAGCTCAGTCGGTGTCTAAGAGTCCTCCTAGATGAAATTACAAATCGCCCCCGAAGCCCCTACACAAAACCCCATTTTTTTCTGGGTCTCTTACCGCCCCCCTTTAGGCATGCAGCGCCCACAAGGGGGCGTTATCGCCCACTTTGGGAAAGGCTGCTCTAAAACGTAGAATTAACAGAGTATGTCAGACAGACAGCCCCGGATCTAGTTTTTTTTTTGAGGCGAGACAATAACTGCAGTCTGCCGCTCCCCGCCCCACCAATCCTTTAACCTTTTACATGAAGACTTATTTATTTAAATATACATAGATATCGAACAATTATTTTAATTAGGATATAATAATAAATCCATTTATTTTCAGGCAACTCAGGCCCATAGATGAATACCTTAACCTAAACATACTTAATTTAATATAAACAAAACTTGTGTTAATAAATGTTAGTAGCACTTCACTTTGCATCAGCTTGATTATGTGCTGCACTGTGGAACTTGTCCGCGGAAGCGACGGAACACCACGTTCTGCGGCCAAAAGTCTTCTTCCATGACGAGGGGCAGATAACAAGTAGGTACGCGCACCACAAACGCCTTAAAGTTGACGTTGCGGCGCGACTTCAGTAACTGCACCCTCGGCATGTACCTCGTCTTCTGGCGCACGTACTCCACGATGTCCTCCGCCGTAGTGGTGTAGAGCAGGCGGGACATGTTCACCGGTGTGTTCGGCATAGCGGCACCCAGCCTCACTTCGGGCCCCGTAGGAGCTTTGCTGCAGCGGTTCCCGTTTGTTTGAGATCTGCGCTTCCTCCTTTGCACTGTCACGAAACCCTTATCCTTATCAGCCCTATTCGGTGCCCTCTCTGGCATAGGCTTTGTAATTGGAGCGCCAGGGGCACTCGCGGTGACGCTAGCGAAATCCTTTTGCAGGGGTTTCGCCAGGGCTGCAGACACAGGCAGCGGGACGGGTCGAGGGGCATGGGCGGCGCTGCGCGGAGGAACCGCGGTGACAGGCGTGGGGCTGCATACTAGCTTCTGTTCGCGACTTTGTCCGCGTGAAATTTCGGCCCCCGACCCACCGCGTCGCTGCGCATCACTCGTCCACGATATTACTTCCTTTTCGGTTAACGTTCTTACTGACTTTTTGATGTGGAACATCTATAGCCGCGGATAAAACCGATTGTTGGCGTGGCGATGCATGCCGTGGGGACGTGTCGTCACGTTATATTTTCTATATAAAATAGTTTCGATGTTTTTCATCATCCCGGTTTTCTATAGTGAGGAGTGAGAACATGAAAGGCCCTCATCACAAAACAATTAGTGTCTTATAGCTATATTTTATGCCATTTAAAAGTGGACCTTGAACATAGTGTAAATAAGAATGAATTTGCAATGTTAAGCTGCGTTTGCCAAGGTCATTCTTTGGATGGGTGACCATTTTGATTCTTGATTAGCTCGCAATAGTGAAGTTGCCAGTTTAAGCAGCGCTTGCTAAGGCAGTGTTTGGTTGCGTGACCATTTTGATTATATCGTGTTTTACATGGATAAGCGCGCAACAGTGAAGCCGCCAGGTTAAGCAGCGCTTGCCAAGGTCATTCTTTGGATGGGTGACCATTTTGATTCTTGATAAGCTCGCAACAGTGAAGCCGCCAGGTTAAGCAGCGCTTGCCAAGGTCATTCTTGGGATGGGTGGCCATTTTGATTCTTGATTAACTCGCAATAGTGAAGCTGCCAGTTTAAGCAGCGCTTGCTAAGGCAGTGTTTGGATGCGTGACCATTTTGATTATATCGTGTTTTACCTTGATTAACTCGCAAAACTGAAGCCGCCAGGTTAAGCAGCACTTGCCAAGGTCAGTCTTTGGATGGGTGACCATTTTTGATGTGAAACATCTATAGCCGCGGGTAAAACCGATTGCTAGCGTGGCGACGCGTACTGTGGCGACGCATCGCCACGCTATACGATGGTATGTTTCACATCTGCCAGGCGTCCCGTGATGGCTCAATTTTTTTTTCTTACTGCTCGGTTTCTAAGGGTCGAGCGTGATATTAAATAGCCTATAACATTTCTCAAGAATTGGGCTACCAAATGCAAAAAGATTTTTTCAAATCAAACTGCTAGTTCCAGAGTTTAGGGCGTTCAAACAAACAAACTCTTCAGCTTTATTATTAGGTAGTGGAAAATTAGAATAAAAAAAATACTCTTGAGCCTTTTGTTTTGTAAAAATATCGATAGCCTTTTCATAATTAATCTGATTGTCTTGTTATGATTTTCGATTGCTAATACCGCGACACTCGACTAATGTAGAAAAGCTTAACACCAAATAAGACAATCTAGAATGTACGAGCGAGCGAAGCGAGCACGTACATTTTAGCACTTTGCCTCAGATAAGTTAGATTTTTTAAGTCCTTAATCGACTTATACAGAAAAGGTTTAAGAATTAAGAATCACTAGGCTGTAAGAGCGAGCAAAGTGAGCTCGAATATTTTGCCAGAAACATATTAGTAAAATTTTATCGATCGATAAGGCTCCAATCCAACAGCTGCGCCAGCGCTGTGGTACTCAAATAAAAGAAATCGTGTCGTCTTTGCACTTACATGCGTTGGAAAGGGCGGGACGCCCGGCGCGGCGCCCCCGCTACGCGAAGCAATATTTCTAAATTATAGGATTTGTTCCTGAAACTTTTAGCCACAGAGGTGACAGAGGCGCTCACCCGCCTCTGTTTCGCCGCGGCATAGATCTGTTGCAAGAGATAGAAAGCTAACCTTTTTATATCGCCAAATAAAAGTGGAGCATGTGCTTTAAAAACGAAGAGTGCCTGGCAGAATTCAACTGCTCCGCCCGCAACCCGCTTACATCGTTTTCCGACCTATGCCTACGCTAATTCATATACTGATTTCCTCAGTGCGCCACCCGCACTTATCGCAGAGTTGCGTTGCGCTGGGTGGTGCACTTGTCTGCCACGTTTGAATTTGCCGCCCGTTGAAGTTGGCACCCGGGGCGTGGGCCCCGGTTTGCCCCCCCCCCCCTAGCTCGTTGTAATTGCGAGAAGACACTATAGCTTTTTGAGTCCTGTTATCTATAACAAAATTAATGAGAAATTTAATATTTATCCGCTCTTGTGCCAAGAGTGTAAACTGAAAATTGAAAAATGGCTCCAAAACCTGACTTAGGAGCAAACAGAGAGCCTCATACAAGCTGCATACTGTGGGAAGTACGTGTGGTACGTGTGAATGGTGCATGCATGTCTGTATGCACACGCACCCTTCGCACACACACCGACGCACGCTTCTCCAAACCCTTCCTCTCACACACACACACACACGCACACACACACACACACGCACACACACACACACACACACACTTATACTGCTACAACTATTATTAATAAATGTCTAGTTCAAAAGTTAGTTAGTTGTAGTCGCTGTTGTATTGTTAGTTGTGTTTAGTTCGTGTCCCTATGTAAAATTTCTACATTTATATCTGTAATTTTTATGGTGTACATAATAAAGAGTATTCTATTCTATTCTATTCTATTCTATTCTATTCTATCTATAGTTCTAGTTTTATTATTATTAAATGTTCATGTCTAGTTTCTACCTCTAACTATAACCAAAATTGTTGTTATGGACCTCAGTTGTCTTTCGCTCTTGGGGTGAGCGCTAACTGCGACATAGTTACTAAACTAACGCAGTAATAATGTACACAAAAATGGAAAAATATTTTTGTTCCAATAGAATACTTGTATTTGTATTTGTTATAAGTTCTTACTTATTTTTTCAGGTTGTATTTGAAAACACGCAGAGTATGTGCCGTCGGTGTTCACAAGGGGTTGAGATACACAACAACAAAATGTAGCAGTACTTTACGTATTAAAGAGCATGTAGCAGGGTAATATTAAAAATAATTGTACAGTTACCAAAAAGAAACGAAAATTAATTTCGATACCAAAATGATGTGTTACAAAAAGGAACTAATAGGGCAATTTCACACTATGAACAAAACAACATAGGTTGCTGTGTTTTTTATTAATTATAATCAATCACATGATAACTGAACTATAGTTAGATGCAACTTGGATAAGTTCATCTGAACTCTTAATCATACAAAAACAACTCTTGATAAAAACCCTTAAATCACAAAACAGGTACAGTGTCACATTTTTTCTTATCCTAATAATTAATAATCAAGATCAATTTATCAGTCTCTTAATTATGTTATTGGCCCATAATTGCATTCATAATTATTGCTTAAGTATTTTTTTTTTTTTGAACAACTCTTTTGGTTCACGAAGAATACTGGGTAAGTAACCGTTTTCAATAAACATTTAGCAAAAAAATAAAAAAATAAGCACGCCCTGTTTCTGCAAAGTAGTTTACTGGTAATTAATGTTGGAAAATTAAACACATGTGACATCATGGTAGGTACTGAAAAACAATGTTCACAAAGAAACGATTAAAATTGTTGCAAATAATGGCCGAACCACGATTATGCCATAAAAAATGTTTCTTTTGGAAAGTTGTTTGATACTATGAGTACTACAATCACGTTTTTAAGTTACTTACACTAATTTACAGTACAATCGGTTTAGTCTAATTATAGATCTAATCACTTAAAATTATATTTAAGTTTAGTAAATAGCCGTTATAAAGTTTTTGTTTTTTTTTTTTGTGTAAATTTTTCATTTTGGTGTTTTTCGAAAACTTTAGGTACATACACAAAAAAATACACATTTAACATGAAGATGAAACAGTGACGTAGACCAGTGGCGTAGCTAGTCCTAAAGGGGCCCTATATCATAATCAATTGGGGACCTTTAGGCCCCTTCCCGACTGCAGTGAAGTTCACTATAAGAGGGTAGTGTTATTTTACAAAATGAATAAAATAGCTTCGTGAATCGGGCGGTTAAGCGGTCATTGTGTCCCTTTTTTTTTTTTTTTTTTTGGCTTGGAAATCGTCAAATGACCTCTCCCGCTCTGGGCGGAGCGGAAGGGCGTGTCAGACTCTTACTGACTAAAACCCACCCGTGTTCCTTCAGTTGCCTGTGCGCCAGGGCCACGGTAACTCTTTCGAACAATCCGCGACCCCGGCAGGCATCGGCCCTATCGGACCCCGTCAATTATGCTGACAACTCTTTGAGGCGCGCGTGGAACACAACGCGCCGTCGACCCGGGCCTGGTCCTTACTGGACGGCGAGCTGCCCATTGCTCGCCGTCCGCAGGCCCGCGCCTACGGTGGCCGGGAGTCGGCTATCGACTCCCGACGCCCAGGGTGTCTCCTCCTGCGGCGACTAGGGGCGTGAGGGCGCAAAGATTGCCTCTCCCTCACGCGCTCCGCCTCCACCTTCGCGAGCATTACTGCTTCGCAGAAGGAGGTGACTGCTTCCCATTCTCTCTCGCTCCGTACTATGGCCTGAACCAGGGCCGGACGCCAGAGATCGCCGCCGCCGATCGCCGCCACGAGGACACGGCGGTGCTCCGCCCAAGCCGGGCAGACCTCCACCGTATGCTCCACCGTGTCCTCCGGTCGATCCACACAATGCCAACACCCGGGTGTTTCCTCCCGCCTTATCCGAAACAGGAACCTCCCGAAACAGCCATGTCCGGTGAGGACCTGCGTCAGGCGGAAGGTGAGGATGCCGTGGCGCCTCTCAAGCCACTCCTCAAAGAGGGGACTTACCGCCGCAATTGTGGCATGCCCACCGGCACAGACTTAGACTTCGGAGCGCCCATTCATTTCATTCATCCCTTCATCATTTCATCCCATCATTCATTCATTGTGTCCCTAATACGAGAATACAAGAGCGAGCGACACAAGCTACAAAATTAAAGTATTCTAGCATTTATTGAAGAGCGAAAAACTGAAGCATTCTGAACTGGGATAGGTTAATTTTTATTGTGATTTGTGTGAAAATTTGAGTAACCTCACTCGGATAGGTTGTCTGTGTGATATTTTTACTAAATTAATGCCAGAGATTGAGATTTGGATACCGCCTGTGCTTGAAACCTTTGTGAGCCATATTCGAATTACGTTCATTTACCATCATATTTTCATTAGGTATCCATTCAATTCGGGCCTCTTATCAAAAAGAATTTGAGGTTTTGGATATTTTACGAATGTTAGTACAATAGCCTAAATTAGAGGGCACGTTAAATGGAGGCTCAGCGGCTAAGGTGTGAACTCATAATTTTTAAAACATTCAAAGTATGACCTATTTTTATCTTTCTTAAGCTCACTTTCATCGGGGGGCCCCTGTAGCGTGGGGGCCCCGAATCATTAATACGACTGATACGGCGGTAGCTACGCCCCTGATACCGACGGCGACGTAAACGAAGTAGTAAGACTACTAAACGGGTTAAAGGATATTTGTGCTAATGGGTGGGATGACATAAATATTTAAAAACCTACTTGCCCCTCCGCTAAGCCTCCGTTATATAAACATGGCTGAAAATTTTATTTCAGCTATGTTTATCTAAAGGATTATTCTCTAAACTGCTTAAAAAAGCGGTGGTCACACCTGTATTCAAGTCTGGAGACAAAAATTGTGTGAATAACTACAGACCTATTTCAGTGTTAACAGACCTCTCAATTTTTTTAGAAAAATCATTGTTTGATAATATATCTGGAGGATAACATACTACTTTCAGATAGTCAATTTGGTTTTAGGCCCAAAAGATCAACTAGCCAAGCAGTAGACAAATTAACTAATTATATTACTTCCAATCTAGATAATGCTATGCACACAATTGGGATCTTTCTAGATCTTGTCAAGGCCTTTGACACCATTTCTTGTACTTTATTTTTGCACAAGCTAGAAACACTTGAGATAAGAGGAGCACGTCTACTATTTTCTGATTATCTCAATGATCTTCATCAATATCTAAAAATAGGTCAGTATACAAGTTCTGAAGTTAAAAAAATGTTGTTTTGGAATTCCACAAGGCAGCATTTTGGGCACTCCGTTATTTTTAATCTATATAAATGAACTATACAGCCTGCCATTCCAAAATGGTGTCATAATGTCGTATGCGGTTGACACCGCTCTATTGTTCTCAGCTAAATCAAGAGTTGAGGTCTATGAACATGCTCAGAATAGTTTTAATATTGTGTCTAATTGGCTCTATAATAATCTCCTATCATTAAATGCAGATAAAACAAAATACATTTCATTTACAATGAGAAATACTAACATACCGCTTACTAATGTAAATATTTACGCACATAACTGTAGCCCGTACGTTGACAATGCATGTTCTTGCCCCAGTTTAACTAAAGCTGACCATTTAAAATATCTAGGTGTCAGTATTGACTCCAATCAAAATTTCCTTAAACATATCGATTAACTATGTATGTAATGTACTAGAGAGTGCGTAAATTAAATGTTTTAGGTGGGTGCGTAAATTATATGCCATGGATGAGTAAGTATATGCCAACATTTAAACAAGAGGAAAGTAATCTTGAATTTTCTGTACACACTAGCTTTACAATGGATTTATTCTTTTTGCTAAATAAGTAGATACATATCTAAATAGCGGGGTAATTGCGTAACACACTAAACGTTGGAATGGCTTTCATTTTGGCAGTTCAACAACATTCATTGCGTAATTGCGTTATTTACGTTGTTGATAAGACACATTTTTCGAATATATGAAGCAATGGATTAGCAATAGGCTTCAAAATGATTCAGATTGTGATAGATAGTGTGCTAGGGTGCTGTTCTAAAATCACAGGATGTGTTAGTTGAACGATAATCTTCTAGGTAAGTACCACGTGATCTGACGAGAGTCATCAAGATCATTGCTCTAGCTAGTAATAGACCCGCGGGTATCGGAGAGTGTCGTGTTTGAGTTCAGTCAGTAAAATACCCGTGGACGCGCATCGCGCGTGCATTCTCCGTTTGCTTTTGTCGCATTTTCCGCGCGTAGGTTTTGTGAAATTGAATGAAATTTTAATCTAATTGACATTATAATTGGCCTGTCCAATGTTCACAGCTGGTATGTAAATAATTAATCATTATTATTAGGATTTTTTTTTGCGATATTTTAAAGTTTTTCTTTTCAATCATTCATTTGATATATTATTTTTTTCCAATTAACTCTTGCTACCCAAGATCGATAATTTAATTATTCCTTATTTAATACCTACCTTCTTGTGGGTATGTTAAAATTGGCCTGTCCAATGTTCACAACTGGTATGTAAATAATTAACGTTTATTATTAGGTTTTTAGCGATATTTTAAAGTTTTTAACTTCCATAATTCGTTTGATATATAATATTTTCTTTAAATTAGCTCTTGCTACCCAAGATCCATAATTTAAATATTTCTTAGTTAATACCTACCCTCTTGTAGGAATGTTAACAAAATTATAAAAATAATATCATTTGTTCAGTGGTCGAGGACATTAACGGATAAAAGGTATTTGAAAATTAATTAAACGCGTATTATTTAAAAGTTTTTAGCAGTTGTTTTTAAGTTATTGATGTCAGTCACCTTTTGTGTAGGTAGCTATTACGAAGGTCAAGCGTTAGGCTCCTTATCCACAGTTGGATGTTGGATGCGAACTTGCTACAATAATGCTACGCCTTGCAACGTCAATGCTACTTAATGCTACGCCTGGCTACATTCACTTAGGCTAGTTACACAGTGCTACGTGAAAACGTAGCACGCAGTATTAGTGTTCTTACAGTCAGTTTTTAATAGAACAGAATGATATTTTGACATATTTTATGGCATCTCTCAGTGGAACAGTGCCTTTATAATGCAAGAGTAATATATTGAAAATGTTTTTAGTCTGGCTAAGTGAATCAAAGTTACCTTGAATATGGTGCGCATCGTCGCGTCTGTCATTAAAACCCATTATTATTATGATTTGGGTTTGACGACTTTTTGTTGAATAGGCCAAAGCCTGTCTTTCTAAACCTGTTTCCTTACACAAATTAATGTCTCTTTTAAGGAGATTAGAGTGCTTGAGACAAAGTAAAAACTAGTTCGCAATGCGTATCTAGAATTGTTATTGCATAGAATTAATGTTTTTACGACAAAACGTGTTGTAAGAGGATAGAAGAGTATCTTAACACAAAATTATTAGGCACGTTAATGTGTGCCAAGAGCAAACATATAATTTGTGGCACATGTCACGCACACATTTTTGTGTGTTTGTAGTTCTTGCAAATATGTGAGGAATTGTAAATAGTCTGCGCGCGAGTTTGACTATGCTATGAATATTTTTGTTGAAAAGAAAGAAAAAAGGAAGATACGTTTATTTGCGACAAGAATGACGCATAGAAAAAAAAAAACACAAACACGAAAAAGAACAAGTTTTGGGAAAATTTAAAAATGCGTCACATCCACGCAAAACGGCTATCGCGCAGCATAGTGCTACGACCCCATGCGAGACAGAGCCCTAGCCCCTAATCCTTAGTCCTTATCGATATATTTTATTAGAGCTGTGATGGTTCAGTTGTATCGGTTCCGATTCGACTTACGTGTCGTAGGTGGTGTGTTCAAACTCAGGTAGGCAGTGTACTTTGTGTAATTTATTTTATCAACGCTGCTCTCAAAACTCTGAACGAAAACATCGTGAGGAAACCAGCATATCCTAGAACCAAAAAAATCTAACACGTGTAATACGTGTGACTTCCACCGATCCACACTGCGCTCGCGTTGTGGATTATCATAGCCCAGAGGAGGCTTGTGTCCCAGCAGTGGGAACTTTGTAGGCTGATTATGCTAAAATCTATGCATAGCCATAGGTTTTAGATATCGCACTCCATACATTTTATACTTTCAATGTGTATCTGTTTACAATTTCGTCGAGTATGCTTGATTGATCGTTGAAACCAAAATACCAAAAATATTTACTTTTTTCTTCCGGAATTAACCTCCATGGATCATTGAAGACGTCAGTTTGGTCAGCCAATGAGCCAATGAGCCAACATGGTGGTTAATGGTGACAATGAACAACACCCAGATTGAAAGAGTAATATCTTTTAGTAATGAACTTCGAATTACGATATTTACATAGTAGCTTGGATTGAAATGCTTACAATATATTTTATTGTTGCATTGTTTTATTGAAATAACAATGAATCAGCTGGCTAGGCAGCTGTACTCGCAAGTACACGAGTATGTATTCATACGATGAAAGAAAATTGGTAATTGTGATGCCGTACACAGACTAGCAATTTTTCTATTAAAGTACCTACAACTGATGCGGTAACGGCTGCATGGTTATCGAGGGCAAATTTGTTGCAGTTCGTATAGCTGGTGCTACGAACTCTTTATGACGTAGACTTTAGTAAGTACAGACAAGGTAATTAATTGTTTATCAAATTGAAATAGGTACTACGCTCATGTGCCGTGGTATAGCCATTTCATGCAACTATCAAAGAATGACAATTGGGATTTGAATAAACAGCCAATTTTTGTTGGCAGTCAATTTGCAGAATTATTTCCCTGACTTCATATCCTGTTGTATTGATGACCATTCAGCTAAATAACTATAATTTTATTAATGCATTGAAGAAGAACCTTGACGCTGCAGATTAATTTACACTCATGATAGTAAAAAGGTTACATTATTGTTGAGTACGTAATGTGCCGTTATTATTGTGTCATTAGTTCATTACATTTCTTTTATTTGTTTTTACTAACAAGAATTATGTACCTACCTAGACAATACTAAATCTTGCATTTGGGAAGTCAAAATAAATGAATAGAATTCGTCAGCTAAATAATTAATATATGTATATGAATACTTATTAATAGTGAATAATTGACAGCTTCTAATGATAATCATCAAGGTTTGTTCTAATTATATTTATGAATGAAGAAGCGTTTCCGTCTGGCCTCCACAATACAGCAAGTAGTTATCTATATTAGGAGGGGGTCATCGCTAATGTTCATGGTTTTATTCTAAAATGAGAAAAGCGGTCGAACCTTACACGTGTTTCTTACCGATCCGTGATTCGAGTCATGTGCTAATAATTCTAGTCCTAACTAATATTATAAATGCGAAAGTGAGTCTGTTTGTTTGTTACGCTTTCACGCCAAAACGGCTAAACGGATTTGGGTGAAATTTTGACCATGCCCTGGGTAAGGACATAAGCTACTTTTCATCCTGGATCGCAGACGAAATCGCGGGCAACAGCTAGTACTAACTACATACAGAATTATATGTACCGGCCTCGTATTAAATGGCAATGTGGTTCACTATAAAAAAACGGCATTTCTTTTCTTGAAGAGGTGTTGTTAAATACAATTTTAGTAGCAGTGCCACGGGAGTGGCGTGCTTCTGTGCGTGCTTCCTGTTTGTGAAGCAGTCAAGTGTTAGCATTAACTATCGTGACAGATATTTTTACGACCACACTGCGAAACTAAGACTATATTCGAATCAGTCTCAGTCCGGTTGATAAATGTATTGTAATATTTTTCCGATCTTCTTATAAAACCAGCGTTAATTTGATTAATGTTTTGGCGAAAAAGTGGTGTTTCAGTTTTTTGTATTATCCATTAGGTAAATGTCATCATGTACTTTAAAAAGTGTGGGTGGATTAAGAATTGAGACGCCTTTGCTAGATAATTTATCATGACTAGTTTTTGTAAGTTTTCTTGTAACCATTAAAATAAATGGAATAACTCAAATAAAAAGTGACACCATATTAACGTCGCCTCATCTTAAATATAAATCTTTAAGATAAGACGACGTTATAACTAAGTAAAATGTATTTTATAACAAAATAAAAAATAAATTACCTGGTTTGTGGTCCACATTAAAATGATTTGTCAAAGATGAGCCTCTGAATCAAAAGAAGTAGGAACTAGGAAGGTATTCATCACGCCTGACTGCGTTGCCTTGCGTTGAATTCTAATCACATAAGCCACGTGCCATGGATCTTTAGATTCATCTGATTGTTAGATCTATACTTATAATAAAATCGTAGCAAAGTCGAAACTGTTTTTTTTCTTAAGAAATTTTTGCGACGTTGGCAATGATTCTAACGCCATTTTTTTTTTTTTGAATTTTTTCTGTGTATCTGTTTGTCTGAATGTATCTTCTACATCAAGCAAAACGACCAGATAGATTTGTTCTCTTCTTCTTCTTATCTCATGATGGCTGTACATATGAATTGAAAAAGTCACGTTTGGTACTTGTCCGGATTTGAACCCACGACCTCGTGCATGAGAGTTGAGGTCTTAATCACAAGGTCACCATGACATCACACTACGAATAAAATATTTAGGAACTGAAATTCAGCTGTGCTCTGAACGCAGCTCGCCGTCCGTTAAGAGGCTTACAAGAGCTAAAGCGCGGTCACTGTCGGATTGCATAGAAAAGAAAGAGACGCGCGATGACACAACGCTGGTAATTTATTGCAAAATATGAAGCAATTATGGATTTACAAAAAATCTATTGGTTGGACTAAAAAATTAAAACACTATTACGTTAGTATGTTACTTGTAGAATAATCTGACAAAAAATCTGAATGTTTGCATGTATATTAGTATGGATTTTAATCGTTAAAATATTTTTTTAGAGGTGCCGTCGTGCTTTTTTCTATCATATCAAGTTAATTGTATTATGTTTTCAACACACTATATAACTAGCATATATCCAGAAGAATATCATATATTTTTCTGATTTTGGTTACTGCAGTGGATCATATTATTTATATTTAGGCATTATAAAATTACGTTTAGGTCATGTAGTCCCCTTAAGGACCAGTACCCTAATTACTTAACACACTATCTATCACAATCTGAATCATTTTGTAGCTTATTGCTAATCCATTGCTTCATATGTTCGTTAAATTTGTCTACTCAACAATGTAAATAACGCAATGAATGTGGTTGAACTGTCAAAATGAAACCCATTCCTATCATTAGTGTGTTACGTAATTACCCCGCAGGCTCGGGCCGACGCGACGGCGCGTTGTTTCACATGCGACTCAAAGAGATGTCAGCATAATTGACGGGCTCCGATAGGGCCGATGCCTGTCGGGGTCGCGGATTGTTCGAAAGAGTTACCGTGGGCTTGGCGCACAGGCAACTGAAGGAACACGGGTGGGTTTTAGTCAGTAAAAGTCTGACACGCCCTTCCGCTCCGCCCAGACCGGGAGAGGGCGTTTGATGATTTCCCCACAAAAATAACCTGTGCTTTGAATGAAACCCCAATCGTAAGTCCCAACCCAGCTAGGAAAAGGACATGAAAAAACTTAGAAAGATCTGTTGGGTTATACTGTGGTGGAGTTTGGCAGCTTACGGCCGGCGTTACAAAATAATCTTTATCAAACAACTTTTAAATGCTCGTTTATTGGCGTTGATACCTACAGCATTGATTTATATTAACACGTGTGCTCTAAAATTATCTTGATGACTACACATTAAAAGTATAGTATAATGTTATTTAAGCAGGTCTATAATTAAGTTCTTGATCTTCAAACAAGTTATGCAAAGTTCAGCGGTTTTCACGTGCTTTTTATAGCTGCGGCCACGTTTTTTGGATGTTTAGGGATCCAGAAGATGCTGAGAATAGTTTTATTTTATATACATAATTTTTAAGAGACTGTGGTTAGTTTAAATAATAAAAATAAGTTGAGTCAAAGTCAAATCATTTATTTCAAAGGCACTTTTGAACTTCAAATAACAACCAATAATAACCTCTTCTTTTTATTTTCCAAATCCAAGGAACTGAGACTTTTTAATGAAATTGTTTGTATGAAGTTTAAAATACTCATAACGCGTCGTTCGATTAATGCACCTAATACCTAATTATGTTTTAAGTTTGAAGACCATATTTTTCTTTGGCATCGAAAGTGAATTAGAAAAAACTGTGTGTCCTGTCGACTTCTGCACACAAGTGGCGCCACTAAACCACCGTCATGAAGGGTTCTTATTATGACATACTAGCCTTTTCTCGCGGCTTCGCCCAAGTGGATATTGGATGTATCTTAAGTGTTAATCCAGGTTATAAACTATTTGTTTGCCAAATTTCATTAAAATCGGTTTTTGCGCCAATCGGGAATAACTCTATTGGTTTACGCGACCCACGCTAGTAGGCATGATTTTTATTGACATGTTCAACATAACATAACATCACGCCTGTATTCCCCGAAGGGTTAGGCAGAGGTGTACCTATAGTACAACCACATTTCGCCAGTTATGTTTAAGTCCCATGTAATAGGGGGCGAGCCTATTGCCATCAACCGGGTACAAATCCAGACTCCGGGCTGCTACTGAGAAATTCCAGATGGAATACCCAATAACACTTTGCCCGACCCGGGGATCGAACCCGAGACCTAATGCTCATGACCCCCAGAAACCGGGCGTAAGTACGTTTATCTATTTCGTTATTACGGTGTAATTGGTCTGGTCATCCAGATATACAATCCCACGCACTTATAAAAAAATAAAATAAAGTGGACAGTTAGGCCATTTTTAACTATAATTGGCCATAACACTGTAGCTGTTACTACGGTATTTACAAAGAAGCCATTTATCTTAATGACGTACAATGTTAGTACTTAGTTGTATTATGTGACAATGGATTGTTTAAGACATGCCAGTCTAAATTGTATATTTCAGAGCGTTCACACTATTGAAATCATAACGAGAAGTGTATGTTTTATCTTCTATAAGTAGTAGGATGTTTAGTTCATATGATAGTAACAAGATCCCTACTATAGTTATTCTTATATCTATGAAATTAATAATATATTTATATTCTTTATTTCGGACACACAATCGCAATCCATATAGTATTGGTAACAATTACTTAAAAAACTATGTTAGTAAACTCTCACAGAAGCAAAACAACAAAAAACTACGTGGCCCAACACAAACTGGCACGGGTCCCGGTACCCAGTGCCGTATGTTTAATAATGTTTTTAGGATGCTGTTGGAGCTTCTGCGCAAAACTTACCCATTATTTACGGTGTTCTCTTCCCCATAATACCATGAAAATCGTCAACACGGGCTTCCGCGCATATCTGCGAAGAGCTGCACAAGCGCGGAAGCCCCATCAACAACCTAAATTTATTATTACACTGTACGCGATGGACGTTGTAGACTCTCTGCGTATAATTGGTCTGTGTTATGAGGTAATAATAGATGCTCTTAAATTGAGTATCACAAATTGTCAGAAGACCTTTATTATTGGGAATTTTACATAGTTAAGTGATGTACGCTACCGTTTCACATGAATTGCCCCAGTTTGTGAATATGTTCCCGGTGTTTTGAGTAAGACGGACCCTCGACGCTCAATTATATTTCACAATATCACGAATTGTGCAATGTTTTTGACAGTCAAGGGTTAATATTGAAGATTGCGCACTGATTGAACAAAAGCTTGAGCCAGTTTATTTTTTTTTGCACTATATATTTTTATTGCATTGTGTAGGATCAGTATTGCGCAATATTTTTAAGGTTGGCTGGAAGCCTGACGTGGTGACGGAGCGCTAGACAAGACTTGCTCACGCGAAAACATTGACGCTTATGAGGCGTCAATGTTATTGCGTCAATATAATTGATCGTTTGAGTGCAAGGGGTGATTCAATATTATTGCACAATAAAAGTATTGCACAATGTTATTGTAGGTGTAAGACCTGCCTAAGTTGGTTCATAGTTTATAGGCGCACGGGTAAACAATCGTAACCGAGTCGTAGCGGCTACGAGCTACGAGATCTACGAATGGGACTTTGTGTGCAAGTGCAACATGCCTACGGGCTACAGGACTGTCTATGCTAGTCTTTTCTACTATTCAAACGGAACAAAATTGATTTAAAACTGATTCATATTCTAATCACTCCATTAAGGTTCGAAGATTTTGATGGCATTTATCTCCAGAAAAATGTGCTGCAGAAAACTTTTATTATATTAACATTAACATAATTAACATTATTACAACATCAACACTATGTAATAAGTATATAAAGTAATTTATGAATAGGTATGTAGATATGCAATTTTTTTGTCGGAAATGTTAAATTTGCTTTTTCACGATTAAATCTGGTTTGTTCTTGTAAATGGTGTATAATAAAAACAGCTGCACGAGGCAAATATTTCAAGGTAATAGAAAATATCTGCACCATAATAAAATTTACACTTTATCCTTTTTTTCGTTTTGTAGTTTATAGTCCAGTGTTTCTTCACCGTTTTCAGCATTAAAATTATTATGAAAACGGTGAAGATGATGACATATTGAACATTGGTCTTTTCTGTGACCAGATTAATTAGACAGTTATTTATTATTATTAGTTAGGAACCTATTACGGTCTTGAGGAAAAAAAAACACCTCTCCAGGCTTTGTGTATGACAGGCAAAAATAAATTGAAAATGTAAAATGTATCAGTGTATGAAGGAATTAAGTATCAGAGGGATCAGACTAGAGAGATCTATTCAATACATAGTTATTTTTTTTTTTAAATTAGCTGGTGTATTCTGTAAAAATCCCACCGTGAAAACTTAGTGAGGTGAGTTATCGCTCCACCATATGCTAGGGATTGACATTATTAACAGCTGATTTCACCTGAGTAAGTTTTCATGGTGATATTTTTAAAGAATAAAACTGTATCCGCCAAGACTTCGAGCACCTCTTTTCAGATTTTGTATAGTTCTAGTCAATAATTATAGTATATCAGGTGGTTATCAGACTTCCGACCTCTTGCTAGCAAGTCCGACACTTAAACTGAGGGGCATTCTGCTTCTTAATGACGTCTTTTGTTAATTAATAAGGTCAAGGTGAGCTGTATCTTCCGCATTTATACTCAAATGTCAGTTTAGTAGATTAGGAAGATAAGACAAGTGTGCTCTTTACACCATTTAATGTGAATACTGTTCAAATACCCACATAATTATGTCCACGCTAGCTAACGATTGTTTGATGAATAGTTGAATTCACTCAGATAATAATGGGGATAAAAAATAGGTACGGTGTGTTTTTGTTTTTTTTTTTCATATGCATATTCATTTATTCACATTTAAATAGTTACACATTTAGTAGTTTTGGATTGAGTAGTTATTCCCTAGTAATTGTGTTGATCAACGTTATTCGTTTCATGTAGGAAATTACCTACGGTACCTATATCTAACAGACTATTTTAGCCATAAGTATCTAAAGAAAAAGTTTATTTTATTTTATTGCATTCACTTGTACAAAATCTGTAACTATGCAAAAGAAAATGTAGATCATAAAGTATGTAGTCACTGAGAAAATTAGCCTTGACATGGACAGACTCGGGAGGTTTTTCCTTTAAAGTTAAAAATAAAATAGGAGGGGTTGTTTATGGGTTTTAAGGAAAGCAAGTAGCGCTTTTTTCAATGGGATTTTTGTAAGAATTATTGAGATTAGGACGATAACGTCTGTCGGGTTATCTCTCTCCAGTCGTGTCGGATTGCGTGCCGTCCCATCGGACTATGAGAGTGAGGGAAGAGAGAGTGCATCTGTGTCTGCGCACACACCTGTGTACTATAATATCTCCCGCGCTGCAGGCTAGTCTGCTCCCCCTGACCCTTGCTCGATGAAGCGCCAGCCCGCGCCGTAGCTAAGCCTGTGTAGCTTTAAATTCCCCGTTTAATAATAATATTATAAATTCGATCCAGCCTGTCCCACCTTGCTGCCCTCCCCTCAGTGACGCCCTAAGCCGAGGTTCGTACCCCATAGGGGGTGCCCTTAGCGTGCAGTCACTTAGAAATTAAGAAATTCGCCCCTGGCTGGAGGCTTTAAGTTTGCTTAAGGCGGCCACAGGAAAGTCCGATTAAGTAGCCACGACCTCCAAGGTTACAACTACGAGCTGCCAAATAGAAAAAAAAAAGGCTAGTCTGCGTTGCGATTCGCGGCCATAGCCGAAATACGGTCTGTAGGACTATTATTATTATTATTAATAGTAGATTATTCACTAAGGGGATAATGCTATGGTACAACGAAGGATTCTAGAGATTCTCAGTTGAGGTTCCAATTTCAAATCACATAATGACCAGCCGGTCATAATAAATTTCAGTACAATATTAATGCCCAGCTAGAGCCAGGGCTTAAATGACTTGATTTAGGTTAGGTTTGCATGACATATAATTTGACATTAGCGAGCAGATATTGTGAAAATAGAATAACAGCTGATAAATGCCTCAATAACCTTGTTGGCACATCATAATTCATAGGTAATACACGTGTAGATGATATAATTGCAGCTTTTATAAAAGTGTTAAATGTGATGGATTTTGTAATTATGTCGGTCAATTATACCTACAACTACTTGCGTGAGTGAGGCGTCACTTTTTATACCGTGTCTGTGATCTTAGTCCACGATACGTTAGCGTTCAACTATAATCAAACCCTGTAAACCGGGTATAAGATAACCCTAGTGTAATTTTATTACGATGTAAAATAAAGTACTTACTACCGTGATTTCGAGCTGTTTTCCGATTTCAGTTTCCGTTAAAACTCAAACTTATTTCAATTAAACCATTTACACGCATTTTTGAAGTGCCAAAGGAGTCGGTCATTCAGAAAGATGTAGCTAGGTACTTGTTCATTCCAAAGCGTAGTGTAGTAGATTCCTATGGAGAAGAACTGGCAAGAAATTCCATTGATGTTTGTATAAAGGATTTACCAAATTTCCTTTTCTGCAGGGTAACGGTAAAGGCTTCAAGTTACTTATTACATGATGCTTGAAGAACTATCGTTCAGCTGTGGAAAAACCACTTTTTAACCGACTTCACAAAAAGGAGGAGGTTCTTAATTCGTCTGAATGTTTTTTTTTTTTTTTGTGTTAGCTCAGAACTTTTTTCTGGTTGAACCGATTTGGATGATTCTTTTTTTATTTGATAGGTGGTGCTTCACATATGGTCCCATTTAAATTTGATCAAGGTCTGACCAGTAGTTTTTGAGTTATCCTTAATACTGCATATTTTTTCCACTTAGTTTATATGGATGATGTGTTAATAATTTCCTGTCACTGTTATTTACACACCAAGTAGTGGTATACGAATTTGAGAGCAGTGGTGGCCCAGTGGTATCGGCCCCGACTTATGAGTTATAGGTTGTGGGTTCGAACCCAGGCAGGCGCTTTACTTTGTGTAAATAATTTCATCACCACTGCTCTCAAAACGGTGAAGGGAAACATCGTGAGGAAACCGGCATGTCCTAGAACCAAAAATTCGAAGACATGTGACATCTACCAACCCGCACTGGGCCCGCGTGGTAGATTACAGCCCACTCCCTCTCAAAGAGAGGAGGCCTGTGTCCCAGCAGTGGGAACACTATAGGTTGATTATGAGGTACCGCAACTAAAAAGTGATTTTTTTTTTTCAAAAAAACAACCGACTTCCAAAAAAAACACTATAAGTCATGAAAAATAACTTTAATTTCGGAAGTCGGTGGCCAAAAACGAAAATACAAAACTAAAGACACCGACTTCCCAAATTAAAGTTATTTTTCACGACTTTTAGTGTTTTTTTTGGAAGTCTATTGTTTTTGTTTTTTTAGACCTACCTACTGTTTCTCCATGGACCAGTAATAAGACCATGTACAAGTAAAGTAAACTATAATAAAATGTTAGTTTGAATGGTTATAAATACTTATCTTGGGATTAGCGTCCTCAAACATTTTCCTTATTAATGCAGTCTGTATTACAAACAAGAATAGTCAACTTATTAAGGTTGGTTTATTAGTTTATCTGTTCATATATGCTGAGGTCTTGTGAGAGTTTAAATAAGAAACAGTGCAATGATCCATTTATAAAATAATTTAAGTTATGTAACGCCGGCGTGACGACTTAGAGGCGTTTATGGGAGTTTGGCTGGAGAAGGCAAACACACAGGGAAGAGTCGAAAGCTGTGAGAGAGGCTTTTGCTCGGAAGCGGGACATTAAGGATTAAAAAAAAAGAAAAAAGTTAGTACTTCTTGTTAGCTGTTCCCGCCGGATGAAAATGATCTACCCTTTCAACAAATTATCCTAAGTTTCGCCTTAAACACTCATTAAACGGACACATGTACAGATCGACAAAGAGTTACGAATTTTCGTATTTGTATTGATACTTGCCAAAATTTCTGAATAATTGGTCATTAGATTTTTTGGGAGTCGAGAATGAGCAGTAAATATGCAGTAAGTGTAGCCATCTATTGTTTTTTTTTGTTATTTTATATTTATAGAACAGCAAATCCTTACTAATATTATAAATGCGAAAGTAACTCTGTCTGTCTGTCTGTCTGTCGCACTTTCACGTCAAAACTACTGAACCGATTTAAATGAAATTTGGTACACAGATAGTCTAGAGCCTGAGAAAGGACATAGGCTACTTTTAATGCGAAAAAAGGGTTGTAAGGGGTTGAAAGGGGGATGAAAAGTTGTATGGAAGTATCGTCATTTTTAAAGCTAGAAGCTTGAAACTTATTTTTTAGGCTGTTGATTCAATATAAATAAATATTACATTCAAAGTTTGTAAAAGTTTTACGCTCAAGGGTGTAAAATAACAATAGGGAATAGGGTATGCCAGTTTGTATGGAAATATGTAAGGTTTGTGTGAATGTCATAGAAGTTTGCGACAAGAGAGAAAATATTAGAGCTATTCTGATGTAATATTTACGGAGTCATTACAAAATGTGAAACAATTAGCCTAAATAATTAAAAATGCTACCCAAAGACACTATTCCACGCGGACGAAGTCGCGGGCACAGCTAGTTAGACATAAATACTCAATTAAGTCAATCTTATCACGCTGTCTTCTCACAGAATCGCACACATTATAATACTATCGTACTTCATTCATCAGCATACGCGTCTAATCCAGGGTATGACGATCAGTATTTGGTACGTCTGCACGTATTAAATAAATATGCCTGTCTTCTACCTGCACCTCAAAATATACCTACCTGCTAAGGTCCATCTTTACGTTATCAATAAAATGTGTCTTATCTTGTGGGAATCGAACTCGCGACAAAGTAACACTACTTACACCACATCATTCTTTCCTCCTTATCTTATCATTGTTAGTTTTAATTAATTACAAATACTATTAATAGTATGCAAACCCTAGGCAATATACAACTTATGTAGTTCAAAGCTATTCATTTTATCATTTTCATCTTCCCTTGATGATTCTAGAACAATTTCTTTAAGGTTAGCATAGAATTATAATTAGCAGACTGTCTGTTGTTTTCCTGAATGTTATAAATTAAACAAAACAACGTTTAATGTAACGTAAAAAGTGCAATTCATAAAAATACTGCATATGCGTACGTAACAGTTAGGTACTTGCATATGACTAAAAATTAATATATCGTTTGTCACATTTACAACAGATAATGTAATGTATGTATAAAATATCACGGGAAGACTTGTAAATGTCTTCGTGGTAAGAACCTAGAATTAGTACCTACCCACTTGAATATTTATTGATTCGTGTAAATCGTTTTCCTTGTCCAGTGAGCGCATACTATTCATGGATATTGGTGCCGATACTCTTGTCACAAAATTCTCTAAACTAGACTAAAAATCACTAAAATTTTGTTTAGTCCTGTCAAAAGACGATTTCTCATTCTGAAATAGACTAAAGTGACACAACTTAACTATATTTTAGTTTGACAGCACTAAGATGGTACTGATTAATTAGTTTAGTGAAAATGGCAATTTTGCTATTCTGAATTTGACGTTTTTAACCTAAAATTTTGGTTGTCTTAACTAAATCTGGCAATTTTTAATCGCGATTAAAGGAGTGTGGAATAAAATTAGTTGTCATGAACTAAGATTCACCACAACACCTCCACTTCAGGGGCAAAAACAGTATCTACTGTATTTTTTATTTTATTTTGCTTATATCTCGAAAACGATGTGTCCTATCGCAAAAATAATGAAAATTTCGACCCCCTTTATGAAACTCTTAAACCCATATACCTCTACATGTAGGTATTTTTTTTTACTTATTTTCCGTACAAAAAGTGAAAAATTCCATATAAAACACGCCGAGGCTGCCACCCATGCGCGCCTCCGGCTCTAAAACAAATTCACGTGGTAGGGCAAACAAGTAGGTACCATGTGGAGTCGCGATTGTCAAATTAAATTTTAGTTGCGTCAAAATGATTTTTAAATTTAGAGATATTTTATTGCAGAATAGCTCTAAGATTCTCATAGCCAAAAGTAAGGAATTTTAGTGATAGTTTAGTTCGGTCTACAAGAGAATTGGCACCATTGTCTAATAGTGTCTGCTAAGCGGATGGTGTTCTCAAAACTGTCTGAATTATTCGTTTTGTGTCGTCTGTCATACAACTGTAGTTTCTGCGTACCCCCATGGGAAAAGGAGAGTTTATTGTTCTTAGGTATGTGACATATGGCATGTGGTCAATTTCCTTGATTCTTAAACTTGGAGTTAAAAGTTTTATTGTTGTGTTTAAAGCATATTGTGATGATGACGTGGCCCTGTAAGATAGAAAATAAGAAAGAAAATAAGTTTATTTGCGGTAAACATGACGCAGAGAAAGACACAAAAAAGAACAAGTTGGGGGAAAGTATGCGTCACATTCACGCAAAACGGCAATCGCTGAGCATAATGCTACGACCCTATGCGAGACAGAGGCCCAGCGCTGTGCCCTATACCTCTATAAAGTGCAGACATGCTACTGAGTATCAAAGCCTTATGATATTATATAGGTATGAATATGAAGAGCTATTAAGCAACATTGGCGATGCCATGTCACTATCCTTGTATCCAGTAAGGAAATACGGCAGTTATAATGACCCGGTCTAAGGTTGATACAGAGGAAGTGTCTCCGGCTGATTAACGAGCACATTTTTAACGTGTACTTCCTGAAACAACTCCAAAGTAAGGTTTACTTTTGTATAATTTAGGAAATGATCGCGGAAAATTACCGATTTTTTGTATAGGCTCTGTATGAGGAGAAGAATCTAAAGATGTGTCAGAAACGCTTCCGTAACATTTATATAAAAAAAAAATATGGAAAATATTGTAAATTAAGCAGGTGTTGACGTCATGAATAATTAAAGAAGGCGTTTGAAACATTACTGTTACTCTTAGCCTGCATGATCCCACTGCTGGACACAGGCCTCTCCCCGTGACTTCCGTTTCTTTCGATCCAGGGCTAAAGTGGACCACAGGTCGTTTGTTTTCTGCAGCTCGTCTCACCATTTTCTACGGGGTCTGCCGCGACGCTTTCTGGCTGTGTCAGGGCTCCACGTAGTGGTTATTTTGGCCCACTGCTCATTGGGCATACGGAAGACGTGGTCAGCCCACTCCCACTTCAGCTTAGCGGCTTTTTGAGCAACGCGGCAACGTCAGTAATCTGTGTTTCGGAGCGCAGTGTGGCGGTGCGAATATGTGGTCTGTCAATTTGACGCCTAGAATACTGCGCTCCATTGCACGTTGGCAAGCCTTGAGTTTGGACTTTTGAATGTTTGTCAAAGACCAACTCTGGGATCCATAGGTCAAAAAGGGAAGGATGCACTATTACATATTATTAGCTACTACACTATTATATTATCATATTATTAGATCGATTGATATTTGATTATATAATATAATTATACGGAATTGAAATCCTTGCGCTACATAAGGTACTTATAATCGCTAGGAATTACTGAACATTCAACTGTTCTAAGCAATTACAACGGGAATTTCAATGATTTTTGAAAAAACATTGAAGGTAACATTGGCTACGGTAAAATACTTACTTAATACATTGAGACGCGTAAATACCCAATATTTGAAATAGATATCGGTGTGAATACCGGTAGCTTTTAAAGACATTATTGTAACAAACAAGTATATGGATGGTGTTTATTAGGGTGCTTTGCTTTGCGCTGCGATGTAATGCTTTGGTTTCGGGTAAAAAGCAACGTTATTTCAAGACAAGTTCTATAAATATACTAAGTTAAAAACTGGCCAAGTGAGTCTCGGACCATGCACAATGAAGGGTTTCGTAGTTAGGGTGTATTTATCCCAAGAACAAACTTAATATTATAATTGAATAACATGTTCTCCCATACATTCTAACTGCAAATGTAAGTTGGTCGACGCGTTCAGGGTGCTCTTGGGGCTGCCTCGCTTCTGTAGCGCGTCGGGGATATTTGCCGAGGCTCGTGTGGATTGTTTCCAAACAATCATACGCAAGCAGTGCATTTCCCTGGTGTATAGGGTGCGGGACAGCCGCAACAGTATCCTGAACGCTTTTGTTGTACGTTTCGTCTGTCAGTACATAAACCACTGCTGCATGGTTCACGTACTGACTAATGTTAAGATATTATTTTAATATGAATTTTCTTTATTCCCTCATGGCGAAACTATAAGGGTTCCTTGTTGCCTACGGTACCTAGTCCTGCCTAAATCTTTTGCTGCCAGCGGGCTTAGCATGAAGCTATCTATCTCTTCGATGAATAGAGACGGCTATTCCCATACAAAGTGACATTTCGTTTCTCTATTTTTGACATCGCACCGTAAAAATCCTTTTATAATCTGTCATTTTGTCTTCCGTTTCTGCCAATCGTTGTCTAGGTCATTTTTAATGTAGACTATTTCAGAAGACAGTTGTCTAAGGTAGTGAAGACAATTTGATTTTTAATCGCCATGCTAAAGGCGGTAGAAAACTTTTTACTCGACGGCCACAAAGTATAAAAATGGAAAGGAAAAAAGGAAATTTTCACTTTTTGTATGGAAAATGTGAAAAATGATTACCTACATGTTGAGTTTTAGGGTTTTAGGGGTACCATAAAGGGGGTCGAAATTTTCATTATTTTTGCGATAGGACACACCATTTTCGAGATATAAGCAAAATAAAAGATAAACGTGAATAAATTACTGAATTTCGTAAAAAGTGCAGTTGACTCTTTCTACTTTGCTGCCGTCGTACTGTCTTCACGAAATGTCATTTTTGTCTATTCGTCCATCGAGAAGACGGTGCTTGTGCTAAGCCTGCAGGTCTTTAACCGTTTCGATTTGATTTGGCCATCTGAGGTGGAGTTAAGTATCGTTAAGTATACCTACCAAAGAATATACATAGATTCAGATGTATTACATACATATTTATATTACCCACAATTCCCACAAACGTAATGTCTCTAAGATTACCTAACTTCAAGTAAACCTTGGAATTGGAATTACCCACTAATGGTTGCCTGCCCTTTAGATTACACGAAGTATTTCGGTGCCGTGTTGGTCATTTTCCTGTACCCTAGGTGCATTTATTCTACAAATGACTCACGCGCGGGCAAAAGGCAACCACATACAGTGTAAGTTGTAGCGCTACCTAGTCTTAATTCTAGGTCTTTAAACGTTTGGTTAGATTTGGCCATTCTGGTCTTCTTCATGGTGTCGCTGGCACGACAGTTATTCAAACTTTGATGGCCCATACCTTCGCTACTTCGACGGTGTTATCGGTGGCAGCGTAGAGGTCACTTTGGCTGGATGTTTTGGGGCACAGAGAGCAGGAGAGGAGGTGGAGCATAGCTTAGCCCTCCTGCTGGGAGTATAAGTTAGTTCAGCTGTATGCTTTTAAGAGATCGCATATATTAAAATACATTACTATTATATTGTCATCTACCTATCTAAAGTTACCTAACTTAAAGTAAACCTTGGAATTACCGTTTACTGGTTACCCTTGCCCTTTTGTGAATGCCCTTATTAGTGTTGTTTTTGGTGCTGTGCTGCTCATTTGCCTTCTTAAGTTTTTATTCATCAAATAACTCACATGCAATTTTCTACGGCAGGAGATGAGTAATTAGGTAATTACATAATTGTGTTTAGGCATTGTTTTTCCTGTTTCTATAATTACACGTGGAAACTGTGAGAAAATAAATATAAGCAGTTATAACAATTGTCTTTAGATGCACAGATTATAACAGGATCTCTGTTGTGGCTGGCTCATCTTTTGTAATGATAAGATGTAGTAGACTTAAGTGCAGTTAATAAAATGTAATAGCTCATAATTATCTGTTAAATTGACCCATAGTGACGGTTAAAAAAAAACCTGTATCTGTTTCTTCAAAATCTGTATTTTTCATAGCAATTTATTTTTATCTGGCAGTACCTACATATATAAAATCTAATATTATAATAAAGCTGAAGAGTTTGTTTGTTTGTTTGATTGCGTTAATCTCTGGAACTACCAGTCGGATTTGCATTTGATAGCCCAATTTTTGAGGAAGGCTATAGGCTACTTAACATCACGCTAGGACCCTTAAGAGCCGAATAAAAACAAAAAAATAACGTCAGATATAATGCTAAGTGAACTAAGAAATAGCGCGGGCAGGCGATGCGATGCGATGCGACGGGGTGGGTCGGGGGAACAAGAAATTTTACGCGGATGAAGTCGCGGGTCGAAGCTGATTATCTATAAAATTTGCGAAGGCATGACCTAGTTTCCCTACTTTTTCTCACGATAAACCCTGCGATAAACCCTCAGTAAAGTAGGCAGTAAACCTGAAAGTCAGTTTTATTTAAGTCGAAGAAACTGTTGTAGTTAAAGGAGATCTATGGAAAACTATGATTTAAGAATCGACTCTCGTAAGTTTACCTTAGTCAGAGTTTTTTTTTTTTTTGTTATACCTTGCCCCACACTAGGAATTTCTCCTGTATTGTGGGTGCGTTTACAAACATTTAAACTCACATACACAAACACCCGGAACAACTACTTGTAGGTCATACAAATATTTGTTCCGTGCGGGAATCGAACCCGCGACACGCCGCGCAGCAGTCAATCGCTTAACCACTGCGCCAACTGTGCCGACTATTTAGATTTATTCATTAACAAGTAACTTGTATCTTCAATGAGTTTTAATATTCGATAACGAAAAAAGGTTATGTCTTCCAAGTATCAGCGTCTGGACACAATAGGATTTCGACGAAACCCAGGAAAATAAAAAATATTAGGTAAGAATCCATTTGGTACGAAAAATCGAGATTAAAGCTATGCGGATGCTGATGGTGGTACGAATCGAGGATAATACACAAATCATCCTCAAGACAACTAAAGTAGCACTACGGGCTCGTGGCCAAATAATAACAGCGGCACGGAGCTACGCTTGCTGCGGTCGGTCCGTGGATGGGTGACCATCCATTACTAATCGAGACCCCTCCGTGCCTCGGAAAGCACGTCATTCGTAGATCTTTGACGGTCGTTACGGGTAGTCAGAAGCCCAAAAGTCTGACAACCAGTCTTAACAAGGGGTATCCTGTTACCAAGTATTTGGGTTGTGGAGGTCACATAGGCAGTCAGTCCATGTAAAATACTGGTATTCAGCTGCATCCGGTTAGACAGGAAGCCAACCCCAAATTAGTCGGGAAAAGGCAGGTATTGTACCTCAAGACAACTAAAGGAATACGTAGAAAATGTGATAATATAATGTGAATAATTATAGTTTACCTACGTACTTCTAAAACTCAAAGTCAAATCATTTATTTCAAATAGGCACATAAAAGGCACCTTTGAATGTCAAAATTTACAAAAAAATAGAATTGATTCTAGTCGCCCCTTCCAAAAGGTAGTTTCGTATGGAGTAGAATGGGCAAGAAACTCCACCGTTACTCTTTTAAAAATGTTTTACAATATTATGTATACATATTATATAATTATATGTGAAGACGATGCACCTAGAATAAAATTACTATACCACAATAGGTATAAAGAATTAAATATAACGCAATGACAGGTAAATTAATTATATATTATACTCTTACACATAAAAAAAAAAAAAAAAAATTATGATGATGACGATGCATATTAATAGGGAGGGATTTACAGATTGTTTACATTGATAAACCGACGAACAGACTATGATTATGACGTTAGCTATTTCGTAGATTCATTCAAAATTCCCATTTAAGGCGAAAGCGTCAGGGTAGCCCGCGAAATGTAATTTTTCTTACGTTTTTTGCAATTTGCAGGTCAGTATGAAGGTTATATGTCGATCTAAATATGATTCGCGGCCGTAGCAAATATTTATTTATAGAATTGTAATCACAAAAATCATCAATAGATGTCTATAAGTTCATATTACCCTATTGAACGACTATTGCATGAAATCATGACATTTGAGGGCAATTCTAACTTAACGAGTTGTATTGCTGATTCTAATGATTATTAAAATTCTGTAAAGCCAGATTTGTTACGGCTGCGAATCCTATTTTAATCAACATACAACCTGACACTGATCTGCAAATAGCAAAAAGCGAAAGTAAATTTGAATTTCGCGAGCTACCTTAGCGCATCCCCCTTAATTGTAATTATAACAAGAAACGTTGTTAGGTATTTAACATAATTCACATCGTGTACCCGGTAAAGTGAAAAAAATGTTTTGATTGACTTTGTACTTCAATTACAATAGCTGTGCACGTTTGATGTTATCGAGCGGTAAACTTTAAACTTGTTGTTACGAGTAGTAGGGCCACGAATATGGCGGGAGAGATAGCGAGGAGGAAATAAAATTAAGTAGATGAACAGATTAGAATCCTATCTGCATAGTATCTAACGGGTAGTAGTTTAAACGCAAATAAAAAAAAAAGTTTTTGTGTCCAAAAATAATCCGAACTCCAATCAAAATTACTGATTGCACAGCAAAATACTTAACTCAAAATATAAATAGGTACATAAGCAAAAATTTATATTCGTGGCCCACCGCTATCTAATAGGCGAGGCCTATTTCTGAATGGCAATAATAAATAATACGGCGTCAAACTCAAACTCAAAGCATTTATTTCAAATAAACCAATTTCAGGTACTTTTGGTTTGTCAAGGGGTCGGTCAGTCAGAAAAATGAAGCTAGTTGCCCATTCCAAAGCGTAGTAGGTACATAAGGAGAAGAACGGGCAAGCAACTCCATGGACACTCTTTTAAAACAACATAACGTTACAATGAAAATTTGGTTACATCATTCATGTTAAAATTATACATGTGAGAACGATGTAAAAAGACGTGCACGTTAAAAGCATCCGTAATAAAAACAATAAAAAACTTTTTTACAAAAAAACAACCGACTTCCAAAAAAAACACTAAAAGACGTGAAAAATAACTTTAATTTCGGAAGTCGGTGTCTTTGGTTTTGTATTTTCGTTTTTGGCCACCGACTTCCGAAATTAAAGTTATATTTCACGTCTTTTAGTGTTTTTTTTGGAAGTCGGTTGTTTTTTTGTAAAAAAGTTTTTATTTTTCACTTTTTAGTTGCGGTACCTACCCCACACAAATTCGTATACCACTACTTGGTGTGTAAATAACAGTGACAGGAAATTATTAACACATCATCCATATAAACTAAGTGGAAAAAATATGCATTATTAAGGATAACTCATAAACTACTGGTCAAACCTTGATCAAATTTAAATGGGACCACATGTGAAGCATCACCTATCAAATAAAAAAAGAATCATCCAAATCGGTTCACCCAGAAAAAAGTTCTGAGCTAACACACATAAAAAACAAAAAACATACAGACGAATTGAGAACCTCCTCCTTTTTGTGAAGTCGGTTAAAAACAAACTAGCCCCTATCGTAGACCGAGCGCTAAGATGTTTACACATCAAAAAAGTTGCAATTAAATTAAGCCGTGGCAGCTAAGAGATGACCAGTCCCAACTGACAGCGCCCGTTCAGTGGCGTAGAAGACGGAGCCCCGGCGGGGCTCCTATTTCTGGGTGGTTTAGAAAAAAATAACCACGAAGGGGATGACGGGGTCTGCCAGACCCCGCAATCCCCTTCTAACTTAACCTGTCCGAGTCGGGGTGCACCAAGTCCCGAGCTCGCTTCGGTCGCTCTAGTATCCTAAATTCTCCTAGTACAGTAATACCGATCCCTTCGACATAATTTTTACGACAAACGGCTGATCGGAGACAAATACCTCACGCTATGAATGTGAGTATTATGTATGAACGCTCTGGTTAATTTGCTGTGCAGCCAGTGTTTAAATGATGGAAACAAATTGATAGGTGATTATTTATTGGATGTGCAATTAATAATATCCGGTATCTAACTATTGTTGTTGAGTTTTAGCATGGCAATAACGGTAATTACCCTGTCCCTAATATGTCTTTGTCATTATTGGAAAATGTTTCGGATCTCGATAGATATCGATTCAGGTCGTTATCGGATTTTATTTAAGTTTCGCTTTTGAATTTAAGAATGCTAGAAAAAGTCGGTAGATCAACGACTGTTATTGCTATGCTAAAAAGCAGTAACTATAGAATGTTTGTGGTGTTTCATTCTTGTTTTAGTCTGTTGTGCTCAAACAGAAGGTTGATAGTGCGACTGATTACCCACTGCCCAGCCTCTGCAGTCTCGACATTAGACAGCGACAAAAATCGGTCGCTAAGTCGTATCGTTGTCAAATTCCTTTAATAGATTTTCAACTTTATTTCGAAAATATAAGGTTGAAAATCTATTAAAGAAATTGGACATCGATTGGACTTAACGACCGATTTTTGTCGTTATATTTGTCGAGACTGCAGGGCCAGGATTCGCTAGACGAACGCTTTGTTGCGACACTCGTTAAGTGGCTTTTAATTTTACGACAATGTACTTAATTGTTATATTATTTAGATAGAATTTGTGAAAGTATTCAATAATTGCCACAGTTCTCTCGTAGGTACGTCATCATAGAGTCAACACGTGACTATTACCTTTTGGTTCCACAAGGAAATTAAGCTATTGAATAATTCTGAACGCCTATAAGGTGAATCCTCAGCTGTTTCCCGCCAAATTCAAATTTTCTTTGGTTTTTTTGCAAATCGCAGCTCTGTTTTACGTCGTCGGTTGATCAAAATGCGATTTGCGGCTGTATAATTTGTTCCACCTAAAAAATTTTTTTTTAGAAAATCTGCACTTGGTCAAACCAAAGTTTGACGATTGATATGAAAATGATTATATTATTCAGTAAATATATCATTCCTACAGTCGCAAATCGCACTTTGATCAACATACGACGTAAAACAGAGCTGCAATTTGCAAAAAACCAAAGAAAATTTGAATTTGGCGGGAAACAGCTGAGGATCCCCCTAAAATACTATTCCTTTCAAGTATTAAACAATCGAGTGAAAACTAACTCAAAGCTCCCTCTTACTTCGTAATTGATTATTAAAATAGTTTCCCCAACTGTCTCGTTGGTGTAGTGGTCGCAAGCGCTACGTCCTAAGTTCGATTCCCCGGTCAGGAAAAATGTTATTGGATTTTTCCATCAGGAATTTCTCAGTAGCAGCCCGGAATCTGGATTTATGCCTGGTTGATGGTAATAGGCTCGCTCCCTGTTACCTACATGAGACTTAAGCATAACTGGTGAAATGTGGGTGTACTACATATAGGTACACTTTTGCGTAACCCTTCGAGAATTACATACGTGATATTATGTTTGTTAAGTAGTTTCCCGCAAACCGCTACATGACCGCCACAGCAGACTTCGTGGCCTTAACCGCCGCAACTTCAAACAATAGGTATCGGTTGAAATCTTACAAACAGTGGGTAATCCCACATTAAATGGGTTTTTGATACACATACTTATCTTAGCCGGATTTTCAGTTAAAAATTAAATAAAAAATGGCGCTTCTTACACTACTTCTTACAAGGCCGAGAATATTGTAGATATAATTATGATGCGCTTGCGCCGATTTAGTTTATGGCTAGAGGATCTTATGAACGGTCGCGTGTCGTAGCGAATTATCGAAAAAGTTAATAAACAAAATGAAGATTTAAAATTAATGAAATTTTAATTGTGTACAACCAGGTAGTAGTATTTCAAATTAGGAAGGTTAATGACATTAAAATTAAATTAACTCAAACTGCTTGCTTTTTTTCAAAAGTTATTTTATAGTTTAGTTTTTTTTCTTCATTTCAATGTTGTTGTTGACGCTTAATCACAATCTATAACTTGTTTTTGTTCTTTTAGCTGCCGTTATCAGTAACTTAACGTTTCACAACATTTTTATGCTGGATTTTCGTTGTTTCAGGCGTAACCAATCGGCAGAGATTTCAGTGAAGTGTATTTGTAAAGGAAAATCAATATCATGAACAATATAAAATTATTTTAAATTTTAACTTTAGCGCATCTAATAAAATAATAGTGAAAAGTTAAGTGGAAAATTTAATTTTATGCCGCAATAAAGTATCATAGTAGTCTCTGATACTAGTAAAAGTGCCCAAGTATGACGACTGAAGAAAAGTCACCGGTGGACGGTCTAAAGCCACAAGAAACATGGAGGATCATGAAGAATGTGGTGGTTATCAGCCTGGCGTTTATGGTCCACTTCACAGCATACAGTGTAAGTTCATTTGTTTATTACTTTAACATATATCGGGACTATGGGATCCCAGACCTTTGGAATGTGTACGAGGGGCCGAAGCCAACTAGCAGAGGCACGTTAGACGTTTTTAATTTAATGTGGCATCTACTGACGATTATCCCTGTATGCACTATGGTAGTGCACCCCCGGTTGGTGTAGGACTATTGCAGGATATGGAAACAAAGATGTTGGATTTTGGGTTTGAGTGGCTAAAGTGAACTGCTTATCTAGAACTATGGAAAGACTGTGGCCCCTGCCTGACCACTGTTTTATGTTAAATATTTCCTCCACGAGCCCGTATCACTTCATTAAGACGATGTGGCATGCTGTAAACCAAATTTTTTATACGATTTTGGTGCCCATTTTTCCACTAGCGCATTCCTTAACTCGTGTAAGGTAACGGGAGCAGGAGAGCGTTGTCTCACACATCTCCAGAGGTCGTCCCATGCATGTTCTATGGGATTTAAGTCTGGGCTGCAAGCTGGCCACTCCATGCAGGTAATACAGACGTCTTGAATATACATATTGACCAAACGAGCAGTATGTGGTCGCGCATTATCGTGCATAAAAATGGAATTTGCACCCATATTCACGAAGAAAGGACCAACATGCTCATTTAAAATCTCTTCTACGTATCTGACAACAGTCAGAGAACCGTTTTCTATGACCACTAACTCCGTGCGATCCTCTGAAGATATTCCAGCCCAAAGCATTATTGATCCTCCACCGAATGGCACCTTTTCTTCAAAACGCGCTTCAAGATACTGTTCTCCTGGTTGTCTAAATACTCTTCGTCTCCCGTCGTGCGTAAATAAACAAAATCTGTACTCATCGGAAAACATAACCTTGGACCAATCTAATAAATAAAAAATAAATGATTTATAACTTAATCTTCATCTGTCCGTCGGATGTGTTCTCAAGCAAACCGTAACCTGGCAACTCGATATTCTCTGAGCAGTTTGGGGCCGTTTGCTGGTCTATAGGGCTTTATATCATTTTCACGAAGACGTCGCAGAATCGTATCTGAGCTCACATTGTTGTGGTGAATTTCTTGAAGATTGTTTCGGACCTGAACAGCCGTGAGATAGTGCTCACGATGAATCGGTCTTCTCGTGTAGTTGTGCACCTTGGCCTGCCATTTCCTGGTCTCCTGATGTTCATGCCGGCCTATTGAAATCGCTGGAGTACTCTTTGGACCGTTGATAAAGATTCTCCTACTGTTCTAGCAGTACTACAATGACTTCTTCCTTCTTGTACCATGGCAATAATCCGTGTGCATTCTTCAGGTATTAACGACATGATATTGCACTGAATACTCTGATTAATCCAAGGAACCATTTATAATGACAGCTCGGTTTGAAACAAAAGCAGAAAAAAAAATCTTTTCCTAATTTTAAATTTTGAATTTTTTCGAAGAGCATCTTTTTTTTATCTTTATCTTGTACAAATGTAACCTCTTTAGAGATTAAGAACAAGCATTAGTAACCTGCTTACTACATATTATTATTTTAGCGATCTAGGTATATAATTTAGGGAGATATCACGGTTTTTATTAGCGACCCGGAATTTTTGCGATCCAGTGTATTTTAAAACTAGATGAGGTCGGTTTGAGTTTGTGATTGTGAATATTTAAAAATCTAATTAAACTACGGACCTGTCCGTCTATGTCCTAGAATTTTGTATTGTCCTTATTCATATCGTATTATTAGTCAGGCTTTTACAAGACCTACGGGTCTGACTACTCAAAAATGTATTATAATAACCATGATAATAACCATTACACATTTATTGTGTTATATGAATACGGCGTTTGTGAACGAAACCATAGCCCGATTCAGCCAGGAGACATTTTGGTACAACGCCATCTATAGAGATTGATGGAACTAGTGCAGTAACCAAAGATTTGAAGGAAAATACAAATACAGGTACTCATTGAAGATTATGATCATTGCGGGATAGTGCTTACAATATTGTGTTGTTATTTTGAGGTGTAAGGCTTCTAGATGACATATGATTACGCCTGTTTATCCTGAAGTTAACCTACAGGAGTAACTATAGTACACCCTCATCGCGGCTTCTAATTGGGTAATAATGTCCTAGTTATTTACAATGTGCGCAAACTGTTATTTAAAATAATTTGACAATGTTTAGCAAGATTTATAATGTTTATTATTAAACAAACTAGCTACGTGCCAAAGGCAGTTCACTGAAGTGATAATTAGGGTTCCGTAGCATGCACAAAGTAGTTCGGAATACTAATTTTACCTTACTGAACACAAAGATAAATTACCTATAATACCTAATTACCTATAATAAATTACAAATACATTTGAACAAAGATAGTACCTTAGCGCTTCTAATTTTCTAATTGAGTTTCTACAATTTTTCCAAGTATTATAATTATGATAGAATATAATAGAATACTCTTTATTATGTACCTACACCATAAAAATTACAGATATAAATGTAGAAATTTTACATAGGGTGCTGATGTGGATAATGGTAGGAACAAATAAGAAGTTTTCATCAGGTTGATTTCAAGAGACCTTAAGTTTCCATGCGTTTTCGTAAATCACCGAGAGTTCACTAGTCAACACTATTCAATTTAACATCGACTATAAGAAAAGGCTGCTTTACGTCGCAGTTGTTTTTCTCATACCACTTTAGGAACAAATCGCGACACAAAACCTAAAGTTAATGATAATTATGATACACTTTAGTCATTCCGGAAGTGTGAAGATCGAGTTATGCCTATTAGTCGGTTCAATTGGTTTTTTCAAGCCTTGATAACTTTATAGTAGGTTGGTACTTTTTATGCGATGCTCCCATCTGTGGAGACCTTTGCAGTCATAATTATTTATAAGACAACTTTTTTTTTTGGTTTGTAATGTTAATGCTTTTAATTGGTTTTAGTTTTTCCGATGATACAGTCTTATAATGTTATCTTGTTAGATGAGGAACCGTAGCCGTGACTGAGAAGCCGATAAAAATCGATCGTAAGCGTATCTTAATTCATTCACTGACATACAACACACTAAATCATTAGGTGTAGAAGCACAAAATGCACAAGAATGGCTTCTATAACAATGGAGAGCATAAAAGTCAAAGTCAAAGTCAAAGTCAAATCATTTATTTCAAATAGGCCCATAAAAGGCACTTTTGAACGTCAAAATTTACACATAAATTGAATTGATTCTAGTTGCCGCTTCCCCCCCGACCCTTGCTCGACGACGCGCCAGCCCGCGCCGTAGCCTGTAGCTTTAATTTCCCCGATTAATAATAATATTATAAATTCGATCCAGCCCGTCCCACCTTGCTGCCCTCCCCTCAGTGACGCCCTAAGCCGGGGTCCGTACTCCACAGGCGGTGCCCTTAGCGTGCGGTCACCTAGAAATTAAGAAATTCGCCCCTGGCTGGAGGCTTTAAGTTAGTAGCTTATGGCACCACAGGAAAGACCGGTTAAGTAGCCAGGACCTCAGAGGTCACAACTACGAGTAGCAAATTAGGAAAAAAAAATTGCCGCTTCCAAAAGGTAGTTTCGTATGGAGAAGAATGGGCAAGAAACTCCACTGTTAATCTTTTAAAATGTTTTACAATATTATGTATACATTAATTACATAATTATACGTGAAGACGATGCACCTGGAATAAAATTACGATAATAGGTAAAAATAATTAAATATAAAGCAATGACAGGAAAATAATTATGTGCTAGATACATGGTGCTCACATATTTACAAATATTGAAATGGAGATGATTATTCAAAAAAATTATCGAGTAATAATTTAGTGTGTAAGTTAAAGTAGTTACAGAATGTAAAAATAGAATGTAAAATAAGGAAGTATTTTTGAAAATGTATCCCATAGAGAAGGAGCAGAGTTTGTACTGGACGTTCGTCATTTTTGCTGATGGGAAATCCAATCGGACACCGGGCTTGTATTTTATTTAATAATCCGGCTATAATTTAATTTCCTTTGTGTACTTATACACGGTGGCAGGGATATCGACCCAAAAGCTGTTACCATGGGTTCAGTACACGATTTTTCGTAATTTATTAAAAAAAAAAACAGCTGTACCCAGTAGGTATTGCACTTTTGTAGGAAACAGCAGATTTTTTAAAAATTAACCGCCAAAAAATTTCAGCCAGGTGGGTAAAGAATCATGTACTGAATCCATGGTAACAGGTTGTGCGTCGATATCCCTGCCACCCCCCCTAAACACCATGAGACATCTACGTGAATACCTATGAAAAAACAGTAACCAGACTGAAAGAGTGATAACACTTATGCGTATGACTGTCAAGAGCTGTGCTAAATGTACTTATGTCCCTCCTCTTAATATTGTAGCGGTATATACATCGCCACATGCGAGCTACACGTCACACTGACGGAACGCAAAATCCTGCATCGCGCAAGCAGAGTTTACCGCGCAACTAGCATATGTACAACGTCCCGACATCAACCGTCGGGCAGTTGCCCACCAGACACAACACCCGTCTGGTCAGAGGATCCTTCTTTTCTAAGGAGGCATGAGTGAACTTCATACCTTGTTCCTCATAGCTCTATAATATGTTGATTCTAAGAGTTTAGGAGGATCTTCAGCAGTTGTGCTACAAAACAATAGCGATATAGATATTTTGATTGCAGGGTGCTGCTAATCTACAAAGTTCTATCAACGCGGAGGCAGGACTGGGCACCGCGTCGCTGGCAGCAGTGTACGCTGGACTCATCTTCTCTAACATATTCTTGCCTGTTGTTGTTATAAAGTAAGTTGTGAGCAAACTTTATTTCACTTAACTGCCTCATTGGTCTAGTGGTCGCAAGAGCTACTCCTGAGCATGAGATCCTGCGTTCGATTCCCAGGTCGGGCAAAGTGTTATTGGGTTTTCTCGTTAATGATTACTCAGTAGCGCTTGAAGTCAGTTTTGTGCCCGGTTGATGGTGGTAGGCTCGGCCCCTATTACATGGGACTTAAACATAACTGGCGAAATGTTGGTGTAATTTCAAGTTGGACTACACAAATGGTCGTTGCGGCGATTCTTGAAGGAAGCCTTGTCTTGCAGTTAATGTCTTTTGGCAGAAATGATGATAATGATAAGATTCAACAACTAAGGCTGGTGATTGACTACGTCTCCCGTCATACCGTGATTGTCTACTGGGCTCAATGTCAAAGGGAAGAACTTTGAAGTCCTAAAAGCATTTCGTTTAGTAAACAAATGTCTAACCATCTAAGATTGATGATTTTGAATGCAGATCCCACTAACCCATGATAATCCTCTATTCCAGATGGCTGGGCACAAAATGGGCGATATCTCTCTCCTTCATCACGTACATGCCGTACATAGCGGCGCAGCTGTACCCCACCTTCTACACCATGATCCCCGCAGGGCTCATCGTGGGGCTCGGTGGGGGACCACTCTGGTGCGCCAAGTGCACGTACCTGTCTGTGGTAAGACCAATGTTTCTTTAATTTCATTTGATTTAGCTACCTGCACAGACTCATCGCCGTACATTTTTCTGCTTGCTCTGTAATCTACTTTAGGCCGACGATGCGCGTCCTAATTTACCATAATAAAATAACATGACAAACGAATTTAAATATAGTGAACTTATAACTGTGAAGCTATCAAAAATTGAGAGAAATAATCGCCCTCCACTCTAGTACTGTCACTTACTCCTAGCTTAAATAAACTTAACTACTTAGTGCATCTTAGTGGAACGTGTATCTGTATACTAACTGAACTTACAAACGTTCACACTAAACCAATGACAAGACAAAGGCTTTGCTGACTAAGCAGGAATGCAACTTCAAGGCCATCGATCGGGCTATGGCAAAAATTTAATTTGTACTGAGCTTGGACTTAGCTGAAAAATGGGAACTTGACGATCACTTATCAATCTTGAAGTCGAAGTGGGAAGCTATTGACAATACTCATTGGGAACTGGAAGCAAGATGTGGTCCACCGCTTATCACTAACATTCAGTACCGAGAATCGAGAGCCCAGAATTTTCAGGACACTACAGCAAATGTATATCCTTGAAAGATCTGTTCTTGGAAACCATACACATAATCCCGACGCTGAATAAAGCTCAAAAAATGCAACATCTGAAGACCAGGCTTAAAGGTGAAGCAGAACGACTGGTGCAACACTTGAGCATCAGCGCCGACAACTACACTTCGTGTTGGGATATACTGAATCGACGGTAGAACAACCGTTGACTACAATTCTCATCATACATGTACATCACATATACTTAGCAGGCTAAAAGTAAGAGCTGACATACCCAACGTAAAACACATGAAAATCATGCGCTGGATCGGTTCAACGAAGCAGAAGATCGAACTATTTGGATTTTGCGTCACCAGTGAAAAGGCTTTCTCCTACGTGGTTTACAGCTACATCAGAGATTAACATAACAAGCCATAACATTACTTGCTGCTAAAACAAGAGTAGCACCGTTATCAAAAACGATCACATTACCGAAACTTGAACTTTGCGGCGCACTCTTGCTATCGCAACTCATAGAAAAACTAAGAGAAGCTCTGAATGGGTTCGACATAACTGCGAGCGGTTGTTGTGATTCCCAGGTGGTCCTGCCAGAGATACAGGGGAATATATCTAAAAGAGAAAAATACGGCGCCAATCGGGTTGCAAAAATAAGCCAATTCACACCAACCGAGCAATGGCGTTATGTGAAGTCGCAAGATAACCCTGGAGACTGTGCATCAAGAGGATTGCTACCAACGAAGCTAACAACATTCAGCCTGTGATGGGAAGATCCTACATTTCTGTATACCTTTCAAGAACAAAATCGCGAAGAAAAAAATAACATGCACATTTACAACTAACATAGGCAGCGTTTACTAAGCGAAATCGAACTCTATGAACAAAGAGACCAATAACTGCATTCATAACTTATTAACTAATTGCAGTTCATTGACAAAAGCGATCAGAATTGTAGCATGGATACAAAGATTTAACGGAAACGCACGTAATAACACGAAACGTGACACCGGATGCCTCTCTATATGCGAACTAAAAAATTCAAATGAGTAAATAATAAAATATGCGCAATGAACGGAAATTATGCAAGAATATAAACAACCAACACACAACACAACATAACATCTGTATTCCTTTACCTGTGTTAACAAATAAAAGTGATTTGATTTGAACTTATGAAGAAAGAAACAATTACTACAAAAAGTAACATTTTCAAACTTCAACCATACTTGGACAACAACGGCTAATCAGAGTCGGGGGTCGACTGACCAATTCCAGTTTACCTTTTGAGATGAAGAATCCACTCATTCTACCTAAGGGTGGACGACTTACTAAGTTGGTGATCCATCAAGCTCATCTAACGACTTTACACGGATGAGCCAGACTAACTTTAGCGTACATCCGGCAACGGTACTGAATCGTTGGCAGTAACAGAGCAGTGAAAGCTGAACTACGGCGCTGTGTGCGCTGCCATCGCTACAACCCGTCGGAGTTGAACCAGCTCATGGGAAAACTGCCAAAACAACGAGTAACACCTTTGCGCCCGTTAACCCACACGGGAGTTGACTTAATAGGACTCGTTGAAGTCAGACTCAACAAAGGAAGAGGGGTTCGAACTTCAAAGGGTTACATATGCATATTCGTATGCATGGTGACAAAGGCTGTGCACATCGAACTTACATCGAACTTGCATCGAATTTAAGTACTGAAACTTTCATAGCAGCTTTCCAGAGAATGTGCTTCAGGCGCGGTACTACAGGTCACGTCTACTCGCATTGTGGTACGAATTTCATAGGCTGTGCATCAAGGTTGCTTCAGAAAGAGTTTGAAAACTTCAAGCAAATCTTGTCGTCAAACTTCTTTAATAACATCGCAGGCATGGGAGTACAATGGCATTCTAACGCACCCGCTTGGCCTACTGCTGGTGGACTATGGGAAGCAGCGGTCAAGTCGATGAAGCCACCTTCGTCGGCCAAAAACTGACGTATGAGGAATTTACTATCCTGCTTGCGAATATAGAAGCTTGCATGAACTCCAGGCCGCTTTGCCAGCTTATGAAGACCCCGAAGAATTTTATAACTACCTGACACCGGGACACTTTCTAACGGGGGGACCAAGAATGTCTTTACGAAGAGCTGACTACACTGATGAAAACTACATTGATCTACGCCGACGATGGCAGTTTACTGAACATAATTATGTATCAACAATTTTAGAAGAATTGGTCAAGTAACTATCACCGCGCATACTCAACTATAACCGCGCAGCAAATGGAACAATCCCAAGAAAAACCTCAGCAAGGGGGACATTGTACTAGTCCGGGACAACAATTTGGCGTCAGGAAAATGGGCCATAGGACGGGTGCTAGAACTTCACCCTGGAGCGGACGGATACGTTCGAGTGACAACCCTGAAAACCCAAACTGGTGTCATTAAACGACCCATAGTAAAACTATCAGCTCTACCCATCGACACTTCCTGCAACAAAAAATATGAAGAATGTAAAAAAGATTTACAAAAGGCTGATAAAGCTAGAAAACCTACCACATCAAAACACTGGAAGAAAATGTCATACAAACATTTTAATGTTTATTTTCACAATGTTGATACTTGTGAATTGATCATACGAGTATGGTACGCAACTAAGGTCAGGCATTCAAATTACCAACCTGGAACTCGAGCGACCGATTTATTATGACACCATAGGCAAAATTGAACTCATTCACGATGAATGGACTTTGCTTCCGACGTACTACAACTTAACAAACTACTGGCAGGGCGTTCAACATTTTGAAATAAATATAAACGGTGTAAATGACCTTTGCCAGAAATTCTTATATCTCACTAAAAGATGAAGACTTCAAGCAATGCATCAAAAGACAAAAATATAACTTCATTTGTAACGCAAACATACTGTAGCGGGGTTCACCCTTGTTTGATAGAACAACGTTTGATATAATATTACTAAATCGAACAACGTTTAAGAAAATCATCACTTTGTATAATATCGTTTGACAGAATTTTCAGTTCATCGAATATTTATTTGCTATAACAACATTTGCGCTAATGATCAAAAGGTATAATGTTCATTTGATGTAATGTTCAGATGGTATAACCATGTATTTTATCGAATATTCAATTGGTGTA
The DNA here is from genome assembly GCA_916610205.1 of Griposia aprilina. Lineage (NCBI taxonomy): Eukaryota > Metazoa > Arthropoda > Insecta > Lepidoptera > Noctuidae > Griposia > Griposia aprilina. The sequence continues at coordinate 17,313,751 of OU744294.1, forward strand.
ATGTAATGCAGAAAAGAAAACATTGTAAATGTTTTTCATTGTAAACATTGTAAAAATAAATGGTTAGGTTAGGTTAAAACCGTGACCTCCTTCCTACGCACGAGCCGAGCGAGCGAAGCGAGCGGTGCCGCGGCAGCGGCCGGCGAGTGCCAGAAACGACTAGATTATATAGATTTTTTTTTCTGCAGAAAAAAAAACATTGTAAATATTTGAAAAATTATTTATTTTGAACAAGAAAACAGTTAAACTAATCTTAAATTACTTGCAATTGCTTTTAGTAAATCCAGTTCTGTATACGTTTCAAAATTTCGCAGTATGGTCTCAATATTGTCATTTTTTTTAGTGCAAATCTTCTTCTGCTTTGCACTAGGTTCTCCATTTAAAATACACTGTATTTTTCCTTCAACTATATTCATTTCGGCAAGCAGTATAGTAGACAGTTCATAAAATCCGGGGTTTCTTTTATCGACGATACTATTTAACCTGTGGTGCCACGCTTCCACATTATTTTGTGTGCGTGGCAATTTTAAATGGTTCAAATCATGACAACTCCATAAGCTAGGTGGAAACGGTTCACCCTTGTTTGGTATAACAACTTTTGATGTAATGTTACTAATTCGAACAACGTTTAAGAAAATAATCAATTTGTATAATATTGATTAACATAATTTTCATTTCATCGAATATTTATTTGCGATAACAACATTTGCGCTATTGATCAAAAGGTATAATGTTCATTTGATGTAGTGTTCAGGTGGTCACATGTATTTTATCGAATATTCAATTGGTGTGTATTCTTCTGTTGGGAGTTAACGTTTAATATGTATATTGTTTATTTAATCGAAAATCATTAGGTCTAACGTTTAATATATATAAAAAACGTCATTATGGTTAACACTCCGACGATTTTTTTTTAAATCACTCGGAAATAGGAGCCCCGCCAAGCGGGGCTCCGTCGACCTATCTTAGCGCAGGTGGTGGTTTTTAAGTAGGCGTTTTCATCATATTAGACCAAATCAGTTTTATACATAACATGGGTTTTTTTTAATTAATTGGTAGTAACCTAACCGAACTTAACTGTTTCCTTTTACAAAAGCGATTCGCTTCTGGCACATCGCCGGCCGCTGCCGCGGCACGCTCGCTTCGCTCGCTCGGCTCGTGCGTTGTTTGTCATACTCTAACCTAACCTAACCTATCGTAACCTAAGATTTCTGTTACATATTAAAAAAAACTTATTTTTTTTAGGCAAGTTCAAGACCAGGGTTTCGCCAAAAGCTAGCTAAATGAATGGCTAGTGAACTGAATATTCGATACGATCTTTCGACTAAATCATTATTAGTCTAGTGAAACATTAGTTTAAATAAAATTAGTGCATTTGAAAATTCGGCCAAATGACATTATTTCAAATAAATAAATATGCTAAATAAAAATCTACCAATTAATTATTCGGTCAAATGAATAATTATACGAAATGACTTTATTGTAACTAAAATTAGCCGGAGTGATTTTCGACAAAACGTTGTTATACCAAAGAAGGGTGAACCACTGTAGCGGTATCAACATCGCCACAAGCGAGCTACACGTCATACTGACGTCACGCAAATCCTGCATCGCGCAAGCAGAGTTTACCGCGCGACTAGCATATATACAACGTCCCGACATCAACCGTCGGGCAGTTGCCCACCAGACACAACACCCGTCTGGTCGGAGGATCCTCCCTTTTCTATGGAGGTGTGAGTGAACTTTACACCCTGTTCCTCATTCCTCTATAATACCAGTGTTCAACTTACAATAAAAGAATGCACCTTGCCAAGCAAAACTACTGGGTCATCGTACAACTACGTCACCGTGTAACGTACAACGTGTGTCATGCGAGGAGGCATGGATCAAGTTGCAAGAATCAAACAGGTGGCTGGTTTGTGAAAACAACGTAACATCGCAAACTATCACATCGGCAACTATAGTTACTTTGAGTCAAGGATGCGTACTGCGGTCAAAAGAGCTCACCATCACTTCGCACAATCAGTACAACAGCAACCTCAACGTGAACTATGACATGCATGTACCGAACCTGAATTCGCCGATAAACAACATTGTCAACGTCACATTTAGTAACGCGCCACAAGAACTCTTCACTCTCAAGAAAAACGACTTCGAGGAAATTGACAAAAACCTGCGGTTTCAACAAGAGAACGAACCGGCGACGCTACCATCCACTATCACGGATCATGACGTTCACCAATATGCAATTTGTTACATTTTACTAACAATTGCTGTCATCACTTTCCTGTGGCTCATAACAAGGAAATTTTGCTCAGGAAGCGATTTCCGAGGCTTAAAAATAGAAAGCAAACGCATGAAGACATCGAATTCAACCAATGGGATCTCGACAGCAGACTGCCAGAGAAAAAAACCATTAGGCGCCCATTGACGATTGCCACGTTCAACCTCAAGGACACCGAGACAACATTACTTTACCTTTGATTAATATCACACCTGTTTACTTTAACTTTATTGTTTAATTTTGTACGCACGGCTACAGATCAAGCTATACATTTCCAGTATAAGCTGATCTCGCATTGTATATGATTTCCTTACAATGAGAAGTCAACGTAAACTGGAAATGCATAGCTTGATGTGTAGCCGTGTGTACAGGCGTTTCTTTCTCTCTCTCTACTCAGCTTCTTAAGGGAATTGCCAATATGTACGGTCTCATCGCCATACCTACATTTTTCTGCTTACTCTGTAACCTACTTTAGGCCGACGATGCGCCTCATAATAACATACCATGACTAATGAATTTCAATATAGTGAACTTTGTGTAGCTATCAACAACTGAGAGAAATAATCGCCTTCCACTCTAGTACTGTCACTTACTCTTAAGTTTAATAAACTTAACTACTTAGTCCATCTTAGTGGAACGTGTTGCTCTATACTAACTGAACTTACAAACATTCACGAGATATCAGTTTGCGGAGTTAACTACTACAACCCGTACACTACCAAACGGCGACTTACGACTCCAAGGAAGAAGAAATTCGGACAAGATATATTATGTATTCCTTTTAGCCACCACTTGTTTTCTTTTTACTCTCTATAACTCTAAGAGACCTCATAAATGCCATGGTAAACAGTGTCAGTTAGCAAGATGGCGGAACTGACCTGATATGTCAAATGTATATCTTAGTACCTAGTAGTCTTCTTCTTCCATCAGAAGCCTCTTAAGCATTTATATATTTTTCTTTTGCATCACTACTCATAATTTTAATCGAATTATGGATCCGGATCTTAAAAAACAGCTCCTATTATTTTTCCAGGTATCAGAAGCACACAGCAAGATATCCAATATATCAGCTGAAGCGCTTCTGACTCGTTTCCTGGGTCTGTTCTTCATGATCTTTCAAATGAACCAAGTTTGGGGTAACCTCATCTCTTCACTTGGTAAGTAAACTTATTACCTAATCCTATTCTAAGGTCTGGACCCTGGACTCAATAAAGATATGAACATGTTCGCTCGTAGTCTTTGGAAACCTAGCATTATAACTTCACCCTAATTGCGTAACTCACTACCAATCATAATTTGAATCATTTTGAAGGTTTGTTTATTACTAATCCATTGCTTCATATTTTCGGAAAATTTGTACGCTCAGCAACGTAAATAACGCAATGAATATTGTTAAACTGTCAAGATGAAAGCCATTCCTACTGTTAGAGTGTTACGCAATTAACACATGCTGTTAGTGTGTTTTTTTTAATTACCCCGTGGGTCTAGTCTGGAACTTGAACCACCATAAAAGACATAGTCCTCAGTGCATGAGGAGGAGATGCCGCACATATCTGGTCAACTCAGAATTATTCTGTACTGTTAGTACAAGTCTTTCATACGATTTTCTTTTGTTTCCAGTGCTGTCGTCAGGCAACAATACGGCAGCGGTGACGTCAGTGAATGAGACGATGATTCCTATCCTATGTGGAGCCAACTTCCTGCCCAGTGCTGATGCTGGTGAAGCACTGCCCACGCAGCCGCCAGAGAAGATACAGATGATCTCAGGTGAACATATAAGGTTCATTAACCGCGAAGGACTTAGACTTTATTTGATACACGACGATACAATCATCATTATTCGATTTTTTATGTTTATTATTTATTGTTCCCAACACAACTAGCTTTACAGGTTGCCCCAAATCGGTTTTCCATTACAGCTTATCACATGTAAAGTAATTTTTGTGAACTCATTCAGATAACAGTTAAATAAATCCACCTTTTCCGCGATTTCAAGGCGCGCGTGAAAAAAGGGGGTTTACCCAGCAGGTTGGTTTTGCTATCATGTTTAAAGGCGTTCAGTGTCCAGGAACTTTTAAAATAATCTAAGTTGGTTATTGTTATTAACCGGTAATGCTTCTGTACAATTGTAAATGATTATACAACAACAGTAGAATTCGCTTTTAAGGCACTTCCCCGACCAAACGACCTTGAGCGTTCGGTCCTTCTCTGTCCCGTCGCTGAGTCTGGCTCTGTCTTGCTCCCTGCGCATGCTTATTTATCATAGAATTCATAAAAAAATTGAAAATATTTTAATAAAAAAAGACAAGCGATGTTTTGAAATAAAATAAAACGTGAATTATTTAGATTTTTAAATTATCTATCCATTAGTGTAATCCTCAAATTAATAGAACGTCACCTTTAGCATAAAAAACTTTTTTACAAAAAAAAAAACAACTGACTTCAAAAAAAAACACTACATAGTGAAAAATAACTTTATTTCGGAAGTCGGTGTCTTTGGATCTGTATTTTAGTTTTTAGCCACCGACTTCCGAAATGAAAGTAATTTTTCACTTTGTAGGGTTTTTTTTTGAAGTCTGTTGTTTTTTTTTTGTAAAAAAGTTTTTTAATTTACATTTTTTTGTGAGTCAGCTATTAATTTATCTAAGTTACAATAGCCTAATGTCAACTACTCATCACCTTTCACAAAATATTCCTTTTCCCAAAGCGGGGACGTTAATTGTTGAGGAGTTCTCCTGGTAAGAACCAAAAGAACTGGAGCTGATGATGAAGCCACCATCAGCACCATTTCACCATATTCATCGTGACGAGCATAAATTGCTAAGCAACCATATTACAGTAATCGAATCGTAACCCGTGAAATACTTATAATTGAGTAGTTCCGGTGGCCACCTTTGGTCTTCATCATCAGTTCCACTTCACCGAATGCTGCTTACCGAGAGCCAATGCACGAGTTACTATAAAAAATACCCAAATCGCTATAGGCGGGCCTGTAAAATTTGAGGATTTCCCTCAATTTCCATGGGATCCCTTCATCAGATTCTGACTTGGTGACAATGGGACCACCTCGAGAGTATACCCTTTCAAACAAAAAAAGAATTTTGTAAATCCGTCTATATATGACGGAGTTATGTCCGAACATACATAAAATATATATATTTATATATATATATAAACATCCGAATTGATAACCTCCTCCTTTTTGAAGTCGGTTAAAAAGATGCATGCAATCAATAATTTTAGTCAATTTTTTATATGGAGATTTTAAATGTATTTATAACCCATAAAAACAAATAAGAACGTGCAATGTGATGATAGGATATCGAACATTAATAATGTGCTTTTAGATGTAGTTTATTACCCATAGTGAATGAGTTAATAGCCTCTGAATAACGTACTATGGCAAGGTTTAGGTTGGGGTACCATCTTAATGAAATCGAAGGACAGTGACAAACATATCCCCTCATACTAAACGGACGTCATACAAAGCATATTCTTAGAAAATAAACAACTTCTTATTTTTGTTAGGTATTTAGTTTAATAGAGATAAAAACTACAAATTGTTTGTACCCATCTATTGATAAAATAAAGAAAAAAGAAACAAAATAGACAAAATAATAATAAATAAAATAGATCAAAACAGAAACATGAGCTGACACAAAACAAACATATTAAAAACAGAATAAAAATTATAATAAATACACATATTTTTTTTTGTGTGACATGTCTCTATAAACGAAGGCATTACTTATATCCGAACTTGGTTATAAAGAATTTTGTATGTAAACCAAACTTTGCACTGCAATTATTTCGGAGTCATAATAAATGGAGAACTAAAGTAAATAACTGAGTATACATATTATATAAAATAAACAAAAGGTTTTGTGAATGTCATATCTTTCTATGGTTAATTTCAAAGACATAATAGGTAGAGGGTCCAAACGGAGGACAATATATCGTAGCATTATCCTATTTTAAAAACTGAAAAATGTTGTTAAATACAGTGAAAAACTCAACAAAGTTACAAATATCGTAACATCAGTAAATATAGAAATACTGAAAACCTAAGATTACTTTGATGAGTTTATAATAAAATAAGTCTTATGTCGCTAAAAATAAAACTCAATGTTCTACGTATACCCATAACAAATAATATGAAACACTGTAACAAATATTTTTGCCATAGTACAATAAGCAAGGTTATTAAAACAATAACGTGTCGTACTGGATATGCAAATTTAGCACGAACTCATTAGAAGCCAAGATTTTCACGGTACTCGACATGACAATGATTAACATTCTGTGATTACTATAACTCACATACTGACTTAAGACTTGTTAAAAAATCGTATACTTTTACAATGTTTGTAAATATCACTACCATGTCTTCACCTTGCACCATGTTGCACATCTTGCACCATGTATCTATCACATAATTAATTAATTTGTCATTGCTTAATTTTTAATTATTTTAACCTATTACATTATAATTTTACTATATAGTAATTTTATTCTAGGTGTTTCGTCTTCACATATAACCTACCTTAACTTTATTTAATGTATACAAAATATTGTAAAACATTTTAAAAGAGTAACGGTGGAGTTTTTTGCCCATTCTTCTCCATACGAAAGTACCTTTTGGAAGGGGAAACTAGAATCAATTCTAGTTTATTAATGTAAATGTTGACGTTCAAAAGTGCCTTTTATGTACCTATTTGAAATAAATTCTTTGACTTTAACTTCAATGCCAGTCAATTTTTGTCAAAACATCAATCATATTATTTAGATGAGGCCGACGATATCTTCCTTCCAAAGGTATCCTTTTATCCCATTAGTAATTTATCAATAACCTTATAGGTCATGTTTTATGTAATCTTTCCAGGCATTTACCTCGCTTGTATGGCCGGGGCAGCCCTCATTGTTGCTGTAGGAGTGGACTCTATGAAAAGGTGATTTTATTGCTAACGTACTTTTCGCTTATGATTTGTTTATCTGTCCGTAAAAGCATAAATGGTTTTTGGAATACCTATGGACAAGAATTTTAATCTCATGTTAGCACCATTTAAATACGTTCTAGGTAGTGTGATTTACTCTTTCATGGACATTTTGTAAATGGTGCAAATGTAAATGGTGTATTTAAATGGTGGAAAATGGGATCAAAATCCTTCTCCATTGGTATTTCACTATGGTCTAATTTAGTCCGATTTCGGCTTCATAATTAACTCTTGTCACAGATACGACTCAGGTCGCACGGGTTCCGGTGGAGGCATGTCAGGCATGGCTCTCCTGGCTGTGACCCTGAAGTTGTTGGTAGAGCCCACGCAGCTACTGCTCGTCATCATCAACATCTTCATCGGACTGCAGCAGGCTTTCTTTGGAGCTGATTTTACTGCGGTAAGCTTCTTATTATTTGATTTATATTTTGTAAGAACTTGATCAGTCACTTACCTACGTACGACAACATATCAATCTATACATTTCCATTTTTAGCTGACCTCGCATTGTATAGGCTTTTCGTCCAATGAGAAGTCAGCTTATACTGGAAATGTTTAACTTGACATATCATCGTGCGTACTACAAAAAACTAGAACTAAACACAAGAATACAATTTGCTGTGATATGTTTACAGGCGTTCGTGTCGTGTGCTGTCGGTACCGGTTCAGTCGGCTTCGTCATGATGACATATGGATTGTCTGACGCCATTGGATGCGTTCTCACCGGGTACTTGGCAAAGGTAAGAAAAATATGATGTATATGCATTTATATCATATAGCAACATGGAAATTTACATGTCATATCTAAACTTAGAAAAAGTATACAGGGTGGATTTTTGAGACGGGCAATAAGGGCAGGTAGGCAGGTACCTTTATCATTGTAGCTACAGGAAAATGTTCTTAGGAGACCGCCTTTAACTTTTAGAGTAATTTCTAACTGCATTTACAGATTTTGAAAAAGGGTACGGGCAGCTAGCAAAACGTCAATTCTTACGGATTAAAAGACTGTGTTGAACCAAATTAGGTTAGAGTATTAAAAACGTCACAAATCGCAAAAAAAAATACTTCCCATGGAATGGTGCTTCATAAGTAGGTCTTGTTAAAAATAAAGGTAGCCTTAGTCTTGCACAAACATTTATAGAAATACTGTTATTACGTCTAATTTCAGATTTAAATAATGCAATTAGGTACCTACTATTCAAATATTTGGCTGAGCTACACTTCTGCCAGTGCCATTTTTTTTCTGTGAATTCTCATGAAGAGCATTCGTCTGGGGAGAATGGAGGGTTAAGTCGGACTCCTACTGACTAAAACCCCACGGTTTCTTCCACTACCATTGGTCGGGGGCCGGGAGATACTCTTAATTTCGTGCGCCCGACTTGACGTGCCAATCGAACTATTGTGACAAAATCTTTCTTCCTAAAACATTTATTTGGTAACTTTCTAGATAACAGGCCGTATTCCCCTGATCTGCGGAGCAACAATAGTCCAAGCGGCATTGTTCAGCGCTGTCCTGACGTGGCGGCCACATGCAGGAGAAGGCTATGTGCTGTACATCATAGCTGTGCTGTGGGGCCTCTGCGACTCTATTTGGATTGTACAGATCAATGGTAAGTGGTCGACCAGTAAAACATATTGGTAACTTTTATGATTACCGAGCGTAGATTTTCATCAAGAAATTTAACGTACCTACTGAAAGTTATTTGACCAATAAGCCTGATTTCAATATTAGATTTAAAAAATCTTTTGTATTTCAAATACAAATTCAAGACTAAGAGGTCGTGTGGCACCCAAATATCGAGCTTTTTTGTGTACCCAGACTTTTTCAAAGGGGTCAAAACCCCTAACTCTTCAGCTATGTCGTAACTACTAATATGCCAATACAAATTTCCAAAAATGGCATCGACTTTATCCGTAACGGAACGGGCAGAGCAAGCTACATTTTGACATCAAAATTCCTGGATTGAAAACGCTTGAACCAACTTTGTGCTACTCTTACTGACACTGTTTTAGGTCCATAAACGTCATATACTTTTTTCGCGGTTTGCGTCGCATTTTCCCTTTTGTTGTAATAAAACTTCAAAATGTATCGAATTTCTTGGTTAGGTTCACTCATTTTGGCGGACAGAAATACAATTGAAAAACTGCAGGAAATCTGCTTTTTTTTATGTCATCCATTTTAATGGTGTCAAAACCAGCCAGATACAATCAGTACAGCCAAAGAGATTTTACTACAACTTTATTCTACAAAGTACGAAAAACTTTTCCCCGATCTATTTTAAAACAGTTGGGCTTAGGTCTCTCCTAAAAAAAGAAGTGCTTCTATAGGGTTTTTGTAATTAAATACCTATAGCATGAATGTAACCCTGTAGATCCCACTACCGACAAAAACTGGGAAGTAAGATTATATGTTATTGTCACTGCATTACCTACAAAAAGTAATGAAACTGTGTTTCTTATTGTTCCGTCATAGTTTAATCTTTCACCACTCAATTTCGACAGCGCCCTTACCCAATCTACTCGTATAAAACAAAATTCGAAACCTCCTTCCTCATTCAATCTTCAACATCACTTAGTAAAAATATCTCCTTATTACAGCGTACTACGGCATCCTCTTCCCCGGCAGAGAAGAAGCGGCCTTCTCAAACTTCAGGCTCTGGGAATCTGTAGGCTACATCATTGCTTATGTCCTGTCTCCGTACCTGAGGACCAGTGCTAAGACGTACCTCATTTTCGGCATGATGATCATAGGAGTAGCATGCTACTTCATTGTGGAATACCGGCAGTCCAAGATGAAGAGGAAACTCCAGAAAAAGAACAAGGACTTGTGTTATATTAGTAGTAGTAAAGGCGTTGTTAATATTGCGTTTCAGACTGTTGAGTGATGTCCTAGGATGATTTACTTTGGAAAAGAGACCCTTATGTTTTGTAATGATGAACTATGATTGAAAATACTAATTTGTTTTTAGATGCACTTCGGAGGTAGATACTGGTGCAGATTTCTCTTGTCACAAAATTCTCTAAACTAGACTAAAAATCACTAAAATTTAGTTTATTCCTGTCAAACGACGATTTCTCATTCTAAAATAGACTAAAATGACATAACTTAACAATATTTTAGTTTGACAGCATTAAGATGGCACTGAATTATTAGTTTAGAGAAAATGCCAATTTTGCTATTTTGAATTTAACGTTTTTTACTTAAAATTTTGGTTGTCTAACTAAATCTGGCTATATTTAATCGCAATTAAAAAGATGTGGAATAAAATTTGTTGTCATGAACTAAAATTCACCACAACATCTCGACTTCAGGTGCAAAAACAGTACTGTATCATTTTTTTTTATTTTTTGCTTATATCTCAAAAATGGTGTGTCCCATCGCAAAAATAATGAATATTTCGACCCCCTTTATAACATCCTTAAAGTCCTAAATCTCTACATGTAGGTAATACTTTTTTCATATTTTCCATACAAAAAGTGAAAAATTCCATATAAAACACGTCGAGGCTGCCGTCCATGCGTGCTTCCGGCTCTAAAAAAAAAAACACGGGGTAGGGCAAACAAGTACCACGTGGAGTCGCGATTGTCAAATTAAATTTTAGTTGCGTCAAAATTATATTTAAATTTAGAGATATTTTTTTGCAGCATAGCTTTGAGATTCTCATAGCCAAAAGTAAGTAATTTTAGTGATAGTTTATTTCGGTGTATAAGAGAATCGGCACCACTGATAGAGTATTAAAATGAAGGCAGCTGGAATATCTTAAAGCACGGTCATTAGGGTACATGATTGTATATAGCTGTGAATAAAATTGTTACCTTCGGGGATGATTTTTAGTCAGAAAATGTCGTTTAATGCGATCTTTGATAAGCAGGCTTATGTCATCAATGATGTTATTACCGATTTTAGTCTTAAAGGCTTAAATATTGGGGTATACAGGATGGATTTTTGAGACGGCAGTAATGGTAAGCACCTTAAATGTTGTAGTTATAAAATAGTAAATCTGTGAATGCAGATCAAACTTTTCTCAAAACGTTAAGGACAGTCTCCTAAGACCGTTTTCTTGTAGCTACAACGGTTAAGGTACCTGCCATTACGGCCCCATCTCAAAAATCTGTATACAGAGTGGATTATTTTGCGATATTTTTTATAAAATAATACCTCCTGTATAGAGTTGGTATTATTTTTCAAAAAAATTGGGTCGCTAACAAACGTTACGAAACGTTTCATATTGTTAAAATATCGGAATCTAATCGAATACTTATCAGACCCCGTCAATTATGCTGACAACTCTTTGAGGCGCGCGTGGAACACAACACGCCGTCGACCCGGGCCTGGTCCTTACCGGACGGCGAGGTGCCTATTGCTCGCCGTCCGCAGGCCCGCGCCTACGGTGGCCGGGAGTCGGCTATCGACTCTTATATATGTAGTGTACCCAGTCAAAATGTATGGAACAGATTTTTTTTTATAACCGACGATATGTTTCAACCCCGGGGGTTACAGAATCATGTACTGAATTCATGGTAACAGGTTGCGCGTTGATGTCCCGCACAGCCAGTATACGTAGGTATGAATTCGTAATATTTAATCGATCTAAGTTGTGTTAATTTTTGTAGTCTGTCGGATATCTAGTGAAAATACTACAAATGTACTGACATTTAGTCCTTTTAGATTTTCAAATTCAAATTCAAATTAATTTATTGTAGAACATAGGTAAAGTAAGATGTTACAATATAGTTATACATATAGGTCTGCTATGTCTCGCCATTGAGGCATACAACATTCATAATACGTTACAGAAGAACAATTAAACACTAAAATAATTATTTATGTAGCTGTCAAACTAAACAGCCCGCGGACTTTGTTTAACGATTTAAACAACAAAATGGCGGACGAAATCCTTGCTTCTAACAGCTGATATACGTATCTCTATATAGTCTGTGCAGCTGATTGAGTCTGTCATTTCTATTCTAACTTGTTGCAGTGAATTGATAAAACTTTTCTAGTGAAATTTTATATGTCTGACGTACGGAAATAATTGAATATTTTGACTTCGATGACGATTTAAGTGTGTTTGAGTAAGATGTACAAGATTTCAATGAATTTAGGCGACTCTGATTAACCCCAGTTAGCGGAGTGGCATTGTGTTAAACTGGACAAATGCGTGTCACATCCTTTTATATCCGCCATAGCTTATTAAGTAATATTTTTAATCCTCAATAACACAAATTACAAAATTACCACGAACGAAACTTTTTCCGCAAGCTAATGACTGACAGCTTTATTTTTTAATTCGGGTGTTTGGCACGAGCACCATAGATCGATTTCACAGTTTTCTACCGAAATGCTACCTAGTTGCTAGTTTACAAAAAGTTAATTATTGGTTAGTTAAGCAATGCTTAAATATCGTTTATGAATAAGAAATATTTAATTACTATTTAAGGTTTAATTAGTTAAATAATGTTTAAGACGTTGATTAACGATTCTTTATGAATAAGCCTGTAAGTAATTTAAAATACAACAATAATAATCCAGTACATTGACATTTTTTTTATATACAATTATTTGAGAAATTGTGGTTTGTTCTTATTATTTACAAATTATTCATTAGGCAGGTATTATATATGTCTACTTTTCAATTTTTTCATCTGTTCAATTTTATTGTAACTCATAAATATAACTAGTTAGTTTTAAGTAATAGTAAACCTGTTTGAATGACATGCATATAGAAATATAATATTCTTATCTTAGACCATTAAACATAGGTATGTACGTAATTAATAGATAGGCCTAATCGTTGTTACGTTGTAAAAACTAAATTTAAGTGAAGAATAATTGTGATAATAATTTTAATATAAAGAAATGATTTATTTATTGTTTTTTTGAACCTCATATTTTAGCAAATACAATTTGTTTTCGGCTCAATGCAGCATTATGTTTGAGCATGCGAAAGCTTAATTCTTCCGTAATTTTCAGAATTTATTTAATAGGTTTAAGGAAACACGATTTGCATACTAGGAAGTACCATAAAATGTACCAGTGGTGCTTGATACAAGTCAATTAAAACTTATGAAGTTATGAGCTTTGTGCTACGTCATAAACGTGGGCAGTTTTGTCACTACCGTGGTTATAGGTACATGTAATTAGTATACTAGATCTTATTAAATTCTGTATTGCAAATTACTTATGGAAAATATGCGTGGTTCCACTGTCTTACGATAAGATACGATATAAAACGTAAGACGCATTATTGTTTCTGTTCGATATTGAAAATGTAGCATAGAGACACCCTCTAGAATAAAAAAAAACATAGTGAGTTTGATAAGAATATAATTTAAAGTTAAAATGTTCCATTATTTCACTAATCAAGATTTTTGGAAGTAAGCACCTAATGTTTCACATTTTCCTTTAGCATACATTATGAAGGATACGTTCATCTAAATATTTAATTATAGTAGTGAATTAAATATTTGTACAAGATTGTTCTGACATTTGCAAATTAATGCAGAAACTTATTTGACCGTACAATGAAAACGCGCCAAATCCTTCGTACACCTGCACAGGCTCTCTAGCTCCATTTACTTAGTTAGGCACCTATTATCTTGTGGTTCGGACACACAGATACACGGTCCAGTCACTCATGCGGTTACGAACACTCGAAACAATAGCAGGCTGAATAAAAAATAAACGTTGTGAAAAAAAAATATACTGGCTGAATGTGAATTTTTTTTGAATCTGTGATTTTGTGTTTTGTTGTGCTAAATTGGGCGGGAATAACGAAAACAAAATTTTAATGAAAATCAATTGTCAATTTTATTATAAAAGTTAATTTAGTTTGATTTACGAAAGTGGTGTGTTTTACTTAAAAGTTTAATGTATAGTTTAGTAATTATTGCTGAATTTAAGTAAATTAGGTATTAAAAAATTTCATTATTTCGTTAAGTGAGACTTTTCGAAGGACATAGTTGAATGAAAGGTGAGTATTTTTTTAAATTTGATTTGTAATTTAAAATAAAAATATACCTTGCATTATTATTATTATAATCGTGCATAATTATTATTGTTTATGTTGGTAGCTTAATAGTCTCGTTTAAAATGGCCACTAATAATGAAGATATTGCCGGTTAAGTGTCAAATTTTAATAGAACCACTAGGACATAAAATATCTTACGTAAAATGCGGAAGGCTGTAGTAATTCTTGCGTATAGCCAGGACAAAAACATTTAGGTACTATTTAATAAGAGCATTTAATTTTTATCTTTCCATGGTACAGTCACCCGCACTTCGGTGGTAACATTTATACCTTGGTACGGAGGAAGTTTCAATAGAATAAGAGGCCAGCTTATACTAGTTTTGTCACCCCTGCCGTGCGGCCTACTGTAGAACGGTCAATAGTTTTTTTTTTATACTTATGGTCTTTCTTAGTCTGGATTTATACTCGGGGACAAAGGGACGCCTTAGGTTATATGAAACACCAAACCTAAACGCTGAAAGATGAATGTACCTACTTACACCTCTACCTACCCTTTCAAGACAGGATGTCATGTCAGTGTTGCCACCATCTGATTTTGATTTTGCCCGGGCTCCTTGTGAAATTTCCCTAAATTAGGCACTTTTTAATTTTTTTCCCCCTTAAATTTATTCTACGAATAAAACACTTATTTAGGTGAATTATTCTTATTTATTCAAGTAGACTACACATCTACGTCCGTACCCGTAGCATAATAGTAGTTTTAGTATGTATTATTTTGTAATTCGTGTATTTTATCTATGGGTCTCAGTTGCCTGACAATAAAATAATAATAATAATAATTATTATTATTATTCGTATTGATGGGTGAGAAAATATGGGATGTGCAGGGAGGATTTAGAGAGGGAATGGGATGTATGGATCAGATCTTCTCCCTAAGGTGCATAGCCGAAAAACATCTGGCAAAGCACAAGAAAGTCTACTATGCTTTCGTGGACTTGGAGAAGGCCTATGACAGTGTGTGGAGGGAAGAACTGTGGTCGACACTATCCTTGTACGGTGTGGACTGGCGCTTAGTACGGGCACTGAAATCTTTATACAAGGATTCCAGTGCTTGTGTTAGGATAAATGGGGCATACACGAACTGGTTCTGCATCTCGAGGGGTGTTAGACAGGGTTGTGTAGCGTCACCATGGCTGTTGAACTTGTACATGGATAGTTGTCTGACAGATTTGAAAGAGGGTGAGTATATATTGAAGATGAATGAGTTGCCTGTCAAATGCCTTCTCTACGCAGATGATCAAGTTCTACTTGCATCGTCAGCGGAAGGATTGCAAGACATGGTGACTGTGATGGATGAATCATATAAAATGAAAGGGATGAATATAAATGTGAATAAGACGAAAGTCATGGTGTTTGAAAGAGAAGAGGATGTATCGGTACGTGATGTGAAATTAAATGATAAGTGTGTGGAGCAAGTAAGTGAGTTCGTATATTTGGGGAGTTTATTTACAAGGGATAGAAAGATTGATGGAGATGTGGAAAGAAGGGTAAATGCGGGAAATAAAGCGAATGGTGCTACACATGAAATTGTGACCAACCAGTTGATGTCCAAAAAAGCACGACTGGCTGTTCACAATGGTGTGCTGGTGCCTACGCTTATGTATTGAAGTGAGTGTTGGTTGTGGCAAAAGAAGCATGAAAGTAGAATAAATGCTGTGGAAATGCGTTCCTTGCGAAGCATGTGTGGTGTGACTATGAATGATAGACTGAAGAATGATGTGATAAGGCAACGGTGCGGTTTAAAAGAAGATGTAGTGACAAAAAATTAAAAGAGTATGCTAAGATGGTTTGCTCATGTTGAGAGGATGAATCAAGGGCGATTAACAAAAGGTATTTACAAGGCATATGTGAGTGGAAACGCCTGGAGGGGACGCCCGAGGAAGGCATATAGTGACCTTATTGGTGATGTTCTTCAGAAAGGTCAAGTGTGTAGTACTCACAACCGGCGTGTGTGTATGAACAGATGTATGAACGTAAACGAGGCAAAAGGAGTATGTAAGGATCGTAGCAGGTGGCGTTCTGTAGTTTCTGCCTACCCCCATGGGAAGAAGGCGTGGGTTTATGTATGTATGTATGTGTATGTATTCAACATCTCCCTTCCGCATACACAAATCTATCAACGCGAAAGAGAAAAATATATTATAGAGAACGGTACATCACAACATCAGCACACCAAGTTACGTTCGGACACATGCAGTCACGCATTAAATTCTTTTGCGAACCTAAAATCAAACTTTCCCTAAAAAATCCTCTAAATATATTTTTTCCCCTTAATATTACCCTAAATAATTTTATACCCTAAAAAATCCCCTAAACATACAAAAATCCTCTAAATCTAGGGGAAAATAACCTAAGGTGGGCACACTGTGTCATGTGTTAATACTTAGAAACCATATTCTGTAATCATTCTATCAAGCTAATACATAGCGGTTCCATTAAAGTCTCCTAATTCGGCTATGTAGATACAGTTCTAGATTATAATGAAAGGTTTTCACGTAGATAATTATAATCATAAGTTTAGAGAGAATGTATAGCGCCCACAATGTATTACTAAAAAAGAACTTATAATGTACCTATGTTTTACAATAAATAAATGAATCTGAATCTGAATCTGAGATGTTCGAAAACTTATGGATTGGTCGTAACTCGTGACACATTCCTTATAAATAACAGCTGTTGCCCGCAACTGCGTTTGCGTGCATTTTTTATTTCATTATTTTAAATACATATATCCAGGGTGAAAAGTAGCCTTGTCCTTCTCCAGGTTCTATGTTACCTAACTGTCAAACATAACGATCGGTTCAGCGGTTTGGGTGTGAAAACGGAAGAGGCAGACCCAGACAGTGTTACTTTTGCATTTATAATATACTAGCTGGCCGGCGCGACTTCGTTCGCGTGGTGTCCTACCACTACCCTACCTTACCCCTAAACCTTCACGGGCGTATGCAGAAAAACTTACCAAAGTTTCATCAAAATCAGTCCTGCCCTAACGGAGTCCACAGAGGACAAACAAACAAATATTGATTTTTATTTATATACATAGAAGATAGACTCGCAGCCCGTCCCTGCTTCGCGCGGTTTTACGACTTGACAAAACATAAAGATTTCTTTATTATATGTATAAGTTTAATATTAATGAATTAAGTACACTCATAAACCTTCCGGAATACATTCTCTAAATGATGGACGTGTCCGTCACAGAGACAGACACGACAAAAGACTTTAATTTATAATTTGAATGATTAGATAATATAAGCAAAGAAGTATGGATTAGTATGCATTTTACTAGGAGGTCCATGATCTGCAGACTGCAATGTTCATGGGAAAAACGGGCTTCACCTGGGTCAGATAAATTTATTTTCTTTCTTTCTTTGCTTTCAAAAACTTAAAAAGGTAACCCTGGCAGTCAGTTAAAATTATGATGAAAGACAACAACACCCATTACTGCCGCCAGAGGGTGGAATGCCTTACCCGTGTCGACAAGGCGTGCTCAATCATAGTCCACTTTTAAAATTCTGGTTAAAAATCACTTACGGACACTCTCCTTAAACATTGTCATTACATTTAGTTTCCTTGCTCTTGTTTCATGTTTATTATTGTATATATGTATTATATGTAGATACTCGTAAGTATATGTTTTATGTATGTATGTATGTATTTGTTGTGTATGTAAATGGTACACCATCACTGTCTACCTGCATTATTGTCTGTCCTTCGCCCTTGAAGCCATCCAAAGGTTGTCTGTAAAAGATCGCTTTTAGCGATAAGACCGCCCATTGTGTCACCCTATGTAAAATTTCTACATTTTTATCTGTAATTTTTATGGTGTACATAATAAAGAGTATTCTATTCTATTCTATTCTATAATATACTAGCTGACCGGACAGACGTTGTCCTGTTTCCTAGAACTCGATCGCAGCGCCACCTACCGGGTCCAATTGTGAATCTAAACCATCCAGGGCACCACCCAAACGCATACAAAAAAAAACATTAAAATTAGTCCAGCCGTTTAGGAGGAGTTCAGTGACATACACACGTACAGTAGAATTATATACACTCGAGAGCAATGAATCCGGGTCACTTAAAGAATCCTAAAAATCTCGGAAACTAAAAATGCTAGGTTAATGCAATAAATTGTATTTAATAGACAATGTAATACTCCTTAAATGAAGGTATTAAAACTTCTTAGTTATTGTAAAGTTATATCATAAAAAAATCAAATTTGAAAAAGGGCCACTTTCGAAGATGGAACTACGAAATTACAGCATTTGGTTTTGCTTTTGTTTGTAATCTGTCATTTATGTGGGTACATAAACCATGTTCATAGTGCTCTATATTCATTATTCAAGCTGAAATTATGTCGCTTACGCCTGAAGAATGCACCAGAATACTTACAATGCTGGAAACCGGCCGGAGTCAGCGCGATACAGCCAGGACTGTCGGTGTGTCGCTTTCAACAGTACAAAGAGTTCTCCGACGTTACGAAGAAACTGGTTCTAACCTACGCAGACCAGGAACGGGCAGAACCAGGTGTACCACAGCACGAGAAGACCGATACTTGGTGAACACCATGCTTCGAAATCGCTTTCTCACAGGAACTGAACTCACAAATCAGTTTCGACGCCTCGGAGGAAGTAACCCAAGTGCATGGACAGTAAGACGTCGGCTTGCTGAATCTAACTTAAAACCCCTTAGACCTGCAAACGGCCCTAAACTGGAGCGTGGGCATCGTATTTCAAGACTAAGATATGCCCAGAGCCACGTAAATTGGAGTATTGAAGATTGGTCAAAAGTTATGTTCTCCGACGAATCAAAATTTATGCTCTACAAGCACGATGGAAGACACAGAGTGTATCGAAGACCAGGGGAAAGATTGAAGCAAGCATGCATCGAAGAAAAAGTAGCCTACGGTGGTGGGTCTGTACTTGTGTGGGCCGGAATTTCTTCTGAAAGTCGCACAGAGCTGGTGATCATAGAAAACGGCTCTTTAACTAGCGTAAGATATGTGGAAGAAATCCTCAATGATCACGTTGGTCCATTTATGGTCAATTTAGGTGAGGATGCTATATTTATGCATGACAATGCCCGACCTCATACAGGTAGGATTGTGAATGACTACCTTCAAGAGATGAACATTACTCGTATGGAGTGGCCAGCGCGCAGCCCGGATATCAACCCGATCGAGCATGCTTGGGACGAGCTAGGCAGATGCGTAAAACAACGAAACCCTCCCCCAATCACGCTTCGTGAGCTCAAAATTGCTCTCACAGAGGAATGGGAGAATATTCCCCAAAATCGTATAAGGAACTTGGTGTACAGCATGCCAAACCGCGTAAACGCAGTAATGGAAGCACGAGGAGGCAATACGAAGTATTAAAATTCAAGAAAATCGTAATAAAGTTCAAAAATTTCATGTTTCCTATTTTTGTTTTAAGGAGAGATCAGCAGTTTTTTTCTTTATGTAATTTTGTGTTAATAAAATGTATGGTGACTCATATTTTTTTTACTTTCATTTAAGGAGTATTACATTGTCTATTAAATACAATTTATTGCATTAACCTATCATTTTTAGTTTCCGAGATTTTTAACATTCTTTAAGTGACCCGGATTCATTGCTCTCGAGTGTATGTAAAGATTAGATTGTATTAGATTAGATCACCAGTTTATGATCACTAAAATGAATCATAATAAACGTTTGGTTTACCTACTGACAATATTTCTGGTCGTGTGAATCTGCTTATGTAAATAATGTAGATAGTAACTTCAAATGTTGCTGAAAGAATACGTTAGCTAGTTACTGTACTTCAATGTCTTCAATGATTGAGGCCTGAATTCCTCCTACGCTGATGTCGGTCGCGTACGGTCGGTCGCGTACCAGTCGTAGCAACGTACGCGCCGCTGACGTCAGCGTCGCAGTGTGGTGCTATATCGAAAACAATGTATATTCCTACGCGCACTTCACAAAGTATTGAATGGAACGATAGATTGCAGTGAACTTTTGGGCTCATTAGATATTAAAATTCCGACTCGGATTCCTAGGCATAACACATACAACCTATTTTACATTCCTGGCTCAAAAACGAACCCCGCTGTGCCGAAACTTTGTAGGCAATACAACACGTTAGCTAAAATTAGAAATCTAGATATCTGCGATTCTCTGTCTAAATATAAGAAGTGTATAATATATTTAATTTAAGTATCTCTTAATGTTAAGTATATTTACTGTTTTGTTTTTTGTTTTTATGTCCTTTAAAATTTTATTAACTTTTTTAATATGTTACCTTTTATTAATATTTTAACTTTGTTAGCTTAGTTGTTAACTTTATTGTGCATGCTGTGGTCTCCTATAAGTGAAGGAGTACACCTGCTTAATACCTGATGTTGCCCTTTCTTTATGTGTCATGTATTGTGTACATGTTTTGTTGGAGATCCTAAATCAATAAATAAATAAATACAATCACAAAGCTACGGTTAAAATAAATGAACAATGATTAATTTAATTTCCAAAAGTCATTAAAATCCTAATCAGATCATATACCTATACATATTTATAATTATATGTTTTGTGTCGAGTTTTATAACAATTAAAACATACTCCAAGTAGGTATATGCACAATTTTTTTTCATAATAGAGCCTATTTTTGGTAGAGGCCATGCGCGACCAAAATAATTGTATATAAATAAATTATGTTTGTCACAATGAAGTGAATGACGTTATAATGTCATTGTAATTGGAACCGCAACCTGTGCCTATCACTCCAACAGTCAAGGGCATGGTTGTTCCGTAGATTGACACCAACAGGACATGAATAAACAATGCATGTGCTAGCAGCCTACCATGTGTACCATGTTATGTCAAGAAATAAAATATTTATCCAGTCCTAATCGAAAATAAGGTACTTACATATGTAATTTTATGCTCACCGGAGGATCGAAAGGTTTTAACGTTTTAACAGCACGTCAAAATGATAAATAATTTTAATTTTTAACCGACTTCAAAAAAAGGAGGAGGTTCTCAATTCGCCTGTATGTTTTTTTTTTTTTTTTTTTTTTTTTTTTTTTTTTTTTTTTTTTTTTTAATGTGTGTTAGCTCAGAACTCTTTCCTGGGTGAACCGATTTGGATGATTCTTTTTTTGTTAGAAAGGACATACCTCAAGGGTGGTCCCATGATAAGGAAACCAGGATCTGATGATGGAATCCCGGAGAAATCGAGGGGAACCTTCGAAAATCGTAGGAGCGCCTAGTGCGTTTGTTAATTTTTTCATTAAGTATTTTAAAGTACTACAATCTAATGAAGGTCTGGAATCGATATGATGATGGAGCCGAAAGACAGTCGAGGGAATTCCTCAATGATTTACAGCAGGTACCTTGTGTTTGGGCTTGATTAATTTGTATTTATGAGAACTTTACACCTGAAGGGTTGTGACAGTCATTAGGGCCTGATGATGAAGACGAAGGACAGTTAAGGGAACTCCTCAACGGTTTACAGTAGCTACCTTGTGATTCGTTTTAATTCATTTATATTGATGATAACTTTGCACTCATATGGGTTATAAGTGCCATTACAGTTCTGATGATGGAAACCATAGACAGTTGAAGGAATTCCTCAACGATTTAAAGCAGTTACCTTGTGTTTGGGCTTGATTATTTTGTATTGATGAGAACTTTACACCTAGATGGGTTGTGACTGTCATTAGGGATCTGATGATGAATACGAAGGACAGTTAAGGGAACTCCTCAACGGTTTACAGTAGCTACCTTGTGATTCGTTTTAATTCATTTATATTGATGAGAACTTTGCACTCATATGGGTTATAAGTGCCATTACAGGTCTGATGATGGAGACCATAGACAGTTGAAGGAATTCATTAACGATTTACAGCAGTTACCTTGTGTTTGGGCTTGATTAATTTTTATTGATGAGAATACTATACCCAGATGTGTTATGACTGTCATTAGGGGTCTGATGATGAAGATGAAAGACAGTTAAGGGAACTCCTTAACGGTTTACAGTAGCTACCTTGTGTTTGGACTTAATTTATTTATATTGATGAGAACTTTGCACCCATATGGGTTATAAGTGCCATTACAGGTCTGATGATGGAGACCTTAGACAGTCGAGGGAATTCCTCAACGATTTACAGCAGTTACCTTTTGTTGGGCTTACTTCATACGGTTCAATATTCTAAAATATTCAGGTCGTACAAAAATAATACCCAATTAAGATTGAAGTTTTTCATAGGGCAACCACTACCTACTAGTCATGCTGATGCGTCAATTTGAGACTGAATTTAAGTTGCGTAATCGCGTCATCTCTAGCAATGCTCTTTTGTTGGATGCTAAGCAATTTATGCTTGTCACAATGCATATGGTGAAATGGAGCTGATGGTGGCTTCATCACCAGCTCCAGTGCTTCTGGTTTTTACCAAGAGAGATCCTCAACAATAAACTCCTCAATTCCTTGCATCGGGAAACGAAATATTTTGTAAAAGGTGATGAGCAGTTGACATTAGGCTATTGTAACTTCGATAAATTATTATCTAACCCACTAAAAAGTTAAAAATAAAAACTTTTTGACAAAAAAAACAACCGACTTCCAAAAAATACACTACAAAGTGAAAAATAACTTTAATTTCGGAAGTCGGTGGCAAAAAACTAAAATAAAGGTCCAAAGACACCGACTTCCGAAATTAAAGTTATTTTTCACTTTGTAGTGTATTTTTTGGAAGTCGATTGTTTTTTTTGTCAAAAAGTTTTTTGTAAAAGAAGCATCTGTTCATAATTATGTCTATGAAGGGTTCTTCGCCTGTTATTGATGATCGGTACAAGAAGCTTTAGATTGAAGTTTTTCATTATTTATTCACTTTCAGTTGTATCGGATGAACAATAAAAAAAATCTTCGGCTACATATAAAAAATAATCAAAAAAATATAAACGTACATATACCTCATATACCATATCAATCCAATTGGATTAGAACATATGATAAAAATTATAATAAACTAATTAGTTTATTATAATTTTTATCATATTTTTTAATGCTACGGCTACATTGTCACCATAAAGCGAACTACACTTCGCGCGCTCTCTCTCGCACACCGCTCGACATCTCGCTGTACAACAGAGAGCGCGCGAAGTGTAGTTCGCATTATCGCGACAATGTAGCCGTAGCATTATTGTAATACCATGCAAAGCCCTAATCAGCATACTTACGTACGTCATTCATAGTAACTTAATCAATGACGTATTGCAAAAAATAAAAATCAACAAGTGCTGAGAAACTGTTAATTGGTAGGTCGGGGCCACATACAGAGAGTAGGTAGCCTTACCAATTAGCGAAAACGTTACAATCAGGCGCACTTGGGAAAAAGCTCTTTGTTGTAAACCAGCTGCATAGTGAGAACTATGCTGATAAGTAAACTAACTACTTCAAGTGAACGAATCTTCAACCACCTATGTTTTTACTTTCTTCAAAAAATTAGATGATCTCATCGGGTATGCATGTCTGAAACGGTGTACGAATGACATTTGGAAGAAGCGTAATAGATTTTAGTACTTTCTGATTGTCTTGAAGGTGGAAGGTCACGATAGCCATGTTGACATGATCCTGCTTATCCTTGACCTTAAAAAGCTTGTGGAGTACCTACCTATCTAAGCGAAGTTAAAATAGTAATGCGTGCAGGAGAGTACAGGATGTAGTAAATAACGCAATTAATGTTGTTGAACTTTCAAAATGAAAGCCATTTCTACTGTTAGTGTGTTAAGCAATTACCCCGCTGGAGTTTAAATCAAAGCTCTGTTTAACGGAAAATCATAATAAGCATGATATTATACTTCTATGTATTAGTACCGACTAAAACGCTGCTTCAAATTACCAATTCAAATTAATCAATTATAATCGATAACTCCGTTCATAATTGATAGTATTCTGTGCAAAGTATTAAAATCAATACACGATCGCAAGGTAAAACTACAGTGATAAATAAATAATAAATATTGTAGGCAGTTTACGTTTATAATGCGTAACTAGCAAAAAGTGCTGGCAATATTAACAATCAGTCATTTTAACAAGCTCCTTAACTCAGTTTCAATGGGATAATGGAGTCTTATTTTTTTAATGAATATGTCGTGGCGTTACTTTTAATATAATAAGGTTTTGTATAAGTTATTGATATAATTGATTTATGTGCGGTGCTCTATGAACCAACTTAGTTCACTGCTAATCTATATAAATGAAAGTCATTGCCGCATACATACATATTTGAAAGATCATACTCACTTAATTGAAAATGTTCGCATGCCGAATGGTGAAATATGGCAGTATTGAGATACCTACAACTACTTATGTATTACCCATATTTGCAAATAAATTCTATTCTATTCTATTTTAACGGCTCGACCGATTTGGCTGTTTTTTTTTTGTTGTGTTCGTAATTGTCAGGACAGGGTTTATATGAAAGATTTTTTTGAAAATGTATCGAAAATTGAATTTGGATGGTACTTTTGTGTAAAAATCTCATTACCCGGGCGACGCAGGGCACGAACAGAAGTCAAGGATAAATATTTATTTTAAGGAGTCCTAAGTGTCGTGCTGTTATTTTTACAAAGCTAAACTGGACCCCATAACATGACATTATAGTTTGGTGATTCAGCTAACGATTTACGTAATATTGTTAGTGTTCTGCATAACAATTTAAGAATCAATTGATTGTCGTATTGTTGTGTAATGTAATCTACACACATAGAATCACGAATGATTTTTAACAAGAAACACAAAGGTATTATTAATGATAGTGTCAATTGAATCAATAAGAGCTAAGTATAGGATTTTTGGAGAACAATCGTCATGAAACTTCAATAACTCTGTTTAGATACATACGCCACAAGTTTTGATATCAGGGAAAAATTAATTAACTGAATGTGTACTGTGATTTTTGTAGCCTAACAAGTAGTTTAGCAGAGGTTAGGGCTCTGACCTTTGACTTCTAGGTTGTGGGGTCGATCCCAGGCAATTCTCACTTGTTTTATCAACACTATACTGTAAAATCTGTTAAGAAAAACATTGTGCGGGAACTGGCAGATCCTAGTCATTGTGACTTCCACCAACCCGCACTGGGCAAGCTGGCTGTATTACAGGTTACTCCTAATCACTGAGAAAGAGGGGGTCAGGGTTCCAGCAATGGGATCATGACAGAGAGAGAGGGTTCCTGAGTACCAGGAATGGGAACATGAACAGGAATGTTTGATTTACTGAAACCACTTGCTATTTCAATCCTACAAGATTTTCAATTAAACTAAATAAAAGCGTCTTTTGGATGGGTGTGTCATACTAAGTGTATAAATATCAAGTAGCTATTTAAGATACAATTAAAGCTTTGATTTATTTAGTTCGTGCAAACAATTGACCTCAAATGTGTAAAGGCAGGCCAAGGTTACGAAGCTTGTATTGTATCCGTGCGAATATGTGTATAATGAGTACTTGATTTATTTAGCCTAGCCTTTTAGCTAAGTGCGACACAGTTTTTTTTTTTAATTAAAGATTTTTAGACGTTTGGTTTTAATAATAAACCCAGCATAAGTGGATTCAATTTATTTATCTAGGGATCGGATATTCGGATGCATAAGTAGGTACCTAAAGTTAATTTTTAGCTTTAAAAGTATGGAAGCGGCTTCTTAAAATATATTTTTTTGTGAAAAAATCAGATGCATATTTATTAAAATTAATCTTTAACCCCCAGTTCAAATATGTGTATGTAGGGTGTAAGGGGAGGGGTGGTGTGTTTTAATTAAAACAAAATAAAACATAAATTACAATGATTATTTTATTAAATTAAGTACTATATCTTGATTTGGCGTAAATGTTACCTCGGCTACAACATTTTTAATCACTACCTTTCGATTGCTATGATTTGGTCCGATTTGGTCACTGAAATCTGACGTTACGAGGAATTTTTTCGATTCAAAAGGGCATTTTATATTAACCAATATCTCAACTTTAGGTGAAAATGTATCCGAATATCCGATCTCTAATCATAACATAACATAACAGCAGGGGCCCAAGTCTACTAATTTACAAACGTCACCATGGTCTCTGTATTGTAAGTTTTTGACAGATTTGCCATACAAAATCTATCAAAAACTAACAATGCAGAGACCATTGTGACGTTTGTAAATTAGTAGACTTGGCCCCCTGGTCTGTTTTCACCGACGGGTTAGGGCCTAACCCTATAGGGGCACTTCTGCCTAACTGTTAGGTAGAAGTGCCCCTATAGTACACCCACATTTCGCTAGCAGCAGCCCGGGCATAAATCCACAAGTGCACCTATGGTACACCAACATTTCGTTAGCAGCAGCCCGAGCACAAATCCACAAGTGCACCTATAGTACCTACACCCACATTTCGCTAGCAGCAGCCCGGGCATAAATCCACAAGTGCACCTATAGTACCTACACCCACATTTCGCTAGCAGCAGCCCGGGCATAAATCCACAAGTGCACCTATGGTACACCCACATTTCGCCAGTTATGTTTAAGACCTAAGAATATAATATATACATATAGACCTAATATATAAATAATAGGGGGCGAGCCTATCGTCATAAACCGGTTGATCAGTACCAACTGAGAAATTCCAGATGGAAAGACTCAATAACACTTTGCCTACCCCGGGAATCGAACCCAGGACCTCCTGCTCAGCAGCAAGGCTTGCGCCCATTAGACCAACGAGGCAGTTAAGTTTTGTAGATCATTAGTGCATTGTCGATGAGAAGGATAGTAGGTGCATGTAAAATTAAAACAATCACTATATTTTTCCTTTTCCAGAGTCTTATATCCTCGCAGATGTTGTGATGATGTAATGTTCTTCAGAAAGGTCAGGTCCGTATTACTCGCAACCGGCGTACGTGTATGACCCCTGTATGAACGTAAACGAGGCAAAAGGAGTATGTAAGGATAGTAGCAGGAGGCGTTCGGTAGTTTCCGCCTACCCCCATGGGAAGAAGGCGTGAGTTTATGTGTGTATGTATGTATATCCTCGCAAACTAAGCTAGTTACCAAAAAATCACAGGCCGACATAAATGGAACCTTCCATACTGCCCCCTAAAACTCTATACGATCTTTACTGGGCATTAGCTTTACCTGTGAGCAAGCTGGATTATGATACCTGGAAGGCATTTAATTGTTATAACGTACAGTACCGGAAGATTACTACTTAAGCCTGCGGAGGAATCGATGTGGACTACTGTATGCCATTGGTTGTTTGATTCAGGAGTTTGAGATTGCCAAAAATAATTAGGAGATGGATGTGCGTGAACAGCACTATTTTTACGGTACTTGGTAGTTATGTAGCATTTTCACCAGTAGTTTTAAAACCAAGCGGAGATCAATGACTAGAATTGTTACACAAAAATAATGAACATTGTATTTTTATAATGTTATAATCATAATTTACAAATCAATGTAGGTGACAACTATGCTCTACGAATGGAATAAAATACTAATTCGTAATGAGTTTACAATTATAAATCGATTAGTAAGTTGTATTGTAGTGCATACTAATTTCAAAGTAACGGGCGGATCCGGTTTAGTTACTATGTATGTAATAAACAATAATGTATAAGAAAAGTATAACGTGTCTCTAGTATTAAAACCTAACTTGTATTTCTACGAGTGTGATGGAAGCATGAAATGCTCCCGGGAGTCTCATAACGATTTATGTATTAATTATGTCTCATTAGTCGAAGCTTCATTAACTAAATTGAGTATCTACGAGTATCAGCTTGTCTATAGAAAACAATTTGAACACTATTTTCATGTTATGTTTAAAATTCAAATATCTTAGAAGAAACTGACAAAGGTACTCTTTATGGCATTCTTCACTATTTTCGATTAGTTAGGCCATTTATATCATCGATTGATAAGCAATAGGCTACATTTTGTTTCAGTCGATGGTGCACATAAACCGGTTTGCTCCGGTAGTATCGAGATACAATCAGTTAATTCCGATATCCTTGAATGTATATTAGGAGAAGGGAGTGTTCCGCACGTATTGTGAATTGTAATACTGTTTTTAAATTGGATAAATAAATTAAAAGTGTGTTATTGATTTGACCTGGTGGCCTATCACGGTGTATGTGGCACGGTTTAGTATGCTGTCTCATGTAGCACTCGAGACAATACATTCTGAATTCGGAGTTAAAATCGCTAAGCACACTGCCTGGCCTTTAGTATAGTCTAAAGTTAATGAAAGTATCGATAGAGGTTGATTTCTAGTATTCTTTTGCTGTAAGTAGAAGCGAAACGTAATATTTGGGACACTTTTCACAAAATGAAGTGTAGAAAACATATACATTTTGTCAATTTAATTTTACGTTTGACAATAGTGTCATCGGTTCATACAATTCACACAGGTCTTCATCTTCTACTTAACAAAAATCTTTAATTCACTGACAAACAACGCACAACCTAAACCGTTGGGTCTAGTAGAAGCACGAGATTCTGCACAAGTTTCCCTTATATAACGAAAGTTAGCACAAAAAAGAATTTTTGAAAATGCATTCCCTAAAGGGGTAAATAGGAGATGAAAGTTTGTATGGAATTCTATCATTTTGGTAGATGGGAAAAACCCCATCGGGTGGGCGCTCAACTTGTTAACCAATCTAAATATATAAAAGGCAAAAGTGATTGACTGATGTATCAACGCACAGGCCAAACCTTTAACGCTAGAAACTTAAAATTTCGCACACGTATTCCTCTTATGACGTAGGCATCCACTAAGAAAGGATTTTTCAAAATTCAACCCCCAAGGGGGTGAAATCTAAATATATAAAAGGGTATGTTTGTTCCGGGTAATCTCTGAAACGGCTGGACTGATTTTGACGGGACTTTCACTGGCAGATAGCTGATGTTATACGGAGTGACATAGGCTACTTTTTGCCTCGGTAGTACGTTCACGTTGGATAATATCCGACATCCACGCGGGCGAAGCCGCGGGCAGCAGCTAGTTAGTTAA
Organism: Griposia aprilina; assembly: GCA_916610205.1. NCBI lineage: Eukaryota > Metazoa > Arthropoda > Insecta > Lepidoptera > Noctuidae > Griposia > Griposia aprilina. Next base: position 17,343,071 of record OU744294.1, read on the forward strand.
AATTGATATAATAGGAGATAACCATATTCTTATACATTTCAGATTAATCCACCACGATGCCAGAAACATCGGTCATCTTTGGTACCAACGAAAAATGGCGGATCAACCGTAACATTCTGGTCCTAGGATTCGCGTTTATGGTGCACTTTACTGCTTTCCACGGTACTGCCAACCTTCAGAGCTCGGTGAATAGTGATGCTGGTGTAGGTGCCTTTACCCTGGCGGCTATCTACTTCTCGCTTATACTGTCGAATATACTGCTGCCAGCTGTGGTTATCAAGTAAGTACAAGTAATTGGTTTCATCTTTAATATCGTTTTAAGCTAGTAAGGATACCTAAGATTGTTGATGAATATAAATTAAGAAAAAGATTTAGGGCAACATACATAAAAATCGAGATCTGCGTGGTTCAGAAGTTTTTAATTCATTGAACATCGCTATTGAGACACAATTGATATCTATTGTTATGGCCCTCCAGCGGGCCACCTCGAGCCTGACTATAAGGGCGGTCTAAAATCATGATGTGCTCATTGTAAGTTGTGTTTCAAGAGCACATGGGTGCTTTTTCAAGGGTTTCTGAAAATTGTTCAAGATTGCATTTAAATGCGAATAACCATAATTTTGTTAATGAATGGTTATACAACTAAGTTTACAAACTTCGCATACTAGATAGGTTATATAAGTATAGTTTGCACAAAGTTTGTAAACGCAAAAACTTGATAAAACCTGGAATTTGCCCCGACTACGAATACAATGACAATTAAACCCTACTCTGATTGACTTTGCAATGATATCATTAGAGTTAGTACCGGATACCAGTTGACTCAATTGGATTTTTGAATTACGACATTCAATGGGTTTTATTACCGCTTTACGAGTATTATTTTATATCTCGTTGATCTATATCGGATAGTTAGATACCTATGACAGTCATGAAGTAGCTATATCGATCTAATGAATATAAAGTATCGAGTCAAGTCGGTTTCAAGAAAATTGATAAAACTTTACTGTAATAACTTCAGAATTAACTTTGTAGTCTTAAAAAAAAATAACTTTATTAGAGTGAGGTTCTGCATTATACATGACCTGCTGACGGCATGAAGGCTTATCCGAATTTTAACAATGATGACTAGCACTCTTTTATAGCTCGTATCTACATTCCGATGCGTACTAGACTAGGTACATCATACCAACAGTAAACTGCTAAAGGTGATCATGAGTTCGAGCCTCAACCATTTCATCCTGACGTTAACCGCAACTTTGCAAAGACTACCGCTTTATTTACGACGTGGTAGGCTCAAATGGCGATAGCGTGACGAGTTAGATAGACTCCTACATAAAGGAGTCGGCTCAAATTGTAAAAAATAAAGTAAAATGGAAAGACGAAAGTGAGGCTTTTACCCTGAAGTAGGACAAAACAGGCTCATAATAATAAACCGCTCTATCGACATTCAGCTCTAAACGTGATTAATTAATATATAACTCCTATTCTAACAGGTGGCTAGGCTGCAAGTGGGCAGTAGCAGTATCTTTCATAGCTTACATGCCGTTCATCGCAGCGCAGTTCTACCCTAAGCTGTACACCCTGATACCAGCCGGTATGATGGTGGGGTTCGGAGGTGGACCGCTTTGGTGCGCTAAGTGCACTTACTTGTCTGTGGTAAGATACTTTAAATTTAAATTCGTTATACTAGGTACAATAAATAGGTTATGTCTGGGATTGTTTTCGAAGAATAACATAACTTGCAATAGCATCTAGCGTTAGTTTACACATTGACGCTGCATACACGCTGTTTCAGCGTCTCATCGACTTGATTGTATTGAAATCGAAACGCCAATACCATATGAAAAGGGTGGCTTGTGTGTATCACTGAGTATCGACATTCCCAATTATCTGAGAATGCATTAGAATAAAAAAAAAAGTATTTTTTTGTTATAAACACATTTTATGAAAACAGTTTATAACACCAAAACGTCCGTTTATAATGAACAAAGGCGTCAGCTATAACTGTTTATATTCAAAGCAGTTTGATTATAATATATATAACACATATAAGTACCTTAATGTAGGTGCTGAATATGTATGTCAATACTTACGTTTTTATACACATAGAGTACATTATACCTACATGTCACGAGTATATTATTACAAAAATACTGTGCGTAATATTTTTTGTGCCTTATGCTGCGCCCGTATAGGTGTCGACTTCCATTCAGAATTAAGTTTGGAATTAACATAATATACCTATTTGTACCTACGGAAGTATATAATGTATTTTTACAATATGAAATGGGATGCTTTAAGAATATTTATGGCTTCATAGAGATCCTTTAATAATACTTGATTAGATTATTTGGTGCTAGTCATGAAAAGAAGCAGCTAAGTCACTGCGATATTGTAATATGACGTGTATTCGGTACAGCCTGAACACAAACATGTTTTAGAGTCCAGAATTGTTATTTCAAAGTTTATCTTTTTAATATGTTATTCTTTACTTCAGACTGGAACTGAGGATTTTTTTTAATGAAAAACACACAAGGTGGCAGGGACATCGATGCACAGCCTATTACCATGGATTGAGTACATGATTCTGAACCCAACTGCATTAAAGTTATTCGCCGGTTATTAAAAGAGAGAGAGTCTACAGGTTTAACTATCTTGGTAATTTATTGACTCCTAGCTTCAAAGACGATGATGACATTGAACGGGAGCGGAGAGCATTGTCGGTTAGAGCGAACATGCTGGCTCGCAGGTTTGCACGTTGCTCTCTTTCTGTTAAAATCATTCTCTTTCGAGCCTACTGTACTGTTTCTTACACGTGCAGCCTGTGGGCTAGATATATACACAAAGATCGTACACCGCTCTCCGCGTTCAATATAACGATGCGTTTAGGATACTGGTGGGGTTGCCCCGTTTCTGTAGTGCGTCAGGGATGTTTGCAGATGCGCATGTAGATTGCTTTTATGCAACAATGCGTAAAAGGTGCGCTTCCCTGGTGTACAGGGTACGGGGTAGCTCCAACAGTGTCTTAAGCATGGTTGAGAGTCGCCTGGACTGTGTTTACGTGGGTCACTGTTGTGCCGTCTCTCATGGAATGTTGCAACGGTGACCAATCGTTATTTATTGTATTGTTTTTGTTTAGTGTCTCTGTTTACTAACATAGTCGTAACTTTTACTAACAATCTTTGTTGAGTCTTGGTTACTCTAATAAAGAAATTCTATTCTATTCTAAAAAAAACTCTATTTAGTAAATGACCACGTAGGTATAAGCACAAAAAACTGCAGTTATTTTTTTGATAACTGATGAAGAATTTCTGCGCTGGGGAGTCTTGAATCATGTGCTGAATTCATGGTTACAGTTTGCGCGTCGATGCCACCCTGTATAATTCATGGTTACAGTTTGCGAGTCGATGCCACCTGTATAATTCATGGTTACAGTTTGCGCGTCGATGCCACCCTGTATAATTCATGGTTACAGTTTGCGCGTCGATGCCACCCTGTATAATTCATGGTTACAGTTTGCGCGTCGATGCCACCCTGTATAATTCATGGTTACAGTTTGCGCGTCGATGCCATCCTGTATAATCCACCAATTTTTGGCCTAGGAAGAAGTCTTTCTACTCAAGTGTTATTTTAATGTGAAGAGATCTGTTTAAGTTATTCTTTACTTCAAACTGGAACTGAGGACAACTTTAGTTGACTTACCAAGGAAGGAAAAGTGTACCTATTTCTTAACCGTCAATACAAAGTTACTTTCTTTGGTAAATAACTCAATTTCCTACTTTGCTGAACAAAACGATGTATAATGTTTCAGGTAGCTGAACCGTACGCCAAGTTGTCAGGGGTGTCAGCTGAAGTGCTGGTAGTGCGGTTCTTTGGGCTTTTCTTCATGTTCTACCAGATGGCACAGATCTGGGGCAATCTTATTTCGTCAGCCAGTGAGTTTCATGTTTTTGTCTACATACAGGGTTATTATTTATATGTCGGCAATCTATTAAGGGGATGTAGGAGAGGTAATTTGCAACAAAATTGCCCCTGATGACCTAGGCAAATGTCAACCATTTTCGAGTAATTTGACATTTTATATTTTTTTAGCGGTACACAACTTTGAAAATTTATTTAAATAATACAATCATGTTTTTTTTTTAACTATTATTATCTGATTCTACTACAATACATAATAATCAACCATAAAATGACAATTATCTTAAATAGTTTTACAAATCGTTACAATTTTCTATTGTTTTGAGCAGGTTATTTGACTAAAATAGTCGATTTCTGCAAAATACACGGAAGTAGTTTTTCGGCAGAACATTCCAAAAACATGTACCTACAACTTCTCAGCTATCAATATATAAAAATATAAAATGTCAAATTACTCGAAAATGGTTGACATTTGTCTAGGGGTCATCAGGGGTAATTCGGTTGCAAATTACCTCTCTTACATCCCCTTGACGGATTGCCAACATATAACTAATAACTCGGTATATTCCAATGCAGCACAGCGGGGTTACCGGCCACGTAGAGTTCTCAGTGAATATGCCAAGCTTTTTTCATCCCCTATATTAACTCAAGGCTTCTGTCAAACGAAGAAGGCACCTTTTTAAAGTTTCGAACATCCGTATCTGGTAAAATTCTACTTAGGGACTCACGATTGGTAATGAATTGTGACTACTAGAAAAAAAGGTGTGTCGCGAATAAATTTTCGTAAACCATAATATTTCTAAAGCTTTGGCACAAAATTTGTGCAAATCCAGTTGCACAGTTTGCATGATTAGTAAAAATCCAACAAAACAAACAATCAACAATAATCCTATCACAATACAAGGTCACAGCTATTCGAAACCCACTTCCTTACAACGACAATTGTCAAGTGAAAGTTAAGACAAAATTCACAACTCAACCGACCTTGCGACTAAAATAGTGTAATGCTGATTAAATTGAGATAACAGCAGGAAGTAAGGCTGGGCGTGTGTTAGTAGTTAGGAAGTAGAATTTAGTGTTGTCTAGATTTTTTAATTATTAATTAGTGTCTGTGTTATTTCTGCAATTAGGTATTTAGATTTTATTTGAGGAACCAGAATAACGGAACTTCAAATGTGCAATACCTAACCGTCTTAAAAGATTAAAATATTAGAATCTCTATATTCTCTATGTATAATACCAGGATTCAACAGTATGTGGTTTTAAACCTTACACAACCTGTAACCAAGAGTTACTTATTAATGAAATTATGACATTTATTTATTTATACGTAGCGTAAGAAAGTGAAAGAAAAGTTATTTATTAATGCGATTTTTGGTGATACAACAGGATCTTAAAAATATTTCATAGAACATGGCAGTTCGACATATATGTAGTTGACTGACTCCGATCTTCAATCTTGCTAGTCAGGCGTGGTTGTTTTCAGAAGGGAGAAATTCCCAAAACAAAATACGTACCTATACTTAGTTATGATCCTGAATTGTGGTCTCCATTAAGAAACTAAACTCTTCGTTAAGTAACAAAATATTTTGCATAAACTTTTCAGTTCTATCCTCCACTCTGGGTGATTCACCGAAACTTTCCAACGAGACAACTTCAAGCGTTGCCGCTCTGTTCAGTAATGTCACCAGTTCACCTACTGTGGACTTCGGAGCTACTTGCGGCGTCAACTTTTGCAGTGCCAGTGCTTCCCATGTACGTATCTAAAACTTTTCAGTATTAGTTTGCCTTAAATCGTGTTTCGCTAACCTTTATATTTCAGTCCATTTATATCCAAAGCACCCTGAGCAGTTAGGCCCGCTTTCAACTTGTCTCCCATTCACTATCACCATGTCAATGCCTAAATAATATATTGGGTGGCTTCAAGACTAATCCAGATGTTATGCCAAAAATTTGGACATTATCAAAGTCATAGCCATAGTCTAATCATTTATTTCAAATAGACACATAAAATGCACTTTTGTACGTCAAAATTTACACACACACACACACACATTGTCATCGTCGTCACATACACTCATCTGTTTCTATGTATCGCTTCACCTTTGCACCAACGAGGTATACCTATTTATTTGTTCCAATAATATTTTATTTCTAGGGCAACTCTAACTTGGAGCCTCCATCAGAGCTGAAGATCCAGGTGATAGCCGGCGTGTACCTCGCGTGCATAGCTGGCGCTGTCCTACTGGTCTCTGTTGGAGTCGACTCACTTACCAGGTTAATACCATCAATTTTTTTTTTTTGTTTTAAAATAAATGTTGCCCCACACTAGGAATATCTCCTGTATTGTGGGTGCGTGTACAAACATTTAAACTCACATACACAAACAGCCAGACCCGCAACAACTACTTGTAGGTCATACAACTATTTGTTCCGTACGGGAATCGAACCCGCGACACGCAACTCAGCAGTCAGCTTAATCACTGCGCCAACCGTACCGACAACATGGCTATAATGCAATGGCGTTTATATTTATATAAAGTAAGCATGACTAGAAATTGTAAGCAAAACTGTTAACATTGTTAAAACGTGTCATAATTCATCGGTTACTGATGCTACAGGGCTAAGTTCTATATCCATTGACTACAATGAAATAAAATATAAGCACTGTCATGCCAATCTTGTGGTTATAGAGTAGGTAGTTCAGTCGATAATTTGGCCAATGGAATTATTAGCTGTTGATACCTTTTTATATTGTTGGAGAAGGTAGTAAATAAAATTCCAGTGTACCTACAGTATAAAGTCTAGATAAGATATTAGTATTATTATTTATTTGCCCAAACATGTGTACACATACAAGAATAAAAATAAAAAACTTGCATGCAGGATAACATAAAATCAAAGAAACGGTTCAGAGACGTGTTTGCCACATACTATGGCGTGCAAATATTATGTAAGTTAAAAAAATAAAAATAACACATGCGCATAAAACATGATACTTTGTTACAAATTAAATGTGAATAGTAAAAAAAAATTGAAAATATACTTATGTCAAAATATTAATCAAATTTAAAAAATATGCCCAATCTATATTTATACATTAGTCAAGTTGATGTCAAAATTACAATAAAAAATAAATGTCATAATTAGGGCTTACACTATTACAGATTGATGTCTGTTGACTGATAACCATTATTAATAAGAACAGTGACGCTGCTTACATAATCTATACAGAACACAAGTTAATGCTACGGCGGCGGCGGCGCGGGGAAGACGACTGGCCGCTAAACTGTTTGCGCGGGGAACAATTCATTTTGCATTGTTAGCATTATTGTTACCTGTAGTTCCCACATTAGCCATTTTGTCCAAAGCGTGATATTTCAGCCCCGACTTACGAGTTGTAGTTCGTGGGTTCGCACCCAGACAGGCGTTTTACTTTGTGTAAATAATTTCATCATCACTGCTCTCGAACTGCACTATGTACCTACTATAAAGCTACCATTTACTAGGTTTTTCTTTCATTGACTTGAATGTGCCCTGGCGGCTGAGAGTATGTCATGCTCACTCAAATGTCTCGCTGGTGGTGGCGTGTGTGTTGGATCATTAAGTTCCCTTCAAAATGGTTGAGCTGAATGGTGCTGATCCATGCGTCATGTTCGTGAACGGGCGCCGTCAGTAGGGACTGGTCATTTCTTAGCTGCCACGGCTTATTTTAATTTAATTTAATATTTGAATTGTTTTTGTGTTTTTATTACGGACGCTTTTAACGTCCTGCATCGTTCTCACATGCATAATTTCAACATGAACGATGTAACCAATATTTTGTAACCATATTTTGATTTAAAAGAGTGTCCATGGCGTTTCTTGGCCGTTCTTCTCCATAGGTACCTACTACGCTTTGGAATGAGCAACTAGCTTCATCTTTCTGACTGATCGACCCCTTGACAATTCAAAAGTATCTGTAATTGGTTTATTTGAAATAAATGCTTTGAGTTTTTTGAGTTTTCGAAACGGGAAGGACATCGTCGTGAAGGAACCAATATGTCCTAGAACAAAAAAAAACGAAGACATGTGACATCTACCAACCCGCACTGGGCCCGCGTCGTGGATTACGGTCAACTCGCTCTTACCGCGGAGGCTTGTATCCCAGCAGTGGGAACGTTATAATCTGATAATGTAGTAGTTTCATGATTATAGTTTCATCCATGGATATCGGTTTCATCCTTCATGAATCTTCCAGGTTTTTTTGCTAATCTACATCAAACAGTAAGCAAAATTTTACCTGCATTTTAGAACAATAGCATAGTCAGCCTATAATGTTCCCACTGCTGGGACACAGGCCTCCTCTCTTTGAGAGGGAATGGGCTGTAATCTACCACGCGGGCCCAGTGCGGGTTGGTAGATGTCACATGTCTTTCGAATTTTTGGTTCTAGGACATGCCGGTTTCCTCACGATGTTTTCCTTCACCCTTTTGAGAGCAGTAGTGATGAAATTATTTATACAAAGTAAAGCGCCTGCCTGGGTGCGAACCCAAGACCTACAACTCGTAAGTCGGGGCCGATACCACTGGGCCACCACTGCTCAAACAATTTCTAGAACAATATTTTAAGAACCAGGGAGACAGGAGTGTGAAGGAGGCTTGTTAAGGCAATTCATTCATTTCCGGAAGTGTTGGGCTGTGAGCGGCTCCTGATATCGACAATGCGCTGCAACAGAATAGAAAACAGCAAGATGCACAAACTATTGTTTTAAAAGCCACTACAAGAAATTACAACATGCTTGTTATTCACTCTATTGATAATGACGTTGTTTTCATATTTCACACACTCTCAAAGATTCTCAAAATATTTACAGATATACAGCAGGTCGTAACACAGCCTGCCAGGGCAAGTCAGGAGTCCGCCTATTAGCTGTAACTCTTCGACAGCTGCGACACAAGTACCAGCTACTTTTGTTACCGGTTATTGGATACATTGGTGCTGAACAGGCTTTTATGGCAGCTGACTTTACTCAGGTAAGATTATTGATGTGTAAACATCTTAGCGCTCGGTCTACGGTAGGGGCTAGCTGGGAGTTCGAGCGTCAGACGCGTAAGCGTAAGACATCGAGCGTCAGATGACGTCAGCGTAAGACCCGTGTGTACGTGAGCGCGTGAACCAAACTGATGTGAGCTCACATGTTTACACATCAATTTTCGTGTGTGCCAAACCAACTCACACCGATTTTTTTTTGTACGTCGCTTGATAGAATTGGGTGAGAGGAAAGTCTCTTAGACAGAACTTATATAAGTAATTAAAAAAATAAAGCCAATTGAAATGCGTTTTTTTTTTCTTTAGGTATCCGTGGTTAAACGTATTGAACTGCGGGGTAATTGCGTTACAAATTAATAGGAATGGCTTTCTTATTAATTTCGTTATTTACGTTGTTGAGCAGACAAATTGTTCGAACATATGAAGCAATGGATTAGCAATAGGCTTCAAAATGATTCAGATTGTGATTGATAGTGTGTTACGTAATTAGGTTGCTGGTCTAAAAATAACAGCTCTATTTTGATAGGATACACATTATTTTTTGTAAGCCTGCCAAATAGCTTAGAGCAAGGTTTCAATATTGCTTTTTGAATTCCTTATAGCAATCCTCTCATTTTTAAAATGCTATTGGTTTTTCGTCACGCGATTGTAAGTTTAACGCCTTTAACGGTACTATAACAATCTGCTGACGATACAATAGTTAATTAAAAATTGTAATTTTGCACGATTATTATGTCCATGTGTAAATAGTGACCGATTCATGTCTTTCTTAAGGTTTTTTGCAGTTATCTGTCTTTCTGTCACATCATAGAATAGAACACTCTTTTTGGTAGACAAAACGTACTACAGTGTAACTGAGTTCCTATTGGAGAAAAATATTTGTTAATTAGTGACATCTTTATTTTTTTTAATGATATTGGTAATAGTAATGACATGTTAAATGATGTAATGACAATGGTATGATATTTGTAATAGTAATGACATGATATTTAATCTTATGATACTAATTTATATTTTCCTTTTAATACAAACATATATTTTTAATTAAGTCGATGATTTAAGAATTTTATAATGGTAATTTATAAATTGATATAAATAATTTCAAATGTTTGCATGCCATGCAATGTAATCTTAAGAACTATTATGTATTACCCATATTTGCAAAATTCTATTCTATTCTATTCTATTCTATTATGTACACTAACATCATCGTTTCAGCTGAAAGAAATCCACTGCACGATATAAGTCTCCCCCAAACGTCGCTACATCGGCAGGTCCAGCAGATTCCTGCGACCTTCACAAGGTCACCGGTTCACCGGTTCACCTAGTGGGAGGCCTTCCAACACTGCGTCGATTACTCATGTACGGCTATATTATTTTCCCCAGGCGTTCATCGGCTGCGCGTACGGCATCAGTAACATCGGCTACGTGATGATCTGCTTCGGCGTGTTCAACGCGTTGGCGGCTCCTGTGGCGGGAGCACTCGTCAAGGTTACTGGGAGGTTCCCTGTCATGGTCACTGCTTTGGTGAGGCATTTTTCTTAATAGATCCTTTAAAGGTAGGATAAATCAGACGTATCAAAATTACAATAAAAAATGAGTCCCTTGTTTTTCTTCCGTAAAAACATTGTCTAGATAGCAAGATGGTGCTAACTGCCCAGGCGCGTGAAGGGTTAATTTTTTAGTGCTAATATAAGTTGCACGTGACACAAGGAGATCGTTCGTCCCTGAGGAAGGGAGTAAGGACGGATCTGGAATACTGGTGTGGCTCCACGCGGCTTCATTAGTCGGTCTTTTCTTCGGCACGAGATCACTGCACTATACTCACAAAAAATGGTCACGACGACGTATGACGGCTATAAAAGTTCCAGAAGTTGTGCACGCGCGCACGTTATTATGAATATGTGATTTCAGCGGTGTCATCAAGCGAAGTAGGCTTCGTAGCAATATGGCGTCTCTCAATAATTATGGGAGGGGAAGGGGCGGATATAGGAAACGACCGAAATACTCTCATAATTACAATCTTAAACATTTTATATATTAATGTATTTGAGTACGAAGCTTTTTAGACTAACAGCGCGTTTTTTTTTTAAATTTGGCGTCTATTGCGCCCATGACGTATACTACTTTCAAATCTCATTAGACATGGAGGCTAACATAATTTAAAAGATGAGGAGGCACGAACCGATGATTTATCCCTCTATGCATTACGCAAGTGCACCCAAGGGCAACCCCCGGTTGGTGCAGGACTATTGCAGAACTTAGAAAAAATAACATTGGGCTATGGGTTTAAGTGGCTATAGTGGATTGGGTACCTTGAACTATGGAAGAACTATGTCGCCTACCTAACCAACGTTATATAATATACACGCATAAAATGGCAGGGAGTGACCTGCACACTCAACAGTGGGCCCCCGGAAAGTGGGCAAGATGTCCTGAGGTGCTTATGAGGAGTGGAGAGGTATTCCACGGCTATCAGGACAATTTCGGAAGCACGGTCAAGATCCCTACCAGCGTCTTACTAGAATACTTCCTTCCTCCGAGCACGTTTGTTCTTGAGAATGTCCACTCAAGCCGGCCAATAAAAGCAAACCAGAGGTGAGGAACAAAACTCCTCCCGGGTAATAGGGTCCAAGGGGTCGTTAGTGCCCAACAGCTCGCCACAACCTGCGTGATAGGTTTATGCATCTCTCTTGGTCTGGCTCCTCACCTTAGACTAGAACGGTTTTGGCAAAATAAACTCTACCGGCACATACCTAGAGTTTACGAGCTTGGAAGCCCCACTATGACGTCAACGTAGAGATAAGGCTATATATTACTATTATTAGGGTGCTTTCTGAAAGTTGGCAACGTCGCAAATAGCTCGCTGCTTTGATTAATTTAGCAATATTACTGAATGGAAATATTAAATATCGCTTTATGCTGTACTAAAATATTCAGTAACGTCGCAAATATGTGACGTGGCCAAGTTTCAAAATACAAGCCCTAAGCAATTACTGCATTATAATCTGACTGTAATTGTTCTGAATTGTACCTATAAATACATACATACATCAACTCACGCCTTCTTCCCATGCGGGTAGGCAGAAACTGCTCCTTTTGTTTCGTTTATGTTCATATATCTGGTCATACACGCACGCCGGTTTCTTGTACTACGCACCTGACCTTTCTGAAGAAAATTACCAATAAGGTCACTATAGAGGGGCGCCGACTCTTAAAAAGCACGTGGGTGCTCATACTCATGCCCATAGGAGGGGCGTTGGGGGGGGGGGGGGGATTAGCCTACCTCCTTGGCTTACTTAGCGTTCTTCTAAATCCTGAGAGTCGCATACCTATATATCCGTCCAGTAGAATTCATGTTATGCGAACAGGCAGGCAGTAAGGTAAGGAAGATGTTGCATTTTATGTATGTAAGTCGGAAAGATAGCTCAAACAATGTTAGATTCATAAAAAAAACTTTGTGCTGGCGACCCGAAAACTGAACTGCGAGCGAAACGAGCCCAAAAATATCAGTACCTAGAACAGGTTTTTATTGACTTTTCATACAAAAATACCAGTTACTTTGCCGACTTATGCAAAAGCTTTAGAAAATCCACGATGCAAAGCGAGGTCTAAAATTTTAGCACCCCGATTTAAAATGTAACCAACCAACGCAATCTACATAGTAACATTATTTAGAAGTCTTGCTGCGCGGCGAGTGATAATGAAACAGATATCGGTGTAAGCCGGTTGGTTGATTAGTTTTGATGTATATGCTCATGGGTGCTTCGCACTCACTATTTACCTCACGTGGGAGGTGGAGCTCCCGAGCACCCACAGAGTCGGCACTCTTGTCATTATAAGTCCTTGTAGGGCGTCCCCTCCCGGCATTTCCACTCGCATCTGCCTTGTAAATACCTACAAATATCCTAATTTTTTTTTCGTATATTGAACTACTAAGTACCTAGTTTTTTTTTGCGATATCCTCAAGATCTTTACTGAATACTGTAGTTTCAACATCTGCATTTTTGTTTCCTTTGCAGTTACTAAACCTGTGCCTGCTATCGGCCCTGCTGTCGTGGCGCCCGGCGCCTGCGCAGTGGTTTGTGTTCTACGCGCTCGCCGCCATCTGGGGCATCGCTGATGCTGTGTGGCTCGTGCAAGTTAATGGTCAGTATCTTCTTTAATGATAAATGGTCGACTTGTCGAGGCGCTGCTCAGTGAACCACTTGGTTCACTGAGCAGCGCCTCGACAAGTCGACTTTTTTCCCCAACAACTCTACTTAAAATGACCAAAGCAACCAAGAAAAATAAGGTTAAACAACGGCTACACTTCCTCCCACTAAAAGTGCACCTTACTAACATCAGGGTGTTGCACTCCAATCTCGATCCGGTCCATCACCACCTTAAGGCCGAGAAGCCGCACCTGTTTTTCCTAACGGAAACGAAGATAACGACCCCGTCGGATGCGGCGTACCTCAACTACCACGGTTACTCTCTTGAACAGAAGTTCAAGAAACAACCTTTATTTTTTCAGTGCGACGGTAACATTTTCGGACAATCTGTGACCCCGGCAGGCATCGGCTCTATCGGACCCCTTCAATGATGCTGACATCTCTTTGAGGCGCGCGTGGAACACGACGCGCCGTCGACCCGGACCTGGTCCTTACCGGACGGCGAGCTGCCCATTGCTCGCCGTCCGCAAGCCCGCGCCTACGGTGGCCGGGAGTCGGTAATTAACTCCCGACGCTCAGGGTGTCTCCTCCTGCGGCGACTAGGGGCGTGAGGGCGCAACGATTGCCGCACCCTCACGCGCTCCGCCTCCTCCTTCGCGAGCATTACTGCTTCACAGAAGGAGGTGACGGCTTCCCATTCCCTCTCGCTCCGTACCATGGCCTGAACCAGGGCCGGACGCAAGAGATCGCCGCCGCCGATCGCCGCCACGAGGACACGGCGGTGCTCCGCCCAAGCCGGGCAGACCTCCACCGTATGCTCCACCGTGTCCTCTGGTCGATCCACACAATGCCAACACCCGGGCGTTTTTCTTCCCGCCTTATCCGAAACAGGAACCTCCCGAAACAGCCATGTCCGGTGAGGACCTGCGTCAGGCGGAAGGTGAGGACGCCGTGGCGCCTCTCAAGCCACTCCTGAAAGAGGGGACTTACCGCCGCAATTGTGGCGTGCCGATCAAGAAACAAGCTGGGGTTTGTGTGTACGTCCGCGATGACATTTGTTGTCAACGTCTCCGTTGCTTTGAGAAACCGGGTTTTTCTGCCATATGGCTACTTGTGGACACTGGCGTGGAGAAATCTACCACATCGGCGTCTACCGATCGTACAGCGGTGACCAGAAGACAACAGCGCTCTTTAATTTCCTCGTGGAGTCGACTGACGTAGCCCAGCAGCGGTACCCAACAGCGAAGCTCATTTTTCTGGGGGACTTCAACGCCCATCATAAAGAGTGGTTGTTCCCGTACCGGAAAACTGACCATGCCGAGTTAGAGGCGCGCAAGTTTGCTTTAACGCTAGAACTAACCCAGATGATGAATGTGGCAACGCGGGTACCGGATGTTGACGGTCATGCACCCAATTGCTTAGACCTTCTGCTGGCAACTGATCCAGACAGTCATTCAGTATCGGTTTCAGCCCCGCTGGGAACATCTGACCACTGTCTGGTGAAATCCATATCGACCTGCTCTCCTCCAGATGAGAGTCCTAGAGGCACGAGGTGAGTATGGCGTTACGGGTCAGCGGATTGGGATGAAATGCGGCACTTCTTTGCGTCTTATCCATGGCGGCAAGTGTGCTTCTCCTCGGGTGACCCCTCGTGCTGTGCTGACGTGGTTGCGGACGTAATTCGGCAGGGGATGGAGTATTTTATTCCATCCTCCGACATCCCGCTCGGACACAAATCCCGGCCTTGATATAATGCAGAATGCGCCCACGCTGAGGCCCGAAAGGAGTCTGCCTACTAAGCCTGGGTCAAGGCCCGCGACTGCAAAGTTAGAGTGTGTAGGGTTCGCGCGAAGAAAATAGCCTTTAATTCTGCCGCCAAGCTCTGCAAACGGGTTCTGCGTGGGGCACGTTTTGACCATGTTGGACGTATTGGGGCCAAGCTAGCAGCGCACCCTCCGGGTAGTAAACAGTTCTGGTCCCTGTCTAAAGTGGTTGAAACGAATTTCTGTCGTCCTACTTTACCTCCAATGATGAAACCTGATGGCTCGCTAGCTCACTCTGCAACTGAGAAAGCAAATCTTTTTGCATCTTTCTTTGCAAGCAATTTACGTCCCGACGTTGGCTCCAAGCAACAACCTACTGTACCTCAATGTGACTCCACGATGTCGGAGATCGCAGTTCACATTAAAGAGATCCGAAGAGTATTGTGCAGTCTAGGCGTGAACAAGGCCAGCGGGCCTGACGGCATTCCAGCGAGAGTGTTGAGGCAGTGTGCGTCTGAACTGTCTCCTGTGTTGACACGCTTGTTCCGCCTCTCTCTTAAAAAGAAAACGGTGCCAAACTCCTGGAGGCTTGCGAATGTACAACCAGTGCCCAAAAAGGGCGACCGTGCAAACCCTGCCCATTACCGTCCAATCGCCATTACCTCCATTCTGTGCAAGGTTATGGAAAGGGTACTGAACAGTAAGTTGCTGACCTACCTTGAAGACAATGATCTCCTCAGTGACCGTCAATATGGCTTTCGCCGGGGACAATCAACTGGCGATCTTCTTGTGTATGTCACGCACTGCTGGGGCGAAGCCATCGAGAAACATGGCGAGGCACTTGCTGTATCGCTTGATATCTCGAAGGCCTTTGACAGGGTCTGGCATGCTGGTTTACTCAGCAAGCTTCCTGCTTATGGCATCCCGGCTGATTTTTGTAGCTGGATATCAGACTTCCTTAGCGAATGGTCGATCAGAGTAGTCGTAGACGGCTGCTCCTCCGACCTTATGGCTATTGATGCCGGAGTTCCTCAAGGGTCTGTTCTCTCTGCAGCTCTTTTCCTGCTGCACATCAATGACCTACTTCAGCCTGGTATTATTGGGTACGCAGATGACAGTACTGTTTCAGAGAGATACTTGTCTAGTGCAAAAACCAGTGGGGCCGAAGTTTGTTCCTTGTGAGAGGCCATGAGCGGACAGATTTGACCTTAAGCCTTGTCTCCCAGTGGGGTGATGACAATCTGGTCTCTTTTAGCGCCACGAAAACACAGGCGTGTCTTTTTACCGCTAAACGGAGTCAAATCAACCAATCTCCTACTTTTCGGGGTACATCTGTTCCTGTAACTGATCGGCTCGAGCTCCTAGGCATGGAGTTGACATCTGGTCTCAACTTCGGCGCCACCATCGAGTATAAAGCCCAAACTGTGGCTAAGAAGCTGGGCATCCTAAATAAGGTGAAGCGATACTTTACGCCTGGACAGCTTTTAACCCTGTACAAAGCGCAAGTCCGATCCTGCATGGAGAATGGCAGCCACATTTGGGATGGCTCATCTAAATATCAACTTGCTGCGCTTGACTCGGTGGAACGCAGAGCTAAGAGACTCATTGGCGACATAAAACTGGTGGATGCCAAGCTTCACAGCTTGGCTCATCGCCGTAAGGTTGCCTGCTTGTCGGTCTTCTACAGATTGTACTTCAGTGAGTGTGCCCAAGAACTCCACGACCTCATTCCACCGGCCCCCTCCTACCATCGGACATCTAGGCGCACTGCAAGTTACCATCCCTACCTAGTTGCTATTCCACCAATTCGCACTAAGCGCTTCCAAACATCTTTTATAATGCGCACAGCAAAAGAGTAGAATTCTCTACCTGCGCCTGTGTTTCCGACCGCATACAACCGAAATCTCTTCAAAGTGAGAGTGACAGGCAGACAGACAGACTTCTTCTGAGTAAGCTCACTCCATCGTCGACTTTGTCTCTGTCATCTCTGACTTAGACTAGAGTCAAGAGCAAAACCATCTAAAATAAAATAAAAAACAAAAAAAGATTTTATTTCTGTAAGTAGGTTTGTACAAACACTTTTACACGTCAATCATATTTTTTAAACTAGATGAGGTTACTTAAGCAACTATTCAGTGCTTTGCGATATTTAAAGAATCATCGATTACTTGGACTTTTTTTTATAGTAAGAAACAAATAGAATAGCTTTCATTTGCTCTGAATATCCTTTTAAAAAGGTCCAAATATAAGTTTTCAAAGTCGTCAGTTTTAGGGTAAGTCCACAGTTTCTTCGTCAGATTTGCCTATAGGGTAGGCCTCACACGATCATTTGGAAATCAACGGCTCTGAAGATCACTTTATTTTTGGTACGTTATCGAAATCTGAAAGTGGAATCCTGACCACGGGGCTCCTATCTGAAACTTTTCAAACCTAATTCCTGTGTTCCCCACTCATGCCGCACCAACTCAGCTATCAACTTTTCGCCCTACATAATATGCTTGCTCAAAAAACATCTGGGCTCCTTCCAATAATTAATTGTTATTATAAAACTTTTGGGCTTAGATGACAACATAACTGTTGTAAACCCTTCGACTGAGACTTTATAAATCTACTCTCTCTACTTTTTGTCTGTCTCTCCTTGCTGCGCTCTCTTGATTTTTTTTTAAAGTAACCAATGCCCGTCATTCAGCAGTACTACTCTTCCATGGATCTTTTTGGCGGCCATTAACTACCCATTAACTGCCCATTTAAAATGAGCTTAGTATCCACCTGAATACCTGATCCTCGACCCTTCCCCCTGAACTTATTTCTAACTTTTACAACTATGGGGTTTATACAAACGTCGCTAAAGTGAAGTGATGATTAACGTCTGCTTATCATATAACTTTATCGTACAGACGTTTCTTGACTTTAAGCAACAGACGATAAATGATAAATGATTTTATTTATGTAAGTAGGTTTGTACAAAAACTTTTACACGTCAATCATATTTAAAAAACTAGATGAGGTCAGCGTTTCCTATCTGACTACGCTGAGATGAAAGACCGAAACAAACTCAGAGGTCAGTCTCTTTTGAATTCCAGACATAATCTTAGTCAGATCATGTGAAGACCATGTAGATACACAGACAAGTCATTAGACAGGTCCTCTCAATCTGTGTGGTTTTAACCACACAGATTGAATGGACCTGTCTAGTCAGTATACACGCATTTGTCAGTAATCATGCGGCTCAACTCGGAACTTAAGGAGCTAAACGATTATAAATAAGCCCTTAATAGTTTATTCAATGATCCATCTTCATTTTATTTTTCCTGGTCTAATTTCAGCACTCTCAGGCATCCTGTTCCCCGGTAACGAAGAGGCCGCGTACTCCAACTTCCGCCTGTGGGAGGCCACCGGCAGTGTGCTCTCCTATGCTACCGCGCCGTACTTGTGTGTTAGGACCAGGTAACACATAAGTTGTGTAGTAAAAACGCCGGTACAGTAGATATCTGACAGAGTGGAGCCCAAGAGTAGTCCAGCATATCTATTTACTACCATTCGATACGGTTCCGTGCCGAATCGAACCTCAATAAATGTTATCGAAAGAGTCCTCTAAACGCTGTTCATAATCCGAAAATATTGACAGTTTAAAACAAATAGACGACCACTTTTCTTCCGTTGGCTTTTTGCGGCCTAGGGGGACTAGGCAAATCAGGTTACCGAAAATGTGTCATTTTCGACTCGGAAGCATGTCGAATGACTGTGAATGTGAATAGCTATGCAGAGGGCCTAGACAAAGTAACATTCCATTAGCGATGAATTTAGTAGAAAATTCTAAAAATGTATGGGGTTGACATTAGCTATAAAAATGTCACATACATAGGTCAACGAATAGAAATTAGCTAGACAATGTTAACAACATTCGATTCTATGAAACGAATCGACAGCTTTGAACGATTCTTCCATAGAGATGCGTAACCAAGTGGTAATTTTTTTACAAGCGTTATCGCTAGTTTTCGATTCGTATGATGGAAACATTAGCGAAAGCGATAGCGATTGTAGAAATAGAATCGCTCCGAAGCGAATGCCATTTGTATGCCCTCATAGGGATGTTTCCAACACAGGAATCGAAAACTACCAATAATTATACCCGGCAATGGAATGAATGAAACTAGAAAAGTAAAATAGGTATTCTAATAACCAGCTAAAACTAATTTTAATCATTTCAGTTCGTTTTTCGATTCGCTTGTTTTTTCGGCGCGTCTTTCCTCCTAATTATTATATGCTATTCGCGTGAGATTGTGTTTGCTTTTGTAGCAATACATTTATGTTAAGCACGTAGAAAATCTTCCATCCAAATCCAGATAAACTTTATTTAACCGTTTATTACAACTTCTATTTCCAGGATATACTTCCTCTTCGGATTCCTCATAGTTGGCTTCATAGGCTACAGCATCATTGAGCTGATGGAGTACAAAGTGAAGAGGGCGCATCATCTCGAGAGGAACTTCGAACTCGTGAACAAGAAGTCAGAAAATGAGTCCTTAAGGAAGATAAAGGATACTGATAGTGATTACTAGATATTAATCTTATGCTGTATAAACTTAGTAAGGGTGAAACTCAGCTGTAGCCCGCCAAATTAATTTTTTCTTTGGTTTCTTGCAAATTGCAGCTCCATGATAAATGAAATACATGTACAATGGATACACGAAAAACACATAACATTTTATAAGAAAAAAAAAAAACAAAATGTGTCTTTCGCAATTTTCAACGCTAGCTTACAGCCGTGATTTTATGTTATGTATGTTAGGTTATATTAGGTAAGTATACAAAATATGAGAAAAGAAAAAAAGATAAGAGAGATAAGGTTTGATTTTTTAAAGTTTTTTTATTCTATTTGTTGCTAATAAATGAGCGGCTCATTGAGTCCCTCTTTTGTTTTTTTATTCAAAAACTTATCCCTGTGTATATTTGTATTTTTAATAAGTATAGGTTTAACGACGTTTTTTAACTACTTTAATTAAGTACTATTTATTCAGCTCCATTCACGTTTCGCTGGACGATTTTCGTAATTTCTACACACTGAACACAATAAATGTAAATATTAATAACTAATGTTAATTTTAATATTTATTAGTCTGAACGCTGTCGTTAGCATGCGCATGATAAAAACACACTTGTCTTAATTTTATGTCTGTTTGCCACGAAAACTGAATAGACGCGGAAAGCTGAACGGATGCGTACGCATTCCATACAAAATCGTTGTTTTCTATAGACAAAAGCTGAACCGAGCTGAATAAGTGTGGTTAGTCTATAAGGGCGACTTTTACCTATAAAACACAACACTGACAGCTCTTGAACGCGGTTTAGGTGTGCTTATTGCGTTAAGTTTCATTAGACATATTCGCCTGAAGTTTATAAGTTTATAATACGTTAGTCTCTTAAGGGTCCGTGCGAGATATAAAGCAATTTTGGAGAATTTGGTTACAGACTTGTGAGAAAGCTAAAAATAATTGAAATAAATAGGTTTGTGTGATTTAAAAGTACCACTTTTCGTGGCGCAAAACCATTTGTACCAGTCACTGTACCTGTTAATAGTGTCATACCTTTTGTGCTTTTGAAAATATAGTTCATTTCGTCTTTGATTTCCTAAGGATTTTATTTTATTTTAATCAAACATAAGGTTTTATTTAAGGCGAGGGTATTCGGGCCTGTAAGCCTTTAAAACCTACCTAACCTAACCTACCTCCACCTCCCCCAACTGTAGCGCGACGTATTTATTTACGATATACCCTCGACCATATCGCGGAAAATTCATGCCACAGTATAAAACATTCGCAGTTGATCAACTGAATTTAATTTTTTCTTAAGTTTGGTTTTTTTCCTTAGGTTTACTTTTTATGGTACCTACGGTGTAGTGGACTAAAATTATTACTTAAAAACTTAAAAAAAATCCAGTGTACCTAATGCTTTCACATTTAGTGTACAAACACAGTGGGGGCAACGCGGGTGGCGGGAGCGCTCTTTTACGACACCCGCTTGCGGATTCCGCAACCAGCGCCGCTCCCACTGTGTTTGTACACTAACAGATAACGACACCAACCCGAACCGATATGTTGGCAGCTGTATCGACACAAATTCGTAACCGATATAAGTAATTATTATCAGCCCGATGATATTGGTGAATATCGATGGTCATCATGACGCTCCAAACGACCGCAGTACTACTAAGTACTTCGAAATTTCGAAATTTGGGAAAAAGATTCGTCAAGTGAAAGAATGTTCGCTACTCTCACCCCGCACTGTGTCTTCGCCGCTAGATGTTTTTTAAACCATAAAACATATAGGACAACCCCTGTTTTTCTTATTAGAAAAAATCTTGTTGGAATCTGTCAAAAAAGTGTCTTTGTTCATCTTAAACAGTCGTCTACAAACGGAAACATCGTATATTCAAATACAACGCACACTTTAATATAGCCCTACTCACTAGCATTCATAAAAAAATACAACGGTCGCAGAATGCCAAGAAATGACGCCGCTTATCGGGTTTGTTTACAAACACTCGACGTGCGAGCCGACGCGTCATATGACATGTACAATGTAGTGGGAATACCTAAGCGCGTGAGTACAATTTAGTGTTAGAAAAGTCTGGTATGCTTTTCATACCAAAAGCGTCCCAGCGGTTAAATTAAGTTTAAGTATTTTTGATTAAAAAAGGCGCATTATTTTAGTCATTTATTAAGTATATATTTTTAAATGTAAAAATACAATATACATGCTACTTCATTAAATGTCAGTGAAATCTCGATGTCAGCAATACCCAATCGAGATCTCGCATAGCAATCTGGCGAGATTTCGAGTGAGTTGGTTCGATTTGGGGTTTAGACAAGCGACTTTTCAAAAAGTATACTAATGTTTGAAAAAAATCGAGTGTTTCTTTTAACTAAAACTTGGCAGCATAAATATTTAAGGTAACTACTTTCCCCCCAAGGCCCGTTTCAACTTCAGGAGTGGTTCTCGTTGGTATCATAAATCCAATTTTGAAAATTTGGCTCATCCGAGATATTCTTTCCTTTCCTATTTTTCCTAGGGGCAAAATGTAATTAAATTTCATAACACCCCTTCGGGGTGCAAGGAACTCGAACCTCGAATGGATGACCTTAATTCGACCTTGACTCTGACTGACTAAATTGATGGCTTTATATTGCACAAGGCTGTTAACACAGCGCTTCTGAATGATTAGGCGGCTACTATCTGTAACTACTATCTGTAATGTACTATCTGTAATGATTAGGCTGTATATTGTGTCAAAAGGGTTATGTAAGTGCTGAACTAGGTTTTATAAAGGACCTTGCAGTGGAGAAACATTTTGAAATATGCGGTGTAGAAATTGAACAAATCAAATTGATTGTGGTTTGTATATACAGAACACCAAATTCTGATGTAAATATATTTTTTCAAAATTTCATTAAAATGTTACTGAAATTTCAACATAAAAAATACAAAATAATAATATGTGGTGATTTTAACATAGATTTACTAATAACTGATAAAAACAGTTCCAAATTTAAAGAATTATTACTTAATTATGGAATGCAATACTACATACATGAGCCTACTAGGCTTAAGAAGTGCAAAGACAATATAATTGGTAATGTAACAAATGCAATAGGTGAAACATATAATTGTTTCCTGTCTGATCATAATACAGCTCAAATCGTTACAATTGCTCAACAAATTAACAACAAAACTGATTTATTTTTTGTAGCTATTAATGATTTAAATAAAGGGAATGTTGCTAGGTTCATTGAGTACATAAGTTGCTTAAGCTTTAGTGAAATTTATGACATCTCAGATGCTAATGCAGCTTTTGATGGTTTTCATGATCTTTTAATGTTGATCTATAATCTTTGCTTTCCATGTATAAAAGTTAAAAGAAAATACAACATGAATAAACAAAAATGGATAACAAAAGGTATTAAAAAAAGCTGCAATACTAAGAGGTCATTGAGACATCAATATTATTCAAATAGAAATAATGAAAATATGTACAAATTTAAAACATATTCTAAATTATTAAGAAGTTGTATGAATAACCTGCAATCCCTATGTAACCAAAAGCACATTACTTATTCGCGAAACAAAATCAAAGCTACATGGGACATTGTAAAGTGCAATACAGGCACCGAGAAGTCTAGGGATTGCATAAGTAAAATCGAAGAAAACTGTATAACACTAACCTCCGGATCTGACATCGCTAATAAATTTAATAATCACTTCATTGACATTGCCGTTAATAATTCGTCTAATTTTAATAATGATAATATTGACAGGTACAACATAGAAATTCATGATAATAGTATATTTATAGAACCTACAAATGCTTCCGAAATAGAAAGTATAATAAAGTGCTTAAAAAATACTAAATCAGCAGGCTATGATAATATCACGACTGAACTTCTTAAAAGTATTTCAAAATATATATCATCACCTTTATCTTATATTATTAACCTATCCTTGGAACAAGGCTGTTTTCCTAACAGATTGAAACTTTCCTTAATTAAGCCATTACTTATGTAATGGCTTAATTAAGGAAAGTTTCAATTATGAAGGGCTCCCAATCTAACGTTGACAACTATAGACCTATAGCAATAACTCCCATACTTTCAAAAATATTTGAAAAAGTAATGTACAGGCGGTTATTAAGGTTCCTAGATAAATATAACATTCTAGTTAGTCAACAATATGGATTTAGACATAATAAATCCACTACCTTAGCAATTTATACGTTAATAAACCAAATCATGAATAATATCAATAAACGAATCCCTTCCTGTGCACTATTTTTAGATTTAAGCAAGGCGTTTGACCTCGTTGACCATGTTAGGCTATTAGATAAAATGGAAAGATACGGAATAAGGGGTCCAGCTTTAAAATGGTTTCAGTCGTATTTACGTGACAGAAAGCAGATAACAAGAATAGCAAAGTTGAACCATATGGCAAATGGTATGGATAATTTCGAATCCGAACCAAGAATTAACCATTGCGGTGTCCCTCAGGGAAGCATTCTGGGGCCGTTATTGTTCATTCTCTATATAAACGACTTACCAAAGTCAATAAAACATCAGTCTGTTCTGTTTGCTGATGACACCACAATTATTATTAAATGCAAAGATCAACAAAACTATGACAATGAAATTAATCAAACATTAAATGATATTATAAAATGGTTAGATATTAACAAACTAAAATTAAATATTGCTAAAACGAACGTACTCCATTTTAAAACATGGAAAAGTAAACCTGTCCATCTGCATGTAGCGTATAATAATATTAGCGTAAACCAGGTTAATAACACAAGGTTTCTTGGGGTAACACTTGATGAGCACTTAACATGGAAGAATCATATCGAGACACTGTAAGAAAATTAACCAATTTGTATTTGCGCTAAGAAAGGTCAAAAATGTAACGTCGAGAGAAACTTCCATAATGGTGTATCATGCCTATGTCTCTTCAGTTATTCGCTACGGCATAGTTGTGTGGGGAAACTCCTCAGAAATAGATAGAATTTTCATTGCTCAAAAAAAGTGTATCCGTGCAATTTTTAATGTGGAATGGTCTGATTCATGTAGGCCTATATTTAAGTCACAACCTTTTGACTGTACCCTGCTTATATATCTTTGAAGTTGCCAAGTTTCTGAGATCCAATCTTGCATTATTTAAACGAAGGGATAATACAAATAAAAGGAAAGCTGCACATTTAGATTTCGAGATACCTGTTCCTAAGTTGCAACTCTTCCGCAAGAGTTGTGTCTACATGGCGCCCCTGATTTATAATGCTTTGCCGAAGTCAATTACCCAACTACCCTTCAAAAAATTTTGTTCGGCACTACGGAAGTGGCTGTTGCAGGAATGTTTTTACTCAATTCACGAGTTTTTTGTAAAATGTCCCTGTAAATTTTATACTCTTGATCTGGCATCAAAATACAGGCATCAGTAATTATTTTAAGTAATGTGATACTATGTTAAACTTTTTGTTCTATTTAATGACATGGTATAAATGGCAGTGTGTGTAGTATATCTATTATAATAATTGAAATAATGTTTAAAAATTAATTAAATGTACTTACATAATGTAAATTGAAAATTAATGCACTTCAATGATTTTATCTAATTGTAAATTGATTTTGCATACCGTTAAAATAGTGAGACATGTAGCACTATAAAATTTTATGAACACCTATGTAAACATACCATGTTTCTGGCAAATAAATATTCTATTCTATTCTATTCTATTCTATTCTACTGGTTTTTGCAAAACGACCCACACTGGCAATTTTATTTATTATGTTATTAAAGAGTCGGCCCAGGATCCCAGGTGTACTTAAATTTCATTATTTTTGCCTAGGACGTCCCGTTTCCGAGATATGAGCTAAGATTTCAAAATCTGATTTCTGATAGCTATAAAAATCGCTCTTAAATTAGGACACGACTTACTTTGACTCCTGGGCCAAATCCTTACTTCGGTGATTTGAGATGCTGTCGTTGCTGCATAACCTGAAATCCACCGGTCGTTTCTTGTTTAGGCATATTGCAAATCTTAGTTGGCCGATTTTTTATTTATATAAATGTATACGTGGGTTCCATTTCATGAGAGGGGCTCGTGGCTAAGTAGTAACAGCGGCACGGTTCGAATGATGAGGTTAAGCTACGCTTGCTACGGTCGGTCCGTGGATGGATTCCATATACCCCTCCGTGCTCCGGAAAGCACGATAAGCCGTTGGTCCCAGCTGTCATTCGTGGATCTTTGACAGTTGTTACGGGTCGTCAGAAGCCCGACAACTAGTCTTACCAAATGGAATAGTGTTACCCAGTAACTGGGTTGTAGAGGTCAGATAGGCAGTCGCTCGACGTAAAATGCTGGTATTCAGCTGTATCCAGTTAAGACTGGGAGCTGACCCCAAAAATAGTTGGGGAAAAACAGGCAGACAGATGATGAAGTGGGTTCTATTTCATGCTTTTTGTCAAAAGCCTTCGAGTATTCCACAAACGCCAGATATAGCTGTAGATGGAACTCTTACCCCCTTATTAATAAACGTAGAAAAAGTCATGCCAAAATTAAACCTAAAAATGTATGATAAGTCTGAAGCTAATGCTGATCGTACCTTTATTTCGCGTTTATTAACAAGAAGGTTGAGCTTTTATTAACCTGATTTTAAGGCGTTTGTCTGGCCTTCGTTCATCTATAGGTAAACAAAAACAAAGTGGATTAATTCAGTTATATTTGAAAGGAAACCTTATCATATAAATAAAACAATAAAATAGTTTCATTAAATTGTCGCTTTTATTTCTCTTCACATAAATACTTAAAGGGTTGGATCAAACTCGACCGGCTACACAAGCTAAATCATTAACTAAGTACAAATGTTCGCAAGGAAACTAACAAAGTGACTAAAACCTTGTTATACACAATAATTATACATTAAAAATAACAATAACCAAAGTCTTGTAGATAACAAGTCGCAAATTACAAAAATTGTTATCAAATCATAAAAAAATCACGAAGATTTTCTTCAGTATGAAACTTTAACTTCGGACTTGTATATCCCATATTGTTATTTCCATACAAATACTTAACACAGAATATCTATACAAATTTACGCACTCTATATACTCAGTAAGTCACTGGTCCATTACAACGTTAGTTACGTAATAAAAGCTGTGATCAAATCTATAAAGTTCTATTAAAATAATCACTTATCAACAATAATTCGTCAAGTAATCTATAGAAAACTATTAATTATTATCATTGTATTATTATCGTCCAATTTAAAGCGTAAAACCGTATTACTTTTCTGAAAGTGTTATGATTATTATAATTATTGTAATATATTCTAATTTAAGGAAGACCATTAAAGGCACAGTTATTAAATCTACGTACCGAAATAGCACCTTAAGTTTTTGATGATATGTTGGTCATAATACGATTAAAAGGTCACTGGTGATTTACGATTCTTAACAGAGAACATTATTTATTTGGACTTGGTGAACACAACAGCTTCGCCTACAAAAAAACTGGGACCCGAATACGTCTGTAAAGTACCTTACATTGTGTAAAGACCTGTAGGAGTTCATGTAATGTGTTTTCTTTTTAATTCTCCAAAATGGAGTTTGTAGGCAAAATTGTCTAACGACATTACTGGGTATTCTAAAGATGTTTTTTGTAAAGGCAAAGTTATCAGGCTCCAAGACAGTTTTTTGTTAAATAATTTATAAAGTTTTCGCCCAAAATAGAGCAAGTTGTAGTTACAAGAACAAGTTGTATTTTAACCACATTTGAGTTATATAAAGGTGCATCCAACATCCCCAGTAACCCGCTTTACCTACTAAATAAGTATATTGTTTATTTAACCATTCTATTTTGGCAATTAAGGAGATTACCACAGGAAAACCACGCATTTTTTTTACAATATCTGTAGGAATTACCATATAGATCTATTTTAAACGACGTCTGTGATCGTAACTGGCAAAGTTGAGTTAAAAGAAAACGATAAAATTAAAATACAGCAGCAAATAATACGAGAAAATTCATAATGAGAAAAGTTGTATGAAGATAAGGCACTATTTTCAATTAAAATATCAGCTATTCACAGCAAAAACCTGTTTTCATACTGAAAATAAATTATTGCCATATAAGAACTTCTTATTTTCAGTAAATATCTCGAATTTTTAAATAAATAAAAAATGTTCAGAAATTAATGAATATCTCTCAAACCAGTTACGTCACAATAACCTGCAGCCGTTACAACATTTATTTACATAATTCTCCACATTACAGAAAAAAAATATTACAAAGAAAATATTATGCTCACTGTGAAGTTAAGTTCTTTATACAACTAACTAAACATTTTAAACTACAATATATATTGTAGAACGGTATTACTGAGCTTTCTTCAGGTGTGGTGTAAATAAATGCTATCATAAATCCACGTATACATAACTATACATCTATATAACTATTGTATTTATATACACACCGCTTATAACTTTGTGACCCTGTAGACATGTAGCCTCGATTTATTTAAGCAATATTTTTTACAAAACGGCCATTATTTACAATATATTTAAGTAAAACAGGGTCTTAGCATCGAAATAATTTCGTTGTTGACAAAATATTTTTGTATGCAACTTCGATTCGGGGCGGATATAAAATTTTGAAAGTGACCCCATATTTTATACTTCATTTATTAATTAACAAACATATTTCTTACGCAAGTATTACATTTAAAACATTTGGACGGCAACTCGTTTATTATATACAAAACAAAAATCTTATGAAACTAAAAGTAAATCTAAAGCGTCTTATAATAACTAAATGCAAAATCTATGAACAGGAAGACTGTACGAATGCAGGCAGGTGACTACAATTAAACTAGTATTATTATTATGATTGTTAAAATTGTTTTGAAATGTGTCAAATGAAAATTAGGGGCCGAGTATAAATCTTCTAAGACTCTAGCGACCCTATTAATTGGTTCAAGATGTGAATACGTCTTAGATTTATGTATCTTAATACAGCTCTTTATTTCCACAGAAAATATGAATAACATAACAAGTGAAAAAAAAAATGTAATTTAATACAAAAATTCTCATCTGCAACACGTAATTCAAGATCGAATTTTAAAACAAAGTCTTCTACATTTTCTATGTAAACAAAAAGCTGTTGTGCAGGAACGATACGCATTAAAAGTACTACTTTATGCCCGGAATCCTAACTGGGGCTCGTCGTGTTGCTCCGGGGCTCCGACTTGAGCGCGGCGCCGTTCATCCTGGGTGCTATAGCCAGGTTGCTCGAGTTAGCCTGACATTGAGAGCAGGGCTCGAGCCGCCTGGCTAGGACGGCTCGAAGTTTTAGAGCGGGTCCTAGCTTCATCTGCAGCATCCCTGTTAGATGGTCCTCTGTGAGAAGGGGGAGGCCGGAGCCGTCGATTCGCTGTTCGCGGAAATTCTGGAAAAGAGAGCTTGTGGTTATTAGGTGGTACAAAAGTTTAATGGAATGCATGAATATTATAAAAAAATATTGATTGACAGATAATCAAATTTCAGCCCAAGGTATTAAGTATCATTCGTTTTTATTTAACGGACTATTCCATAAACTAATCTTACACTCACTACAAAATTACTGAAGGCAAATAAAGCTTTAAAATAGATCTAAAAATTATGAAGTTCTCGGTCCAAATAATTTGAAGATTACAAGGTTTTAACAGTGTATTAGACATCAACGCGTTGCCGACCGAAGTGCACCTGTCTCGGGCATTCTAGCGACTACGAAATGTCTTGATATTTTATTACTTTTCATTAAAATAATTACTGAGATTTATAGTAGACAAGCTGACCCGACAGACGTTGTCCTGTCTTAACTATGAATGTAATATGTCGTTTAGTTTTAGTTTTGCCTATTGATTAAAACTAAAACTATCGACTCATTTATCAACCGATCCATCTGTGTTATACGATACTTATTTGCAGCGCGCATTCTGTCAATCGCTGACAGTTATTTCAAACAACTGACAGTTATGTAAAATCAATATTGGCGTTAAGTTTTCTTAAATTTTGTAACGTTCCGATCAAATTACTTATTTTTTTATTTCATAAGATTCTTCTCCTGACAATAAGGAACACAACAAAAAAAAAGAAAGTGAAATCGGTCCAGCCGTTCACGCGTGATGGCGTGACCAAGGGAAATAGGGATTCATTTTTATATATATTATTATATATACAGGGTTATTTTTCAAAGACCAGCCAAATTTAAGGGTGTGGTATAGACCATCAGACTGAACAATTTTCTCCTTGGGACCAATATCGTAATCGCGAAAAAAAAATCAGCGGTCCTATACATTTGGGTCGAGTAGGTATTGAAGTTTTGTATGGGACAGTTTATAAATTTTTCGCGATGATGATATTGGTCCCATGGAGAGAGTTGTTCAGTTTGATGGTCTGTACCACATCCTTAAATTTGGCTGGTCTTTGAAAACTAACCCTGTATATAGATAGATAGATGAATATGTATGTATAAAGTAGTCTTCTATATGCGTATAATTATTAATATTGTGCACGTCAAAATTAATTACGTATCTCAGATCTGTGTCAATTATTGTACTACAAATGTGTGCTACTCTATTACTCTAATTATAGTGCTTTACTAACGTATTCATATCTCATCAAGCATCTAAGTTAATGCTGCATAGCCGGATAAACTTAATTCATAACGGATGCCATGCCATAATTGTTGAGAGATATTAATCCATAAAAATGTGGTATCTTCTACTAACAATCATTTTGCGATAATTATTGTATTGTAGTAAATGGAAAGCATCAAGATGGCTTGCGGACAGGTCGCGGCGCGTCCAGCGACCTGTCATCTCCGCGGGAACGTTGACAAAAACCGCGCCGCCTACGTGACGTCCTGTGCCCCAGCGCCCCGCGCCCCCCACGCCTCACACCCGCGCGCCCGCTCGCCGCGCGTTCGACCACTTTTTACTGCGCGACATTTGCCCGGAGTTCGATCCGTGTCATCCGACTTATTTCTTTTTTAAATTGCGCCGGCGTTCGATTATTTTATTTTTAAATTTTATCAGGCTTCGACCGGCCGTCAAGCGGTAAAAAGCAATAGCGTATAAAAAGTCTATGAATAATTAAAGTGAGATAGCTACTGGCTAGATGATGGGAACGTAGCGGCGACAGGTCGGCGGCTCGGCTGAGGGACAGGTCAATTTGCGGCGCTCGTTTTGTTCCTTTTGAGATTGCTATTAGCGTTATCCCGGGCTTGGGAGCAAATTTACTTTTATGCAAATGTGAAGCCATTCCGCCGGCGAGCGAGATTAGAAAACTTCACGTTCTAATGTATTGAAATTAAATAAAGTGGAACGAAAGACGGAGCATTGGGACGTTCGGTGCGAGTGGTTTGAGGGCATATTTATGTTTAATGGGGTTTATGGAGCCACGGAATCGGAGCAGGACCCTAATGTGTGCCCCGGGGTCACGAGTGACCCCAACCGTTCAAATGAAGCGGAATGATATTCGAGAAAATTGTTTAATTGTGGCTCAAATTACTGGTTCGGGGAAGCGAGTCAGACCTGTTTCGGCTTTGACCTTTTTATCTGGACGGTTCAAAGTCAAAGGGAGAGTCTATGGTGGTTTTTTGTTGAAATATATTACCATGGGCGATGTAGGTCTGAAATTATATGGGTAGGATGTAATGTATTGATAAAACTACGTGTTGTAAAGAAAGAAGATTGGTATTTAATATCGGGATTTATATTAAAAAGTAAATGTTTTTTAGATTCGGTCATGCAGATAGATACTACAACATGCTTTTACTGCTTTAGTAACTAAATTAGTACATAAGGAAGTGTACATTATAATGTCAATTAGATAAGCATAGGTTTGTTCGACATAATTAGATTTAAATTCATACAATAGTATGTCCTGACACTACGTCGTATTAATGCAATGGTTAAAATAAAATAAAGGGGAGGACTTAATTTTATTTACTTACAATAATAATTATCTTTAAATTAAACTATTCATTTATTACAAAAATCTAAGAAATATACAAAATTGCCCTTGAAAAACCACGAATTTTTTAAATTCTGTTGTTTATAATTTTTTCTAAAGAGGATACTTTGTCTCAATTAGAAATCGTTTCAAAATCGAAACACACAATTCATCCTACCCTTTCCATAAAATATCATAAGTTAATATCGCATTTTGAAGAGGACAGCTGGTTTCGATATAAATTGGTTATTATCACGTAAGGCTGCGCCTGCGCTTGTTTTGTGCGCACTGTGGGAGCCTGTGGGTAACTAACGTCGAGCCTACGTTATTACGCGCCCTGTGCACTTAACAGGTTGCGCAGGGTTGCTGGGTACAGGGTACAGACTCAAATGGCGTAGGTATTTGTGGCGCCAAATGATGGTAGACAAAGTTTGATGAATGTGTTTTTTGGTATTTGGGAATCGTAAGTGATTTTGTTTTTGGGCTAGTTATCATTTTCTAAAGTTGTAACATTTAATTTGTGACCTAAGGTTTTCTGGGACAAGGTAATCTGAAAAATAAAGTTTAGTCAACGGCGTAAATAGATCAAAAATATATAAATATACACTGCATCCAACTCCAAAAGGATATTGGAACTTTATTTAAAGTGCACTTTTATAGCAACATTCCCTTCCATCTCCATATAATTACAACCAGTTACGGACAAAAACAAACGCGTATACTTAGCAGCCCTATTTTGCAGATACTGCGTATCGCCCGCGGCCATGAACCGCAGCGCGCGCGCAGCAGCCGCGTCCCGAACAGGTTGCAGGGGAGCAAAAAAGGTTAAAGTATGTTCCCCTGAGGTCGAGAGGGGGGCGCTGGGCAGAGGGAGCGGAGGGGCTAATGACAGGGGCGGCGCGGCGCCCGCGGCCGCTACCGCGCGCAAATTGATGCCTGCGCCCTCTGCCAAACCTTTGCTCCCGGCTAGTGATGCACCGCCACGATAAATTGTGACAAGCACGTTCTCGCCAGAATTATACCGACGTTAATCGACCGGGCGATCCGAGCGCGAGTTATTGAAGTGCTGTTTGTTGCTCAGTTATTTTTACAAGTGTATACCTATTTTATGGTAAATAGCAATCAGTGACTAATTTATAGGAAAAATAAAAGGTACTCTTAAAACTGAAATAAACATAAAATAACTCGGTGAGCATAAATGTATTTAGCCGAAGCTCATATCCTAAACGTATAATTAAACCCTATTAAATTAGACCGCAAATCACAGGTAGCGCACATCAGTAATTCAATCAGCACATGATAATTAAGTTCACAAAAAGGTTGCAACAATTAAACAAACGTTACGAAGAACAATACGTAACACGCAATTGTAAAATGTAATAACACATTATCGACATCGGGTATCGAACGATAACATCACTATTCGGAGGCCGGGCTATAAAGATTGCTATTAAGTTTAAAGCATGGAACGCACAGGCTTTGGTTAGGGCTGGCACACATGGTTAGAGACTAAATATAGCGTGTAGTAAAGGGTGTTGAGAAAACAATAGGAGGGCGGAATTAGACTGAAAAGTGATGGGTTTGGGAGCTATGTGAAAGGATTGTAAAATATATGTTTGACAGGGTAGAAGTGCCTCTTCTGAAGTCTGAGTTTAAAACAGAGAATTGAAATATCATTACTAGAAGATTTGGTTTTACAAAGAATTAAGTATACCAACGGTTCTTGACACTTCAGTGTTATCGAAATAAAAATTATACCGTGCCACCTGATGTTTAGAAGCATGAAATGAATAGAACCAGAAAATCTCCAGCTAAATAGTAAGTCTGCCTTTGTACTTCATGTATAGCCATTAAAATATATCGGTTTAGTCAAACAATACTTAAAAAATATGGTACTTTATTGTGGAAAAAAATGAAGATCAACGCAACGAGGATGAAGTTTCTATGACATAACATTTTCCCGAAGGGTTGGGCCACAGTTCGCCAGTTCCTATTACACAATTA
Organism: Griposia aprilina; assembly: GCA_916610205.1. Lineage (NCBI taxonomy): Eukaryota > Metazoa > Arthropoda > Insecta > Lepidoptera > Noctuidae > Griposia > Griposia aprilina. Next base: position 17,376,486 of record OU744294.1, read on the forward strand.
AAAAGAATCGAAAGCTTTTATCAAGTACAATAACTGGTAACCCTGTGTGTCTTTTAGTGGTGAGTGACGGTGCGCGGGTGAGCTCTACCAACTCCACCGTAATTATAATCTGAGACCATCGCCATTTCTCAAGCAAGCCTTTTATTTTTAGAGTTCCGCACTTAAATGCTGTGTGACTCAATATTTGTAGGGCAATTCTGTTTCGGGATTCGAAAAGATCGAGCTTGGGACTGAGAGAGGTTGAGATAAAGATAAAGATGCTTAATTGCTTGAGATAGAATTCGATTGTGAAAAAGATTTCGATGTAGATAGTGACACAGAAGAGTAGAGGATAGCAGGTGCAAATTGAGAACTTTGAGGAGAACTATTATTCCGTTTAAATTTTAAATGAGAGAGTGAAATAATCTCTTCTCAAGAGCTGTCTTGATTACAACAGAATTCAGAGTGTTTTCAACTCTGTTAACTAATATTAACATTGTTAATTGAATTTAAATACCGTGATCATATTCATTACTAACATCATCCACAGCCTGTTTCAATCTCTTCACTCTTCACTCTTTTACGAAACTTCACTGTTTTGGTATACCTATGTTGAAGACATTGCTTCCTACTCCTTATATAATATATGGTCTTCAACAAATTTAATAGTTGTGGTAAATGTTGTAATTGTAATTAATGCTTTAACTTTTTCTATCAGGACGAGGCTTATAAAGTCAATAACAAAGTGAGAGTCTAGTCTATACTTTATCTGGACCATTTAGCTCAATGTTAGATTAAGATTGTTTTGCTATCTAGATCTGTGTTGCGAAATAAAAATATTTAGGTTGCATATAATTCAGATGTCTAGATTAAATAATTACGGTGCGTTTTTCTTATTTCATGTTGCATTCATCTTTTATAATTTTTGATCGAACGTTTTCATCATAATCATCACCTTTCTTATTTTGTCTGTCGCAGTCTACAGCTCGACAAACTGGAAGAAGGTATTTGAAATTTTACACCTCTTAACTCAAATCCTTTCTTGTTGTCTAGGATTTCTAATAAAAACTCTTAGTAGACCATCTAGATATTTATTTTTATAACAAAACATATGAAATTAATCACGTAACACAACAATAGTTTCCCAAAGTAAGAGGTAAGAGGTCAGGGCGTTGGGCGAGCGCCATTTTTTTTTATCAATTGTCGTTTTGTACAATTTGTAACTTTCTAAACTTTTACTCTGTAATGGTGTCCATTAGTACTTCGGCACTTATGTTATTAATTTTTTACGTCTTTAGTATAAAAAGTCGTTTAATTGCGTGAAGGTATGCCACCGCGTGAACTATTACTTTGTTAATAATTGCCTTTGCTTCGTTGCTGTTTTTTTTCTTTTTGTATTTTTAATGGTATCTTATTATGATCTTTTGAGGGTACAGCAGAGGTGTGCTAAGTGTCATTAGTTTGAAGTCCTATATTTCTATGGGATTTATTAAAACTTTGTGGATAGAATTAATATTTTAAGACGTTCAAGAGTAACTTTAGAGATACAGGTTTCTTGAAATATACCATATTTGGAAATATGCTCTTGTTTGGCGTCTATGAATGTAAAATGCTGTTTTATTATACAATTGCAAAAGTAACATTCTACGGTATTTGTAAATTATTACTCTTCTACGTGTTATGAATGAAAATAATGCTTGTTTTGCGTGAGTAAATTCGTATGAAACTCTTTGAAAGTTTTTTTTGTATTTTGAATAAGTTAACTTTTGGTTTCTCGGAGTTTAAATGCCTATAAGAGTTCGTACAGATATTGTACGTCATATGAAATAGACATTCACAATTCTTAAAAAAAAAAAAATGTTTAGACAAACAGCAAGTCTACAAAATACCTATAAACAAGTTTTATAAATAGCATCAGTCCAAATTGTTGTTTTACAACAACAACATTACCTCACTCATTCTGTTACTAGAAAGCTTATCATTGTTGGCATCGGCGCGCGCGCAAAAAGCTCCTACATAATAATTGGAAAATAGCCTAACGCTGATCTGTGGGTGTGGCGACCGGCCGAGCTAGCGGCGCGAGATAGACTGACTCAGGGCCACAGGAGGGACAGAGATAGGGACGAGTGCGCGCGCAGATGGGTGGGGCTAACACACCCGAGTGTTGCCGACCATTCCCGATCACAGCCGAATAGACAACGCCCAGTCGCTAATGTTAGCGTACTACCGTCTAGTTTACTTGAGCTGTTGTTTTTCACTATTGTTACGTGTTGACAGGTCTGGTTATGCTGGTATTTTGAACAATGCGAACTATGTTTGAGCAATGTAGTGCCATTATATAGGTATTATCGGGCTAATACAAGTCTGGTTAATAGATTGTTTCGAACAAGCATGTGTTGTGATATCCCTTATTAAATAAATTACTCGTGTGTTATACTAATAGCATTTCTATTGTTAATTTGTTAAGTTATCTTAGCTGCTAGATAACTTGATTGGTAGTTGAGAAATTGTTTTGTTTTAGCTATTTTCAAAGTGATTTTACAGTTTTCCAAATTATATATGAATTTATCTACTTGCGTAACAAGACAGTGAATATTTTCCTATATTTAGCTTTTAAGTTAATTGAAGACACAAAAATGGTATGGTGATATTTATTTGGCGTCATGGTTGATATACTTAAGTTAAAAAAATATTTCAGCAAAAGCAGCTGCAAACAATATAATGTAGTAAGTCATAATATTCACAAAATAATGTAGTAACTCATAATATTCACAAAATAATGTAGTAAGTCATAATATTCACAAAATAATGTAGTAACTCATAATATTCACAAAATAATGTAGTAAGTCATAATATTCACAAAATAATGTACTAAGTCATAATATTCACAAAATAATGTAGTAAGTCATAATATTCACAAAATAATGTAGTAAATCATAATATTTCCATTTCCCTAACTAACTGGGCACTGTCCACAACGGCTAATGAACAACGTTCGTAAAACATAATTGATTTACCCGTTGCAGCTTAAATGAAACAAGCTGGAGGTTAAGATAGGTTATTTAATAGTTAAACTTAATTATTGAATCTGAGGGGCTTCGTTAAGTAACTGTTGAAAGCTCTTGTTACTACACTTAATTGTTTATTTGAATTTTAATATTTTTTCACTATTACGAGTATCATATATTTTTCTTTTTTCTATTATTTTGAAATCATCATTTGCATTTATTTAGTTAGTTTAAGAGTTTTATATTTCTTCAAAGATGGTGTTTTTTGCAACTCTAGTAGATTGCTGAAGACTTCAAACGTGACATGCCTTTTAGACAGTCAATAAAAGTATTGTTAAACCAACACAGGTAAGCACACTAAGCACATAAGTGGTATTTTGGGTACCAACATGTTTAAATAATCTATTTTATTATTGACTCTTAAATATTGACTCTGTTATAAATCTGTATTTATTTTTATTGCTTTTATAACACAGATTTCCGTATATTACTATAAAGCAAACTACACACTGGGGAGTTCATAATTCCATACCAAAAAACAGAATCTCCATTTTTTTGAAGTCGGTTACAAAAACAACGTTATTCCACATCACGTCCATAGTAGACCCCTTCATAAAGGAGGCGGCGCGACTCCCGTTAAGTAAACAGACTTGTGCTTGCGCAGCCCGTTATTCACCCACACCGAGTTATTATAAGTTATTGCATTGTTATACCTGCTTTATTATGCACAACTAAGTGATTCCATGTTGTTACTGATTATCGTGAAGCGTGGAGAAAGTTGGAGGGGATTTAAGTAAATAATTTAGCGTTCTAAGTAAGCACAAGCAGATCATAAGTTTTTCATTAGTATTTGTACATTACTAGAAATAAATAGGTGTTTCCAAATTATTCTGAAATTTAAGGTTTCAGAATTATTTAGAAACACTTATTTCTTTTAGATCAATGATAACTAGAATTCCTTTTAAATGTTTTTTGAATTCAACCGAATGATAGCCATTTCCGTACGAATTTTACCCAAAAACAACTACAAAACCAAATAACAGAAAATAACAGTAGGTATTAGCTACAAACCTCAACCAACCTTAATTCAAAGCACATTTTATTCCTCTATTTAAATCAAAAGCAGCACTTTCGAAACGTGAATCGATACTCACGATTAAATCGTATTATTAACAATCGAGTAAATAGTTCTCGGTATCTGCAGAACGGTGTTCCGGTGAAACAATCTACTTGTATCATCGGTTGCTAGATTCTATCGGCTCGTGCCACTTGTGTAGATAGTGATGTCAATGATTTATTGCTGGTTGTTTAGTCGATGTTTGGGCGAAGGTGTATCGCCTATCGATAGATTTTGACTTTAAACTTACAAGTTAGATAAGGAATAAGGAAGTCGTGTTTTGTGGTAATGCGTACTCGAAATACACATTGTTATGACTATAGGTAACGTTCGACTGAGTTTATAATAAATACTAGTAATTTGAAAATATTTGATAGAACTTCCAAAAAATGACACAAAAGTACGATTAAGCGTTCATTTGCAAGGTGGGTGATGCTAATGTTAAGCTTTTTTTCCATATACTCGTAGCTAGTTTACGAACGACTATCTTTAGTAGTTCAGAACTTCAGACTAAAAGATGATAACAGTATTACAAAAAAATCGCGTTAAAGTTAACATAAATAAATAATTCAACAACTTTATCGACAAATATAAGCACATCCCTCTGTTGGCACGAGTAGCGGTCGCGTGCCGGCGCGCCCTCTTGTGGCCGATTGAAGAAAGTGCGCCGACACTCGACGCGGGACGTACTGCGGATTGCTATCTATGCGTTTTACTTTAATCGAGCTCTTTAGCCTTTAAGTAGTCGTAAGCCGGTGGAAAAACTACTGAATTAAGTCTAGTAGAATTAGAGGAAAAAAACTACTGAATTAAGTGAAGCAGGTTTTTAAGAAAATCGATTGAAAGTAGTGTTTGTGAGATGTCTTCGAAGAGAATGATTTGCGAGGCATGTTTGGGTTAGAAAAAAGACGATGTAATTGGCATGACATAATAGGTAATAAATGTTTAATTATGGAAAGTGACACGTCAGAATGCTTCAGTAGTAGCGCGTAGACGGGATGATGACTTCAGAGAACGATTTAAGAACATTAAAACAGGTGCACTAAATTACGTTTTATGCTTTTGAACACAGTTGAGTTTCCTTTAGAGATTGACAGCCACTCTTGAACATGAAAACTTTGAATTTGTGGATGTTTCTAAATTAATATTCTAAGTTTGTTATTTCATACCAAAATTATTTTCAGCTTGTTGAAAGGTAAACTTTGTGATTGAATTTGTAACTTTTAAGTGTTTTAAGTAACTACAAGTTACACATACACCCAATCAAGAAATACCCAAACAGGAGTTCCATTTTCAGGCAAGTTCTCAAAGTGGCCTTATTGCTAGCATGTACTGGTAAGTGGGTTTAATGTAGAATTAGCTAACACGCTCCGCTTCGCAAGGAACCCTTGTTGTGTGCCTGGGATCCGATAGTTGCATTAGCGGCCTTGTTTATAGCTGGCTAATGATATGTAGGCTTGCTTTCGGTACCGTTAGAGGTGAAGATGAGATGGTAGGTTGGTTTTTGATCTAGAATTTAATAAAGTGTTCGTTTAAAAAAGAATTGTTTAGTTTACCAATCGCAGGTTTAGTAATGACTACCGTCTTTTCGTTTCTGGCAGTTTAATGAAGTTTCTAATGAGTATGGCAGATGTTAGCTGTAGATATTGGTTGACCGGAATTATAAATCTTAGTTTAATTTTTCAGAAATCAGAATCACAACTAATAAACACAATAGATTTGGCATAAATACCACAAAAACATCATATGGGTTTTTTTTTTATGGGAAATTATGCAAACGTCTCTGGCTTTATAGATTACACAACACTCAACTTTAATATGTATTTAGATGCATAAAAATATATCCCATGTCGTTACCCCGTTTCCCATCTTTTAAGCCTCCAATTTTATTACAGGCTCGGTCTATTACTAGCACATAACTGATCGGTGTAGGTACCAGCTAGATATCGTATTATAACTGGTATAGTTATTAGCCGCGTGGCTTTCATCTGCAACTAGACCGGTGGCAGAATTCATGGGCCTTATACGGAGCACGCGGATATGTCGGCTGCAGGTGACCATAGTGAACGAGTTCATTGTAAATTGTATTGATAGAGAAGATTTTGATTTGGAATTCTTGATTTTAGGTTACTGTTTAAAGTGACTGAAGTCTATCTATTGAATTGGAGACCAGCTCCACTTAGGTTCTTCTAGTTGTAGACGAAATTTTAGCTTTAACTGCCTAAAAATTCCCATATACGGCCCAAATGGATGCTTTTGGGGAGAAATTAAATTCTCAAAATTTAATCTTAGCATTTTGTACGGAATACAAGTAGTTGTTTTTATCCATTTGAAATAAAAAATCTCCATTGGGAAAATTCGGGTCTAAATTGAAGGCGAATTTATTTACTTTTTTAAGACCCATCTTTCATTCCAGGTAGTTGAAACTGGAAATGAATATGATATGTTATTAAGTAGGGTTCCTTAATTTCGAAGATATTTACCGATCTGTGGCTCCAGGGCTGACAACTGACAATCGATACAGTTTACCCATAAAATAACAGAGTCTCTGCTCACAATTCCCAAGTCTGGTCCCCCTACAAATTACAAGTCCATATCTCGGGGCGGTGTGCGACAACGACAAGATAGCTCATACGTTTGTTTGTACCATTGAATATACATGAGGCTTGCTTTATTTGCGGAGCTACGCTGTCTTACTACGCATTAGTGTTGCTTCGCGCATTGTATATTGTAAGCGAATTGTTTCGGGAGTGAATTTGTACAGAGATTGCAGTGGGATTAAGGTAATGAGATGGCGATCGGCTTAATTTTTTATAACATATATTATTAGAATTTTGGCTCTGTGGATTTGCCTTTAGTTTTTCCCTGGTATAACAAGATTTCGGTCACAGTAACTTTTAATTGTTGTCATTTTACCCATTCGTTATAATATTTTATCTGGTCTAGAAAACTATAAAATATCTACAACAAAAAATATTCATGAATAAAGTCACACCTCTTACCATAACTGCGTACCTTTTCACCTCAGACTAGTGGGGGGATATTACAAATCACCTTTTACGGGTTAAACAGTCGATAAATCTGCTCAATACACCCACAGAGCGATACTATCGCACCTCTAGTGGCTTTGTGGTGTCTCAGGCTCTAAACGAACTTGCCTTTGGCCACTTAGATTTGAGAACGATAATTATAACATTTTCAAATTCAAAAGTGCGTTCTGAATTCTGGTTTAGTAGTAACGTCATGCTTGTTATGATTCATTCTTTATTTAAATGGCAGTCTGTGTGGCCAGTTATAAATAGGAGTTTGGTAGGTAACTTTTTTTAGACACTGGTATTGTAAGTACTTATTTTATTTTTGTTGTCTGTTTGAAATAAGAAGATAGGTTTCTTTATTTACAAATTAGTTACATAACAAAATGTGTCTGGATGATTTATCATATACGTATGAATTTGCTCAAAAAGAATGAAATAAACATGAAAGTCCCTACCATTATTATTAATTTTATTTTACACAGTAAGTTGTTAACTTTAATAACAGTTCTTAAATAAAATAGGCTCAGTTTTCAGTACAGGATCCTACTAAATTACAAGAAGCCCTGCATCGATAAATGGTGGCATTAACTCGGGTGCCAGTGTTGAAATTATAGCGAGTTAACGAACTACTAACTGTACCTCGTAAAAATAACCAATAAGCTCGTAACCCAAGTAATGACACGTCTACAGTTCAGCTCATTATTATTATAACTAATAAATCTTTTCAATCAATGGGGCATTCATAGTGGAAACATAGTTTGCTCGTATTTCTCGAGGTTTTCATGTGAAGCTTTTCTTTTATTGCCATATCGCCTGAAAGAGTTCTTCTCCAGGCCTACAGATATGTTTTAAATCTTATAAAACCGGGTGTTAGAAGAAAATAGCATTTACGATTTGTGAAAAAATAACTTAATGATGTTAATAGTTCATGGACTTTAAGGAACTCCCTTCACAAACACATTACACACACACACACACACACATATCTCACACACCCGCACACACACACACACACACACATTTGATTTTTGCTAATTCAGACTGCGATAAATATGAATGAAAGCCTAAAAAATACCTACTTATTTTATTTACATTCATAACTTTCGTCAGACGTTCAACAGACCACACTAAGATAACCGTGGCGTCGCGCGCGCACCCAGTAATTTGTATTACATGTAAAAAGCCGCGCTCCGCGGGCGCAAGTAAATAATGACATCTATAACGCGTCGGGAGCAACAATCATGTAGGTTTCCTTCTACAGAGCCATCGACATCCGGCCGGTAAACGGACCGGTCAGGGTTGCCACGTAAATACGGCTATTAGACTAGTGTTGCCATAGGAAAAGTTTTTTGAAGCCAATAGAGGTGAAGAGAGTGAAATATTTCAGTGGGTATTTTTTTAAAGATATTTGGGACGAAAGAGCTTTAGGCGTTTTATATAAGTTGGATTTAGGTTGATGTTAATGTTTATCGTAATAAAACTGTATAAAATCTTAGAATTTCGCAATATCTACCAGTGTGCTATCTGTAAGAGTTAAACCAACTAACTAAGCCTCATATCATCTATATTTTCCAATATTCCTCTACCACAATACATTACCGTTGCTTCTTCATCAAGTCATAAATCTGATAGTCCAGGAGCCCAACCCTGCGACCGATCGGATCGCAACGATCTCTCTTTAATTATATTGTTACGGCGGCCGACCGGGAGGTCGTGAGGTTATACCAAATAGATTATCTTTAGATGAGGCCGGCTGCCGCTGGTGAATAGTCCCCTTTCATATCTGTTCCATCGGATTCTTTTTCTACCCGCGGGTCATTATCGATACTGAGTGGATCACAAGACACTCTGATTGCTTTTTGTAATTTGGACCATTGAATGTTTGAATTATTTTTGAGAATTCTTTTTGTGGTGTTGGCACGATACTCTCTGGTCAGTGATCGATATTTTTTTTCGTCGTGAATGTTGCTTGATTGTCTGTGCTCCACTTTTAAAGTTTGTGTTAGTTATACGGTTGATATTTAACAATTGTATATTTTTTTGAAGATATCTTTGCCATGATCTTTAAGCGGTTAGATTGAAAAACTGAAATGGTTTTAAATGAACGAGCAATATTTGACTTGTTTGATCATCTTAGTTACTAAAGCGACCATACCTATACCTACTCATAAGTTTACGAATATAACACTTTTTGCCAATCATGATTGTTATACAAATAATTTGCATTGCTTATATAGCGAAGCTTTATGAGCTTAAATACATTCGTTGATGTAGACCATAAATTAAGACAACATAGCACGGTTAATAATAGGACAAATTTCAACAAAAATCTGCTACCAACAGATGTTCTATAAGATTACACAAATGTCAAACGACAGCAGTATTTTATTACGAAACATGTTATTCTTGTGGTTGACATTACAAAAAGAATATAACACAAAGGTAAATAAATTACCTCTGATTAATATCGACGCAAATAATACATGCTAGAAATCTGTGTTTGCGTAAGAGCGGATGTTGGACCAAATATTAAGCCCAATGGATGGCACAAAAGATTGCAGCCAATGTTGGTTGTTCGTTGATCTAATTTACCATTTGCCAAATTGCTTACATATTCTAAAGAAATTATTCATTGGTGGCACCACACCATTAGTGAAATCTAACGACTTTACGTCATAGGCGTAGCACATAACACATACATTCACACGTGAAAATCATTACCCTCCTTTTGACCAACAAAAAATATATTTTTTGTGACAGTAAATAACTTGGGCAGTTGGGCTAATGGCATCGCATATTTTATATCGCGGTTATAAAAAGAGTATGACCGCACATTCCATGGTTTGCATAGCTGTTACAAAATCGCTGCGCAGACGCACCTGCTGTATGATTAAGAGTGGCGACACGCACGCGACGGCGATGTAAAAACGAACTAATTTGGGCTTGTGTCGTTTTGATGATTTAGTTTTTGGTAGTGTGGGTTTGAGAGTTCCACTTTATAATGTCGGTTAAAAAGATGATGTGATTAGGCGCACGATTATTTTGAAAGCTTCCTATTGAAACGGTTTCCACTTTTGAAAGACTTTTATCGATGATATTCTTTTCTTAGTATTTTTTGGCGATGTTTTGTAAGTTATAAAATTATGTCCCAAGTCTTAAAAAAATTAAACTCATTTACTTACAATGTAAGTACCTATTGTGATCGGCATCAGTTGTTTTAAGGCGTGGTCGTAAAAAAAGATGAGTTCGCTCCGCTAGCCTTTTGCCATGCTTAAAGAGTAATCCATTATTCAAATACATCATATTGCCACGAGCCAAAATAACTCATATCTAAACGTATTGATTTACAATTAATAGCCGCGAGGCCTAGACAATGCGACCTCGCGTGTTTCATTTGACATTTAGCCCGAGCGACCTTTCGGCTTCTTTCGGACAACTTCGGGTACACCTACGGACAAAATTACTATTCAAAGTAGGTGGTATGTTGAACCATTTGTGGGTTTTTTTTTTTAGATTGGCGGTACAGTCGTGAGGACAAGCTTTTGTGAACTTAAATATTATAGAATAGAATTGAAAACTTTTATTTCAGACAGTAGTTCATAGCGTTAGCAACAATTTTACTTAACTTTTAGTGCTAGTAGGTTACAGACACAGATCAACATACTACAATTAAAATTCAGCGTGGAGCTGCATCTACCTCCGCAACGTCGGGGAATCCCACCGAACTGCGAATACACTGAGAATACTGTTACTGAATCTTGTTGCTGTTATTATGCTTTGTAAACAAAAAAAAAACACGAAATAAACTGGACAAGTGAGTTACCAAATTCAATCAATCGACGCCGCTTATCAATTAAAAGCAAATTAATTACTTGTTTGTGATTAGATATCTCAAAGACAAATTACCGACGCAGAAGTAAATAACTTATTAAATCTTTATTCATGACCCCAGGACATTTGCAGTTTCAGAAATCTAAACTTTTAATTTGTCACTAAATAATGCACGAACCTTTAAGTCCAATACACTCAAAGGATTACTTTACCTATCACGATTGGCCTTAGTATGAATAAATAACAAGTTTCATATCGGTGTAAAACATAACTTTTCGCAAGTACCACAATGTACCGGCCGTCCCACACCAACCCCACGTGTCGCACAAACTAGATCTTCAATTGTTGCCTGCACCAGTTTTTGCTGAGAGAAATCCTTGTATTTATTGGCCAGAGGGCTTATGATAAACTCTTTGTACTGTTCAGATTAGGTGCTAATGATGTGCGAAGTTGTTCTACATTATGTAGATATTGATGAATAGAAATATAATTATAGTGTTTATTATTTTTAACGAGTGCAGAGCCTACTTAGAAAACCTAACTGGTCTGATTGCAAGACTTCTAGACTGCCAAGAAATAAAAAAAGAAATGACTGAAAAGAAATGATCATCATCATTTTTCTGCCCTTGTTGTCTTCTTTTGCACGCCTCATAAGCGAAGCGCGTGAGGTAGTACTCTACTCTCGCCTTACAAAGAACAAGTAATTCCTTGGGCTAAAAATGTCTTTAGTTCCTTCATATCGCACTTGTAGAATAATATTCACACACAAACGTCAAGAAAAAACACTAGTTTCAACACTCATGTTATTTTCAAAAGACATTTTGCTATTTAAAATAACAAAAAAAAAAAAAACTGTTTAAAAATATATATTCTGTGGATGGACGTCCTTCTGTCTGTATGTTTGGATCCTGGCGTGGTTACGATAACTCCCGAAAAACTTAACCAATCGAGTCCATTTTTTTTTTAAACGCTTCAGTGTTATCGAAAACTAAGTCCTTTCGAAAATCACGGTCTCATTCAAATGTAGTTTAAATGTAATTAGTAATATAAAAATACGACTGCATATTTCGTTCATTTTATATGTTTTATAGAATTGAATGAGATTATGAGGCGTGCAGTTTTGGGTTTTTCAAAAAAAAAAAATGTTTCCTTGTCTTGTTTTTGTTACTTGGAGTCGGGACCTACAACACATTTTCTTCTTCTATTCTCCGCTGTCAACCATCATGCGATAGAAAGAAAAAAAAAATAAGTAAAAAAAGATAGAGACAGAGGGAGGGGAGTGAGGGGGGGGGGGAGGGGGGGGAGAGAGGGAGAGAGTGGAGAGAGAGACAAAGGTAGAGGATAGTAAGAAAAGGAAGTGAATGATAATTCACTTCCTTTTCTTTTATATTATTCCTCACACAATCCATCCATCCTTTCTTTGGCCTTCCAAAATTAAGAAATTACTGAAATGAAATGAAGAAAAGTAAGCTTATTTTTCTTGTTTTTCCTCAGCTGCACCCCTTTTGCTTAAGGTGACAGTAGAAGTCGTTCAGATCAATGACTTTTAATATTTTCCTAAAAATATAATGGATTTTAATTAAATTATCTAGCTTTTAACAATGTTTGAAAAATCTTTTGCTGCTATCTTACTAAATGTTTCATAAAGATAATGAAGTGATCTAATTTAATCACTAGTGATAATTAGAGAGTTATTTAAATAAAATCACTAAATGTTTTATTCCGTTATTATAGTTCCCTATTGTAGCAAGACAGTTTTTCAAAATGTGAGTAGCGAATTATTTCGCTTATAAATAAATAATCAATTTATACGAATTACGTACGCCACTAAAATATTTAAATATGTATATTAAATTCTGATTCCCGTCTGCTAATCATAATTAATAATAATAATTATTCTCGTGTAAAAGTCGCTTGAAGCCGTAGGCGTGGTTAATGTTTTTGACATCTTTGCATTATAATCTTATGTAAGCTGCTCAATCGGTGGATTAGTACGTATACCTTTGTTTGTATACCTAAGTAGAGTTTGTTTATATATAACGTTTCGTTTGTTACATTACTGCATAACAACTACTTCGTTCTCAAAAAAGTTCTCGGGATTTTCAGTTTTCCAGTTTGAGTTTTCAATTACGATTCCAATCTTTACTTCTGTTCAATTTTTAACTGATTCTGACTATACTTTTTCAGATTAAAATATGAAAGTTACATGAAAAAGAAAGTCGCAAAAGTTGACCATGCTATACTACTACTACTTGTATTTAAAAATATGTAATCGCACAAAATTAAATTCAATGTAGTGTGACTAAATCTAGTCTCACATTATCAATCGATCAATTCATTATCATAAAATTAGCATATTAATGGCTAATATAGGAACAGAAAATTGCGCGTGAGTGTTCTCCGGATCTGTGGTAGGAAGCGGCATCCGCCATACATCATGGTGTCCAGTGTGTCGGCGGAAGGAAAGCTAATCTATTACCGTACTGTCATTAAGGCTGTTGTGTTAACTTTTAACTTTTTCTTTTGAGATTAATCGGGTTTTGTTGAGTTAATTGTTCTTTGTAAGTTTGCACCGGGGTGTTGAAATAAGCACTAGAAGGATATCACTGCGTGGCCCAGAAGATCCTGAAACTTTTATGCTAAGGACAGCAATGGTGTGATTTTAGTAGGTAACATATCTGTTGCCACGGAGAAATTGGAGATCATCTTGAAAGGCCGGTTTAAATTAAGTGCGCGTAAATTCTTCGAATTTATATTGGTTTTGGAAATATCCTTCTTTACCAAAGACGCTAATTTGGATGCCCACATTTTCGACTAGATAGTTATTTCGAAATACCTATTACTAACTGCTGTTAACGCGGACATAATTCATAAGGAGGTGCGTCAGACAAAGTTTTTGCCGAAACCGCCATTTTCAATCATCGCCTAATCGATTCTCAGTCAAAGCCTGACGACCTGTCCAAATATTATGAATTAAAAAGAAAAACTCCATCGGTTAATAAAAAATCATACAACCTATAGTTGGGCACCGTTATAGTTAGTAATGGCGGCAGGCGCGAGCCGCGGGCGAGCGGCGCGTGCGCCGGCCGCGGTTTACAACAAATATGGTATAATAGGAATAAGTTAGAAGTATTCGTTTGTTTGTTTCTTTGATGGGGTTGAAGAGAGGTGTTAGTAGGGTGTTGGTGGTTTTGTTTCAGTTCTCATAGGTACCTACCTCGTAGGTATTAGTACCTATGAGGAAGCTAAGGAGAATTGACAAGACTTGAAAAACTTAGCATTGAAATCATTACTATGGGAGAAGCCTAAGTACAGCAGTAGAGAGCAACAGGCTTGAAACTTTATGTAGGTTTTAAAACCTTTACCAATAAATGAGTTGAGTATTTGAGGTTTATAAATTAATCCAACAACGATAATTAAGCAACTAATCACAATCTAACAGTGCACCGTATAAGGCAAAGATATGCTCTGTATCAAAATCAACAGTATTTTATAATAAAAAAGATTGGCTGAAAATGTATAGTAAAAAAAAATTAACAATCATATCAGGCCCAACAGACATTACATTTCTCGTAGCACTCTTTATAAACCTACAACGACATAAAGCATAAACATTCTAGTATTCAAACGTCTTGCTTTAGCCTACACTATTCTATAGCTTATATACTAATACATAGAACATTGTATATAGATAGGTGCCTAGTGGACTGTTACTGCCAATTTATTTACTTTCTACGCGGCCGGCGACCGCCCGGACCTTTGGTTTCACTAGGGATACAGTTCGGTTATTCTCGGGTATATTGTTATTGTAGATTTAGGTCTTAATTGTTAGATTAGTCCTGAGGTATCCAGTACTTACAGGTTTCAATACAATTTGTCTTGCATATTTTACGTGCATGACTGTTTGTTTTGGTAATTTTAGTTATATTTGCAAATGTATTTCCAAATTTCACAGAAATATAACGTTCAATTATTTCCTGTTTACGGGTAAAAAAGCATGTTGGGATGTTTTGTTCGTGGACTATGCAGAATTTGTTAACAGTTAACAACTTCATCAGACATTTTGTCTACAATAAAAAAAAAACAAAAGAAAGCCCAATCCTAAAGTAAAACCTTTCACTTTGCGAAGAAAATAAGAGCTATAATCTATATCGGCGGCGGCCAGACCCATGAATCTGTGAAACGCGACAAATGACCATCATCTGGGTCTATGGCCATCTCAGCCGCGCCTGCCTTATGTATGTCATTCGGTGCACTGCCTGTCATTTGCCTGTCATTCCACTTTGTGGGTGGCGCGAAGTATATAGGGTTATGTAACGATTGTGGTACGGTTTTGTGTAGTATATAATTTTGATAAGCTGTTTATTTTTATAGAAGTTATTGTTGAGTTTCGGACGGAAAGCGATGCCAGATTCCAATACAATATCATGTTTTCAGTTCTGGGCAATAACCGTAGCTACCATTTTCAGTTTTATTCATAGACACGACTCGTCAAATGGCGTCAAAAGGGCAAGATCCGGCGCGATCAAATATGAGTAAACAAATATAAAGATGCTCTATTAAAATTGGCATTATTATTACATGACAGCAAAAGTACCTTGTGTAGCATAATAAGTTGAGTTTATCCATATTGATAAAACATTAAACAAACAGCAAAAACTATATTAAACTATGTAGTTTAATATAGTTTTTGCTATTTAAATTAATACGAAGCAAAATACACGCAATTTAAACGCACTGCCTCAAACCAATACATTTCAGGTCAATTTCTATTAAATGTACCACGTAAAGGCAGTAGCTAAGAAAAGCAAGTCAGCTATAATTTATGATTTTCCAGCTCATAGCTATTGGCCATAGCTAGCTAGCAGGCATCTTGGTAATCAGGCGAATACAAATTTATGTAAAAATATGCAAATTCTACAGATTATTGTATCAAATTGCAGGTTGATGTGTATAATGTTGTGTAGTATATAATTAAGCTACGTATGACTACATGACTAGTGTAATTTGTTAGTTTTTATGGATTTGCAGTACCTTCTGTGTTGAAGTTTTTTTTAATTTATTAATACATTATTCATTTTTACAGAGAAAACTATGGCAACCTGGATTTTACAGTCCCAATATAGTCTATCTACTGGATGATCAAAAATTGGTGGTGTTTCTGCAAAGCCAAACCTATTTTTTTTCTGAAATTAAATTTATTCTTTAGGTTTAAATCTGAATCCCGATTTCCATTTCTATATTATCCCGTTTTCTACAATTATTCACTGACTGAGGTCAAATAAAATCTCCACCAAACATAAATTTGAAATGCCTTATCAAGCCGTCGAACCTATATTCAAAGGCATTTTAATTCTGAAATACTACTAATGAAGACCTCACTAATATGGACCTGACATTGCATCCAATATAAGAAGATGAGATTCGAAATTTCCATGAACGTTGATCCTTAACATATCGTCGAATGAATATTGGATTTCGACTCGGAATGCTGCATTTTCTGAAATAACTATCTCTCAATCTATGTTTAAGTCTAGTTTAAACTGTGCTGGTAAGAAAATGCAAATGCCCTGTGATCAATGATCGAGGAATCAGAGAAGCTAGAGCAGCTACAGGTTACGTCAGTTTAGGGACTGTAATAGACGCGAATTTTGAAGTAAGGAGCTGCCTAATTTCTAGTGAACATTGTTTAACCTTCATAATTATGTTGCGTAAATACTGTCAGAAATAATAGATTTTCATTATCTCTCAGTCTCTATTCACGAACCAAAACCTGATGAAAGACGGTATTTAATCTCTATAAAATACTACTTTTCACTCCATCTGGTAAGAACTGGAGCTGATCTTGGCATTTATGGGGAAAGCTCGTCTTATGAAGACGACGCGTCTCCAACAGGTGCTGCATCGTTTTTGGGGTTCGGTATTAAATCTACCTTTATCTGTATCTTATCAAAATCACCATTAATACTAGATATATCTACGACCATTGGGTGACTGGCATGCAATAGATAAGAATCAACATATTTTCGGAGCAATCGTAACGGTGACCAAGTACCGTATGCCGAACATCAGTGCCAGCAAACCAGTGTAAGCTGGCCCCTTATTCTATTGAAACTCCGTGCCTCGCTAAGCCAGCTTAAGGTCAAAGTGTTATCATTGACGTGAGGCCTACAGTACCCAGATGAATGGCATATCTTCTTGATAAACCACGATAAAGGTCTAATGATGATCACATATAGATTGAAACTAATGTGAAATATCTCACACATACTCTTTAATGTTTATAGGTGCAATAAAGTAAGTAATTAAAATATTCATTATAGTTTGAAAAATTTTGTGGAAAGATATGGTCCGTAGATTTATATTATTATAGATCTCTCTGGGAGATAGGTGGAAATTATGCTATAAATCTATGGCTATATAAACCTTATCAAAGATTTTGTATTTTATATAGGTAATCAACAATGCTTTCTGTTAAATTCCTTTTATATATTGACAATATCTTATAATTGGCCACGTTAATACCCAGTCCTTCCATTACCCAAAGCAGACTTAGGGCTCGATTGAAAATGTACAAGCTTGATCGATTTGGAGCAATGGTAACTACCACTAACGTAATAAGATGGCCATGAGGATACGGAAGACAGTCACCATTATATCTAAACGCACTATGCAGATTAACTATGGGTACATACCTACATAAATTTAGTGAAAGGCGGACAATATATTTATCTGGCATCGTTATCATTGACGCAGGTTCGAGTCTCAGTAGTGGAGGTTTGAATAATGAGTGTGGTCTAGAGATAAACTCGTTTTGCCGGCGACAGATGTCACTGTGCGACTTCGACAAATGATAGCGCCTAAAGCCTCACTGTTTTACATAACGTACAGCTACTGTTGCTTGTAGTTGCTGTTGCTCTACATGGTAGGAATTAGCTTTGATTGGCGGTTTCGCTTGACCGATTGGTTTTTGTTTCTTCATCAAAACAAACTTTGGTGATTGTCTTTTGTTTGTGGCTTGTTACAGGCTGATAGTTTTTGTGTTTCATCATGAATATCTCTGGTGATAGTCTCCCTTTTTTTGTCGGGCCAATCGCATCAAGTTTTCCCTTGACATAGCTGTTTTTGGTATACCTACTTCGGTGCTATTATTATTTCTTTGATTTATTATTTCTATGAAACCTGTCATCTACCTACTGACCATTTTATGGAAATACTGATCAACAGTCAAGGGTTATAAATCCATACTGAGGTAATTATAACTTTATAACAATAGTTTTTGTCGCTGTAGAAGCGGAAACAGGTGAGGTTGTGTATCATGTTATGAATATTAATTGTAGCGTTACCATTATGGGCGAGGAAGGGATTAATTTTAGGCAATACTTCTTATGGCAAGATTCGTTGTTATAAGGCTATATAAATAAGTAGCTGCGCCCCGCGATTTCATCCGTATAAGTCTTGATCTCGTGGGAATATCGGGATAAAAGTATCCTATGTCCTAATCCTCCTCCTAGTCTACCCATGTGCGAAAATTTTATCCAAATCCGTCCAGCCGTTTTAGCGTCAAACCGTAACAAACGAACATATAAAAAATCAAATCTTTTCTCGACTAGTCGATCGATCGGTCGATCGGTCGGTCGATTAGTTTACGATAACGTAGCTACTTATTGAAAGAATATGAATAAATTTAAAAAATTCAATAAATTTTCCAAAAGAAAGCACTTAAACAGAAAACAATGATTTTCAGATCAAGAATCATTGATTTACAACCGCAGTTGGTACAGAGCACAATCATATTCATATGAACTATGATATGTGAGTAAATAACGATAGAAAGTATATAAACACATAGTAAAAAAACACGACGTAATCAGATAGATTTTAATTAATCTCACTTTTACAACACCACATAATAATATATTAAAAAGTGAAAACCTTGCTTAATTTAAAATGTTTACTTCAACTTGTTAAAATTATAATTTTGATACGTAAAAGATAATACTGGAACTACGAGTAACTTACTTCTGAGGTAACTTGCATATTATTTGAATAAACAAGGTTTATGTAACAATATGCATGTCAACTTTAGTTATGACATCGTTTGCGATTTTGATAGAAATGATAATCTTACTAGGGAAGAGAGAGAATAAAATGCAAATAACGATAAGACAGAGTAAGATGCAAAATCGAATGAAGGAGGTAAAACCAGAAAAGGGACTCAACAAGTTAGTAAGTTATAAGTCTTGTATGAAAAAGGGGAATATGAATAACTTCAAGTTGTGAAAATACATTAAAAATAGAAATATGAACATCTTCCAAAGGGCTAAGTGAATAGTTTAACGAGATAAGTACCTGTTAATTATTGTTTTAAAACGAGTGCGAGGAACACTTGAGTAATTGTTTTTAAAAGGGTATTTCCTTTCTTCATTACTGTAGTTAATAAATAGGAATAAAACGTGTGTAATAACAGTTATTAAACGTACGAAACGAGGAGAAGATTGTGTATGCCGACAAGATTTAACCATGTTAAATAACACTAAATTTAGTTTCTCTACTTTCGCATATGTAAAGTTTAAAATACATGAGTAATAAAGTTTTCCGGTTTACAAGAAATTTTGTTTATCAAATACACGATTCCCTTAAATCAAAAGTAGTGAAACATCTAATTTTGATCATATGATCTAACAATGCAATGTATGCTTGAACTCAAAAATTGACACTTAAAATAAATATCATTCCATCTTCAAACTTCTCCAAAAAGAGGTGCATAGTGAAAACAAACTAGACACTGTGTTAAGCATTGAAGCTGAACTTACCAATAACCTTAATGTCAATAAGGTTTCTCCCGTTAAAGTCAACTAAGCGGTTAAAAGTAACACGGTCTACCCGGTAATCGAACCTCACAATGAGATAAAACTGTATCATGAAATAGCACCGGACAATCGCGGTCATTACTGCATTATGACTTGACATGCCAACAATACTTACATTAATGTAAAACAGACTTTATTAAAGTGTCATAAGGTGCATATTGATGGCACGTAAAGTATAGCAGTACTTTCGAAAGACCACGGGCGACGTCATGATAGGGTTGGTGGCTGTTGGAAAATAGAAAATTTGTGAACTGGTCATAATTTTATGTTTATGTATATCTCTAAACGTCTAAGTAGCATCTGATGCGATTATAGTTCAAAAACGTGGATTTCAAGTATTAATGTATTTAGAAGGTGATACTAGAATATAACGAATTGTCGATTTGCAAATCAAACCATCCTTAGTGATCACATCAATGAAAAGAAAATTAGCATGGTAAATGTCCGTCAGCTTTATGAGTTATTACCTATCTTGGATCATAAATAACCCATACACGGCAGCCCTGCTCTAAGTTGACATTCCTAGATTGAAAGGTCGCAAACTGGTCCGACTATTACCACAGCCATTACTGGCGGACGCCGGCAGTGGTCGCGGAGATTGCCGACCATTCCCGCCATTTGCGACCATCTGCCGGGATTACCACGCCACGGTATTACCACCGCCAGATTGCGGCGTATTATGCCCGCACGCGTCCTCTACGTTTCCGTTCAAAAGTCGGTAATACTGATTGGTCAGCGTGAAATGATCGTCTGAAGGTATGCGATCGGTGCCATTGATGAGTTTTGTACGTCATTTTTCACTGTCAGTAGTTAGGTTTCTGTTAGGAAGTATGAGGTTTCCAACTAGTTTCTGAGCGAGGAATGTTGCAAATAATTTCTTTCTCATTTTTCTTCGGTGGTTTGTTGGGCAAACCACCGAAGAAAAATGAGAAAGGAGTCAGACATTGGAGTCAGTGGATTAACGATAATGAACGTCAAACATTACAAAACAAGACACGCTTTGAAAACTTGAACTAACACTGAATAAAACTGATTTATGTTTGATCTAATCAAGAGATGTAGATAAAACAAAGAAGATGACTGACGACGTGTGGTCGACGATATAACGATGCTTGTTTATTCTCCGTCACACGCCCACGTGTGTGGTGCGCTATCTACATAGCACTAAATAACTTGTTTTGCTGCCAATACTGTGATTGATCTTTTGCAAATCTCTAGAGGCGTTATACATTTAAATATAAAGCGACAAAAAATTGTTATGAATAAAACGAATAATAAGCCACCAACAAGCAAGACAAACAACCAACCAACCACTCAACCTACAGCTAAAGTTAAAAATAAATAAAAACTATGAATATAATACATTTTCAAATGACATTTCACCCTTCCGGGGTGAGCACATCCAATATGCAAGCTGCATCCATCAAGTTTTGGTCCAAGATTATTTCACATTTAGTACGTGATACAATTACCTAGTGCTCTGTCGGCCACATGTCCAGCGGTGTCGCTTGAATCCGAAAGGAATTGCGCCGAGATGAAGGATGGCCGCCCTACGTGATGTCCGACCACTAGACGATTTAGAAAATTATTTTATAGCTTAGCAATCTTATAGGAACGTGATTTATAACGTCATATACGATGTAGTAAATGCGTATGAGGCATTTATGGACATAATCCCGTACTTGTATATAAAAAATACTTTGCAAGTGACGAAAATATTTTAAAGCTCTGTAAAAGTTAAAAGTGTGAAATACTGAAATTGTATTGTGTCTGAATATTGAACGGTAAAAGCTTAGCAGTTTTTCTTGCATTTATGAAGATAAAAGGAATTGCACACCTTTAAGAAAAACGGGGCAGTAATAACGTTATAAATACCGTAGCTACTTTATTTCCTCAGTTAGCTTTTGCCGTAAGAAATGTATAACGCTCTAGTGCGTTCTACCTCTCTCTATAACTTACAGACCCGTAATCTTTTGCGATAGCTCAAATTGCTGATGGCATAACCTAAAAATCTATTTAGAAAAACTAGTGTAAAAAGTACAACGTTCTTCTACAAATCTTTGTAAGAAAAATCTTCCAACATATACAAGCAAGACTTAGAAAAACGATGGTTGCCTCTCGTCTCGGAGAAACTTACAAACGAGGGCTCCAACTCCCGAGATAGCATCTCCGTAGCCCGCTCCCAGCTCCTATCTCGGCATCTAGACGTCTCAATTTAAATACACGCCTTCCGAGACTCGATTGAGCTAAATTAAATGTTCTTACGTATATAGAAGCTTATTCTATACGCTATTAGCTTGGGAAGTCATTAGATGGCCCGCTCAATTTATGGCTGAATAACGCTTATGTGGTTAGCATCTGGGAGGTGGCATTTTACTCAGCAGTTTAGTTTTATTTCCAAAAGGGCATTTTATTTTCTCGAACGATGTTGTTTATTCACGCAGTAATGAGATCATCTACATAAGCAACGCATTTATGGTATGTGGAATGTAATTAGTATTCTGATTATATCATAAAATTGCAGTAGCTTGTTGGTAATAACAATATTTTTAATTATCTGCGTTTTCTAGTCCATTGAGGATGACTTCTACTAGTTTTTAATATGCTTTAAGATTTCATCGCTACTTGATAATAACCGAGGTCGAGATCGTATATCTTTGGCAGCCCAGAGGGGGGCAGCAGTTCCGTGGCTTCTCCAAGATTATTATTATAGCCGATTATACTAGTCAAGTGTAGCACTGTAACACCGGGGTACTTTAATTACACTCCCTTTCATGGGCTTGCTGCGAGAGGAGCAATTCTATAAGGGATTTACGATCCAATATATTCGCAACATCAGCGTGAAAGTGGTAGGCGAATAACTATTACAGCAACGATTGAGCTTGTGGGGATATAAAGTACTGAATTATAGCAAAATTAACGATCGAATAACAGATTTATGTAGTGGTGTTACTGCTTATTATTCATTATTACAATTAATTAAATGTGCATTGTGCTTGGATTTTAGACCTAACTTAGATAGAGATGAATTTAGTGATATTCTGTCTATCTACTCTTGATTCAACAAATAACTAATAATGTATTAACCGTGCTTCTTTACACAATATGTATTTAAACATAAGTATTAGATAATTCCAATTAATAAAACAGTAAATATCCAATGATCACTGAACATGGCAATAATTATAAAGATATTACAGCCGATATCATGTCGCCGTTAAGTTAGAGCTAAGTTCAACTTGGTTCACGGCTTGCATGTTAATTAGAATTCACGTTCAATTAAAATAATCTATAAGTTACCTTACTATAACTTCTGGGTTTAAATTAATATATTCTTGTTCAGATAACAGCTATTAAAGTTCTATCTCGTAACTTTGTATCAGGCATAATAGCAATTTAGTTTTAAATTTACACACGCGTGATAAATATCTTCTGGTGAACGTTGTTACTATGGAGCTTATACTTTAAGACGTTATAATAACGTCTTCTTTACGTTTATTCCGTTCGTTATTGGTTTACTAACATTTAGAGCCTTATGAGTATTCCTTATCTGTATTTCCAACATATAATTTGGAGAAATGTACCTAACTAAAAAGTCCAATACTTTCTAGCTCTAAATTAAACCGGAAGAAACACGCTAACTGCACTAAAACACAAAACGTAATGCCGACGACCATAAAGTAGAACTACCATTTATAAATTGCGATTCTAATACACATCTGAGTTGCGATACCGTGTCGCAGCGGTCGTCGAGTCAACTTTATTGGTGGTCCCCTATTAGCAGACTCTTATCCGGCATCAGACGGACACACACGTTCCACGGACATTCGCTTTTGCAACTTTTATTACGATATAAGACATTGAGAGGTTTTCGAGATCGACAATTTGAGGTATTTTATGAGGGTCTTTCAGCATCTGTCCTTCGAGGGTTGCGATTATGGTGATACAATAGGTATGATTAACTATTTTAGCAGTCATAAGGAGGTTTCTGTTCAGCAGGGCACCAATTAGAAATATATCTGTCTTTTCTGGAACGGTTCTAGTCAATACAGTACCTACTTGTCATTTTAATGTTATTTTACTATAGCAATACGGTACGATTAGGCAGCCTTCTGCTACATAATTGTTTGTATCGCCGTTTAATATATCATGTTCATTAAAAAAAAACTACTTTAAGCATATATTTATCTTTACCACGTTGTATGACCAGAGAATTCTTATCTGCTTTCGTTCCAAGTATGTCGAAGGGACACAGGTGTTAGCAAAGGCTATGGAAAGCTGTCATTAATCATGCATGCGTTATTGCATTCTTTAGAGACTTGTCACATCACTCGTCATTGGTCAACGAGGCTCTGTATAGTGTCAATTCTTGTTAATATTATTGTAAAATATAGTGTTGAAAAAAGTGGAGATTGATGTAACTTATTGGCCCATTATGGAAGAAAGGGCCCTAGTGTTGCTCCTAGCGGTACCCCTTGACAGATGGATTTAAAGTTATTTGAAAATCAGGAAATGATTTCAGAATTGAAAACAGTCTAATGCAGTCCATTTCGTAGATACTGAATACATTCATTGTCTTAAATCCTGTTAAACTTCCATAAAATCAGTAATGACACAGTAATTATCTTATCAGATAAAATAAACCAATATCAATTTATTCAGTCTAAAATACATACAATTAATTGAACCCAATTTAACAAATTACACGTTCCATAAATATGGATCGAACGATAAAATCGATTGTAAGTAAAATTGTTAATTAATCGATTATTTTAATTGACGTTGAATATCGATAATAGCTCAGAAGTTACTTGATTCAGGGTTACAGGGCTACAGGTATGTCGATTAAATGAGCGAACAAATAGTTTCTGTAAAATCGTAGCTGAGTTAGGTCGTATCGGGGTATTTAATTGAGGTCAAGGGTCGGACGATACGCTCGGGGCGATATAGATGTCTGGATTCTAAAGCAGATTGTCAACGGTAGTTTCGTTTCGTGTAGAACGCTTTACTGAAGCACTTCAGTTGAAGTTTATTTTTATTGGGAAATTGTTGAACCATTATTTGTTAGACTTGTTGTACATATTATAATGGATGCGGTGGAGTAAGGAAAAACATTGCAAAATTAAATTCAGAAGACATTTGCATTTTGCGTCAAGTTATAACAAAAATGAACGATGAATGAAATGTACTCCTGTTTAGTATTGCAAAAGATGCCATTGAAGACATTTATCTAAATTTAGGTCCCAATTTTAGATTTTCTCTTTCAAAGTGGCACTACAGAAACAAAATCCTATAAAACGTCCAACATGTAAATCCTGAACTTCTGTCCTACCCACATAGTCAATATGTCCAGCAATCCAACTGTCTAAACTTGTTACGATGAAGACAGTGACCAGACGACACACTTCTAATGGATATAGTGCTCTTGTTACGTATAATGCATACAATAAACACTGATTGATTCCTGAACTGTTTACGATTTGCCCGTGTTTGGTCTACTGAACTATGCGGTACTGTTGAACCAAATGATTGGTAATTTAATTCTCTCTGGTTACTTATAACGTCAGTGCTGATCAGTGGCGAGTTATCCATGGAGAAATTGGAAGCAAATACGGTAGTAATGTTCTTATTTAATGTCTTATTTACTTTAGTTTTAGCATTAACGTTTCCATTTATTTCGTGGTTTGCGTTAACGTTTTGATCTTTGTCCTTTTGACCTTTGTGTTTAAAGGGCGACTTGTCTTCGCTGCGTCAAGTGTCATTTGATGGTATGAGCTGTTAATATTTACATACGTAAAGTCAAACGGCATTGGAAACTAGAAAATTAACATATAATGTTGATGCTTTTATTTGGATTCGTGTTGTTTCTGAATAAGTCTTTGCATTGCGTGGTATATATATATATTTGTATTGCCATCTGTTGCTTAGATGGCTAAACCATTGACGATGTTTTAGGTTTAAGCCTTATTAGTTATTATGTAAAGTCAATTACATCTTATCTAACACACTAATGACTGCAACCAAAAATTAAATGTCAAACATTAATCTACTTAGCCATAAAACGATATGCAAATATAATAGGTGCACAACAAATGTCGTCTCACTACAGATCGGTTACACAATGTCAGGTGCTTCAGATAATCGCGGGTGTGTGGCAAGCCTTAATGTCATCATCTCTTCAGCTGTCACTAACTGGTAGAGAAAGCCGTCATGATTCAAGTCTTTAAAACGTTTGACCGTTGGATGACTTGGAACTAATAAGTTGACGGTAAATTGTTTGTAACATCAACGGTTTTGAGGAAATGTCGTGAAAAATTTTCTGAAGCTTAAAAATAATTAAACAATTTATTGATAAACGAAACATGAAGTTTAAGGATTGTATGGAATTAATTAGTCGAGACAAGACAGATTTCTTCTTTCCATAGAGACACACAACAGATACTCTATGAAGATCTTTTTTTTTTTGTGAGTAAAAAAGATTGGCCGTCTGCCACGGAACCCAAAGGTAAAAAAAACCAGCAGCCTCGCTTCTCGCACCTAATTTACTAGATTGAAATAAATCTAAAACATCATTACAGAAAAAAACGAGATGAGCCAAGCTGCGGTCCATGAGCGTCAATATATTAGTGTCGCGGAGAAATTCTGTTCTACAGAGCGACGCCATTTTAAGAAACTGTACGATTGATATGTGTGATATAAATCTTATGACTATGATTTAATTAGTTTGCGTTGCGCTAATGAACTTTCGACATTAAATGGACAAAATCGATTTACTGAAAATTAAGGTGATCAATAATATTGTTTATGGTTTGGTCAGAATAGCTTCTTTTACTTTTTGTTTTTAAAATCGTTGAAGAAAAGTTGTATAGGTAATTGTTAAAAGTAAATGACTAGGTTTTAAAAGTTTTCTTATTGCGATACTAAGGCAAACTTGACTGAACTTGTGGTAAACATTGAAACAAGCAATTCTTCTTTTGTCTGATTTTCTTTTACCAAAACTACTAAATCCATTTACTTAATAAATTTAACAACGTTTTAGATGTACACATCGTGTGCGCAAGAGAATCGAATTATAGTCGCTTCTTTTGACACGACGCGTTATAAATTGAGCCGATTTACACCTCACGACGCGAGAGCGGCACGGTTGCTATAAGTAGCAATAATGTCGTGTTGTGTAAATGGTCTAATGAAGTGTTTATTGTATAGCAATTAATAATTATTGCATAAACAGATAGAAAGTGTGGACCTGTCTGTTTGTTTATTTCGAAGAGTAGACTAGACTGGATGGAGAGGTCGTAGTATCGTGATATAATAATATAAACATTAATTATTTTGAATAATAGATCAAAATAAAATTGAAAATAAGATAAGAAGTTAATGTTGTAATATAAAAAAATGTTAATTCAATTAAGAAATTGCATCAGATTTAATCGTAAGAACTAGTTTTCCTTTAGTGTCAGATATATCAGAAGAAACCTTGGATACAAAGGTAATAAAGAAGTAAAATACTTAAAATACTTGCTTTACTATATTTTTGACAATATTAATAAGGAAATAAGATATAAAACAAAATAAACTGGTCATAAACCTTCTATATTTTTTAACCAGTAATTGGACGACGAGACTAAAATTATATTCGGTTGAAACGAGACGAAATCTCAATTTCGCCACATTTCACATAGTGTCGTGACAAACGTTGTTAAACTTGTAATAAAATCGTTGGACGAGTAAAGTAGTGTTGGAACATGGAACAACCACTAATCACTGTCGTTCGAATTACGATTTTAGAATCGATTAATTGGTTGATACGTATTTTATGCAAAATTTTGTACCATATCTACATTGAGAAGTGATTTGTGAATGGGTGACAAAGTTATCTTGATAAATGATGATATCTTCAGAGCATAACACATAATTCATGTTACAACTCCATTCATTATAAAAACCCATTCACAAAAACTATCAAGCACCATTCAATCCGCCAGTCTAATTTCGGGGATCGATTAATCGACTAGCTATAATCGAAATGAATCATTCGATCGCCCACCTCTAAGTGAAATCGTGTTAGCCGCAATCATTTTGCGCAACGAATACTCACATGGAGATGACCCGTGACCATTTTCGATTTCATGTCTAAAATCATAACAATATACGTCGACTGATCACGATACAACGCCCATTATAGTAATTACGTCTCAGACAATACAAAGTTCTACTTGCAGTTGAGATGACGAGGAGAACGAAATTGTGGAGCAATTTTCTTTTACGTGGGGTTTTGGCACGTGAATGTTTAAGTTTGTAATCTGTTTAACAATAGTTGAGGCTTTTGCCGTATGAGTCGTGTATGGCTCCGGGTGATGAACATTGTTTGTTTTGGGTGATATTAATGCTAGCAACGGATGTAACAACGTGATTATGAATAGCACTGATGGATTGTCTGTGTGTGGCATTTTGTGGACGTGCTCCGCGACTTAGAAGGGCTCGCAGAGAAATATGTTACTGGAGGTCCTTTCTCTTTGTTGCTAACATTCTGAAACAGTACATATATTGAAACGGTTTTCTTAAGTAATTGTCGGTGCCATACATTTCCTTATCCGAGATTGTGAAATTGCTACAACAGCATTGAGACTAACTGAGATATTTGTGTTACAGTTTTCAAAGCGGAATTTAGAGAGCTTGTTTATCCCACAGATAGATTATTTATTTACTTTATTAGGTTCACCAACAATTGATTACAATGATCATTATCTGCCTGCCTGTTCCCGTTGGGGTGGCTTCTAGTCTAACCCGATACACCTGACTACCAGTATTTTACATGGAGCGACTGCCTATCTGACCTCCACAACCCAGTTACTGTGTAATACGATACCCATTGGTAAGACTGGTTGTGAAACTTTCGGGCTTATGACGACTCGTAACGACTATCAAAGATCCAAGATTGACAGCCGGTACCAACGGCTTAACGTGCTTTCCAAGGCACGGATGGGTCTTTGTATGTAAAGATGGTCACCCATCAACGGACCAACCGCAGCAAGCGTAACTTAATCTGATAGATCGACTCGTGCGGCTGTTCTTAAAACACATTTTTTCTTTTTTAAAGTAAAATAACAGTGCAATAGCTTTACTTTACGGTAAACACCACATCAACAATGAACGGTCAACGATGAACTAGAGAAATGGACTAACCTAACTATTCATACTTAATCGCTAATATTGAAAAATTGGTAACATCGGTAAAAAGGTCCATTAAATAGAAATAAAAATTTATGAAATGCTGATAATTTTTTTATAAAATTGGTAAAGGTAAAATTGATTATTCTTTGACTATGAAAACATTGGTAAAATCTATAAGAATTAAATATAAATAATTATAGAATATTTTACTAAAGAAATCCTATGTAGTAGAAGAAGCACGATTGATGTAGGTACAGTGATGATACTGAACCATATCCTTAACAATTCCCTTCAATCTTGCGAAACCTATAACTATCAAGAGCACTTCTATCGACACTATATTAATGGGCTCCTTTCATCTCAATCAGGCTTACAATATTTATCATAGTGTTACAAATGCGTCATTTATCAGCGCCCTCTGTCGCACGCTCGCGTCGTGCGCAAACACTTAGCTTCGCCGCTAATTGCGCGGACGCGCAGGCTTTGGGCCTCATTTATTTTCATACGGAATTCCAAGTCAGCGATATGTATTGCAGAGAGGTAAAGTGCGTAATTTACAAGTATTTTAGACATCTTCTACACGGTGGTAAATTCGTTCTACTAGTCGTAAGTCTTGTATGTGTTTCTAGTTTATTTTGCGACAAAGAAGGTATATTTTGCGTATGCGCCAGAAAATAGACAGAATAAATAATAAATAAATAAATAATAAATTCTTTTATTAAACTTGCACAAAGTTCACAATCATACAATTTTAATATGCATTAAATTATAACCAACAGAAAAATTCGATATATTTAACAGCGGGTCCCAAACTAGGCACAGCCTGTATCTTGGTGACCCAAACACCACACAAAGTTGATCATTTTATTAGTTCTGCTAGCGCAAGATTGTTAATGTTAATTAATGAATGAATGTGGGAAATTTACAATTGATTCCACATTTAGGCTTGCTTCTGGTAAGACTAGAGGCTAACCTCAGGGCTTAGTGAAGGTTCTGGGTGAAAATAAATCGAATTGATGTATTTAGGGTGCTGACGGTTTCTTCCATTATTGCTTTGAATGTTTACCCGTTTCCGGTAGTAAAATGACATATCCGCATGTAGCAATTAAAATATTACTCGTTTACACGTTTTACGGTAAACGGCTTGCATATTTTTTTGGGATCTTTAGCCTATTTGAGATTTCATAATTACTCATAATTAATTAAGAAAAACGTCAGAACCAACTCATACTTTGGTTTAAGTTGCGCAAATGATTTCAAATGTTACTTTGCTGAAACCTCGAAAAATATCTCGAGACATTTAATTTAAGGCGCTTCCCTGATCAAACAACCTTGAGCGTTCGGTCCTTCTCTGTTCCGTCGCTGAGTCTCGCTCTGTCCCGCTCCCTGCGCACGCCCATTTATGATAGAATCCTCAAAAATTGTGGAATTATTTTAATAAAAAAGACAAGTGAGCTTTTGTAATAAAACGACAATTATTTAGATTTTTAAACTATATATCCATTAATGTAATCCTTAAATAATTAGAACGTCACCTTTAAGAAAAGATGCATGCAATCAATAATTTTAGTCACTTTTTTATAAGGAGATTTTAAATGTATTTACACTTTAATAATGTGCTTTTAGATGTAGTTTATTACTCTTAATTAATGAGTTAATAGCCGCTTAATAACGCAAAGTTTTGCTCGGGGTAGCGCCTTAACCGACAGACCGTTTGTCAGTGCGCAACTCAGGTAGCGAAATAACGCAAAGTACTACTCGCAGGTAAAAGGTGCAACAAAGACCATCATTTGCCACCATTATGAAAACAATATTACACACGGCCTTATTACATCACAATCTGTCCCAGTGCGCAAGCGATCCCGATCGAATATTGCTATAATTTAAACGTTATATATTTCGCATACACAGTGGTAATTTGTATAAATCACGGTTCCTTGCGACACTGCGTCACGATCGCACGAGGATCCGACGCGACGGTGCGCCCGCGCAGGTGACAATGCGCAATTAGGATTATGTGCATCTAGATCGAAGTATTTCAAGTCATATTAAAGGATCGTGTGATTTGTGATCGGGATTATTTTTGCGTGCGTGCAGTGAGTGGCCTAATGGGTTGAGCAAGGACTACGAAGCTACCTGTGAGTGGACTCATTCGTAACTAGTCGAGGAAGAACTAGAATAAAATATCAAGCCCAGCAATTGCAATTTTTTTACTACTGTATTCTAGAATATAGATCAATTTCAGTCAGTCGATTTCGAATAGTAACATTTGCATCGATGCTAAACATCAACATGCACTTATTAATGCCGCTATTTCGACAAACAATAGTCACAATTGAACCCTAAATTCAATTATTTCGGTATTATTAAGATCCACGTGATAGGTTCGGTGTCAACTGCATTAGTTACTGATGGTGTGAGCGCCGCGTCCCGCACGACGTCTTGCGCAAACGCACGGATTGACTGACGTATACCTACGTTGCGCGGGCGCAGAACCCGATGCCATCTACAAATTCGTGGGGCAGGTTAGTTTGCGTGTCGGTTTGTTTATTGCTCACGACATACACAAGACGAAAAGCTTCAATTTCAATTGAATTTATTAGAAGTATTATATTTTGGTGGTAGTTTTATGGCGCTGGCTGCTGTTTATATTGCCATTAAAGTATCCTGTTTTCAAGATCTGTACCTACCTAATAGTGTTTAGAATTATTAGCTATCGTAAAAATATTAATTTCAGTATTGTGTCCGTTTGTATTTTAATTGAGGCATCATGCAGCTACACTGAATTATTAATTTCTGATATACTTAGGTATAATAATTATTTTATTGAAATATATTCATGAGTTTTCTATATTTTCTCAAGTTTCACGCCCTAGGGGACAGAAACGAGTTTTTAGTGCCAAACCGCGGGAGATGCCTAATTAATGTTTTATAAGTTATAAAAGTCAATTAAGAATAAATTTATTGGCAATTTATATTATTTAAATTAGTCAAAATTGACCGAAACGCGTTTTCACACGGCTGTTATTTTTAATAAAGTGCATAATATTTCATATTTTTTATGTTAATAATATAATAGCTGTTTCACTGAAGCAGCCCTTAAGTACTTCATCTGATGGTGTATTATAATTACAAAAAAAAACTCAAGTGATTTCCACAAACGATTTTCAGAAATCTCATTGAAACAAAACAAAAACAAACAAACAATTAAATAATTTTTGATTTTCTTTCTTTTCTTTTTTTTTGTCATTGAGTATATTATACGTAAGGAGAGACGCTCTGAGGCTAGGATATGGAGCGCCGATCTTCGCAGGGTGGATGGTAACAGCTGGATGAGAGTTGCCGTAAATCGAGCTCAATGGCGTGCACATGGAGAGGCCTATGTCCAGCTGTGGACTGCGGTGGGCTGATGGTGATGCTGATATTAAACGTACAAATTGCTATACTAGCGTAACGTTAGTGAAAAGTATTAGGGTTCTCGTGCCTGTGCATTTTTTTTCCAAATTATAATTCGAACAACACCGACCAGCATCTACCAAACCACCTTCTACAGTAAACAGGGTATTGTTTTAAACCAGTAACTGACGTTTATTGCAAACTATAAATAAATCACTACTTACCAGGATAGTCAGCCTACAAAGGTCTACAAATACATTAATCATTGGTGGTAAAACGATATTATTATCTGGCTAACAATTAATTCAGTTGCCACAGTTCGCCGCGACACTTCTGCGTATAAATCATTTGGTAATCCGATATTGCTACCGTCATTTTGTATGATACAGTGTTGGATTGGTTAGGGGACATGCTTGTGAATTGAAACGTTTGAGTGAAAAAGTGTTTTCTGACGGATATATAAATGTGTGTAAATGAATGAATTTGTAGGCGAAAAAGCCCGTTTACACAGGACGGCTTGCGCCGCCAGCTTTTGTGTTTGTAATTAATTTGTGCTTATAAAATTGTAATGAAAACTTCAAAACGTTACGTGTGGGTTAAAAGAATTTTAACTGTTAATTTATATAAGGTAAGCAGTAAGCTTTTATGCTATCAACGCTCGGCTCAGCTCTTTTTAACCATATCATCTTTCACACAGTGTTCTTCCATCGTTTCTTTAATAACAAGTGAATGAGTCGTTTTTTCCAATCATAAAATGATAAATAATAAATAATAATAATTAGTTATTTTTTAATTTAATATAATAATTAGTAAAAATATTTAGGCAAAGGGCACAAAATATGTGAGACGGTAGTGTGCGACGGGATTTTTAGGAAATTATTTTAACTAAACTTCTGAGCGTTTATTATTTAAAGCTTTGTTCTATCACATCCCTAAGGTGAGGCATCATAGGTTATTTTCTATGGAGAATGTGTTACGATGTGTCATTTCCACAATTTAATGACGTCACGACTTGCGCGAGTCTTGTTTTAAAATTACAATGACATTGCATACGTCCTTAGCGCATGTTATCATGTATGTGAATTTATTGACCTGTCTCATTAACATATTTCGATGTATTTGTGATGCCTATTTTAGTATTTGCATGAATGAGCCTATGTGATTTAAATATCACCATACGACTTTGTATTTAATCGGTTTTTTTTTTAATTTTTTTTGTAATTTGACAGTTATTGCACGACAGTGTGCACGAGCCAAGTTCTCAAAAAAACTACCGTTTTTTTTTTGTTACCCTAATTTCGGTAAAGTACATCAACCAAAACATTGTTAGTTCTTCACACCTGTATGTTACAAGGGCAAATGTCGCTCCGGGTCCCGCTCACCAACGTTGCACAATTTCGCGATACAAATATTATGGAAATTTAAAATCTTCAGCTCGTTTCCCACGTCTTTGTTGCCTCACATTGACATAATGCATGCGATGCCATGCTCGACGCTTTGTGCATTATACTATGTTGTGTAATGTGATGCATGCAGTTAGGGCTGTCGTATCCAAGGAACTGATGTGTTGGAGTTAAAGAAAATATGATTGTGATGAAGGTGTTCAAGTTCTGATAATATTGTGAAAGACTGTCTCGCTTGTTTTCCAAGAGAACGAGGTTGTAACTTTGCCGCACTAATTATACTATGTTTTGGGAAGAAGTGGCATAATTATTCTGACTTCTTTAAGTCATGTGTCGAAAACAATCTAGGTATATTAGTAAAATTTAATTCGCAGGAGTAAAGCCGAAAGCTGCACGCAATAGCATAATAAAAAATACGTAGTGTACCTGTTAACTTTATTTGCTTTTATAACGATCATTCAATACTTCCAAGCCGACCCACCTTTTCATACTATATATTTTTTACCGCACAAGATCCAAAGCCTTTACCAGTTATTAAAAATAAGTGAAACTCATGTTTTACATCGTACAGCCCTAAATAGGGCAATATTATGGGTATGATTCGCGTCACGGCACTCATTGTGCTCAAGCGCCGCCAGAAAGCGATGTTTATTTTATTACTCAATCAGCTAATAGAAATGTTTTATAACAATATGCTTGTTAATGTTAAGTTACATATGTTTTATGGCAGTTCCGTTTATTGGTTTATGTTTGTTGTTTATTGTTTCGACTTTATATTTGTACGTTAGTTTTGTTGGTATATTTTGATAGGTTTTCAGATTTAGTATGTTGTGATTTTCAATTATTTTTATATTTTTGGAGTCGTCTTCAAATGCTGAGAGCATGTGATACGAAAGTGTTCAGTTTCAATGTGGATAGCAATAAGAGACGCAGAGTAAAGAACATATGGAAGGATTGTGTGATATATGGCTGAGAGCTACTAGGCGTATGGAAGAAAAAGATTTCAAATAAAGTGGGATAAGGTTAGGAAGATATTGATGATCATGTCTTATTTGAAAAAGTATTCATCATTCTCTGGCCCTCATCCCAATTTAATTGGGAAGGCGCAACATGTAATTTTCTTCTATATTTCTCTATTAGTCGTCATCTTAACAGTGGCGCGCTTTTATGCTATCAACGCTCGGCTCAGCTCTTTTTAACCATATCATCTTTCACACAGTGTTCATCCATCGTTTCTTTAGTCTTCCCCTACTCTTATAGCCATCGACATTAAGAGCGCTTACACGGGTCCACTAGCGCCACTCCTTAAAAAAAAAAAAACTCGTGACTGAGCAAGAATTTTGAAAAACGGCTCAATAAGCGACCTCAAACTCAAACTCAAAGCATTTATTTCAAATAAACCAATTACAGGCACTTTTGAATTGTCAAAGGTTCAGTCAGTCAGAAAAATGAAGCTAGTTGCCCATTCCAAAGCGTAGTAGGCACCTATGGAGAAGAACGGGCAAGAAACTCCATGGACACTCTTTTATATAGTTACAAAAAACAAATTGTTTACATCATTCATGTTCAAATTAAAAATGTGAGAACGATGTAGAAAGACGTGCACGTTTAAAGTATCCGTAATAAAATAGATAAAAAAACAATTCAAAAATTAAAATTAAAATAAGCCGTGGCAGCCGAGATTTGACCAGTCCCTACTGACGGCGCCCGTTCACGAACATGACGCATGGATCAGCACCATTCAGCTCAAACATTTTGAAGGGAACTTAATGATCCAACACACACGCTACCACCAGCGAAACATTTCAGTGAGCATGACATACTCTCAGCCGCCAGGGCACATTCAAGTCAATGAAAGACGAACCTAGTAAATGGTGGCTTTATAGTAGGTACATAGTGCTCACACATGTGCCTCAGTAAGTGTGTCAAGATTTTTCTATTACCTTTTATAAACTTTCATACTGAGACACGAAGCAACAAAATTCGATCTAAACAAAAGCGGCCACATTCATTTAGATCGTATTTTGTTGCTTTGTGTCTCAATATGAAAGTTTATAAAAGGTATTAGAAAATTCTAGACACATTTACCGAGGTCGCTTATTGAGCCGTTTTTCAAAATTCCTTCTCAGTCACGAGATAATATTTTTTTAAAGGAGTGACGCTAGTGGACCCGTGTAAGCGCTCTTAATACTCAAACCTTTTGTCACGACATTTTCCTCATTCCTCCAAATAAGCATTATTGTTTCTTAATTCGTTTGACAGTTCATTGTAGGTTATGTAGATTTAAGTAGTTAAAAGGACTGTATGGATACCTATAAATATGCAAGTACTCCCGAAGACGGGTGACACAGCCAGTTGACAATAAGCCGTGGCTACTTAAAGCTGTAAACTTTACTAATACTCAATAGACTCCCGAGTTTATTACCCACCAATGATCGTACAATAATGAATTTGACACAACCAATATTACGCGGAAACTTACAATCAATATTGTAAGGGGACGCGGTGTTATGTGGCGAGAACTTTATGTTTTGTTATGTTTTAGATATTGCGATGATTCGAAGTAGTTTATTAGGAACTAAGGAAGTTAATTATAATCTTACTCATTAAAATTGTTTATTGTTTGTTTAAGTTGACAGGGTGTCATTGTGTTATTCAGTCATCGATAAAATTAGAGGTTTTTAATCGACAACCCTACAAAGACCTCAAAAATGCCAAACCTTAATCTGTGTTTATGCTGAAATTGACGAAATAAAATACCTAAAACTCCTTTACGGTTGTGCCAAAAACTTTCTAGCATAATGTACAAAGACCCTCTATAAAACAGAGGCAACACGAATTATTTTTTAATAAATGAGAATTGAAACGTTTATAACGAAACGCGGTAGCTATAGAAAGGTACGTTAACAAAGATGAGCTTACATAACATCAGCCTCCGAATAATTAAAGCAAGTTATGATTCTTTTCAATACTCTTGTTTTATTTGGTCCCTTTCACCGCGGTACGCAATTAAAATTTAATAAAAAAAAAGTGTACAAATATGTAACCGAACTTGGCCAGACTTTTTGGCACTTGAGTTTGTGTGGCGAAGTATGGAGGTTGTATGGTCGTGATGGATCTCGATAAAATGGTGGTATGCTGCGGAACGGTGAATGATTCTATTAGTAATCATGGTTATGGGTCGACGTGATGGAGTGACGTTATATTGTAGTGACGTGCACGTCTCCATTGTTAGGCCGGAACTTGTAAGGGCGATTCGTATGCTGTCGGAATTTTAAGTTTACTACTATTGAATGAAAGTGCTAGCGCCTATTATTAAAATAATATTATACTGGTGATCGTAAGGTATTTTGAGGGAAAAATAAGCCTAAGCCAAAGATGCAATCTCAAAAAAAAAACGATGACGGAAAACTATTTTTTTTACCTTGATCTAAAACACAATTATACACATTCCTCTCGTTGTAAGAGTGACAAAATAATCGTAAAGATTTTAGTTCTGTCAATATATTTTATACTATAACATTACTCAGGCTGCACGTTTGATTTTATCTGCGCACGCTTCCTCAAAGATCCGTTGGCGTGTAAATCGACCCCATCTGCCTCCGAGAACGAATTTGTATCGACTTGCACTTTATACTATGATTGGATCCGATGAAAGTACTTAATGTTCGATGAAGAGTACCTTATTATAATTGTAATAGAACTATATTTTAGTAACACATTAATTATTGAAGCACCTGATTGACGCCCTCAGGTTAACTCTCTCGCTGTATTTATGACTCATCAACCTGTTATAGATCATGGTGTTATACATTTTATAGATGCAATTTCCTGCTTGTAAAATAATCTACTAGATTGTATCGATATCGATCGATATATCTTGCGTTTTACTATTAATAAATAACATTTGCTCCTCTCTATAATATCTGTCAACCAATCAAAATATGTTCTATATTTGAATTCGGAAATAGTGATGTGCACTTACCGTTGCGTATTCGGCGCAGATATCGATGGAATTGATAAAGTCGCAGACTTCATCGACGGACCAGGCGGAGAGCCGCGCGCGCGCTTCGGCACAGAGGCACTCGCCGCGCGCATCACTACGATCTAAGGGAAAAATTAACGTCATATAAATTTAATTTATTGGTACTTTAAATCACATTTTGAAAACGATTTAAACAGAAATTAAGACTATCAAGTTAAGTAATCGAACATTAAACTTGGTTTATACTTTAGTGAGCGATCATAAAATAAATATATCCACATGATCGTGTCTCGTTTCATAATTAATACTTATGTGATAATATGACAATACTACGTTATAATTAGTTGATATTTAGCATTTTGGCATTTTAAT
Source organism: Griposia aprilina (assembly GCA_916610205.1). Classification (NCBI taxonomy): domain Eukaryota; kingdom Metazoa; phylum Arthropoda; class Insecta; order Lepidoptera; family Noctuidae; genus Griposia; species Griposia aprilina. The sequence continues at coordinate 17,414,659 of OU744294.1, forward strand.
AACCTTATGATTTATTGTTAACATAGAGATGCTGTTGATAGTATGAGAAGAAATATTAGGTATGTATTCGCCTTCGCAGATTATTATTTTATAATGAGTCATGAATTATGGTATTGTATTGGTGACATATGGATAGATTAAAAGCTTTTGTGATAGCAATATTTCGTTGCCTAATTAATAGAACCTATACAAGGATGAATAATATAGATTTTGACATTACATTTTAATAAAAAACAAAGTCCCGACAGAGATATGCTAAAATTTTCAGGGTAGGTATCGTGTGGAATAAAAAAAGTGCTCCTATTTATGAAACATATGCAGCGTGGCGCTACAATGGCGACATTAATTTAACACATGGGTAGGGCTAGTGGCCAGTAACAATAAAAAAAATATAATAAGAATGTTTTTGTATTAATTTAATCATTTATTTTTTAATAATTAATTTGTAATTTGGTTTAAGTTCAATAAGGGTGTATTCCTGAAATAAAAACGATTTGATTTGACATTTGATTTGATTAATGCTGAAATGAACCTTTTTGGCGCAGCCGTGAGGCACACACTGTTGTTGTTAACACTTTTTTTTGTTATTATTTGTATTTTGTGTTTCACGAATATTTTTTTATTGTTACTGGCCACTAGCCCTACCCATGTGTTAAATTAACGTCACCATTGTAGCGCCACGCTGTATAAAACTGAAGCTGAAGCCTGTATCTATCATGGAACTAAAGATCGCATGGGGCATTCAATATCGATCTACCACGAACTTCCAGACAGATAGTTAGCACAAGGCTAAGCCATTGAAGACACTGCTGAAGCCTACTTTAGGTGGCTCATGACCACGTGACGTGCGGTAGTGAAGAAAATCGTATGAAATAGGTTCATTAGAGCATGCCACGACTCATCGCAACGCGACTTGTGGAGCAACAGACAGAAACAGGACACGCGTGCGTGTCGCTCGACGCAAGTCGCGTCGCTTGAGACCGTGAACGGTGCCTTTAGCTGACACCCAAAGCTAAAACATACAAATCTCACCATCATTGGACACCCTGTCCCTCTCATCGCTGTCACTCCTAGTACTCGGGCTGGCGGAGAGACGCGCGCGCTTGGCCGCGCTCTCGCCGGCCGCTGATAGGTCGAGCGGTGAGTGCTCAGGTGCGCCTGCGCCGTTGCGCTTGCGACGCGACCTTCCACCTCGACCGACTCGCGATATTGCTAGTAGGGTCTGCGCAGAAATGTAAGGTGTGGTGGGTTAAAATTAGTGGAGGAGCTGTCCAGTGTGTCAAAACGTTTGATTTTGAATAATATTGTTTGCTTATACTCGTAATTTGATCAAAAGTGGGTTATAAGTAACATGCTTTTTTGTTTATGATTCAAATTTCAACCAATCAATATTAGATGGACTCCGAACTTAATCAGAAAGCCGGTTTCGTATTAAAAAACTCAATTACTCAGAAGTCCATCAAGCGCCGCATACAGTACAATGTTAAACAAACATGAAAGGTGAGCCAGTAGGCTATTATCTGATCGAGAGCACTCTCGTATCGTAAGTGGCGAGCATTCATCATAATAACGTTCTAAGCGTCACGGTCCGCGCCCGCGGGTCAAATTGCAATCTATCTTTTTTAATTGCCACGCGTACTAAAAAAGGCAAATGCAGGGTAATTCCGAATAAAATTCAGACGGAGGCGCGCGCGCGTGAAATGAACACGGCTGTTATAGTGCGCACGCGGCCGCCCGCGCCTCCCGGAGTACCGGCTACGTGCTGAAGCAGAGCACCCGCCATAAATCTTACCGATTTATTTCCGCGTCGCCCCTGTTTCTCTTTATAGGTGAAAATAAATTTAAAAAACTACTATTTATAGATCGCTTTAACCGTAAAGAGAAATGTAACAAATCATGCTCCGACGGCAATTTGATCTCGATCGCGTATCATATGAAATTACGAAAAAACACGTGATGATCACTTTATGTCGCTCGCTGCAATTTAGCTAGAAAGTCGAAATCGAATAACTGTTATAATTCCACGCTGCAATTTTATCGTGTCTCTTATTGCATTCGTGTGCAAAAGTCAACTAATTTTAAAGTCGAGTTGTGTTTCGATTTCACATCCCATCACTACCGTGTCGCGGGGCGAGTCGGCGGGTGCGCATGCGCGGCGCGTGCCGCGGCCAATTAGTGCAGCTCCAGTTCCTTTTACAGTGGAGAGCCGAGTCGAGTCGGTTCGCTGGCGAGCAGGGGGCGGGGCAGCACTATTACCCTGCCGATTGTGCGCGCACCGCACGCTCTGCAGACGAGCGGCAATTAACACTCTCTCCACTATGTCTATGCAATACCGAAGGAAGTGTAAAGGTCGTGAGCCTTATCAGATTTAATTGCGTCCATTATTACTGGAAAGGAAGCGAGGTGCTCACCGCGCATTATGATTTTAAAGAGGTTCAAATTAACATAAACGAGGCTCGCTCGATGGAGATGCGTCGCGCGATAACGCCTTATGAATTTTACGAGACATTTTAATCACAACCGTGAACTATGAAACGGTGTATGATGTGTAATTAAAACAGGAAGGTCAGTGAGCACTTGTGTATATAATTAATATGAATTACAAATGTACTCTTTTGAAATGAAAACTCATCTGAGCGTAAATTATTTCATAGGGGCAGTGGCCTTGTCTTAAGTAACGTACATTATGAAGTAATAAATACGAAACTGTATTTTTTTCTTAAAATATAATTACCCTAAGAAATAGCTTGGAAATAATTATAGGGATTTTTGTAACGTATCTTTTTCAATTGTTTATGATTTGGAACTTCCTGTTTGGGAATCAAAATTTAATATTAAATCAAAAATTGAATATTAGATAAGTAGTCAAATTGCCTCTTATTATCCCAAATTAAAGAAATTTATGTTTCGTTTATATTAGGGTAATAGAAAACCACAAGTCTTTTTCAAATTAAATTTAATACGACAATCCATTACTAAATTGTTTCAAACTCCAAATAAACTATTTTACTTTTATTTACGGTCCAAAAAACTAAATTGCAGCAAAATTTATTTCCTGCTTTCTAAACAGACAAAAACGTCTAGAATAAGGTAGGTAAATATTTTGATACCTTGAGAATTAAACTGAGTCTGAAATTTTCAGGTGTAACCTACGCCTGAAAGTTTCAAACTCGGTTTAGTTTGTCATTGATATTTTATGAAATTGTCATTCAATAGGTTTATATGAATTGTATTGATGATTTTAATGATTAAATTCTGTAAATACAAACTTGTTACGGTCGCAAATCATATTTTGTTCAATATACAACCTAAACTCACCTACAAATTGCAAACAAAACAATAGAAAATTTGAATTTCGAAGGCAACCTGGCGCTTCCCCCTTAAACTGTCAAAGTTGAAGCTTGCTTACCTTAGTCGAACTCATATCCAGCATGACAGGGAAGGCTGGCAGTCGGGGCGGGCCCCCCTGCTTGCTGGCCAGCTTCGTGAATAGGCCGCCCAGGGGCGCGTCGGTCGCGTCCTGCGCAGGCGCCGCGGTGCGCACCTCGCCGAAACCATTCACGCGGTGGAAGTAGCTGGGTAGAGAAACGGAGGATGAATAATATATTTTGTAAATTAGGTACTGCATTATGTGTAGCATGACCTCCATAGAAACGTAATGTCGGTTACAGATTGGTGAAACATAATATGAAATGTGACAAAAACAACTTGCTATTTTTTTTCAATGCGTGATTGATTACACACGAGGTCAAAAATTAAGAAAACAAATGCCACTTTCTACGAAAAGAGATTGGTATACACGGCTCCATATCAAACTATACATTTCCAGTATAAATTGTTCTCGCATTGTATAGGATTTCCGTAGGTACACTGAGCGGTCAGCTTGTACTGGAAATGTATATCTTGATGTGTAGCCGTGTGTACATCTATACTTCGTTGAGATACAAGTGGTCATGTTACTTAAGCAGTAATATCATTGAAGAAAATGAGAAAAAAAACGTGGGAAAACTAGTTTTACGGAAAACATAATAGTCTGAAATACCTATAAAAGCTATTTCATGGTTAAAATTTGTAATCATGAATATTTTCGATATAAAAAATTCAATAATACCGTATTTGGTTGCTGTAAAAACTGGGGTAAGATCTAAGACGGATGAGCTAGTCTATCAGCTTACGAATGAGCTTAAATTATGATATTCTGCGTAAATAATAGCATTTTTGTTGTTGATATAAACAAACCCTAACCTTATTTAAATTGATTTTAGATTTCGTTTCTCGTGTTAACTTAATTGAGTCGTAAACATCCAATTTGAAAATTTTCAGATTAGGCATAATTTTATTATCAGGGTAAGGTAGTTATGTAATTAATTACAGGTTACACTAATTATTTGTAGTTAATCTGGCTCAAGGGAACTAACGAGTTTCTAAAAGTATCATTTTCTTCTAAGCTTTAAAAACTGTTATTTATTATTTAAACTATTTCTAGTCGTTAAGTATTGTTTGTACTTACTTATGAATTAAAACTCAATATTCATTATTGGACTAGTGGTAGATAAATGATAAATGATTTTATTTCTGTAAATAGGTTTGTACAAACACTTTTACACGTCAATCATGTTTTAAAACTTTGTAGATGAGGTCGGCGTTTCCTATCTGACTACTCTGAAAAGAAAGGCTGAAAGAAACTCAGAGGTCACAGTCTCTTTTTTAAGTCCAGACATAATCTTGGCCAGATCATGTGAAGACCATGTAGATTTGTCTGGAATGGTAGCTCATTGAAATGGCCGCGAGTTACTGTATAGGCCTTAGATTAGAACCCAGACAGGCACTTTACTTTGTGTTAATTATTTCATCACCATTGCTCTCAAATGGTGAAGGAAATTATCATGAGGAAACCGGCATGTCTTAGAACTGAAATTTCGAAGTTTCTGAAACATCTGCCAGACCGCACTGAGCCTGCGTGCTGTGGTGGATTACGGCCCAGTCCCTCCCGCAGAGAGAAGGCCTGTGTCCCAGCAGTGAGAACGTTATAGGCTGATTATGTTGGCTCCAGGGAACTAACGTGTTCCTAATACCTAGTATTTTTTTCTTCTGCGCTTTAAAGACTGTTACCTGTTATTTGAACGATACTACTAGATGAACGAAACTAGATGAGGTCGGCGTTTCCTATCTGACTACTCTGAGAAGAAAGGCCGAAACAAACTCCGAGGTCACAGTCTCTTTTAAAGTCCAAACATAATCTTGGTCAGATCATGTGAAGACCAATCTACATGGAGTGGTATCTGAAATGGTCTTAATTATTATGGGTAATAATTAAAACTGAATATTTATTATTGATTTATGGCAGAACACGACAGAAATGAAGACGTGGTAACTAACTGAGATTTTTGACAAATCAAAAATATTTTTAAACGATTAACTAATGAAATACGATAATCACAATATGACTTAATGGCACGGTTGGCGCAGTGGTTAAGCGATTGACTGCTGCGCTGCCTGTCGCGCGTTCGATTCCCGCACGGAACAAATATTTGTATGACCTACAAGTAGTTGTTCCGGGTCTGGCTGTTTGTGTATGTGAGTTTGAATGTTTGTAAATGCACCCACAATACAGGAGAAATTCCTAGTGTGGGGCAACGTTTAAAAAAAAAAAACATATCTGAGTCAATAAATTCAACAGGCCAGTGATAATTATCTCGCTATCAAAACAATCCCGATGTTATTAATCAATGCAAATTAATGAGTATCTGTTTAGAAGTTAATGTCTCCCGGCCCCAATAAAATACCGAATTTATTACCTCATCTAGACCCTGTACCCAAGAGTTCTCTGATGTAGAGAACAGTGACAATGATTGCAATATTTTTATTGAGTCGACATAACTATAAATTTACGAACGAAGCTACTAGTACACAGCTCATTTTAATTTATTATAACCAAGTGAAATAAAACATGTAACGATTTCTCAAAGATTTTCTTGAAATTTTATTCATTTTTAAGATGCGACCCGAACGATTCACCACTTAGAAATTCCGTTTTACGAATGCAAATACATACGACAACCGGCGCGCGGCGCTCACGTTGTCGTATTTGGTAATTAAAATAGACAAAGTTCAGCGACCGCAGATGACCAATTCATTAATATAACATAAGTTCACACGGAGAGCTTCGGTTCTCACGAATCATGTAAATTTGTCGACTAAACGTAAGTTTTCAAATCGATTAATATGCTAATCGATGTTGGGCATCACTAGCATCGGTCGGTGAACTGCGGGTCGCATATTATTGTGACATCGACCGTGTGAAAAATGATTGATGAATGCGAGTATCGAATCGAGAATCGATAATCGGAAATGGATTATTCGATAACGACAGCGTATTATATTAGCTAAGGAATTTTATACATGTATTAATTCTATAAATGAATGTAGTTAATATTTTAAAATGGAAGCAAGGTTAATGTCGTAATTCCGGACTACAAACGAAGAGTGTAATTTGCTTATTCTTTTTGGACATTAAATGAAATGCATTAGTGGTTTATGCCTCTAATTAATTTGGATCCGTCTACAATTACGTTCCTATATGTAATTAGGGTGTTTTAATTGTATTTTCAGCCTCTTATGTCAGTTGCGTTTTAAATTGGAGTTTTATTTCTGTTTTTTTTTTTTCTACTATTTTCAGACGCCTCTGCAAGTATATACGCCTTTACCATACATATATTTTATACTCGTGATTTGAAGACTCCCAAGTTTTACATAGCATGCTGCCAAGGAGTTCTAATCCTTACCAATATTCCTTTAATTAAAGCTACTTACTCGTTATTATTGTGCGTGTTGTACCGCGCGGCGAGCGAGCGCATTATGTCGGAGTAGTTGCGCGGCGGGTGCGCGGACGCAGTCGGTGCGGGCGCGTGCGGGCTGCCGCGCTCGGGCGGAGTACCAGGGTACGATGAGGTTGAGGGAGTCACGCTGCGGGACCTAGTGGTGAGAGGGGAATGAAGGTTTAGAACATAAAGAGTGGCCTGTTGAATTCATTTTTATTCAGTCTTTGTGGTCTTTGGACATTAACAGTTCGCTGCAACAGTCTACTGCTGCCCCAGTTACTGCTGCTGCACGGGTAAAATTAAGCTTAGCTCGTTGCATTGGTGATGCCACTTCTGTCTGGCATGGGGCACCCGGATGCCCCGAGCCCGTACTCGCGTCAGTATTACTTGCTACAGTAAGATGGATTTTTATTCATCCCTCTGGCCGGCTTTATTTATTCTTCTCTTCATTAGAACGTTGGAGAAAAATAGCGAGCCATCTGGATGCACTGTAGAGCAGATACGGTTTATGCCCAAGGAACATATTATTGAGGATTCTTGAACTCGCCCTTTATCATTGCATCAGCGTCCTACATTTAGTTTCTTACTAAACTTATAGCATATGAGGCTCTGTTTTAGGAGGTTTAAGCACTTTTCCAAGGCACCTATTAGGTTGCAACTGCTATCTTATCTTCTGCAACTTACCTGGAAGCGTTGGAGTCATGCGGGCTTAGCCGCTCGCTCTTAACGGGCGCGTGCGGCGCTGGGGTGGGCGTCGGCGGCGGTGCGTGCGCGGGCGACGCCGCATCGCGCGCGCACCGCCGCGCGCCCCCGCCCCCGCCGCCGCCGCCTTCACCTGTAGAACAAAGGTTTCATTAGTATCGGATAATATGCAGTACAATAATGTGGATGGGTAGAGAGATCAAAAAAACATTTTTACATAAAAACAACCGACTTCCATAAAAAAACATTAAAAAACGTGAAAAATAACTTTAATTTCGGAACTAGGTAGGTGTCTTTGGTTTTGAATTATCATTTTTGGCCACCGACTTCCGAAATTAAAGTTATTTTTCACGTCTTTTAGTGTTTTTTTTGGAAGTCGGTTGTTTTTTTGTAAAAATGTTTTAATTTTTCATTTTTTAGTTGCGGTACCTACCCCATACAAATTCGTATACCACTACTTGGTATGTAAATAACAGTGACAGGAAATTATGAACACATCATCAATATAAACTAAAAGGAAAAATATGCAGTATTAAAGATAACTCAAAAACTACTAGTCAGACCTTGACCAAATTTAAATTGGAACACATGTCAAGCACCAGATATCAAATAAAAAAAAGAATCGTTCTAATCCGTTCACCCAGAAAAAAGTTCTGAGCTAACACACATAAAAAAAAAACACACAGTCGAATTGAGAACCTCCTCCTTTTTTTGAAATCGGTTAAAAAGAGTTAGCTCACTTAAAATAGAAAGGGATTTTCTCGGAACCACTTTCTTACACGTAGGTATATTGCGGTCTTCAGAAATGTCTTTGATTCAATAAGCAATGGCAGGTTGCCTAAACCCTTACCGCATCAGTGCTTATTTCTAAAATTTGATTTGTTATTTTTTTCTATAGGTGATGATAAGATTGCCTAAAAGTATGGATCTTTAAATGTGAACAGAGCTTTATCCTTTACAATAGCCCCGTTCCCAACAAAAATAGTAGAGGATAAACAGTAGCAAAATGATTACCACCACAATTTCCTCCCCGAACAGAAGCACAGCATAGATCTGCGGGGTAATTGCGTAACACACGAACAGTAGGAATGGCTTTCATTTTGACAGTTCAACTACATTCATTGCGTTATTTACGTTGTTGAGCGGACAATTTTTTTGGACATATGAAGCAATGGATGGCTTCGAAATGATTCAAACTGTGAATGATAGTGTGTAAAGCAATTAGGGTGCAGCTGCCTTACTATGACGTGCTAATGCCATCATGGTTCCATTGAGAAACAGGGATAGTGCTATCGGCCATATATAGAAAGAAAGAAAAAGTATTTATTGAGACTCGCACAGGATTATTAGAAACTAAACACACTCATAAAAACAAAAAATATAAAAATAAAAAATAAAAACAAAAGTAAAATGAAAATAACAACAGAAAGTCCTGTACGAGGCCAAAAGGCCCCGTCTCTCTTTCGCGCAGGAACAATGATGGCTTTAACACGTCATAGTACGGCCTCAAGATATACCTGTGTTAGGAAAATAAAGTTTGCAAGCGTTAAAAAAGCTAACCTCACGAACAATTAGTACCGCATCGACTCGTTTTAGTACATAATCCTGTCGGCGGCATTCACTGACAATAGTAAATAAAAAAGCGTGAACCTAGATTTTAATATAGCCGGTAGATTCGAATCGGATACCTGCAGTCCGCCACTTCTTGGCCTTTCGACTTTATCGAAATCCGCAAAGGAAATAGCAATGAGCTTGATCTTGACACGAGAAACAGTTATACTGTATAATTTTCTACCTACCAAGCCGACAAAACTGTACAAAACCATATTCACCTGTTTTATAAGTACTTGGACACATAGATAAAGCACATAGTTTGACTTCAGCCGCGGTACTTCAAGGGCGGACCTAAAGTTTATCTCTTATTCATATTTATTCGGGCACTGGCACGGATCTGAGGTGTCAAAAGCTCAGTGGCCGAGGCATCTCGAGATTCCGATAGAATCTCGCGGCTCGTTTGAACGTGAACCGGAGTGTGCGAAACTCGAAGTACTCGGATACTTTCGTACCGATCTTGGCGATCTCCGAAATTAATGAGCAGCGAGGTGTGAAGTGTCGCGTTCAAGGCTGATAGCAAGTAATGTGTTGCACGGGTTTTCCAAATTCTTCGATGATTTTGATGAAGAATGTCGAGTTTTTGTGGGATTTTTTGGCATTGTAATGTTGGGTTTTGTGATTAATGGGGTATTTGTTTTGTTGGAAAAAATGTTTTTCTTAACACTTTTCAGGTTTAATATAAATTTCCACAAGTGAAGAAGTCTTTATATAGTTTCTATTACATTGGTTTCATTGAAAGGTAATTATTGTAATCGATACGATTATCCCTTTAGATTCACACAGTAACCAAATCAGAGAAATCTTCAAAACATATCATGTCGATCATATTTACCTACATATCATATGTCATAAAATTCAAGTGAAAGGATAAACAATTTAAAGTAGGCCTACCAAATAAACTAACAAAACTTTTCTTCTTTAATTACGGCTGCGGACATAACTTGAAATGTCACAGTAATTATGCAAACTTGTCACATCCACTTGTTGTCTATAAATCACAAATGATTCATTGTGAGAACAACCTGCTACTTGTCACAGCGAAATAAACGTTATTAATAACACCTTTTACGTCAGTAACCGTTTCACTGTTATTAAGGCTTGGTTACACGATACGAGATGCTGGTCTGACAGTAGATAGCTACTGCCTCTGTGTACTGGCATGCCAGGAGCTCTAGTCTATTCTATTACTAAATATTATAAGCAACGCCGATTTTGGCTATTCTGCCAATGTCTAAAGTGAATTGGAAAAGCAAGTGTGCACAGTAAAAATATATAAAAAATAAGTAAAAAGGCAGTAGCTCGGCTCGCATCGACCGCTGACACGATGACAGCTGACGCTGCCATGACGCTGGCAAATGGCTGCTCGAGGAACTAGATCTGCTGCATGATGGCATGGTGAGTAAAAACGAAAATTATTGTGGTAACTAGGGTGCGAGCTACCGGTCCACTCGCACGTTAATTAACTCGGATGAACCGGTCACACGGTGCGAGAAGCTGCACTGCAGTAACTGCCTTAGCCAGCTCGCGCGCTAGCTGGCACTGTGTAGCTATGCCTTTACTCGAAAACTTGGTAACGTAATATTTTTCACAGGTGTTACTTTGATAACGCAGTTAACGTCATTATTAATGTTGGTAAACACGCAGATTTGCATGTAATTTGTGAGGTGTTGACCTGAAAGATGTTTTAATGAGGTCAAGAAGAATGTGACGAGAGTGGTTTAAGTGAGAAAAGGCGAAGTTTTTAATGTGTTTCCGTGACTCTTAAGACTTGTGAGAGGTAAGTTATCTTTGTTATTTTAAGAGATAATAAATATGTCAGATTTGCGAATAGTGAAGCTTTACGTAAAGATTCGTTTTTACTGACTTTGTGATTTGGTTTTGGGTTCGATTCAGGGCTGAATGAGTTATGTTACAAAATATGGTCATTCACTAACGTTTTGTAACTTAAACGGAAACATAAATAGCCGATATAATCATAAGTTATCTTCCTCTCTCACGTTACTTAATAGATGTTACTGACTTCTTATTAAGTAATAGCAATATAACATTTAAAAATAGTCCATTGTCGACCATCTAAATAATAATATTAACATCTATTGAACACGCACAAGGTAGCTACCATAGTGTACGATGTTAAGAGAAAATTATAATAAATTGACGTTTCTGTATGAAAAGAAGCGCCCAGCGTAGGCGGCAGACATTTTGTTAAAGAATGATATACACTAGTGTAATGATAACATAATACTTATAAAGAGATTATGGACCACATACGTAGAATAACGAACGTAACAATATATGGACAAATCCGGGTGATATTTTCTAAATTTCGGACTTAGGATGTCAAAGTGGGAGTTCCGTGGGCTAGATATATGAGTTCACAAAGTTGATCCGTATAATATGTTGTATCTATCTTTATTACAATAGAAACGAGTTGTAATTTATCAGGTTTTAAGATCAGATAAAAGGTGACAAAGTTTTCCGTATTTGTCTAAAGCGAGGAATGTAGAATATAATCTGTGGTTGCTCCGTTTTCTGACAGATTTATGCTAAATGATGCAATAAAACTTTGTGGGTGTGAATACAAATTAATTTAGTGGGGGATCATCTGAATTGCCAGTGGACGTTAGATTTGGCGAAAAATCTTAATAACACTCTAAGATATTGTGGGTATTTCCAAAATTCATATATAAATCTCTGTATATTTTATTATTGGTAGGCGGCAAAAAATTGCAAATCGAATAACTTTTCAAATATCAGATTTGAATAAAAAATACATTGGTTTTTATAAATTGAACTAACCATGGATTTTTCTCACAAAATAACATATAACTCGATTCTCATAATCATAAAACAAACAGCATATCTATAATATTTATCAAAAAAACATAAAATGTTGAAATTTTGCAGGAAGTGATCGGTATTTACGATGGCGACCAATGAACGGTGGTTTCCGGCGCCGAAGAGAGTCTATAATGAGAGGAAATGATCCGTTAGAGTAGTAGCCTTGTGTGGCCGTGGTCACTGGCCAGCTGGCCGTGTCAACTGATTATCCAAATACTTAGCATGTGAATATGAGAGTGGAATTTGAATTTAAATATGGAAGGTGCCTTTAAAATGACCGTTCGATTCGGTAACGCGAGAGGGTCAAATTATAATGTGATACTATGGTTTGGAAACTTATGGGATGTAATTTTGTGTTTAAAAATAAAAATAAATAAATAAATATTTTTTCTAAAATAAAAATTGGTAAAATACAGTATACATCTTAGAAATATCTTCTTCGTTTGTTATTTTTGGATTATATACTAATAATAAATGGTATTTTTGAAAACTTTATGACGTATCTGCAAAACGAGGTTGTTACAGATTGATATTTGCTCGACAATCTATTTGACGAACTGGTGTTTTAATGTAAATAGTAATAATTACAAAAGCAATAAGTTATTATTATACAAAAAACTTTTTAACAAAAAAAAAACAACCGACTTCCAAAAAAAAACAGTAAAAGACGAAAAATAACTTTAATTTCGGAAGTCGGTGTTTTGAGTTTTGTATTTTCGTTTTTGGCCACCGACTTCCGAAATTAAAGTTATTTTTCGTCTTTTAGTGTTTTTTTTTTGGAAGTCGGTTGTTTTTTTGTAAAAAAGTTTATTATTTTTCACTTTTTAGTTGCGGTACCAACCCCCCACACAAATTCGTATACCACTACTTGGTGTGTAAATAACAGTGACAGGAAATTATTAACACATCATCCATATAAACTAAGTGGAAAAAATATGCAGTATTAAGGATAATTCAAAAACTACTGGTCAGACCTTGATCAAATTTAAATGGGACCACATGTGAAGCACCACCTATCAAATAAAAAAAAGAATCATCCAAATCGGTTTACCCAGAAAAAAGTTCTGAGCCAAAACACATAAAAAAAAAAAAACAGACGAATTGAGTCGGTTAAAAATATGCTTAAAGCGACGTCTAATCCAATAAAACAAACCCCTACTATACTAAATCCTAATAAACTTATCAAATCTGTCAACAAAACAGTAAACTCGTAACAATTGAATAACAACTAATATAGTCAGTTTAACCAATAGCAGTAGAACGAAGCTCAATTAACCTTTGCTTAGAATAACCGATGGTAATGCAGCGTGTAACACCATATTGTTACCGGTCGAAGCGTTTGACTTGACACCTTAGTAGCGCGTGTGGTCCAAGCGAGGGACGATGGCGGTTGTCTAACTGAAGTTAACGGAAAGTATACTCGCAATATTGTACACGTACCCCATATAGGTAAATGTAGAAATTTTACAATAATTAGGCTGACAGAATGGGCGGTCTAAAAGCTCGCGCAGATAGGCGCGACGCAACTCTTGTCGAACAATTTCCATGAAGTTTTTATAGAATTTTTTCTACTAGAGTTGCGTCGCTCTGTTGCGTCACGCCTGTTTGGCTTTATCGCTAAAAGCAAGCAAACAAGCTATATGTTTTATATGTGAGAATGTTTTTTTTATGAAATGAATAGTAAATGAATAATAATACAGCACTTGTTTGGATTTATTAACTAGGGCGTAATTAAATAGTAGGTGGTACTAGTCACCTACTTATGAAAAAATCTAAAAGATATCTTGTCTTACAAACCTAGTTTAATTTTCACTTTTTATAAATTTTCGGCATAGATAATAAAATTTTCATGAATGTTGTATTGCAGCACGGCACAATAGCAACACTGAAATTTTTTAAAACGTCTATAATTTAAGGTGATTTTACACAGTAATCATAATTGGAGATTTGCTTCTGTTTTTTTATAGGAATTTTGAGAAGTGTGATGAGTCGGTGCACAGGGCTAAGAGGCTTACGGTCACCTACACAGTGAGGACCTAATTGCTGCGTCAGCGAATGGTATTCACGTTGCTGAATTTTGAGTCAAACAAATTTAAAAACTATTCATCAAATTTTTTCGTGTTATTTTTCTATCGACACGCTAAGAAGAAGAAAGAAGAAGCTTCTGAATTGTATTACGAAAAAACATTACTTTACACTTCGCCGTCACCGGTGTATTACGGCACAACACTGGTAGGGTCAGCACCGTCGTCAAACAAGGTACCGTTGGCAGCGCACCTGACACGAATGACGGCACGTCCACCAAACAGACTGCCAAGTGATCGGTACCGTTCACAAATATGTGCTCGAACCGCGCGATTATCGTGTGCGGGACTTTTTACTGCTGGATGCGGTATTTAGCAGATGGCACTTTGAGTAAGTACCCTAGGGTACTTAGAGAAAACTAACTTTTATTAGGTAGGTACAGTAGGCCGCACGTCAGTTGTAACACTTTGACCCTGAGCTGGCCTGAGGTAGTACAGAGTTTCAATAGTATAAGACGCCAGCTTAAACCGGTTTTGTTACGACTGAGGTGCGGCAGACTGTACGTATGATATTCATATATTTTACATTGTATTGACGAGTGGAGACGGAAATTTGCAAACATATTGTGTGTGTGGCTAGGTGGAGCAAAGATCTTAGCAGGGTGGCTGGTAGCAGCTGGATGAGAACTACTGAAGATGGAGTTAAAAAGCGTAGGATTCGAGGCCTATGCCTAGCAGTGGATTGCTATAGGCTGACGATGACAGCGACGTTCAATTGTTTAAAGTCTATCGACAATTTTTCCTAGCAGTAGATAGCTGTAGGCTGACGATGACAGTGACGTTCAATTGTTTTAAGTCTATCGACAATTTTTCCTAGCAGTAGATAGCTGTAGGCTGACGATGACAGCGACGTTCAATTGTTTTAAGTCTATCGACAATTTTTCCTAGCAGTAGATAGCTCTAGGCTGACGATGACAGTGACGTTCAATTGTTTTAAGTCTATCGACAATTTTTCCTAGCAGTAGATAGCTGTAGGCTGACGATGACAGTGACGTTCAATTGTTTAAATTCTATCGACAATTTTTCCTAGCAGTGGATTGCTATAGGCTGACGATGACAGCGACGTTCAATTGTTTTAAGTCTATCGACAATTTTTCCTAGCAGTAGATAGCTCTAGGCTGACGATGACAGTGACGTTCAATTGTTTAAATTCTATCGACAATTTTTCCTAGCAGTGGATTGCTATAGGCTGACGATGACAGCGACGTTCAATTGTTTTAAGTCTATCGACAATTTTTCCTAGCAGTAGATAGCTCTAGGCTGACGATGACAGTGACGTTCAATTGTTTAAATTCTATCGACAATTTTTCCTAGCAGTAGATAGCTGTAGGCTGACGATGACAGTGACGTTCAATTGTTTAAATTCTATCGACAATTTTTCCTAGCAGTGGATTGCTATAGGCTGACGATGACAGCGACGTTCAATTGTTTTAAGTCTATCGACAATTTTTCCTAGCAGTAGATAGCTCTAGGCTGACGATGACAGTGACGTTCAATTGTTTAAATTCTATCGACAATTTTTCCTAGCAGTAGATAGCTGTAGGCTGACGATGACAGTGACGTTCAATTGTTTAAATTCTATCGACAATTTTTCCTAGCAGTGGATTGCTATAGGCTGACGATGACAGCGACGTTCAATTTTTTAAAGTCTTTCGACAATTTTTCTCAAATGAGAGGCTAAAAGTCTCTAAAAAAATATTTCTTAGAGAGACCCGTTCAATAATCGTATCAACCTCTAAAACAAATACTAGCACAATTAATTCCACCTCACCCACTCAATACCCAACTAATTGATTGCCTCAATAATCATGTTTTCTTAATACCTCCTCCACTCCTGCGCAGTTTGAAGATGTTTAACGTTGATCAAACAAAGATACCGTCGGTTATTGTTGACTGAGTATCGGTTGAGAGGCTGTATGCAGTGAACCGCGGCTGGTTCGGGGAAATGAAGAGGCTTTAGAGAATGACAAAATAACTGTGAATCTCTGGACTTTGTTGGTTGATGTGCTGATGTTGACTTGGTAGGTAATAGATAGTACGGGTTAGATACATAGTAAGGAAAGGACAGACAGTAAGCTTATGGAGGTTCCATTTTATCTTATAAAGTTGGGATCCTAAAAAATGGGTTATCAATGTAACGTTAATGAGAGTTTAGTTTGAGGGATGTTGTTAAAATATTTTATAGTAAAATTGTTGAAATTAAAGTTGTATGTTGTATGAATTAAAATTCATAAAATTTGCCAATACTTGTCAAACTATCGAACTCAAACTCAAAGCATTTATTTCAATTAAACCATTTGAATTGTCAAAGAGTCGATCAGTTAATCAGAAAGTTGAAGCCATGAGTCCATTCCAAAACGTAGATCTTTATGGAGAAGGACGGACCAGAAACTCCAAGGACACCCTTTTAATTAACTTTATTTATTTATTAATCAATCAACTATTTATTACTTATTTAATTGCACAATTGTGACATTTATAAAATTGACAAAATTGTGTATAGTTTTGTATTATAATGAGTCAAGGACCTGAAACAAAAGTTTTTTTGTTTTAAATCAAGATATCAACGAAAAACGAATACGAAACGAATGGTACCGGATCATTTTGGACTTGCATGTAGAATTGTTTATGGATTACGAATCTTTCAGATAAGCAACTAAGGATTCAAGTTCATGTTGATGGATGTCATAATAAATAGTTGTTTGATTAGGAAAACCTATTAATAGCTTCGGGTTCCTCAATTAAGAGCATGACTCACTTCTAATTAATTTTACGTGTCAGATCAATATTATGATCTGAACTAATTATTTATTTATCTAAAATACCCTCATTATTACGTCAAGAGGTTGGCATTAATTGCGATTAGCGTGCTTCCGTCCTTCTACGTATGTGCTAATAAGAAAATAAGACCATCATTATCATTAATTATCATTCGCTTATCCCAATTTTTGAGGTCGGCTACATGTTCTTCCATACTCCTCTATTAAGGCTCGTACACACTGGCGCGACGCGACAGCGTGACACAAGGCACCGCGTGCCGCGCGACGAGGGGCGCCTTTGTGTCGTGCTGTCGCGTCGCGCCTGTTTGCGGGAGCCTTGAGTCGTTATCTTCGTAGTCATCCCCTTTCTAGTCACATCATCTTTCACACAGTCCATCCAGTTTCATCGGCTGCGGAGAGGTCTTCAACATAAACCATGTCATAGCTCAAGCTCACTTATAAGGTATTATTTTATCTATGAAGGGTCAACCCTATGCCCGCTACATGCTGCTGCGTGGGTGGGGTGACGTTGTGACCTCCCGTGAGATAGGGTTGTCACGTTTCAAGGATCCATAATATGATGTGACTTGTCAAGTCGTGCGTTTCATTAGAAGATTTTTAAAACTAGAAATATCAGGTTATTTTTTTTTTCAAAACGTAATGATGTGGCTTTGATTTAAGTTAATATTAAGTTTAAGATCACAATAAACTTGGAAAACAGTAACATATGTAAATAGCGTCTTAAACATATGTAGAGATAGGATTAACTTTATCAGATTTGCGAAACGTCTAAATTAAGTAAGAATAATATGATTTGTAGTAAATAATAAAGACATCACCTATTTGCGTAATACACTTTCAATCGCAATCTGAATCATTTTAAAGCTTATTGCAATTCCATTGCTTCACATGTTCGAAAAATTTGTCTGCTCAACAATGTAAAAAACGCAATGAATGTTGTTTGTTGAACTGTCAAAATGAACGCCATTCCTACTGTTCGTGTGTTACGCAATTACCCCGCTGGCCTCTCCACTGATATTTTAAAATTAATAACGTAACAATAGGCTTCAAGTTATTGATAATTGAATTCTTTTAAAACTTGAGTTAAAGAAGATCGTAAATGTAGATCCGTATTACATTTACGATCTTCTTTGTTTAATTTATTGCGTGTGTGAATTAATAACTTCTTCCGTTTGATTTTAATTAAATTTTCCAATCAATCAATTTAGCCTATTAAGGTTCACTAGACATAGGCTCATAAAACTTTTAAAAGTTATGTTTATTTGAACACATAAAAATATATGTTCGGTCTGATAAAATATCATAAAATAGACTGAGTAAGCTTCATCATGAATTTCTATTATTAAACTTTTATAATGATCGAAGTAAAAGCATCATTATTTTAAGACTTACGGCCGAATCCAATAACCTATTTTCAGTGAAATAGAGATAGCTTTTCATACACAATAAAATTCTATCCGTCCCTGTCAAACGAATAGCTGTCATCATGTTATAGGGACGCATACTGTGGCTTTATTGGGACGTTAAAACCAGAGATTGATAGGTGTTTCTATCTCCAGCGGGCTTAGCATGACGCTATCTATCTCTTCGAAGAATAGAGACGGCTATTCCCATACAAAGTGACATTTCATTTCTCTATTTTTGACATCGCACCGTAAAAATCCTTGTAAAATCTGTCATTTTGTCTTCCGTTTCTGCCAATCGTTGTCTAGGTCCTTTTTAATGTAGACTATTTCAGAAGACAGTTGTCTAAGGTAGTGAAGATAATTTGATTTTTAATCGCCATGCTAAAGACGGTACAAAACTTTTTACTCGACGGCCACAAAGTATAAAAATGGGAAGGAAAAAAGGAAATTTTCACTTTTTGTATGGAAAATGTGAAAAATGATTACCTACATGTTCAGTTTTAGGGGTTTAAGGGTCTCATAAAGGGGGTCGAAATTTTCATTATTTTTGCGATAGGACACACCATTTTCGAGATATAAGCAAAATAAAACATAAACGTTAATAAATTACTGAATTTCGTAAAAAGTGCAGTTGACTCTTTCTACTTTGCTGCCGACGTACTGTCTTCTCGAAACGTCATTTTTGTCTATTCTTCCGTCAACAAGACGGTGCTTGTGCTAAGCCTGCAGTACGCCAAAATTGGTGATAAGATATATTATTGGGTTCGGTCATTACCTAATAATGGTGACAACCTACTCTTAGTAGGCAAGTAGGTATTTATTCCTAAATATTCATCAATCATGCTTTATTTTTTTACTTTCTTTTATTATCTTTATAAATTGTCAAATTAGTAAGATAAGGCTCGTGCACACTGGCGCGACGCGACAGCGTACACAAAGGCACCGCGTGCAGCTCGACGGCCGGCGCCTTTGTGTCGGGCTGTCGCGTCGCGCCAGTGTGCTCGAGCCTTTATTCTACCATTTAGCCAGACAGTAACGTACTTAGATGTAGCTATGTCTTTTAAAAATAACAACCTAATTATTACATCGTCCATGTGGTACTTATGTGCATTGTGCAGCATTATTTTTAAATCAACCTTAGAAAATCACCTTAGAACTCATTTACACACCACCTGAGCAATATTACCCAATCAATAACCAATATCTTTGAATAAATTTTTCTATGACCACTCCACGCTATCCCAGGCACGTCTCGGCACCTGTTGTTTGCCCAGCCGAGGGCGGGCCAGTGTTCAAACAGCTTTATTTGTGTTTGCACATCAACCACCTGCATGTTGCCGGTAGTGGCTGGTTGCTGCGACCTTGTGGGTCGAAGCAACCACACGCTTCAGAGATGTAGTTGGTTGAAGTTTGAAGTAAATAGTTTTGATGTGAATTTACTTCTTTTTTATGCCCTTGTTCCATGTTAAGGCTCCCGCAGACAGGCGCGACGCGACGGTGCGACGCGATTCTGGTAGAACAATTTCCATGAAGTTTTCATAGAAATTATTCTACTTGTGTCGCGTCGCGCCTGTCTGTGGGAGCTTTTACTTGATGGGGTCGGCCCAATACGTTTTCTTCTTTCATTCTCCCTTGTCAGCCATGATGATTTTGATGTGAATTTACGCGCATGAAATGTGATGAATGAATGTGTGATGTGAAAGCGCATAGAAAAGAAAAAAAAGAAAGAAAAGAAAATGCGTTTATTGGCATTGCAGCAAGCCCGTTTCGCACCCGACGTGCGAAACGGGACGGATGGAATATTTGACGAATGCGAATTTCCTTTTCGGAAAATCTTTGTCACAAACCAGGTTTTCTCTTGAGTATTGTTATGTGGATGCCTGGAACAACTTGCTAGGGTATACCGGAAGCCATGCAATAATTTGTTACAAGCGGTAATGGTACCTGTAACCCTTCGGGCAATGGGAGTGTGAAATCACAGCACGTGGTATTTTTATTTTTCTGTTTATTCCCTTAACAAAGAGCTATAATATTATAAGACCTTATACGAATTTATGATTAATTTTAGTAGAATGTAGATCAATCTGAAAGCGGTATCTAAGAACAATCACCAAAAGAAATAAGTAACCAGGGTCGTCGGATATAGTTGAAGTTAAGTAAGAAACTGATGGATGATTTCGAATGAAAATTAATTTGATAAATGAACTGTTTGTTTTCTATTAATTCAATTAAATTTTATTCGAAAACATCCATAGGTTTCTTATTAAATTTCAATTATATACGGCGATCCTGGTTACTTATCTCTTTTGGGGACCATACATAAACATGGTACAAAGTATCTGTGATAGCCAATCAGCCACCTGCGTTGCCGGTAGTGGCAGGTTGCGGCCTTGTAAGGCAAGCCACAAAACGTTGTATGAATGCTTTTGTTTGTTTAGATTGTGTAAAACAAGCTCAACTTGATTTAGATTGCAATGATTAAGGTACAATAGCGTAGGTATTGGGTAAATTGAATATTAGGTATAGTATTTCATAATATTAGGTAGTATTTCATAATTTAATTAAACATTGTTAAATTTTTCCATATTTCTAAGAACATAATACAAATAATTAAAAAAAAGAAGACATGGTGTGCCAACCCGGAATACCTATACAGGGATAATAAAATAGATAAAAAATAGCAGAATTTAAAGCAAGCCAGTTTTTTCTTCTATTAGTAATATTAAGCTAGTCATATTTTTAATTAAATAATAAAAAGTTGATTATTTTGAAATTATGAATTGTTTAATAACACAAAAGTCACCACTAGCATTGTTTTAAAACACCTTAAACAAATACTCTTGTCACCGCTCCAAAAACAAAGCAAGCACTTATCAAGTACCTCCCTACCTATCTACAGGCAGTACCTACCTACTAGCATCCCAAGCGTGGGGTACACAAACTAATGTAACACACTAACACAAACATTGACTCACTACGTCACCTGCTTAGCACTAAACTGTTAGCGTCGTTAAGATTCCGAGGAACGGCTCTCGGGAGGTAGTGATGCGGTTAGGCGAATATCTGAACGGTTATCGATGGAGTCGATAGTCAGTAGTTAGAGGTAAAGGTTTTTTTTTTGATGACGCGCCGGTAATGACTTGGTTTTTAAAAGAACGGAGATAAAAGCCTAATTTATTTAATATATATTTGCTAGAAGAGTTATCGTCATCACTCCAGCCAATGGACGTCAACTGGTGGACATAGGCCCCGTTCATCTTCCAAGTTTCACCACCACGAGATATCTTATGTGAAATAGTGAAACTATTTATACATTAAATAATAAAAAATTGAAAAATGGATCTCTCTAACGAAAAATGTGGTTCTCACAGAAGTGTTTTACTTAGTAAAAATTATGTGGAATAATGTCTGCTTATGTGATCAGATTTCTAAAGAGAGAAAATATTATTATTTATCTAGCTTAATACAAAAATTAAATTCCAAACACACATTATATTTCCACATAAACAATTTTCGACCCAATTATTTCAGTCACGTCCCCTCACTAGGCCCTTTAATAATGAGTGCCCTTGACGTGTGGTCAAACGTTTGTGTCCAAAGGAAAACATTTGCTCCAACAAGGGCCAACCTCTCGACCGGACGAGAGAGCACCTGTGTGGTAGCATGTGTAGGGTTACGCGATGTTCTCGTATACAAGACCGTATTTCAACGGGATTTTTTTGAGGACAGAATATATTATGACGAAATATTTTTAGCCTTCTTCAAAAAAGGAACCCAAATAACTTCCTACACTCTAATTATGTAACACACTATCTATCACAATCTGAATCATTTTGAAGCCTTTTGCTAATCCATTGCTTCATATGTTCGAAAAATTTGTCTGGTCTACAGCGTAAATAACGCAATGAATGTTGTTGAACTGTCAAAATGAAACCTATTCCTACTGTTAGTGTGTTACGTAAGAAAAAAGACGGTCATTCTGGGAATTAGAGGATGTATTGTGACTACCATAGCCATAGTATAAAGATAAAAAAAATTCAAAGGAGAAGGTCAATATAGAAAACAGAACTTAAGTTACGGTTAAAATACCTTGAACGTAGAACGTGAAGCCCAACTATGACCAGACTTCAAGAGTAGAGTTTGATTGATGTTTTCCATTTGATTAAGACTATGTTTTCCAAAACATTGACTGTATCAATCGTGCACATTTAACAATATTTATATTAAAACAGAAACAAAAGTAATGAAATCAATAAAACTGCTTAACAGCTAAAAGTCTGTAAAAGATCGCTTTTAGTGATAAGACCGCTCATTGTGTCACCCTATGTAAAATTTTTGTACATTTATATCTGTAATTTTTTTGGTGTACATAATAAAGAGTATTCCATTCTATTCTATTCACAGCATGGCTGCTATAAAAAAATACTTTAAACGCAACAACAAGAAATTTGAATGGCGACTTAAAATTCCACTCAGGTCTCTGTTTTCTAAAGCAGGGTCGTTGTGAATCAGCAATTAACCCGTATTTGAATTCGAACTGACGACCCGGCCGATGAAGGTGATTCCGACAACTGCTGGACATACCGTTGGGTGTTTATACTGTAGGTACCACACTGACCGTAAAGCCACGAAACGTGGTATTTTTACAAGCTCTTGCCTTGTTGGTTAGTTAGTATGTATGGGTCAAATCTTGCAAGCTGAATTAAAACCACTACCTCTTATCCTACGTAGTTGTTTTTTTTTCATACATACATAAACTCACGCCTTCTTCCCACGGGGGTAGGCAGAAACTACGGAACGCCACCTGCTACGATCCTTACATACTCCTTTTGCCTCGTTTACGTTCATACATCTGGTCATACACGCACGCCGGTTGTCAGTACTACGCACCTGACCTTTCTGAAGAACATCACCAATAAGGTCACTTATGTCCTCCTAGGGCGTCCCCTCCCGGCGTTTCCACTCACATCTGCCTTGTAAATACCTTTTTAGTTTCTGATAAAGCTTAAATAAGTTATTATATAAGTTACATACATTTTGTTCTGTACCCGCGGATTGCAGTTCGAACATTCGAATTTTTGAAATTCGAATGTTTTCAAGATCCGTCGGTGCTTCTTTTTATTTTTTATTTCTTGAAGATTAAGAATGTTTTGGATGCGCGTTGAATCCAAGTATGGTATTATTCCGCACACCAGAGTAAAAGGGTTTTTTCTTGCCACCGACAATACCGACGTCTAGCGGACGTAAAAAAAGGTGATGCGGTTAACGTAAGTCGGGCTTCTGGCTTTTGAGCAGCCAGAGGTAGTTAACTAAGGTGGAAATTGACTGGCTGAGTTAACTTCCTTGGTGACACTTTAGAAGAAGTCTTTTACACTAACCGTATAGGATAATTAGGTCCGTTAGCGGTAATCCTGAGTAGGAAAAGTCAAGCTTTTGCTTGTTATAGGTATTATGTTTTCAGCATTATTTAGCCTTAATTAGAGGAAGAACTAGGCGAAAAACTGACGTGTAGGTACTATATTTTTTTCCTTTTATTGTAACCGTTTATTAAAAAACCACAAGGCGAATTTTAAATTAAACTTTCATCAACTCTTTAACTTCTTGATCATTTAAATAACATAACATAACATCACAACTGTATTCTCCGAAGGGTTAGGCAGAGGTGTACCTATAACACATCCACATTTCGCCAGTAAGTCGTTATTTAAGTCCCATGTAATAGGGGGCGAGCCTATTGCCATCAACCGGGCACAAATCCTGCAACCGCGAAATTCCAGATGGAAAAACCCGATAACATTTTGCCCGACCTGGGAATCGAACCCAGGACATCATCATCATTATCATTCATGGATCATTTAAATCTACTATGTATATTCGATGCCATATTTTTAGTATAATATTTTATGACGACAAAAACAAAAACAGTTTTTTTTTATGTCAAATGAACTTTTGACCTTCATACGACCCGTGTGAAGCGCTGTGAGAACCTCGGAAGGTCAAACCAATAATAATAAATTATTACCATTAAAACGGTCATACTCTACGGGTGTTTAACCTTTTAGCCATTTAGCCATTCAGCCTTCCGCTCATTTACTTAGATGAACATTAAAAAAACCATCTCTACGTAAATTAGACTCCGTTAAAACAAACAAATGTAAATATTTACATAGAGACGCTCAAAATGATAAGGCATTAAAGTAAATGATCATATTGATTTACATTAAAATACAGTTATATCACAGGGGTCATCTATGAGATACTTGTAGACATGTTTTTGTTTTGTGAAATGCTACTTCGTCGTGATCGTGAAATCATGGAAAGTAAAACGCTTGTACAAGATTTTTTTTTAAATATAAAGGCAATGCAAGACATAAACTAATGCCTGACTTTCCCGATATTGTAATTAGTTTACCCTTATTAAGCCAGTTGTCTTTAAAATTCAAATTTTCTTACGTTTTTTTGCAATTTGCAGATCAGTATCAGGTTATATGCTGATCTAAATATGATTCGCGGCCGTATCAAATATTTATTTATAGAATTATAATCATAAAAATCATCTATACATCTCTCTAAGTTCATATTACCCTATTGAAAGACTATTTCATGAAATCATGACATCTGAGGCCAATGTATTGCTGATTCTAATGATTATAATTCTGTAAAGCCATATTTGTTACGGTCCCGAATAATATTCTAGTCAACAAACGACCGGACACTCGACCTGCAAAGGATGTCACCAAAATCTACCCAAACGAGGTACCGAGGTACACTTAGTGGCATAAAATACACTAGATTACACTGAATAATATTGCATTTATATAATTTTTTTATTGTTACCCGGGGACGAGAATAAAATAACTTTTAACATAGTAAAAAGTACGCCATTTTGGCATTCTATCATCGGCACAAGCGCAACTACCTTACTTATTAAAAAAAAAACTGTCAAGTTGACAGCTGTCTGCGGTCGGGTTCAGCCAATGTTGTTTTACGAACGAACTGAATGACATGTTAATGACATTTACGAAATAATGTCAACCCGAGTGCCAGCCTATATAATGTTCCCACTGCTGGGACTCAGGCGTCTCCTCTCTTTGAGAGGGAATGGGCTGTAATCCCCCACGCGGGCCCAGTGCGGGTTGGTAGATGTCACATGTCTTCGAATTTTTGGTTCTAGGACATGCCGGTTTCCTCACGATGTTTTCCTTCACCGTTTTGAGAGCAGTGGTGATTAAATTATTTACACAAAGTAAAGCGCCTGCCTAGGTTCGAACCCACGACCTACAACTCGTAAGTCGAGGCCGATACCACTGGGCCACTACTGCAATTGTACATGTTTATAAAATAATTGATTATGTAGTTTTAAACTATTTAAGGATAAAAATAGAAATCTTTTCGAATTCCTCTATTTTTTATCTACGATTTAGTGCACGTGTACCTCGAGGTACATGTTTGGGCAAAGTTGTATGGGCTTTTGTTGACCTCCTTTCAAAAAACTTAAGTAAATTAGAATTTCGCGGGCTACTAGCGCATCCCCCCTAGGTCTCATATAAAACCTTGCACAAATCTAGACTCCTGACTCCTGACCTTGCACGGAATGATAACACTTTATAAATATTATGTTTAAATACATTTAGAACTAGGTATAGTGTATTTATTTTATTTCTTATTTTTTGTTTATTTTTAGTTTTCGTATGCTGCACTGGTTTTGACGTCATCACGTCAACGCCGGCTATCGCTGAAAACCAGCGCTGGGGGTCTGTCTCGCATAGGGTCGTAGCATTATGCTGAGCGATTGCCGTTTTGCGTGGATGTGACGCATATTTTCCCCAACTCGTTTTTTTTTTCTTTGCCTCATGTTTGCCGCAAATAAACGTATTTTTTTTTCTTTCTTTCTACAAAATGTTATCATAATGCCCCATAACGCGTTGCCGGACCCAGGGATAAATTAAACCCAGGACCCCAAGCTCAGTGGTCGCGCTTTTTATCTATTATTGTAGCTTAGTATCGCAAATACTTAAATTATGTGTATCCATAATATACATGAAGATTTACAAATAAAACAAACAACAACAAATTGCATTTCAAATAATCTCTGGCTTCTTTCATTCATTTCGTATTTACTACAGTCAACTCGTTTGCAGAACAGCTTGACGTTTCGCGCCAAAATGTCAGAGGTTGCCAACCTTCGACCGGCTGTGAATCAACAGGCGTCGAACCCGCGTCTCACGACCCGCGTGCCCTTGAACCTGACCTTGGCACTGATGACGATTTTGTGTAAATATCAAGAGTTTTGTGTCGTGTAAGATTGGTGGAAATCTTAGTTTTATGTTTGGTTTGGTACGTTTAGGTAATTGCTGTGTCAGTTCAAGTATGTATTGTTTGCTATGCTTTTACATATTTTCATTAGAAGCTATGACTCTAAAACATGATCACCATGATGTAAATAATAAGCAGAAATGTTTTCGGAAACACATCTTTTTGTTTACTGTTATAAATCAATGTATATTACCAGCACGCTTCATGACTTGAATGAAGCAAACGATGGAACTGTCCAGGGGGCCTCGACAGAATCCCTTTTCTGTAACCGTTAACACCAACGGAAACATAAAATTGTATGGAGTTGACATTTGCTGACCAGATGTCACGTGATTGCTGCTAAATTGGTAGACAAAGTCATTATTCCTCATGCGAAAAGGAACGTCGAAGTATGCGAACCACTTAAACGACAAATGGTTGCTAGGTAGGTACATTGTATACGCCAGGTAATAAGTCACCGATAAGAGAAAAAGAAAACATACAATTTAATTTCCTCGTGCTAAATAATTTCGAATATACCATCAAGTATGACCTAACATTTACGATACATTTGTAACTAAAACACATTGACAATTACATTTCTGTTCAACATTGTATGTGGATGTTCCGTTAAGCGATTACGTAGAAATGTCAGAGGTGCTGAACCTTTGGCCCGAATGAATCAGCGCTGATCTCACGACCCCTGGCCCTGATCCTCACCCTGACCCTGACGACCAACATTTTTACGTGTTCAACGATTTACATACGTATGCAGCTGATTTTACTGATTTTGTCGGTTACCATAATGATAGGTTATTCTTTTGGTTTATTTTTCTGTCGTCTTCGTTTTCTAGTCTTTCGATGAATTGCTTTTAATTAAATTCAAAATTGATGCTCATGCAATCTTGGTTCGAATAAGACGGATTTCAAGACTATTTAAGAGGCTTACAAGAGCTAAAGCGCGGTCACTGTCGGATTGCATAGAAAAGAAAGAGACGCGCGATGACACAACGCTGGTAATTTATTGCAAAATATGAAGCAATTATGGATTTACAAAAAATCTATTCATTGGACTAAGAAATTAAAACACTATCACGTTAATATGTTACTTGTAGAATAATCTGACAAAAAATCTGAATGTTTGCATGTTTAATAGTATGGTTTTTAATCGTTATAATATTTTTTTAGAGGTATCTTCGTGATTTTTTTCTATCATATCAAGTTAATTGTATTATGTTTTCAATACACTATCTAACTAACATATATCCAGAAGAATACCATATATTTTTCTGATTTTGGTTACTGCAGTGGATCATATATTTTTAGGCATTATAAATTTGCGTTTAGGTCATGTAGTCACCTTAATTATAAATGGCAAACTTTCTTTCTAGCCTAATGTTAGTGTCATTATCAAGTTACAATTCAATTCAATTTATTTATTTCGGAAAAATCATCCATATTGTGTTAGTATTAAAAACTTAGAAAAATATGTTAGTAGCATAAATATCATAAACAAAATATTATAGTTACAGACGCGAAGCCTATTTCATAATTAAACCAGGGAAGCATGCAAAAAGGATGGTGGGTGGAAAAAGGATGCCAACGATGATGAAAAATGATGTCATGCTTATTTAACGTGTCAAGTATGTTAATAATGTTATGCACAACTTGCATCTCAAGTATCAGTGTCATTGCAAGTGCAATTATTAATTTTATAGTCATACGATGCGTCATAGATGTGAATCTGTAGTTCTTGCTACGATCTTTTGCCCTAAGTATAACCTTTACTTTGACTAACGAGTTATGTTTGCAAAGATAATGCAGATTGCCTGGTTTTTAAATTACTATCATTTTGACATAAGAAAATGCAATAAAGAATGGTGACTACATCATTCTTCATTGCATTTTCTTATGTCACAAGCCGTGCCCGATGGGATTTCCCATCTGCAAAAATTACTGACTTCTATGCAAACTTTTATCCCCTATTCAAGGCATTTAGGGGAGGTATTTTTAAAAATCCTTCCTTATCGCTCATCTTCGATAAATAAAGAACTTTTGGGCAAAATTTCAAGCTTCTATGCCTGTGAATTTTAGTTTTTTTTAAACACCCCCTATATATTGATGATAAAGATATTATAAAGGTCCCTTATCCAAACCCTTGTTCCTTAGTCCTTCCTTTGCCTATCTATTGCCGTTTTATCGGTATGATATTAATATTCAAGAACAAAGCGATGATTTTTCTTGTATGAGTCCAATACACTGTGGTAAACGAACAAATAATTCATATACACGAACAAATAATTCATATACAGGTTGTATATGAATAATTTGTTCGTTTGCAAAGGTGTACCGTGTCAATACCAATAATAATGAAAAATCTGTTGGATTATTGCTATTACGTTGGCTTCTAATTCTAAGTCAACAACCTAAGTTTCAAAATAAGTGGTGTAACTAGTTTAACAGTAAGTTCTTAGATAGCGGCAATGGTGGAGATACTTCTTTTTAATTAACGTCATGTTTAATTTTATCGTTTGTTAATACTTACTCGTAAAATCTTGTCGTGTATTACATTATAAATCTTTTATTACTTGAGTGTTGCAACACTTGTACTGTTAGGTGTGACAAAACATCGTATTGGTTCTTAATTAAAGGGTAAACGTTTTTGTTAATGATTTCTTTATTTTGTTCGACCAGAATCTTCATATACTTTTATGAAAAGAACATAGAACAATAGTAATCCTTATAAAGCAATAAATACATTTTAATGTAATATTCATTGTCTATAAGACACTGCACTGGTGTAAAAATGACACCACAACGTGTCTTCGTATTTTTTTTTTAATTTTTTTTTTAAATGATTATAAATATTGATTAGATTTTTGAACTTGTCGGGGGCTCTACCATGTACCCAAGTAATTTTTACTAAAATAATATGCAAATAACTTGAAGATAAAGTACAAAGAACACGTCGTTTACTTGATTGCTATACAAACTTGTTGATGTTGATTGCAATAAAATAAATTATTGCCTTTTAAGTTAAAACTTAGTTCGTTTTTGCTTAATGGCTTTTATTATGTTTTAATTTGTGTTATTGAAGTCTTGATATAGACATCTTTGTTAAGTTTATTCTTTATTGCTTAAGTTAACACTTGAGTTTAGTATTCTTAGTAGGTTTTCAATAACATATATAAACGTCGATAATATTTATAATGTTTGTGTTTTCTGCGTTGGTTTTATATGCTTATATTATTGGTGAATGTATTAATGAAATGGAACCATAAAAATTCTAATCTAGAATAAGTCATGATTTTATTGAATGGCTAGCTTCTGCCCGCGTGGATGCCGGAAATTATACCACGGGAACAATCTACCAGGACAAAAAGTAAGCCTATGCTACTCCTTATAACATCAGCTATCTGCCAGTGAAAGTCCCGTCAAAATAGGTCCAGCCGTTTCGGAGATTAGCCGGAACAGAGACAGAAAAATAATGTTTTACGTACCGCATACTTTCATAATTATGTATTTAGTAAAAAGCTGTTATTTTGATATTACAAACATACACATCAATTTTATTTATTTGTATATATACTGAAAAGAAATAACACTACTACTACTACTAATCTCCAAGTCTAAAACAATATCGTTCGCTGAGCAGCTCGTTAAAGTCTAATAAAGTCTTTACAATAGTAAGGCCTATACATGTGTACCACGTACAGAAGTTTCCAAATACTACAATATAATATACATACAATGTATGTACTCTACTATACACTCCTACAAACTGCGTGACTCATTTCCAAAAGGGCGTTTTACGATTCAATCGCACTTTACAATAGATCTTTGCTCCATTGTTAAACTCATGCGCACTTATCCCAAACTATGACCGTTTCGCCCGTATTGTCGCGATTTCCTGCCTATTTCGAAAAAGAACACTACGCAGGTAAGGTCAGGTACCAAACTACCCATTTTTTTTTTAAACAGGTACATGTTTCTCAGAAATTTGCAAAAAATGGGGTAATTTCAGTGTCATTTATGTCAGTAGTGTAAGGTTTAAAATTGTGGATTGTTTTTCGGGTAGTTTCTATTGTTGAGGGGTCGAATGTTTGAGGGTGCAATGTGGGAATGTAAGGTAAATTACGCGTGTACGCATAAGGTACACAGACGTTATTTACAAGAAACTGAGTGTTCTTCAAGGCGTCCTGTGTTGACGTTTTACTGTTGGTTGTCCATACAACTTTCCTCATGGTATTTATTGCATGAAGTATAATGACAAACTGGAAATTTATAGTGTGCATTTTATTCGTGCAGAATAAACAATTAATCTTTCTTTCTTTTCTTTTTAAACTACCGCAGCAGCCAAGTTTTTTTTTTGATTTTTTTTTTTGAGTCTTAAATGGGTTTAAAGCATATTTTTTGTTTGGCAATAACTTTTGCAAATTTGATAGAAAAAAATGATTGGAAAGCTTGATTTTGTAATAGACGGTTTGAATACTACCCTATGTGTCAATTTGCAAGGGACCCCATATTTTGAATAGATGCACATCAAAGTTAGCAGTGGTAGGTTACCTGAACAATAATAACCTTTTGGTAATCCGTCAA
The DNA here is from genome assembly GCA_916610205.1 of Griposia aprilina. NCBI lineage: Eukaryota > Metazoa > Arthropoda > Insecta > Lepidoptera > Noctuidae > Griposia > Griposia aprilina. The sequence continues at coordinate 17,445,801 of OU744294.1, forward strand.
TAGTATTTGACACTTGCGAGTAATATCAACTTAAAGTCCGCAGAAATATTATTGTGGCCAAAAATATTTTAAGTATTGTCTCTGCCTTCGTTGGAAAATAACCAACCTGTATTGTTTATCATACATATCAAGCTCCAGATTAAGAGTAAAACTTTTCCCATTAAAAAATCTTCGACGGTCATTTTTAGGGTTCCGTAGCCAAATGATTAAGGGTGGCATTCCTCAGTATGTAACCTAGGGATGTAAAATTTACACGCACTTAGTCGATTTTTACCACTGCACTAGAGCTTTACATTTCGGATAAATAGATTAAGTACTGAGTAGAGATTATATTCTAAGTACTGTTTATTTTATTTTGTTACCAATAATTAAACCTGACTTCGTTTCCGTAATCAGCGGTTTTCTGTGGCAGCATCATGCTGTACGGAAGCCTTCTTGTCACAATCATGTCGTACAGCTTTCGCCTATTTCTGTTTTGTGCTCGTGATTAGTTGATTAAAGATCTATTTAGCTTTTCTTTATTATCCGAATTATTATTATCTTTTTGTAGACACGTGTTACAAATAAACCTTGATTTTCTTTCCTTATTACAAACTCTAGGTTTAGCACTTCTGTTGCTGTTGTTTTAGTGATAGATAACCGACTACAAAATGCTTAATTATTCAACAATTTTACTTTAAAATATTCCTTACCGCAAAATCTAAAATCCGTTACGCTTTTATAAACAGTGCGGTGGGTCCCAAAGCCCGAACAGGAAATCGAAATCTTGCAAACAATTGACCCTATTCTTAAGCAAACCCTTGAACTAATCTCCTGTTTCTTTGTACCTGTCCGTTTCCCTGGACCTTTCTTTGTCCCTAATTGGTCTGGTCCGAGGGGTCCTTTGTACCATTCGCAAGGTAAGGGTTGACCATAAGGCATTTCGTTTCGCGTTTACCTGTCTGTTATTAAATTCGAAAGTATGGGATTATTTTGGCTTTGTGTACTTTTTTGGGGTTCGTTTAAAAAGAGTACCTATGTACTGCACCTGAGGTGCAAGGAAAATTGTAAAATCTTTTATTTGTAAAATGATAGAAAATGTCATCTTGTATTGTTTTGAGTATTAGTGCTAAGAACAAGTTTTAGTAACTATAAGCTATTATTGCGCATTGCTTCCTGAGTTACCTACTTTATCGTGTCTAGTAGCTAAGGGTTTCTAAATTTATAAACCCTTAGCGGTTCGGCTAAGTATGTTTAATACTACAAACATGTTTAGCTAAATAATAGTCCGTCTGTTTTATTTAATTCAAAGTTAAAGTAAATAACTTTTATTTTGCTATATTAAATGATTCCCATTAAAAGCAATTCGAAATTATTTAATAATTATTATTAAACCTATATAATAATAAGCATTACTAATCGTAAATAATAATTAATAAGTAGCCATATAAGTTTAATAAGACAATTTGTTACTTTCCCGTCGGCGGCATTACGACGCATACAAAAAACATCAACGCGCAGACACAATGAGGGCTTCCAATTTTATTAATAGTTTTATTATTTCTTATTTTAATAACAAGCTAATAAATCAGCAGCATATTGCTGGATATGGTTATATGTACTTATTAACTACAGTATTTGAAATAATTGGTAAAACATCAAAATCTAGTTAGAGTGCAATGTATGTATCGTTCTATGGATTGAGGCAGCATCTAATATATTATAATAATTACTTATAAATAGATCATGAAGTTTATTTTAGAAATAAAGTTAGTTAAAAAGTATTTACCATTTACTTTTAAAAACGTAGTGTTACTTTTGAAATAACATAAATATATATGTAGGTGTCGCCCGTCATCGAAATAATATTAATGTTATTAATTATTTTCACACAACATTGTATTTAGTTGATACATTTTTTTTTCAACCGTAATTAATTCAATACATTTCCATGTTTTCATCTCTATGTATCAAAAATGTTTTCTTTTTAAATAATGTACTTACGGTCGTCTAATTCTTCCTCGTAGTCTGAGAAGCACCTGTCTTCCTTGAGTGCCTGATTGTCCGGCTGTTGGTAGAACCTCTCCGATTTTATGTACATTTTCAGGTACATTCCTAATCACAGCATACACTCATAAAATAATGTTATAAAATCAATTTTATTGTTATTGTCACTGAGAAATAAAATCACTTTGTTTTTCCGTGTCAAATGGAGGTACATAAACAGTATCACTCATCAGCACAATTCTCCACATAAAATAAGTATTAATATAAAAAAATAAACAACACGATACCACATCAAATATTTAAAAACGGAATGTCAAAATTATAATCACCGTCCAATGACATCACAGGTCACAACCTTACGTCCTTAAGTCCAAACAAAACTGTTTATCACCAAAAAGTTAGCACCACAAAAAACATTCCAATTAAAAATGTATTCCACTTTTAAAAAATACTCAAAAACACTAGGTAGTAAAGAAATACCCTGTATTATACAGGGTAGTCGGGAATAATACGATGTGTTTGAAAATGGAACGGTACGCGCAGCCGAGCCGAGGTGCGCGCAAACACTGGCGACCCGCATCACCCGACGAATCGGACCTTTGACAAAAAAAAGCACACAGGTAGTGGACGAGGCTTCGGCCGGCCACAGAAGAGGCTATACGGCCATTATATCTGACTATATGTTGTTTATAGCGACGTTCACGTGGTGTTTTGTTTGCGAGTTTAGGTGACGGTTTTTAATTGATGTGGGAGTATTTTTATAGGTTTTGCATTAAGTGAAATATCGGCTTTATATTTTTTGGGATTTGTTATTAATGGATGTGGACCTCATTGTATTTTTTGGGCTTTTTAATAAACTCATTCGCACCTTAATGATTATAAAATGTAAGAACATCTACTTCGTGTTTATTGTTATGATTTTTGGTACTCAAATTTTAGTTCGGTTAATACAGAATATCACTGTTATAATAAACGTTATTCTTTCTTTCTTTGATAATTCTCGACTTTTGGAAAGATTATCAGGTACCCAGGTAAATAGAAGATATCTCATTTTTTTTTTCTTTTGGTAGTTAGATTGAGTAGCTAATAAATCCCCAATAAAATAGCATCCTTATGCAATTTTGCGACGATAACAGTGGTTTGCATCACTTTAGTTGACTCTATTCACTTGTCCATATAAATCACTGGAATGCGACATGTAAACCGAACTTAAACTGTCCCGTTTTTGAATGAGAAACACATTTGATGATTTATGAGAGCGATTTGACAAAACACAATATTAAGGCCCACTTGTACCGCCAATCACTAAACACGTTTAGCGCTAAAGAGTTTAAAACATAACTCTGTTTCTGTCAAATGTTTTAAGATGACAGAGACAGCAAGATATTTGAAACTCGTTTAGCGCTAAACGTGGCGGTGCAAGTGGGCCTATGTCGTTATTACTGTGGTTTCCGCCTAATGTTTGTAAAACCAGATTATTTAGTTAAATCTTTGGTTTATACAGCGGTTTCTATGAGTACACGCGTCGTGACAGTTACGTAACGTTGTTAAATCAACTGGTAAATATTTACTGCTGTTTATGGTATTTCGAATGACCGCAAGACGAATTATTGGTCATAAAAAATATGACTTGAAATAATTAGACCACTAATACACGTATTTGTGATGGCAGCCATCATTAAACAACTGCACACATTGAGACAAATCCTTGAAAATACCATAGAGTAACAAGGGCCGCGGTGGACCCGTTCGCCGGGGCACGTGTTGCTCTATGGAAAATACTAAAGCGTGCGATCCTTTTCTTTTTAGGGTTTCGTACCCAAAAGGTGCCAACGCGACCCCTTTACTAAGGGTCCGCTGTCCGTCCGTCAGTCTGTCACAGGGCTGTATCTTTTGAACCGTAAAAGCTAGACACTTGACATTTTCACATAGGGGGTACTACTAGAGACGCTATAACAAAAAAAAAAAATGAAAGAGGGTCCATACAATAAAGGTGATAAAAAAAAAGCAGTGTTAAATTTTGTACGGTGGTACAGAATCCTTCATGTACGAGTCCTATTCACACTTGACCGGTTTTTACGTCAAACTTAGAGAGGCATAAGCTCCTGCTACTCTAATCTTCAGTAAGAGGATATGGTACAAAGCATGATGACTGATGCAGACAGGCACGACGCGACAGCGCGACGTGACTCTAGTAGTACAATTTCCATGAAGGTTTTTGTAGAAATTGTTCTAGTAGAGTCGCGCCGCACCTGTCTGCGGGAACCTTAAACCACTATGAATTACATACACACAGTACATACATCATTCAACCTCGTGCAGCCACGTGCTTCCACTGTATTCTGAGTTATAGAAAAACCCACCAACATTTTGCCCGGCTTAGCAATAGAATGAAAAAAAGGTACGATTGAGCGTATGTTTGTACATCTCGGGTTTTTATGTTTAAGGGTCATAATAACGGGATCTCAAACTCAAAGCATTTACTTCAATTAAGGCGCTCCCCCGACCAAACGACCTTGAGCGTTCGGTCCTTCTCTGTCCCTTCGCTGAGTCTCGCTCTGTCTCGCTCCCTCCGCACGCTCATTTATCATAAAATTCACAAAAATAATGAAATTATTTGAATAAAAAAAGACAAGTGAAGTTTTAAAATAAAATAAAACGTGTATTATTTAGATTTTTAAATTATCGATCCATTAGTGTAATCCTCAAATAAATAGAACGTCACCTTTAGCAAAAGATGCATGCGATCAATAATTTTAGTCACTTTATTACAAGGAGATTTTAGATGTATTTATAACACATAAAAACAAATAAGAACGTGCAACGTGATGATAGGATATCGAACATTAATAATGTGCTTTTAGATGTAGTTTATTACCCATAGTGAATGAGTTAATAGCCTCTGAATAACGCACTATGACAAGGTTTTGGTCGGGGTACCGCCTTAACCCAATTGGTTTAATTGTCAAGGAGTCTGTCAGTCAGAAAGATGAAGCTATTTGCCCATTCCAAAGCGTAGTATGTAGCTATGGAGAAGAATGGGCAAGAAACTCCATGGACACTCTTGTTATTTATATATCGCAATCAACGTGAGTTTGTTGGATAACATAACCTTAAATCGTCATAATCTTTTTAATTCATTACACTTTAAAATTCACAAAATTTATTAAGATTATAAGATTTTATTTTTATAATAAATAACGTACTCGTAACGACATTTTGGCATACCAATTAACAGAATCGCCCTTAAGTAATAATATTTATTGTTAGTAGTACTTAATATTATAAAGAGGTAAAATTTGTTTGTTTGTACGTTTGCATGTAGGGGGTAAGAGGAACTTACCGTACGGATTTGAAAAATTCTTTTTGAATTTGATATTCCCAATTCTTCAGGATGGCTATAGCCTATTTAACATCACGCTAGGACCCTTAGGAGCCAAGCAAAAAGTCATAAAGAACGATAAGCGAAAGCGAAGTAATAGCGCGGGCAGGCGATGCGATGCGACAGGGTGGGTCGGGAGAACAAGAAATTTCACGCGAACGATGTCGTGGGCAGATGCTAGTGTAAAATAAATATGTCATATATTATGGTGATATTACTAATACTTACTGATTTATTTAGTACTATTATCAAACTGAACAGATAGCTGTGTTTCTGGAGAGTTTGTTACGCCACTTCTTCGTCCCAGCTAAAGCTCTAGGACGCGGTGAAGGGCGGGCGTTCTGTGAGAGGCTGTTTTATGTAATTTTGACGTTCAAAAAGTGTTGATTCTCAGCCTTGTTTGAATAAATTACATGTATTTATTTATTTAAACTTCTCGCACACAATAACATACAATGGCGGCATTTGATTTTGATTTTGGAAGATGACTATATAAATCCCATAGTAATTAACCAAATTATGGTGCGCTTTATTGTGAAGGTTAGTTGGCACTTTGACAGGGTTTTTTTTCTTTATGGCATATCGCAGGTAAACCTAGGAGGTGGTCGGCTGCTTAACCGGGATTGCCTGTGGTTGCCTTAATAAATTAAGGCATCCAGCCAGGACTTTAGACAGACATATATTCCCCTTTATTTATAAACGTTGCTTCAGGCGGTACCCCGACCAAAACCTTGTCATAGTGCGTTATTCAGAGGCTATTAACTCATTCAATATGGGTAATAAACTACATCTAAAAGCACATTATTAATGTTCGATATCCTATCATCACATTGCACGTTCTTATTTGTTTTTGTGTGTTATAAATACATCTAAAATCTCCATGTAAAAAAGTGACTAAAATTATTGATTGCATGCATCTTTTGCTAAAGGTGACGTTCTATTCATTTGAGGATTACACTAATAGATAGATAATTTAAAAATCTAAATAATACACGTTTTATTTTATTTTAAAACTTCACTTGTTTTTTTTATTCAAATAATTTCATAATTTTTGTGAATTTTATGATAAATGAGCGTGCGGAGGGAGTGAGACAGAGCGAGACTCAGCGACGGGACAGAGAAGGACCGAACGCTCAAGGTCGTTTGGTCAGGGAAGCGCCTTAAAGTTAATTAATGATTAGTGACTGTTTAACCGTACATTTTTGATGTCTAAACGTCTCTAAACGTTAAAGAACGTTTATAAATAAACCCCATTGTGTGTGAGCAAATGCGTTCAGTCAATTTACTTAAAGTAAGACAACCCTTTCAATTTATGCAAAGACTGAATGAATAATAGCTAGGTTAAATGTAAATAAGCTTTAAAAACAACCGACTTCCAAAAAAATCACTGAAAGACGTGAAAAATAACTTTAATTTCGGAAGTCGGTGCCTTTGGTTTTGTATTTTCGTGTTTGGCCACCGACTTCCGAAATTAAAGTTATTTTTCACGTCTTTCAGTGATTTTTTTGGAAGTCGGTTGTTTTTTTTGTAAAAAAGTTTTTATTTTTCACTTTTTAGTTGCGGTACCTACCCCACACAAATTCGTATACCACTACTTGGTGTGTAAATAACAGTGACAGGAAATTATTAACACATCATCCATATAAACTAAGTCGAAAAAATCTGCAGTATTAAGGATAACTCAAAAACTACTGGTCAGACCTTGATCAAATTTAAATGGGACCACATGTGAAGCACCACCTATCAAATAAAAAAAGAATCATCCAAATCGGTTTACCCAGAAAAAAGTTATGAGCTAACACACATAAAAAAAAAAAAAAAAAAAAAAAAAAAAAAAAAAACATACAGACGAATTGAGAACCTCCTCCTTTTTGTGAAGTCGGTTAAAAATACAGGGTGTAAAAGGACACATCTCATAGCCTTCAACTACGCATTCTGTACATCAATTTGTAACATAGCACAAAAATAATGGCTGGGAAACGATTTGTTTTTTTAACCGACTTCACAAAAAGGAGGAGGTTCTCAATTCGTCTGTATGTTTTTTTTTTTTTTTTTTTATGTGTGTTAGCTCATAACTTTTTTCTGGGTGAACCGATTTGGATGATTCTTTTTTTATTTGATAGGTGGTGCTTCACATGTGGTCCCATTTAAATTTGATCAAGGTCTGACTAGTAGTTTTTGAGTTATCTTTAATAATGCATATTTTTTCCACTTAGTTTATATGGATGATGTGTTAATAATTTCCTGTCACTGTTATTTACACACCAAGTAGTGGTATACGAATTTATGTGGAGTAGGTACCGCAACTAAAAAGTGAAAAATAAAAACTTTTTTACAAAAAAACAACCGACTTCCAAAAAAACACTAAAAGACGTGAAAAATAACTTTAATTTCGGAAGTCGGTGGCTGAAAACGAAAATACAAAACCAAAGGCACCGACTTCCGAAATAAAAGTTATTTTTCACGTCTTTTAGTGTTTTTTTGGAAGTCGGTTGTTTTTTTGTAAAAAAGTTTTTTGGTGTGTATAATCGCTGTTTACGTTAACGCAAAACATTGTGCTTATGGGTGCCTGCAATGGTAATAACTAACGTTTATTTATATTGAGTGGGTATTATTAACATTAAATAGTGTTTACACTTACCGGTAAAACGGGGTGAATAGGAACGCAGGGGTGAATCATAACGAAACTTTAAAAGGAATTTTAACATTTAAATAATATAATTTGTTGCCATCAGGGGCACGTAATCGGTTAACTATAATACAGTATACACATTAAGAGTCCTTTTTGGCGACAGACTATAATATTTCAATGTTAAAATCCCTTTTAAAGTTTCGTTACGATTCACCCCTGCGTTCCTATTCACCCCGTTTTACGGTACTAAATTAAACGATTAACTAAATATTAATAGTATGTACATCGAAATAAAAATAAATAAATAAAATAAAAAGAAAGAGGGAAAAGAATCATAGGGCATCAAAAAATTCCTCCGCATCGCTGTCGACAGGAAAAGTACCCAAAAGGCTGGCAGCATTGCCACGTTGTATGGCGATGCTGCTTCTTTAGCCAAAAAATAAGCCAGCCCTCTGGTCACCTGAAGAGTCAACCAACCGCTTGGCGATGTCTCCAAAAACCGAGTGCGCACTCGGACCCCACGGCCCTAGTGTTTCAACCTCAAACGGCTCGAACATAATAATATAACTCCCAATAAGATTCGAATATTTTCGCCGTTTGAGGTTTTCAGCGCCTGCAGTAGCCACCCCACCACAGCCCGCCGTGCTAGGAAGATGGGATGGCGCAAGGGTGTCGACACACGTTGCATCCCACACCAAAGGCCTACCTAACTTCCAGGGCATTATGGTCATTATATGGTCAATGTTATGTTATAATTTATAACATAACATTAAAAACTTGTTTTCGTAAAAAAACGTCAGTAAAAGTAGGAATTTTGACCTTCAATATCTCTGTAACCAGGAGGTCCCCAGGTATGGCCTAGTACAAAAAAAAATCAATGACGGGGAGTACAAGTGACTCTCGGCTTCGTTAAGTGTCTTTTTACACTCGTTATGTTTTCCTTTATTAATTTATTATTTTGCAACCACAAAAGAACAGCCATAAAACCAATTTAAACTCCACGGGATATTTTCCATCTATCATATTTTTATGTTCACAATAAAATCAGTAGTATAATTGTCAACGCTTATCGTTAATCAAGACTAAATTAATAATCCTATTATTAATAATTTACATTATTAGTAACCCATTATTGTCCGCACAACACTAAACGATATCTTTTTTATAATATATTTCGTAAATCAATGTAATATTATTCTTAAATCAGTGTGATAATGTATAACATAATAAGGTCGATATTCTATTAAAATATTCGTTTATAAATTATGCATCGATTCGTAGTTCTAGCTACCGTGTTACCGCCATTATAGATTTATATTGATAACATACTGGGCTTACGTTATAAGAATCGATTAGAACCGACAGCCGAATAATATAACGTTTTTCGATCTGGTGATAGTTTAAATATCGGTCAAAGACTGATATCTAAACGATGAACGAAACTAATCGATTAGTTGATTTACATAAAAATGCAGTGTGATTCGGTTCTTAAATATATTGTAAATAAAAATAAAACGTATTTAAACCAATGCACAGACAGCTCTCGAAGTCGGTGAAAAAGACACGCAAGTTGCGTATATACCTGTAATTTTTGGTTTTATCCGTCTGCATTATCGGATACATGTGTACGAGACAGATAGTACAATATATGACGATGACGACTAATAGAAAAGTTGGAAGAAGAAGACATATTGCGCCCGCGCCGACCCCAAATAAATTGGGATAAGGGTATGAGAATGATGATGACCAGAGATCGGATATGCATATTCATCTAAAGTTGAGAGGTTGGCCAATATGGAATACGCTTTTGTTTCGAAAAACTCTCACTAACGGTAGATTTCTGTGACCAAAGCGGACCAAATCATAGCGATCGAAAGGACAAAGGTAGTGATTAAAGTTGTTGTAACCGAGGAAATATTTACGCACAATCAGGATATATTACTTAAATTAATAAAAATATAATTAATTTTAATTTATGATTTTTGTTGTTGTTGTAAGTAACACATACCACCTTTACTCTTACACCCTATATACACTTATTTGCATCGGGGGTTATATTTTTTTTTTTTTTTAAATATGTATTCATCTGATTTTTTTTACAAAATAAACATATTTTAAGAAGCCGCTTCCATACTTTCATATCAAAAAAATAACTTTAGGTAAATATGCATCCGAATATCCGATCTCTGATGATGACAGATAGGACACTACATGAATAAATGTTCAACTAGTACCTAAGTATTTATCGCAATAAGAAAAACCAAAGAAAAATGTTTATAAAATAATGTATAGAGATTAATATTCATATTCACATCATAATCACACTTCTCGTGGCGTATACTAAGTATGTCGAAGGCTCTATATTGCCGGTTTATGGTAAAATCACAATAGGTTGTTGCGTGGGCGCCGTGACACATTCTACAACTTATCAAAGAAACTTTAAAGTAGGTATATCGATTTTTACCTAATTCGGTCAATAATGTCGGCCACAATAAAACTTGCTTTTATTAAATCATAATAACTTTGATTTATTTAAATAAATTATAGGTTTTTATAAGTCTGTTCGCACTCTAGACTAAACAATTTTGTCGTTGAACAGTTTTGTATAGAGTCGAAAAAGTTGTTTCAGCACTTTGGCCATAACTACTAGACAAAATCAAACAGGTTGCTAATTTAATTAATTGTATAATTTATCATTTTTATGACAGTGATTTTACATTAGGTGTAACTACTTCAACTCACACAATAAATTATTACTTGTTAAAATTTTATAAAAACCATCTACTTTTCAATATTTGTAAATATGTGAGCACCATGTATCTATCACATAATTAATTTACCTGTCATTGCTTTATATTTAATTATTTTTACCTATTCTGGTATAGTAATTTTATTATAGGTGCATCGTCTTTACATATAATTCTATAATTAATGTATACATAATATTGTAAAACATTTAAAAAGAATAACGGTGGAGTTTCTTGCCCATTCTTCTCCATACGAAACTACCTTTTGGAAGGGGCAACTAGAATCAATTCTATTTTCATGTAAATTTTGATGTTCAGAAGTGCCTTTAATGTGCCTATTTGAAATAAAGGATTTGATTTTGACTTTGAATTCAAAATCAAAATCAAAATATTTTATTTCATATAAACCAACATGGGCACTTATGAAACGTCAGAAGCTAGGTGCACGGTTCCAATTGGTTGTTTCCTATGGAGAAGAGCCGGCAAGTAACTCCACGGTTACTCTTTTAAAAATAAGGGGCTTTTACAATGTTTCCAATTACAGTGTTGATAAATATGGGAGGACAGTGTAGGCCTGAATTGACTCACTATCATTGTTTTCAAAAGGACTGTTATGTTTTGCCCATTTTCACACGAGGGGCTCGTGGCTAACTAATAAAACACCCGCATGGGTCGATCGATCAGGTTTAGCTACACTTGCTGCTGTCGGTTCGTGGATGGGTGACCATTTTTACATAACAACACTCCTCCGTGCCTCAGAAAGCACAATAAGCTGTTGGTCGCGACTGTTATTCGTGGATCTTTGACAGTCGTTACGGTTCGTCAGAAGTCCGAAAATCTGACAACCAGAACCAAGAAGCAAAGGGCATAGTGTTACCCAGTAACTGGGTTGTGGAGGCAGTCGATTCACGTAAAATACTGGTATTCAGCTGCATCCAGTTATCCTTGAAGCCGACCCCAAAAATTGTTGGAAAAAGGCAGATAGATAATGAGTTTAACTTTACCACCTACAAATACCTACATGTGGAATGCAATAAAAGTATTGAGTATTCAGCATTCACTTATGCCCATTTTCACTAACACTAGACGCGACCGCGACACCATGAATGCTAGGCATTCGGTAATGTCAGTGAAAACCGACATTAGTCTAACCAAGTCTTGACTAAATGGCGCGGACGACCATGTCTGCGTTAGATGTTACCCTAACTAATATTATAAATGCGGCAGTAAGTTTCGTTTGTTTCTTTGTTACCTTTTCACGCCTAAACCACTGAACCGATCAACCTGAAATTTTACATATACGTTGCCAGGTATACAGAAATGGACATAGGGTACCTTTCATCCCGAAAAAAAGTACTGTTCCCGAGGAAAACCACAATAACCTTCTTATGATAATAGATGGCGCCACGTTTCTTTCGAATCATGATTGAATTATAACCCGAATTGATTGTCAAAGTCTAAATTAACGCGTGCGAAGTCGCGGGAAAAAGCTAGTTCATTATAAAAGTAAAAAAAATAAAGTCTTCACTCAGTCTGCACCTAACCTTAAATAATCAAAATAACGTTGACTAATTAATAAATTATACTTTTTTGTAAGCATTTAGCGTGAATAATTACTTTAGTTATGTGAAGTTAAGATTGTTTTGTTTTGTCGTGAAGGTCGAAGGTTGAATGTTTAAACAAAGAACTGCTGGCATTTGTGGTATTAACTGTACTTTTATATTTATTTAGCTGTAAGCACTTTGTTCCCTTTTCGCCGGGATATTTATGAATCTTAAACTATGTTTGATTATTGTGTTCATACGATGTTGGTACTCAAGACCCACATAAAATAATCACTAATCAGCCTTTAACATCCCCACTGCTGGCACACTTGCCTCCTCTCTATGAGAGGGAACGGGCCATAAGCGCGTTGATGGATGGCAAAATCATGTCTTCTAATTTTTGTTTCTACGTTCGTGATACACGATGTTTTTTCTAGATTATCTGCTGTTGATTTAATGCTGTAAATTAGCAATTACGCACAAAGTTGAATACACCATTATATTGTCTGCAGACTTGCACCTATTAGAGGAAAACTAATATAATCTATAACCACCTCGCATTCCCTTTTTAGTAGTAGTTTTGCGTGTACGCTCGTTTATTTCTCATTAATCTTCACTTTATTATTTTCTTTGTTGGTACTGATCAAGCCTGTTGACGGCTGGTATCAGGTCCTATTTATCCTCGGCAAGACTCCACGGGATCGAAATATTATAGCTCTTATTCCTACATCTTTACGACCTAGAACTACCACCACAAGCAAAACGTGGGTAAGGGATTTTGATACCATGTCATCATGGGTCATTCTGGATACGCCATTTGCGTGACAAAACTTTAAATCACACTATTGTAACTGTCACTCAACGTTATTTTTAATGATGACTACTTCAAGTAATTTTATTAAAATATATAATCAATGTTTCCTTATAGCACCAAGTTATACTTACACATGTCACTTTTTGCCTTCTATGTAAACATAACATTATTATTTTAAAGTAGACTACAAAATTATAAATTGATATCACTCATTTTATATAACATAATAATTATGCGGAATACGTTTTCTATCTACCAACTAAAACTTTTGCTTGACCATTTATATGAAAATCAATTATAATACGAGTATATTTGGTCAGAGAAGGCAAGACGACATTTTCTAACACTTAACACGACAATAGGCTAGCGATTACGATGCTGGCTGGCGATCGAGAGGTCGAGGGATCAAATCTTAACCCCTCGGACTAACTAGTATGGCGAAACTACATACTTTGGGGATAGGCTTGTTCATAAGACCATTGCATATTTTACATCATTCTATAAGTAAGTACTTACTGTAGGGTTAGTGTCGTACATTGCTGTTTTTGTCTGGTGTAGTAATTTAATTATGGCAATGATTCCACAAAACTAGGCGTTTGAAAAAATTAATAAAGAAAAATATGTGTATTTGTTACAGAAACACGTGCATACATTAACTCGATTAATAAAGAAAAATAAAAATGATTAAAAACAGACAGACAGATGCTGACCGAGAGTAAGAGTGAGTGAGAGAGAGAGAGAGAGAGAGAGGTTACAAATTTGTTATATAAAGTCTTGGTGTGGCTTATTATAGGCTGTTGTTTAATTTTTACGTATTTAATACTAATACCAGCTAAATAATGCTTCGCAGCGAGACAAAGGACCAAGCTCATTAATATTTACTTAAATTATTCAATTTTTAACTCCTTTTTACTAAGAGCGAGACTCAAGTAAAAGCTCGTACTTTCAAATAATCTAAAAGTGCACAATGCGGATGATATCTGCATTATTCGAGTTGGTATAACGTCTTCACATAATTATACTTATATAATTAACGTATACAAAGTATTGTAAAACATTTTAAAAGAGTAACGGTGGAGTTTCTTGCCCATTCTTCTCCATACGAAACTACCTTTTGGAAGGGGCAACTAGAATCAATTCTATTTTCTTGTAAATTTTGACGTTCAAAAGTAACTTTTATTATTTAAAAATAAATTATTTGATTTGGTCTAAATTCTTGCGCTCTCTATCTATATAAAACCGCATTATTTCGAGAATTCCATCTTAATTGACCCGTCCACCTTCGGAGAGTTCGTCAGTTTATTTATTAGCTGTCAAAATTATATGGAGTGCCTCTAAAATTCGCGATATCGTGTTAATTTTTTGTGGATTGTGGGAAAGACGTGAAAAGGAAGGAGAATTTGTCATTTCTGAAACTATTATTTTTCACGACAGATAATTTACAAGTAAACTGTTTCTTTTGGGGTGTGAAAATCCTTACGGTTGTCCTCCGCCCGCCCAAGAGTTCTGTCGGACTATTATTAGCTACGGTGCCCGTTAACTACCTCTGGCCGGTGCACTGGAGTCTTGCTCAGTTCATCACGCTAAACTCTTGATAGTGATTAGCTATTTATCTTTGTAGCAAAACTGACAACCACACTATCTAATTTATTAAAAATTAAATATTACTTACTATTACCATAACATCACGCCTGTAATACCCGAAGGCATAGGCAGAGGTGCAGGTTTCACCAGGTAATAGGGGGCGAGCTTATTGCCATCAACCGGGCTTTCTCGATAACAGCCCGGAGTCTGGATTTGTACTGCTATAGAGAAATTCCAGATGGAAGAACCCAATAACACTTTGCCCGTCCCGTGATTCGAACCCAGGGCCTCATTCTCATTACTGCTGAGCATGAAGCCCTATGTTCGAATCTTAGCGTGAATAATTACTTTTGATTAATTACTTTACGCTTGCGTCCACTAGTCCAACGAGGCGGCCAAAACTTACTACTCACAATTATTTTAAGAATTCCCCGCTCCGCTTGTTTAATGGCCCGCTTGTCAATAATAAGTGGACCGTTTTTGAACATTAATGTCACTTTTAGCGGAGGCGTCGCAATATAGAAAGTATCTTAGATAGCCGATATCCAATACTGACAGTGTTTATGAAGACGCAGGGAATTTGAATAGAATGTGTCGAGGCACGTGTCGATATAATATAATGTGCCTATGATACAATTTAATACAAGGCTAGTAAATACAGCGTGTATCAGAAAGGTGGGCACATTTCGGCTTTGTCCATTCTGATCCCTAGTCTCAACTCGCCCGGTTCGTATATATGGATAGCTATAAGGCGCGGGCAAGTTGGGACAAGAGGTCAGTATGGACGATGCCAAATTTAATAGTGTGGCACAAACCATCAAACTGAACAATTTTCTCCATGGGACCTTTATCTTAATCCAGAAAATAAAGGCTACCGTCCATACATTTTGGTCGAGTAGGTATTGAAGTGGTATGGGGCAGGTGCTAATATTTTCGCGAAAATAATTAATACAAAAAAAAAAACTTAAAAGCATACAGCTTAGCATAGTTTCGTAGAACAATACATTAAAATGCACATTCTAGTATAAATCCTAAACTTATTTAGATATCTTCTCACAATATACGATGTCGAATCCATTTCATTATCATGGTTGTTAAAACATTTTGGCGGTAAATCCGGATTTGTTTGCCAAAAAAGGAAAAGTCATAAGATTTTTTTTATTTAGAAGTGTCAAAAATGATGGATATGATAATATGAATTTATGAAAGAAAAATAATATTATTGGTTTAAAATAAATAGAATAAAATCGGTGTGAGTTGGTTTGGCACTCACGAAAATTGATGTGTAAACATGTGAGCTCGCATCAGTTTGGTTCACGCGCTCACATAGACACGGGTCTTACGCTGACGTCATCTGACGCTCGAAGTCTTACGCTTACGCGTCTGACGCTCGAAGTCCCAGCTAACCCCTACCGTAGACCGAGCGCTAAGATGTTTACACATCAAAAATAGTATTAAGATTATGTGATTTTGCAAAACAAATGCAAACATAATTTTATTAAGGAGTTTGTTAACTTAATATTTTTCTTATCTATTATATGTCATAATTTTAATAATATCATTTTAGAGCATTTTTGCGTTGTTTATGTTCCTTATCAAATAGAAGATCTCATTGAAATCTAGTCGCGTTAACATTTTATTGGAACGCACCCGTTAGTGTTCTTCAATATTTTGAACGAACTAACTTTAAGGTTGATTTCAAACAAACTTGCACCAATGCAAGTGTTTAGCATAAAATGTAACCGATTAAATTCATCACAGTTTATAAATCAGTTCCCTTAGAAGGCTTAGAAATAGCTTCTAATATATAACCGATAACCGCAATTGTCTTAAGTGTAAAATACTTCAAGATTATCATCTCGCAGGCAATCATTTATTTACTTTACGCTGTGTCTGTCAAACAATCTATTTATTCTCTCTAACGCCTATATATCTGCCATTATCAATTTTAAAGACAATATTATAAAGTGTAAAATAACCATTATGTTCAAAAGATTATCATTTGACAATTTTATGGTCGTGGTGTGGTTATAAACAATGTGGAACAGACAACGAAAGTTGTGCTTGTAACTTGAGATTTACGTAAAAAGTGTCTCTTTGACAAATAGGCGTAGACGCAGAACGTACTATGTGCGTTTTGTGTTGTCAACCGTCACGGCGACGATTATCGCGGAGTTAGATGGAGTTACTATTTTGCTGTGTGTATGTTTAGCTTGCGTGTGTTTTTCTAATTTATTCAGTTTAAAATGTTGTGTTTATCTATCAATAAGATCGTCTGCAGTCTGAGTCTACTTACTGCTAGACTAAATCCTCTTTGCATAATTTACTTTCTTTAGTCTGTTAATCGCACTCACATTACTCCTGCGATTCTGTCCCATCGTATGGCTACTGTGCAAGTATTAAAATTTTATTTGTCTTCATTTGTTTAAATGTCATAAATCTGCAATATTGGCCGAAAGATGCGTATGAATTTTGCGATGCAATTGATTTTATGTCTCTGTAAGTACTACTGGTTCAATAATCCGCTGTATTGAGAATGGTTCTAGCTTATTGCTTGCTATAACAATAACACTTTTCATTGTAACTTAACGTAGAAAGTGCGACAGAAATCTGAAAATTCACTGCGTAGCAAACTTGGTGGCGTTAACTTGTCCGTCTTTATGATCTTTGTCTTTAGAAAAGATCTATCCCAAGTAGACGGGAATGACTTGAGCTTTTCCTAAAATAAGTATCCAGTGTTGATTAAATCACACATGAATAAAAGGAATCCAGAAATTGTAAGCCACACAATCATTCATTATCTGAAAACGCTTTACTGGGTTTTCCATCAGGAAAATTTTAGTAGGAGGCGATGTCTGAATGTGCCTAGTTAATTAATGGCAATAAGCTCGCTCGCCATGCACAAAGTCAAAGTCAAATAATTTATTTTAAATAGGCACATTAAAGGCACTTTTGAACGTCAAAATTTACATGAAAATAGGATTGATTCTAGTTCTAGTCACACACAAACAGCATAGCTGGGGAAATGTGCGTGCACTAGAAAGAAAAATAGGTTTTTTTGTCACAGAAAAACGTGCATACAAAAAATATAATTAGCTCGAATAATAAAGAAAAAAAAAAAAATAGATATAGTCGACAGGTGCACGTCATGACTGTGACAAGAAGGCTTCCACTCAACATGATGCGCGAATTTTCGCTGAGTTTCACTAAACACCACTGCTTAACCCCTCGGAGAATACAGGCCTAATTTTTATGAAAACCAATCACCACTCATCGATTCATACGTCACTATACATTATGCGGCTCCAAATACAGAGCTCAGTGGAAGTCTCTATCCCTCGTAAGGGTACTATGGCAGCGCGCTCATTGTTCCAGCTACTTGCGCCCACCTTACATTTCTATATCCTAAACCCGATAGAAATGTTCGTTTGCACAATTTTAGTTTAGTTTATTTTAGTTTGAGACTGATATGGGAAAGCTGTTGTTTATTAAAGGTAGAATTATAAAGGACTGTTGTTGGAAAATTGTTCGTTTGCACAATTTTAGTTTAGTTTATTTTAGTTTGAGTCTGATATGGGAAAGCTGTTGTTTATTAAAGGTAGAATTATAAAGGACTGTTGTTGGAAAATTGCGACTACCTCTGAGCTAAGTTTTGAATAGGGTGCATTTTTTGTTCGGATGCGGTAGCAGGATACCACGACTAGAAAAAAAAGCGGAAAATAATGTAAGTGTATAAATATGGAATTATAGTTACAAAAATAGAATTCAAGAACTCTTTAGATTCATTAGCTTTATGATTAAACATTCATTTCTATAGGTTTGTGTGCTTAGATAATATTATAAGTATATACTTTATCACAGAATAGAATTAGTGAAGCACACTTGAATTTAGACTCTAGCCAGGCACTGGCTATCCAATTTGAACGATATCGCTCTTAAATCCAGTACGAAAGTTTTTATAAACTTGAACCATTCAGACTATTAAAACATAAGGTCACCAATCGCTATAATTTCCGGGTGCAGTAGTGGCGTTCATACGGTCTTATTGTACGGCTGCGCGGGCGCCGATTAGCATTGAGAAGGTCGCAGGGTGCGTAGGCTAGGCGCGCCGAGGAATGCTGAGCGCGCTTCGTGGCATTTCGGCTGAACCAACTGGTTTTGTGATTTAAAACGGCTGTTTACACCCTGGCTGTACTGGGTTGATTGTCATTTGTTATTATGAGGACAGGAGAACCGGTTTTGTAGCTGTGGTAGCTGATATATATACATAATTATGTACATCTTGACTAACAAGAAAGATCTGCTGGATCTGGTATTTTATCTGCTGGCTGGCCATTTGCCTGTGTTGCTGTCAGAGGTGGACTACATGGTAGGATTGGTACAAACTATTATCAGTTAGGTTCAAAACTCCTGTACAATTTTCCTGACAAAATGAACCAATCAGTCGTGGACTCCCAAAATTACCTGAAACAATAAAAAAAAATGTTTTAGTAAATGATTCATTTTAAAACAAGGGCTTTTCTCTATATGCTTAGGATGACTAATTGATAGCTCTATTTAGTAGAGACCTTCCAAACGAGAGCCCCGTGAAAAAACCTACCACGCTTTGGAATGGTCAATTAGCTTCATCTTTCTGACTGACCGACTCCCTTGACAATTCAAAAGCGCCTGTTGAAATAAATAAAGTTTGATTGAAATAAATTATATTATACAAGCTGACCCGACAGACGTTGTCCTGTCTTAACTATGAATGTCATATGTCGTTTAGTTTTAGTTTTGACTATTGACTAAAACTAAAACTATCGACTCATTTATCAACCGATCCATCTGTGTTAAACGATATTTGCAGCGCGCATTCTGTCAATCGCTGACAGTTATGTAAAATTTTAATTGGCGTTCAGTTTTCTTAAATTTTGTAACGTTCCGATTAACTTCCTTATTTTTTTATTTCATAAGATCCTTCTCCTGACAATAACGAACACAACAAACAAAAAAATAGTGAAATCGGTCCAGCCGTTCACACGTGATGGCGTGACCAAAGGAAATAGGGATTATATATATATAATATATAGATAGATGAGTTCGAGTTTAAAAAAAATACGATGAATTAGGGGGTTAGTGTCCAAAATTCTTTAATCAAATTACATCACTTTATTAGTAAGTGCGCCAAGTAAGGCCAGATCACAAGTCTGCTTAATACCTATTTACTTTCGCAACGGAGAGGTCATCGTCGTCAATTTTTTTGTAACAAAACTACTTGACAAATACCGAAGTGAAAGTCTCATAGACGGGTCGGCTATAAGGATTATGTTAATGTGGCCGTTGATAATCTGGTGATGCCCGTCCATTAGCCGTTTTGATAAGTAAAGGTCAGATTTGAAACGGCGGTGGCCGCCAATGGATTGTTTTTGTTTTTTTTTTGTATTGCTGTTTGTTTTTCCTTGTGGTTGGGTATGCGACAAATTGTGATCAAGCCCTAGTTTAGCGTGAAATATAATTTACTCCTTTATGGATTTTCACTTTGTGGACCACGTTCCTATCAAAGTTTAAAGTAATTTACTTCATATAAACGTAATATGGGCACTTATGAAACATAAAAAGCTAGGTGCGCGGTTCCGGCTGCAAGTCACTCCACTGTTACTCTTTAACCGACTTTAAAAAAAAGGTGGAAGTTTTTTAAAATAAATTGTCCTTAACAATGTTGTCATAATACTGTGTGCATACTTACGTCTGAGAGGACAGAAGTCAGAAGCTGTCTTTTACAATCTATTTCTAATGATTTATGATTTACAATGATAATGAACTATTAAATTCTCAATCTAACCAAAACCGAATGTGTGCTGGTTACATCCTATTCATTCTGACTACACACACATACACACACACACACACACATCCTACACTCACTCACTACACACACACTCAAACCCTACATTTATTCACCTCACCACACAGTTAAACGTTTTTCATTTTGTTTTCTTTTCATAAATTATATCCTGTTTTCTTTTACACCATTTGCTTATTGTTAAAACGTCCTGATTCAGTATAATATGGCTATGTTTGTTACAGAGACTCACTCACTCCTAAGACACAGGCACATGCACCTAGTTTAGGAGTCAGAGTATTAAAATTATTGTTACCTAGTTATAATTATTGTTACCTTATATGCTCTTAGTCTTTGAATCAACTCGTAATGTGATGACTGTTTTTGGTGAAATAAAGAATTTATTATAATATTTATTTATTTATTTGGGATCACCAACAAAGGATACACAAATACAATATAGATAGATCACAATAATAAATTAGGTTCTTTTATGTGTGCTCCTTCAATTAGAGCAGACCACAGCATGCACATTAATAATAATAATAATAATGCAAGCATGCAGCATGCATTATTTTATTTCCACTACCCTTTTGGTAAGTATGTCCATAACTTGGACTTGTGTTAACCAACTTATGTATATCTGGCCTGCTTTCGTTAATATCCGCCTTGCAAACGTGATGATTTTCATTAAAGATGCTGCAGCATTCACGAAATACTGGTCTGAAATTGACTTACTACATCAAAAGCCACTTCTCATATCAAGTTTCTTAGGTTGGATACGGATGCCTGTATTAATTGGTTTTCCTTCTTGATCGTATTCTAATTCATGGTTTTGAACCACAATCTAGAAGGTTGGAAGCGGATTTGCGAACCTCCGGGTCACCACGACATACAGTGGATAACGAACAAAATTTATTACGTCTCTTGCCTTCCATTACGATTTCTATTCGTTAAATTTCAACCTCGTTTATAGCAACTGTTGGGCAGTTGGACACATGCTAATCTGTCGCAGTTTCAAAGGTTAATGCGATACAGTGCGCGTCGCTTGTTTTCTTAGAAAAATGTCAGACGACGCCTGACTGCCAATTGATTTCTATTGTGGTTTCTTATTAAGAATTAACAATCGGCTAAAGGTTGATATTGATGTGGGAATATAGGATGGACATTTTGGTGGTCAATTTGTTAGGTTATTTCATGTAGGCGGGTTGCATTAGCAGAGAAAAGTACATCAATGTGTTGTGCATCGTTGTCACATGTTGGCCTCATGGCTTTTAAAACATTGTTTTCTTCACTTCTTGGCCTTGCATGGTCACGGTTCAAACGTTTATCATCAACGAACAGTGTGATCTGGCAGACGTCTCAAGTTTGTTATTATTTTTCATCTGAATTCAGTACTAGTAGTTGGTATCTAAATATTTCTACAGGTGATGTCCTTTCAAGCCACACCCACATATATCGTACCCACGACTCCAACGAATTCTACTTATAACTTGGGGCTATAGGCCATACAAAGGCCACCCACACACCTCATATTTCAATAACTCCCATCCACCATCCGAATCGCGCATTAAACCGATTCCAAACACTTCCAATCAATTAACTACCGTTAAACTTACTTAATCGAGCAAAATGTTCTATTAACAGGCTCTAGTGCCTTCTGTAATCTATTAGATATTTCATTAACCGGAAAATTACGTTCACGAGCCTAATAATTATCTAAAATTCTGGTTCTGGTAACCGTTGCAGGACTTGAACCGTTATTTGTAACTACAATAGGATGGAGCGTAGTGAATTGGTTTTGATTAGTGGCTGAGGTCATTGCGGCTTCTTTGGTGTTTAATAAGTCGTGGTCATCTTTCTGGGCTGATGGCACTGTGGTTGTATTCTATGCTGCTGATCGTGAGAGCTCTGGATTAGGTCCCCAAACTATTAAAAATGTCATTCTCTCCACTGTTTTGTTTGTTTTTGCCTAGTGCAGGGTATCGTATTCTTGGCTACTAAGATTGGCTTTTGGACGAATTTCCTTTCTTATATATTTGAGAAGGAAATCTCTGTACACTCTACGAAAATTTCTAAGAAATTCCTGTTACTACTTACAGGCAAAGCTAGCTACCACCATGTATATATAAAGAATAGAATAGAATACTCTTTATTATGTACACCATCAAAATTACAGATATAAATCGCACACCTAGATAAAGGGTGGCACAAGTCAAAATAATCCAAAATCGAGTTATTGCGACTATCGGAATCTGTATGATGTTGTATATTATTTTACTAAGATATTAATTGAGCAAATTAAAATCTAAGTAAAATAATAAACAACATCATATACAAATAATTTTAAATCGGTCAAATAGAAAACGAGTAAAATGTTTTTTGCTGTTCCTAAAAATACAGGTAAGTATTTTGAGTTGTGCTACTCTTTATCTAGGTGTGCAAAATGTAGAAATGTTACATAGGGTTACACATTGGGCGGTCTTATCGCTAAAAGCGATCTTTTACAGACAACCTTTTATAATAACAAACGCGTCGTTTAAACATGTTTTAATATGTTTTACGCGCAAAAGAGCATATACTTGGATACAGTCAGCCGCACGTTAATGATAACACTTGTATTTCGAAAATCGCCCTTACTGCTACGACATAAAGGTGCAGTCAATGTGAAGTTCTTACCACTGATGAGCGGTTGATGGTACCTGCAGCTCGCTTTGTGGCCCATGTTTAGCGCTAATAGTTAGAAGAAGTGACGGTTCAACTGTCACTCACGCTAAAAGGGATATCTATTATTTTGATTAATTTTATTTCTGTTAATGTGCCTTTAATGCTGGTAGTTTTTTCATGTTTTTGAGATATGTGACTACTTGGAATGTGAAAGGGAAATATATGATAGTCTTACTTTAAATTAGGAGTAATTAGGTAAGGTAGATACGAATATATCTTATTTAATGAAAATAATAGCTACGACCCAAGTAGCTAATCAGTATAAAATAAGCTTTCAAGCCATTATCATTTAAAGTTCAATTCCTTTAGATTGCATTTAACAAAGGTACAGAACAGACTTTATACCTACTATCAGTAAATATAATAATTCGACATTTCCATACCAATAAGTCTTGTAAATCAGTTATGTGTTATGCTAAACGTGTCGTTAATGTATATGGTGTGAAATGTAACGATATTGGTAGCCCTTTGACGACGCCATCTTTAAATGAAGACGGACTTCGTAAAGTACATTTAAATGTAAATTGAAATGAATAAAAGTGATAGATGTAGCTCGTTTGAAGAGGGTTATTGTTAATTAAGTTTTAATACTGAAATCATCTAAGAAATTCTGTGAGAGTTTACTTATCTTAATAGGTATTTTAATGGAATAAACGCATTTATTTTTGCTTTAAACTGTAAAAATAAACATATTTTAACTTTGTTCTAATGTACAGCCATCAAAAGAGATAAGTAAGCAGGCTCGTCGGATATAGTTGAAGTTTAGTAAGATACCGATGGATGTTTTCGAATTAAATTTAATTTGAAAAATTACCTGTTTATTTTATCTACTAATTAAATTAAATTTTATTCAAAAACATTACTTTTGGTGACCATACCTACTTCTAAAATGGCCTGCCATAATGAACTGTAGGAATGCTAAAAATACAAGTGAGTATCCTATTATTACAAAAGTAAGCATGATAACTAAGAATAGAATAGAATAGAATAGAATAGGTCTTTATTTGCTTAGAATGTAGGTACATAAAAATAAGTTGTTAAGTTATAAGTAGGATCCATGTACATTCTGCCTTAGTATAGCATGCAAATGTAACACAAAGTAGAGGATATTAACAATATTACAAAAATTTGTCATTTAAGAAAAACAAAAAAAAAAAAGAAAGATCATAAATCATCGGCACCATGATCGAACTATTAACGATAATTGAATTCTGAGCCTTAGGTAATTATGTAATTGTAAGGTAATGTAACATCGAGAAAAAAAAAACAATGTAGCTGGATCAGTTACAAAATAAATCTGTTCTTCTAACAAATTTATCAAACAAACGAAAGATGTTGCAAAATAATGTTATTTACAAAACTCATAAACGTTTTGCACGTAGGCGCAGCGGTCAAAAGTCGCGGACGCGTGGGATCTTACGGTCGGGCCCTGGGTTTGACACCGGGTTGTTACGTCATGGTCACCCACTGCTGGGCGTCTTTCCCACGCCAGCCCGAAATTGTTCTCAATTAGTTCTGCTATTGAAGAGATTGTCAAGGAATCGTTTTGGGTAATCGAGGGCAACACTAAAATCTTATTAACGGTGGAGATTTGAATTTTTAATGATGATCTTGAATGCATGCACAAGAAAACTTGAAAAGAAATAAGAAGGGAAACTGAGGATTTGTTTTTGTTTTACCTAGGTACTTCACGATTTATGAACTTTTAACTAGATAGATAACTTTTAACTAGATAACATTGATCTTAGTTACAAACTTTAAAAAATTTCAGCGAATTCTCCAGAAGTTACAAAATCTCTAATTCTGCTTTTGTCGTTAACATTTCTCGAAGCTGAAAGTGTGAAAGGTTATCCAAGTATTTCAGAGTTAAACCTTTTTTATAGAGCATGTATCATCGACGAAAGTGACATTCCAGGTGACGCTATTATTCTTAGAATAAAGGACACACTTCGCGTGACACCTGGGCCATAAATCAAAATAAAACTCCCGTTACACCTAAAAAATGTTGTCCACATTGATGTAAACTATCAAAAAGTCATATAATATAACATCATGGCGCATAATTCTACATAGTTTATTCGCGACAGACATAATAAGCCGCTAACGCGGTGACCTGCGCCCACGCAGCCGCGGACGTGTTTAGACACGGTCGTGTTGCGCAGAGTTAGGCCGATTGCACGATGGCGACTTAAATGGGTTGACAGATTTAACTAAAAAAATAGGAGTCTTTTTTCAACGTGTTTCTTCAGAAGGCAATGTAATTCCCTCTGAAGCTTCTGATGTGTAAAGAAGTCTAGGCACCCTGTATAATTCAGAAATGATTAAAGTAAAATACGTAGGTGGAGTATTGTTTATTTATTTTGCTGTTGACTTTTTGCGTGCACGACATTCATTTGGTTGAAGGAGAAGGAACGACGATGTTTACACAACAGTCAGTCTAAGAGACGTGGAGCGTAGACGCATTGTTCAGTTCAAAAAGCGAAATGGTTGTCAATAAACAGCGTAAAATAGAAACAAGTAATGAAGCCACAAAGTGCATAAAGAAATAATAGGCACAACATTTTTCATCGTGTTGTAAATTCAAGGAAACTATTGTTAAGAAAATTAACACCCTACGTCAATTTGTGACAACTGTCAAAGAATGACAATTGTGATTTGAATATACGGACTTAAACTTCTAAGTTTTACCCGGCATTATTGTCCTACTTTCAAAACATTCATAACACTGAAATTAAATGTCACACCAACAAAATTACACTCGCAATTTGCAAATTAATCTTGAAATATACATTTCGTATACGATTTAACCGAATAACAACACATTGTCGCCGGCGCGGTATTGCGACAAATCGCCGACAATTATAATTTACTAGTCGCCCGTAGGACGTAGGCGGACGCACGCGGACGGCTAGCCTATTCAGATCTTAATGTCGCCTAAACAGTCTGGATGGCTTTTCAACCTTTATGTTCCACCTAAACTTAGTTATGTAGATATTCGAGCAAGATTTGCAATCTGTGTCAAACTAAAGTTATAAATTTTTATGTGTTTTTCGTAGGATATATTGATTATTATTGACAGTAAAAATGTCGTGTTATAGGATACCTAATACAATATTTATACCTGTTGAAGATTTGTTTTCGGTACATAAATTGTGTGATAGACAGTTTTGTAATAATAAAAATGTAGAAAGCAGGTAGGTATCAGTTACCTGCATCTCGTACCGTGTATTTTACAGAAAAAGTTTGACGATTTATTTTTTGGCAAAATCAACGAGACTGCCAAAAATGATTTCGTCAAACGTTAGCCAACAGAATAATTTGATACTCTTCACAAATCCATGAATCCACATCAATAAATATAAACCTATCAGCTGCAAAGTTCATCAGATAGCACAATATTAGTTGATGTCCAACAACTATACACAACAAAGCTTACTTCATCCGGGCGACATTACCAGAGATCTACCACGCTTGCCTATAAATGGTCTCTAATAAACTCCTAACGTTATCGCCTACAACTACAATATACAACATGCGGTATATGTACTGTAGGATTTGTATATGTGCGGCGATGACGTCATACACTGCACTTACGGGGCAAATGTCATGCCCGCGGCCCACGTGCGCGCCCTGACGTGCGCCAGCGCACCCAGGGTTGGCGTGATCAAGTTTTTTTTTTTTTTTTTAATGAATGTTGTGTTGTGAGTAGGTTGCGAGGTTGTATGTGGGTTTTTTGTATCATGTTTTGTTGAAGCTGTAGGTTAAATTTTATATTTTTCTTTTTTAGTACGTAGGTAAAAATCAAATATCAAGGCAATGCAGATCTCGATACTCAAAGGGACGTAATAATAGGTGAATAGTCAATACATAGGTTTTCTGTGCATCCTAGCTTTTTGCCCCGTTGCTATTCTTGCTTGCTTAATTTTTTTACTAGGTGAGGAATAATCTGGAAGAGCTCTGCCGGAAAATCACGTCTTTTTTGTCTTCTTTGCTAAGCTTTTCACTGAATGAAACTCGAACAATAACGCCTTAGTTTGATCTTAAAATTCTAGCAAAATTAGAGAATCAAATTGAATTTATTGGCTAAGATTATGTTTTTCTAATCTGATCTTGTTCAGTGCCAACCCTATAAAATTACCTAAACTCCGTAAACGATCATCGTGTAGGATTCAAGAATGGAAATTGAGATGTTTCTTTTAGATATTTGGTTGTTTTGGCTCTCCTGACTCATTGGTTGTATCCTATTGATTTCCTCATGTTTTGAGTCATTTTCACAGTTACTATGATGGAGGATGACGTGAGGTTATTGTTATATTGCTATCATTTTAAAGGTTAAGACGATTTGAGGTTCATTAACCTTTCAAGAACGAAAAAATGTCAACTAGAGGATAGACCGACATCGATAGTATCTTATATTCTCTTTGCCTTCACGCTGTGATACACATTACTTACCTACTTATTCTGTTACAGAACAGTGTACTACTGTTCAATTAAAGCAATTGATGAAAAATTGTATAGTCTATTGCAATTTGTCATCAATTGCATATATTGTATCGATCTTTTAGGAGATCTATGTTGAATAGTATACATGTTGAACAGCAAAGGTATGATTTGAAATTATCATAAGTGCTATAACTAAGAAACTAAAGAAACTATTAAATAAAGTAGTAAATTTTGAACGACCCTAACTTATCACATTATCATCACTTACACATCACTTACACATTATCTTTGCGATTATTTAGTCAGCATACTCCGAGTTCAAAATACAGTGATTCAGGTATAACGTAATCAATTTCTAGTGCGATTTGTGACTGGAGTAAAATGTGCTCATGCGCATTGACCCACCAACTAAGATACAATCTCTTCATTTGTGATATACCGTGATGGCATGACAGACAAATTATAGCGGAATTAAGTGAGATCTCCAAAAATCTAGGTATGTGTATCAATACGCTTTCTAGATTAAAAAGTTAGCGCTATTTTTACGCTTTCATGAAAATTTGCGAGCTTTAGATTTGCCATAATTGCGTTGTGTCTTTGATTGACTCATCAAAATCTGTTATTGATAAAAAAAACGTGAACGTTTCGGAATTATTCCTGAGTAATTTTCCTTAATGAGTAATTATATATATGCTAGCAAGCGAGGTGTAAGGTGTTATTAATACAGTGACATTACCAAATAAGTTTGTGCAATTAAATACACTAGTTTAGGAAAATGCAATAGGTAGTCTGCATTCTTCACGGAAGGTATGCAGGGTTAATTTCTGCATTACTTTAAACAGTGTTCAAGTTAAGAGCGCATACGAAAATTTTGTTCAGTTGTGCACGCATTTTTACTCACATAGCCACTCGTACACACGTGTAGTGTAGTGAGCACAGAGCAAGAAAAACAAATTATGCCTATAATGTAGGAATATAAACAAGAAATATTGACACTTGAATCGATCATAACCAACACCAACACAAAGACACATTGACATTTCTGTTGAAAAATGTCACGATGCATTAAGTACCAACGTTATAATCTCGATCTCCTGACGCATGCGCCCTACCGTTCTCGGAACTGCCCGAGCACACCTTGACATTCGCATGTCAAATGTCAACCGGCCAATGCCCCCGTGCGTGATAGTTCACAACAGATTATCGAGACTTTATTTGTTTTTTTTTTTACTTTCGATACGTCTGCGTTAAGAGTTAAGACACCATGTGAAGCTTTTCGACATTTGATATTTTAAGACATGGGGATTAAGTCGATGTTCGATGCATTAAGTCGTACAGGATACATTTATGAATTGGCTGTAGTAAATCATTATTAGACACCATTAAAGATTTAGTTCCTCTTCATTCGAATCCTTTCGAAAATTCTCTAAGCTACATACACTTTCTAAATTGCTATCTAGATTTCTAGCATTACTCTTTTCAGCTTATATATCCTAAGTTTAATCTCCAGTTTAACTAGAACTGGTTGTAAACTAATTAGCAAGTCAGAATAATAATTTCATCGTAGGCCAAATGTAGCCAACGATTCGTAACTGTATCAGAATTAAGGCGGTACGAGACGAATTGAGAATCTTAAACCAATTTAAAACAATTTGGGATAATACCCCACAATTACGTAAATGACTCAATTATTGACTTGTTTTTACGTATTTGTAATGTTAAGCTTTGCAAAAAGGATGAACTTTGTATCTTCTACTTGCCTTGCGCTAAATCATCACTCAGTTTTCCAAATGTGTTGATTATTGTGATTTGCACACGATATGACGATTTTCAATGAGAGTGTTTTGTGCAGGCTGCCATCTAGTGCTGATAATCTTTACATAATAATAACCCCACCGCCGTATCTCTACGTTGACGGCGTGGTGGGGCTTGCGCGCTTCTGAACTCTAGGTCTATGAAACAGGTCTAGGGTGAGGAGCCAGACCAAGAGAGATACAGAAACCCGCAGGGCAGCATGTGGCGAGCTGCTGGGCAGTGGCGACCCTGCGGTTTATCTCCCGGGAGAAGTCTAGTCCCTCATCTCTGACTTGCCTTTATTGACCGGCCAGAGTGAATACCGACGAAGAACAGAGCTCTCACTACATTCTTGCTTTTATTGGCCGGCTTGACTGGAGATTCGCAAGAGCAAACGTGCTCGGAGGAAGGAAGTATTCCAGAAAGTGCTGGTAGGAATCTTGACCATCTTCCGGGCTCTGGGATTGTCCTGATAGCCGTGGACTACCTCTCCACTCGTCAAGCACCTAAGAAAGTATGCCCCCTTGTCGCTACGTCACTGAGTGCTAGCGACAGTTTCCGGGGCTCATTATTTAGTGTGTAAGTCACCCCCTGCCATTTTTTCCGTGTGTAATAAAAACATTGATCAGGCAGGAGTCATAGTCCTTCCATATTTCTAGGTGACCAGTCCACTTTAGCCATCCAAACACATATTTCAATATCTTTGATTATGGATACAAAGAAATTGGAATATATGTTTGGATGCAGGATATTGCAGGATATGGATCCTGCCATAGTCCTACTCCAGCCGGGGATTGTCCTTGGGTGCACTTATATAATGCGTACAGGAAAAATCGTCGGTTAGTACCTCATTTAATTAAAAGCGTCTAACGGACCTCTGCGAGTTGGCTTCGAACCCTTCGTACGCCTTCCAAAAGTTCGGGACCGAGATATGTCAAAGACACTATAAATAATAATAATAATTATAAATTGAAATCGCTTTTCGTCTGTCTGTGTGTCCGCATTATTCTTTTAAACTACGCAATGGATTTTGATGCAGTTTTAACCAACTTTTGGAGAATTTACTCCGGAAAGTTTATATGCATAATATATTAAGTTTTCGATGCGCAAGCAAACATCAACTAGTACCACAACATTATATGCTCATTATTGCCCAATTCCCACAGATAACCAATGTATTTGTCCCAAAATTAAAATAGCAAATATAACAAAATATCTTGGTGTCATAATAGATGAAACGCTTTCTTTTAAATATCATATAGAAGCTTTAAATAATAGAATTCGCAAGTTGATATTTGTTTTTAAAAAGTTACGCTATATTGCTGACCCAAAAATAGTTAGACAAGTTTACTTTGCTTTATGTCAATCGATATTATCTTACTGTATTACAACATGGGGTGGAGCGGGTAAAACAAGGTTACTAACCATCGAGAGAGCTCAGAGGGCGATCCTTAAAGTGTCTACTTTCCGCCCTTTCCTTTTTCCTACCAATCTCCTATACAAATCTTGTGAAGTATTAACAGTTCGGCAACTATTTATAATGGGCATTGTATTAAAACAACACACAGCTCTACCCTACAGCACTGAACATTCTAATAAAAGACGTAAAGATATAGTCTGCCCACAAAATACAACAAAACATGCTTTTATATCCAAATTTTACCTGTACCTCGGTCCTCTTCTATATAATAGACTAAACGCGAAAGCAAACATTTACTCCCTGAACTACACAAATTGTAAGAGAATTCTCAAGGAGGCTCTCCAAAGAATGTCTTACGAAGATACAGAGAATTTACTAACTGTGTTAAAGTAAATATGTATACTCACCTACGATAAGTATGTATCAAATTTAGAAACTAAGAGTAAGGCTATTCAACATAAGTATAATTTATTTGTCTATTAACAACTTTTAGATTATTTATTAATTTTATGACTATTTTAGCACTATTCGCCTGAAACACAGGATTACCTAGTTCAGGCACGTGAATCTTAGGAATATAATTTACATTTAAGCAAAACTGTACAAATTTTTATACCTTGTAATTTTATGAATAAATATTATTATTATTATATTAATATTTAATTTGAATATACTACAGAAATCTCGATGTCTTTACATGTCGCCGCATCAGTAGATTGTACCAGTAAGAAGCATATTATGGGCGGGTCGTTAGACCTTTAAAAAGAATCCTCTTATCAGCTCATTTAATTGAACATAAAAAAATAAAACTTGTGCACGTTTTCTGGCATCTGAACTCAACATTCAGAAAACATGAACTTAAAAAAGGTCAAACTTTTAAAATATAGTCTGACAAATTGTCACTTACATATTTAAATAACGGACTATTTAAGATATAAACCGTCATTACATATCACATTCAGATTATAAATTATATTATAAATTATTTAGGAAGCTATTTACCGTAGTTCAGTTAAAAGGTGAACCAGTTTTTACAGTAAATTGCTCGGTATATGAATATAAAATTCTTATGGCTGGGGTATTTATTGTGACGGGAAGCATTTCTGATGTAATGTCGATTGGTTGGTATTAGACTAACCGCTGTAATCTGCATCTTGCGGGATAATTGCGTAACACACTAACATTAGCAATGGCTTTCATTTTGACAGTTCAACAACATTCATTGCGTTATTTACGTTGTTGAGCAGACAAATTTTTCGAACATATGAAGCAATGGATGAGCAATGGACTTCAAAATGATTCAAATTGTGATACTGAATTGTGTTACGTAATTAGGGTGCAGATTGTGATTGATAATGTGTGTCACAATCAGGGTGCTGGTCAAGGGTAACCGTGGAGTTTCTTGCCGGCTCTTCTCCACAGGAAACAACCAATTGGAACCGTGCACCTAGCTTCTGACGTTTCATAAGTGCCCATGTTGGTTTATGTGAAATAAAATACTTTTATTTGAATTGATTTGATAAGAATTTTGTGATATGATAGCTGCTTTGGAGAATGATGGTTATGTACCTATCCATGGCTCGGAAATGGAAAAGATGTCTTGTAAATCACAGGACACCCTAGTTTAGGAGACGCATTATTACCCTATTTAAAAATCTGTAGTAGTTTTAGGTTCACTTAATTCATTTGTTTTCTACAATTATTTAGTTCTTAATTTACACTATTTAGACGCAAAAGATGCAGAAGGTATCTCTGACGATTTAATTTGAAATTCATTGGTTTTACCTACTTTGATTGGGAACTATATATATACTAACTAACAGACCCAGTTAATATCTCATATAACCACATATGTATGTTAAAAACTACAATACCAACAATATCCAGTAAATCTCAGTATACTCAATATACGGGATATTTACGATCTGTTGGCAGCAGCTACATAACAGAGGTATTCAAAGAGCTAATGTAAATTAGTTTAGCAGAGGTTGCGCGCCCCTGAGAAGCTCGCGATATATGGCCAGAGTCGGTGAAGGGCCACCAAGTAACTTTTAAGGAACGGGATATTTATACGGGGTGTTCTTGAATGTCAGAGAATCAAAATTGTAGCCTTGATTCTTTATCTGCGTGTGTTTTTCGAGGTTTCGACTTTGACCACGATCGAATTCAGTGATACTAAAAAGAATTGGGTGAATTTTGTTTAGAACGTTCACCTCTAAAATTCTATAACCACCATCGGAATATAGAGGCTAAGTAAAGATGAGATTATTTAGCGGAACCAGACGATTAGGAGAAATATATATTAGGAGACGTTCAATTAAAAGGAATAGACTACATTGATAAAAGATTACATCGAGCTGAAATCTCTAAGACCCACCACCAATATGACTTTCATAGTAAAAAAAACCTAGCCCTGCAAATACCAAACCTCATAGCCCCCCTACTCATACAACCACAGTCCTGTACCATAGCGTCAAGTGCGATTGTTTCATTACGCACAATGTGTGGTTACCGTGGCCCCGGGGAGCTCTCCTATTCTGTGCTATTGAGTTATCAAATATGGAGATATGGTAGCAGTACGGAATTTTGTTTTTTTTTTTTTGTAACCTCTGGGATTTTGCGACTGTGATATTAATAACTTTAATGGAAATGATTACTGTTTCATACAGTGGTAATTTAACTGGAGGCGCTTAGAAGGAATCCACAAAATCATGCAGTTAGAAGGTGGTAACTGCATGGTGATGATGTAAATAATAAGTGAAACCAAAGTTCATGTATTTATGTATGTTCAGTAGATTTTGATTAATTAAGAGGTCATATGTGTCTCCAAATGGTTCGTGTAATTTAA
This sequence comes from Griposia aprilina, assembly GCA_916610205.1. Taxonomy (NCBI): domain Eukaryota; kingdom Metazoa; phylum Arthropoda; class Insecta; order Lepidoptera; family Noctuidae; genus Griposia; species Griposia aprilina. The sequence continues at coordinate 17,479,546 of OU744294.1, forward strand.
GGCGCTTCCCTGACCAAACGACCTTGAGCGTTCGGTCCTTCTCTGTCCCGTCGCTGAGTTTCGCTCTGTCTCGTTCCCTCCGCACGCTCATTTATCATAAAATTCACAAAAATAATGAAATTACTTGAATAAAAAAAGACAAGTGATGTTTTAAAGTAAAATAAAACGTGTATTATTTAGATTTTTTAATTATCTATCCATTAGTGTAATCCTCAAATGAATAGAACGTCACCTTTAGCAAAAGATGCATGCAATCAATAATTTTAGTCACTTTTTTAGAAGGAGATTTCAGATGAATTTATAACACATAAAAACAAATAAGAACGTGCAATGTGATGATAGGATATCGAACATTAATAATGTGCTTTTAGATGTAGTTTATTACCCATAGTGAATGAGTTAATAGCCTCTGAATAACGCACTTTGACAAGGTTTTGGTCGGGGTACCGCCTTAACACACGTCTGTTGCGTCGCCAGTTCCTTTTTCTTTGTATTTGCGCTAACGCGCGAGTAGATGCTAAAATATATAAGTAACGGTTGTCAAAGAGGACTAAGTCTACGTCAAGAAAGGTTGTTGGGGTCTATGGGCACTTGTCTAAAGGAACTGTGATGAATATCACGGTACTCTGAGACAAAATTAAGTACATCTGCACTTCAGACTAGAGTTCTTAAGATATCTTTGCGTCTTCTATCAGATTCCAGGGCCTAAAACATAGACACAGAAATCGCCGTACTTATGTATTCATGATTCAAGACCGTGTTTGTGTGTAAACAAATTTCGCACATGTTTGGCTCTGACTAAACTTATTGACATAATTCCTACCGTGTCGGAGCCGACGAGCGAGATGCCAAAACATCGTTACCGAATAAGATAACAAACAGTGAGGTAATAATAGATGCTGCACATAACAATGATCACATGTTATGGCCAAACTTTATTGTTAAATATCGAAACGTCATGGTTTGATGTAATTTTGTTGAGGTCAATGGTAGTGTTTAATCGCTTAAGAGCGCTTACACGGGTCCACTAGCGCCTTTCCTTTAAAAAAATATTATCTCGTGACTGAGAAGGAATTTTGAAAAACGGCTCAATAAGCGACCTCGGTAAGTGTGTCTAGAATTTTTTAGTACCTTTTATAAACTTTCATATTGAGACACGAAGCAACAAAATACGATCTAAATGAATGTGGCCGCTTTTGTTCAGATCGAATTTTGTTGCTTCGTGTCTCAATATGAAAGTTTATAAAAGGTATTAGAAAAATCTTGACACACTTACCGAGGTCGCTTATTGAGCTGTTTTTCAAAATTCCTTCTCAGCCACGAGATAATTTTTTTTTGAAGGAGTGGCGCTAGTGGACCCGTGTAAACGCTCTTAACCGTTTTTTGATAGGTCTAGGAATTGGCGACAAATAGCTCTGCCGAATTTAAATGGTTAAAGTTTCAGCCCTCTACCATTAGTATGTCCCACAATGGACCATGTTATTATCCAATCTGGGAATTTGACAACTCTTAACTCAGCCTTTGATAAAACTTTGACAGCAATTTTATTTGCAACACATTTATAGGATGGTATGGTCTTCTACTTTATTATGTACTCGCAATCAGCCCCTGCTTCGCACGGTTTTTACGGCTTGGAAAACCAAACTTGTTTAATATTAATGTTTATACATAAACCTTCCGGAATAATTTTTTAAGTGATTGTGAAAACTGCATCAAATGGTTGGGAGGAATAACCACCGACGGCCGCCATGGCCCACGCGCAATGGTCCACATGAAGGACTAAGGGCGGGAACCAAAACCCCTAAAGAAAAAGAAGAACTGTATCAAATTCCGTTGCGTAGTTTAGATGAACAACGCGGTCATACAGACAGACACGAAAAACAATTGTAATTTATAATAAGTATAGATGTGAAAACTAGATTACTAGATAAAATAATTATGAGTAGACAAAAATTCGGGTTGAAAAACTGTTTGAGTTATAAAAGTTTTCAATCGAAATGTATGCTTTCAACACAGATTTTTAATACGGGATTAGAAAGAAAGAAAGAAGACTACAGAGCACACAACACAACTTAAACAAGTAAAAAATATAAATAAAACAAATAAAAAGTGTAGTGTGTAAATGTAGTGCGTTGTGAGAAATTAGCAGGAAAGTGTGCCTCGCGGCTGCGCCAAATAGCTCCAGTTCAGAAAAAATGTCAGACAACTAGTGCCTGATGCTGGTTTTCAACTGAACCTGAAGCGTGAGGTGACGAATGTAAACCCCATTAAAGGATATTTTAGCTGATTCTAAACCTAAGATATCTCAAGTGATACTTGAAGTCTCCAATTCACCACCCTTAAATCTCCAACTGCGATGACTATCAGACAGACAACAAGTCAAACTGCATCTTACACAAGTAATGAATCAAAGGAGAACGACCTCGACGGAGTGACAAGCCTTCGATCATTGCACCTCCATTGTTCAGCAAATACGTTATAGGTGTAACCTTTGGGAGTGCGCGTGGGCAGCTCCCGCCCTGGGCGTGACCCGGCCATAGATCAAGTGGGTGCGGAAACCTGTTTGTGCCTATGGAAATTAGGAAGGCTGGAGTAAAATGTTATTGTCACGGGATATATTCCAAAGGACACAAATGTTTAATGGTAGTGCTATTAATAGGTAACTGGAAATATCCAGGCACAGGCAATTTATAAGGAATGTAATAACATTCCTCATAAATTGCCTGTGCCTAGAGAAGGTGGAAAGTTATTTCGGATTGAACCACTCGATGACCATCTTCAAATTATGAGGAAGCTCGGAGCTTCAGAAACTTTACAAAAACACACCAGTGTCCCATTTGACACATCCTGAGGAACTAACGCTAAGTTCAGAGTCATCTATTATGCTCCAATAAACAAGCGGGTGAGTTTATAAGAGTACAATGATCTTAGAATTATAAAGCACGACGACATTTAATACAAATTCCCTATTAAATTCAGACTGAGCTTCCACGATCTCTAATGCGACACTAATACGCCTCATAAATAAAAAACTACCGGTAATCAAATCAACATTCACGCCCAACACCTACAAACTAAGTTGTTGTCACAATAAATTCCTCTGTCGTATCTGCGATAATAAAGTCAGCTCTTTGGTAATAAGCAGTGCTTAGCGCGTGGGCCGAATAATGAAGACATTTGTCGCGGGCCCGTACATGTGTTATCCCCTTATAGTTCTTGTATTGGGATAAGTTCAGTTATCCTCGTATGCTTTCAAATTTTGTGGTTTTATTCAAATTGGGAAGTTTCGTATTACGGCCACACACGTGTTTTTGATGCTAAATGTCTAGTTTGGTGAGAGTTTGTGTGACTATGAATGAGCTTAACATTACATAACGCCTGTAATCCCCGAAGTACACCCACATTTCGCTTGTTATGTTTGTCTTGAGTTAAAAAGTGTTTTGCATTAGAAGCCTCATTAGTTAAAAGACTCCACAGATATACTTTTATTGAAGAAAGTGTAGTGTTTAAGCTTAGAAATGCTATTCATCTATACTATACTTAAACCATAGGGTTGAAACTGACGGAAGAAATATACCTACGCAATGAACTTAAGTTTTCTATAAAATTACAGCTCTGAAACAGGAACATAGACTGTCAAGCATTTGTCTTGAGCCGCTTTAAAGGTATAAGTTGAATGGTAAGTATACACAAGACACCAAGATATGCAACGCCCCGGAAGCAGTACGCCAGTGATGGAGAACCTTTTCACAAATACGTTCCAGTGCTAACATAGCTGGATAATAGTTTTTTCTTCCCCATTACTCGCCGCCGATACCAGAGAAAACAGGAATACAAAAATAAAACAACACAACATATGTGACTCATTTAAAAAATCCCTTATTAAAGATGGTTCCGAACACAATAAGATAAATAATGAAATGTACCTAAATCTGGAAAAGGTTAAGCATACAATTTCATACGGTGATTTTGACCAGAAATCTGGCGTGCCAAAAGTTCACCATCCCTGCCACCATCGATTTTTAACAGACTTACATAAAATGCAGAAGTATTTACGTCATATAGAGCAGGTATCAATTTTAATGCGACATAATGGCGAGGTTTCACTTATTTGGAGCAAAACCGATCGCTCGGTGAAAGGTGGCGATGGTATCTGCGGTACTTTCGAGCGTCTTTGTCTTGCTGTATATTATATTAACTGTAGACACTGGCTGGACGCTCGGTAAGTGGACGCTGCGGTTTTAGTTGGCTGACTGAGTTTTTTTTTTATCGTAAGTGCACCTAGGTGTATGTGCCATATCTGGTACTGTGTTTTGTGTGCTGCTTCTTTTCCTTCAGAATATATGTCTCTACTGAACAAAAAGTTTTACATCCTGAGTGTCCTTCAAAGTAAAGACCTTCTTTTTAATATAATACCATCACGGTACATATTTGGGATCCTATATGTGTTATTCTTACATTGATATATTCCTTTATTTCCTCAGTTTCCATTTTTCATGCTCTTCTTCATCCATGTTTAATTTCATACTATGATAGAAATTATGCAAGACTTATTTCTATCAGGATTACGAGAATGTCCACCATTCTATCCGATCTGCACTAATATGTTCAGTGGTCAATTTCAGCACAGCTAGTTTGATCCGTTACCCATTTAATGGCCCTGTAGATTAAGTGTGAAATTGAGATGAGAGCGAACATAGCCGTTAAAGTTAGAAATGGTTTCACGGTTGGTTAGCCAAAGGTCGTCTGACAGCGGGGACGGGCTTTGAACTTTGATGGGCGATACTAAACTAACAGGTACTGAAAAAAATTAGAAAATATCAGTTTAAGGCAAGGCAAGAGGGTTGAGACAAAGTGACATTGACATCCGCGTTATTGATGATGGGAAAGTGAAAAATGTATTGGATTGACAAAAGCTACCGAAAAGCTCATATAAATCCTGTAATAGTAGGTAATACAAAACGCTTTGAAAGCGATGTGGTTGACTATACGAAAAGAGTCAGACCAAAGAACTCATTCCACTTGGATGAGTTGTGGGGATGAGTTTGAAGGTGAACTCTGCAGGCTGAGAGGTGTAAACAAAAACAAGTGGGTACCGCGTAGACCTAAAATAAATTGGTAACTGGCAGGAGAATATTGATGGCTAACTCTAAAGGACAATAGGCACTTGTAATACGTTGTTTACTTTATATAAAAGTAGAAAGTCCCTATCGTAAAGCTGCTGTGTTTACGCAAAAATCCTTCCACACTTACTTTGCATACTCCAGCATTAGGTTATCACTGCAACCGACACTCACAGTATATTGCCATTCCAACTAAACATTACCGGTATATTAACTATCGACACATGTACGTTTGTACCATAAACTAATGGTGTTTAAACACCGAACTAGTTTCTGTCCTATCTTAGAGACAAATGGAATGTACAGTTAGCGGCAAAAATATATGGACGAGCACTGACGAGCACTGTTTAAAATGATCACAACAACCAAGGGCTGATGTTTTTAATGGTCATAAACTTTTATCGAAAGAATAAAATATTATTTATTATTACATTTATTATATTTATTTAAGTATTCTGTTTAGGTACTTGTATACCTATTTTATTTATATATACTTATGTTATCTTTTTATTTTTTTATTATTATTATTAATAGTAACGTCTGTTATACAGAGCACCTGCCATCTTATCTCTTCACCGCCCTTGGTTGACTGGTAGAGAATGCCTAAGGCATTAAGTCCGCCTTTGTATACTATTGTGTGCGAGAAGTTTTAATAAATAAATAAATAAATATGGCAGTTTGTTGTCTTCCCTATCAAAAATATTATGTCAAACCGCCATATTTATTTAGACATTTAAATAATTTGCCGTAAGAAAATTAAATTTTCATTTTTTCTGACTGTGTTTATCCTTGAATACCCTTGTGCCTTTGAAATATACTTTTGCAGTCTCATTTTCTTAATTTTTCTGGTATTTTGGGCCAGTTTGGGCCAGCAGACACGATACTTTTAGCATCGGTGATCGGCAGCCGTACGCAGTGACGCCAAAACACGATGCAACATTGATGCAGTCGCCTATCGCCGATGCTAAAAGCATCGTGTCTGTTTTGTCCGTGTCCATATATTTTTGACGCTGACTGTACGATCGGCTTACAGACTAAACAATGGGACTGTAGGCGAACTGGATAGCTCGGAATACTTTGCTGGCTCGGGGGTGATGATAAAATGTGGATTTATATGTTTAAGTGGATTTGTGTCGCAAGTGGGGATTTAAGGCTAAAAATTCTATGAAAACTTCATGGAAATTGCTCTACAAGAGTCTCACCGCGCTGTCGCGTCGTGCTAGTCTGCGTGAGCCTTCAAGGACTTAGGAGGTGAGAGGAAGAGGTAATACAATTAATTTGTCGGCACGGTTGGCGCAGTGGTTAAGCAATTGACTGCTGAGCTGCGTGTCGCGGGTTCGATTCCCGCACGGAACTAATATTTGTATGACCTACAAGTAGTTGTTCCGGGTCTGGCTGTTTGTGTATGTGAGTTTAAATGTTTGTAAACGCACCCACAATACAGGAGAAATTCCTAGTGTGGGGCAATGTTTTAAAAAAAAAAGAAAAAAAAAAAATGGTTAAAATTTACAGTTTACGGTTCAAGACATTGCTCAAAACAATACAATTTACTTATCATGAGAAATACAAGTTAATGTTAATACTAAATATACACGAACTTATGAAGAACAACAGATACCTAATCGTTAATCTATTAACATTTATATCGAAGGCTGAATGGTCATTATGAAATAATAGTATCGCAGCAGGTAAACAAGCTTTAATTATATTCTAAGTCAATTGTTTGTTGGTTTCAACGAGGCAAAGGAAGTATGTAAAGATCGTAGCAGGTGGCGTTCTGTAGTTTCTGCCTACCCCCATGGAAGGAAGTCGTGAGTTTCTGTATGTATGTATTGTTTAAAACAGGCTCTTAATTTTTCAGAAGCCTTTTGAAGACGATAATATGACGCTTAAGGGCTCCTGAAATACTTGACATTGAAGGCAGAAATTAATGTCATTTAAATCTGGAGTTGGAGTTGGTGTGGTTGGGTGGCTTTTTTGTGCCCAGTTGATGACAATAGGCTCGCCCCCTATTACGTGGGACTTAAACATAACTGGCGAAATGTGGGTGTACTATAGGTATACCTCTGCCTAACCCTTCGGGGAATACAGGCGTGATGTTATGTTGTTGTAAATCTGGAGAAAAAAATCTGGAGCTTCATTGCTAATCGAAGTTCGCGTTATTTTTACATTGGCGTTTTCAAAAAACAGGCCTTTCTCCCTATCTAAAAAGTTAGCACTTACAGTAAATTGTTAGCACATCATTAGAATGAACTTGCTACAAACCCATTGCAACACCATGTGCCTCCCATGAATCAATACCCCACAACATTGACACATCACCGCTCCTAATCCCACGATGCTAGCCCAAATAAATTAATATTTAATTGGCGTGATCGTATCTGCCTTCAAAATGTCAAGTCGATATAAAAATGTCACAGCTACTGACATTTTGGAAGGTAATCCGAGCCAAGAAAGTGATTACGTTAGACCTTTAACCAGCATGCGCTTACGACAAAATTTTACCGTCATACTATCTCGCGCTGGAACGAGATGACTATGCGTAATCATATACGTTTTTAACGCTTCTCGGTTCAGCGCGAGATAAAGTGACCAAAAAGTTTTGTCACGCTGTGCTATTTGCCTGGCATTAATTGACGGACGAGTCTGTCTAGCCTTGGTGGCGATGGATTGAAGATATGGATCGGTCTCATTGTTGTCAAATGTCGGTTCATGAGTGATTGGGTAGTTCTAGTGTCGTAAGAGTTGCGTGTGATGAAAAGGTATTGCGAAATGGCTTCTGTAGGTTAGAATGTGTATGAGGATATAGAGGCTGTTCTATAAAAAGAGTACAAAAATGAACTATCTTAATACTATTACAAGTAACCCGTCCCTGCTTCGTACGGGTACAATGCCATTTCAAAACAACGAGATTTCTGTGAAATATTTATTTAAGTTCAATGTTGACGTAGTACACACATAAACTCCGGAATAAATGCTCTAATTGATGGTAAAAACCACATTAAAATCCATTGTGTAGTTCAGAGGATCGGAGCAGTCACTCAGAAAGACACGAAGAGTGACTTTGTATCTAAACTAATAATATAAAGAGAAAAGATTTTATTTTTTGTATGTTTGTTTGTTACGCTTTCACGCTAAAACGGCTAAACGGGTATGGATGAAATTTGGCGCATGGGTAGACCAGGACCTGGATTAAGACATAGGATACTATTTATTTCGTCATTCTCACTTGATCGAGACTTACGCGGGTGAAACGACGGGGCACAGCTAGTTATACAATCATTTTTTTGTGGATGGCATCTTGCTATTCGACCTAGGAGGTTCTCGGCAGCTTAACTGGGCTCTACTGGCCTCCAGCCAGGGCAAATATTTTATGTGTATAGATTAGTAGTTATATCCAAATTGATAAAAGCTGATCAGTACTTCTGCCTTCTTATGTCACACAAGAGGTTATTTTTTGCCATCAATACCGATTGTTGGCAAAAAATCACCGCCCAACATTATGCATAAAATATGAGTTCCTATTATTCACAAAACCAATCATATCTCGTAACAATAAAGCGTTTCATAGCTACCAATAAACTACCTATAAATTTCATTGTTATTTTTTTTTTGCCTGCCAAACAAAAGTATTCTAAATGGTCAGTTGTCACGTCCTGTATAGAACCAAATAGTCGATTATTAAGTCAAGTCTGGTGAGGTCTCGAATCGATAAACTTATTCGATTATGTCCATTGTTCCGAATCGATGAATATCTAAATCAATAATTCAATTATACTGTATAGGTATTTGAAACTGATATTTGGAATTGTTTAAGCATCAATACTTACTTCGAATTATGTTCATGTTGGGTAACTTAATAGACGTTAAAAGGTTTGACTTTCAAGGATTTTATATATTAATTAGAACTAGTTTTTGTGCGCGGCTTAGCCCGCGTGGATGTCGGAAAATATCCCACGGGAACGTACTACCGAGACTAAAAGTAACCTATGTGTTGATCTAGGTTATAAAATATCTTTGTGCCAAGTTTCATCCATCCAAATCCGTTCAGCTCTTTTTGCGCCAATCCGGAACGTACAGTCGCCAGCAGGTCCAGGTACACGAAACTGTCAAATTTCTACAAACGATTTTAAACCTTAACTTGTTAAACATTAAGTTCAAAATCGAATGTGAAAATCTGACAGTTTGTAGTAACTTGATGTGCTGGCGACTGTACATCCAAACAAACAGACAAACGTACAAAAAAATACTATATTTTCGGCATCAGACTCGTCCCACAGCAATTACATATTTTTTTTCAATAATATTCAATGTACATTTTCGGCTTTGTTAGGTACTATTTTATTATTAAGTATACGAGTAGAATAGAAAATATATTGGCAATAAAAAATGGCAAGCGCAATGGATATTGTTAATATATTGTTTGACAATGAAAACTAGTTTACATTGGGAAAAAAAACCTTTTTGCAATTTTAAACTACGTAAATAAAACAGTACTACAAAGCACATGCTCCATTATATCCAAAACACATTTGTCACTCAATTCCTTTTCACTTTTTCAACGAGAAATGCACAATAAAACCGCAGGATCGTATATATAAAACATTCATTCAATTACAGCTCGTTTCACACTACATAAACTGCAAAACAACAACATTCTATTATTTCCCATTTATCCCTAACAAGTATAATTTGCGAATAAATATAAGACCGTGTAAACTATGGCTGATAACTAGCACCCAGGCACCCGTTAGTTAGTACATTATATAGCTTTGGGACTAACAACTTTTGAACTTATAATAAAATTGTTTGAAGTGAAAGGGTTGGACGTGGGAAAAACAAAAGAAGTTCTGTGTTAGATTCAAAATCAAAATCAAAATATTTTATTTCACATAAACCAACATGGGCACTTATGAAACGTCAGAAGCTAGGTGCACGGTTCCAATTGGTTGTTTCCTATGGAGAAGAGCCGGCAAGAAACTCCACGGTTACTCTTTTAAAAATAAGGGGCTTTTACAATGTTTCCAATTACAGTGTTGATAGATATGGGAGGACAGTGGAGGCGTGTCAACAAGTAACATGTACTCAACAAAATATAAAAAGTTCCACAAATCTAGTCTACAAGTTAGTTCTACAACGTTCTCACATTCACAAAATATAAAAGAATCTATATAAAAATAAAAGCCTATTTAGACTAAATGACATGATTGCCATTACTACTGTAACAAATCGGAATCAAAATCCTATCCACAAAAGCCATAAATAAGGAGTTGAAATAAGAATCCGATTGTCTATTTAAAAGTGCATCCATACCGGAGTTACTTTTTGTGGAGTAACGTTTACAAGTGTTCGTCGGCAACAACGGATCACAAAATGGTTATAGCAAAAGCCGCAAAAGTTATAGAAAGTTACTCTATGTTATCATGTTGCAAAATGTTGCTATACAATAAGTATCTTCGGTGTGGATGCACCTTTAGGTTTCACAATAGTTTAAGAACACTTTAAGATTTCTTGGGGAGAATTTCACCAATGCAATTGAACGTGAACAGGATATCTAAACCGCGTTTAAGAGGTCTACAAGAGCTAAAGCGCGGTCACTGTCGGATTGCATAGAAAAGAAAGAGACGCGCGATGACACAACGCTGGTAATTTATTGCAAAATATGAAGCAAAAAATCTATTCATTGGACTAAAAAATTAAAACACTGTTACGTTAGTATGTTACTTGTAGAATAATCTGACAAAAAATCTGAATGTTTGCATGTATATTAGTATGGTTTTTAATCGTTAAAATATTTTTTTAGAGGTATCTTCGTGATTTTTTTCTATCATATCAAGTTAATTGTATTATATTTTCAACACACTATTTAACTAACATATATCCCGAAGAGTATCATATATTTTTCTGATTTTGGTTACTGCAGTGGATCATATATTTTGAGGCATTATAAATTTTCGTTTATGTCATGTAGTCCCCTTAAGAGCTATCAGTGTCATTATTGTTACGGAATATTGACTACTAGCTAGCTAGTTTTTTAAAATATGATTGGCGTGTAAAAGTGTTTGTACTAACCTACTTACAGAAATAAAATCATTAATCACTTAGCTTTTGTCCGTGGCTTCGCTCGCGTTTATGTCAAAAAATATTCCACGGGAATGTAATACCTGGATTAAAATTACCATATGTGTTAATCCAGGTTATAAACTACCTGTGTGCCAAAATTACCATATATATTAATCCAGGTTATAAACTATCTGTGTGCCAAAATTCATCCAAATCGGTTTAACCGTTTGGGCGCTAATCCGGAACATAGATCCAGACAAATGGACAAAAATTCTTGGTTACTATTTTATTATATGTATAGATATAGAAGATACAGATCCCATAACAATAATGACACTAACAGCTCTTGAACGCGGTTTAATTGGTGAAATTCGCCCTTAATAGAATATAATAATTTAATGAGGGTGCTGAAATATTTCTGTATGTGACTTACATACGATACTTATCTTCTATATATAAATGAATCCCTAGTTCCCTTGGTCACGCCATCACGCGCGAACGGTTGAACCGATTTCACTAATTTTCTTTTTTGTTGTGTTCGTTATTGTCAGGAGACGGATCTTATGAAAGAAAAAATTAAGAAAATGCGCGGAAAATTAGAAAAAAATTAAGAAAACTTAACGTAAATATTTATTTTACATAACTGTCAGCGATTGACAGAATGCGCGCTGCAAATATCGTTAAACACAGATGGATCGGTTCATAAATGAGTCGATAGTTTTAGTTTTAGTCAATAGTCAAAACTAAAACCAAACGACATATGTCATTTATAGTTAAGACAGGACAACGTCTGTCGGGTCAGCTAGTTAGAAATAAAATAGTTTGGTTTTCATCGTGCAAAACAAAATAGAACTAATCATTTTAAAAGCTAGTTGGTACATGCGCTACACCACCGCCAACGCAAATTAAAGAAAATTAATTTTCCCGATCAAATTAACAGCATTATTTATTACAACCCAAGTCCCGTACACTGGCGGCCACAGGACAGTATGCCCCGCCTACTTGCACTTCGCACAAGGTGCAGAGCCTCCGGTCAGCACATTACTTACGTAACATGTGATCTTCGATCCTGACCTAGAACTCTGCACACCCGACCCCAGGGTAATATGTTTAACAATGAAATTGTACGCGAATATAGCTTGGGACGCAGAAGGGGCCTTTTTACTACGTACACACGGCTACACATCAAGCTATACATTTCCAGTTTACGCTGACTTCGCATTGTGCGGAAATTCTATACAATTAGAGAGATTAGCATATACTGGAAATGTATAGCTTGATGTGTAGCCGTGTGTACCAACATTAATGCGTTGAAATTATTTGAGAGTATTGTTTACACTTTATTTTGTCCTCAAGTGTAAGGTGATTAGGAAGTTGAACTGTTTAATGGTGAAAATGCGAGTTTTTTTGTTAGTAATTAGTATACGGTACACTAATTACTTGCCTCGGGCGTCAAATATTACCTAGTTTATCGCTAAAAGCTACAAACGCCGTCGCAAACTACCGATCGCTAAATATTAAGGTGGATCCTCAGTTGTAGCCCGCCAAATTCAAATTTTCTTTGTATTTGACGATTGATATGAAATTGATGATAATTATTCGATAAATATATATTTTCCACAGTCGAGAATCGCATTTTGATCAACATACGACGTAAAATAGAGCTGCAATTTGCAAAAAAACTAAAGTAAATTTGAATTTTGCGGGCTACAACTGAGGATTCACCTTAATATTTAGCGATCGGTAGTTTGCGACAGCGTCGCTATCTATGTCGAGACTGCCGGCCCTGGACACGAAACTTTTAGACCTAGCTAATGTTACAAACAAACATGCGCATGCGCAACGTAGCGCTTTTTAAAACATTGTAAAGCTTTTAGTTTTCTTAAAATTATGAGTCCGAGACATGGGAATTGGGATCTTTATAAAGGCTCCCAAAACAGGCGCGACGCGACTCTAGTAAAACAATCTCAATGAAAACTTCATGGAAATTGTTCTATAAGAGTTGCGAGGGAGCCTTAATGCGGTCTTAAAATCTAATGGCCTGAAATATCTTCAAATACCGAACTATTTTGTTATGGATTTCAGACTCTAATATTGATGTAAACTCCAGGAGTATATTGAATCTTTTATTCTTTTAATTTTTGGCTACTCAAGCCATACATAAAAACTTAAAAATTCATAATTTTACTACGAATCTAGTAACACTTAGCATAGCTAATAAAGTAACAAAGTATCACTGCACGAGTCGCCTTTGGCCCAACAATATCACTTGCTGGTTATAAATCTAAGTCTATTGGCAACTGGCACATACAATCCAGAGTATTGTACAATGTCGAACAGTAGCCGTGATTTGTATCGCTAAGTATCGACGTGATAACAAGAACAGATAGTAAAAACACATCGATAACACCATGGATTTATGGGCACAGCTCTAGCGGCTGATCAATGGGGGCTGAGTTTTGGAGAGAAGATTAATAGAGGTGAAATTATTGAATGGGAAGTAATGAAAAAGGATCAATTAAGTATGTCTATTTCTCATGTTTAACTGAACTGAAGTCAGATAGATGCAAAACCTATGAATGAATTAAGCCTCAAAACATAGGACGATGTGAGTCCTCACCAGAACTTTTAGTAGAGAAAATATGTTTTGACGTTCATAGGTAACTTACTTTCGGAGATAAATAAGATTTTCCAGGTAGAATAAAGTTCGGTAATGCACTAAAAACCAACAATATCATCTACGCTCTACAGCATAAAAATAAACTCCCCAAGAGATTCAAAGACACCCATCGTAATAACCCGAAGTGACGATTACAATTTCTGCGAACATTTCCCTCGCTTACATAACTTGCTGCATTGTAGCAGGTCCCTCCAGTTCGTAACGAGAAGCACAATAATTTGCACCCAACTAAAACCGCAGACATTTTGAATTTCAAATCGAAGTATTTATAATCAGTTTGATCGTTATCCGAGCAAAGTGAAAGTAACGGAAAATGATCTCTCCCGTGAAATCTAAGTTGGTCCTATCATAATTTAGCACTTGATTCTACAATAGCGAGTCCTGTCCGTTAGATAAAGGTCTTAGGAACGGTGCACAGATTAATGTACGCACAGAGAACGCAGTGCGGACTTATTTCATCAATTCCACGGTTGTCGCACCGATGATTTCTGGTCTGTAACTTATCTATGCATTTTAACGTACAATGGACGGTGCAATTAGAATTTAATGGCTCGTATTGTGTAGGTAGGTTATTTAGAGGAGATTATTTGTGTTAGTTTTTCTTTGAATGTGCATATTTATTATGGAAGGTAGTTACTCTGTGTCATTATGTTGTTAAGCCAAAGGTCAAAAAAAAAAAAAAAACATAAACCAAAATGGGCACTTATGAAACGTCAGAAGCTAGGTGCACGGTTCCAATTGGTTGTTTCCTATGGAGAAGAACCGGCAAGAAACTCCACGGTTACTCTTTTAAAAATAAGGGGCTTTTACAATGTTTCCAATTACAGTGTTGATAGATATGGGAGGACAGTGTAGGTCTGTCAACAAGTAACATGTACTCAACAAAATATAGAAAGGACTACAAATCTAGTCTACAAGTTCAAAGGTCATTTATTCAAATTAGGCTGAGAATCAGCATTTCTTGAACGTCAAAATTACATAAGACAGTCCCCCAAAACGCCCGCCCTTAACCAGTTCCTAGTGCTTTTTAGCTGGGGAGAAGAAGTGGCGTGACAAACTCCCCAGTAGTACAGCTACGGTCAGTTAGATGAACTGGATTCTATCAAATAGTAAGTAATTAACACTACGAAACAAAAAACATTAATCTAAAGGTCGTTGATGTATCTATATTCAGAATGACAAAAGTTACTGATCAGCTTAGTAGTAGGTATTTTAAAGTAAGATGCAGAAATAGGAGGACAACATTATTTCTGTGATTACTTTACGCCTTAACGATGTCTATTTAATTCTTACTCGTTATTGGATAGGTATTAATATTTATTTCAATCAAATATTGTAATCAAATCAATTGATTATCAATTACTAATACGAGATTTATTGATTCCACTCAGAAGGTCGTATGCAAACGATATCTTAGTGCAACTGTTTTGCTTACTCTGCGGTGTTACCCACCCACGCCTGTCGCGGCCCGCCGCGTAAATATAGCGCAGAATTAGAACTACCCGCGGTTATTTATCGCTTGCGCGCGCGCAGGAGAAATCGACGCACGGACCGCGGAGTGTCACTTCCTGCTCGGACACTGCCGTGAACGCACGCTCGTGCCGTAACGCTCATATAATAGTCCTTTATTTGATGCCATAAAACTATATCAGCCTGCTCCGTGATACCGATAGTAATCGTTTATCTCATTGTTATTTGATGTTCGTTATTTATATTTTCGTGTTTCTTACGAGTTCTCAAGTGAATGCACCCGGTTGTGTAATCCGTGGCGAATTGAGCCAGCAACTTTGTTGTGCCATAATAAAATCGTTAAGTGCTTCTTATCCCTTAATTATTTTATTGCAATTTGCATGTTTTGTTGTTGCAGTCACGATATTCATTGGTCGTGTTCCACGCGTTTAATATGATGACCTTATTTATCTATTCCGTGGTGATGACTAATGCCATCAGCTATCTCAAACAATGCCTAACGATTAACCTCAGATATCAGCCAGATATAATTACTGTGCCTACAAAATATCGTGTTGATTTTACTACGGACTTAATCACAAACATAATTAGTATAGAAAAATTACTCTACAAGACGGTTAGGACATATCATGTCATACCTCCTTTAATTTATTACACACTACATTAAATTCTACAGTTTCGCGTTATTCATGCCGACTTAAATGCCCATAAAAAGTTGCGTGGTAATAAATCTAAGTGGAGAATTGTCACACTGTAGTTACGATGTCAGAGACAGCTGCTATAAAGTAGTTGTAGTAGTTACGGAAGTAGGTCCTTGTGTACGCATGACCGATGACTTTTTATGTGTTGGCATTTACTCGACATTTGACATTACCGCCCGCCATACGTCTAATTATTATTTGTGGGTGTGGGCCGTCGGTGCTGTCCTAACTGGGTTATTGGGGTCCCACAAGTATTTGGTTCAAGTATTGTAAGTATGTTTTGCTCTGGTTCGAAGAATTTTACTATAAGCTTACCTACCTGCAGTCAATACATCTAATGGAATTGTGTCGATTATTGCACCAGAACCTTCCATTGTTTATTTGATTTCCATCCGCATCCATTAACTTGACAAGCCAAAGAAATAAAGTTGTC
The DNA here is from genome assembly GCA_916610205.1 of Griposia aprilina. NCBI lineage: Eukaryota > Metazoa > Arthropoda > Insecta > Lepidoptera > Noctuidae > Griposia > Griposia aprilina. Next base: position 17,496,016 of record OU744294.1, read on the forward strand.
TTTCGGTCAATAGGCAAAAGAGCATAATATCTGCTATGCACATTATTATGAGACCAATACAACAATATTTATGTCGTTATTAAGCCAAGCACAGTTTGCATATTTCCGATAAACTTTGAGCCGACACGCAACAGGGGAAATCGAATAATCGTACTGCGTTGTTTCCCTGGAGGAATACTAAATCGAGTTTAAGGACATCGATAAAACAGTCTTTGACAGGTTATTAGTTTAAGCCCGCGAACACTTTAGCGACCTAGTTTTATTAATTGTCCAGTTGCTGCGCATGCTCAGCCTGTGGCCAGAGAGCAGGCAGTGACAGGTTAGTGGCTAACCGGCGGATTTTATGGACTTTACATTATTTAATACCGAACCACCTCAGGCAGTTTAACCGAGTTAATGTTGTGTGCCTCTTGAATTCTGATAAGGTATTCTAAGAGCACCAGATTCGTATGTGTAAGATATTGAGTGATTTACTGCATATATGTGTATTTATTACATAGTTACTGTGGATAAACATGATTTTCAAAGATATACGAAAATAAGTCATAGCAAAACTATTAATAGGTATTACGATCGAAGCCTAACAGTATGTTATTCATAGGTTTATGTTACTGAACGACGTCAGTGAAGCACCCGCAATCCAAAAATGAAAGAAAATCAAACCCGTCTACGGAACCTTTGCTTAACTCCTAAACTCTTGTACGACTACTTTTTATGATGGATACAGTCGTCGCTCTAAAACCTGTTCGTGTGATTAATGCATTACCCGGTGAATGTCATGCGTGTGTTTTGCTCTAATTAAATCTCTTCCTTTGTGAAGCATTGCTTATTATTTATTTTGGCCGATGAATATTTATTAGACCTTCGGTTCCAAGTGTCCAGTGCTGAACGGGTTATAAATCTTAAGTCGTGCTGCTACTGGGCTATTTTGTGAGCTTAAAGTTCAAATATTATTATTGCTAGTATAGTTTATGTCATCATAGATGCAGTTCGATAGTTGAGGAGTGTGGTAGAAATCAAATGAGTTCATTGTTTTCGTCACCCTTATGCGGAATTCATTTGTTTTAATTCTTAGGTTTTTGTAGGTTTATACACGTTTCGCACTATTTAAAAAAAACCAGCGCAGAACGTTAGTTACTATGACCCACGTGCTCAATCAAGGTGGGTGTGTTTAACTGGCGAAATCTAGGTGTATTATGTGAACGTCTGCCTAACCCCTCGGTGAAAACAGGCGTGATGTTATGTTATGTGTAATATTATTCTCTTATTTATAACCCTCACTACTGAAATGTCACGAACTGTATCTATATCAACTGTCAAGCTACGAATATAAAATCAAATCCCCCTTCAAGTGTGGTTTATGTTATGATGCCTAGAGCAGTCTCTGGTTTAACGGCTAATGCAGTAGGCCTTATGTTATACTAAAACGGACTGGGATGTATATGTTATGGGCTAAGACCACAGGTGGTCAGACTTAGTGCTGCCCTGGAAGAATTGACAATGCTCGTAGCCATTGGGCATAGCTGTTTGAGAGCAGCTTTAGCCGATTAATTATGGATAGTCATAAGTGCTCTATAACCATATACAGGTTCGTCAATTTCCTTCTTACCTATTATGTAGTTGTATGCATCAATACAAATCTCATACTGTTGATATTTTTTAAGCTGAGTAGCCTCAGTATGAGTAGCCTCGACTTAAGGCATACTGGTCAAAGTTGTCTCTAGTGGATACCAAGCTCATTAAATTGAACTATAAATCGTCAAAATATATCTCGTCCTAAGGCAATGATATTGGTCTTATGTCGCAGCATGCCTCAGATTACGGCAACGTCTCCACTCGAGGCTGCCTCTAATGGACACGTTGCTTTATAGGTACTGACAAAGAAGTGCACATAATCGTTCGATTACATGACATCATACTCAAAAGAGGAATGATATATTATCATAGGTACATGATAAATTGTTGATGTAGGACGTAATTATGTAAATGATAGTTCTTCATTAAAATTGGATCAAATCCGTTGACAGGCACGGAAGTGTGGCGGTGGTTTTTATCACCTGTTATTGAGTTATGTCTTTCGACCTCGCCAGTGTCGCGGGGCCAGCAAAAACAGGAGATTAGATTTAAGAGTAGGTAGCATACGTTTGACGTTTCTTAGGAGACGTTTTTAACGACTTTTTTTTAGTTTTATTGAACTATTTTGAAGTTAATTTAGGACTTATGAGAGGAAAACGGATAAATGAAAAATGATAACGCATCACAGCCGTTTCTTTACACGAAATTTTGTTCCTAAGCGACGTAAGTTCAAGTCAATTCTTCCTCTTCCTTCACAATTTATTTCGGAGTCTGGATTCTCTGTTACTGCCTTCCTACGTTTAAGGAACTTGTAATTAATACATAAACTACTGTCAATACGCTGGAAAATAATTAGGAAAAAAGCTGTTTCGCTATTATGAGGCTTCTCAGTTGCAAAAATTAAATATTTGCTGTTCATAATTATTTAACGAAATTATTTGTAGTTCAAGTCTTGTTTAATAACAGCATATGGACACATTACAGGCTTAGTCATAACAAAGTTTTTACAATTTATGCCTACGAGCAATGGCCAGTGGCCAGTGGTCAATCGATTTTTTGTTTCAGTAGGTATATACTATCGGTTACAATATGTATGTATAGACCGACATGTTTCGAGATAAGAATAAAGAATTTATATTCAAAATAAATTAGCTATCATACTTTGTTATTAGGACCAGGATCTCCTTAATAGCTGTGACTCGGAGAGGAAAAAATAAATAAATTATGTACACACAGTAAAATAGATACAGATACAGCATATTAGTATTGAGTATAAAGGTACTGCTTATTTCTTAAGTTTGATTTTTGAGTTTGATCTGATTGGGTCAGTTTATATTGGGTAGTTAGTAGCATACCCATTTCCATTTTGGAATGGTGTGATCTACTCATTCCAACATGGAAATAATTAGTTAGTTAGTTTTTAAAACTAGTATCTACTTCACTGTACAAGGCAAAATAGTTTGGCATCTAAGCTAATGTATAAACAATTTTAAGGAAAAAAAAATATTTTAAAAGTATAATCCCCATTGATTGCATAACTGACGACTGAGCGATTTGACTTCTAATCGCACTACCTTTATTAAAACATGTTCACATTGCCCTTAAACAATCTATTTCACATCTCCATAATATCTCAATATGTATGAACAGCCAGATAATAATTACACATGCTAATATCTTTATCAACTAAGCGACTGACAACTTTACGGTTCCGATGTTTATTGCTGAGGTAATTGGTATTTGGTATCGGTATCGATACCGGTATCGAGGTTGCGGCGCGTCACTAGCCGATAAAGTGGAGTGTCAAACAACGCGGGCTTAATTAAGGCGTTCAGTCAATTTGATTAAATATACATATTATGTATGAACTTTTAATATGTGGGTGGAGTGTGAGATTTTGCTAAAAGCACCGTTTCTTATGGTAATTACTGTGTTTATTATGTATCTGTGTTCGCTGCACGTAAAGGTGGTGCTGTTTATTTTTATTTTCAGGCAATTACCAAATGATCAAAGTTCGTTTGGGACTAGGAACCTAGTTGGTAAACAAACTGACTTATTCTACTTATTTCCAATTGGTATTGTGTCTGTTCCCTGCTTATATGAATTTCCTAATCGTGTGATTTGAACCATGTACGAAATTAAAAGACTAAGTGATGAAGATGGTCAACACTATCTGCGAGACTGCTATTTAGGTTTTGGGCAATACCCTTTTTGGAGAGGCCAACGTCCAGCTTTATTTTTAAAATTCATGGTCAAGTTTAGCAGTGAGCACAAACGTGATAATTTGATGATGATGACTAAGGATATCGATTATTGCGATTTTTTTGTTCATTCGGAATAAAAATCGTACTAAAGGACTTGCCCCTCAGAAATGAAGATGCCATACGGTTATGTTATGAATATGTAACTATAGTGCAGGCAACACGTAACAGCGCCGTCAGAGTTGTTTGTTGAGCACAAACACAACAACACGTGTCTGTATGAGACATATGACACAATTATGTGTTGTTTGCTAGTGCGAAAGTGTTCAAAAAACAGAATTCAACAATTGAACATGTTTTTAAAGAGGTTTTTTATAATCAGGTAACACGCTTATCGAATTGTGAACAAAGCATAAAACGTCACTCATTTATTGAAATTCAAAAATCGAACTCTGCTGTACTCGTTTTTAATATTATAGTATGGAACGACTAATTCCAACCTAATCTGGGTTTCGGTATTTGAATGCATTCCAATTTCAAACGCCTCAAGAGGACAAACTCCACAGACTCTCAATTCGGACTCGTCATAAAATTCCGATCATTCCCTCATTTATCGACCTCAGAATACAGACCTCACATGAATCTACATGCCACACCTCACGAATGAGGTATCTATTTCCACCGGCACTGTTCAATGAAGTGTAATTACGAATGTTACAAAACAAAACCGCTCCAGTTTCCAGAGGCTGTGTGACAGGGTGAGTGTGTGTGTGAGTGAGTCGGGGTAGTGTGAGTGAGGGGACAGTGACCCGAGCTATCTCGAGATCGCAGCCTCCAACCGGCCAGATGCCGAAAGATGTCAGCCAGGCACGGACTAGAGCGGTAGGCTTGATTTTCTTCTTGATTATAAAAATAAATACTTTTAATCATTCCATTTTACCTTAGTACAATTAACAAAATGCGCTTATCCTAAGCTTTATTAACACTTAAATTGAGGCAGTTTGTGAAGCTAACGATTGGAAATAATTTTACTAAATTAGTCAAAAAGTGAACTGATTCTACCATGTTTGACTTTGCAGTTAGTAACTGATGTCTAAAAATAAACTGCTACCGTGCTACTACGTGACTACGTCACATTTTGGCTCCAGTGAGAAAATCTAAAAAATATTCCGACGGAATCAGAGCATTGTAGTTTTTTTTTTACAAGTTGACCTATCTTAAATGTAATTAACGCCATTTAAATCAAAATATCTTATCACCTTGGCAAGATGTATCATCATATCAAAATTATTTATTAACCAAAATGACTAATTTACATACTTTGTAGCACTAAAAGCTTTCAAAGTCAGTTAGTGTTATTGGTAAAATCACACAGAAAAATAATATTAGTTATTATAACTTAAATATTGTAGTTTTTGAATTAATTCGTAATAAAGATGATGTGTGATGTCAACATATGAAGCTAATCGTTTGTCTTTTAAAATATGTATCTGAATATTAAAATATTTTAAATATCATCAGATACCATCCAATTTACAGTCAGGTTATGAATTAATCGATATGCAAATATATATGTTTTTGTTTTTAAATACATATTTATTCTACATTTCTATGTGGAGTATCTGTATCTTAAAACAGAGGTCACTGCATAAGGTTAGACTACTTGCACAGTTCATTAACTCTATAATCAGATTGTATAAACTGGATTTTGAAATAGAAAAACATCCATAGGTTATCGGAGATCAAAATAATTAATTGTATATGGGACAAAATTAAGCAGGGGCACGACTAAAAGAATTAGGCAACTTTTAGAAATGGGATTTAGGCACCGAACATGAGTTTTCTGCGGAAAAGATACGCTGTGTGCAGGAGACAAAGTTAATCTTTCAAAATCCATTAAGCATAAAAACAAAAACTGTTTGTCTGTAGTACGGGGCAAACACAACTACAGTATAAACATCAAGCGAAAGCACAGTCACAAACTATCAGTCAAAGACTAAAATTAAATTCAAAGATGGAACACAAATTCCAGAATCAAAAAATCGAAATTGGAATTCGCCTTCAGTCCGCCTCTGGGTAACCTTTAGCTCGAGGCTATCGCATATAAAAATAAAAGTAGTTGTGTTAATAACGTATTTTTAGTGCGCGTTTGGTAGGGAGCTACCGCAGGTGCGTTGCCCTGCCCCCGCGCAGCCCAGCGACGCCCCCTGCGCTTGCGCACCGCAGTTTTTGTTTGTAATTAATTATGTTTTGGCGATGTTGCACGATTGTCTAGGTGATTGGTCGGCTTGGAAGTTGTTCATGAATTAGTTTTTGATTGATAGTGAGATTAAAAAGAAATGTTTTATTACTTCTGCTGCTGAACTTAATTAGATTTGTTAAATGGTTATTTAATTAAATGTTGGCGTAAAATAAATTGGTATGCTCAATATTCATTACTGGAATATGAATATGTATCTATATGTATTTTGTAAATTAGTATCTAATATCTATCGTGCCTTGATAATTTTACGATTGTGAGGTTGACACTTGATAAGAATATTCATAGAGTTTTCTAAAATCTGATCAGTAATATTTAAATCACAAGGAAAACACGATTCGGCGGAAAGCGCTGCATACTTTCGAAGAAAACGCAAGGAAATCCAACTCATCGAAACATAAATATTTATACGTCATAAAACATTATTTTTATTAAAATCTATTATTAGTGTCATTATCGGCTGTCGTTTGAGAATGGGTAGTAAATTAGTTCAGTGTTGGGGGCAAGATGTCGCTACCGGAGGCACGTCTCAAGCGCGCAGGATGGCAGATATTCATCAGACGGGGACGGACGCCTTCCGGCCTGCGCGTGAGTGTCTTATTAGCCTGGCTTAGAAGTCGCCGTCTACGGAATATGTTGGCGCGATGATCTGCGCGTATCTGCCGTGTTTGCATGTAAAAGAGACAGGGTTGAATAATGATTGGGTTTCTTTGATTTTAACGGAATTATGTATGAAGAAGGTATTTACATCTCAGCCGTAGACGTATCAGTTCCTCTTATCAATTTTAGGCCCTGTTCAAGCTTAGCATGACAGAGGGATGACAAGCTAGAATTAGAATTGAAAAATTAAGTTTGAAATAGATACACCTGCTACAAGAACCGTTTTGGCGCTCGAATGAAACTGACAGCGCTGTTGGTAAACATTTGTGCAATTATTTGTAAAATGTATTGAATTGCAGTATTCCGATTCTAGGCACGCTCCAAACGGTCAGTGTACAGTTTGGTATTGTCCATTCTAGTGGACACTACAGAAACAGACAATAAAGATGTCAATCATCTCATTAACCTTGCATCCTCCAAAGGAGTCAGTAATCTTAAGAACGATATGCCTCAGGTAAAGATATAATTGGAATAATTTAGATATAGCATTCTTATCTCACGAAGCGACGCGCGCTTTACTTGTGGTTAGCAAGTGTACAAACACGCTGTGAATGTGTGTGTAAGGGCAGGAGCTCTCGGTATCGTGCGAGACAATGGCGAATTCGGACGTGTGTGTGTGTGCTTGTGTGTTATGTGCTGACGCTATTCGTCTTCACGCACACATTCACAACGGGTTTGTACACTTTGTAACCACAAGTAAAGCACGCGTCGCTTCATGAGAATAAAATACTGTAGGTACATATGCCATTTTCCCATAAATTCCCAAGAATGAATTATGTATCCTTACAATATCTTCGATAATGCCTTTCCCTAAACTACACTTTCAACAGGTATTTAATAAGATTGAATTAACATACACCTTAGTCAGAGATGTTGATACTACTGACTTCTAGCCGTAAAAGCCGGCTGTAATCAGAGTTATGATAAAATTACGATAAGAATACCACTTAGTACCAAGAATCGTCGATTTTTTCTCGTAATCAACATCCGATGAGATGATAGTTGCCGATGATTTTTCACTTTAAAATCAGTATGGAGATTATGTTAATTAAATTTCTAATTTTAATTGATAATGAATGCATTAAGTTTCTTTATAGTGCTTTAATATGCGGAGGTTTAAAGGAAGCTACGGGTTTCTTTTAGTTTCCCGGTTTTCTAACGTTGAATTTATCCTGTCGTCAAAAATATGAAACTGTATGATCATCTGCTTGTCGTTATGTTCAGCTATCTCGAGATTTGACATCAGATGTCTTTGTTAAAACGGACTTCATGAAGCTTTTAGAAACCTGGGACCGCATTGCGAAGTGTTTAAGTTATCATTGTTCCAGTGCCAAAAAGGGATGGTGGTATGTGTCCTTTATTAATCCATCTCTTTCTCGCATCGGCTCTATGATTAGTTGTACGGATATCTATGAGTTTTACATATACGTAGATATCCAGTGAAGTAAAGTAAATAAGCAAGTAAAGTAGTTCACTATGACACTCTAAAAACCTATTGCCAATATGTTCAAACGTTCAAACGCGATCTGCAACTTCCTCTTATAAAGTATTATCTAAGTACATGTATGTTCCTACATATAATTGTTACGTTCCAATATATAATTGTAGTAGCGATACCAGTAGCAGGTGCTGAGGAAGTGCCTAATTTTATGACCATCATAGTAACGTAACTATTTTCAATGATTGCTGCTGTTCATAGGGTTACTACCAATCTGAAATGTACTTAATTTTTGTTTATAAATAAACAGCTTCGCATCTTCAAAAATGGAAGTCTGTCAGGATTCCTGAAGTATATACTTAAGTAGTTGCCGTTTCTATATCATAGTTCAAATCATGGAAAGATGCTGACTGTCATAGCTCTCCTTGGTAGAAGAGCTATCACAGAAATCTGGTGATTTCGATTGGGTATGTTACTCCAAGTCACCGAATTTGGGAAGAGAATTGTATGAACAAGTGTTATTAGACAAAGTTGTCACAATAGCACCCTAAAAGCATAACACACTATCAATCATAATCTGAATCATTTTAAAGCCTATTGCTAATCTATTGCTTCATATGTTCGAAACATTTGTCAGCTCAACAACGTAAATAACGCAATGAATGTTGTTGAACTGTCAAAATGAAAACCATTCCTACTGTTCGTGTGTTACGCAATTATCCCGCTGGTCATCATGAGAGTAGCTTTATTTTAACTTTTTTCTGTAAATCTCAAACTCAAACTCAACTCAAAGCATTTATTTCAAATAAACCAATTACAGGCACTTTTGAATTGTCAAAGGGTCAGTCAGTCAGAAAAATGAAGCTAGTTGCCCATTCCAAAGCGTAGTAGGTACCTATGGAGACGAACGGGCAAGAAACTCCATGGACACTCTTTTAAATCAACATGTAGTTACATAAAACAAATTGTTTACATCATACATGTTCAAATTAAAAATGTGAGAACGATGTAGAAAGACGTGCACGTTTAAAGTATCCGTAATAAAAAAGATAAAAAAACAATTCAAAAATTTAAATTAAAATAAGCCGTGGCAGCCAAGAGTTGACCAGTCCCTACTGACGGCGCCCGTTCACGAACATGACGTATGGATCAGCACCATTCAGCTCAACCATTTTGAAGGGAACTTAATGATCCAACACACACGCCACCACCAGCGAGACATTTGAGTGAGCATGACATACTCTCAGCCGCCAGGGCACATTCAAGTCAATGAAAGACGAGCCTAGTAAATGGTGGCTTTATAGTTAACCATTTCAAAAGCCGGTGCATTTCAGTATTTGATACGGTATAACTTGTGTCGTATGTCGTATAGGTGTGCTATAACTGTCAATATCCTAAAATATCTAAAATGGCTCGTTATCATAGGAATAATTGGGTACCTAAATGACTATGGATGACAGAAACAGAAAAAATCTGGTCACCTGAAGAAATTTCAACCCTACAGTACTAGGATCTGCAGTAGGTATAAAACATAATATAAATTAACCCAGCGGATGCATTAGTTCACTTAACACCTATAGGTATAATTTATTTTAACCCTTTACCTGTTGCGCCGCTAAGTATTAATTACCATTTGATAAAATCGTATTTTGAATTTTTTATTATTGCTTTATTATTTATCTTGTATGCATACTTAAATTAATAAATTCAATAAACGCTGTAGGAAAATCTTTACTATATTTTCCTTGAACGAGCTTGTAAATAATTAGACGTTCAAATCGGTTAAACCCCTGCCCTCAGACTTAGACCATAAAGACAATAGCATAAAATTAAAGTAATTTTAAGACAGTTCACTCATTTTCAAATTTCATTTGCTTTACTTCTATTTACTTTCGCAAACGAGGTTATGAAAATATGGAATTTAAATAGGTATATATTCTTAGAAAGTTGTTTTTTTGTTTAAATTTTTAGATTAAACGTAGGTACCAATTACTATTCAACTTATCCAATACCACTTAACAGCTATCAATATGTAACAAATTATTACGAAAAGCTGCAATAAGCAATAATTATTCATGAAAGCCGTCACGCAATATTTATCATAGCTCTAATTATATCTGTTATTAGGATAAATAATGCAAATCTATTGCAATGATAATAAATCTAAGCTTTCTTCGAGAGTAAAGTGGAGTTATAAGGTTGATAGTTGCGTAACAGTTCCGTCTTAGTACAACTGAGAAATTATGTTGCACTTTATGCAATGCAGATCAATTAATTTGTTTATTTTTTTTGGATAACGTATCTATATTTTGTACACATACACATCAATTAAACTATTCTCCAGTATTATGACATGCTGTATAAATAAAACGTACGGTCACCAAATGTGATACGTAACCAGGGTCGTCAGATATAGTTGAAGTTTTGTAAGATACCGATGGATGTTTTCGAATGAAATTTAATTTGATAAATTACCTGTTTGTTTTCGTTTAATTAAGTTAAATTTTATTTGAAAACATTCATCGGTTTCTTACTAAAGTTCAACTATATCGACGACCCTGGAAACTTATCTCTTTTGGTGACAGTAGGTACATTAGTATCTACTATGTGAACTTGTCAGCTATATTTTTGTAATTAACTATTAAAACTGGCGCGAGGCAGAGTTAGAGTGGGCCTTCCTGTTGCAACTCTGGTGAATAGAGAGAGGCAGGAAAAACCACCTATTAAATTTGATAATTTCGAAATATTTTGGCAAGTCCATAGATTTAACTACATACCAAATCTTCATCATTTTGATCATTTAATATGCTTCAACCGTAGAATTATGAAAAAAAACACGTTTTTTTAAAACTAAACAGGCCCCGCCCGCGGTTCCATGAAAGACCTCGGTACCCATTCTAACATAGTACCAAGACTTTATTTTATTTTCCCTATAAACGTCCAAGGTTTTATTTCGCACCATTCAAAACATTTTTCCTTATCATTACTTCCAGCTATTCAAAGTTACGCCAGCAAAATAAACGTTCCTCATACCACTCTTGCGCACGCCAGATATCCAGATTGTACTGTAACCTACACATTAATAGTTCCATTCATTGCCAGGTGAAAGTCCTATTATTTACTGGCAACACTAATGTATCTAGCGACAAAGAAACTATTGCAATTTTATTGAGAACCCAAGTATTCCTGTGCTGTCTGTTTTGTTAGGCCTGAATTATGTGGAGAGTTTCTGTGTTGGAGGCTGTATTTCTGGACCTTACGCCGTGGTGATAAGGTTGGTTTTACTAGGAGGTGTAATAGTGAGAAGGATTTTGTGAAGAGAGGTTTTTCTGCTAGCGGAGGCGGAGCAGGATAAGTGGGCTTAGATGTGATCGCCTATTAATGAAATGCGTCAACGGAATGAAATTTGATAAGTATGCATTTAAAAATCAAAATGTTGACTCAAGCAATTCCTGGTTAACAAAACGTTAAAATCTTGACTGAAGCAGTTGCTGGTTAACAAAACGTTAGAATATTGACTCAAGCAGTTGCTGGTTAACAAAACCTTAAAATGTTGACTCAAGCAGTTGCTGGTTAACAAAAACGTTAAAAGATTGACTCGAGCATTTGCCGGTTAAGAGGCTTACAAGAGCTAAAGCGCGGTCACTGTCGGATTGCATAGAAAAGAAAGAGACGCGCGATGACACAACGCTGGTAATTTATTGCAAAATATGAAGCAATTATGGATTTTCAAAAAATCTATTCATTGGACTAAAAAATTAAAACACTATCACATTAGTATGTTACTTGTAGAATAATCTGACAAAAAATCTGAATGTTTGCATGTATATTAGTATGGCTTTTAATCGTTAAAATATTTTAGAGGTATGTTAGAGGTTGTTAATATGTTAGAGGTTTTAGAGGTATATTCGTGATTTTTTTCTATCATATCAAGATACTTGTACTATGTTTTCAACACACTATCTAACTAGCATATATCCAGAAGAATATCATATATTTTTCTGATTTTGGTTACTGCAGTGGATCATATATTTTTAGGCATTATAAATTTGCGTTTAGGTCATGTAGTCCCCTTAAATCACATAGGTACAGTCGACCGCACGTCGGTAGTATCACTTTGGCCTTGAGCTGGCTTAGCATAGCGGAGTTTCAATAGAATAAGATGCCAGCTTAATCTTGTTTGTTATCACTGACATGCGGGCTACTGTACCTTAGGCCTAGCTTTGCTGGAATTAATAATAATAATAACAATCACAACACAAAGGAATTCACAGGTAAGATTATCAAACATTATTAGATTTCTTGCTGAACAAACCATCGGTAGATGACACTATTTTGTATGTCGGGCAATTATTCCTTTCTTGTGCTAATTGCCGGGTTACCTGAGCAATTTCTTGACTGAAAAGGACAGAAAATCTGCTTTGCTCACTGCCTGACCTAGCATGAAATGAGTCAATAAACCTACTAGTTTAATTATATATACCCGGCGGGTATGTGTGAACTGCTAGCGACCCTTTAGTACTCTCTAAACAATCGTTGAGCTCTTAAGTCCTGACTTCCTGAGTTGAGCTGCACGATTACTGACAAATGCGTGCACTGACTGGACAGGTCCACTCAATCTGTGTGGCTCTTTCCTCAAAATACCATTTCAGATACCAATCTACATGTTCTTCACATGATCTGACCAAGATTATGTCTGGACTTTAAAAGAGACTGTGACCTCTGAATTTGTTTCGGCCTTTCTTCTCAGAGTAGTCAGATAGGAAACGCCGACCTCATCTAGTTTAAAAAATATGATTGACGTGTAAAAGTGTTGTACAAACCCTACAAACCTACTTACAGAAATAAAATCATTTATTTATCATTTAAACGGTAATGTTGCTAATATGACGGTAATATTGCCGGTAAAACGACAGCATGCCACCTAAGGCTTTAATTCTACGGGCTAAGTTACGGCAACGCCGCTAATATGACATTAATATTGCCGTCAAAGTTATAACCCTATGTTTGTACAGTCGCCAGCAGTTGAAGCTACACGAAACTGTCAAATTTCTCCAAACGATTTTGAACCTTAAAATGTTGATGGTTAAGGCGACAATAAGTGCCAGCGACCTTGAGCGAATGGGAGGAGCATGCGAAACTTTTAAACGAATAAAATTACACAGAGCGTTAGCGTCTACCCGGACATTGGTCAGCGATGCACTGCCGCCCGTCGCCCGCAAGAGCCCCCGCTTCAACGCGCATCAAGTTTATTCGCAAAAACAACCCACCTTGATTTATCAAACACAATATAAACAAAAGCCGTATACAAAAATTTGGATGGTTAAATTGTCTTCTAAATGGTGCAGATTTCATGAAAATACGTCCGATAGTTTTTGCGTGATTATCGTTTTTGTGTTCGCGTTAGACATTACTTTACAAATTAATTACACTATGTTATAAAAATATAATTTCAAATATTCACATATCAAATTACGAAGACAATAGTCTAGTTTATCATATATTATTTTCAAACAATTATGACTATTCGTTTAGACGTGATGTTCAATTTGAAATCATTAAAAGTCGTATATCTGCGCCTTAAGTTCAAAATCGAATGAGGAAATCTGACAGTTTGTGGTAGCTTGATGTGCTGTCGACTGTACACACGGTGATATATCAAGACATTTCCAGTTTTAGCTGACCTCGCATTGTATAGGCTTTTCGGACAATGAGAAGTCAGCTTATACTGGAAATGTATAGCTTGATATGTCGTCGTGTGTACATTTGTATAGGAACAGTTTACCTGTGTTTTAACTTATATCATTCACGCTTGTGTAGGTATAGATATATAGATACTTAACTGTTTACCGTTCATTATCATTTAATTTAGTTTTGTAAATAGGTACTACTCGTTCCACAGTCAGAATTTAATGTCGGGATATAAATTCCCTGAAGAATTTAGGTAAACGTGCTACATAACTTTAAAAAGTAAATACTTGTTAGATATTATATCACATAAATACATAGCTAGCTACTACTCGTTCCACAGTCAAAGAATTTACTGTCGGGACATAAGCTACCAGAAGAATTTAGGTAAACATTCTACATAACTTTAAAAGGTAAATACTGGTCAGATATTACATTATCATCATCGTCCTCTTCCCCTATACCCAAAATATTTCAGGTCGGTGCAGCATGTCTTCTTCCATACTTCTGTATTAGTAGCTAGCGACTACTTGTTCCACAGTCAACGAATTTACTGTCGGGACATAAGCTACCAGAAGAATTTAGGTAAACATGCTACATGACTTTAAAAAGTAAATCCTGGTCAGATATTACATTATCATCATCGTTCTCTTGCCCTTCTCCCAAATTATTTCAGGTCGGTGCATCAACTCTTCTTCCTTCTGTATTAGTAGCTAGCTACTACTCGTTCCACGGTCAAAGAATTTACTGTCGGGACATTAGCTACCAGAGAAATTTAATTAAACGTTCTACATAACTTTAAAAAGTAAATCCTGGTCAGATATTACATTATCATCATCGTTCTCTTGGCCTTCTCCCAAATTATTTTAGGTCGGTGCAGCATGTCTTCTTCCACACTTCTCTATTAGTAGCTAACAACTACTCGTTTCACAGTCAAAGAATTTACTGTCGGGATATAAGCTCCCAGAAGAATTTAGGTAAACGAGCTACATAACTTTAAAAAGTAAATCCTGGTCAGATATTACATTATCATCATCGTTCTCTTGGCCTTCTCCCAAATTATTTTAGGTCGGTGCAGCATGTCTTCTTCCACACTTCTCTATTAGTAGCTAACAACTACTCGTTTCACAGTCAAAGAATTTACTGTCGGGATATAAGCTCCCAGAAGAATTTAGGTAAACGAGCTACATAACTTTAAAAAGTAAATCCTGGTCAGATATTACATTATCATCATCGTTCTCTTGGCCTTCTCCCAAATTATTTTAGGTCGGTGCAGCATGTCTTCTTCCACACTTCTCTATTAGTAGCTAACTACTACTCGTTCCACAGTCAAAGAATTTACTGTCGGGACATAAGCTCCCAGAAGAATTTAGGTAAACGAGCTACATAACTTTAAAAAGTAAATCCTGGTCAGATATTACATTATCATCATCGTTCTCTTGGCCTTCTCCTAAATTATTTCAGGTCGGTGCATCATGGTCATGTCTTCTTCCATCTCTATTAGTCGTCATCTCGGTGGTCACCCCGTTTCTAGCCACATCATCGAGCATACAGTCAATCCATAGTTTCTTTGATCTTTCCCTAGTCTTAAAGCCAGCCACGATATACCAGTCCATACCTTGGTCAGAGATTACATTTTTTTTTTCTATCTTTAGTTTATGATTGACCATGGTTCTAGAATAAGGACCGTAGAATCTATTTCTAGCCGGACTCGTCTTTAATCTAAACACAGTCTCGGCAGAAGGCTTGCTTAGAATTCAAATGTGGTTTTGCATAAATGTGGTACAATTAATACC
The DNA here is from genome assembly GCA_916610205.1 of Griposia aprilina. NCBI lineage: Eukaryota > Metazoa > Arthropoda > Insecta > Lepidoptera > Noctuidae > Griposia > Griposia aprilina. The sequence goes on from OU744294.1 coordinate 17,511,634, forward strand.
AATATATTGTAAAATTAATTGGTTTACTGATAATATGTAAATGGCTGCGGTACTTTGTTCTCTAATCTACATAAACATGTGATAATAGAGCCTCCGTGTTAAGACTATGTATGTGTTTTCTTTTAGCTGGGCCCCGCGGTTTCATCAATATCGCGCGATGAAAAGTATTATAATTATGTCCTAAATCAGATCATGGTCTACTCATGTGCCAAATTTCATCTAAATCCGTTCAACCGTTTTAGCGCAAAAGCGTAACAAACAAACATACAAAAAATAAAATCTTTTCTCTTTATAATATTAGTTTCGATATATATACTGATTTTGAGGTGGGAACATTTTTATTGTATGTAATAAACTGTAGAAAAAAGATATGAAGCCTGATAAAAAAATATATACAATTGTATATTTTTTTTCATCAGGCTTCAGATATTTTGTTTTCCACAAAAAATAGTTTTTGTGCAAGCGATTTTCTGTTATAGATTTCATGATAAGATATAAGAAAAAATACAATTATTTAATTCTATACTACTTACAACCGACAATTTGTTGTTAACTGCTATTTACCTGTAAACAAAAATAAAAAATTGTTAGTCACAAGCACAACACAAAAATATAATAAAACATTTTAAATTGTTAAGCTCTGTTCACACTGGCGCGTTATGACTAGTAATAACGCGAATTAGTAAACTCCAAAAAACTACGTAACTCCTAGGAGTTACGTACGTTTTTTGGAGTTTACTAATTAATTATTTTAACCCTTTGTATCGAACGTGGATCCACGCGAGACACACTGTCATTTTAATTGTTTCTGTAAAACTAGAATACCGGAATAAATCACGTTTATTTAATTTGATTTGTTAAATAGTAGTTATATAGCTCTCATGATGAACTACGTAGCTACTTATTTTGCTACAATGTAAGTACTTAGTACATTCGACGCGCAAGTGATATTAAATTAATTAAAATATAGCATAACCCGGTAGTGCACATTGCAAATGTAGGTACATAATTTACTACTGTATAACCTCTTCGAAGCAAATAGTTTTAATTATTTACATAGTAGTTGTTGAAATTGTTTATATCCTATCTGTATTTAAGTTATTATTTATATTTTGTTAGTTTAATTAACTTGCGCTATGACACAAGTACTTAATCATGATTTATATGGAACTAGAAAATGGCCCAAAACACTTTACTTTTGATAACTCAATACAATGTCACATTACTAAGTATTAACAATTATAAACCGATTAAAATTGCATTTAGCAAGAGAGAACTGAAAAGATTAAATAAAACTCAATCGAAATAAATTCATGCGTCTCGTAAAATCAAACATTAAATGTTTAATTCCTTTATCTGGATCATGCACTTTCGAAAACATTTTTGAGTGCACTTTCTAGAGCATTTATAATATGTCATAAGTTTCTTTTTTCGTCACGATGCGCGTGTTAACTTTGTAATTGTATAAATTACTAATTAGTTCAAACGCCTTCGTTGGGCCTTGAAAGTTCAGCTAATATTTCTGACAGAGAACTTGAGTTTAGTGATTTTTTCAATCGTTTACGCATGCATGCATGAATAACTTGGTCAACTTAAGATGTGACTTCCAATTTTGACAAACATTTACACTTATTGTTATCAACTTATCACTCACACTTATTGTGCAACTAGTGACATCGACTAGAGAGTAAAGCTAAAAGCAAGCAAACAAGCAAGCTGTAGAAGCTTAAATTTTCTTTCAATTTAGATCTAATGAATCATTATTTTTTTTCAAGGTTTTAGCTAATTAAATGCTGTCAGACACAAAACGCACACAACCAACAATTACTTGATTCAAAAAAAGAAAAGAATTCACCTACAATTTTTTTTCCAACATGTCATGTCCGTGATTCCATTCAGTTGTTTTAAGCCTGAGGCTACAACTGCGAACAGCAGTTGCATTCGCTCATTGTTAAAAACAATTCACTGTGTCGAAAGTCGCGACACGGCAGTGAGTGGCGGCAATTAGGTGATTACAGTATTATTCTTGAGGCGGGCACACATTAGAGAGAAGTTATTAAGGTGTTGGAGCAACTATCGTGCAAGGTCGAAAAAAAAATGTTACCTACTTAAATGCTCCTGTAATAATATTTTCCGGTTCAGGAGATGTATAAACGATACTACCGGTGTATGTTACAAATCACTGTTACTAACATGCTGTATAAAATGTGATCCAAGCCTTAACTCGTCACCTATGAGGCCAAACAAGCGAAGTCGATATTTTAATTTGCCTAATAAACTATCAAGTGAATTTTCTTTAAATACTTATTACTTAATAATGTTTGAATATGATATCAGTTGTCAAGTCAATTAAAATATGGTGAAATTAAAGCTCAATAATTAAAATAACATGAGTCTATTTCCTCATTTTATAAAGCATGCCTAATACCATTTAGAATTAATTAAAATAAATGTCTGGCATTCAATGCCCCTTATAAGAACATGCAATATTCAGATTTATCATTATCTATCTCAAATCTCAAACTTAATGCAAATCTCCATGAAACATATTAATTATTAAATTAATTAATTTTCTTGAATGATATATGAATTTGCTTTCAAACAGCTTGACATTCCTAAGTAAACGTTTAACAAGATTTAAATTAATTATCTTTTACCGTTTGACATAACATTAGTCTAACTTTTTCATATTTTATTATTAACAAAAGCAGATCAGACAGTAATTGTAACATATAATTTTCCAAAAACAAAACCGAGCATAAATACCCTAGGAGTAATTATTTTAGTAGGAAAACGGTGTGCTCTCAGCCTTAGTTCAGCAAAAACACTAGATAATAATATAAGAGGCACACGTACGGTCAGTAGGAATGATTATCACTAATGATAGTGATTTAAGAGAGAGGACTGCTGACTACTGGAACAGGGTTAACTAAAATAACACCTGCTTCACAATGTGGGTCACTTGCATTAGGTTTTGACATTAAACTGTAGCATTTGCGACTGTTTGGAAATTAAACATCGCTTCGAAAAGTGCGAAGGTGAAGGTAGGTATAGGTAGATACATCGGAAATCTAAAAAAATTAAAACATAGGGTAATAATAACTGAAGTACTATTTTCTTACCGTTCCAAAAATAAGCAAATTATGTGGATCTATTTACATTTAAGACCTTTTATGTACAAATAAAGATATTCTATTCTAGTTTGTTTTATTATAGTGCATTAGAGGCAATTCAATCGATGAGTTCAATAGGTCGCTTCATAAAACTAAATCTGTCTGAAGAATAACTGTTGAACTCCAAGTTGAAGAGGCCGTAAAGAAAACAACCGAGGTACAACACTATTTACGAACTAATGCAATAAAGGCGCGACCACACTAACGCGTTGGCGGAACGGCTCGTTACCGCGGATTAGTCGCGCCTCATCGCGACATTTGAGCGCGCGTGAATCACATTTATTGTGACAACAGAATGTTACTCCATCTTTGACTTTAATATCTGCCTGCTTCAGATAAGTTTCTTTTGTCTCCTAAAATTACACGATAAAGATCTTTATGTTTATTGTTTTCATATTACGGGTATAATTTACACATTTTCAGGTTATAAATTGTTACGCGCGGCAGCACTTCGTTGTTAATTAATAGACATGTTCTCTGTCCTATTAAGTGTATTATTTCCTTGTGACACACACACAAATCCCAATGAAGTAATTAATTACATTAGGTAATCTCTCTCCTCCTTTATATAAAGGTTTACTTAAGCTAAGGCACAAAACAGGACTCTCTATTGCATTTTGTAACATTATAATGAGCTGCAATTTGATAAACATGTGTACCTTCAAATCCATCAGCCACGGTTCTTCGAACGAATCGCTTGTAAGGGCTTTAGTGGACACGGACGGTGGTCACGCGTGCGCCGAACGTAATCACGCGGAACCAAGGAGATGTGACCGCGTAAAACCAAAAATTAGCTTTATTGTTTGTGTCCACAGTACTTCTTTTGTTTCGAAAATGTTTTTTTAATCACTTGCAGATCTGATGACCTATCGTCTAGTAGATTAAAATGAGAAAACGATATGGACTTTTATAACCAAGTTCTGCACGATTTTTACGTCTTGACAAAACATTGAGATTTCTTCATTTGAAGTAATGTTTAATACATACATACAAAACTCCCGAAGTAAATTCTCTAAATAATGGTGAAAACTGCATCAAATCCGTTGCGAAGCTTAGAAGAGTTAAGTAGTCACACAGACAGCCACGAAAAGCGACGTTATTTTATAATATCTATAGAATTATAGGTTTATTGAATTTATTCATTCTAAAATGGGCACTACATAGAAACAGGAAGAGAGTCGTTACGTTTTAATGTACTTCAGAAGAATGTGGTTGTGGTTGTCCATCATACTATTAGATACACAGTTTCGTATCGTTAATCTTATTACTGCAACTAAAAATATTTGCGGCAATAACCCTCATAGGGGGTAAATCATGCATGATATATCGATTCAACTACATAAGAATTGATGTGCCACGGACCACGGTGAAAGAGTAATTTCGAACAAATCGCTAGACGAGCGTCGTCGATCGTTCGTCGCGCGTGCGGCCCGTCATAATCACGCGTGTCTGATGCGCTTCGATCGCGTAAAACAAAACTCACCTTTATGTGCCGTGAACGTCGTGTCGTAAATCATTTTTAATATACGGAAGTTTAAATTTCTATGTCACGCTTTTTTGTTTCTATGATAGAGAATTGTTGATGTATTGGAGTGACGACACTTAGATGCAGTTTACTGATATTATGGGCTTAGAGATAAATAAGGCTAAGTGGCTGGGACAGATTGGATGCAAAAGGCAGAGGACAGGATGTTGTGGCGCATCCCAGGAGAGGCCTATGTCCCAATGTACAGCGATAGGCCGAGTTGAGTGCAAATAAATGGGTTTCAGAAACATCTGATTTGCAATCCATATCATCTGTTTAGTATTGGGATAACCAAGCGCAGATTTAGTAAAGGGCCCATTTATAAGTACCTACAAAGAGGGTTTTCTTTATTTTTCTTATAAATGCATTGCGAAGAACAACATATAACTTATAGCGCGGTGAAACCAAATGGTCAGATGCACCGAGCGGTAAACGATGATTTTAATTTAATAAAAGTTTTGAAAAATAAACACCGTTCCTTTTCACCGTTTTGTGAAATAATAAGTATAATTATTCACCTAATGATAGAAAGTACTCAGTTATTTATGTGAAAAACCTTGTAGGTACGACTGCTTACCTCGACGAATCAAAACCAAGATGCTTAAAACTGTACAATTATCTTCAGAAAAAAGAAAAAAACGTAGTTAATAAAACGGGTTTTATGTTTTAATTTCAAAAGTGAATCGTTATGGCGCTTCTGCATTGAGTTTAACTGTTAACTCTTTTTGCGTAAAAATCATGGAAGCCGTTACTCGAATATGTATAAAAATAAAAATTATTTATTGTACCTGTAAATGCGATGTCGTCACGTACAAGAATGTGTTATTTTTAACTCTTTTTGCTTGCAGTGTGATGCAAGCCAAATGATAGTTTATTTATAAAGTATATTATTTTAATGAGTTTTTGCAGACTTTCAAGTCATCATGACAAACTATTACACTTTTACACCACGGCTAGACTTTAGCAACATGTTGTAGTCCGGCTTCATAGGCAGTTGAATTTGACTTAAAGCGATACTGCCAATTTCCACTATTCAGATTCACTGCAATTATAAAATTGAACCGTTTGTGTTGTGACTTTATTTAAGAGGATCCTTATAATTAATAATATCCTAATTAGACGAAATAAGTCAAATTGCTACTTAACCGTCGCTTACGAAACGCTCGTTAAAATGATTGTGTGATTGGCCGAATTAAACAGCTCGTCAGATAAGGTTTGGATCGAGAAATAGAGCCTTTGATATTCTAGCCTTTTTTTAATGATTAGCCTTGAGACAGGTTACCGTATAGGTATACAGCATTATAAGTTATCTAAAACAAAGTGTAGCGAAAGTACCTTAAATGATACAGATACTTAATTATTATTTTGTCTAACACAGTAAATAAATAAATGCTTTGAAGTTTCATCTTTACCACCTGCATTGAATCTACGCATTAATTTTGAGAGCCTAGTTCTAAAACTAGTGTATGTACTACAGCTGTTTCTCCGTTTTGTGTTCCAATCACCATCTCATCTAATTGGCGCCGTACTTACAAGTGAGTATTAATAAAATCCTACATAATGTTAAACACTTCACAGGCATCAAAGGTTCGTGATTGGCTAACAGCAGGTAGCGAAGTATTAACAGATTTCTAGATATCAATGTAATGTATTGAGTGAAGAAAAGCGAGGTTATTTATGGCAACATTTTATGTGCATCTCTATAACTCACTCAGATTGCTACATGAATGGAACGAGCAAATAACGAACGTTTTAAAAATCAAGTAAATAAACCAAAATAAAGTTCCCACACTCTTATCTTCTTAGAATATTTAAAGAACACAGCAATAAAATAATCGATGTGACACGAAAAGGTTGCGCGGCGGAGGATGCTGAGCACAGCCTCACGGTTTATTCGCATCGTAAAAGCCTAAAGAGACATCCGTATCGGTGTCCCCACGGCAAAAACTTACTCACGAAAAAAAAAAATTTTTTTACAACTTCAGTGCGCGCGTAAACATTCGCAACTCGAGAGAACCACAAATAGTGCAGCTACAGCAACCAACATCGATTTCTACCTCATATCGATTACTATCGATACACAAATCCCACTTCATTACTAGAGATCTATTAAAGAGGTCAATAATACTTGAAACAGTACATCGTTAAATAATTTTGCGTACACCATAGTTAATTGCTTGTAAACTCTGCTACGTTAGTGTCCACTCTCCAATTTAATACGTCCGCAATTGTAAACTTCATTTGTGTTAACATTCTATAAAACTTTATGGTAACACTGTAGCCATTAAAACAAACATGTACTGTCGTATAAAACTTAACGGTTCGCATGTCAAGAGAATACGGAACAATCTCTATAGTTAAATTAGATTTACGTCGACGACATATCGCGTGGTGTTACGATTTCACGAGTTACATAATACGACACTAGAAATAATCGTAAGTGAGTAAACAAAGCACTTCTCTATGAATTAATAAAGCTATACTCCAGTGACAGCCGCTATAACATGTCGAATTTACGACAACCGTTAGGGCTTGACATAAAAGTCGATATAAAGGCGTTTTTATCGATACCCGCAATCCGCGGCTCGTTACTGACTCGATAATTTCTTCATTTTCATAAAATAAGTATCGGGTTTTATCAAGTGAGGCCAAGTTTGAACCAGTTTGTTTTTATTATTGCATAATACTTGCCAGACGTTTTTGGTAATTAACTAAAATTATCGTTAATGTCAATTTTTTAAGAACGCTTTCGTTATAATTGCTCGATTAATAGTGATGTAACGCTAATATATTCAATGTCAACGTCATTAGTTATATTGAAACGGTTGAACAAGGCACAAAAATGCCTTAATTGATTCTTTACGATTGATATAATGTTTACGCGAAATTTATACGTTACATTCTAACTAATTTGATGAATTATTTTGCAGTTATTTATTTTTCCGGACATCAGTCATATTAACTGGCTATGATTTTTATGATAAAATAATTCACTTTTATACATTCAACATGAAAATATTTTTTTGATGCAGTTACCTATTCTGAGCAGGGTTTTTTCAGCAGAGACCTATTCCGGAAAGTAGCCATATTTTTCAATCTTTCATTCGCACATTTGTATGCTTGTATTTAGCCTAACTAATATAAATGCGAAAGTATGTTTGTTTGTTACGCTTTCACGCTGAAACGGAACGGATTTGGTTGAAATTTGGCACATGAATAGACCAGGACCTGGGTTAGGACATAGGATACTTTTTATTCCGATATATTTCCGCGGGATCGAGACTTATGCGGGTGAAATCGCGGGGCGCAGCTAGTAAAGAAATAAAATTTGTGAGTTTTTATGTAGGTCTTCTTCGGACCTACTGATCTGATTCCGAAAAATAATTCACTAATTTATTTTATTTATTCAATAGTACACATACATTTTATAAATATAAATTGGTGCCAACATAAACTCACTAGAGTAAATAAATAAGTAATGGGAAGATATTTTTAGTTTTTTTTGTTTTTTTTTGTTAGATGGGTTTGCTCTTGACTCTAGTCTAGGTCAGAGATGACAGAGACTAAGGCGACGATGGAGTGAGCTTACCCAGAAGAAGCCTGTTCACTCTCACTTTGAAGAGATTTGGGTTGTATGCGGTCGGAAACACAGACGTAGGTAGAGAATTCCACTCTTTTGCTGTGCGCAATAAAAAAGATGTTTGGAAGCGCTTAGTGCGATTTGGTGGAATAGCAACTAGGTAGGGATGGTAACTTGCAGTGCGCCTAGATGTCCGATGGTAGAAGGGGGCCGGTGGAATGAGGTCGTGGAGTTCTTGGGCACACTCACCGAAGTACAATCTGTAGAAGACCGACAAGCAGGCAACCTTACGGCGATAAGCTAAGCTGTGAAGCTTGGCATCCACCAGTTTTATGTCGCTAATGAGTCTCTTACATAGCTCTGCGTTCCACCGAGTCAAGCGCGGCAACTTGGTAATTAGCTGAGATATAGTATTGTCGAGTGTCACAGAATATAGAATAGAATAGAATACTCTTTATTATATACACCATAAAAACACCATACACCATATATTTTATGTTAAAACGAGCTAGCTAGTATTTTATAAGCCAGCCTTTGTTTTGATTACCAAATTACATAAACCTATTTTAGAATGGCCCATTACACAGAAGTGCTTTAACATTTAGGTACTAATTAAGGCTGGTAATTCGATCGAATGATACTATAATTTCGCTTTATAATCGATCGTTCTATCGGTACCGGTAGCCACTCTATACGATTAGGTGAAAGTCTCAATTGTACAGCACTATTATTTCATATAATATTGTGAAATGGGGTATTTACTGTGTTCTAAGATTTTTTTTTAATGTTACGTCAGATACAGACTGGAAATTAAGTAAAATTTATGAATACCTACGTAACTTTGATAGACAATGGAGTGCTGCAAATCAAGTGACAAAGATATTTTTTTTAATTTAAAGATTAATTATCTGTCTTAATAACTGCTAGATATCTCATGACACATAGGGAAGTACTGTCAGGGAAATTTATTGTTTATCAATAAAACACCCTACATCAATTTGCCATGTTTATACCCGACTTCAAATAGGTTATCAATTCGGATTTTTATATTTCTTAGTTTATTTGCCATGTTGTTTGTTATGTTTGCAATAATCAAATGACAGTTGTGATTTGATTATCCGGACAATTTAAATTTGTAGTCAGTTTGATATTTAAAGTACAATTCAGTTCCTTGACTTCACATAAAAACATTTCAGGTATACTTTCCAAATGAATCAAACTCGTCAGTTCCTTTTTATTTCTTTATTTAAGGATTAACAACGAGATACATTACAATTATCTATTACAAAATAAAACTTGTATAGTAATATGTTATCCTGCAATGCACACTCAATTACAGGTAACCACAGCTTACACATTATCGAGTGCACATGCTCTGAATACCTAATTAACTTTAAAACACATAAAAAATACTTTAATTGATGTCTCAATTACCTTTAATTACATTAACAATTTTGATTTCAGTGTATTACACAAAATAAATGCCATAAACAACGCTAGCATGTATTAAGGCTGCCGCAGACAGGCGCGACGTGACAGCGTGACGCGACTCTTGTAGAACAATTTCCATGAAGTTTTCATAGAAATTGTTCTATTAGAGTCGCGTCGTGCTGTCTCGTCGAGGCCTTTAGTGATATCCGAAGTATTCCGAAGGCAATTACTTATGTTACTATGTTGCAGGACTGCAAGCAAGTTTGAGACTTATGAACGGAATAAACATACATTACATTAAGTCATTTTTGCTTTCTATCTAAAGTGATTTCGGTTCTGGCGCCATTTGTATGACAAAGTTCATATCCTGTAGCGCAACAAATATTAATTGATGTGGCTCAAGCGAAAGGGCGTTACGTTGGAAAGCAATTTTATGCAAAATGAGACTGTTTCCGGAAACATATTGAGGAAAGTAAGTGAGGATCTAGCTTCAGATTCTATAAGGTATAATAATGAGGCGTACAAAATGTGCAGCTTCGTTTAGTTCATCAGGGCTGGACAGTTGAAAAAATAGTCAACACTGAGTAAGCAGTTTTACTAACTTATTTATATATATATATATATGTCGGAAATACGTTAAATCAATCGTTTGACTTGACCAATCGGGACGCCGGTGCCACCAGGTGGCGCTGGACAGAGTCTATAACGCTAAAGCTTGACCAGAGTAAAGCATAGTTTGTTGTTTCAACCCTTCAGGGTAAGTGGTGAAGACGTTTAGAAACTGTCGTGCGTTCTGTATAGTTGTATCGTGTACCTACAGTGTGTGATTCGCTAGCGTGATTAATTTGATTGTACATTATAATTTGATTTGAACTGCAAACGGTTTTTCTATTACGCAATAACCAACATTACCCATAGTACGCCCACAGTAGTTAAAATATGGCTGATAATAACGAGAGAGACAAGTACCTTCTCCGTCATATTTATATATATTTGTCATTTTAATAGGCTGTACGTTGTCCATCAGTCTTGGTTACTATTTTATAATTATCTCTATAGAAGTCTAAAAGATCTGAATCGTAAATTTTCGACCCAGCGGTTAATCTTCTCACGAAAAATGGTCACCCTACGACTCCCATAAAAATTAATAATAACTAAAGCCTATAGAACAAATGGACACCACTTATCGATATTTAACGCTCCTTAAAAAAAACAAACGCAAGTCTGTGAGAAAGAGTGCGTTATTGCGAAGTAAAAGGAATGCCCCCGACTGTCCATATACCTACGTGAACAGGTTTCCGTCGAGGTCATTAAGGTTATATTCGGGTTTCATTGTACATGAGTGTTTATGTCGCATTAGTGGGTTCGGTAGTCCTTGCGGGACTCAGGGCTGCCAGTTCTGAGGCGTAAAAAGTATTGTATCACTATTAGTGATGTACCGACTAGTCACCGACCAGTCAGGAAAGCCGACTGTCGGCCCATTTTATACTCGTATTAATATGCTTAAAAAATTAAAAGAGGGTGATTGAAATCGTTACTGTTATTATTTTATTATTATAGAATGAGTTTTACAGTTTAATTTCAGTGCAATTTAGAATAGGAAGGGAAGAATAGGATAATTAATTGGACTTAGATCCAGAAATAAAATAAAATTAACTAATACTTCTAACAAAAAAGAAGAACCTCTATAGCAAATAATTGGCAATAAGTAGGTTTACAACTTAGAAATAGGAACTCTTCCTTTGACCTAATAATAATGAATTAGACTTAGATCTGGCCGCCACGGACCGGGCGCTGCGCGCGCATTTACGAGCCGTTACCGTAGTCACGAACATTGCCGATGTCACCCGAACTCAACCGAAAACAATGATTGGCTTGGCCGACTTGTCTGCCATTTTGCAGCCGACTAGTCGGCTAGTCGGCCCATCTCTAAACTCTATAAATACAAATAAGTGATAATCTCGTGAGGAAAGTTACGAGTGAGAATGATGGATGGACTGTGTGAATGATGATATGGTTAGAAAGGTGGTGACTACTGAGATGACGACAAATATACATAGAAGTATGGAAAAAAGACATGTTATGCTGATCACAAAATAAATTGTATAAGGGCAGGATACTGTTGACGATGTAAAACAAATAAGTCCAGATACTTTGACTGCTGGAAAATGGGCAGTCTATTGATTTTTGCTAACAAAGGCAAGCTTAACGAGTGAATAGGAATATTTTTCACCAAAGGCAAATAAATGACCAAAGAGCTAAATCAAGCAAGGGTTATCTGGTTGATTATATACCTGATCGATGCATCTAGGATTACTATAATAATAATAATAATAAATTCTTTATTGAGAGTAACCATGAGACTCATACAGTGTTAGTAACAATAAAATAAACTTAACAACTATGTTAGTGATACAGTTACACAAACATACACAACAAAATAATCACTGCTTCAGCATTCCAGCTGAGATACTGGAGCAACGACTTAAAATACTGCAGTCCAACCTGTCAGCAATAACTCCCAGGATGCTGTTGGAACTGGCTCGCACCCTGCGCATCAAGGATGCGCATCTTTTACGCATTAATGCATAAAGCAATCAACACGCGAGTCTGCAAACATCCCTGATGCGCTACAGAAGCGAGGCAGCCCCATCAACACCCTGAAAGCATTATTATACTGCACGCGAAGGGCACTGTACGATCTCTGCGTAAAAAGAGGAACAGAAGGCTCCAAAAAGTGTTTTTTTTTAACCTCCGTAGTAGCACGCTTAAACCTGTGGCTATATGTCGCAAGAAAAGGATTAAGGCTCCTGCAAACAGGCGCGACACGTGACGCGAAACAAAGGCATCGCCTGTCGCGCGACGAGCGGTACCTTTGTGTCGCGTGAGACTCGTGCTTTTATTTTTTTCCTAATTGACAGCACGTAGTTGTGACCTCTGAGGTCGTGGCTACTTAACCGGTCAGTGCGACTCGTGCCTGTTTATAGGAGCCTCTAACCCAGCCTATTCGATAATTGTTTTATGAAAATGTCATTCGTCGTTTTGTCAAACAAGACGTTGACGTTTCTTGTGATACCAATAACTGCAAGCAAAGGGTGTAGGTATGTAACCTACATAATTATGGTCGGGTATCAACCAATAACAATAAATTTAAAATTATTCGCACTAAAAATACAGTGCACAAACTTTTACTACAGCACGAAACATTACGCTCTCTCGTTACCGCATATCTTATAATCAAAATACTCCAATTTACGTACAACTCCCTAAGTCCAGCTATAAACAGGGCTATCACCTCAAATGGAGACGTTCGAATACCGGCAGGTACTGAAATTATATCAAAAACATTAAAAAGGAACGAAGAAAATAAAAAAAGGCAAAAAAATTAATTGTGTCGTAATTTTTAGTGCCGATTTCATTTTAAAATACTTTTAAAGTAATGCCTTTCGTAAAATTACCGAACGATAATGTATCAGAGTTTTCAATTTTTCTCTCGTGTGTTATCGTAATATCGGTGACCTCGATTAACCTTATCGGGTGATTTGAACGAACCTTCAGTTTTTTACTGTTCTGACTTTGTTATTGATTTTGATTATACTTTTTCATTGCTGTACAATGTGGCGCCTTCGTGATCTGTGTACTTAAAGTAAAGTTACCTTACAAGGATTGGCGTATTCAAGATAAACACGATTTGCAATACTGGATAAGACATGTTTTATTTTTAGTAGCTGTTGAAAACAAAAGATCATTGTCGATAATTATTTAAAGTCACTGTTATAACTATAAAATACAACCTATCCTTTTGAGATCTTCTTTATGATGGCTTCAGTATAAATTAGCAGCTGTACCTACTGTAATTTTAACTAAAGGAATATCGTTAACTAAACACTAAACCTATCGACTACGTATTTAAACGACAAGCACGCAAAAGGTGAATTTAATTAACCTGAAAAGTCATGAACTTGACCCTTGCTTGTCAAGTACTTACTGCTGTTTATCAAGTAGGTTCTGTATGACTCGACGGAATATGGCTTAGAGGCGTAAGTGACCCCTTGCGTGTGCGCATCTGTTATGAAATAAGAGTCCACTCATTCATGTTTTGAGTGTTAATGACAGCGTGATATATTGGTGGGTGAGATTTGTGGTGGATTCTGTATAAATTAAGTAGTTGTCAGTTTTCGATACTTGGGGTCTTTTGGAATTATTAAGTGTAAGTTCACAGATGTGATTGCTACCTATCGGATATTTTGGAAATGCAACACAAGACAACACAACAAACACAACGATGAATTCGGGAATCTTTTTAATACGCTATCTACCTACATTAAACGACAGTAAAGGCTCCTTCACACAGGCGCGACACGCGACGCGACACAAAAATACCTGTCACGCGACGAGCGGTGCCTTTGTGTTGCGCGTGATTCGCGTCGCGTGTCGCGCCTGTTTGAAGGAGCATTGAACCAACATTTTTATAATTTGATTTACTGGATAACTGGAATGTTTTGAAACCAAAGTAAGAATAAAATTATAAAATATGCAATTAATAATTAAATATTTAAAGAAAAATTTCGTAACAAAAATTACTGGACCACCTTGATCTCCACTACGGGACTCCAAAATCCTGACCGCGATACTAGGAACTATTTGGCTTTTCCATTAACACTGTCACTCAATAAATAATAGAGGTAAGGTGCGGCGCGTGCGCTGCCCACGCACACGTTACCAATGTAAATATCATGGCGATTCATGTTCTGAGGCAGCACTAGGAAAAAATCACAGACAGGTTTTTGTAAAGCTTTTTATGAGTTTAGGTTTTTGAAGAGGTGGATTTTTTGATGTCATAAAAAAATATGGTGACTCGCTCGAAGATTCTTTTAAGTATTTGCGTATTGGTAGAATGGGATTTGCACTTTATTGAAAACTAGCTATTTAGCGAGAGTCCTAACGAACAGCAAATCATTTTTATCAGCCATCTCGTTATTATCAGCCATATTTTAACTACTGCGGGCGTACTATGGGTAATGATGGTTATTGCGCAATGGTAAACCCTTTTGAAGTTCAAATCAAATTATAATTTACGAACAAATTAATCACACTAGCGAATCACACACTGTAGGTACACGACACAACTATACGGAACGCGCGACAGTTTCTAAACGTCTTCACTACTTAACCACCAACAATAAACTCTGCTTTAACTCTAGTCAAATGTTAGCGTTATAGACTCTGTCCAGCGCCACCTGGTGGCACCGGCGTCCCGATTAGTCAAGTCAAACGATTGATTTAACGTATTTCCGACATTATGTATATAGATAATGTTGTTTATTTACATAACCCAAAGTAGAACTAGCAGTCATACATTTCTCCACCACACGGGCCCAGTGCGGGTTGGTAGATGTCACATGTCTTCGAATTTTTGGTTCTAGGACACGTCGGTTTCCTCACGATGTTTTCGGTCACCGTTTTGAAAACAGTGGTGATGAAATTATTTACACAAAGTAAAACGCCTGTCTGGGCAGTGGTCAATGGGCTAACACTGACCACTTTGACTACCACATGGCTACCACTATTGATTAACTACCTCAACATGTACATTGAATGTATATTTGTACATTTTTTTTTTTTTTTTTTTTTGGGTGGGAAATCATCAAATGACCTCTCCCGCTCTGGGCGGAGCGGAAGGGCGTGTCAGACTCTTACTGACTAAAACCCACCCGTGTTCCTTCAGTTGCCTGTGCGCCAGGGCCACGGTAACTCTTTCGAACAATCCGCGACCCCGGCAGGCATCGGCCCTATTGGACCCCTTCAATGATGCTGACATCTCTTTGAGGCGCGCGTGGAACACGACGCGCCGTCGACCCGGGCCTGGTCCTTACCGGACGGCGAGCTGCCCATTGCTCGCCGTGTACATTAAATCTACTTAATATGGAGCAAAAAGTCACCTACACATACATTTCCCTTGTAGTTTTACATCCTAGACCAACCGGCAGTAGCCACTTAGCCACAAGCACACGCAATCTTACTTTTCATCATTACGGGGGCTCGTAAATCATGGCTGAACATAGGCCTAGGGGGCTCAATGATCGACCCTGCAGAAATATGGCTGTAATTACCACGCTTGGCAGGATCGGTGATTATTGCATGGTACTATTACTTCGATTGGTAGCTCGTATTCAAGATAATTATGATTATAAAGAAATAGTTGGCTTAATTACTCACTGGAATAAATAGAGGATGAGATCAGGAAGGGGTTCATTTCAACGAGGAATGCAAAATAAAGGAAGTTGAGTGAATCTATTGAATAGATGTGTAAACACTATCTCATGCACATTAGTAATGAGGTAGCTGTCTAGTGACAGCTACCTATATGAATGATAGTTGACATTAGTATGTCAACTGTCAATCACCACGAATGGCGGAAAACAGTTGAAAGTGAAGCGTGCCTGCGCGAGAGGCTTGGTGTGGTGATGAGCCAGTTCAGTGATATAATCAGCTTAAATATGGGAATAACAGGATTCTACGGGAAGAATAATTTTTACAGGAAATATAATAAGCCCTTTGACTTATAAAAACTGCAGAAAGCCATTATAGAGGTATGAGGAACAGGGTGTAAAGTTCACTCATACTCTATGGAAAAGGGAGGATCCTCCGACCAGACGGGTGTTGTGTCTGGTGGGCAACTGCCCGACGGTTGATGTCGGGACGTTGTATATATGCTAGTCGCGCGGTAAACTCTGATTGCGCGATGCAGGATTTGCGTGACGTCAGTATGACGTGTAGTTCGCATGTGGCGATGTTGTTACCGCTACACCATCTCAAAAGTAACTTTGGTAAACAGATACTACGATTACTATTGCATGGGACTATTAATTATTATTTTTTTTGCTTCTAAGCGTGACGATGGCTATCTAAATAGAGTAAGTCCAGTATTTGGCTACGAGTTTGGCACCTTCAGTAGCGTCCATCAGTTCCTGTAACGTGCAGAGAACAGGACACGCTGGACACGATACTAAGTGCCCCTTTTTTTGTGAAATAGCACCACATTTACACTCAAGGAAGGAGTCATCTGTACACAGATGATTCCACCTAAGCAGCTTTTCTTTGCTTCGGCTTCAGCAGAATCTATTTAGGCAACTCATGTCCATACAGGAGATTTTCAGCAAGTGGAACGAATGGGTTGGGGTAGGGAAGCACTATCTTACGTCCACCGCCCCCTATCATATAAAACCCGAGGTGCTGGCGCGTAATGGTCCACGCGCGCCCCTCTTAGACGTCGGGGGGGAGGCAAACACTTCACTCCTCCCGCTTGACCAGACGGAGCCCGCGGATGCGGGCCTGCCCCAGTCGGGAGCTGCGTTGAAGAGTGCTTAAGTGCTCCCGTAGCCCGCAGTGCAGGTGTGAGAGGGAACATAGGCTAGTTTTAGTCAGTAGAAGTCTGACTGACCCCTTCGTCCAACCCACGGCGGAGGACATCCATGAGAATTTCCCACACCGTAACAAAAAAAAAGAGTAGCACTTCTTGACACAGCTAATATTTCACGTTTATTATTGAGGGTGTAACATAAAATACCGAATACCACATGCCATATCACTAACATAATTATGTATTGATATGAGGTCGGAAATTATCCCACGGAAACGTACTATTGGGATAAAAAGTATCCTACATGTTAATCCAGGTTATAAACTATCTGTGTTCCAAAATTCATCCAAATCCGTTCAGTAGTTTTTGCGTGAAAGAGTAACAAACATCCATCCATCCATCCATCCGCACAAACTTTCACATTTATAATATTACAAGCTGACCCGACAGACGTTGTCCTGTCTTAACTATGAATGTCATATGTCGTTATTTTTAGTTTTGACTATTGACTAAAACTATCGACTCATTTATAAACCGATCCATCTGTGTTAAACGATATTTGCAGCGCGAATTCTGTCAATCGCTGGCAGTTATTTCAAACCACTGACAGTTATGTAAAACTAATATTGGCGTTAAGTTCTCTTAAATTTTGTAACGTTCCGATCAACTTCCTTATTTTTTTATTTCATAAGATCCTTCTCCTGACAACAACGAACACAAAAAATAAAAATTTGTGAAATCGGTCCATAGGGATTAATTTTTATATATATAGATAAGTAAGAAGTAGGTTAAGCGTGATAAGTAGGGGTAGGTACCTAGGTATAAAATTAGACTAACCAAATTGTAAACGACTGTTTGTCATCCGTATCAGAACATTTAAATATTTTATGTTAGTTCGTACTAGAGTTATGTTAAATTATTGTCATATTATGCTAATGCAATGTGCAGTTAATTTGCTAAAATACCCGTAGCAATTTAAATTATATTACGATAGTATTAAGTAGGTGAAGCAATCATTTTATTCGGTGCAGCAGTAAACAAGTTGTTGTTTTAGAACATAATATAAATGTTGAGTTAGGACAAAATGACGATAGACACGATCTGTGAGCAACGATAAAATAATCGATAAATAAACTCATTAAACTTTTTAAGAGAGGACTATAGGTAAGTACCCCATTAGTGCATTAGGAGCTCTCTTGAATATTTTTTTTATATTTATCTTTTTCTTATCATTTCTTTCTTAAATACTATTTATATCTTAGACGCGATAGTTAATAAGTCAGTAAAAAAAAAACGATATTTGTAAACCTAGCGATTATTACTCGTATTTTATTATTTTTATTCCATAGCTAATCTGTGACCAGCGTTGTGGGCTGCAATATTGTATATGTGTTTTGTGTATTTCATATTTTATAATTGTAGCTGTTTGCTGTTCCTTTTTTATTAAAATTAGTGAGTCTAGTCGGCTCATGGATAATGATGACCCTAATAAATAGCTGTTTTCAATTTAGAAAAACGAAAACAAAAGCCGGTCTACTTCACTATTTTATGCAGGCATAGGGCATGGCCTAGCTCAACCACTACGGAAACTCGAAGCAGAAGCAAACCACAATGACAAAATGAATATATGTACCGTCAATTGTGACATCTTTACTTTCCATGAGTACTGTACTTAGATATCTCTTGATTACTAAAAATGTCTACTTTTGTATCGCTCTGATATTAAATGGTGTCAACAGATTTTTAGTAATCGAGAAATATTTACGTACAGTACCTACTCATGGATAAATTTTCCCATGGAAAGTAAAAACGCCACAGTTGACCGTAGGTACGTCATCTTCGATGAAAAGAGGAAGACTACGACTGGTTGAAATACCGTTCAGCAACCAAGTTTAGAAAACATTAAGTGTTAATACACTAGTAGGAACAGTGAAAATAAATCTATAATACATGAACGTTTAAACTCGTTTACAGACTTAAAGCGACAGGCAAGCTTCCTCTTGGAAAGATTTCTACTCATTGTTTTCAATGGCTTTTCATGGTGTTTTATCTTACTTTGAAATGGCCGAAGAGTTAAATATTGATGATGTTAGAATGGAAGGAGTTTTTGTAAGTGCTGTTGTAATTAGTTGGGTTTAAGATGAATAGGGGAAAGTAGAGTTATAAGGCAGAAAGTGGACATGAAAACAAGCTAGAGTAGATGACGATGGAACAAAAACGAGGAAAATTGCAACGATGGAACAAAAACGAGGAAAATTGCGAAGACTAAGAAGTAAAGTAAAGAAACACCGTGGGGTGTTAGTCTTTAGGATTCCGATATAACCTTCCATTTTTCCCGGACAGGGACATCCTTGAGTATCCTGTACGACGAACAAGGCTGCTAAGTAAAAAGTAATGCTCAACCCCGAAATAAGTATCCTCAATTACCGTTACAAGTTATAAAACTTTACTTGACTAATATTAAATTTTATATCCTCTTACTAAGTAATTATATTATCCTTGATAATATTAATTTTGACGCAGGAAGCACTTTAGACATTCGTTCCGAATAAATCTACATTTTAGTAAAATGACGTCATGTATAACCTATTTGATATTTACCAGCCATTAAAGTGGTTTTACCAAAATTATAAATCAAATATAAAGATCAAAAATCAAATCTAAATAAAATTAGAAATCAAGTCTCACCATATAGGAATAATGAATGGACGAGTAAGATTGAAAATACTATGATAAAAATGTTTCAAAGGTAAGAATAATAAAATAGCAATCAACTATACTCGCATGCAGAATCATGCTTAAATGGCTATTTGGATCGTTTTAACGAAATTATAGATGATGATGATTTAAGAAAATATTCTTGAAGCAACCATGGATCAAACATACAAGAATATCATGAACACGAAGAGATTACTCGGATTTTAAGAGCGATAGACTTTTACAGCATGCAATTTATTTATGAACAACAAACAGCCGGAATTAATGAAGTTCTGAGTATGAAGACGGATTGATTAAGGAGTAAGGGAAGACCAAATAAACTATGGATGGACTGTTGTATAAGATTATATTGCTAGAGAAGGAATAAATACTGAGATGACTGCTAATAGTGATGAATGGAAGGAGGATGAAGATTAAGACCAGTAAAAACTTTACAATTATATTCAATCTATAGACAAAATTCCTACATGATTAGGGCGAGCCGCATGTATAATGAAACCTGCCAGGAAGTTGACATGGATCTTTTACTACCAGTGTGTCTAAATTAAAGAAGGCTCTTTGCAATCACTTCTTCGACAAAATAACATAGCCCTTGCATTATATACGAATATACAGAACGCGAAAGTAACTGTCTGCTACTTAGTACATATTTAATTGTTAGTCTACGTGTGAAAACTTGTAATTGGCCATCATCATGCTAAAACTCTGTAACCATTGTGTCTGATTAGCTGAAAGTTTTCCAAAAATAATAAAATAAAATAAATAAATAAACTGCACTTCACACGCACGCTATATCGAACTACTGAGCGAATTGATCACTAGTAAAATTGCATGTTACAAATGTATGTAGACAGAACATGAACTTACCAACTCTCAATCACCGATCAATGTCTGGCTATTGGGCTAGTAAACTTCTTTCCAGTGTCCCTGTATCGTAAATATAAAATCGTGTGATGCCAGATGTTCATAAATCGCACTATGAATACGACTCGACATTGGAATAAGTTATAAGTAGAACATGGTGGAGAGCTCATAAATAAGTAATCAGGTGATGCTCTGGCCTCGGTGGTATCTACGGCTGATGTAGAACTGTGGTTTGAGATGCGATGTCGAATAATGTAGCGTAAAACGTCGACTAAATGTTTTACTGGTCTTTCCTTCTGTTTAGTGGACTCTTTAGGAAATGCATGAAATCTTTTCGTCGTGGTAGGCAGGACATCCTTTCTTTTATTATTTATAAATAAATTATTTTGCTTATCTGTTATTTTGCCGAAGTGGTATTATGCAATAACAATACCGAATACCTAATATTTTCGACTCGCAAATCCGACTTTTAAGATTGAATGAGTAATAAATAGAATTTATTATAATAACGGTAAACATTTTAAATGCAGAACTTGTTGAAAATGTAATAAATAACAATACAGGTGTGGCAACACTGGCCACTGATATAATAAGGCTGCCAGTTTTGACTGTACCGAATTAGTTATCACTGGAATACCGCGAAACGGAGAAACGTGATTGGTTTAATAATGCGCAGAAAAATATTTATCACACCTTGTTTAATGAAATTACTCTAAATAAACAAATTACCTAGGGGAAAAATATGTTCATTATTGAACAAAAAGTCACGAAGCAGAACTTGTAATGACTGCCCTAATTAAACAAACAGAGGTACTGGGTAATTATAACCTGGTATTTTTTCTAGATTTACGTCATCACATTTGTTTGTAGCAAAAAGCCATTTTCTACGTCACACATATTACTTTGTACATATTGTGATGACTGTCAAAAACTGTGTGAGAATTGATCAGTTAAAAGTGTTCAATTTGCACCTAAAGTGACTAGAAGGTGGCACTTTCTGGTACCCACTTAGCACCGTAATTGGTGATTGTCAGTAATTTTACGGCAATCGACTGTAAGTAAAAACAACAAGAATCTTTATAGTTTTATAGAAATTCTTGCTATAGTTAGAAGGTAAACTCTCACGGTCATTAACTGAAAAGTATGTTTATTAGAGAATGTATGGGAACGCAAGAAACCATTTTGCACGTTATTTTGATTACATACCTTTAAAAGGAAAAAAATAACGGACTTTTGTGATTTTTAACATTTATCTTGATGACCGGATGTTGGTTAAAGAAATATCTCAGCGTGGACAAATGCAGAAACAAAACCTTAACGAAATCAATAATAAATTCCTGTAACAAGCAAGGCTTTCTAGGCGTACCGAAAAAACTCAAGCGTCGCGTCGCTCGCGTCGTTGAGGCGTGCTCTTGCGCAGGGAAGACGTATGGAAATGTGCGCGCACCTGCCTCTCCGCCACCCACTGCGCGCAGATAAACCAGACTCAGTTACACCACGAAAAAGGGTGGAGCAGAAGGCTGACTATGGGGTCTGGAAATTACTTTAATCAAAACCACAAGAAGGAGCATAATATTCTCTAGTACTGGAAAACCACTACAAGGGTAAAAACCCCAAAAGGTTGGTCTTCGGAGGTAATTGCGTAATACACAAACAGCAGGAATAGCTTTAATTTTGACAGTTCAACAACATTCATTGCGTTATTTACGTTGCTAAGCAGACAAATTTATCGAACATATGAAACAATGGATTAGCAATAGGCTTCATAATTATTCAGAATGTGATTGATAGTGTATTACGCAAATAGGGTAAAGTATTTAATTTTAGCTCACGAAGGAAGGGTGTGTATAAGCATCTAGCCTTTGATGATCTCTATAATTCATCACACATTTTTTTTCAGAGATCTTCTAGCCTTTTCTTTGAGTCCTAATTAAAAATTCTGATTTTACGGATTCGACAAGCTCAGAAGGTTATTAGAAAGAGATACGAGTTGAAGTCAAGATCACTACAATTTGCTTATTTTATACACTAAAATTAAGTCCCCTGGTATTTTTAGTGTTTCAGTTACAGCTTTGTGCACTGCAAGTACCATCAAACGGGGTGAATAGGGATGCAGGGGTGAATCGAGACGAAACTTTAAAAGGGATTTTAACATTAAAATAATATAGTTTGTTGCAAAAAGGACTCTAATGTGTTTACTGGATTATAATTAACGATTAAGTGCCCTTGTTGGCAACAAACTATATTATTTCAATGTTATAATCCCGTTTTAAAGTTTCGCTCCGATTCACCCCTGCATCCCTATTCACCCCGTTTGACTTGACGGTACTCAGTGAACCTTCTAACCCTTTTCTGTCCCATGACCCATTTCCTTGCTGCTAACTAGCTGTTATAGTAGACTGCCTACCATTTTTTCACTTACGTCCGCTACCGTTTTCAAGAAACATTTAGATGACTTATAGTGTCTATATGGTTAGCAGCAGTTTCCTGGGCGTAATAATTGAGGTTCATTGCCTATTCGTTACCGACATTACGCTGGAAATGGAGGAGTACGAGCGAAATGATGTGTAATAGGTTTGTTGAAATTGTTTTTCTGAGTACGCCTCGAAGCTAGATGGATCCTTCGAAAGAGGTAACTGAGGTAACGAAAATATTGGATGCGGAAATCAATCTTGGGTATCTAAAGTGACAGCTTCCATCTAATGATGGGCTTTGTAATAATTCCTATTTTAAAAGCATTTTATAGGATCTTGTTTGTAGATAAAAATGCCAGTGGAAGAAGACATCAATTTGTTAGCTTGTGGTGACTACGAAAATTATCAAATCTAAGCAGCAACTTGACAACCTTCAGCAGTGAAGCTAACCAAGCCTTTTTTGACCCGGGTTTCGAGCTCCAAATCTGTAGATTCAGTTTCTTAGAATCCATAATTTGTGGCGACCATTGAAGGTCCTGGCCAATTGCTTACAGGCGTTCATAATGGTAAGAATACGTTATGTAGGACCTACCTAAGCTTTGAACCTGTCTCGGATTTTCAACGGGTGTTATTCTACTTCCTGTTTTTTTGTTATTCACCATGTTTAATACCTGAATAGCACCATGCGGGCCAGACGACCGGCGTTTCAGCGTCCACGTCGCGGCGAGCCGACAGCGAGGCGATCATCAGTGCTGCATGTCAGCCACCGTTGCTGCCCGACATCGCAACACCCTACAAATTGATATCATACACTGGTCTTCAATGGCCCATGGACTATGGAGATCCCCTGTTAGCTTTATGGCTCTACCCTAAGGTGTAGGGTGAATGTTGGTTAGCACATTTGGTTACGTTACAATGTGCATCTACTCATAATTGATTATAGTTTGGTGAAGTCCCACAATTGGTCAAAGATGTGTTGAGATGTTATTGGAGCGTTTGAATTCAGAACGTTACAACATATTATTATTATGGATAGGCGATCTGCATGTTGATATGAAAAGGCTGCTGGTGAATTCTTGGCTAGGTTCAGTTATTGACATTTTATTATGTGAGTAATGTTACGATATTGATTATTGAATACTGAACATATGTTTTGTAGAAAAATTAAAAACCTACTCAATTATTCGTTAAAAAAAAACAAAGGAAAGTCGTCATAATTGGTTTAAATTAAAACAGCAGTAAAAATAATACAACCTTATCAACCAATTTCTACGATTAAAGTCAATGATGATAAGGCTCATTGCATCTATAATTAAAAGGGAGTTAAAAACAAAAAAATACAACAAAAAAATAAAAACGTTTTTACACGATGACAAGGCTTATTGAATCTACAATCATAAATTAGTGTCTACTTAATGTCCTATAACAAAAACATGGCATGTAATCGACACCACTAACACGCTAGTTACACATTAAAAACTACTTATGTACATCGAATTCGGTCCAAGTTCATTTAGATTCCAACATGCGCGCGCGCAAGCTACTGTACGATGAATCGCGACCACAAAAATGGTCTACGGAACTAAAAATAAGTGTAGGTAATTATTGGAGCTAGCTATTTTTATATTGAAATGGTATAAATAAACTAGCAAGCAAAAATTTAAAAGAAAACAGTGACAAAAAGAGGGAATAAGTTTACGAAGTTTTTTTTTTAAAATAAATTGTAAATTATATTACATAATTATGTAAGTCAATGAAAATAATATTATTCAATAAATAGTGAAGCATGTGGTGGTTATAGAAAAAGGTGGTTTTTCGGTTTTTCACCTGTGGAAAAACAGGTACTGGGGCCGACAGGAATGCGTGAAAAATCGATCATTTACGGTTCGGATAAATTCTTTGCCGGTGATACTTTACCGAGACACACTCCATTATTTTCGATTATGATTGGTCAACTGCAAAAAGCTAGCTCCTAGACTAGTTTGCAGCTTCAAAGTTTACGTTTATTGTATTTTTTGTTGTTAGAACTTAACGGTTTTTTTTGTTCATTATGGGGTAAGATGAACGATGAGGGTGTTGACCTCTCATTTAAATTGAAGCACCTGGAACGAATCAAGCTTCTGAATTTGTAGTAAGTAACGCCTTCAAAATATCTTCATTTCAGCTTTCAGTATTGAATTCACTTCATAATTAATTGACTGACTGAAAATAAGAGGAGGTTTAGATGAGCAGCAGGTACCCAGACCCGATTTTTCTAAATCAAATACTACACTCCTTTGTTTTGCCTGTAACCCAGAAATTATTTCTAGATCAAAATCAAAATTAATTCCAAAACGACTTTCGTTTGGTGTCGTGGCCTCTGTTTCCGTGACAATGGTAAAATTTAAATGGCGTCGGTCTAGTTTCTGAAGGCGTGTTCGACGCACGCGCCGCGCCTGCTCTGCGTCCGCGCCGCTTGTGTGCCCGCGAGCGTTTGTAGGGTTGCCAGGTACAAACGGTTGCAGTTTTCTTGGTACTTGAGTAATGTAACGATAGATACAGTAGTGGGTCATGGGTGTTTATGATTATGTTGTTTATGTTATGGGTTTAGAGTAAAGGCTCCCACAAACAGGCGCCACGCAACTCTAGTAGAACAATTTCTATGAAAACTTCATGGAAATTATTCTACAAGAGTCGCGTCGCGCCTATCTGCCGTAACCTTTAGACTACGAGTAGATAGGTTTAGTTCATTTCGGTTTTGAATGAGTATTAGAAAAACTACTGCACCTAGTTAGATTCAGATTTATTTATTTATTTATTGTAAAACATAGCTACATTATAAGTTCTTATTTGGTAATACATTGAGGGCGCTATGCTTTGCCTCTAGGGCGTACAAAAGTAATAGGGTATTACCTATTACTTTTGTACGCATATACTTTTGTATGCAATATAATTGCTTGTTCAGTGCAAAAAGCACCAAAAATGGCATCTAGGTAATTAGATATTTTTAAATAAGTATGCCCAGAACCATATGAAAGCAATATTGGTGGTTAACAATACATGATACAAAAATCTTTTACCATGAAATTAACTAAAGATAGTTTTACTGTTCTAAACCCTTAAGCGAACATTCTATTAAATATCCATAAGTTAGAATAGGCAAGTTGCATCAGATCAGACCAGATCATCATCAGATCATGATCTCCAATAAAAATACACCACCAATGTCAAAGCAACATTCACCAAGAAAAATTCCAAACAGTTCTATTCGAATTTTCCTAGCGTGAACCCTGTGCTCGCGCCAGGTGCTAGCGTCGTGCGCAGATCGCCGGTAACTCGCCGCCCGTCAATTGCGCGCAATTGAGGCTTTTTTCCGAGCCGCCATTAGAGACGACACGCGAGCTAGGTGACAGTCTGCTGTACAGCATGTTGCATTTAATTTTCTGGGACTTTTTTTTTTGAGTTAGGCAAATAATGAAATTTATTGTTATGTAGTTGTTATGTTGTTGTAGAAAACGGTTGTTAAATCGTAACCTCTAAATAAATAAAAACAACTTTAGAAAAACTAGTAATTTATAAAGATTAAAAAAAATAAGTTCTTAATCTTTATAAAGCGCTACTTTCTTTGTCGAGCAATGTAGGTAACATTAGGAACTTGTTATGAAAACATACCTACAAGTACCAACCTACTTGCCACCTTAGGTGTGTAGAGTAGGTAAGGCCATGCCAGGGTCGCGGATTGTTCGAAAGAGTTACCGGGGCCCTGGCACACAGGCAACTAAAGGAACACGGGTGGGTTTTAGTCAGTAAGAGTCTGACACGCCCTCCCGCTCCGCCCAGAGCGGGAGAGGTCATTTGATGATTTCCCACCCAAAAAAAAAAAAAACGTGGACGTAACGCACACAAGGAATGAAATAAATAATTTAACAACGGTTTTTGATAAAACCACACGAGTGATCACTTGTCTTTGAACAACGGTAACTCGACAAAAAAAAAAAAAAAACAACAACACCGCGCTGTATACGGGCCGCATATAAGTGTATAAGTAGAAAGCGGTGCCAATTACGTGGCACTCGGCTGACAGACCACCGCTGCCAACTGTAGCATCCTGTCTTTATCGTGATGCATCTCTATATTCACGTGTTGTCGTATTTACTGATTCATCTATTTTGTTGATGGTTTGGTTAACAACTTAACATACTCGTAGTTGTTTGAGATCGACGAATAAAAATTAGGAAAATGTTTTCAAAAGTGGAAATAAAATGTTTTTTGGTAGAGCTAGGGTAGTGTACACTTGTGGAATAGGAATGAATGATGGAGAATCATGGAATTAATGATTTGGTTTTTGTTCTTTGATTTACGCATCAGAATTTTATTTGGCTCATGGTTTCCCATTATTTTCTATAATTTCGTAAAACCATGTGTAAGAACTTAATAACTCATAAGAACCCTGTTTTGTAACTAGGTAATGGAAAATAAATATCTATGAAAAGTTTAAAACAAATACCAATACAGTATGATACATTCATTAATATTACCTGTGATGTCATAGATTCCATAAATCTTATTATTTGACTTTGAAATAGCCACTGGAAATAACCTAAATTATTTCAGTGCGCTCCAATAAATTCAGCTTTAATACGTTAATTGCTATGATAAAACTAATAAATTGGCTTAATTTAAATAAATAAACACTTAAGTATATAACAGCAATAATAGTTTCGTTTTATTTCTGAGAATAAGGTAACTCACACTACCCAATAGGTATGAAAGCCACCTTTCAGATTATCTGTAATGATTTGATGTACAGAAATTTAGGTTTGCCAAAGGTTTCCAACTGGAGTCACTTTTTCCTGCACCCCAATTTCGTGACGCACTTTCTAACGCAATCTGAAGGATTTTAAAAGAAATTACTAATCCATTGCTTCATATGTTTGAAAAATTCGTCTGCTCGACAAAGTAAATAACGCAATGAATATTGTCGAATTGAAAAGCATTGCAACTGTTAGTGTTACGCAGTTACCCCGCTTGTGGTTTACGGTCTGATCACTGCAATTCTTCCTAACTTTAATTTCATGCTTTTAAAACATCGTGAGGCAACCTTAGTTAATATCCCCAACTCGTTTTGAGCAAGCGTTATAATCAATGCTCGTGCCTTCTCTGTCTGAGAAGAGGCCTTTGCCCTGCAGTGGGGTAGTAATAGGCTGGTATTATTATCCTTCATAAGTCTTTTTTTTTTTGGGTGTGAAATTATCAAATGACCTCTCCCGCTCTGGGCAGAGCGGAAGGGTGTGTCAGACTCTTACTGACTAATACCCACCCGTGCTACTTCTGTTGCGTGTGCGCCAGGACCACGGTAACTCTTTCGACCAATCCGCGACCCCGGCAGGCATCGGCCCTGTCGGACCCCATCAGTTATGCTGACAGCTCTTTGAGGCGCGCGTGGAACACGACGCGCCGTCGACCCGGGCCTGGACCTTACCGGACGGCAAGCTGCCCATTGCTCGCCGTCCGCCAAACAAACAACAAGCAAAGCAAGCAAGCAAGCAACCTTCATAGGTCTAACTTTGTTGCCAAAATGTCAGGCATTTGGAAGACTTAGAAATTCGTAATGTCCAAAAGCATTCAAAAAATACGCCTAGAAGACATGAAAATACCAACTACGTCAAGATTTGAACTTTTACTAAACATAGATCATTCGACATTCTTCTCAATCTGTCCACATACATAACATCACACCTGAAATCCCAGAAGGGTTAGGCAGAGGTGTACCTGTAGTACAACCACATTTTTAGTTCTCATGCAATGGGGAGTGAGCCTCTTGTCACCAACAGTGCACAAATCCAGCGGGGTAATTGCGTAACTCACTCACAGTAGCAATGTGAGTGAGTTGTTACATTCGTTTTCTCTCAACACATCTGACATTGGCAGAATTGTCGACATCGGCACCATTGCCATAGAGAAAAATAGAATAGAATAGTTGTTACATTCATTGCGTTATTTACGTTGTTGATCAGACAAATATTTCGAAGATATGAAGCAATCGATTAGTAATATCCTTCAAAATGATTCAGATTGTGATTGATACTCGTAGTATGTTACGCAATTAGGGTACAGACTCCACTCCACGGAAAAATCTAATACTAAAATAATCTTAAGTCCTGACTTCCTGAGTTGAGCTGCACGATTACTGACAAATGCGTGCACTGACTGGACAGGTCCACTCAATCTGTGTGGTTCTTTCCTCAAAAGACCATTTCAGATACCAATCTACATGGTCTTCACATGATTTGACCAAGATTATGTCTGGACTTTAAAAGAGACTGTGACCTCTGAGTTTGTTTCGGCCTTTCTTCTCAGAGTAGTCAGATAGGAAACGCCGACCTCATCTAGTTTAAAAATATGATTGACGTGTAAAAGTGTTTGTACAAACCTACTTACAGAAATAAAATCATTTATCATTTAACCTACCTATACCTAAATAACATTGTAAAGATTGTCTAAGCAAATGTATTTCCGTAACCTCTTAAATAATGTAACAGGTATAAATGCAAGTAGACCTCACGACTAAATCAGTCGGTCGACAGTCGATATCTGCTAGGGATGTAACGGTGTTGTTCCTGGCCGACTAGATTTATGAATGAGACCTCCAGCGCGGTAGGTTCGACTAACATTAAGATCGGTAGGGATGGGATAAGGTGGAATAAATATCGATATTAGTTTTTCGTTCATATTCATTCGGGCGAATCCGACTCGGCTAGGCAGTGTTCGGGAAACTACGCAATATGTTTCCATCCCACATACTGCAGTGTCTCAAGACGAAAGTGTTTGACCAGTGCGTGTTGCCAGTGATGACCTATGGCACTGCATCATGGTCGCTCACAATAGGCCTTATGAGAAGGCTAAAAGTTACCCAAAGGGTAATGGATAGGGCTATGCTTGGAGTTTCCCTCCGTGATCGAATCAGAAATGAAGAGATCCGCAGGACAACCAAGGTAGCCCGAAGAATTGCTAAACTTAATTGGCAGTGGGCAGGGGACATTGCTCGCAGAACAGATGGCCGATGGGGCCGAAAGGTTCTGGAGTGGCGACCGCGTACCGGAAGACGTATCGTTGGAAGGCGTCCCACAAGGTGGACCGATGGCCTTGTGAAGGCCGCAGGAATCCGCGGGATGCGGGAAGCCCAGAACCGGTTGAAGTGGCAGTGCTTAGGGGAGGCCTATGTCCAGCAGTGGACGTGAAATGATGATGATGATGGAGATTCATTAGATTTAGATTAGATTAGAATACCAGGCATTATTGTATTAAAAAAATCGACAAGTATTTGAAGAAGTATTAGTTTTAATCTTACCTGTTTGTTAATTTTAAGTATTGACATAAGTAAATATCACATCTTAAGAAAGTCAGCGCATTATGTATAGCTAAATTATTGAATAATAATTTAAAAAAAAAAACTATCGGTATTTCGTAAAATATCTACAAAAATTATAATGACCTGTGTTTTTTATAGAATGATTAATTTCACAGTTCGATACAAAAACACTAAAGCATTTAGAAAACAAACTTCTATGTTTAATCTTGAATAATTATAGAAATTAATCTCCTGATTTACGAGTTCTTTTTTTGGAAACTAATAAAAATCTATCACTACAAACAAACGGATTATTCCCATTATTTATTCAACGAATTAAAAGATAGCATCGTTATTAGAATGTATTTTCTTTAAAAGAAAAAGAATTCGATTTAATCTGAACCATCGACTAATGTATTCGTGTATTTGCATATGTCGCATCACTACGGGCCCTCACAAGTGGTTGCTACTATAACTATCGCAAGTTGTTAGAATCCTTGTCTTTGTATTTCATTACCCCCCTGTATAACAAGAGGGGAAGTGGGGGTTCAGTTTCTCAGCTGGTCAAGATACGAATTAATGTTATAGCGAATTTAGGGCGCGATGTTATATACTTTACTGTGTAATGGAACTTAGGCCCACTTACACCACTAAATACGTTTAGCGCTAAACGAATTTAAAACAATGTTCAATTTCTGTCATTTTTTTGAAGATGACAGAGACAGAGGCGCTTAACGCACTGGGTGATTTTCAGTGCAAGCTGGCGTTAAAGTTGGTGCAGCCTGTCATACTTTAATGACTTGTGTTTCCAAACGCAATGACAAAGGTTACATTTGACGGCTATCTTTCTAGAACACTGCTGCAGCAGTACAGCTGACAGCTGAATTGATTGAGATCTTGTCTAAATATGATTTATGAGAAGTTTCATTAATAGTTTGTATCTACAATTTTCCACTTTCGTGGCTACTACAAGACCGAATACCACGCTATTCAATAAAATTATGAAAAGTGTTGAACTGTCAAAATAAAATAGAAAACTTTCTTGCCGGCTCTATTGTTAAAAGTTGCCTAGTTTTTAACAACGGTTCTCTTTTTTATTATGGATCTCCAAGAAAACATAATACACAATATGCAACATGGCGCATCAATAATGAGAAACATCAGGAATCAAGAAGGTCTGCAAGGGCTGACAGGTCTTTATGAGGAAGGTCCTTCAATTATAGGAGACTTCAGCATGCACAATAAAGTTAAATGTAAGCTTAATTTGATATTTTTGAACTTTTTTAAGTTAATATATTAACACACATGCATACATAAAGTCACGCCTTCTTTCCATAGGGGGGGTTCCAATCAAAATCATGAAACGAAACGTCAGAAGAAACGAATTATGAAACGTCAGAAGCTAGGTGCACGGTTCCAATTAGTTGTTTCCTATGGAGAAGAGCCGACAAGAAACTCCACGGTTTCCAATTACAGTGTTGATAGATATGGGAGGACAGTGTAGGCCTGTCAACAAGTAACAGGTACTTAACTAAATATAAAAAGGTCTACAAATCTACATAACGAAACTACAGAACGCCACCTGCTACGATCCTTATATACTTTTTTGCCTCGTTTACGGTCATACATCTGGTCATACACGCACGCCGGTTGCGAGTACTACGCACCTGACAAATAAAATAAAAAATATTATGACTGCCTCGTTGGTCTAGTGGTCGCAAGCTTTACTGCTGAGCATGAGGTCCTGGGTTCGATTCCCGGGTCGGGCAAAGTGTTATTGGGTTTTTCCATCTGGAATTTCTCGGTAGCAGCCCGGAGTCTGGATTTGTGCCCGGTTGATGGCAATAGGCTCGCCCCCTATTACATGGGACTTAAACATAACTGGCGAAATGTGGGTGTGCTATAGGTACGCCTCTGCCTTACCCTTCGGGGAATACAGGCGTGATGTTATGATGTTTATATGAAAAATTAAATTAAAACTTTGAACGTGCCTAACGTGTGTGAGAGCTGCGAATTTCATCAACGAAGCTAAGACAAGCTTTTATTAGCCAACACTCTTCGTCAATAAAACCCATAACAGTCTTTATAAAACAGTCTAACATAACTCCAGTGTGGTCTCCGAACACACTAATCGTACTCGTAACATAGTCGGCGAGCAATTCATTAAAGCTGTACCGAGATTAATGGTCGGGTCGAAGGTAATACCGGCAGATATCAAAGCGGGTCAGTCTGCAGGTGGTCGCGGTCTGCTCCGCACGTGTCTGATGGAGTAACGAGATGATAGGGGTGGTCAACCGTTTCACGTCTGCCG
Organism: Griposia aprilina; assembly: GCA_916610205.1. NCBI lineage: Eukaryota > Metazoa > Arthropoda > Insecta > Lepidoptera > Noctuidae > Griposia > Griposia aprilina. The sequence goes on from OU744294.1 coordinate 17,544,343, forward strand.
CTTCAGTAAATGATTGTTTTTGGGCGAGGATGCGAAAGCTTTCTGACAATTTGCTAAAAGTCTTGCTGATTTTAAATTTGAATCAGGAGAAATCCGTAAACAGACGTTTTTAGGGGTTTGTCTGAAACTAAAAGTATGTTAATGGTAAAAATAGTATGTTGGAAAGATATTTTTGCTAAGCCTATTGTGTACCTAATGATCTTAGCTTAATGTGTTGAAACCAAAAAACTTCAAGTTCATATTTTCTTAATAGGTATTTTAATTAACAACTTAGGTTTTTACTGATTTATAGCTATCGTAGTCGTAGTTTCTTATAACTTATATTTTCTAACCATGCATAGTCGTGTCCCAACCCAAGTTTGCGTGCCAAACGTTAAGCATCCCTGACTTATAGATGTTACTCAATACTGTTAACAGAATATTTGTTTTAAACAAAGTAGTTTCCTGGTTAAAGAGAATAGTAGGTACTGGACCACCCTGTTGTAGGTTCGAGGGGTTATAGGTACCAGGAAGACAACCAGCAAAGCATGAACTACTTGTCAAATCGATTAACAGCATCAGTCGACTAGATATAATAGAAAATGGCATGGGCGAAGAAGAGCAGATCTTGTTTGAATTAATTAAACTTGTTATCTTCAGGCAGTTACCTAGGTTACATATATTTGGAAAAAAATAAAATTTGTATATTTTCAAGTGCACGTTACTTAAATAAGGCTAATTTGGTCAGCTAAATATTGAGGTTTTGGTCAGCTTCGAAATGTTTTTTGTCAGCAAATTTGACATTGAGATGCTACTAGTACCCAGCAAGAATAGCAAAATTGATCAGCGAATAATGTCGTATTTGGTAGCTCAATTCTAGTTATCATCAATTTCGATGTAACTTTTGGTTTGTCACAGTTCTAGCCTATCCCATTTGGTCGGGATGCCCTAATCTCGGGGTGCTAACCAACTGTATAATCTTGCTAACCAAGTACCTAATATTTTTTTATTGACTATTTATTTTGCAAAAACATACATAATATCAAGGTGACCTAATAATATGTACTTTGCGCCAGCTTTTTTTTTACTGGTAACAAAAACAAAGTATGATGTCAAAATTACTTAATAGCTGATATTTCTTTCTAATCTGTTTAAATAACTAATCATTACATAATTCTTAACATTCAAATAATATAGTTTTGTTGCCAAGAACAGGGCACTTAATTATTAATTATAATACAGTATACACATTAGAGTCCTTTTTGGAAACAAATTATATTATTTCCAAGTTAAAATCCCTTTTAAAGTTTCGTCTCGATTCACCCCTGCATCCCTATTCACCCCGTTTGACGATGCATATTATTGGTGGATTTTACCAGAAAGGATTTATCGATTCTCCTTAGACTTATGTCTTGGGAAGAACGTTATTAAAGATAAGTGCTGATGTATTTTGCAGAAGTACCTATTAATGGAATATTAACATTGCTACGGAAGAACATAACTAACGAGTTAATGAATAATTAATATACAATTTCCTTAATTTATTCAGCGTTGAAAGTTGTGTGGATCTGTTGAGCTGTGTAGTCACCATCTATGTAATTAGCAGAGATCGGAATAGGTAGAGTATATTTACCTAAATTTCGAGGGAGGAACTAACATAGAGTGGATAATACCTCCTCTAAAATGCCGGAATAATTATAATGACGTTTAAATCCCGGGATTTAAAAACCATGAATTATTTATTGGACTCTATTTATAGTTACAAATTATTGATTTGCAAAATCATATAACATTTTTTGGGGTTCCGTACTAAAACTAATAAATTAAAGAGCTTTGTTTAGGAAAATAAATTCTTGAAAAGTTTGCTCGTTATTGTGTTGTGTATTATATTGCGATAAAAATGGTAAAAACTATAAATAAAGTCCAATAAATAATTCGTGGCTTTTAATTCCCGGGATTTAAATGTCATTATAATTATTCCGGGATTTTAGAGGAGGTATTATCCACTCTATGTTACTTCCTTCCTCGAAGATTAGGTAATTAAACTCTACCTATTCCGATCTCTGGCTAATTAGTTATGTTGCTTTTAGCTCTTTCTTGCTTATTATGCAAGGTGAGTCAATGTTTTACGTTAAACTGCTCAATTGAAAATGAAAACTTGAAAGGTACTAAAGCACAGTCAGGGAAATTAATTGTTTGTCAAACTGATACACTACGTGAATTTGCCGTGTGAGGGTGTGTTATGTGTTCATACAACTGTCAAAGAAAGACAGTTGTGATTGGATAGATACAGGCAATTAAAATTGTTAGTTTATTTGATAACCAACTAATTTCCATGACTTTACCTATTCTTAAGCCGATGAAAAATAATATGCATTTGAGTTCGTCTTTGACGTAGGTACGAAACTTAAAGTCGTTTTAAGGCTCCCGCAGACATGCACGACGCGACACTAGTAGAACAATTTCTCTAAAAACTTAATTGATATTGTTCTACGAGAATCGTGTCAGCACCGTCGCGTCGAGCCTGTCTGCGGGAGCCTTTAAGGTTTGGGCCCTATTAAATACGAGCCTTAGGACTTAGAAATATCTACTTCAATTAGAAACCTTCTTATGTATTAAATAGTTTTCTCTTTTGAAGAATGATAATTCCATAACACGATACAAAAAATAATCTTACATCAATCAGACATTAACATGGCTCCAAGGCATCATGTTTCAAAATAACCATTTTATTATACCCCATTACACCTAATTAAGTATTCTGAGTAATAACCGCTTACGTTACGCACATTGACCGGACAAAACAGCTGTCATTAAGGTGATTGATGCTGGTTACAGTACGAAATGACCGCACCGACTTTAATCATGTATCTTAACCCAATTAATAATGATATCTGTAGTCTATCATTAATTTGAAGAAAGTATTCATTGTTCATTTTTGTTAAGGCGATGTTGTATGTAAGCAACAAAAAATATTGAAACTTGTACTGTAATTTTGTGTTGCAATTTTTTATTTTTTAATCAATCATTTTAGTTTTTTTTGTGGTCGGTAATGCTGAAAATATTTAGTTTGTAAGTGGACCTCCTCATAGCAGTAAGTTTGGGCCGTTAGAACCGGCTATAATGTGTAGATAGTGGATTCAGAAGCCAATCATTCGTCTAAAATAAAGAACTAAGACATACATTTGAAAGGTGATTTCGTCTTTAACATAACCTAGCCTAAATATACTTTACTTCAATAAAATTAAGTAATCGTTCTTGTTCACCTATGACAACCACTTCCTTGATCGAACTTCTCCTTAAAAAATCTTCAAAATTATTTTGATAGGCGCAAAATCTATAATGATTTCTATGTGCACGCAATAGAACTTTTATTAGACAACTTATGAAGCCAACAATGGGATCTTTTGGTTATTTTTCACAGTGATAATTAAGGCATGGTTTAACAAGTTAATCCATGGTATAACATGATCATTTGGGAGGTCAGACGTTAACGTAATTGTTGTTTTTATGTGCGTTAAAGTTTTGATTTATGAAGATCGCAAATGATTTTGGAAAATATTTTCTATTTTAAGACACATTGTATTTGGTCCTGGGTTCTATTCCCGGGTCGAGCAAAGTGTTATTGGATTTGTGCCTGATTGATGGCAATAGGCTCGTTCCCTATTACACAGGACTTAAACATAACTAGCGAAAATAAATGTGGGTGTAGGTACCGTTAAACGGATGAATCGAGACGAACTTTAAAAGGGATTTTAACATTGAAATAATATAGTTTGTTGCCAAAAAGGACTGTAATGTGTTTACTGTATTATAATGAACGATTAAGTGCCCTTGTTGGCAACAAACTATATTATTTCAATGTTAAAATCCCTTATAAAGTTTCGTCTCGATTCACCCCTGTATCCCTATTCACCCCGTTTGACGGTACACCTCTGCCTGCATGATGTTATGTTATGTTATGTTACTGTCTTAATATTATTTTAGTCAATTATTTACGCAACTTTTACAACCCAAGTATCTACTTTCAAGTGGGTTAGCTAAATATTGAATTCTCAGGGGATACACCTGCCGTTTTTAATTATAAATAAGGTATATTGAATTACAAGGTGCTAGGTCAAACAAGTATACAGACAGACGCATCCCGTTAATAGCTTGTTTACTGTCATAATATACCTAATATATTCTTAGTTTATTTAAATTAGCAGACAAGGAGGAAAGAACAAACGGAATGCTAATGCGAAAAACGTGTGCGCTAGACATATATTATGCACAAACACTGCGTCTGTTGGTGAGAGCCGACAACGGAAGCTGCGGGCACGATGCTTGACGTGGTGGTCTTTTGATGAGAAATTTTATTTTGTGTGTCCTGGTTAACACGAACCGATTACATTTAATGGGAAATACCGAGACATACAACAAAAACAATTATTGTTCTTGTAATCTTCCGAAGTAAGACCGGTCGTTCTAGTAACATGGTAGCTAAATTAAAAGATGCTTAGACATCTGTTCACACTATCAAATTGAGACAACAGATACTTAAAATATTAAAATACATGTGTAACCCTAACCTAGCAGCTGAACTTGCTTACATCATTGGTCTTATCACTAAGACTGCCCTTAGGCAGTCTTAGTGACAAGACCAATGATGCATTTAGCACTTCATTTGTTACTAACTCCGTGCCGCAACGATGCGGGTGCCGATCTAAGACACGGTCGTACACAATTATCGAACTAAAGGTGTGTGTGTCATAGTTATAATATTCTAAGTTGACCTCGAGATTTCGCATAGACATTCATTATGAAGGAGAAGTTATTATGTTTCATTAGAAGGACCGTTAGACAGTTGTGGCAGGATATTGTTGTAAAGTAAGAGCTTGTTTAGCAGGGACGGCCAGGGAGAGTGGAAACCGTTTTCTTTTTCAAGAGATATTGGATAGCTATTGGTATCTATGTTGGAGTTTCGTGATTACCATTGCAGGTATAACATATGAAATTTATTGGAGTAACAAAATTTGTTACTTAACATAGGTATAATTCTAGAAAATAATGCTTTTTCCATATTTTGTAGGTATCTTGATAAACTGAAGTTTTATGAAAAGATTCCTGATTATCTTAGAGAGTCAGTAAAGAGTGTCCTAAACATAGGATAGATCTATGAGTAGCCTTAAATAGGTACGAAGCATTAAAAAAACACATTCAGTACACACGCACCCTCACACAACGACACACCCTCCCTCACATACAACACACGCGCACACACAACAACACACCCTCATACACACACACACACATACAACAACAACAAGACACATCCAATAGGTGAATCCCTGTGTTTCTCACGTATGCTACTCGAGATCATCATAACTTTGGCCTTCCGCGGTTTTTTCTCGAGTGTAACTTGAAAACAAGCGCTAAGTTCCCGTTTTTGTGTTTTTGTGTTAAGAGTTGAGAATACCTGAATAAGTAAGACATTTTCATATACCTGCTTACTGGGGTAGCTTTGAGAACTAGATATATTGGCAGACGGTGCATTAGGAATCAAGTTGTCCATTTACAGGTAAAGTAGTTTAAAATCTAGACAGATTCTAACTGGTTGCTAATTTAATTGTATAATTTATAATTTTTATGACATTGATTTTACGTTCTGCGGTTACTTTAACTGACACACTAAATTATTACTTGTTATTTTTTTTTTGAAATATCATTGCTTTTACAATATTTTTAAATATGTGAGCACCATTTAACTATCACATAATTAATTCATTGCTTTATTTTTAATTATTTTTACCTATTGTGGGACCTGTAGTCATTTTATTCTAGTTGCAGCGTCTTCAAATATAATTATATTATTAATGTATACAAAATATTCTACAACATCTTAAAAGAGTAACGGTGGAGTTACTTGCCCATTCTACTCCATACGAAACTACCTTTTGTAAGGGGCGACTAGAATCAATTCAATTTTTTGTAAATTATGACGTTCAAAAGTGCCTTTTTATGTGCCTATTTGAAATAAATGATTTGACTTTGATTTTGAATAGGTTCCAACTGCACATAATATATTACGTTTTTTACATGACAGCCTTTCAAAACCACAACGATAAAAAAAAAACTGAAACATCCACTTAATTTTGCACTTTGGCCACAATCACAGTGCTTAATCACGTGTTTAAGTGTTTGCTCTATTTAACTTAATTATGTTAAAATAATTGATCATTCAATTAATTACAGTTTTTACTATCCATCTCAACATCATCACGTATACCATTTAGAGGAAAACGTAACTTAAAGTGAGGATGCTATTAATTATGAATTATTAATTATGATTAAGCAGCTTCACCCACACACAACCGGAACGAACAATGGTGATGTGGAGCGAGGATGCGCGGAGGTCGGGCCAAGGTTCGATGCCGGCCGGTGCCTTTTGTTCCTCACAACGCTATGTAGGTTAGACATGAAAACACTTCAGTTTTATTGTTTTCAAGTTTCATGGTAAACGGAGTGTCGATGAGGTTATTATTAACATTAAGTAGGTATTAAAATGCCAAAGGCTGTTTGACATTAGATCTATCGTCGCCTTAGAGTGAAAACCTCGGGAATGCATTTTTGCTCAAATTTATTTTATTGCGTTTCTAGGAAGAAAACCTCGCAACGCACATCCAGATCTGACTAATTTGTTCATTCGATACTTGTGGCGCTATTTATGACAGAAAATGAGAACCTCGTAAATACTCGCATCTGTCAGTTTGGCGTGAATACCTTGCAACATAAGTAACATTTTATGAATTTCAGACCACATTTCAGACAATCTTATAGTATCGAACTGTTCTGGATATAAAAGCGGGTTAAATTTCCGTTGAAATGAATAAAAAAAACATAAAAGACGCCATACAAAAATTTTACAGCACGCAGATTTTTCTTCCTCACGAAAAGTTACTTCTTTTACACTTACAAGGTGTTCACTCTAAGGCATCGCTATTTACTTTTCAACCTATAAAACTTCACCCTTGGATGAAAGTGAACCCTCAGTTGTAGCCCGCAAAATTAAAATTTTCTGTTTTTTTTTGCAAATTGAATCAAAATACGATTCGTGACCGTAGGAATAATATATTTATTGAAGAATAACCATCAATTTCATATCAATCGTCTTACTTTGAAAATGTCTAGTTTTCTTAAGAATTTTCATATGAAACATTAAAAAAAAAAATAGATGGAACTTTTCAAAGTTTGACGATTGATATGAAATTGATGATTATTATTCAATGAATATATCATTCCTACAGTCGATCATCGCATTTCGATCAACATACGACGTAAAACAAAGCTGCAATTTGCAAAAAAACGGGCAAAGGACCTTCTCGAAATAGATTATTTTTTAATCTACATAGTGAATTTTTCACATGAGGGTAGGCACAAACTGTAGAACGCCTAGTCTTTTTAACCGACTTCACAAAAAGGAGGAGGTTCTCAATTCGTCTGTATGTTTTTTTTTTTTTTTTTTTTTTTTTTTTTTTTTTTATGTGTGTTAGCTCATAACTTTTTTCTGGGTGAACCGATTTGGATGATTCTTTTTTTATTTGATAGGTGGTGCTTCACATGTGGTCCCATTTAAGTTTGATCATGGTCTGACCAGTAGTTTTTGAGTTATCTTTAATAATGCATATTTTTTCCACTTAGTTTATATGGATGATGTGTTAATAATTTCCTGTCACTGTTATTTACACACCAAGTAGTGGTATACGAATTTGTGTGGGGTAGGTACGGCATCTAAAAAGTGAAAAATAAAAACTTTTTTACAAAAAAACAACCGACTTCCAAAAAAAACACTAAAAGACCTGAAAAATAACTTTAATTTCGGAAGTCGGTGGCCAAAAACGAAAATACAAAACCAAAGACACCGACTTCCGAAATTAAAGTTATTTTTCAGGTCTTTTAGTGTTTTTTTTGGAAGTCGGTTGTTTTTTTGTAAAAAAGTTTTCATAATAACACTCAACTGACACAACTTAAAGTTAACAATAATGTGTTCTAAGAATCGTCTAACGATTAGACAAATCTTTCTGTGGAACATTTAAGTAATAGGTAGTTACTGTTTTCCTATATTCTTAAATATGTTGGTTATATATTCCGCCACATAATAATTACACAGCTCTGTTACCTACCCAACTTTACCCTAGTTAATAAGGTTCAAATTCCCGTGCACATAGCTTCACGTTCGGACGACAATCCTTCGCGAATCGTCGGCGCGTTCCGTCCTACACTCGACCTTCGATCCTGACAGGTCGCGGCGGTGACCGGCCATCCACTATTAGCATACAGACAAAGCCTTCGCAATGAATAAGAACACTTGACGCACGGCAGTCTGTGAGCGGTAAAATGCTGCTATTTGATGTTTGTATAAGGCTAGCTTGCAGTACTTTTTAACTTTCTTAAACCTCTGTAAATCTAGCCAATACTAAATGTGGCGCAAAAAAACATATTTTAGGAAAATTGAACATGCAGTCAAGTGCTGTGTGAAGACAGAAACGTGAATTTTATAATTGGCTAGTTTAAAAAAAAACATTAATTTGACACTGAATCGCTATGTAAAACGTGTACCTTGAAGAGATTCCATCATGAAACCATTTAAAAGTTATACTAAAAGATAAGGCTTATTGTTTTTTATGGCATGTTGAGAAAATATTTTATAAATTCGTTATTATTTTTAAAACATATATGCAAAATCTAGCAGTTCAAGCTCTCGCACCGGGGGGGGCGCGAGTGCGGCCGGCTAGTGCCCGCCGAGACGCACTACAAGACACCACACTACAAGAGGGCTTTAATGATGACTGACTTGGTAACAGCGTTTGTTTTAGTTACAACGTAGCATGGCAGAAGAAGCAGTTTTGGCAATGGCTTGCAAGAAGGTGTGATTCTTTGTTGATGATGCTACTGAGTCAAATTGATAGGTGATCGACACGTTATATAATAAAATGAATCCATAACCTTTGTGGCTGAGATTTTGTCCAGCGCATTACATACATATTCAGCCTATAATGTTCCCACTGCTGGGACACAGGCCTCCTGTCTTCGAGAGGGAATGGGCTGTAATCTACCACGCGGGCCCAGTGCGGGTTGGTAGATGTCACATGTCTTTCGAATTTTTGGTTCTAGGACATGCCAGTTTCCTCACGATGTTTTCCTTCACCGTTTTGAGAGCAGCGGTGATGAAATTATTTACACAAAGTAAAGCGCCTGCCTGGGTGCGAACCCACGACCTACAACTCGTAAGTCGGGGCCGATACCACTGGGCCACCACTGCTCGCATTACATAATACATATTAAATGCAATAACGTGATTGATTATTTTGTAGGGTGAAAATTACGTAGCGTAACAGTAAAAAAGCTGTTGGAAAATTATCTAATAGAACTGAAACTGGATGCTGCTAGATTCCGGCTGATAAGAGTAAATATAGAACTTTGACTAGGTATACACGAAGTTCAAAAGGACATGGAACTCTTGGTATTGTTTGTGTGAGTCATCATGTATTCAACATGGAGGCGATTTTTTCTTAAAAAATATAATAATATCACACTTGATATTCCCAGTGCATCATTTTAGCGGCGCCATTGTGAATCGGCTGCCTTTATCATGCAAACGCGACACTTTTGGCTGAGTTCAGATTTCTCGGTCGAGACAATGTTATGGTTACGACAGCCTCACGGAAAAACCGACCATTGCGTTGCTAGAAAATAAATATATCGTTTTGAAACCATTTTTGGGCTTTGGAATTTGAATTTGGGTGTGGTTTAGCCTAGGCTAGTTTGTTTAAATATTCCTTATCGCTGGTCGTTTCACATTATTCCATGACATAATCACATCGTTGTTAGATATCGAACTGAGATTTGAGCTATTCATTTGGTCATACATAATATCATAATTATATATTTCACCCTTGCACAAATCTCGGACTTTTCATATAATGTCTATTCCTTCGACTAATATACTCTGTAAACCAAACTTTCACTCTTACTCCATTTTTGAATGTTATAAAGACACGAAGACAGGAGCAAAATCAAAATATTTTGTTTCACATAAACTTATATGGGCATTTATTTATGATACGTCAGAATACGTTCCAATTGGTCGTTTCCTATGGAGAAGAGCCGGAAATCTAGCACAGCACTCGAGCACTCATAAACGCCACAGTTTTGATTGGGTGACTTTATAAAATAACACTTATCCAAAAAGAAAAAACGGTCATATCACCTTTTACTACCTACAATATCAAACTCCTTCTCAACAACATCTACATTGAAATAGCAGAGCCAGATATTAACACATACATGTTTATTGCACCATATCACCTTCGTAGACCTGTAGGTCAGGAGTCAGGTGGCGCTGAGGCCACCGCGACGGAAACACTTCATCAGATTAAACGTATTGTTGGGTTCAGTTTAGAATTACCCTTCGATTTAGGATGCTGTGTGAGAAATTCTTTTTCTTACTATAACTAGGGGATGAACAGGTAATGTGCAGAAGTCGACGAACTTCCCAGGGTGGCTGGTAACATCTGGAGGACTACTCCACTCCACTCCACTACTCTATCTGGGTACTTGAGGATCGAATTAAACGTAGTGAAAATGGAGAGGCCTACGTCCAGCAGTATTTTATTGTTATTGGTAATGATGATGTATGTACAAATTTGCAAGGTTGCCTGCTTGTCGGTCTTCTACAGATTGTACTTCTGTGAGTGTGCCCAAGAACTCCACGATCTCATTCCACAAGCCCCCTTCTACCATCGGATATCTAGGCGCACTGCAAGTTACCAACCTTGCCTAGTTGCTATTCCACCAATTCGCACTAAGCGTTTCCAAATGTCTTTTAAAATGCGCACAGCAAAAGAGTGGAACTCTCTACCTGCGTCTGTGTTTCCGAACGCATACAACTCAAATCTATTCAAAGTGAGAGTGACCAGACTTCTTCTGGGTAAGCTCACTCCATCGTCAACTTTGTCTCTGTCACCTCTGACCTAGACTAGAGTCAAGAGCAAACCCATCTCAAATAAAAAAAAATATACAAAAAATCCACTAGGTTAACGAAGGTAGATGATTGGTCATGCAATTACATTCATCTGATAAGAAATTGGTTTCTGCTACTTTTCTGCTTGACGACATAACACGACTTGCACTTCTTCTTGTCGGATTGATGGTACTGTTCTTCGATGTTTTTTATTGTTTGTGCCCAGTAGATGGGCCAAAGGTTGTCTGTATAAGATCGCTTTAAGCGATAAGACCGCCCATTGTGTCACCCTATGTAAAATTTCTACATTTATATCTGTAATTTTTATGGTGTACATAATAAAGAGTATTCTATTCTATTCTATTCTATTCTATGTTCATTGCGGCATCAGTGGTATTCTTTAGGTCATCCAAGGTGCAGGTGAACGGGAACTTAGAGCACTCCAGCGAGTGGGGCATGGTCACTTGCACTATACTTCGCCGATGAAAGATGTCCCATACGAATTCCAATGACAATAATTACCTGTTAGAATTAATACATGCGATCAATAAACTCTTGTTCATTGCATCACATTGACTTCACAGACCTATGGGTCAAGCTCCAGGTTCATAGCGTAAGCTAATGGCAGAGGAAGCACTTCATCAGGTTACATTACTGAATGGAATTTGTGAAATAGTTGTCTAGTAGGTGCCTTGCGATAACTCGAAGGCTTCCTTGTTGATTTTAAGTGGATAATACTAACGACACGACACACATTTTGGGTATTCCAATTTTTAATACAATCAATCAAAATTTGAAAATGCATAACTACCGAATTACAAAACCTTTTATTCAAATTATGCCGAATAACCCGTATTTTTAAGAGTTTTGACACTGAGATGACATTGCGACGAAAATTTTGAACGTTTCTAAATACGGAAATTGGCCTTCAGTACTGTTTGAACGTCAAAGTTACAAAAAACAGAGGGCTGTTTTTTGTAACTTTGACGGTATCACATCTTGTTCACAGTTCTGGCGATGGCGTGTTGAGGGCAAAACGCTAGAACTGGGAAAAAGATGTCGCGTAACAAGCCACAGCCCCAGCAAGAATTCGAATGATGAAATAGCAAATGTCCCACTCCTCCCAACCAAAATATAAGTTACCACCACCTTCTTCAATTAAATCAACACAAGTTTATTGCGTCATATCACCTTCGCAGACCCCTAGGTCAGACCGGGTGCGTGAGGGCATGGCGACGGAAACTCTCCATCAGAGTAACGTATTGTGTGGTTCCAAGGGTCCTGGGGGCACCAGCTCCTTGAAAGTAGGTTGTTTATTGTCATTATGGCGTTGCGTTTGTTGCCCTTATGTGATATGCTTTGAACTGTTGACGTGTATTATATATAAATAACAAATAGTGCATGAGCATGCGTATGTATTAGTAAAAACAACATAAAAAATAAAATATACATAAAAATATATAAATATAAGATGGAGTCACGTAGACTTAAGCTTTAGAAAAATGTGGCCGGCGTAGGAGCAATTTAATTATAACCCACAAAGAAAACCAACAAACAAATAAACGTAGTAAAAAAAGGCGCGGACGTCTATGTCCGCGGTAATAGTCTCATTTTTTTTTTTTAATTTTGACGTCTCCTGTGGTAAAGGTTTTGCTGCTAGCTTATAAAAAAATCCGGATTATGGGTGGGTGAAACTCCTTCGTTAGTTTTTGAAAACGAACTGTAACGTAATATACACAATATTTTTGATGACTGATGGACTTGCATAGTGATGGAATTTGGATTAAGTAGATATATGAATTAAGCAAGGAGATACAAAGCTGTTAATATTTTGTGTATTTTACTTCTTTAACTGTACGCAAAATAATAGACTGTCGCGACCGCGACAAAAGTTTCACATGTATAAAATGCATGAAGATAAGCCGAAAAAAAACTAAAATTAAAGCAAACTTTTAACAGCTGTTACAAGAATAGTTTAACAATAATGATTATGCGTCCTCACCTGAAACACAGATGTATTATTGTAAAAACATTTTCACACAAATTTATACATAAAATATCATGCTTAAATACCAACAATGCTCAGACACTAGATGCATTACGTGTCAAACATGAGTGTTCCGACCTTGCAACGGCTGGCGACCGGTAACAGGTCACTGTGAAATAGAGTTACAGAAGTTCAGTTACGTTTAAGTAACCAAACATCGGATTGAACTGACAGAAACAAGTGCAAGTGCTGATTGTAAAACAATATCTCTGCTGAGGACTTGCAATTTCAATTGACGTATGAAACATTTGGGATTAAATGAATTGATCCTTAGTCAGTTAAGTACTGATTCTTAATCATTCTTTAAAAGCTCAATAATGAGACCAGATACAACGTATAGGCCAAGAAGGTATTAAAGGGAGGATGTAGCTTTGCAGGAATAGAAAAATAGGATGGAAAATTCAGAGTCAACGTGACTAGGGCGGCAAGAGTTTTCAAACCATATGAACGGCCACAGGTTGAATTTTATGATGTATTGATATGAAAAACACTCCGTCTTATTACAAAACACGATCTGCCAGTTTTTGTATTTCAAACTTTATGCCGACTATGTTTTGTTCCCCAGCGATGTGCGTTGATGTTATTGATAACATAAAAGTACATAAACAAGTACATACAAAATAAACAATGAACTGAAACTATGTAGACGCATTACGTGGCGAACATGAGTATTGCAACCTTGCACTGTGCGCCGTGCGGTAACCCACCGCTACAGACGTTAAACATACGTTTAGTGTTGCGTTTGCAAATTATGTAAAAGAGAATTAAAATAAACGAAACTAAGCTTCTGAAGATCTTTGATAAAAATATGGGCAAAGCGGAAATCAGGGCAGTTTGGGATTTTAAAAAACAAAGCTCGTGCCTTATATACAAAGCTTAAAAAACTGCCATGCGGCAGCCCAGATAGCGGTTATTTTTTTATTGCGAATTCTCAATTTATTTTCGCAGGTTTTCGCCTGATGAGGTGGCTATGACCTAATAAAAATTGAGTCGTCATGTCATGCTGATTATATGTCATTCTGATAACGTATTAGTTAGGTAATATTTTCAGAAAAGATTGGAATATTATTAATTGTTGCTAAATGTATTTACAAATAAAATCGATCAAAGTTTCTCTGCAACTTATACTCTTTGGGTGTACAATATTAAGAAAATAAGAATAATAATCTCTCTTTGCCCAGCAGTGGGATGCTGCAGAATAACAGTAATAGTAATCTAACATTGATAAACATAAAACTAACCTTTTGTCCTTTGTTTTATTTATTGACTTACTGCATCACCAACATTAGTGAATGAGTTACCCCCGAAACTGATATCGGATGTCAAGTCGTCAAAAAGTTCTACAAAAACATTATCTCTCATTGTGTCCATGTTTGTAATAAACCTCAAGTTTGCGAAAATGCCTTATTGTAAAATGTGAGATTTTTTATCTCGACTGTACATATATTATTTTATAGTTTACTTAGCAAAATTAAAATTTAGCACATATTTTTTTTTAAATTTTAAAACGTACGTATAATCCATTGCTAGAAGAGAACAACTGCCGACAAACTATTATCCAGTTTGGCAGACTTTATATTTATTATTATCTATATATATATATATATATATATATATAAATGAATTACTGTTCGTTAGTCTCGCTAAAACTCAGAAACGGCTTGAGCGATTTGAATATATATATTTTTGGTTTATTCACCTCTTTACTGGGGTGGTTTAAAGAAGAAAATAATAGGAAAAACCCAAAGGAATTTTTTTGGCAGAACAACGTCTGTCGGGTCATCTAGGTAGGGTAAGAGGTTGGGTAGGTAGGGTAGGTAGGTAGCGCGGGTAGTTACGTAGATAGCGTAGGTAGTTAGGTCGGTAGGGTAGGTGTTAGATAATTAGTGCTACCTGTGCGAAGCCGGGCCGGGTAATAACTCGTACAGTGTCTAATTCAACTTGAAAACCACTAACAAACGTCCATGATGCGCTACTTACGTACTACCAGATGATAAGCTGCATCGTATTTATAGGAGCTGCTTCAAAGTACAATGCCCTACATTTTCCTGTGACCTCTCGTGAAATGGTTTTTACAAGGATTGTTATGCTGAAAGAGTTAGTACTTGTTTACTGATAAACACAATACCTACAGAGGCAACAAAATATTTGTTATATTTGGCACAATAAAATGTTTGGAATTATTTGAATGGTGGATTTTCGAGATGAACCTAACTAATATGGAAACTGCATGTTAAGGCAGCCTGTGTCATTTTGACTGGTTAACAGTTTCAGGTATCTTCTTAATACAATAAGTATGGTCATCAGATACAAAGGTACGAAAAACCATGGGAATCTTGATTCAGAAATTTAATATTTATACAAGTCTTTTTGCTTCTTTGCACAATGAATAACAACATGTCTTGGTCTCTTGCAAATGCTATCAAGTGCCAATGCATTTTTTTTTTTTTAAGTAACATATTGCTGTATGATGAATGCTCAGATGTCTTCGCGAGTACTGAACTGAGATTCCTGAACACTACTACTCGATACCTGGAGTCCATTGCTACTCCCAGTACAATCTCCTTGGATTAAATTTGGTATTCATAATTTTATTCCAATTTTGTCGCAATTCTATCATTTTATTTTCTCTAATGTTATCTAATATTATCCACTTTTATCTCATTTTTATCTGATTTTGTCTAATTACATCTAATTTTGTCTACTTTTATGTAATTTAACCTAATTTTATTATTGTATTTGTAATTTCTAGTATTGACTGATAACTTGTATGTGTGGTGCAAACTGTAAATATAAGTTGGTTATTAATAAATAAATAAATAAATATTTTTAGAGAATCGGTTAGGAATTACCAAAAGCCTCGTTAGCGAAATTAATTACTTATCTATTTCTAAAGGAACGAGGAAAAGTCCCTCCATATATTTACGTGACAGGCGTAGACTACAACGTTAGTCTTTGTGTTTACCTGACAGTTGTTTAAAGGTAACGCCATACATACATCAAACACAAAGCGTTAATGATATCGATTACTTACTAACTACGCACAATGTTAAAAACGTGACGTTCGTAGACCCGTCGTGTCAAATAGGGCCTCATGAGCACGGCATCACGAGTGTCCGTGAACCATAACTGGTATGCTGGTATAGGTTTTATTGATAAGCGCGGGAGGAAAATGCGCGACCTAGCGACCTGAACTGCGGGCGAAGGTCGGGCGCGGTGTGGGACATAAGGAGTAGCGAATGACAATAGCGAAGTGAAATACGTAAGGGAGCGCTGTTTGGGCGTTTTATGCTAACTAATAAGTACAACGTTGAGGAACTATACCAAACGCAGTATTGTTTATCACCCAAAGAAATCTCTTTAACAAACCAACCCCTAAAGGCAAACTTAGCAAAATATGCTTAAAAACTTCAAATGTTTTCAACTTTACAAAATCTTTGTCCAATCCAATAGGCTACCTTAACGGTAGATCTTGGATCTGTGAAGTCAGACTTGTATGGTTCCAAAAGCAGTTTTCCTTATGCGGAAAAACATCGTACCTCTATACCTACTGTCCGAACAGCCCTCAGACCAAGCGTGACCACAATTAAATCAACGCGGAAGACGATCATCATCAAAGTTCATATTTAATTACAAATTGTACCATTTTTTTCGCCGTCGCTACCACCTTTATACCCACATATTTAACATTTATCGCGAGGTATGACACCAGCGTCACAGATTTGCATGTTAAAGTATTACAGGCAATACTAACATAGTACTTTGTGTACTTGTAGCGAAACTGGGCGAGTGTTGATTGGATCAAAAGGTCACGGGTTCAAAGCTTGCATAGTTGAACTGTTGAACCACACCTAGAGCTAGTTCCTGTGTTAGTAATGTGCTAGGTATTGCCGCAATGGCTGGAAGTGTTAGTTTGTTTTTTATCTAGATCTTATTTCTAAGTTCAAAGTTGAAAATGGAATGATTATTAGATATTCGAGACTGCTTGCCAGTTGATGTTATGGATACTTATGATGGGTTTGGGCCAACTGGATGAAAGCTTTGGGTCAACAATAAAATAATATAGGTCTCTACAATTAGGTATTATGGACGCTGAGCTGACAGAGGTTCGAGGTAAGAAAAATCTTTGTTGACTTTTCGTTAAGGTTCCTGCAGACAGGTGCGACTCGATACTGGTAGAACAATTTCCACCAAGTTTTCATAGAAATTATTCTACTAGAGTCGCGTCTCGCTTTCACGTCGTGGCAGTCTGCGGGAGCCTTTAACTACGATTGTGAGTTTTTACACGGTACTAACTCATGGTGACTAAGTACCTACAATCATTATTTGGCAGTATAATAGCTCGGACATCACACATTGATGATTTCTCTATTTCGAAGTCATGCGGTCCCTTCGCTTGACACTACTTTATAGTTATATTTTACAGCTCGAAAGGTTCAAGAGCAGCCCTATTCATTATTAAGCATATTTTTCTCCGTTTCTTCAATACTAGCCAATCGCTTATACCTCACTCATCACATACAACTGCGGATGCGCTTGCGATGCACCTCGCTATTATGTAACGCAGTAAAATATGTCAATGGTGATGCTAGTCGTGGCGTGTGTACGGCCTTAACCCGGTCGGGTCGTCTGTACCGGCCATTACGACTGGCCCGACCCGTTTGATTTTATGCTTATATTTAATGTTGTAGTAAAGATTATATCCATAGGTTACGGAGGGGATGTCTGTCGTGGTGGTTGTTCTAAGGTTTTTGGGGCATAGTGATTGGTAATTTGAATGTGTTGATGCCTTCATTGATAAAGTATCACAAGGTTTTATTCCTTCATCGATTAGATATCCTGTCCTGCGTGTCCTGTTGTCTGCAAGGTACAGGTACTCCTAGTCAAATCCTGGGCGGACTCAATTTAGCTTTGCCATCCAGTAGTTCTTCCTTCTTTTTCCCTACTCCAGATCCTTAATAAGCATTATCAGAATTCATTGCAAAAATTACCTACATTATTTTTTAATAAAAATCTCTGTAAGCGGCCTTATCAATCGTTTTAATGGGTAATGCCTCATTTATCAGTCACTATGAAGGTCGACCGTGGTCACCTTTGAGGAAAATATTTACACCTACATTATTAGTGTTTATTTAATGACGATTAGCGCAAAACGACATGTTTTTATAGAGTTTGTTCTGTTTGTTGACATGGATTATGATCGCTGTTGGTTGTGGGTAATTAACTTTATTTCTCCAAAGACGCTCTCCTCGTTGGCAAGCTACTTCTAAGCGCGGGGTTCAGGGTACGATCCCCCGGTCAACAAAAATGTGGTTTGGTTTTGTTCATCAAGGGTTTGACATTAAGTGGGCCTAAAATGGACGCTTTGGCAGAGTCTTTTTTTTCGGTTTTTTCTTCGAGCACAATTTTGACGAAGCAGTTGGAAGCCAATTTTCTTCTCTACGGTCTATTTGAACAAACCGTATCCACTTTTCACGTTCAACTTTATTTATATTCGAAAACCTAAAATATCAGAAAACTACTTGAACGAATAATAGTTGTGCCTTTATTGCATCTAAATTAAATTTCATAATTATGTTCAAACCGTATTATATTTTAAGAGTTATTTATTATTTACCTCATTAAATATTATCGATAAGCAACATTACATCTCTACAAGGTTAGTAAAGCTACTCCGCAATAGAGGGCGTTTATTCAAAAATTAGCAAATGTTCTAGATCTTTAGATGAAAATTATTTAATTCTAATTACTGAGTAATTTTAAAAAATAAGTACGTAAATAAACCGAAGTTAGGTCTAGTCGTTTTACCTTATCGAGATTTGCAATATCGCAATGCGTAAATCAGCATATTTTCTTAGAAAATATTTTTATTTTGGTGGACACAAATGCGACTTGACAGTCTTGAGTAGTCTTGACATGCAGGCGTACAATTATTATCCCGCAATTCATCTGTTTGACAGTTTTGTATGAAGTTTGGTAAAACGGTCCACAAATTATGCATTGCTTTAATGAAGTCTAATGTCAAATAGCAGCTGTCAAACAGATGAATTGCGGGATATACGAATTGTACGCAGATCATATTATGATTCTGCCAAAGCGTCCATTTTAGGCCCCCGTAGTCTGGATTCGCCGACTTGTGATAGTGATCGAATCCAGACTCCACGCTAAATCAAAACTAAGACACAAAAAATACAACATGCTAAAAGTAAGTAGCTAGTGAATTTTGGGAAGTAGATAGGTAGGTAGATACTATACCTACACCTCTTAATGTGTGTGATGCAAGTAATGTACTTAGTAAGTATGTTTTTAGTTGAACGTCACTTTTACGCTAGTAATATACATCTACACAAATAAATAAAATTGAAGTGTCTGTTTGTAATGTCAAAATAATAGTTTTTTACTAAATGCATATAAAAGTATATACCGTACTTATAACAAAATACCATTTATTTTTATTTTTTGTCTGTCTTTCTGTTTGACTGTTTGTTCCGGCTAATCTCCGAAATGGCTTGACCGATTTTGACCGGATTTTCACTGGCAGATAGCTAATGTTATAAGGAGTAATATAGGTTACTTTTTGTCCTGGTAGCACGTTCTCGTGGGAAAATTTTCGACATCCACGCGGGCGAAGCCACGGGCAGCAGCTAGTTGATGAATATGATAAGAAATGGATTTCGCTCTTCTCCTGAAATCCAACGAAAGAAACGCCTAAACAAAAGAAAACATATTCAATTGAGGAATGTTCCCTTAAGGTGATTATCGACAGGAAATGGCAACCACACCTCGGCCCACCTCACATGGCTTACCTACTCGATGTGAGGTCGAAGTTAAGCTGATACTAAGGCTTGTCGGATAGAAGCGATTAATAAACGTCACGCGATTGTAAGTCGGTCGTGACAGATTTTTAACTTACTGAAATATGTGAATGTATCCTTTGCGATTCCTATTATGTAAGTTATACAAATACCTAAAGTCTAATACTGGGCTGTGCTTATACATATACTATTACCAGACAGAAACTTTTGCGATGCAGGGCAATGGACGCATGAATTAACTCAGCCTGTTGAAGTCCACTGCTGGACATAAGCCTCTCCCAGGCTGCGACACAACACCTTGTCCTCCGCCTTCCGCATCCAGTCTGTCCCAGCCACCTTTTTAAGGTAGTGGGCGCATCTACCTGGGGAGCGTCCGACACTACGCTAGCCAATACGCGGTCTCCACTCCACCGTCTGCTCCACCGGCCATCGGTCCTTCGAAAAACATAGCCAGCCTACTGCCATGCAATGCAAACCATAAAGTCCAAGTTTTCCCACGATTCATCTTTGATTTCCTTTGTTATGTCATTATTTAAACCATAACCTATGGTCTAAAGCAAATAAACCAGTCCGTAAGCGTCTACGAATAACAATAATATAACCCGTACCCACACTATGTAAAGCCTCGCTGTAATCATTTTAACTGCATACACATAGGTGTTTACATTATTTTTCAACAAAAAACCCTACTAATCAACCTACGTCACTCATCAAACATGTATGTAAAGTAAAATACAGCAATTATACACAAGCACGCGTCAGCAGGCTACACAGGGTGCGACAAATCTGTGCGACTGTCGCGACAAAGGGTTCAAGTACTAGGTGGGTTCGGGCGATAGGTTGGCGCTGTTTACGAGCGACTCGTTACACGGACATGTTTATTCGGACGCCCACGAATTACCCCACGCGTGGCTCGTGCCGGGTTGAGGTGCAAGTTAGAAGTGGCGTGTGAATGGCTGGTTATATGGTTGGGAAGATGGAAACTTGCAGCGGTTTTGTGTTTATGTCTCCTTAGTGCTTAATATCATGCTTTTATTGTAAAGCTTCGCTAATGAGGCACAATTGCTTGTCTATTGTGGCTCTCTAGCGGGCCAACTCTTGCCTGATTAGTTCGATTTTAACTTTTAAGATGTGCTACTTCGGTAGTAAGTACATGAAATCTTCAGAGTTTTTATTTATTTATTTAAACTACTCGCACATAATAACATACAAAGGCGGAATTAATACCTTAGGCATTCTGTACCAGTCAACCAAGCATGGAGTAGAGAAAACAGAGAGGGAGAAAGTTTTTCATTTTCAGAAAGATATAAAAATTAATTAGAAAACCGTCAAAAAGTCTTCTGTGTTTATTATGAAATGAATTCATTCAGCCAAATCATTTTCGCTGTCTGTACCTACAAAAAATATAAATAAAGGTATCAACAAACGTAAACAGTCTTAACTACCCACAGTGCCCACTGTATCAAAAACATGAAAAACACAGTAAGATTTCTTATCTACTCCACTATTTTACCATTCATAAAAGCCCAAACAATGAGCAAGCCTACACTCTATTGAGCCGTCATCACCCACGCAGTCAAAAATCATCCAAGTGTCAAATTGCATAGACAATCTTATCTCGAACACTTGGACCACCATAGAGTCCGATACTCAAATACCATAAACAATGCTAATATAGTAATCTAAATTCATCCTAACACTACGAAGGTTTTCTTATTTATAAAGTTGACATAAAACCGTCTAAATACAACTTAATACTGGAAGGCTTTTGTGGAAGCTCCGTGTGGGTCCGGCCTTAAAAATTTGTGTGTATATCTGTCCCGATTGTGCGGGAACGGCGGGATCGATTTGAATGAAGTTTAGCGTTGTGGAGCGAGGGATTACGGCGTAAGCTGGGGAATATGTATGAATATTATTGTTAAATTATGCTTAAAGGTTGTGGATATGTCAATATTTTGTATATAAGTTGTGTAAAGTGTGGCTCAATGTGACTTATATTGTTTTATTGAATTACAGTAGCAGTGAGCGGACAGGCTTAGGTGTACCTAATATATTATTGTAATTAAGGTTAAAACAGCTGTAATTTATAAGCACTTTATCTATTTACATAGTGGCATTTAAAGCTATTATTAAGCAGGTTAATTTAGCTTTGTGTCAATCCATTCTAACCTACTGCATAACATCCTGGGGTGGTGCTGCAAAAACAATTTTACTCCCTCTAGACTTAGAGCGTGTTCAAAGAGCAAGTTTAAAGGTTTAAAGGGTTTCTAAAGGTCCTACCTTTCGCCCTTTTAGATTTCCTACGCACCAGCTCTACATAGCATGTGATGTACTAACTGTACGGCAATTATTTATTCTATGCATAGGTACTACGCCAGCGCACTGCATTTCCTCTTGCCCCAGTACCTCCCGACAAGAGAAGGAAGGACTTTGTTTGCATAAAGCCTCAAACTAGACATGCGTTAGCTAATCGATTTTATATGTTTTTAGGACCTTTTCTGTGTAATAGGCTCAACAAGTTACTAAGTTTCTATACAGTAAGTTATAAAACAAAATGTAAAATGTTATCAGAATATTTAGCGACTAGCTTCTGCCCATGACTTTGTCCGCGTGAAATTTGTTACACCCCCGTCCCACCCCGTCGCATCGCATCGCATCGCCCGCGTTATTACTTCGTTTTCGCTGAGCGTTCTTTCTGACTTTTTTTCTTGCTGCACGGCTCCTAAGGGTTATCAAATGCATAGAGAATTTTTTGAAATCCGACCGATTGATCCAGAGATTTGCCCCTACATACAAACAAACAAACAAATATTACCCCTTTATAATATTAGTATAGATACTCAATTACGCAGCTACACAGAAAAACTTCTAGAAATTTTGGCATTATGGTAATATATTCCCTAGTAAGTTTTTACTTTTGTTAGTATATTTACATAGGCTTAGTTTTAGGTATTATTTACCTACGTCCTTTTTCTCATAGTTGTTAGATTATTTTTATATAAGTTTAACTTTAAATTTTACTGTACCAATTTAATTCAAATGTGAAGTGATGGCCTGACGGGTCCCTACCTTACACCGTAATTCCGAACCATCATTACTTGCACCTGTAATAAAATTTTAGTTTTTGTTTATATTTAGGCACTATAACTGTATGAGAAATCTTACCTTACTGATGTCTAAATGTACACTTTATGTAAACTTTTTATTAAATAAATTATTTACTGTACAAACTTTAACGATCGACAACAACAATTAGTAATAGGAAAATGTATAATTTTTTTTTTTTTTTTTTTTTTAATTTTCCCAAATATTTATTAATATTGCCATATTAATAATATACCTCCTACATAATTTTAACATCGTTAATGTTTCGTAACTCCTAGTCATTTTAATTACTTAATTTATGAAGATTCTTGTGCTTATAGGCTATATTGTTAATATTAATTTCCTATATTAAATGATCATAACTTAATATTCTGATTATTGTTTT
Organism: Griposia aprilina; assembly: GCA_916610205.1. Lineage (NCBI taxonomy): Eukaryota > Metazoa > Arthropoda > Insecta > Lepidoptera > Noctuidae > Griposia > Griposia aprilina. Next base: position 17,567,676 of record OU744294.1, read on the forward strand.
AGTGGAAAAAATGTATTAATAAACCAAATTCCCAATTTTATCTAAGATAAAAGACTGGACTTTTATAGTTTTATGATAATTAAAAAAATAAGTGACCTTTCCAGAAAGGTCACTTATTTACCTAATACCACGTAGTTTCTAATTAGCAACTCTATGCAATTTTCCACTACAAGAAAAAGAGCATTACTGAATCATCTCCAAGCATTTAACGCAGTTTGTTTCCTTTTGCAGAGATAAGCACGGAAAATAACTGAAATGCCTTCATTAAAAAAAAAACTACAAGAACGATTGAAATTGCTTACAAACACCGACTGAAACGCCTAAAAAGAAACATGACGATAAGAATTGAAAACAAAACATTTTTTCACACAAGGAATTTTCAACTTTAGCTCCCTCATTTTAAAGTGTATTTTCATACAACGGTGTGTGGTAGTTAGGTCATTGTGTTTCAGAAGGTTAAGTTCGGTAAAGGGGTCATGTGATAAGCGTCAGTTACAAAGGTTATGAGGAAATTAGAAAAACCTGAAAATGTTAAATGTGTTAATTAAATTGTTTATCGTGATGGAGTCTTTTAAGTGTAGGTATTTTTTTGATTTTAAAGTCATTGATAAGGTAGGTATATAAAGTACATTAGTACTGAAGTTTGTGTGGGTACTTAAAACTGGTACCACAATAGGTAATTATTATCTTACTTACTTACAATAGGTAAATATAATATATTATTATCTGAGCTGAGCATGAGGTCCTGGGTTCGACTCCCGAGTCGGGCAATGTGTTATTGGGTTTTTCCATCTGGAATTTCTCGGTAGCAGCCCGGAGTCTGGATTTGTGCCCGGTTGATGGCAAGAGGCTCGCCCCCTATTACATGGGACTTAAACATAACTGGCGAAATGTGGGTGTGCTATAGGTACACCTCTGCCTAACCCTTCGGGGAATACAGGCGTGATGTTATGTTATGTTGTTATGTTATTATCTATATTTTGTAAAAATCCTGTTTGGTAAACTTTATGGGTAATATATACCCATAAAGTATACCAAACAGAATTTTGAACTTTTATTAAAATTATATCAGCTCAGCTTGTATTGGTTTCACTGTATCTCACACAGAAAACCATACGTTTAACTGATAACAAAATATTTTGTGATTGCAAAGATATCCAGACAGCATTCAGACCTTATGTAAATACTCAAGATAAGCATTCAGACTCTTAAAGTAAATATTAAAAGTAAGATCTTTTTAGCAGCGATGCCGTGTTGGTACTTTCTGCCTGGTATTTTTTATATTAAAAGTAATATAAAATTGCCTTCATTAAAAAATATAAATATTTTATTGCACATAAACCTACATGGGCAAATATGAAATGTCAGAAGCTAGGCACACGGTTTCAATTAGTCGTTTCATATGGAGAAGAGCTGGCAAGAAAATTATATACTTGCTTTTAAAAATAATTGGTGTTGACATTGTTTGATTAATCTTCGTATTTTGGTAAAAAATCCCCTTTTCTCTTCGGAGGACTCTTTTTTTCCTAATTTTCTCTATTCGTTCCTAATTTGCCTTTTTTAAACCTACTTCAAAAAAAGGAGGAGGTTCTCAATTCGTCTGTGTGTTTTTTTAGCTAGAACTTTTTTCTGGGTGAGCCAATTTGGATGATTCTTTTTTATTTGATAGCTGGTACTTCACATGTGGTCCCATTTTAATTCGATCAAGGTCTGACCAGTAGTTTCTGAGTTATCCTTAATACTGCATATTTTTTCCACTTAGTTTATATAGATGATGTGTTAATAATTTCCTGTCACTGTTATTTAAATACCAAGTAGTGGTATACGAATTTCTGTGGGGTAGGTACCGCAACTAAAAATAAAAACCTTTTTACAAAAAAACAGCCGTCTTTTAGTGTTTTTTTTTAGAAGTCGGTTGTTTTTTTGTAAAAAAGTTTTTATTTTTCAGCTAATTGATTCACCATTACATTACACCTACATCTTCTAATACACTCGAATATTCCAATTTTCGCTTCCCTAGTTCCCCAGCAACGTTTCTTGGCAGTTTCCCACGAGTTTATCACGATGACATGCGGTGACACTCCATCCATCACTATCGTTTGACACTAAAATATTATTTGCACGTTTTCACGTCATGTCGCCAACTGAATCATATTAATACCTAGCTTATACAATATTTAGAATGACGTAAAGATTTAGAGAAATTCTGTGCTCTGTGTGACTGTGTTTAAAAAACCGGCCAAGTGCGTGTCGGGCCACGCACAGTGTAGGGTTCCGTAGTAGCCCATTATAGTCACTTTAAAGGATTAATGCCAAGGATTTTGTATTTGGTACAAAGTTCTCCAACATCCAAGTTCAACGACTATTACTGCTAAACTAATTAAGTTATCTTAACCGCTATAATTTTCCATTAAAGTTCATGACATGCACTATCATCGTGAGTTTTTCCAGATTTTTCAAAGCTAGCAGTTTAGCTTTTAGAGGGGGGACGCCCTACTGGAACAAAAAAATGCTCTTTAAAGTTTAATATTTCGTATTTCGTTCGGTCTCTTAGCAAAACCTCGGACAGACAGACAGACGGACATGACGAAACTGTAAGGGTTCCTTGTCAGAACTACGGAACCCCAAAAATGAGTAATTAAATAAAGATGATAAACGGGCGAATTATGTAATTGTCGATTCTGCCCAGTTTGGTGTACTTAGGCATTTTTTTTTACAGAATGTATGACATGTATGAATATTTTTTTGTAGAATCGAATTTAATAGAACTTTGCTTATTGCTTTTTCATATGTGTTTAGGTGTGTTTTATTTGGGTACCAAACTTTGTGCTTGACTGAGATAAAGAACCATAAGTAATAGTACCTACTATGCAAGTTAATTATGTTTCTGGTTTTTACGTTCATTAAAATTAATCTGCTAACCCCAAGAACAGAACATCCAATACACACGTTACTCGTCATCGCTCATATGAATGCTTAAAAAAACAATTAAAACCAAAGCAAAAAACAAGGTATTTTCAATAAGAAACAATATATCTGTGCAATTAGTTTCGAAGAGGTCGCGCGGACAGACGTTGGCCTCCACCAATGTCAATTATCACAATGGCCAAGTGTGTGACAAAAGAACATAGTCTGTATGCTGTTAGAAATATTCTATATGGTACGCATATTAACGCAAACGTAAGGATTTTATTATAATGTAAGAATCAAAAACATGTTTTAGTTTTCGCTTGCCGTGTATTAGGATAATACTGTTGTGTTTTCAATATATTTTTATCGTATTTTTTTGTTACTTAGTACCTGGCTAAATCGATTGCTGATTTTGTGAAAATCATACTGAATCGTTTAAAATGTAATGGCTAGCTGGAAGTTCTATCAGAGGTAAAATATAGCTACAGTAGGTTCAATTCACTCAGTAGGTAACTAGATGAATTGATCCATGAAATCAAGATAACTTTTCTTTTGCTGTTGATTCGGGCGTGATTCTAACAACAAATATATTCCTAATTTCTATTGTTAAATAGATTGGTTCCACCTCCTTAAATTTTTACACCCGTTTCAGTAAAACTAAAACATGTTCAGTTGGTTTTCGTTATTGATGGTTCTAAAATTCAGCACCGCAACACATGGCGAGCGCTATTATGACAAATATTAACTTAGATGAGGTTCGCAGCCTTCGGCGCGAGAGCAAGGTCGGAGCACGACGTTGTATGTCACAACCTATTGTAAGTCAGGTAGCCATAGCTTTTGGTAGTAGATATTTACGTCTCATGGTGAAAATGAGTGGGCAGTGACCTTTACATTTTTATAGGCAAGTGAGTATTCTACTTGTGTCAAGAAATATTTAAGAAGGCAAATAAAAATTTTGGTCAAAATATCAATCAACATTAAGAACCTACCTTTAAACAGTTGGGCCATTGAATAAACCACGCTAATTATTAATAACTACAAATCTAACGTTACTAATTAATCACAGGGACCCTTAATAAAATCATGCCTTATTAAGGTTTTCATAAACATAACTTCAAAACGTGGAAACAATAATAACAATAACTTTGTCAGAACAGACCTTAAGCCAAGGTTTCCGTAATGTTTCCGGCTTATATTTTGATACACATCACGAGACTATAAATAATATTTAAACAAGATCGGCCTTCACTCATTAGTGAGTGTTATTTGGGGCAAATTCATACTACCGTGTCAACATTGTGGCTTACTTTCCGTATTTTGCCAAGTAAGTATCGTATAAAACCGATATTTTTGTTAATTTACATACACTCACGCCTTCTACCCATGGGTGTAGGCAGTAACTACAGAACGCCACTTGCTACGATCCTTACATACTCCTTTTGCCTCGTCTGCAGGTTAATATTCATAAAAATGAATCAAGAGTGGTTCAGGACTCGGAGACCTACTTTAAGAAACAGATCTTACCGACTGAAATGTCGTTCTGCTACGGCACGAGTAATTCGTTTATAGCTGAAGAAAAAGAAGATTTAAGATTGAAATGCTTACCAAATAAATGAAGAATTTTCTCTCTTTGTTATTTAAAGTTGCACTAACATCCCACGATTTTATCTAGCTAACTATTGAATGCCTCATCTTGGCTGAAAGCATTTCCAAAGTAAGACATTTCATTTTAATATATGGTATATACATATTCATAATATTATATCACGATGGTTGTTGTATGGCAATGGACTTATTAGACTGATGACCCCAATTAGCTGGCGAATATCGGCCATTTTATATTGCCACATTTAATCAAATTTCTCAATGATTTAATGGATAAACTTAAAACCAATTTTGATATTTATGTAGCTAATTAATTTTTTAATTAAACATTTATTAGTTGATAATAAGCGCGGTCAGCGGATGTTACAACAGAATATTAGAGAATATTATGTTCGTTTTTGGTCAGAGATCGTTGGGCAGGAGTTTGTACAAATGTCAGTGTCAACCACATTGACAGGGCAGCTCAAATTGACGGCGCACGAGTCATCTTAGTCATATGATATGTAAATGTTCGCAAGTTAAGTTGAAAGGTTGGCCGTCACACGCAAATGATGTTGTGCTATACATATTTATGATTTATTTTAGAGTCTCTACTTTTCTAGAATAGCATGTGTGAAACGTCCATTCGCCGCAATTACTTTTTATATATTTATTCACTAAGCACACAAATGTAAAGAGGTAGACCTAATGGCTTCGGCATTTTTACCAGTTGACCTTCGCGTCAAATTTTGTATGTCATAGGTATTAGCAATAAAAATATCTAATTCTGAAAATGTAAACAAACAGGACGTATTTGTATTAAAGTCCAACTTTATCGACCTTTGACCTCTTTCAGAATTACCTCATCTTTGTTATTTACAAAATTACACAACATGACCGTAGGCACTATCAAGTTCATACCTAACTTGAACCTTCCTGAAATTGCTCGAGTAGGTAATTTAATTACATAGTGTTACCGCAGGATGTCAACTCACCACACGTTACGTCACTGTCATCGCTTGTCATTCGCACACATACATACATACCTACAGACATACAAATAACATGTCAATGTGTGCGGATTGCGTGATTAAAAAACAAACAAATTGAAACAAAAAGGTACTTAAAAGTGCCTGACGCTGTCTTCATAATCAGTTGTTTCTATTATTGAGTAAGTTTGTAAGGAGAGCTACACACGCTTTACAATAAGATTGTAATGAAAACTGTATGGAGTTTTTAAGTCAGAATCAATAGGTTTTTATAAAATAACGCCCGGTATAAAACAACACAGAGGCTTGCCCTTAGTTTTGTGTAGAGAGAATAGAAAGAAAATATGTTTATTTGCGGTACACATGACGCAGAGAAAAACACACAATTAATACAAAAAAGAATGAGTTGGGGGAAACTAAGCGTAACACTCGCGCAAAACGGCAATCTCTCAGCATAATGCTACGACCCTAAGCGAAACAGAGGGCCTAGACAAATGGCATTCGCTTCGGAGCGATTCTATTTCTACAATCGCTATCGCTTTCGCTAATGATTCCAAAAACTAGCGATAACGCTCGTCAAAAAGTGTCTCTTGGCTATGCATCTCTGTGGAAGTACCTAATCTTTCGACGCTGTCGATTCATTTCATAATCGATATTGTTAACATTGTCTAGCTAATTTTTATTCGTTGACCTATGATCACGTGACATTTCGATAGCTTTTGTCAACCCCATACATTTTAACTTTTCTACTAGCGTCATCGCTAATCGAATGTTACTTTGTCTAGGCCCTCAGAGCCCCAGCACTGGTTTTCAGCGACAGCCGGCGTTGACGCGATGACGTCAGCCAGTGCAGCATACGAAAACATAAAAAATATAATACACTATACCTAATTCTAAATATTTATATAAACATAATATTCAGAGAGATAATCATAATTGTTTAACATACAAATAAAACAATCTAAAAACATGTAATTCCTTTTGTCCCCCAAATAAATTAACTCCTTTCATAAATACCTCAAGATCAAGCGGCTACAATACATCACTATCATTTAGCCCACACCGATATTTTTCAATGTAATGCCTTTTTAGAGAACCATAAATAAACTAAACGTACTGTCAAAAGGATACAAGGAATTATTAGTTCGGTGGCTAAGGTTATAGGAGTCACAGAGGTCGTCTGCGCGTATGCAACGCTAAAACGTTGGAAATCAGTGTTACGTAGGTGCTACGTCATGTTGAACGACTGTTTTAGTTTTTAAATTGGGAATCGTTTGACTGACTGTATTACCTAAAGTAAAAAAAAAGTATGTGGATCAAAATGTTGCTACCTCACTCAATTTAGATAATATTAAAATCATAGTAATTTATGTAGTACCTTTTTGAAAACTTATGGATATTCCTAAACGTAACCGATTTATTTTCTCATATCCTTTATACACTATGTGGTAAATAAATCGTTCTTTCTACAAAATACCACAAAATATAAACCACAAACTTATGAGTATGACAGAGATATCAACATCCTTGCTCACTTCAACAAAAACTAGCGTTGGACCGCGTTAGACTTTATATCAGAAATAAATCAATTATAATTTCCATTCTCAATCAATTGGCGGACATTAGTGCCAGTATCAATTTAACCGAGACTCGGTCCACATGTGGCTACGTGGCCTATAATTATTTATGGTAGCTACCTCATAATTGTATATTTTATGTCTGTATATATTTTTGCGCGTAACTCGACAATTGCTAGCCCATCTTGCATGCGATTTGTAATAATTATACATAGGTTTGTTTGTTTATATTTTTAATTATCGTTTTGTTTAAAGTTGTATTGCTCAATCACGATTCACGATGGTTTTATTGCGAACTTTGATAGAGCATACCGTTTTTTCTATACTTTTACTTTTTAAAGAAAATATTTGCATAAAAAATTAAAGTATCCAAACATTTTATGCAAATACTAAGATAATTACGAAAACAGGTACATATTTACAACTAAATAGAAGAATCGTGCAACAATTTCACTTTCAAATCATATGGTAGGTACAAAAATCGTGAAACCATTACCAATAACTTGCGGCCACAATTACTGGCACATTTTTTATTAGCTCCATTTATTAGTACGTTTGACCTGCAGTGAGAGAGCAGGGTTACAATGACAAGGTCAATACAAGGTGTTGTTGTCATTTGTCAAGCTGTGCTCGCCGATAATTACCTGTCAGCTCTCACATGATGGCGAATTAATGGATATAATTAAATGAGGACACATACAGTTAATGAGATTAGGGTACTACCGGCTTTCTATTTAGTTTCATCTAAAAAATAAATTAAAAAATCTGTCTAGGACGCTTGCTTGCCTAGGTTTATTTGTAAATAATATTGGTTGTATATAATATCGGAAGTCGACAACAACGCTTTAATTCGTTATAAAATCATCTCGAGATTTTTCAAAAGTGCTAGAATAGTACTGTTGAAGACATTCATGAAAATTTATTTATCGGTTAGTTTTTTCGCTAATAAACCATTTTATTATTTATTTATAAATGAATTACATTATCTTTATATTATACCTTGACTTTTTAGAAAAAAAGATCCCGACGAACTGAGAACCGCCTCCTTTTTTTGAAGTCGGTTAATAAATAACCCTGGTTCAACCTACGCCGCGACTCGTAACAAAAATAAAATTAATTAGATTTCATTTTATTTCTGTAGTTATAGTTACACTTCACCTCGGCCAGAAGTGTGTGAACTGTGAATGACATAGATTTTCCGTCAATTAATTATTTCTTGAGCGATTTACTAGAGTGACATTAATAATATCATTTTAAATATATCATGATCTTAAAAAATTGCATGTGCCACCGCACACGTGATAGAAGTTGAACTTAAAAAAATAAAAATAAGAGAGATTTAGTGTGAGAGAGAGAGAAAGCAAATTATATCTTTCTTCCCTCTCATGTAACGAAATGTGCCTAAACGTGACGCGTCCTTGAAATTTCACTCTCAATTCTCGTCCAATTAACGAATGGCCGCCTAAGAAATTTCACTTCATAAAAATACTTACAAATTATATGGGAAGAATTTTTAGCCTCAAGTACAGAGTTGGTAAGAGTAACTACCTCCCTGTACTCCAATGTGAGCATTAGTAGATTTCTGTATATCACGAAATAAAAGAGCGTGAAGGATATTCATTGACTGCTCAGTGAATTATTTTAGAATGTTACTTTCAGCAATATTTTGAGAATCCAATACAACACTGATGCCGTTTTCACAAACACTGGGTGGCACCTAAATAAAAGCGGTCTGTCGCAAAGTGCAATAATAATTTAGTTGTTTCCTAATGCTAGTGAAAACGGGCATTAATTTCTCTGTCTACGGTCTAGGGATCATAAAATCGGCGACCCGTCATGAGACCCTTCTACCCAGGATTGATATAGGATATTCTTGGCTAAAAACCTAACCATCAGATCTATGAGACCATTGCCTATAACAAATATTGGCGAATTGTTGGTGTAGATATATCTACATTGTTTACTGTACTTGGGGAACTTTATCTAGGGCTGCGCACTCTGCCAAACAATTTATAAAAATAAAAATAAATGATGGAAAATAACGAGGTTTTCACATTAACTTCCGGAATTTCTGGTCGCGCTGAAGGCTGCATTATGTATATACCATTTGTGGTTCCAATAGTTTTGTGTGCAAAGTTTCTCCATGGAAACCTTTACTACGTTTCTCGGAAGTTCTCATAAGCAAATCAAATCCGGGGGAAACGTGATCTTACTTAACCCTTCCGGTAGTACAAACATGTCTACCATTTAACTTTAATGTCGTTTTCCTCTTTTATTACCTAAAGTTATCAGCTGTGAATAATCAGTGAAAGTTGTACCTATTACCAATCAATCCATTCCACTGGTCCGGCTAATGATCAATTTGATTCTAATTCGTTACCCACTAATTTATCACTTGCACTAAAACTTAGGCAAGGTTTTACCTAATTAAGAATCACAGAATTACCTCCTTGATAAGTGATCGGCTGGTTTTACAGGCAGTTTAGATTTTATGCTTGTAAATAGTATGTTTCCACTAAGCATCAGAACTTTCAGGGATAATGAGTTTTCGTCAATATAATTACGGGTTCCATCTAAACTAATATTATAAAGAGAAAACATTTGATTTTTTGTAATACACCTTAAAACTAAAAAAGAACAGAAAAATTAAGATTATAATGTCAAAGGGGCCTCAGCTCAGCATAATGTCAGATGACAACACAAGGTGTATCACCTGACGCTGATTTTCAGCTGCAACCCACGAGTGCCATACGCTAGAATAAAATAATAATAGGGAAGTGTGTGTCCGTTCTATTAAATTAAAAGTGCTGTGACATGGGTGTGTGTGTGTTGTATTGTGATTGATGTAAAACTAAAATAAATACCCAATACCTGCGTACATTAAACTAATAAATCTATAAATAGAAAGTCCTTAGACCTTAAAGGCAAAATCGTGTGACTGCGGTGTTCTTGTAAACTACGAAACGGATTTTCATGCGGTTTTTATTTCCATTTATGGTACAGACAATAATAATTGACTAATAAAAATGAAAACAGATCGCAATAAAAACTGAAAATATAAATAATAATTCGTAAAATTGATTAAATAGATTGTTTCATATCGCAGATATGTCGGCTCGAACATTTTCAAAATCTTTTTGATGGTTTAATAAATATTCTTTTAATTTTAATTTGAAATTTGAAAGTCGTGCAACTTTTTCTAAACCTTATGGGAGGAGGGATGTTGTTCCAGCATTTAGTAGCTGCGTAGCGAAAACTGCCTCTAAAAGCCGCCGACTTGTGATGTGGGTTGTGACATGGGTGGAATTAGGGCATAGGATACTTTTTATACCGATTATTCCTCGGAATTGAGAGTTATGCGGGTGAAACCGTGGGACGCAGCTAGTTCTACATAAAATCACGCCTGTAATCCCAGAAGGGACAAATAGATGTGTACCTATAGTAGGGTAGGTACACCCATATTTCACCAGTTATGTATTATTATGTGTGTGTTGTTGTGTTGTGTGTGTTATGTGTTGTTGTGTGTTTGTTGTAGAGTGTTGTGTGTGTTGGTGTGTTGCGTTGTGTTGTGTATCCCATATAATAGGGGGCGAGCCTTTTGCCATCAACCGAGCACAAATCCAGAATCCGGGTTGCTACTAAGAAATTCCTGATGGAAAACGCAATAACACTTCTCATGTGCACCAATATAGTCGTGCTGAATGATAATGAAAATCGTTTCGAGGTTTTTTTTTTCTAGAAAATAAACATGCATAGTAACAAGCAGGTTTCTATACAAGTACAACCCAAGTTGCACGGTGTATGTATCACCCATGTTATATCACGTGGCAACCCGCTATAGATTTTCGTACCACTAAAAACCACCCACAGTGCTACAAGGATCTTTTGGTGCTTCAATGAGGTTGACAAGGGGCGCTGAGGGTAAAAAATTGTGCAATTGTATTAAGAAATTGTATTGAAAAAAGGAGATGGCAGTATTAGCTTCGATTTTCACTACGCGCCAAAAAATCCTCGAAGTATTTTTCACAGTTGTAGGTATATTTTACCCTTTTTATATCAAGTGAAAACCCTATGAAAATAACATTTGTGCAGCGGCTCACTTTCACTGATATAAACGGTATTTCACTAATGCGATCGGTCCTGGCGGTAGTTCTATTATCAGCACTTTGTAGGCGGATCCATGATTATAGTGTAGCCTGCACTGGCAGGGTGAATGCTGCTACTAGTACAGATAAACGAACGTAAACGTATTTTCTTTCTTTCTTTTCTCCTAGATATCCCTTTAAAACTACCTATAGAACAACGAACTTTATTATTTATATCTTCTGCCCGCGACTTCGTCTGCTAGAAATTTCTTGTTCCTCCGACCCACCCCATCGCATCGCATCGCATCACCTGCCTGCGCTATCATCACTAAGTTTTCATAGCGTGATGTTAAATAACATTCCCCAAGAATTGAGCTATGAAATGCAAAAATAAAATTTAAAATCCGAACGGTTGTTCCAGAGATTAATCAAATCAAATCAAATCAAACAAAAATAAAAGAAAAAAAAAAACACATACAAACTTATAATAATATTAGTATACCTAGATAAGCGCAGTTAAAATTACCTGTGCTTATAAATAAGTCTATCAGTTTGATGGCGCCTTTAGGAGGAACACCCTGCGGGCTTAGCATGACGCTATCTATCTCTTCGAAGAATAGAGACGGCTATTCCCATACAAAGTGACATTTCGTTTCTCTATTTTTGACATCGCACCGTAAAAATCCTTCTAAAATCTGTCATGTTGTCTTCCGTTTCTGCCGATCGTTGTCTAGGTCCTTTTTAATGTAGACTATTTCAGAAGACAGTTGTCTAAGGTAGTGAAGACAAATTGATTTTTTAATCGCCATGCTAAAGACGGTAGAAAACTTTTTACTCGACGGCCACAAAGTACAAAAATGGAAAGGAAAAAAGGAATTTTTCACCTTTTGTATGGAAAATGTGAAAAATGATTACCTACATGTTGAGTTTAAGGGTTTCATAAAGGGGGGTCGAAATTTTCATTATTTTTGCGATAGGACACACCATTTTCGAGATATAAGCAAAATAAAAGATAAACGTTACTAAATTACTGAATTTCGTAAAAAGTGCAGTTGACTCTTACTACTTTGTTGCCGTCGTACTGTCTTCACGAAACGTCATTTTTGTCTATTCTTCCGTCGACAAGACGGTGCTTGTGCTACGCCTGCTGGGACTGACTGACTCGGTCTTTCCTAGCTAAGCTTTTGACCATGGTATAAGTTATTCTCTCTGAGTCTCTGCGTCATTTTTACCGCAAATAAACGTATTTTCTTTATTTTATTTTCTTTCTATATAGGTATAATTGGTAACTTTACATAATAACTAATTACTAACTACTTGTTGTTAAACAATACCTGATCAATTCAATGTTTTAATTTTTCTTTAAATATTCACCTCAGCTAACATTTGGTTTCTTTATTTATCAGTATTATTAAACGTTAACTACTAAGGGGTTTATTTATAAGCGTTGCATAAAATTAAGACACGTTTAAACGTCAAAAAATGTAGGATCAGCAGACGGTAATCACTACTTAACTTCAAGCTAGGGTTATACTAAAATGCACCTCAAAATCACACAGCCTTCTACCTGATTTTCTTTTTCAAACCGCCTTCCTGTTTCAAACACTAATATAATGTTTCAACTTCTAAATTAATATTCAAATTAACTAACATAGCTGACAAGTCAATCAACACCAGGTGACTGCCCTTTCACCGGTGACATGCACCAAGTCTAAATATCCGTTAAGGTCACACCACACGATATTCGTTCTATTTGTTAAACAGCGCACGCGCACACCACTTGTGGAATGTTACGTTTTCTCTGCGTAAGCGCGCATTATGAGCAAAGATAAATTGTTACTGATGTTGAATTGTTATGGGTATAGAATTGGGGGGAAATATAACTGTATTTTTGTTGTTATGTCACTCGGTTTTCTCTAGTGTGATAGGTGTGTTACAAGTCTGACCTGCACAAACATAGAAGCCGCAAACAATATTCTTTGTTGTACACGAAACTATCATTTGAATATGTGTTCTGTGCAGGATGTGAATCTGTTATCCATAGCGCAGATGTTAACACAAGAAGCAAAAACACTGACGGTACAGTTCAATTATGAGGATAAAGGACCAAAGAATATTTCCCATTTTCCAAAGATTTGAAAATCATACTTCCTTATGTTTACTCAGAGATCTCGTAAGATTAAGTATCAAACATAGTAATATGCCGTAATTATAGAATCTATTGAACATAGGTTATAAGTCACATGTCTTAAACACCTTGTCACTACATACTTATGACGAGAATTATTCTCCGCATGAATTAAATTAATAATCTCCATAAAGTTAATGAAATTAATTAATATAAAAACAAACAGTGAAGTGTGATCAAAAGCTCAGTTGTAACAGGGGTCTTTAAGTTACAAGTGGTGGCAAGCGTTCGCCATCTTTGATGATAAAATGATAAATGATAAATTATTTTATTTCTGTAAGTAGGTTTGTAGAATCACTTTTACACGTCAAGCATATTTTAAAACTAGATGAGGTCGGCGTTTCCTATCTGACTACTCTGAGAAGAAAGGCCAAAACAAACTCAGAGGTCACAGTCTCTTTTAAAGTCCAGGCATAATCTTGGTCAGATCATGTTAAGACCATGTAGAGTTGTGTCTGAAATGGTCTTTTGTGGTAAAACCACACTGTTGAACCACATGATGGCATTATTGTGTATTATCTGGTGAGATAGTACTCAAAGGCAAATCAATCCATTATGAAAAGTAGCACTACTGCTATTTTAGAAGACTTGGAAAATTACCTAGTTATCACCATCATTATCATTAAAATTATTGCTATAATATGTTAAGGGGGATCCTTAGTTGCAGCCCGCCAAATTCAAATTTGCTTTGGTTTTCTGCAAATTGCAGCTCTGTTTTACGTCGTATGTTGATGAAAATGCAATTCGCGACTGTAGGAATGATATATTTACTGAAAAATAATCATAAATTTCATATCAACCGTCAAAATTTGGAAATTTGTTGTATCTAAGAAGTTTTCAGAATATTTCATATGAAAATTTATAGTTGGAACAAATTTCCAAAGTTTGACGATTGATATGAAGTTTATGATTATTATTCAGTAAATATATCATTCCTACAGTCGCGCAAATCGCATTTTGATCAACATACGACGTAAAACAGAGCTGCAATTTGCAAAAAACCAAAGCAAATTTGAATTTGGCGGGCTACAAGTGCTTCAACTAAGGATTCACCTTAAGATGTAGCTCTTTCTCCTTCCTACATCCGCATTATCAACGTCAAAGTATTTTGAATCAGTTATATCTTGATGTATGAATGTATCTCTTTCATAAAATGACTTCTTTTATCCTACAATACCAGCAAGATATTCGAATCGAAAAAAACATCGTTTCTATATTTTCATGCCTACTTACAAGAATTATCTAAGAAACTCGTTTTGTTTTGATACGTACATATGTCAAATATGCAATAAAACATATTTTATACGTCCTGCATGTAATGGTTTCCGCCAAGCAAATTACGTTTTAAACAAATTCATTAGCAATACGAAATATATCGTTGCCAAACATATTATTAGTACCGATGATAATAATCGATTCAAATTAATCGATCATCAAAACTCACTAGATGAATCGATTAAAAATGTGTATGATAGTGAACTAAATTTGACACCAGGTTTTAAATTTGAGGTCAGGTTTGTTAGATGAGCTGTTTAGATGTGCAAAAAAAAACTAGAAACCGTTCTAGATATTAATTACTTTAATAAGCTTACAAACTAAAGTTATTTTTATCTTGACTTCGCTACAAACTTCCGGTAAGTAAGTAAACTTAAAGTCAGTAGAATCTTAGGGCTTATACTCGTATATATTGTGTTATTGCTAAAAGGAGCCTATTATGTAACTGTTTATTAAGTGTACATTACGAGAAACTAAAGAAACGTTAAAAATAAGTGCTAAAAACTTCGGCTTCTTCAACCTCATTGAATTGCCATTTCAAATCATCAATTGCTATCACGCTGTAATCAAGAGCAACTGCTGCAACGCACTCCATGTCCATGTCCGCATCCAGGTGACACGACTAGTCGCTTCGTTACCGGCCAATCGCGATTAAACGTCAATTAGACCCATTGTCGCACGATCCCCTCATAAATAACCTAACAGTCAATCCGCTGCAATCCGGTTCAATCTAGTTCGATCTAGTTGAGTTTGCGCGCGTTAACGACTTCGTATCCGACACTGCTGACACCCGGCGTCCTTAAGCGACGAACTGCTGTCTCATTTGCTTCGTGAACGAAAAATAAATTGAGCTGTGACTAAATTAAAGTGTATTGTTATTGGGTGGAATGCGGCGGCCTTTACAGGAGTGCCCCTTTTGATGGATTGTTTGAAATTGCGGAATAGATTTTGTGTTGGGCCTGGTTTCTATGTCCATGGTTAGCATCGTAGGTACGTCTAATCATGAATAACAAGGTAAATTATTTTAGAGGTTCATGATCGTGGTTTACCTTTAAACAGGGTTTTTTTTTATCAAAACTCAGAAAATCCATGAGCGAATACCTATTGTACGGTACACCACCCAATGCAGACAAGATTTAGGAGGAAAAAATGTAGAGATAAGTACCTAATATTATTAAATGTAGAGATTACCTTATATTATTGAGCGGCCTATTCATATAAACAAAAATAGCTATTTAAATAAATGTGGGTGCACTATAGATACCTACCTACACCTCTGCATTACCCTTCAAGATATTAAGGCGTGATGATATGTTTAGAAATACCTGCATTCTGTGCTTATTTTATAGAAATTTTCATTATTATTTCAATTCTGACTATAGTATCAAACGGTATCCATAAAATCTTCATTTAATTTTCCAATAAAAACTTTATACCATCATTGTATGTTTTGTAGAATACTAAAATTTTAGGTAAAATAAGATCGTCGTAAACATTATGGGCTATAAAATCTAAGCGAAATGAGCGGACTAAATTATTTCATTGACAACAGCTCCAAATAATATGTAAGTTTAAATAAAGGTTGTTTTGATTATAGAATTTAGTTTAAAACCCATAAATTCGCCATAAAAGTTTAATAGTCAGAAAAAGAATTTGGTTCAAAGCCATTTATGACATAGACTTAATAAAACATTCTATATCAATACCTTATATACAGAGTTTATTAATGGAAGTCTAATAGCATAAGCTGACACCTACGTATAGTTTTCATAAACGTTATGTAAATCATAACTTATAATTACGAAATCCCAAATTCCACATTTCATACATTAGTACCTAGGGTTTATATTTAGACCATAACGTTTTTTGAAAAAAGAAACCAGCTTCATTAGTCTTCTCTAAACCTAACTTACCTAATGACTAAAAACACACGGAAAGAGAAACAACTAAATATGTAATCTCGATTAAACACACCTTTATTACTGTGTGTACATAAATAATAAAATAAATAAATAAATAACCTTCCAAATATCGACACCAAAACAACAAGACAAAGACAATCCAAATGTCTATATAAATGAAGACAGTATAAGAGAAACTACGTTTAGTTCAATGACCGTACGCAGTTTTGTGCAATGCAAGCAAAAGTTGCTTAGGTATTCTGGTCAGTTGCGCTTGCGTCGGTGACATGGCGACCTCGATCTGACCTGCTAGGTAAACGACCGCCTATATAGAGCATTATCGCAATAAGGACATTCTTGACGTAGCTGATTTGGAGTTTTGGACTACTGTCACGCTTTTTAATTTTGTTGATGAGCTAGATTGACTAAGGTTGACGCTTGTTTTGTTTCGTGTCATGTTTGTATGAAAGGTACGGAAGTGTCAGGTCTTGAGTAATGTATAATATATTTAATCATACCAAACTCATTTGAATTACTATGATTTATCTTTGGAGTTGATTTGAAATTGAATATGTCGTCAAAATCTGCCGATCCTATGCGTCTTGGAATCTAAACAAAATCTTCGTATTCATAAAACTCCTAATGGCCCTTCTTTAGAGCCATATCCGGATTAAGTCCAGGTTTGACAGCAGATATTTATAATCTGTTAAGATGATGAACGGCGGCATAAAATCGTTTCAATTATTTTTCTCTTGCAATCTTCAAGAGTCTGATTCTGCGGTTGTGTAAATATAGGTATCATAGAGAAAGTTGTTCACTATGACGGGTGAAACCACCCCCTTAAAGATTGCAATTGAGTGAATCAACATGCTATGTACCTAACTTTAGTAAATATATGTATTTAGTATCATTACGCTTTAGTTTTATAACAGCTGTTAAATTCTCCAAGTAGCATACGTAAATCTTATGAAGATATAAACCATTGGTAATCGGATTTTCTAGTAAAATTGTTCAAATATTTACATGGTATATTTTTTATGATTAAAACATAAAACGAGACGATTCTCAGTTAACAACTTTATTATTTTGTATCGTAAAAATACAAAACAGGTATGATTTTCTGACAGCTTCCATAGGACCCGTTACTGACGAAAAGGCAGTAGATATTATTATCAATAGCAAATACGGCATTTATTTAGCTTCATCTAATTTCTCAGGAAGTTATTGTAAATTATACAATCTAAATGATAAGAATGAAAAATGGGTGAATAATTACGCGAATAAAAGAAAAAAAGCTTCAATAATACGTATTTTTTCCACTTAGTGTATATTGATGATGTTATAATAGCTTCCTGTCACTATTATTTACATAGCAAGTAGTGGTATACGAATTTGTGTGAGGTAGCTACCACAACTAAAAAGTGTTTTTTTTTTTACAAAAACACAAAACACTACAAAGTGAAAAAAAACTTTAATTTTGGAAGTCGGTGGCAAAAAATGAAAACACAAAGAACCGACTTCCAAAATTAAAGTTATTTGTCATTTTGTAGTGTTTTTTTTTTGGAAGACCGTTGTTTATTGTTGTAAAAAAGTTTATATTTTTCACTTTTCATATTATTGAAGCTAACTAAAAAACTCCACAAGCAAAGTTAATACAATTTATATGGGACCAGCCCTGAGGCATACCCTCACCAAAAAATATTTTTTTTGGAAATCGATCCACAGTTGCCGGTTATATCGCGTAGCAAACATACAAAAAAAATACAGATGAATTGAGAACATCCTCCTTTATGAACTCGCTTTTAAAAACCACATTTTGCGCGGAACCTAAGTAACTTGGGACAAGGGCAGGCAGACTAAGTAAACTAAAACTGCTGATATGAAGGTCCTATCTGCGTTTAGAGACGAGTTAGCCAGACGCGCTCAGTAGTGACAATCAATATGAAACCAATAAGAGCGCTTGAGAAGTAAACGAAAACATAACGTAACGTAAAGACATCCCACTCCATAGCTACACATTTCCAAATGCTCCACGAACTCAAACGCACACAGTTTAAAGCCAACAATGAAACAAACGATACACGGTTTCTAGTTTTACAAAATCGCAACGACACAAACGATTACCTTCACAAAACGATGCAGCCAATTCTCTTAGTCCATCTAACACAACTGTCGCGGTCTGAAGCCGGTGACATGAGCCATGAGCCATGAGCCATGAGCCATGTGTGGATAATTGTAAGTTATTACGGCCTGACAATAGAATTGGGCGGGCTACAACCAACTCCCCATGAAATTGCGTTCTTTTTTAAATACTTTCTAGCAGCGCACGCGACGTTTGTCGAGTTGGCGGAGGTCTTGGTAAATATAATGTTACTGGTAAAAGAGTGTAGGAAGAAGATGCTAAAGGCGCATGTAAAGATAAGGAAAAGGATACTTAAAAGACAAAGAAACTACAAGATTTCAACAATTATAAACATATTGTATCATCAGAAGATGGAAATTAATTTTAGTCACAATAAATCTCCGTGAGGCCTTAATAATTAGCGTTAAACTGAGTTGATAATGAAGATAATCAGAATAGAAAAATATTATTCATCGCTTGTACTCTGTACTCCATTATGTATTTAGTGGATGCCTACATCACAGTCACTATCGGCAACAACTCGTGAACTTTTAAGGAAAACTGTGACCTTTAATTAAAATCTCAAACCACGTGACACTCTAATAAATCTAATCAAGCAACATGACAAACAGGCCAATTTAAAACTAAGCCAGTTAAACAATCGCTCTATATTTAGGCGAGCGCAACGTACAAGGCTTATCATTCAATCTAAACGTGTCCTAAGCCCAGCAAATTAAAATCGACGACAAATAACCCGAGATAATTGGAGCACGGTTTTAAAATAACGTAATTATTTTATTATTATAAGTGGAATGACGTAATTTTAAGCAACAAAACGTAATATTTACTGGTTCATTTCTCATCCATTTTTGGAGTGTTTTCGATGAGGCCTTCGATCACTCGGGTCGAGTTCCGCCAATCACTTCAGTCCACACGACTTTCACTCAGATTTTTCTCGACCTCTATACGTCTTGTAATCTCAAAATGCTCTTGTTTTGACTGCGGTAACTTTCAAAAACAAACTGTATCGTGTTGGCTACCAGTTTGCGTCGATATTTTAATTTATGTAACGACCTCATATCGTGTGCAGTTGAACCCAGAAGTAAATGTATTATCTTTCATGCTCCCTTACCTTAAGGATTGGACATGTCGTCAGCTAGCAACGGGTCATAGTTCTGCTAGCTTACTAATCTACAGCTTGATCTAACATTACTGTTGTCTATATCTAAACAAACACGGTTGTAACTAAATCTACTGTCTTTATCATTTGATTTACCATTGACAAAACAGATTATATTGAATAGAAGAAAAAGCATTCATAAAATATTAAAGTTACAGCCAACTTTGCAAACAGAAATCTAATAAGATTTGCACAAGACAGCAATAAACAAGTTATAACTTTTATTATTAAGTTGATGATCATTGAAACACTAAAATGCTATGAAATAGTTCGTGAGATGCAATTCTGTACAGATCTTAGAGCAATCATGAATAAGCAATTATAAACGTAATAAATGATCAGTGATCTGTGCATCGTATGAGTGAAAGCATCATAGATTCATAGTATGAAGACTTACAGGTGTATAATGACATTGTTTGCGACATATTAGGAAAAATTATTAAATAATTGATCTACCCGACCTTTTTGCAAATAATTTTGCTTATCACCCAGTATTTACATATATTCATATATAGCTTCCTACGATACCTGTTTTAGCACAGCATTCGCTACTGTGGGAAACATTGTAACAATATTATGATTTAAAAGAGTGTCCGGGGAGCTTCTTGCCCGTGCTTCTCCATAAGTACCTCCTACGCTTTGGAATGGACATCTAGCTTCATCTTTCTGACTGACCGACCCCTTGAAAATTCAAAAGTGCCTGTAATTGGTTTATTTGAAATAAATGCTTTGATTTTGAATTGAACTTTTCTCTCTTTTTTTTCTCTTAATGTAGTTACTATTATTTATTCATCACTCTCAATTTTCTATTCTTTTTTAATATTCTCCCCAAGTCTCTGTTTGCACAGTTCATGTTTATTTGGTTTAATCTCTTTATCTTCCAAATTAACTGTTTGTTCTTATTTGTGATGTGATAAGCCTTCCTTATCTTTACTCGTTTATTTTACATTCTTCGTTTTTCGAAGTCCATTCAACATTAACTGCATCATCATCATTTATATTCTCATTCAATTAACCAATAAAGCCAGCCAGTGTTTCGAATATCTCAAAACTAGAGGTGTAATAAATGAAATAGAGCACTGCCCATTGATCCGTGTCATGCGATCGGTTAGTAGGTATCGATGATTTTTTTTTCTCAGTTTCCATCGAAACCAGTTCAAAGAGCACACGAAACTTGAGATCGTAAAAAGAATGTAACGAACATTCGTCTTTTGTTTGGTTCTGTATAAAAAGTGAAGTGAATTAATTCAGAGAGTAAAACTTTGGTAGGTATTTTTTTTTTTGTTGAAATGAGGAGAAACTTTAAGAAGTGGGCATTATTATGCAAGTTGTCATTACAGATGATTTCAAGACCACTAAACTAAAATATGTGTGCAGGATGCAGAGGTAAACCAATCTATCCAGTAGGTTTTGCGTGATGCTGGACCATACATTCAGACAAACAGACAAAAATTAAATATATTATATTTTCGGCTTTAGAATCTTTCCCAGACCAACCATAGTAACTAACACTCTAAACGTTTTTCTCATTTCAACTTGTTCGAAATCTAAATAGATCACGTATCCCCATAAAAAACAAAACATTTAAAAATCGAATCCTCGATCACACTCGAATTATGAATCGATTACATCCCAAATAACCCTAACGTGGCGTTACAGCCTGTTACAGCGCATATCAACGATTCGTCGCTCGTGACTTCGTGCACTTGTCGCGACCTCCACCTGTTGCCGCGACTAATCGCACAAAAATGTCTTTTCACTTGACAAAAACGCGATCTGATGGCACTTGTCGATGGTGACGAAGCTCTTCGTGACGCCAGAACGTGACCCGCACCTGCTATGGGACACTCAAATATGTCGCGTGACAAAAACGGGCCATGGGACAAAAACGTCTCAATTGTAATTGTGTCACGTTTTGGATCAAATGCTCCAACAAAATGTAGTAAAACATGTACAGTGTTGACCTTCGCTGTGGTTTATTTTTTGGATCTAAAATCATTTAAACCGAGAGGCTGGTTAGTGCACTAATACAAGTACCTACTACAAAGAAAAAAAGTTAAAACTTGACTTAGATTTGACCTTCACTTAGTCGCTAGTATGCTCTAAAGACTGCGTATGGACAAGATAAAGACTCTTAAAACCTGGATGTTCATGGCAAAGAGCACCTAACGTATTATACTTTAAAAAATCTTAATGATTTTCAGTATTAACACTTCAGGTAAACTATGTAATTTTAAGCTCAAACAAAACGATTTTTCTAAACAAAAACTAAAACCTCAGGTCCTGAATTGGTTGCGCAACCAGGAAGCGATCATCAGGTGCACCGTAGCAAGAGTTCCCATCGTTCGGTCACGTCGTGCGGTCGCCGTGCGGTCGCCGCGCTGCCGGACCGCGGTCGTGACCTCCTGCGACCGACGGGCCGGAACGACTCGTAAAAAATCTATCATGTTACCACTCAGCAGTATTTTGCTCTTATTTCGAGACAGTTCATCAAGCCGAAGTTTTTTTCTTCTTTTTTCCCAGTCGAACGCAGCGGTTGAACAAAAAATTGCGTTTGAATTCTAAAAATCTTGTTTGATGTAGTTTAGTGAGTAATCGCGGTCAGAAAAACTGCTGAAAATTGATGCTTACTTCCTAATCTTTTGTTGGTACATGACCGAGCTTGTTAGGATTTACAAAAAATTATATAATGAGTTTACTAAATCGATAAACGGGAATATTTTGAAAGGATATGTCCATTTCGCTCTTTTTTTACAAAAATAGCTTTAAAATGACCAATGTATTACAATAGCAGCCTTGTAAATTCTCATACATTTTATATTTGTATTTAATCTGACGTCGTCTACATCTCGTATTCTGTTAACAGGAAAGCATGTTCTCCGAGAAAATAAATAAGTAAGTCGCTGATCTTAACATTTTATCAGCTACTGCCATTTATTAATGCTTAGCCAACGCGCTTCCCTCCTGCCCATAATATTTGCTCTACTAGTAATCCTGCTGAAGTGGATCTCTTTTCGATCAGTTTTCTATTCCTCCTAAAAGATTTCCTGAGGATTTCACAGCAAACTGCCTTGGTGGTCTAGTGTCTGCAAATGCTACTGCGGGGCATGAGGTCCTGGGTTCGATTCCCAGGTCGGGCAGTGTTATTGGGTTTTTCCATCAAGAATTTCTCTGTAGCAGCCCGGAGTGTGGATTTATTAATGGCAGTACCCTCGCCCCCTATAGCATGAGACTTAAAGATATCTGGCGAAATGTGTGTGTACATATAGGTACACCTCTGCCTAACCCCTCGGGGAAATAGAGGCGTGATGTTATGTTATCACTGGAGACAAAACTTCCAATAGTGTTAATTAGGCCAACGTTCTTCAAGTCATGTTTTATAGGACCTCATTGTTATAGTCTGATGAAGCACTAACTACGGATCTAGGGTCTCATGCGACTATATTTTTGTCGCTCAACATTCCACTAAGGTCATTCAGTCACATACTCAGGCACAGTGCAGTCGTCTAAGGTTATGCGGATGCCGCGGCGGCGCGTGCGTCGACTGCGAAGCGTCGCCCGAGGTCGCGGCCAGGAATGTTTTACTTTACATTACTTATCGGACACGAATCGATGTGGAACTTGGAAGGAGCTGCTTTTTGTCATTTCTTAGGGCTGTGTGGTGAACGAAGATTAAAGGAGAGTAGGGGTTCCAGTTGGATGATTAGGCTGGCTAACATGGGTGGATTCCTAAGTTACTTAGTATTTTTTTCCAATTGACCTAATCCTTATTGACAGAAATATAGGTACTGATATGAGGTAGGTAATTATGTTTTCAGCCCTAATTTATTTAGTGAGTTATCTAGCAAAAGGACCTTAAAACTAAAAATTCTTATTTATTTAGCGTCTCCTCCGTAATCATTCCTCATCCTGTATTTAAAAAAAAACTATTCTGTCATCGTACTGTACTCCCAAGAAATCAGAGATGACAGAAAAACAAAGAAAATGCGTAAAAAAAAACATTTAATTTTGAAATAAGAACAACTTATAACCAAACCGCACTGCAACCCTCTTCAGTCTTTCAAAAAGACAACCGTTCACTTTTACACTTTTTCATTTTTATTTTTTTAATAAAATATTGTGTGACACCACAACAAGTGCGTTTCGCGGTGCAGTAGCGAAAACGCGATATTAATAAAGCCGTGTCTTTACTTGGGGCTTTACGGTGCGGTGGAACTCGACACCTCGCGGTTTGAACTCGGGACATACGGCCGCTGTTATGCTTATGTTATAATATAACTTAGTTTACAAGATATGTATGGAAGGAAACACTGTCTTAGAATGCATAATCGTGACAAAAAAAAAAACATTGTACGTCTGTTATAACTTTATTGAACTTTTTGCTCAAGATACAATACGTGCTATCAAATTAACGTATGACTGTAGATTGTATACTTTTTTCGGTAGTTACTAACTATAGTAAAAACCAGCCTAACCTACTCTTTTTTTTTTGGGTGTGAAATCATCTAATAACTTCTCCCGCTCTGGGCGGAGTGGGAGCGCGTGTCAGACTTTTACTGATTAAAACCCATCCGTGTTCGTTCAGTTGCCTGTGCGCCAGGGTCGCGGTAACTCTTTCGAACAATCCGCGACCCCGGCAGGGCCTTACCTACTCTAAATTTATAAAGACAAGGGACTATTAACAAATTGATGCCCTAGGTATTCTAAATCTTGGTAGATACGTCCTTCGACCTTTTTTGACATAAAATAAACAGTAGCAGTGGGGGCCCAGTGATATCGGCCCCGACTTACGAGCTTTAGGTTGTGGGTTCGAACCCAGGCAGGCGCTTTACTTTGTGTAAATAATTTCATCACCACTGCTCTCAAAACGGTGAATGGAAACATCGTGAGGAAACCGGCATGTCCTAGAACCAAAAATTCGAAGACATGTGACATCTACCAACCCGCACTGGGACGCGTGGTAGATTACAGCCCATTCCCTCTCAAAGAGAGGAGGCCTGTGTCCCAGCAGTGGGAACAGTATAGGCTGATTATGTAAACAGTAGCAACAAAACAACTTCACTACAGACACTTGAAGTAAATACAACAGACATACAGCCTGTAACATGACACCTCGCGGTTTGAACCCGCGATATACGAGTATAACTGCGTATGCGCGCGATTATGTGTTTATCCAATACGTTGTCGAGTTTATTGAAGAATATTATAACTGTTCTACCTGCAGATTTAAATGAGGTGTAAGGATTTGTTTAAAGATGGCATTTCATTGTAATATTTTGCGGTAGACAGTGTTAGTTTCAGGCTGAAACGAGACTTTAGACGTATTCATTTAATTCCATTTAAATAATAACATGTGTTACGTAGCGTACGTGTAGCGCACGAATATATATTTACTGAAGGTGTTTGTTTCCTGAAAACACAGGTACGCTGACATTGTATAGGTGAGAGAACATTATATATGTGCTTTCAATATAATGCATTGGATTTTTTCTTGCATTATTAGTCACTATGAAAATTATTTATTATGGCACTCCAACGACTAGTTTACAAAAAACATTAACAGAGAACATATCTTACTATAACTTATATAGGTACAACAGCGAACTTGCCACTTAAAGGTGTACTCAGTATTTACATAGTTATCCTATTTATAATCAAAATGATAAAAATAAAATCAAATAAAATTATATTAATAATAATAAGCCGGTAGAGTTTACTTTGCCAAGACAGGTCTAGGGTAAGGAGCCTAGATCAAGAGAGATACAGAAACCCGCGAGGCAGCATATGGCGAGCTGTTGGGCTAGAGAAGTCTAGTTCCTCACCCCTGACTTGCCTTTATTGACCGGCTGGAGTGGAGATTCGCAAGAGCAAATGTGCTCGGAGGCAGGAAGTATTCCAGTAAGTGCTGGATCTTGACCGTCTTCGGGGCTCTGGGATTATTCTGATAGCCGTGGAATACCTCTTCACTCTTCAAGCATCTCAGGACAATACATGTTGCCCCTTTGTCGCTACGTCACTATGTGCTAGCGACAGTGTCCGGGAGCCCATTATTGAGTAAGCAAGTCACCCCCTGCCATTTTATCTGTGTATTTTATATAAAACATTGGTCAGGCAGGGGCGATAGTCTTCCCATAGTTCTAGACAACCAGTTCACTTCTTTAGCCACTCAAACCCATAATCCAATATATGTTTCCATATCCTGCAATAGTCCTTGGATGCACTTGCATAGTGCGTACAGGTATATACTTGCATAATCGTCGGTTGGTGCCTCATTTCATTAAAAGAGTCTAACGGGCCTCTGCGAGTTGGCTTGGGCCCCTCGTATGCCTTCCAAAGGTCCGGGATCCCAGGGTCCCGAGAAATGTCAAGAGACGTAAAACTTCTTATCAATTTATTTATCAATACAATCAATGAATCAGTTAACTTAAGTAATTATAGTAATTAAAAAGTTTATGATGTAACAATAAAATGCAGAACAATTGGTATATTATGAATGATGGAATTCAACAAGAATCAATTGTCAGCAATTTTATTAGCAATCTACAAGTTGCCGTAAAAGATGATTGCGAAATTTAGCCACTGTGTTGGAGAAAATGTCAATGCTATCGGTGAGAGAGTGGCATTATACATGAAAAATGAAACATTAAAAGTTGTGTTGTGCTGCTCTTATAGGAAAAAGGAACCGTGGAAATTGGGTAAGCACATATTGTTTACACCTCAGCAGTTGATGGAATCATTGACACATAAGTTTAATTTATGTCCGGTTTCTAAATTGAGAATTTGTAATTCAGAACTCATCAAAATCTACTATAACATTACTTAAGGTGATTCCGTCAATGTACCCTGCAAAATTCAAAATTTTCGGGGACTATCACCTTAAGTAATGCCAAAGTTGAGTTTAAAAGTTCTCACCTAATAATTCTCAAGTCAGATGGGTAACTCGTTCAAACGTCAGATATCATTATCCTGATAATTTTGAATTTTTGACAGATTTTCCGTACAAAATCTGTCAAAAATTCAAAATTATCAGGATAATGATATCTGACGTTATCTGACGTTTGAAAGATTCACCTAGATACTGGATGTCAGTCTAGTAGTCCTAAGAAATTCCTGGTAGCCAACAAAAGGACTTGAATACTAATATCATTCTTTGCGTGACCTTGCAAGTGATAATTCTACGTTTTGTCTACGTTCTGTGTTTTGTTTTATATTACTTACATAAATATGACTAATAAAAGCACATCCGCCTATCATCCTATTCCTTTTATACCTGCACGGTAATAAACTAGATAAATCTGACCACATAGACCGACCCCTGTTTACCATAAGACTAACCGTTTAGAAATAACACAAGAGGATGAAACATTATGCGGACGCGGCCCACATCCGAACCTAGCCATCATTGTTTGTGCCTGGCGGTTAAGGGTGCGTCCTGATAGACTACCGAAATAAAATTGCTAGTGGACTTATATTGCCTGCCAATGTAAGAGGTTTGTAAAAGATGTTGAGCGTCAGGCACTAGTTGTCTGACATTTTTGCTGAACTGGAGCTATTTGGCGCAGCCGCGAGGCACACTTTCCTGCTAATTTCTCACAACGCACTTTACCCTTTTTATTTGTTTTATTTTTCTTTTTACTTGTGTTGTGTGCTTTGTAGTCTTTGCTAAATAAATATATTTTCTTTCTTTTTATTCTTTAGATTTTGCTTTATTAGGTAAATTTTATGAAATCCATGCCCCCGCGGGATAAATACCGAGCACTACGTGGGCGAAACTGCGGGCAGAAGCTAGTGCATAACATATCGAAGATGAATTTGCAAATACTGTACTAAAGGTGCCCTGAAATTTCCATTATATTTCGGGTACTGTCAGTGCTGAAGTAAAATGTTTTCGTGGAAATGTTTTTGATGCTACACTCACATGTAAATAGCAATACAGACACAGATGTCAAATGGCATGTAGCATAAAATTCGTGATCTTAATCATAACTTTGTCATACTTAAATAATTCGTACCAGAACTAGTCACAGAAATATAGTCATAAGTTTAAATAAACATTGCACGAAACATAATATTGTTTATTTTGACCTAAGAACATAAATACGTGAAGATAAACACGAAAACTAAAGAAAACAATATTTTTCAGTAGGTGGGTATTAAAATTAAAATGTAGCTTTGTGCAACAGGATTGTTTACATTCCAGTCACGCAAAAACAATTAATTTTAAAATGTTAATTTAAATGAGGTGTCCACTTAATGTGCACATTAGTAGCTTGGCAATAAATATTACTTACTCTCGGTCCTAGGAGATGTTACCTAACAGTCTGGACGTGAGTTCTCGAATGATATCTCTGAAGGTTAAAAATAATAAGAATCCCAATGTGGTTACGTTAAATAATTATTGAACAGAATGAAATATATGTAAATGTATGTATATGTTTTATGTACGTATGTATTTGTTGTATATGTAAATGGTACACCACAGAATACCTGCATTATTGTCTCTCCTTCTCCCTTGAATCCATCCAAAAGTTGTCTGTAAAAGATCGCTTTTAGCGATAAGACCCCCCCATTGTGTCAACCTATGTAAAATTTCTACATTTATATCTGTATTTTTTTCTATTCTGTTCTAAAATAAACATAGTTTTCAAATTACAAACATCTTTTTTATTTTTTTAGAGCAATTTAAATTATAGTGTAAATAAGCCTTATTTTCTTAAACAGTCAATGAAAGTAAAGAAATTGTGAATTGTGAACTTATTCGTATTCATTTTCTGTTTGACGTGAGAACGAGTCCTTAACATTGAATATTGAAGACGTGCTAGGGAGGTGACACGCGTGTCAGTCCCGCGCCTGGCGTGTCAATGAGCAGCTAGTGTTGTCACTTCCGGGACGGAGCGTGACCGGCCCTGATGGTAATAAGCAGCGATCATCGTTGTACGGCCTATTAATGTCTTGTAAGTATTTATGGAGACGACTGTACTTTGAATAAGCTTCACTGTTTTTATACTAGCTGACCCGACAAACGTTGTCCTGTGCAAACCATAATTTTAAAAAACACCTATAGAAAAAAGGACGTTCAGTTTTCCCCGAATTTGGACATTTTCCAATGTTTCGTCCCGTAAAAACCTAATTTGGACTGGTACGAATCTTTTAAAACAAAAAATAACCAATTGGTCCAGCCGAACAGCAGTTCTTTATGTATATATTTTTTACGAAATGCAGTTCCGGCTAGGGTTTCCATCCATCTGAATTTGTCTTGACTTTTTGAATTAAGGGGATTGGGATTTTTATCAGGAATTTTAGAAATAATAATTACGAGTAATACTGAAATAGAAAGATTAAAAAGTAAAATGTCCGGCTTTTTGTCAGGACTTTTCATATTTTGAAATGGGAACCCTAGTTGCGGCTGACTTTGCAGACAAATGCGTAAGAGCAGATTAACGGGATGCTTATTGTATCAAAACACCTGTAGTTCCCGAAGGGTTGGGTAGAGGTGTACAGTACAGAGCTCACCTCCATTTCGCCACTTATGTTTATTTGTTACGACGTATATTGACGTGAAACTTATGTTAAGTATTTAACAATAACAACCACTTTTTCCCTATTAAATGGAAATAAGATAGGTACCTAAAAATTCTATTGACATCAAATTTTGCAAAATATAAACAGCATACGCACAATATTATGGTTTACGTTACGTCAACAAGATTAAGCTAGGCGTTTTCTGAGAATAGCAACAGAAAGAAGCTTTCTGTTTAGAAGAAAGGAAAAACGCATCTTCATGCGTTTTTCCTTTCTTCTAAACAGACTTGTTTAAAAATAAATTATTGCAATAACCACAAAACAATGACAAGCAATAAAAGAGAACCAAGGTAACTGACATAGCCCAAAGACTAAGCAAGCTGAATTGGCAATGGGCTGGTCACATCTCTCGCAGAACCGATCCAACCAATCGTTGGGAAACCTGAGTTCTAGAGTGGAGACCGCGTTTAGGCAAACGTAGTGTAGGACGCCCGCGCCCGCCGGCCAGGTGAAGTGACGACTTGCGAAAGGCGGCTGGCAGAGACTGGATGAGGAGAGCCGAGAATCGGGCTCAGTAGCGTTCACTAGGAGATGCCTACGTCCAGTAGTGGACGATTATAGGCTGATAATGATTAATGATGACAAAAGGGACAATTTTTTTGTTGCAGTAATTGTACATACTAGAAGTTACTCCCGCTACGCCAAACCCTTGGCAAGTTACGTACAAAACTACACCTATTAAAGTTTTTCAAATATATTTTTTTTCACGTCATGTAGGTATTCTTGATGAGCAGTTAATTATTTTACCCCGGCATGAGTTTTTCTAGTATAGGTCATGCAGAAGCGAGCAGTTTCTATTCATATTTTGATGAGAAGTTTGTTGCGCCACTTCTTCCGCTCTAAAGCACTAGGAACTGATGAAGGGCGGGCGTGTTGGGGGACTGTCTCTAAGACGACCCACTGACCGATAGTCTTATGTAATTATGACATTCAAAAAGTGCTGACACTCAGCCTAATTTGAATAACTTTACTTTTTATTTTGATGTAATAAATACTCTAGATTCTGTTATTTTTTTCACGCCAAGACGTTTTTCTGTACTTACTTTCCAATTTGTGCAATAATAATAAAGGTTGCTACAGCAATATTCCCTGTAGCATAATAAGCTTACCACAATCTCATTAATTAACGTTATTCCCTCAGTATTCATAAAAATCCCTACTGATAGTTTGTAATAGGGTCATTGGTTTTTACTTTCTAAGAACCCCATCAATAACGAGGTTGAGGGCCTAAGCCCTCCTAAGCAAACGACTTTTCTTTTGCTGCAGACCAGAGCTTTGTCAACCATAGCAAAATATTCATAATTTCATAGGGCTATATTCTCCTAAAAAAAGGAACGATTCTGGCTCTCAGACTTGTATCTGTAGACGCAAAATATATCGCACACCTAGATAAAGGGTGGTACAACTCAAAATAATCCAAAATCGAGTTATTGCGACTATCGGAATCTGTATGATGTTGTATATTATTTTACTAAGATATTAATTGAGCAAATTAATATCTTAGTCAAATATTATACAACAATAGTTTTAAATCGGTCAAATAGAAAATGAGTAAAATGTATTTAGCTGTTCTTGAAAAAAGAGGTATTTTGAGTTGTGCTACTCTTTAGCCAGGTGTGCGATATATAAAAGAAGTCCTAATGGAGGCTAACATAAAAAAAAAACTGTAGGCAGTTTCTAAAAAACACAGCCTAACTTTCTGTTAACCTTAAAAAGCGTAAGTAAAACACATGTCTCAACGGTCTCAACTCTCACTACATTATTAACACAAGTTTTGACACTCTGAAAACAATTCATCACGCACTTATCGTGTAAAAAGAAAAAAACTTGTCATTTTTGACTTACATTTGACACCTGACGTCTCACTAATTAGCTGGTAATGACACCTTCACATAATGGTCCATGTTGGCCGTACTTTGGTTTCCATTCATTGATATTATATTTTGAATTATTATCTTTACAATTTAAGGATCACTTGGGAACGTAATGATGCTGGTTTCAATTTGTTTCCCATATCTAATTAGGAGAACTGTATTCTCGAGTATATATTTGTTTGGAAATGTCTGGAAACCGGAGGCGAACTAGCTTCCGAACAGTCCACAGGGGGCCAAGTCTACTAATTTACAAACGTCACAATGGTCTCTGCATTCTTAGTTTTTGATAGATTTTGTATAGCAAATCTGTCAAAAACTCACAATGCAGAGACCATTGTGATGTTTGTAAATTAGTAGACTTGGCCCCCAGGTCATTCCTGGGACAAAAAAAGATAATTTTCAGACACCCAACTACTTTAACGTTACAAGTCTAGATACGGTTAGGTAATTTAGCAAGTGAAACGGTTTAAAAAATCAGAAAGACTGAATTTTAGTTTAAAGACGTTGTTTAGTATTCAGAGTTCTTATAAATAAATAATTATGTTAACAATTGACCAAAGAATTAATATTTCTACCTAAATCAACGCTTGCAAAAGTTTTACAGCGATGTTTTGGACACCTCCACTATTAAGGCGCTTCCCTGACCAAACGACCTTGAGCGTTCGGTCCTTCTCCGTCCCGTCGCTGAGTGTCGCTCTGTCTCGCTCCCTGCGCACGCTCATTTATCATAGAATTCACAAAAAAAAATTAATAAAAAAAGACAAGCGATGTTTTAAAATAAAATAAAACGTGAATTATTTAGATTTTTAAATTATCTATCCATTAGTGTAATGCTCAAATTAATAGAACATCACCTTTAGCAAAAGATGCATGTAATCAATAATTTTAGTCACTTTTTTACAAGGAGATTTTAAATGTATTTATTAAACATAAAAACAAATAAGAACGTGCAATGTGATGATAGCATATCGAACATTAATAATGTGCTTTTAGATGTAGTTTATTACCCATAGTGAATGAGTTAATAGCCTCTGAATAACGCACTATGGCAAGGTTTTGGTCGGGGTACCGCCTAATGCCGAATATACAGTGGTGAAACGTAATATGTATGTATGTAAGAAAAAATCTACATGTTTTTAATAAAATAAGTGATAAACATAATTTTAATACTAGAAATAAAGATAAAATATATCAACCATTTTTTAGATTATCTAAAGTACATACATCTTTTATGGGGTACTATGTTAAATGTTACAACAAAATACCTTGTGATATATTGCAATTAAATGAAAGAAAATTTAAAACTCATATTAAAAGTACACTTTGTAAACAAGCACATTACAAATTAGAGGATTAAATCCTAGATAAGAATGCTTGGAAACATGCTGGTCCTGCTCCATAGCTGGTCCTGCTCCATAGGACAATCTACAGTCTAGACAAAATCAAACTGGTTGCTAATTTAATTGTATAATTTATAATTTTTATGACATTGTTTTTTACATTATGTAACTACTTTAACTCACACACTAAATTATTACTTGTGAAATTTTGGAAAAAAACTAAACTAAAACTAAACTAAAAACTTGTAAATATATGAGCACCATGTATCTATCTCATAATTAATTTACCTGTCATGCGTTATATTTAATAATTTTTACCTATTGTGGTATAGTAATTTTATTCTAGGTGCATCGTCTTCACATATAATTATTATGTATACATAATATTGTAAAACATTTTTAAAAGAGTAACGGTGGAGTTTCTTGCCCATTCTTCTCCATACGAAACTACCTTTTGGAAGGGGCAACTAGAATCAATTCTATTTTTTGTAAATTTTGACGTTCAAAAGTGCCTTTTATGTGCCTATTTGAAATAAACGATTTGAGTTTGACTTTTATGAAATTTAAACACGTTGAAACAAATTCACCTAGTTCTTGTGTTACATTTCATGTAACATTTCACCAATATATACCAGGCATAAGGGAAGGGATAGGTGGATGATATTACCATCGTGGTTAGAACTATCACCTTATGCGTAACGAACTATCTATCACAATCTGAATCATTTTGAAGCCTATTGCTAATCCATTGCTTCATATGTTCGAAAAAAAATCTGCTATAAAACGTAAATAACGCAATGAATGTTGTTGAACTGTCAAAATGACAGCTATTCCTACTGTTAGTGTGTTACGCAATTACCCCGCTGGATGAGGCAGGCACAGGAGAAAGAAAAGAGAGGCTTTTTTATGCCCAGCAGTGGGTGAAGTGGGCTGTGGATGGTTATGATGATGATAAGGAAAAGAAGTACCTACGCAGCTCCGAATTTAGTCGCTTGTAAAAGGTACCTATTTACAAAGCAGTTGTGAGTGGAAATTCCTGAAGGTGACGCCCTAGAAGCACATAAACTGACCTTATTGGTGATGTTATTCAGAAAGGTCAGGTGCGTAGTACTCACAACCAGCGTGCGTGTATGACCAGATGTATGAACGTAAACGAGGCAAAAGGAGTATGTAAGGATCGTAGCAGGTGGCGTTCTGTAGTTTCTACCTACCCCCATGGGAAAAACTCGTGAGTTTATGTATGTAAAAAACAATCTTATATCAATCCTGGCCCACTGTGTAAACAGCCAATCAACCCATCACATTTCAATAACGACTCTAATTGTAACTGTTCTCACGCTGACGTACTTCAGTGGTCCACCAATTACATCCAATTACAATTGTAATCGATCGATGACGTAAAAGAAATACCTACAAAATATTACCTCCTTAAGGTTTTATGATTATGGAAAATATATAAGATATAAATTCTTCGTAATGTAATGACGGTAGTGTTTTTTTTTTATAATACATGGTGTTAAATGGTTACATATTGTTAAATGGCATTGTTCTTTACTGCATGCTTTATAACCAAGATGTAAAATCTCAATATTTGCACGGCTGAGATGCCGAATATAGTGAAACCCATAGATCTTAAGAACTTTTGTTACCTACCTATATTCATGCAAATAAATATATCATTCATTCATTCATTCATTTAAAAGGTGGATGTTCAACACCTGCCAATCTATTCTGTAAAAATGTCACCGTGAAAACGTAGGTGAAGTTAGCCGTAAGTGAGCTGTCATTCTACCTGATGCTAGGGATTGACAGCTCACTTCACTTATGTGTTCACGGTGAGATTTTTACAGAATAGATCGACCGTGTTCATTAAAGGGTTAAAAGAGTGTTTCTTTATTTGAAATGTCTGATTTACGAGTACAATGAAAGGATAAGAAGCTTAATATGCCAGGAGACAATTAATAGTAGTTTAAGAAACTGTTGCATAAAGGCTCCCACAAAGAGGCGCGACGCGACCGCACGACGCAACTCTTGTAGAATAATTTCCATAAAGTTTTTATAGAAATTGTTCTACTAGAGTCGCGTTGCGCCTGTTTGGGAGCCTTAATGAGGGGTATTAAAACATAAATGTGAGTTTAAAAACACACACACACACACACACACACACACACACACACACACACACTACACAAATACACACACACACATACACTACTTTATTTACTCATTGGGATCATTCGTTGGGATTAAAATTACTTACTAAAAGATCAAAGTTTCCCACGAAATTCAGTACAACAAAACGTATGAATGGCGCCAAAACCCAGCACATCACCGCGCATGCGCTAAAGCGGATGCTGCCACAGACAAGTAAAAATTAGAATCAAAAGTTTTTTGTGTTTGTTGTTTGTTTTTGTTTTTTGTTTTTTTGCAATCCGCATTTATGCGGTCCATTAGAAAAAAAAATGGAAACTCTTTGGTGTTATTAACTTCTTAGATTTGCCCTGTATCGTATTGGTAAAAAAAAAAATATAACGTTATATTGTTAGAGAAAAAGTGTTATGTCGTTTTGAAGTTTATAATTCGAATTTTACGTTAAGAGAGTAGATAAAAGTTATAAGAACTCAAGCAAATCTACTAGGCCGAAACTGACGTCACACATCCGTAGGTACTGAAAGAAACTAACAAAAATGCTAAGGAACAAAAAGCACTTGATAAGTCAGTGCTTTTTATTAACATATCACTAATTAATTAATATAAGACAGTGTTCATTTATGTATACACACATTGTCACTACAATTTTTATCAATTTTACTTGGAGTTGCGGTGAAGTATAATCTGCCAGCAGTATATACTACGCTACGAAGTTTGCCGCTACGGAGACTACGCTACGAAGTTTGCGCTGCAAAGATTACGCTTCATTATCGGTAAAGATTTGCGATTCGTATGCAAGAAACTGGACATAAGAGATATTATGGTAAATTCGAATATTAATAAACATAATATTGGATCGCATTGCATGTGGAGGCTACGGCAGTTATAGCTATGAAAAAAAAATCGGAAGATGAAAGAAATTGCTGTTCTTAATTAAGTAGGTAAGTACTTAGTTTCTAAGTAACACACGCTTTCTTTTACCTTAGAAATGCTAAAAAGATGGAGGGTTGATTAGAAGAATGGTTTATGTATTAGCAATTTTCTAAAATGGAAAAATTTCAATGACTTTTGGCGAAACCATGTAAGACCGTCTTAGACTTTCATTTTTAATTCATTTTTCATAGGTTTAGAGCTAATTGTTCCTGCATTCTAACGCCTGCGTTCGCTACAAATCACTAAATAAATACATTTAGCACCAAACTAAGCATCATTCTGTCCCTGTAAGCATCAAACAATTTACAGAAATAGAGCGATGTTTTAAATTATTTTAGCGCTAAACTTATTTAGTAATATGTGGTGCAAGTGAGCCTAAATATGTAAGACCTACACATGAACGAAAATCACAGAAGTTTCTTACATTATAGACACATCAATGAAATGCTCTATACAGTGGTACCAGACAAACACTTCGAACAATACTTTTCATAAAGACTTTTACTTATCCAGTTGGTCATTTGTCTAGCTAAGACTGACAGTAGGTAGGCAGTTATGTAAGCAAGCCACTAAACTATTTTCGTAAACAACTGCCTTATTAAGACGTATACAAGGATGAATAGTAAACCAATAGTCTTAATATAAATTTCACTTCAATTAGAAGGATTATAGACTTCTGCAATAAACTTGGTAATTGATCGTCACTAATTTATTATACCATTAAAATCAATTGGAGCCCTATTAAAATCCTACTGTCACACTGGGCCAACTCTAGCCAATTTATAGCTTACTAATTAATTCAATTGATGTCATATAAATATGACATTATATAGATGTTTCAATGAATTACGACCGTAATTATATGTCATGTCGTGATATAAACTGTAAAGGATTACATGCTAATCATATACACTTCATGTATTTACAACTAAGATGAGGTAAAGCAACACTGTATTCACAATAACATTTAAAACTTGGACCGAATTCATCAACAAATAAACCCATAAACAAAAACATACCTTTTATGTATTTCCAAATGTATTCTTCGGTCGAAATATTCCTCAGTTTGGATAACGAAACGTCCAAAGTCACTGTAAACACTTTCTATCACTGTCAACTCAACGAAAATTCTGTCATTCAATAAGAGCAAAAAACAAAAAATGGCTAAACTATGGTTTCACCAGGACATAGGCACAATGTTATCGCCAGTCAAATGTCAGCGCGCACTTATCAGTACAGTCAATTAGCATTCAGTGCGCACACGTGGGTACGAAGCGCGGAATGTCCGAAGCAAGACGATACGACCAAAGCGCGCCAAACAGACCGACCAACTGAAACACTACGCGCGCACTCACACACGCGCGCCGCTCAACAGGTGAACACGCAACAGTGTGCTACAAATGAACTCGCACGCGACCCTATGTGGAGGTTACTCAGGTGAACTGCGCCGCGTGTGTGCGTGCACCATTTTGTTCGTGTTATTCAGATTTATTACCAAAGCGTGCGTGTGTGCGAGACGCTCTACAGGTGATACTCTTTTGTGTTTGTTAGTAATCACACTTGGTCACATGTCATGTGCGTATGTATGCTGCCTACCTGTTGTGCCCCCGCAACTTATCAGTTTTGCTCTTTTAGGGCTGTTCAGAAAATGTATTGCCTTTAAAAACGTCCATCTTCGCCATTGTTTTGACGGAACAGAGGTTCTGTCATTAGTTTATTTTCAACAAAATTTGACCTTTTGGGTTAATTATGTTATTTTGCACTCACACAGACGTAACAGTCATTATATGTTTACATAGCCGAGTGCAGATGATAAAGCGCGTCGCGAATTTTCCGTCAATTTTCCGACGATTTAATTGGGTAGCGTTATAATAGTGTTCATCGGTGTGGGTAAATCGTGCCTCCTGCACTTAGTGAACTTTGTACATCGTAAGGTCACGGATGTTTAGCACCAATACAATAGGTATTAACATCTTATGTCACCTTGACGTAAGCGCAAAGACACTGTTGCTGCGCGAAGCATAAGAACGTAATACTAGGTAACAACGAAGCATTTTTGAACCCTACTGCTCTAATTTTAGAAATCTAAATTAAGTAAACATTACGTGGTTGATAAAACATTTTGAGGAAAAAGATCGATTTAGGGCAGAACGTTTGAATTGGATTCCTATTTCAAACGATTGTAGCTCATGTTGCCTACGGCCGTAAGTCTTTTTTGCGAAGATGTTTAACAAAAAGTTAAGTCATTTTTTCCATCAAACGTTTAGATCGTGACTGGTCTATTTGTATTGTAATTTGCACCTAATCAGATGTAAAACTAGATTGATTATCGTAGTACGGGCCACTTAAGAGTGGATTGTTGTTTCTTTTGTTATTTTGTGTGACAATTCGATTGTAGACAGGTTCATTACTATTGTTTGGGCATCGATTCATTTTATTACGCCTACTTGTGACATTTTTTTGTTTAGATTACATTATTTGTTTCTGTTGTGTTCTGAATCAAAGGTTATAAGCGTGACTTGTTTGGGATTTTCCCTTAGTTTTATTTCTCAATACCTACTGGCTAGTTAATTCTATTAGCCAAGATCCTATTTTTCAATATAACATGCGTCAACTGCCTGCATTACCTAAATAGGACATTTTGCATGATCCTATAGTGAATACAATAATAACTTATTAAGGCGACAATATGTGCCAACCACCTTGAGCGAGTGGGAGGAGCATGCGAAACTTTTAAGCGAATAAAATTGCACAGAGCGTTAGCTTCTACCCGGACATTGGTCAGCGATGCACTGCCGCCCGTCACCCGCAAGAGCCCCCGCTTCAACGCACATCAAGTTTATTCGCAAAAACTACCCACCATGATTTATCAAACACAATACAAATAAAAGCCGTATACAAAAATTTGGGTAATTAAATTGTCTTTTAGATGGTGCAGATTTCATGAAAATACGTCCGATAGTTTTTGCGTGATTATCGTTTTTGTGTTCGCGTTAGAAATTAATTTACAAATTAATTACACTATGTTATAAAAATATAATTTCAAATATTCACATATCAAATTACGAAGAAAATAGTCAAGTTTATCATATATTTTTTTCAACCAAATAAGACTATTCATTTAGACGTGATGTTCAATTTGAAATCATTAAAAGTCGTATATCTGCGCCTTAACCATACATTTACTTCAGCTACGACTGTCTACGCGGTACGCTTAGCAATTATAAGGATAATATCTCTCGCTGTCTTCCTACTTTCCACCAATTCAGCCTACCCAGCATCTTCTAGTTAAGCGGGTGGAAAAAATTGCTAGCTTCAGTTTGCTGACTCTAGAAGAAGCAATCCATTTTTTTTTGGATAATTTATATTTAAGTGAGGATTGAGTTCGTAGTTACCACAAACGAGAGGTGCCTTGTAAGTTGTAACCCGATTCATGTACAGTGAGGGAAATTAATTGTTAAACAAATAGACAACCTACGTCAATTTGCCGCGTTTTATCAATTTTATTCAACTGTCAAAGAATGACAGTTGTAGTTTGAATATACGGACAATTTAGTTGTTGGTGAATTTGCTTAACAATTAATTTCCCTGACTTTACTACATAATATCATATTGTAATTATATCTCCGAACTTCTATACCTATAGGTTCTTGTTTAATTTGATCACAGTGCTTGCCTTAGGTTTACGTTTGTAATTGGGCCAGCGATCTCGAAAACAATCAGATATCGGCCCATATTAAGCTCAATAAGTTAGCTTACTAGCTACTCTTTCGATAACAAACAATAGTATGTATGTTTTGTTTAAATTATAGGAACTATTCAAATATACTGGAACATTGTAGAGTTGTTTGTGCTACTATTTATTTCAGCAACATTAGAATATTCTTGTATTGTTCTTTAATACAGGAAAAAAGAAATAACCAGTGCACAAACCGTAGCCATGAATTCAGCATGATTCTAGACCCCCTAGCATAGTAAATTTAGTCGGTTATTAAAAAACAAATGAAACAGCAGTTTTTTTTTTTAATAGCCGACGAGAAATATCTACGCTAGGGAGTCTAGAATCATAATAATGCTGAATTCATGGTTACAGTTTGCGCACTGGTTAATTTTTTTTTCCTGTATAAAACCCACATCACTACTTTAAGATTAAAAAAAAAGTTATCAGAAAATTGTTTTATATCTCTGTTTTATTTTCCTAGCTAATCAATTCTATATGAGAAAATGAGATAGCATTACAAATATTTGCATGCGTAACATCCATACTAATATTTTAAATTCGAAAGTAACTCTGTCTGTATGTTACCTTTTCACGCCAAAACCACTG
This sequence comes from Griposia aprilina, assembly GCA_916610205.1. Lineage (NCBI taxonomy): Eukaryota > Metazoa > Arthropoda > Insecta > Lepidoptera > Noctuidae > Griposia > Griposia aprilina. Next base: position 17,607,694 of record OU744294.1, read on the forward strand.
AACGGATTTCGACAAAATTTGGCAAAGAGATAGATAGCATCCTGAGGAAGAACATAGGCTACTTTTTATCCCGGTAGCTCATTCCCGTGGGATTATTTCCGACATCCACGCGGGTGAACCCGCGGGCAGATGTATTGTCTTTGGTCCCTGGCCATGGACAAAATTTTAAACCTTTTAATTTTTTGGTACGAGGCTTTTGGCTACATTCTATGTTTGTATTATTATTAATGTAATTTTTTTGTAATGTGCGTTTTGTTTGTGCAGAATAAACTATTTTTCTTTCTTTTCTTTTCTTTCTTTCAGAAGCTAATAAGTTATAAGTAAAATAATAAAAATCATAGCGGCTTTTGGTCAAGAACTAAAACTACGGTTAAGTTAGACTTGATTAATTTAGCGAGAGTTTTAAACTCGACCTCGACTGCCTGGTCGATTTGGTGGTTGGAAGTGCTACTGCTGAGCATGAGGTCCCAGGTTTTTTTTCCTAGTTCGGGCAAAGTGTTATTGGGTTTTTCCCTCAGGAATTTCTCAGTAGCAGACCTGTGTCTAGATTTGTGCCCGGTTGATGGCAATAGGCTCGCCCCTATTACATGGGACTTAAACACAACTGGCGAAATGTGGGTGTACTATAGGTACGAGGTGTACCTAATGCCTAATGTGATGTTATATAGTTAAACTAAGTAACTACAAATAATCTGGTAGAGATGGAGTCCATATAAAAACAAAGTCGCACGAAATCAGTTGAGAAGATATTTCATCGAATAGGCTTTAAGAGAAAACAAATTGTCTACTCAGTTTATCTGTGGCTTTCCTTGTATTATCATTTACATTAACACGTTTGAATCGACGTATTTCCTACTGCTAACTCCTCTATTTTACATACCGTTTGTATTATACAAGTATAACCGTAGACTGACCTTCCATCTTTGCTGCAAACACCATTACAAATAATAGACAAAATTAAAAAACCCCCGACACAAATAAGAGCCGATGGCCTTGAAACGGCTGAACCGATTTTGATAAAACATATCTAAGAACCAGCGCTAGAAAAACTGCATCCAAATCGGTTCACCAGTTTAAGAGCTACGGTGCCAAAGACATACACATACACTTTTTGCGTCGGAGGTTAAAAATCATAAAGTATTACTTCAAAAAATTACGACAATTTAACACATAAAACCACGCTTGTTTTCCCCAAAGGATTAGGTAGCACTGCACCTATAGTACACCCACATTTCGCCTGTTATGTTTAAGTCCCATGTAACTGGGGGCGAGCCTAGCCATCAACCAGGCACAAATCTAGACTCCGGGCTGCTACTGAGGAATGCCTGATAGAAAAACACTATGCCCGACCTGGGGATCGAATTAAGGACCTCATGCTCTGCAGTAGTGCTTGCGACCTCTAGACGGTCGAAGCAACGAGGCAGTCACAAGACGTTTGTTTCAAGGCGCGCAATGAACATTTATTCAGTTTTGAGCTATGCAAAGACAGACTTGTACTAAACATAAATATTATGCATATTATAAAACAAACGCGAAATTGGCGAAGACAGCTACACTGCCCTTAATAAGCCTGTTTCATAAGAGAACCAACGCAGCGAATATTTACACGCATTTCAATTAACTAGCCGGCCTAACAACGACGTATTACCACTCGAAAAGAAAACTATAGAAGGTCTATTAACTTAACTTTATTACCATTTTCTATCCCGCTGGGAGTAGGTTTGTAAATAACCCAAAAACAAGTACTAATTTTATTTTTTGTTTTAATAATTAAAAAAATCCCTTACTAACTTTGACACCCTCTAAATCCTCTTTGAGGGATGTTTTAAAAACGAAAAGTGTCAATCTTTATTATTTACTGAGGCAAATATTGCCACGTTTCAAGTTTATTACCCAAAGGAATAAGATTTTTCATATAAACTGTATCCCTTTTGACCCTCACAGGGGTGGAAAAATAATTAAAGTATAATTCTTCCCTGTAAAATTTTACGTAACATAACATAAACCCGTTCATACAACCCCGTACGTACAACATAACATAACATAATTCCCAGCGTTGAAAATCGTATTTTGTTCAACATACGACGTAAAACAGAGCTGCAAATTGCAAAAAACTAAAGAAAATTTGAATTTTGCGGGCTACAACTGGGGATTCACTTTAATATTTAGCGATCGGTAGTTTGCGACAGCCAGTGGCGTAACTATAGGGTGGCAGGGCCGGCAAAATGCCACGGGCCCACGGCCCGGCGGGGCCCCCGGCCCGAGAGGTCCCCGGCCCGAGAGGCCCTCGGCCCCAGAGGCCGCGAGCTCAAAACTAACCTAACATTTTTAACTTTTTTTTTTTAATTATAATGTTTATTTAAGTAACTAAGTACTTAAAATCAATTTAGGAACTCTATGGGACAAGACAGGCTACGTAACTTAGCTATTCTGTCTATTGAAAATTCTATGGCCCGATCTTTAAACTTTAATGATGTTTTTGATACTGTCGCGGAACAGAAATCTCGGAGAAAAGAATTTTATTAATAAATATATTGTTATTTTATTATAAATAAGTGCATAATACCTATGCTTTGAAAAATAAATTTATTATATATTTAACTAAAACGCACACAGTAATACTGTTAGGTAACTACTTCAGTGATTTATTAAAATTTAATTACAACGTGAAGATTTTTACTGGGTCCCATCCAACGAATTTGTCACGGGCCTCAGATGGTATAGTTACGCCACCGGCGACAGCGTCGCTATCTAGTCGAGACTGCCGGCCTAGCCCTAATAATCACTTGATAAAATCTCCACTATCCTCCATTGGATCTTCTGCTCCTCCTAATTTGTGTTATAACTGCTTGCGCGCGCGCAGGTTCTGTGGCAGAGCTACGAGCGTGTAGGAATATAGAGTGGGAAGTCAATAAGTTTGTTACGAGATTACACGCAAATTATGACTACTGTAATATATTTAGAAAGGAGGTTGCTGTAGTTACTGCCGTCCTCTCATATAACTACTTTCAGGACGGTAGCGGTAACAAGTAAAAACCTAGATTTTGTAAATTGGGTCATCTTTCGACACTAATTAAATCATTGAATCTTATCATAAGGTTTGTTAATTATGCAAGCCGGAATATGACAATCACTAAAGTCGGCCGACAGGAGGCTCATGTTCCTGCCAGGGTCACGGGTTTGTTCGAAAGGGTTACCGTGGCCTTGGCACCCAGGCAACTGAAGGGACACGGGTGGGTTTTAGTCAGTAAAAGTCTGATAAAATAACTTCTCCCGATCCGCCCAGAGCGGGAGAAAATATTTGATAATTTTCCCACGCAAAAAAAGGAGGCTCATTTTGCACATCAAGTTACCACAAACTGTCAGATTTTCTCATTCGATTTTGAACTTAACCTTCAACATTTTTAGGTTTAAAATCGTTTGGAGAAAATTGACAGTTGACAGCATGACCTGCTGGCGACTGTACCTAGCTTTTAAAACTCATTTACATTATTTAAAAAAAAAACGCACGATTGTACCTAAATCAATACCGTTGTGCTCACCATAGCAGACAGTCCCATTTCTACCTTTACTGACAGGCTTCCGGTATGAACTATTCCAGAAAAACTAATCCTGGCACGAGATTGAGAGCTTGAGATTTAAAAACCTTATACTCAACTTTATCAAAATAAATATCAAATACAATTTTGACAGGAAATTGAAACAAACAACTGTCTATTCAACAACATACACTACACTATCTTAAACCGAACTACGTGTACAAATACATAGTAACATTAGTACCCCTAAGCGGTACAAGCCGTATGCGATAGCATTCTCGTTTTAATTTATTCGGAGTGGCAATTAAGGCTGTGTTCCCATAGCACAATAGCTGGTCAGATGCGACAATTGTGCGCAAACCGGGCTATCGCCATCGGGTCGCGCTGCTCTCGGTAAGATACCCAGCCTGTTTTGGGAAGATTAAAATGTGGGTACATTGGTAGATGCGTAAGTGTAGTCTTAGCTTAGGAATACATTGGAATAAAACTGGTTTAAACTGTTTTCAGTGCGTCGAAGGCTGGTTTATTATTTGTTTTATTTTATTGTTATGTTGAGAGTAGTTTTTAAACTGTTTCTATTAATAATACGTCATGAAATTGAATGAGACGGGAAATAACCTTATACTTCTTGATTTCTCACAATGTAATAATCGAATAAATGGAATTTATTGTCGTGTATAATTATACAACAGCTGACAAGCACTTTTCACATTAAAATCTATACATCCAGGGTTAAATGAAACTCCGCAGACGTGATGGATATCGATATCCAAACACGATAAAATAAAAATAAAAAGATTAGATGTTTTTTTTTAGGTTACATGAAGTATGAGTTGAAAAAAAAGATGTTTTATCGTGTTGAGATATCGATACCAACCACGTCTGTGAAGTTTACACTAAAAAAAACTGTTTTTTTTTTAACTGATATTTCAAGTGAATTTACTAAATGCGGACGAAGATCTCACACTCTCTCTCTCTTTTTTTTTTTCATATTTATTGATACCCATCACGTCTGCGGAGTTTCGCTAGTTAAGAAAACGGTCTTACAAGACTGCCTTTAACTTTTTGATCAGCATTCACAGATTTTGAAAAAACTGTACAGTCAGCAAGATAATGGGCAATATTCCTAAAAACTTATTTGATGCCAATCGATCCTGTTTCTTTATCGATCAAAAAATTCTACTGGACCAGCTGAGGTTTGACTAATATAAAAGTCAGAAATCGCAAAAAAACTTCTCATATATTTCGTATTTCGTATTAGGTACTTCACTGGACTGAAGAGGGAGCAGATAGTTCCAGATTTAACCTTTTAAATGATTATCATCCCGGTATACCTACCTCTATAAATAATTTCATCACCACTGCTCTCAAAACGGTGAAGGGAAACGTCGTGAGGAAACCGGCATGTCCTAGAACCAAAAATTCGAACAGCCCATTCCCTCTCAAGGAGAGGAAGCCTGTGTCCCAGAAGTGGGAACACTATAGGCTGATTATGATACCTCTAAGGACCTAAGCAGTCAATCATGACAATTATAAGAACGGCTATTTTAGTCAACTTTCAACAAGGCAAATAGCTTAAAAGTTCGACGACTGCTTTGAAAACCTAAGTTCGATTCCCAACAATTGATATTTACTGTGCATCTTTTTTACATTTTGTTACATTATTATAATAATAGTATTGTTGTAATTAGAAGTCTTAACTGAATAAAAACGATGATAGCTACAAGAGTAGAATACTGTTGCCTAGAATATATACTCAACTCAAAATAGTAACAATATGAATCATTACGTTCCAGACTATCTTAAAGAAAGTTACTTTAAAATATACCAAATATTGCTCATATTTCATATGGTTCACAACTTAGGCACATATTCTATGCCTTTTGTTTTGCTTGTCTACCACGACGTTTGTTTAGCTAAGCTTATCATTCGCAAGACCAGTTCAAGGATGATATGGCGATTTTCTGGTTACACGGACTGCCTGACCTTGCCGAGCCGTGGGGAAATCAGGATAATACTGTATAATGTTATCGGTATTACAGATGAATGTGCTGCTCAAGCCCTGATCCTATCCCATGGGAACAGATGAGATGACATTGTCATGGCCAAGACATGGTTGTTATTAGGACTACATTGTTTTTCCCGCGACTTTGCGTAGAAATACGTATGTTCTTTTGGTTTATCGGGATTGAAATTGGACCAAACTTTACAGCTTAGGTAGAATTATACAGGAAAAATACATATGATTCTAGACCCCGTGGCGTAGAAAATTTTCGAAGGTTTAAAAAAAATATGCTGTTCCACATTTTGACCGCATTTTGCAACAGCAATTTTTCTATGAAACAGCAGACTAAAAAAGTCTATGCTAGAGGTCTAGAATCATATGCTGAGTTCATGGCTACAGTTTGCGCACTGGTTATTTTTTTTTCCTGTATTTAAAAGACTCCAACAACCTTCAACCTTCTGCTGAGCGTTTGATTTGTAGAGTTAGTATTTTTGTTCGTCTATTAACCGGTTGAACGCCGTAATTATAGAAACAATTAGAAAGCCACTGTATCTCACGTGGATCCACGTTCATGAAGGGTTAAATTCATAGCTTAGTGATTATGCCAATGTTTGATCTTGACTGTCCTTTGTTCATCTCTCGAATCGATGGTTATAATCAAATGCTTGAGCCCCCACGGTACTAGTGGCGTTTTTCATGACCTCAAAAGTGAAGGTATAGGGTTACTCAAAAAAGTGAGCCATCTTCTGTCAATTAAGTACCAGTACGACAATATGGACTCATTTAGAACTACGCTTTAGCTAACTAAAAGATATTAAAGGAAAAATCTCAAAAAATATTTCAACTAACACTTTGTAGCATAAACACCTTAGAGTATACAAAATAAGTAGCAGGCACAGCTTAGCAAAAGATTGCTTTATCTCGCCGCTAGTAAATCAGGCGAGCAGGAAGCGGGTGGACGATGAAAAATGCCCTGGCAGGCCCTCGGAAGGCAAGCGTGATGATACGTGTGGATCGCACCGGAGGATTTATTGGTAGCCGGCCGATAACCGGTGGTAGGGTGTACTTAGCTAAATACTTTGTGAGATTTTCATAGTAGTTCTGGCGTCATGTAAAAAGGGATTATTGACGTCTTGAAATAGATAGAGCTTACGCCCTTTTAATTCTGACGAATCTATAGACGTTCTACGAATTCTTATTTTAGGTGAAGGGAAAAGTTGGAAAAGTTTATTTAAGGATTTGAAAAGTCTATTGAGTAGGTAGTGTTTTCTGAAAGTGCATAAACTTTGCTTGAAAATCTTTGTGAAGATATTACCATGAGGTATCACAATGATGGAATTGTGACATTCTTTTTTGTTTGCATTATTTAAAAGGTAACTGACGGTTCAAAGTAGGTTAGTGGTATTAATCAAGTAGTAAACTAATCAAGAAACAATACAACCTCAAAATTTTAATTCAATTGTTCTAATTAAAACTGTGATTTATCATAGTAGGATATTAATACAGCTTCGCAATTTTCTAATCAAGTATTTTAAAACATTCTGAACAAGAGCAATTAAAACGAAAACAATAAACGCTAACAAGAACAATAAGCGTTTGAATTACCATAATCGCGATCGTAAAACAGTGTCACCGAAGAATTATTCCAATAAATGTGACAAAATATCACTTCAAATAAATCTACCTGCAATAAATTTATAGGCCCAGGCTAGAATTTAAATCCTGTGTTTGTAGAACACAAAACATGGGGCAGGGTCGTTTACATTACACACAAAACGGCATAACAACCACATTGATATTCAAACAAGAACAATCTATATTATACGAATTATTAAAGCTATAGGGCTGATTATAGCGTGTATGGTTCGTTAGAACGGTCGGAGAGCGAAGGTCGTTGAAGGTTGGCGCGCTTTTCCGCGATCAACGGCACTAGATTAAACAAGATGGCGGGAGCAGCGCGTGCGCAGTGGCCGCAGTAACTTAGCTAGAACGATAAAATGTTGCACGCACTAATTTATTTGTTTTAGTGCAAAATTGGTCAACATAATTATTGTTGAAAATTGTTTGGCATTCTTAAAATATCTGCTGTATGTAACTCTGTACAGAGATAAAACTCAAGGCTTCTAATGTCAACATAAATCTACTGTTTAGTTTAAGTTTAGTATTCGTGTTTAGAAAATAGCAATCCTATAAATATGCCAACTAACTTTATGCGGCTACATTTGACAGCATTTTACCTACAATTAACCTCAAGACTAATCTAAAGCTGTCCATTTAGACTTCGATGTTTTATTAGGATCGCCTTTTAGTATCATCAACTATATTATTATCTAAAAAGGTTAAATATTTTCTGTGGATATTAAATATATCGCACTGATAATACAGTACTGTTGTAACTCAAAATGTGACATTTTTCAGGATCGACGAAAAAATGATTATTCACTTCATTATTTCTTTTAATATGATGTTATCTCAAATTTTATATATTTTGAGTTGCAACAGTATTGTATTATCAGTGCGATATACTTGCTAAACTAAACAAACAAAATAAATGCCCAACATTTCCTACTTCAAATATCACCTGCGCCATCTTAGCGACCCTGATTTAGCTCTAAGTCGCCATTATAAATGTGCTTTTAATGTAACGATTCTACGGCACGAGCGGGTCCCGATACCATTATGAATTTCGTCCAATCCACGGTTAACTTGCACTTTAATTTTATTTAATATACTTTGTTTAGTTTAATTTTAGTTTTACGAGAGCTTGGGGTAAGTGATGCTGGGATTTGTTACGTGGTTGTCCGTTTGTCGTTCGGGAGATAGATACGATGTAAACTTCCTACAGAAGATGAACAATTGAGAGGGGAAAAAAAAAGAAGAGAGAAAAAAGAGAAAGAAAAAACAAAAAGAAGAAAGAAACAAAAAAGAAGAAAAAAAGGTGAAGGTGAGAAATTGTGGGGAAATTTACTTCTTGGTAGGTTAGTGACAGCGGCTATAGCAGTAAAAAACTAATGTTTAAGACGACCTCATCTAGTTTAAAAAATATGATTGACGAGTAAAAGTGTTTGTACAAACCTACTTACAGAAATGAAATCATTTATCATTTAAGAATTTTAGTGGGTCCGTTACTCCTTCAAAGAAGAAATTAATAATATGCTTTTTTTATCGAGCTAAGTTTACTTGCCAGACTCACTGACGTGTATGATATGATTCATTGTGACGGTGATAGAAACAAAACACTTGCGTTGCTTGATTTTTATTTTCATTGACAATTGATCCTGAAAATTTAAAATTAATTTCCTTACCTCGGTTTCTATGTTTTGTCCCTTAGTAGCGGCCTGCGGATTCACCCGCATGGAGGTCGCAAATTATCCCACGGGAACGCAGTACCGGGATAAAAAATATCCTATGTGTTAATCAATAATTCTGTATGTTATTATATACAAGATCTAAGTAAAAGATTACATAATTATGATGAAACGAAGTATATGCCGTGACATATAAGAGCAGAAAGAAAATTGATATATTTTTCTGTAAAAAATACAATTTTTATAGATAAAACTAATGAATATTTAATCAAACCGCTCTTGTAGTTTCCAGCTATAATAGGTCCCACACCTTCCACACCGTAGCTATCACAAACGTATTAAATATATCGATGGCCAATGGTATAACTGATGAAATACAGGTGTACGTACACCTCGCCTAACTCCTTTTAGGGCGTTAAGGGGCTTACAAGAGCTTAAGCGCGGTCACTGTCAGATTGCAGAGAAAAGAAAGAGACGCGCGATGACACAACGCTGGTAATTTATTGCAAACAATGAAGCAATTATGGATTTACAAAAAATCTATACATTGGACTTAAAAATTAAAACACTATTACGTTAGTATGATGCTTGTAGAATAATCTGACAAAAAATCTGAATGTTTGCATGTATAATTAGTATGGTTTTTAATCATAAAAAAAAAAATGCGGTATCTTCGTGATTTTTTTCTATCATATCAAGTTAATTGTATTATGTTTTCAACACACTATCTAACTAGCTTAAATCCTGCAGAATATCATATCTGAATTTGGTTACTGCAGTGGATCATATATTTTTAGGCATTATAAATTTGCGTTTAGGTCATGTAGTCCCCTTAAAAGAAGAACAGAATTAAAGATATCAGTCTCCTGTCTGGTAATAAAAACATACTGAAATCATAAATAATCTGCGAGCCAGTTATGCTGATTATGGCAATACCCTCTAAGTCAATATTTTAGTTCTTTAAGACGCCCGTTGCAAACTATGGCAAGACACTATTCCCCCTCCCACTTATTATATACTACTAAAGGAGCATATTCCTGCAGGGTGTAACCTTTCGTGGTCAACTCTCTTTCGGCTTCGGACACAAGTGTGAAGATGTAACTCCAACCTGGTAAAGTGAGGCTACCTCGATGGAACGGCAGCTGGGTGGGGATGTGGAGCTACGTCGCAAACTATGCTCCACTTTCTATCTTGTCGTCTGCGTCCCAAAACTTGCAGTCAAAGTGACCTCTGCTCTGCCACCGATGACGCCGTGGAAGTGGCGAAGTTTTGGGCCGACAAAATTTGAACAAAGTCGTGCCAGAGACACGAAGAAGAAGAAGAAGTTCTTTAAGCTCTATAAATTAACAAAACCAAACATTATTGCGTTCGATACGCTCCTACGCATCCAAATATATAATTTCAAGCGAACCGATGATTTCTAAATATAATACTTAGTATAATATCAGGTCGTAATTCCGAAGATAACAGTACTGTGGACGAGTAGGAAGTTTATTTGTTTAGCGAGACTATTAATCATAGGTTGGACACAGTAGGATAAAGAACAGAAGGTGCAATGTTACCACGCACGCGCTCACAGTACCACAACTCCTCTTATTCATTCATTCATTCATTCATGTTCCTAGACAAGGGCATGAGTACCTGCGACGACCCGTCCTTGTGGTTAAAGGCTTTAATGGTTGTCAGTAAGCTCTATGAAACCAGCGTTTTCTTTTGCCAAGCTTTATTGTCTTTGGGTTTTCTTAAGAAAAGTACTTCTACCGCTGATTGACAATAGACAATTCGCCCAGCAACTGAGGAGATGAAACTGAAAACTAATTTCCGACAGGAATATTTTCTTAGTCCGAGCTCTTCAATTCTTTTTTTCCTAAGACGGAATCTAAGTAGATTCAAAATGGCAGAACTGGTTAACTGTCCACTCTGTGTGGTCAATCTTGAGCCTTCTGCATCAATCTGTCCTACAACACAGGTTGAACTGTGCCCCAACAGAATTACCATTGATTAAAAAATATCACGATCACGTTCAATTTCTAGTTTATTATTGTTTTAATTTAATTTATTAAGAACTTAAATTATTAGCTATTCATGTTTTGTAGGTTAATAACAGTTTGTCTGACCTAGTAGTGATTGGTATTCATAGGTTTTGCATTTCTTATTATGCTGTTCAATGATTTATTATTTCTTATGATCATAGTTTATATATTTAAAAACAGTGGTGTTAACTTGTGTCTTTGGTCGTGTTAGAAAGAAAATACGTTTATTTGCGGTAAACATGACGCAGAGAAAAACACAAAAATACAAAAAAGAACGAGTTGGGGGAAAATATGTGTCACATCCACGCAAAATGGCAATCGCTCAGCATAATGCTACGATCCTATGCGCGACAATGCCCCAGCGCCGGTTTTCAGCGACAGCCGGCGTTGACGCGATGACGTCAACCAGTGCAGCATACGAAAATAAAAATATAACAATAAAATAAGAAATAAAATAAATACTAGTTACGAGTATAATACTTAGTTCTAAATGTTTATAAGCACGATGGCCTTTTTTGTTTTTTTGGATGTGTATGTTAGTAAGGACTTGAAAGAATCGCCTCTATTACATGGGTCTTAAACATAACTGGTGAAATGTGGGTGTAAAATTGATACACGTCTGTCCAACCTTTCGGGAAAAACAGGCTGAAATGTTGAAAGAATTTATTTAAACTGGAGAACAATCTGAGTATTTAGCGGGCTTTTTCTCTGATTCTTGCAACGCTCTCAAATGCGTGTATTTTACGCACACATACGGCACATATACAGCTCTAAAAGCGGTACCCCGACCAAAACCTTGCCATAGTGCGTTATTCAGAGGCTATTAACTCATTCACTATGGGTAATAAACTACATCTAAAAGCACATTATTAATGTTCATTATCCTATCATAACATTGCTCGTTTCTTATTTGTTTTTATGTGTTGTAAATACATTTAAAACCTCCAAAAAAAAAAAGTGACTAAAATTATTGATTGCATGCATCTTTTCTTAAAGGTGACGTTCTAATAATTTAAGGATCACACTAATGGATTGATAGTTTAAAAATCTAAATAATTGTCGTTTTATTTAATTTCAAAAGCGCACTTGTCTTTTTTTATTAAAATAATTCCACAATGTTTGAGAATTCTATGTTAAATAGGCGTGCGCAGGGAGTGGGACAGAGCGAGACTCAGCGACGGAACAGAGAAGGACCGAACGCTCAAGGTCGTTTGGTCAGGGAAGCGCCTTAAGAGTAGTGGTGACCCAGTAGTAACGACCGCAACTTACGAGTTGTAGATCGTGGGTTCGAACCCCGACAGGCGCTGTACTTTGTGTAAATTATTTCATCACCACTGCCCTTAAAACGGCGAAGGAAAACATCGTCAGGAAGCCGGCGTGTGACATCCACCAATCCGCACTGGGCCCGCGTGATGGATTACGGCTCACTCCCTCTCACAGAGAGGAGGCCTGTGTCCCAGCAGTGGGAACATTATAGGCTGATGCTGAGGCTGAACACTTTCGCAATATTCTTTCTTGTTACAATATCGATGCAACAGAGTTATACCGTGTGCGAAATTCGACTCAGATTTGTCCATAGTCTACTATGTTTTCAGGGAGGTCTCTAATTGAAGAACTAACCGCAAATCATAATACAAACATAATCAGTTAGTTCATTGCGTAATAGTCGACATACAGTTATAAAACAATGACGTTACGTTATGTCAAATTATAAACACATCGCGCTGCTCGAAATACCTAGTTACGTGGTACAATGAGTTAATACTAACATACTGAGCTTACACTGCCTGATGGAATCTATTCTACAGGATTGTGACTCATATCTAGTCTGTTGTACAGCAGCTAAGAGTTGTGTTTTGTTAATAGTTTTTTACAGGGTTTTTTTGTGACCTGTAGATAATACAGGTTTTAATATCCACCTACCTCAGACACCAGTATCTCTTATAGTTAGCTCCTTTTTCGTGCATTACTGTCAAAGTTTAGTTTTAAGTTCATAACTTGTGTAGAAAAACTTGTGTATAAACGTTTTATATTATTACTAGCTTTTGCCCGCGGCTTCGCTCGCGTTAATTTAGACTTTGACAATCAATTAGGGTTATAATTCAATCATGAATCGAAAGACACGTGGCGCCATCTATTATCATAAGAACGTTATTGTTGTTTTTCTCGGGAACAGTACTTTTTTCGGGATGAAAGGTACCCTATGTCCGTTTCTGTACACCTCACAACTTATATGCAAAATTTCAGGATGATCGGTTCAGTGGTTTAGGCATGACAAACAAACTTACTTTCGGATTTATAATTTTATTTAGGATTATTATTTATAGGGTCCGGAAGCATTTTTGTTTCGTGTCTATTACATACCGTTATCTACCGAACCTTTTTCCAACTACGTTGGAGTCGTCTTCCAGTGTAACTAGATGCAGCTGAGTACTAGTATTTTACATAGAGCGACTGCTATATTCCAACCTTCACAATCCAGTTACTGGTTAATACGATACCCCTTAGTAAGACTGCTTGTCAGACTTTTGGGCTGCTGACGACCCATAACAACTGTCAAAAATCCAGGAATGACAGCCGAATTCAACGGCTTAACATACTTTCTGAGGCACGGAGGGGTCTTGGTATGTAAAGATGTTCAACCATCCACGGACCAACTGCGTCAAGCGTAGCTTAACCTGATCGATCGACTCGTGCGGTTGTTATTAGTTAGCCACAAACAGATACCGATACCTAAGGTATCTGTGAAGTGTTGCCAATTAATAAAAAAAAGCTTAAACTGTTTACAAAGTTTCTGGACTTTTCAACTTATGACCTGCACCCTAAATACATAACACACTATCTATCATAATCTGAACAATTTTGAAGCCTATTGCTAATCCATTACTCCATATGTTCGAAATATTTGTCCGCTCAACGAGCGTAAATAACGCAATGAATGTTGTTGAACTGTCAAAATGAAATTCATTCCTACAGTTAGTGTGTTACGTAATTACCCCCCTCTGGTTGGGTAAAATGAGAATAGTCTTACTTACTATACTGGAATGATAATCTTAATAATTTATTTGCAATAGGTATTGGTACAATGTTGGTCTTAAAGTCAATAATAAAGTTCCTAATACATAGTCAGACATTGAAATATGCTTTATCAGTGCACTTTGAAGAAATACACAGCTATTACCGCAAGGCAGCTGTGGCGTAGCTATGCTTGACACGTACCAATAAGAACACATTCCATAACATAAGCTCAACATGTTATATTTTTACAATATAAGTGTTGTGTCGCTCGATGTAATTTCATAAAATTGACGTCTGATTTCTCTCACTCTTCCGTATTAGTTACACTCATTCGCTGCCGATTAACTGGAACCAGGGTACAAACAGAGAAAGCCATGATTGTGAGTAATGTAGCAATGTTGCACTAGTTTATGTGAATGGAAGGAAGTGTAATGTAATTGAGTTACATGCTGAGATAACACCCTTTAACTATGGGGTAGGAAGGTACCCATAGAATGCCTTGTACTGATATCGTTGCACATACAGGAGGCCTAGCACGAACACGCGAAGTAAACGAAAAGTCAATTCTGACGGTTTTTATATTGATTTAAGAGTTTAAACTTCTGCAAATATTTCTTGGTAAATTCCTACGTTGCGACGTAACAACCGACGTGTCGCCGCGTCGGTCGTTAGAGGCCATATTTTGGTTGTCTGTAAAAGATTGCTTTTAGCGATAAGACTGCCCATTGTGTCACCCTATGTAAAATTTCTACATTTATTTATCTGTAATTTTTATGGTGTACATAATAAAGAATATGCTATTATATTATTATTCATAACCGTCTTCATAAAGTTCGTTCTGTATTCGTCCTGTGTGTGTTTGAATTGTTTATACCAGTGAACTTATTTTATTTCATTTAATTTAGTACCTAGTGTAAATAGTTAGTTGCGTTGTATCACTACATGTTATAAAACAAATTGCCCCCGCCGCGACTGTCTGTCTGTCTTAACGTGCTAATCCCTCAAACTAGCAGTCGGATTTGAAAAAATATTTTTGCATTTGATAGCCCAATTCTTGAGGAAGATTATAGGCTATTTAACATCATACTAACATAAAAAAGTCAGAAAGAACGCTAAGCGAAAATTAAGTAATAGCGGCGGCGGGCGATGCGCAGCGACGCGGTGGGTGGGTTGCCGAAATTTCACGGGGATGAAATCGCGGGCAGAATCTAGTATTGTATATGACGGGATGTTCGAGCGGCTGAGACACCACGTGTCGCTGCTGATCCGTCATCTGTTGGTCCTTCATCATAGGCGTGTATGTGCAGGTGTTTGGAAAATAATACTCGCAAAATAATGCACTTAATTTACTTAACGAGACTTAACTATAAAATGTAATGATAACAATGATTAACACTGATTAAGTCTAATCACAATCATTGTTAAACTTGCATTTAGAGCCAATGGATTTGTGCGTATGTACCGCGTGACGATCGCATCAAAAAGTGCTCGCCACCACCGCCATGACACTCACAACCCCATTCCGTGTTACCCGCTCTAAGTTAAAAATACCACTATAGAAATAAATTCTAAACCATAGAGTAAAAATAATAGATTACAATTTTTAAAATTGTTACAATAATTCGACTAAATCATCGCGCGCCGTCATATATAATAATTTTAGAAATTAAAAGCTGGTATTATTTTATGACTACTTTGTTTCTAGACTGGAAGCCGACCCGAACAGAGTGTGGAAAAGGCTTGGCAGATTATGAAGTTTATCTACTTTTGTATTTCTGTAGATTTCATTAATAAATACAACCATTTAACAACATAAATTAAATAACAGTGAAAACCGTAGTTATACATGCATCAATTGAAACGGTAGTAAGTTTCAAAGTTAAACCAAACCACTTGTTAACTTGTGCACGATTTCGCTGTCATCATGAACACAACGACTGTCATTCTGCCAAGGTGCCAACTTTGTACTACAACAGACAGACGGTTCATTTCTCTACTTATCCATTTAGTAAATAGTTGCTATTCATAATATTTAGAAAACACTATGTTATACTAATATTATAAATTAAAGGAAGTAATCTTCGAAACTCCTCATTCAATTTAAAAAAAAACTTTCTGGCGCCTACTTACGAGCTGTAGGTCGTGAGTTCGAACCCAGGCAGGAACTTTACTTTTTGTATTTAAATCCATCACCACTAACTACTCTCAAATTGGTGAAAGAAAACATCGTGAGGAAACCGGCATGTTTTAGAACCAAACAATTCGAAAATATGTGGGCCCGCGTGGTGGATTATGGCCCACTCCCTCTCACAGAGAGGAGGCCTGTGTCCCAGCAGTGGGAACATTATAGGCTGATTATGCTATATAAATAAATAGATATGTTGGCAGCATTTTTGTTCCAATTCAAAAGGTGCTGTTGAAATAACAAGCAAATGAATCTTCAACTTGCTCTCTAAAGTTGACAATGCATATACAATCTCCAGGGTGTTGCACTATCTATAAGCAACGAAAACAACTACCATCAGGTGGGCCGGTCGCCCCATTTGTTAACTAAGATTACTGCTCACCAATTAATTAACTCCACCTCATATTTTGCAAGCTAACACGAGAATAACCCAGATACGAATGGCTATCGGTAATCAACAATAATCATTCAAGCCATCGGCTGTACGGCCTTCAGAACTGCCTTCAGAGGCTGGTCTAGGCACATTCCGACTAAAACAAATGCTAATTATATGGTAATCAGCTGTTTGAATATTGCAGCATCGGTATTGTAATGCGCTGTGGTATGTCAATGAAATTGTTTCTGTTTAGTTGTGGTCTATCTTGACGACATTTGCTGTAAGAGCTTTGATTGTTATTTGATTGCTTTCTGGTTTATATTTATAGATTAACTAGCTCTTGCCTGCGACTTCGTCTGCTATCCGCGATGAAAAGTAGCCTCTGTCCTTACCCAGGTCATCGTCTATCTGTGTGCCAAATTTCATCCAAATTCGTTCAGCCGTTTTGGCGTGAAAGCGTAACAAACAACCAAACTTACTTTCGCATTTATAATATTAGTTAGGATTTATAATTATATATTTTATGTTACAGCTACTCCCACACGATGACCTTGTGAATGCTGCAAGAATCCGCTGGATGCAGAAAGTACAGAACCGGTTGAAATGACGGTACTTGGGGGAGGCCTATGTCCAGCAGTGGATGTCTTTCCGCTGAAATGAAATGATGATGATGTTACAGCTGAAGTCTGAACAAGATATAAGTAATTGGCCAGGACGGTGATCCGATTAGACTAGGAGAAGTCTAATAAATACATATACCTATCTTATGGATTGGGGAAAACATCGGCCCCAGAAATAGATTTGTTCTGGGTGTAACTTCAGCCTTTAGCTGTAGATAAGTAGACCTCACAGATATAAATAATACGCTGTATATCTATATATATAAAAATTAATCCCTATTTCCCTTGGTCACGCCATCACGCGTGAATGGCTGGACCGATTTCACTAATATTTTTTTTGTTGTGTTCGTTAATGTCAGGAGAAATATCATATGAAATAAAAAAATAAGGAAGTTGATCGGAACGTTACAAAATTTAAGAAAACTTAACGCCCGCGCCAATATTAATTTTACATAACTGTCAGTTGTTTGAAATAACTGTCAGCGATTGACAGAATGCGCGCTGCAAATATCGTTCAACACAGATGGATCGGTTGATAAATGAGTCGATAGTTTTAGTTTTAGTCAATAGTCAAAACTAAAACTAAACGACATATGACATTCATAGTTAAGACAGGACAACGTCTGTCGGGTCAGCTTGTTAGAATATAATTTACAGCGACATCTATAAATTCCCACCGCAGCAAGAACACCACATATTTCCCCACATACTTACACAGAACCCCACATTACACCACCCTAACACAATGATTACGAATAAGTGTACAAGCTAAGATAACACCAGGCCTACCATATCTTCCACAGTAAATACCAATCTACACATCCAATTAATAGTAAGACAAGAGCAGAGCCTTCTCGCCCTCATAAACTAGTATCGATACATCGATAGGTTCACTCGCCGATCGTAATTATCGATAGCGCAACACTAATTGTGGACGTCGATATCGAAGTATCGAGTGACGATGACGGGTGATGGGTTCTCGATAAGGTGTCGATAGAATGGTGTTTGATGTAGCTGGTTTGACTTGACGTTAGTGCGTTTTTGGATGGTGCAGTTGTGAAGAGGTTATATTTATAAAGCAGGTTGAAGTTTAACATTAGTAGGTAACTTAGGCAGGGTTCGAACAATGTTTTTGCTTTGCTCTCCCCGGGGGGCATATTATAAGCGTAGCATAAGAGGCAAAGGGAGCCCAACCGTCTTAGTCTGTTCTTCTAAATACACTTGAGCTTCCTCTTTTTATAAGTTGAGAAGAATTGGTGTGATTTTAGATTGTTGGTACTTCTTTAACTTTTCAAAGTTCGTTAAAGTCGAAGTATCCAGTTCTTACGTCCTGGAGCCATCATATACCACCACAATACAGATCTGTGTATGCAAGCCCAATGATAATGTCAGTAAATATAACAAAACAATATCATAAGACGTACGCACATCACTTCGTCACATCCCTACATCATTGTTTTACTCTCATTGCGCGCTACCGCAGGAAATTGTGCGCGCGCGCAGCTTTTTGTGACGAAAGGCTTTAATGTTCTATGAAATAGTTTTATTGTTCGCCTGTCATTACCGGCGTCGTAAAAATGAAAGCTATCATTAAGGTATAGAGAATTTATTTTATATAATTGTGGTGAACTGCATAGGTAAATAATAAAAAGAATAATTAGGTTTTATTGTACATTATGTTATGGGTGCGTAAGTGGAACATGAATTAGAAACGAAGGATACCGTGATAATTATGTTGAAAGTTTATTTGTATCGTAGAGTTTACACTAGCAGCGCTATAAATATGGCAACACAGAATAGTGCTGAGTAGCCAGTGACAAAATATACCTACATTCAACCCTTGACCTTTCAGCATCAACTCAGACCAGATAAACCGTCGATTTTCTTGTACAGTCGCCAGCAAATCCAGTTATAACAAACTGTCAGATTTTCTCATACGATTTTGAACTTAACCATCAAAATTTTAAGGTTTAAAATCGTTTGGAGGAATTTGACAGTTTCGTGTAGCTTGACCTGCTGGCGACTAACTGTACCTAGCTTTTAAAACTCATTAAATACATTATTAAAAAAAAAACGCACTGAGAAGTAATTTCTGCTTTATTATTTACAAAGTCAACACTCAGATTCACTACGACATAACGACATTATGTCCCGGAATTAACGCACACCACCAAACACCCCAATTAAAATATTGTGTTATAAGAAATCATAATACATACACTGAATTTCTAATATTAATTATAAAACATTGTTTATTTTTTAAATTAGTTATAATAATAATAATAATAAATCCATTTATTTTCAGGCAACTCAGGCCCATAGATAAATACCTTATCCTAAACATACCTACATATTTTAATATGAACAAAACTTGTGTTAATAAATAAGGCTTAGAACGATGTTAGTAGCACTTCACTTTGCACCAGCTTGATTAAGTGCTACACTGTGGAACTTGTCCGCGAAAGCGACGGAACACCACGTTCTGCGGCCAAAAGTCTTCTTCCATGACGAGGGGCAGATAACAATTAGGTACGCGCACCACAAACGCCTTAAAGTTAACGTTGCGGCGCGACTCCAGTAACTGCACCCTCGGCATGTACTTCGTCTTCTGGCGCACGTACTCCACGATGTCTTCCGCCTGAGTGGTGTAGTGCAGGTGGGAGATGTACACCGGTGTGTTCGGCACAGCGGCATACCGATTGTGGGAGAAAACACAAAATCGCACACGTATAAGCGCCTAGCGTAGTAGGTACTTCATCAATTTCGGTTTGTTTTGACAGTAGAGCGGAAGTGTGAATGTAATTTACGTAGATTTAATTACTCTTGGTATAAAAAAAGTTACCAATAATAGAAATTACTGAATTCGATTCAGTAAACGATCCTGAACAACCATAATGTGCAAACAAAGTATATAGTTTTACACAAAACCGCGCCATTTCTCTGTATTCAATCTTAATTGAATCTGAATCGCCAATAAAGAAACTATCTGGCAAATAATACTTTGTAACCTAGCTGTAGGTTTTATACTAGACATGTTGTCTAATCCTGTGTTTAACCTATGTCCCTGCTGTATTACCTGGACAATACACTATTTTATATTTCTATCTGAG
This sequence comes from Griposia aprilina, assembly GCA_916610205.1. Lineage (NCBI taxonomy): Eukaryota > Metazoa > Arthropoda > Insecta > Lepidoptera > Noctuidae > Griposia > Griposia aprilina. The sequence goes on from OU744294.1 coordinate 17,627,888, forward strand.
GTTAGTAAGTATTGGCACCAATCACTATACTCGTGTCAACTCAGCATAAAACTTTACTAAGTAGGATATTGTATAGCCGTAGTAAGAGGTTCTGGTACAAGACTTACAGATAATATGTCCCATTTCCTTCAGGTAGTGTAACGGACAGCGTGGGTAGGTAACAACTGATGCTATTAATATTTATGCTATGTACTTCATTAATAAATCATAATTCAATACGGTAAGAACGAATCCGGCAGAAAATATGAAGCGAAGGATTGAAATAATTATGCAAATCGTCTTTACGTATGCTTTCTCCAACAATGCTAGAACTGTTTAAAGAATTGTGGAACTCACTTCCGCCTAGCATTCGAGATTTAAAATCTATTTCTAATTTCAAATACCGAGTAAAAGAGCATTACCATTCCTTTTAGCTGTGAGACTTTATATATATAAGTTTATTTATTTTAGCATTATGTATTTATTTAAGTATATGTTATTGTTATTTATTTTTGTATTATATGTAAGTATATTTAATATTCTAGTATAAGACGTCACAAATCAAATTCTTCTCTTGTTCTCACACACTATTGTCTACATTTCTTTTTCATTTCTCCTTTCGCAGGTCTGCTGGAAGAAATTTCTTAAGAAATAAGCAGCAGTACCTTTGTTCTTAATATTATTAATATGCCGTATCTGTATGTATTTTACTGTGTGTACATAAACAATAAAATAAATAAATAAGTATTTTTTCTTCGCTGGATGGATTCCCTTTCATGGGAATGCCAGAAGTAGCTGGCTCGTGTCATGAAATTGACTGCATTAGCCTATTGGTGACATGAACCTATCAAACATACAATAAACACAATGAAGGAATCAATTCACGCCAATACAGGCATATTTTAGGCAAGAGTTGAGCGTTTTGTTTTTTCTACTCGCCCTCCTGCATTTATGTCAGAAGGAAAATTGAAAAAAACATAACGCAACATCAATTTCCGACGTGATTATAAAGTCTCATCCTTTTAACAAAAACAATTAGATCTAATCTTGTTTATATAAGCACATCTCAACGAGCAAAAAATGATTGCCTAAATCCGTTTGCAAATGATCATAATTAACACGGTACTTACAAAATCTTCAATAACCAGTCAATCAAATACTTTGTAATAAGGCCGGAACCACATCAGCCTAACGTCCGGCGTCCGTCCGGTCAGTGTGGCAACGCCTTAATAAAGCTCAGTCCACATCCTTCCGACAATACGTCACTTCAAGGAAATGATTTCGAAAAGTTGTGGGAACTATTCGAATTTCTAAATGTCAGCCTTTTGAGCTCAGCACTTTTGTATTTTGAATTTCGAAAGACTGACAATCTTTGTGATATTATGTTGTGAGAAGATTTTTATCGTTGGTAAACGTTAAGATTGTACTTAAATAAAAAATCGACACACTTATCTAACTTACTAAAGGTCTATTTCGTATGTAGATTACGGTAGAGAGTGGAAAATCAAAGCTGCCGTTTATCATAAACGATGCAACGACATAAATGGTTTCATTTATGTCCTTGACTCAACTAGTAATTTGCAACATTGTCTTACTCTGTCACGTCATAAAAGTACTGTCTCAAAGGGACTTCCCAATAACAATTCAAAGTATATTCATTCACTAATTACTGGCAGAAACCACTACTTGGCCACCAGGACTGGCCTTGACCGAAATGACTTAATGAGTAAGCAAATCTTACCTACTGCATTTCTACTATAGCAAAGTCTGACAGTGACAGCTAAACGTCACAATATAGCACAGGGTTAATCGTATTCCAATTTTAAACGCGAACTATAAGCTCCTTGCTTAACCAGTCTACTCCCATATCAGTGCACAGAGTACATAAATAGAGGTAATCTCAGTGCAACCCCATTACTTTTACCTTAAGATACCGCGTTCCGTTACTACATGATACATTAGCTAGGCTGTGACACGGTAGCCATTAGAATATCCCTGTCCACCAGGATATCGTAATGGCGGCTATTTGTACCAGGCTTTACAGTTTTTGTGGTACAGGTTGTTTCATAAAATTGTGCAGGTTATGAAGCGGGTTTGACGACTTCCGCCTCCCGATGAGTATGTATTCAACTAAGGGGTGGACTCTAATCTGATCTCTGGCTGCTACATAGAGTATTTTTTTTCTAATTTCGAGTCAATAGCATTAGCGATTCCTGAAATAAGCAGCTGTGCCAGACAGACAGACGAAATCTCATGTCAACGGTTTCTGTTGTACTATTTTAGTACGGAACCCTCAGGCCAATGATTGATCCAAGAATGGAATTAAGGACTAACTTAACGCTCATTAGATACGCTTGCAACTTACACCAATCTACCACCAATTCAAAAATTTTACCCATTCACAGCCTTTAATTATCTTTCAAAAATTTTACCCATTCACAGCCTTTAATTATCTTTAACTTTCATATTTACTAAAAACAACCACAGCAGTTATAAATATTAAACAGGAACCCACATCACAATACAAAATCAACGCGAAAATAAACAGACCTTTCTAAACATTTCCCTTGACACCACCAATGATAATATAAAGGTAAAGAAAGCAAACCACTTTAATTCGATCAGCTATTACGCGTAGAGGAAGCAAGGCAAGTGTGTATAACCTGGCTAATTGAAGGAGGTTGCTGTTCGGTCGCGTTAGAAGCGGTCAAGGCGACAACGCAAACGGGCCGGGTGCCTCGACCTGAGAGCGCTGAACTTGGCTGACCATTAGAAAATCTAATCTCACGCCGCTTCTGTGTGGGTCGTTGGGTGCGGGCGGTGGAAAGTCCTGAACCATATTTTAATAAAAATAATTTATTTTCTTTCATCACACAATATAGGTCCACCCTCGTAGCCATGTCGCCACAAATAGAGATACCCCATCTCTCGCGGACACTGTACGTGGATTTTGGTAAATTTACTATAGTTTTATTTCAGTCGCGCGAGCCTATATTCGCCAAAAGTCAACCTACGCCAAACTGGGCAAAAGTATCCCTACTGCCCAGTTTCTTAAAATATGTTTCCTTCCAAGGTTCAACAAGAATATATTATAGTTTTTTATTAAATATGGTGCAAGGGACAGCGACGCGCAGACTGTTACCATGAATAAGATAGATACATGATTCTAGACATACCACTTTGAATTTTTTGTCGGTTTCATACATTTTGACAGCTTTGTTAAAAATAAAAATGTACCCTGGGTGGTCTAGTATCATCTGTTAAATTCATAGTAACAGTTTGCGCGTCGATGTAGGTACCTTACACACCACGCTACTGCATTGCACTCAATTAGAGACGAAGTAAAAAAGTCTTGACTGCCTCGTTGGTCTAGTGGTCGCAAGCGCTACTGCTGAGCATAAGGTCCTGGGTTTGATTCCCGGGACGGGCAAAGTGTTATTGGGTTTTTCCATCTGGAATTTCTCAGTAGGAGCTCGGAGTCTGGATTTGTGCCCGGTTGATGGCAATAGGCTCGCCCCCTATTACATGGGACTTAAACATAACTGGTGAAATGTGGGTGTACTATAGGTACACTTGTGCCTAACCCTTCGGGGAATACAGGCGTGATGTTATATAAAAAAGTGTCATGTGTCAGTAAATTTAAAAAAAAAATGTAAAAATATTCACATTTTTGTATCCACTACCATTAACGTCTAAACTCATTTGACGTTGCACGTTGGCAGTACTTTCTTGCTGCCGTACAGCTGTCGCTGGCACCTGAGCCCCGCCCAATCGCGGCTGCCCCGTCCGACACTTACTCTGATTGAAACTATTAAAATGGGCGAGGTGAAAACCAAACACTATAGTTTAGCTTTCCACTCGCCACAGTTACGATAACTACACGTTATGTGCTATGAATATTATGTTAGTGCTACTCATTTTTATGGAGAGCTTGTTTGTTAACTACATATTACTTCTAATAGAATAAAAAATGAGTGCAAACAAAATTGCGGAAAAAACGAGGAATACTCTATGGTGGAAAAAATCTACCATGCATGAAAACATCCGTGAATAAAAGAAGAGCAAATAGGGGAAAATCTTTGAACTGTCAAAACTTTTCTGCAAGCTGTACGTTATTTTTTTTGAAGTCGGTTAAAACAAAACAGATGCTACAAAAAAACTTTTTTTACAAAAACAGAACCGACTTCCAAACAAAACACTAAAAGACGTGAAAAATAACTTTAATTTCGAAAGTCGGTGGCCAAAAACGAAAATACAAAACCAAAGACACCGACTTTCGAAATTAAAGTTATTTTTCACGTATTTTTGTATTTTTTTTGGAAGTCGGTTGTGTTTTTGTAAAAAAGTTTTTTTGTAACATCTGTTTTGTTTTCAAACTCAAACTCAAAGAATTTATTTCAAATAAACCAATTACAGGCACTTTTGAATTGTCAAGGGGTCAGTCAGTCAGAAAAATGAAGCTATATGCGCATTCCAAAGCGTAGTAGGTACCTATGGAGAAGAACGGGCAAGAAACTCCACGGACACTCTTTTAAATCAAAAAATGGTTACAAAAAATTGGTTAAATCATTCATGTTGAAATTATACATGTGAGAACGATGTAGAAAGACGTGCACGTTAAAAGCGTCCGTAATAAAAAAGATAGAAACAAAAAAAAAAAAACAATTGAAAAATTAAAATTAAAATATACCGTGGCAGCCAAAAGATGACCAGTCCCTACGGGCGGCGCCCGTTCACGAACATGACGTATAGATCGGCACCATTCAGCTCAACCATTTTGAAGTGAACTGGGAATGATCCAACACACATGCCACCACCAGCGAAACATTTGAGTGAGCATGACATACTCTCAGCCGCCAGGGCACATTCAAGTCAATGAAAGACGAACCTAGTAAATGGTGGCTTTATAGTAGGTACATAGTGCTCACACATGTGCTATGCAATTATACATTGTTGTTGTTTTCCTACCTACACTTGTTTTACAAAAAAAATTAAGCTCCTGGGAAGTACCCGTCGAAATTATACACCTTTGGCTAACCCTACGGGGAAATCCGGCGTGATATTATTTTACCGATCTTCACCACTCATACATTACCTTCCAGTTTTCTTTACTCTTTCCCTAATTTTCCTCCACAAAACTGATCCTTAACCCACCTGAAGTACCCTATCACCTAGTATATCCGAGCAAGTGACAGGCGAGCCGACATGCAGATATTATAGCGCTGCGCCCGCGCCGGGCGTGGGCAGACCTCCGAGTTATTGCTTGTCCCACTGCCTGTTACCGTTATCTTATAGCCCTTTAATATATAGACGGGCTTTTGTAGGCTGGTTGAAAATTGCGTGTTTTTCTGCCTGACTGTGACGCTGGAAAATAAGGGTTATGCATTTTAACCCTTCTTCCCTTTCTCCGCCTCCCTTCTACTCTTCTTCTTTTCGTGTCAAATAGACTATTTACATTTTATCCAAACATTATGTGGGTATCAGGACAACTCTGTCATTTGTCTAGTTCTAATCATGAAAGGTGATTGTGGATGATGACCAGGAAAAAAGGGGGGCTATCCTGTGAAGGTGTTATCACTGACATATTCCCCCTCAGACTCTAACAAAGTGGAACGAACTTGAAAAGTACAATCAACACTATTCTAAGTTTTAAAATAATTATCAAGTAAAAAATTAAGTCAGATTAAAATTACTTATTAGTATTATAGGCTATCAATAAGCCAGTGATTATTAAGAACCTGGGCCCTGTTTAATAAACGTTACAATCCGACAACTTTGTAAATAAGTCGCATATTTGTAAAGTTGTATGATATGATAAGTGCTGTTTAATAAACCTTACAATTATGTAAGAATTATACAAGTGAAAACATTACAAATAATACCATTAAAAATGCTGTTTAATAAACGTTTACATGTGCTGAAAACGCCTGTAGATTTTGATGACAATATTGTGTCTACAAATTTGTAATTGTAAGTTACAAATTACACAAAATGTAAGTTTTTGTTGAATATTCACAAATCGAGGGTAGGTTTCAAAAATCTTAGAGTTTTAAATTATTTAGAATGTAGTTTTAGCATTTGGTTTACAGAGTACCTACTTTTCTATTTGCTTGATACATAATGAAAGTTATGGAGCACGATAACAACATCATGATTCTGTCTTTAATATATGAGAACAAAGATGTTTTACTAGAACCATTTTTTAATGTATAAGAATTAAATTTCTTCACTTATTAATTTGAGGTACAAAATTGTTAAGTTCTGACACGAGGCGAGTCCACCTGTCGGAATTGTTCTACAAGTTACAAAATATGTAAATTTATAATTACAATTATGAGTTCATTATAACAGTTTTCCTTACAAATATGTAAATTGTCACCTGTAAAGAGAAAATGTTTATTAAACAGAAATATGTAAAATTGTAGGTACAATTTTACAATTTTGACAATTTTCCACCATGGTAAGTTTGTAAGTTGTATTCTTTACTAAACAGAAACTTGTAGATTTGTAACTTGTAAAATACAATTACAATTTACAATTTGTAACGTTTACTAAACAGGGCCCAGAGGGCCTAGACAAATGTCATTCGCTTCGGAGCGATTCTATTTCTACAATCGCTATCGCTTTCGCTAATGATTCCAAAAACTAGCGATAACGGTCGTCAAAAAGTGTCCCTTGGCTATGCATCTCTGTGGAAGTACCTAATCTTTCGACGCTGTCGATTCATTTCATAATCGAATGTTGTTAACATTGTCTAGCTAATTTTTATTCGTTGACCTATGATCACGTGACATTTCGATAGCTTATGTCAACCCCATACATTTTAACTTTTCTACTAGCGTCATCGCCAATCGAATGTTACTTTGTCTAGGCCCTCTGGTTCTTTTCAATAATCGTTTTTTTTTTTAAATAGGCCCTGAAAAGCTGCACTGTGATTTATTGCATAAAAAATACTAGAGACTACCAAGTATTTTTATATGTCGCTCAGTTATTTCATATATCGACTGACTAATTCATATCGAATTTACCCAATAAAGCAGATTAGAATTAGGTACATAATAACTTACATTCCTGGAAAGAGTAAGTACAACACATAATTGCTTAGCTCACCTTCAAGTACTAAAGTGGAAAATTAATTAGATGTTGATGTTTGGATAGGTTGGTAAGTATTAATAAAATTTATGTGTTGTTATTTATATACACCGAACATAAACAAATTGTTATTTACATAGATCATAGGAAGAGTTGAACCTGTAGTTATCAAACTAGCTCGTTAGCGTTTTAAATACTAACTGATGCGTGTATAATATAATACGTAATTTTATCGCAAAAACTTGAATAGTATGTGTGTAAATGAAAACTAGAAATTAGTACCGTCAAATGGGGTGAATGGGGATGCAAAAGTGAATCGAGATGAAACTTTAAAAGGGATTTTATCATTGAAATAATATAGTATGTTGCCAAAAAGGACTGCAATGTGTTTACTGTATTATAATTAACGATTAAGTGCCCTTGTTGGCAACAAACTATATTATTTCAATGTTAAAATCCCTTTTAAAGTTTCGCCCCGATTCACCCCTGCATCCCTATTCACCCAGGTTGACGGTACATGATTAATGGCTGGAATAACACCTTTTCAGTGGCTAATAAAAGTTGTACTTAGACGGTGTTACTTAACCACCAAAGTCTAAGTACTATCTCTTCATCCGAATTCTCTTTCGTTTGTAAAACTCCTCATTTTTGCCGGAAAAGGTTCTGTCTATTTCGCCCCCAAAAGGGATATTTGTTCCGTTTTAACAGTAATTACATAGTTTTTGCCAAATATTAAAATAGTGAAATATGCCAATCACTTAGGTGGCAGGTTAACATAAGCGGCAGTTAAACTTTTCCTATCTGATAAAGCATTGATCGCACCTGTATCACGAAAAGTAAAGACCCTCTCGTTCCTACTATCTCCACTGAAGTTATTCTCCTAACACACAGCCCTGCAAACAATATAAATTGATTCATCACATTCCCATATCATAGGCTTCCTGAAATCGTGCCTCCAGAGGTCGAAATCTTAGAAACTATTATAAGGTAACCGAATATCGTACATTGTAACATTGTAGTCAGTTGTGCTCAACCTTCATAATCTTAGCGGAGCCCGTCTGACTATTTGAAAGAATTTTTCAGTGAAAGATTGTGACATATTCTTATTTGATTGGTCCATGGATATCATGCAGCATTGCTATATTTATTTTATTTTATTATTCATGTTTATTATTAATACAACAAAACAGGATCCTGTTATTACGTTATTGACTATTTGCTGTTAGCCGTTAGACTTCAATACTCAATCATGTATTACATATTACTTCTCAGAATATTTAGTTATTTCCTTTGGTCTTTAAAGACTTAATAAAACAGAGATAAACAGTTCGTAGAGGAACGCCCACACGAATAGTATTAGGGTTTAGCCTATGCTAAATATTGAACGCAAATTTTAAATACCTCCGGCATCACGGTAATCTCCAACCCACCTTGAGCAAGCGTGGTGATCAATGCTCGTGCTTTCTCTGTATGAGAAGAGGCCTTTGCCCTGCAGTGGGATAATAATAGACTGGGTATTATAATAGTATCGGCAGCTGGTTGTCACGCATAACCGTCTCAGATGAATGTTGAGCATCTCTGGTCCAGATATACCGTGTGTACGGGCCACAAGGCAGCCGACAGGTAGGCTGACCCCGTGCGCAGCCGCATATAAATCCCATTGTTTCAGCAGATAGATATTATTTAATATGTTCGGGAAATATATAATACTGTGTGTTATAGCCTTACATTGTAGACCCTTTCACACCTCCGTATTTATGTTTTGTTCAGTCTGTACGGATAGCTGAATTGTGTGACTGTCGTCGCTAGAGGGGTGATTATGGGTGATACAGTCTGTCTGCGAAGAACTATATCTACTAACGAGGTATCAACTATCGAGCTTTAGGCATTGGTGATATCGATATCGATAAAACGCTTAAGGAGGAAGCACCACCGGTAGCCCGCGAATTTAAATTTTCTTACGTTTTTTGCAATTTTCAGGTCAGTATCAGGTTGAATGTTGATCTAAATATGATTCGCGGCCGTAACAAATATGTGTTTATAGAATTATAATCACTAAAATCATTAATACATCTCTATACGTTCATATTACCCTATTGAACGACTATTCCATGAAATCTGGACATTTGAGGCCAATTCTAACTTAAGGAATTGTATTTCTGATTCTAATAATTATAGTTCTGTAAAGCCACATTTGAATCAACGTACAAACTGACACTGACCTGCAAATTATAAAAAACGTAAGTAAATTTAAATTTCGCGGACTACCGTCACAAGTAAATGATGGTTATTCAAAGCTAGAAAATAGATCGTCTAATAAAACTCATAATTATAGTGAAGAACTTACAAGCGGTTACAACTGAGTATATTATAAATATCGAAAGTTATTATTATTTCAGATTACTGAAAAAGCAATTGAATTTTGCTGTTGCTTGTACTTGTTTACGTAATAAATGTTATAAAATTAAGTGTCTGAAATAAATGTTTTAACGATTGCGTTCGCAAACAGTAATTGCGTGCTAGTAACTACATAGGTAACCGAGTAGGTACCTAAGGACCCTATGGTTTGATACAATCTGTGCGATGTATCATCGGTTTAATCGATTACGATACAATCGATTGTCAACTCGGTTGGAAGGCGTAAAGGGCGTAACGTGAGCGTACGCCCACGTATTCACGTCATCTCGGGTAGCATCGGAAGTTACGATAGCCTATTACATTGCATCTTGAGTCTTTTAGATAGCCGCAGAAGCCAGAACTGTTAGGGGTGTACTTAAGGCTTGTAATAATGCCAATAACCTTGAGCATCTGGGCGGAGCTAACGACCCCTCTCCGCGCCACTCCGCTACCCGCATGCAACAGAAAACGTGCGGCGCGGCCCGCGCGCCGCCACGCGTTGCCTCGCCTAGTCTCGTCACAAAGTAACGAAATAACAGAAGGTCAAGTCATCATGAAAGTTAAATTATTTTATATGTGAACCGCATATAAAGTAGTCCAATTTTGTTTTTATTTATTATTTATTGATAGGGATGTACTTTTCGGGCTATGATTACGAATAAAATTGTTAAAAGCTTTCGAGGCCGTGAGTAAAAGCTTTACCTTTAGTATCAGCCTGGCTTGCAACATGAGGTAAACAACTTGATGTATCTTTTTAACTAAAATTAATGGCTAAATGGGCTGCTAAGCGCAAAACTCAAGAATGCCTGGACCAATTCAGTTTTTTTTTTTTATATTAAAATAATCTTCAAGTTCCTCGACAGTCCTTACAAGATGCTTGTGAGAACGTAGTTTTTGAGTGCCCAAATCATCTTGTTCCTAAAATGAATGCAGTTCTACATAATTTACAAGTAAAATAAATAAAAAATGTTCATAATTTGTAAAAAAAAGTAATTACTGACATTCACATCCAAATCAACTGAATCACGTTCTACTTCTCTGGTAGAACTAACTGATTCACTGAGTATGGGTAGTGAATTTTTTATTTGATTCAACTCAACAAAACATTCCTAAAAAAAAAAATATGATTAGTTAAATATTATTGCCCCGCTTTAGCCCGCATGGATAATAATGAAAGTGATAATTATAATAAAAACATGATTGCCATTTTTTTTTCTTATTGTATCTAGTTTGTGCCACCAGCGGATTGCGATAGGCTGATTTAATTGATTGATTGATATCACCCCCGATAGAAGTCGAATAAAAAGTATTCGACATTAAACCTACTGGATATAGCCGATCTGCCAACTGAGCTATTCATGATCCTACTAGTATTATGAAAAGTATCATAAAGTTCAACCGTTCTGTATTGGGGGTAGATGTTACTACCGTCAGAAACGGTTCACTTTTGTACTAAAATCTGCATACATTTCACGTCTGTTAGCAAAATCGACGATAACCGCCATTCTTACGACAAAAGTAAAAAAAAACGCAACACACAGTAATACATATTTAATATCTATTCGTATTCAGTATTTAGAATACTTTCTCTCCAGGTGAGGTTAAAAAATTCCACCCTGTATAAATATAATTGAAAATAATTACGCCAGTAATCAATAAACTAACAAATTATTAGCAAGTACCTAACCTATAATCTTCCTACCTACTTAACCTATAATCATAATTAATACCTACTTCAGGAGCATTTTCAGTTTTGGCAAAGTTTTCGTCTGTAGTTGTATCTACTCGTAAACTAGACCTAAAAAAGAATAAAATATGTCACAAATAATCGTAACGAATCAGAATTACTTAGGTACCGAAAAGTAAAATTTGTAATATTGGCTGAAAGTCATTGCGTGGACGTGGACCTTCTGTGATCGTTCACTACTATATGACACAGAAGCGTTATACTTACGACTTTGTTTGAATGAGGTAGGTATTTTATAAACAATACGCGACGCGAATCGCGTTCGACTCAAAGGCACCGCTCGTCGCGCGACGAGCGGCGCCTTTGTGTCGCGCTGTCTCATCGCGCCTGTCTGCGGGAGCCTTCATACAACCGCGCTATGATAGGTACACTACTACAAGCATGAGGCGCGTCCACTGGCGGCTTCGTCCGTGCGAAGAGACACCGCACCCTAATTACGTAACACACTATCTATCACCATCTGAATAATTTTCAAGCATATTGCTATTCCATTGCTTCATTTGTTCGAAAAATGTGACTGCTCAACAACGTAAATAACGCAATGAATGTTGTTGAACTGTCAAAATGAAACTCATTCCTACTATTAGTGTGTTACGTAACTACCCCGCAGGTTCATATTGGCTCAGCCAGTTGCCACGTTCAGGCGAAGCGCACACACGCGGCTTGCTTGTAGTAGTGTACCTATCACAGCGCGGTTGTATGAAGCTTACCGTCTGTCCGTTTACTCTGTGCTATCTACTTCTAAGAAAGATAAGTAAAGCTATAGTGTGTAATGAAAATGTAGATAAAACTTTAAATTTACTTTGATAAATGTATACCCTTTTGTTTGTAATATTTTTTTAGACCCCCTTTTGTTCGTTTCTGCTTATTCCCCATGTTTTAAAAACTAATAAAACTGTACAATTAATATAACTATAAAACACTACTTATTTACAAGAATCAGAAAAAACCTACTCCACTATTTACAAAATTCAATTTCTGAAGTAATATTTTACGATTTTATTTCGTAATGCTGAGCTCTCGCAACGCGACATACGTCCACCTAGCAACACGATGCGCCCGCACTGAATTTATGGACGAGTGCGGGGGTGATGTAGACGCAGTCCTTAATCGGACGCCTTTTTAATTTATTATAATAAAAATAACACATATTTTAAAAAAGTAACAAAACCAAATTATTTTCCTTTGTATTGCAAAGCAGTAGATATTTTTTTTAATACTCTTTTGATCAAAAATTAAGGAGTAAAATGGTTTCAAAACCATTATTTGGAGGTGATTTGGTGTTTTTTTTTTAATTATTTGATACCGATATGAAAATTATGGCTAAACCAAATTACGTATTATATCATGTAGATTACTGATAAAAAAATTCAGATGTAATTTCTCTGTAAATGCCGACGAAAAGTCGCTTCAACTGCATGCTTTTTTCAAGCTTTTTTCGAGAGAGCAGCCTTAATTTATTTACCATAGTTCTATCTGTGGGTGAGTACCCTAACTATCTTTACTTCCTAACTCCGTACTAATATTATAAATGCGAAAGTCAGTTTCTTTATTTGTTACGCTTTCACGCTAAAACGGCTGAACAGATTTAGATGAAATTTAGAACACAGATAGACCATGACCTGGGTAAGGACATAGGCTACTTTTCATCCTGGATCGCAGACGAAGGCGCGAGCAACAGCTAGTTAATTATAAATATCAAAGAAACTCTCCATTCGTTCTAGGTAGATACGGTTCCAAGGTTACTTCTGCACGGATAGTAAAATATTATTATAAAAGGTAGTCTAAAATTTGAAAATCCTTTTCCTATTTTAACTTTTAATCCCTATGACATTAATTGTTTTACTGTTGAGTAGAATACTGATAACATGATGCTTTATTATCCCAAACTAACCTACTTCGGCTATCTGTTTAGTTAAGTTAGCAAACAATTTAAAAGTTTGACCCATTTTTAAAATGGTCAAAAATAATGAACTTTTAAATTAATGTGTAAAATTTTATTAATGTTAAAATAATGAATAAAAATTATTTTAGTTTGTTGTTAGGTTTAGTTAGGTTAGAACATGTGTTTTTATTATTATTTAAGGTTTATTATAAATATTTAGTCAGGTATAGTTAATTAAGTATTAGTAGTTTACACAATGTATTTAATTTGATTTACATGAATAAAATCACAAACAATAACAATATACCTGAAATACTTTTAAATTATTTAAGGTGTACTTAAGTATATCTACCTAAATAGTTAGTTATATTGAATTAAGTATTAGTATTATACACAATGTATTTAATTTGATTTAAATGAACAAACAATAACTTTATACCTTAAAAACTTTACATTACCCAACTGCTACAATTTCACGAACGCATTTTTAATTCTTACGAAGCTACACACACTACATAAATAAAGACAGTTATTCTTTAAGTAACGTGGACATATCCAGAGCAGGATTCCAGCCTTAATTCACCACATCGAATGTAATTGATAAGTTCATGTGATACCTTTGTGGATAATTAATATACTGTAGTTAAGTTCGACCCGTTTTGTAAGAGAATACAGTAGCGAGAATTTTGGTGTGTTTACGAAAATGGTAGTGACAGCGGTACAAGCTACGGAGCTTTGTAAAGGCAAACTGGTGACGAGGCTATAGGTAAATTCTCGGTCAAAACTTGGAATTCAGTCCGATATATGGAAATAATACCGGGTGACAGGGAAAACAAAGTGCGCAAAAAAAACCTTTTTTACAAAAAAACAACCGACTTCCAAAAAAAACACTAAAAGACGTGAAAAATAACTTTAATTTCGGAAGTCGGTGTCTTTGGTTTTGTATTTTCGTTTTTGGCCACCGATTTCCGAAATTAAAGTTATTTTTCACGTCTTTTAGTGTTTTTTTTGGAAGTCAGTTGTTTTTTTGTAAAAAAGTTTTTATTTTTCACTTTTTAGTTGCGGTACCTACCCCACACAAATTCGTATACCACTACTTGGTGTATAAATAACAGTGACAGGAAATTATTAATACACCATCCATATAAACTAAGTGGAAAAAATATGTATTCGCTCTTGTATTAAACTTCCAAGCCACGTTCAAGATCTAAGCCTTAATAAATTCAAATCATTAATTAAATGTAAGTTGTGCCAGAAAGCTTTTTATACCGTTAAGGATTATATTGAGGACAAAAAGGCTTGGGATTGAGTTGCTCCAGTTTTTGCGTACTGAATGTATTTTTTTTTTTGATTATTTTATATTTTTGCTAAATTTTTTAGTTTTTTATTTGACATAAATTTTGACATTTGATAATTATTATATATAGAATTTCATGACAATTTACTTTTTGAAGTATAGTATTATTATTTATTTATTGTGAATGTGAGGACTATGTAGGTAACTTTTATTTGTTATTTTTTAATTTTTCTCTTTCTCAGGTAGTTTCAATGATAATCTGGCAGTTTGAGTGCTTTATGCGGCCTACCCAAATGTCCTTTCTTTGGTATTGTTCGTCGAGTGGTTGAGCTCCTTAAGTTCTGAGTTGAGCTCCACGATTAGTGACAAATGCGTGCACTGACTGGACAGGTCCACTCATTCTGTGTGGTTTTTCCTCAAAAGACCATTTCAGACATAAATCTACATGGTCTTCACATGATCTGACCAAGATTATGTCTGGACTTTAAAAGAGACTGTGACCTCTGAGTTTGTTTCGGCCTTTCTTCTCAGAGTAGTCTGATAGGAAACGCCAACCTCATCTAGTTTTAAAAATATGATTGACGTGTAAAAGTGTTTCTATAAACCTACTTACAGAAATAAAATCATTTATCATTAATCATTTATGCAGTATTAAGGATAACTCAAAAATACTGGTCAGACCTTGATCAAATTTAAATGGGACCACATGTGAAACACCAGCTATCAAATAAAAAAAAAACATCCAAATCGGTTCACCCAGAAAAAAGTTATGAGCTAACACACATAAATAAATAAAAAAAACATACAGACAAATTGAGAACCTCCTCCTTTTTATGAAGTCGGTTAAAAAAAACATCTGACCGCGTAGGTACCTATTGCAGTTTTGTAGGAAAAAGCAGTTTTTTTTTAAATAAATGATAAAAATTTCAAAGCAGAGGGAGTCCAGAACAATAAACTGAATCCATGGTAACAGGTTCAAATCAAATCAAATCAAAATATTTTATTTCACATAAACCAACATGGGCACTTATGAAACGTCAGAAGCTAGGTGCACGGTTCCAATTGGTTGTTTCCTATGGAGAAGAGCCGACAAGAAACTCCACGGTTACTCTTTTAAAAATAAGGGGCTTTTACAATGTTTCAAATTACAGTGTTGATAGATATGGGAGGACAGTGTAGGCCTGTCAACAAGTAACAGGTACTCAACATAATATAAATAGGTCTACAAATCTACAGTCCACAAGTTAGGCCTGCAACGTTCTCACATTCACAAAATATAGAAGAATCTATATTAAAAAAAAGCCTGTTTAAACCAAATGACATGATTGTCATTACAACTGTAACAAATCTGAATTAGAATCCTGCCTACAAAAGCCATAAGTAAAGAGTTGAAATAAGAATTAGAGGTATATAATGTCAAATAATGAGAAGATCATGTTGGACATCTATGTCCCTGGCACCCTGTTTGTACTCGAAGAACTGTTTATAAGCTGTTCATAAGATAAACTAGGGTGCAGAAATCAAGTACTACACCTGTGCCTATAAGTAGTCTATAATTTCTATTCGCTAGAAATTCCTAGACAAGACTATGAATTGCACTACCGACCTCCGGACCGCAAGTCGACGCTTTTGCCGTTGGTCAATTATCACTTCCATCTATCCTAGTTTATAAAAGTATCCGCCTTTCTAACACAACACTTAAAGCTTTGCTTACACCATAAAGGATAACCATCTTGAAGATAAAACTTATAAATAACTTATCTGCATCACTCGCGCCATTACTTGCAGACTTACATATATGATCTGCTCTCAAATCTTAAAAGGCTATAGTCCAAACGTTAACGGTACATGCATAATTATTGTTATTGCACAAAAATGTAATTACTTGCAGCGATATTTATTGATAAAAACATATAAAATATGACAGGGCGACCGCTGCGGCCGGCTGAGATAAAAGAGGATCTGCACTTACGCGTCTCGTATGTGTAGTCTTGACTTTACTTTGCGAGTCTCTTAAAGAAGACTTTCGCGCAAAGCTCCGTAATATACTTCCCTGTGCCATGCCACAATACATAATAATGTCACAAATAATTCTCGATCACAAGTATCATTAATATAGATTGCCAATCTCTTAGTTTTAATAAGCATTTCACATTTTAATTACCGTCTTCAGTTCTAATACTTCACCAATAAAGATTTTAGATGTTAATTGTTAATTACTTCCTTCTTTCATATTTTAACGAACCCCTGTCCTTCCGTATCCAAAGATCTGTTTTCCACTTCAGTCTCATAATTTAATTAAACATAATTACAGCACTTATACTTTACGTACATTCTAGCAATTCACCTTTCATTTCCTCGCAGTGGTGCAGTCAACGGCTCCAACCTTACTACACTCTCATAACCTATAAACAATTAATTATAACAATTTATCGCGCCTGACTACAGATACGCGACAAGCGAAGGAATGTGCTACAGTTTAAATGAGGCTGCGCGGGAGTTGAACCGGTCGGGGGCGATCGGCCGCCTCCGCGCAACTTCGGGGAAAGGCCGACCATGATTTATAGCTAAAATTAAACTCCGAGTACAGGTCGCAGCAACCGTCGAATGCAGGGAAATGAGATCACGACCGAAGTAGGGTTCGATTATATCGATAATTTGACGGCTCTGTTGTGAAATATCTTAATCGTGACAAGTGGGGTAAGTCAAAATATATAACGTGATGTAACCCGGTGCTACCTTTTTAAGGCTTTAAAAGTTCGATCCAATTAACGGTTTTCTCATTTCCTGTTTAATAAATGTGAGTAAGTAATGCCTTCCAAAATCGATTAAAAATTAGGCGTTAAAAGGCTCTTACGGTACAGTTCTTTAAATAAAATGAGATACCTTACGATCTCCTGAATTGTTTGAACTGCGAACACTGCAGAAGTCCGGACGTCGTAAAATCTAGTTCCATAAAAGGTTGACAGAGCATTCGCAGATCATTCCCACCTAGCACGGATATCAATTTGAAACGAGAATATTATCTGATCTGTCATCATGAAATAAGACCTCTAAACACTCATGCGCACTATCGTATAATTCCCTAATTCGCATTGTTCTTATTGGTCCATCAATCGCCGGCGCATGCGCTGTACAGTCCAACGCAGGGTATATATTGCGGAATGAGATAAAATCGCGCCAGTCGAGCTGCGGCAGCGGTCGCGTTATCTCGATCTGGGAGCTAGTAACTGCGGCCCGCAGGTCGTTCCATACAAATTGTATGGCATATCTACTGCTACTTTTGGGCATAGTTAACCTTATAGTTTTCTTGTAGCATGTTCTCGGCCGCTAATGGGAGCGATTCATCGCGTCAATGGTGTGAGAAACGCGTAAATAGTCCTGCCCTGAAGATGGAGCCTGCTGATACTATTCGAATTGTATCGGTGTGAATGTAGGAAATTGGATTTAGTTGCTCGCTGAAAAATAATAAATGGACATATAGGGAACTGACCAATGACTAAATATTTAGTACGGGATGTTCACATGTGAACTATTAAAGACCTGCATGTTTGTTTATCCTGTCATTAAAATGATTAGCTCTACTTTTTGATGATAAAATTAAAATGCTATCATGTCTAGAGATACATCCTCACTAGTATTATTTATGCCACAATTTCATCCATCATATTTTTATGCAACAACATTTCACACACAACACCAATAAACTAAAAAATGAATGAGAGCAATGAACATGAAAATCATAGCTGAAAACATGCGTATTTCAAAACCATGACCAGATTAGATACCGTACACGTTTAGCTGGTCTATAAGCTATCATATAACAATTCCGACTGTTTCTAAGGTCGACATTATAGACTAAGAACAACTGTTAGGTGTTAAAGTTGCTGGTTTGAATTTTTAGCATAGGAAAAGTTTTCATGAGGATTTTTTGATAAGGAAATTTTCCAAAAATATAGGCAGTTGGCAGCTAACGACACATGGGGATGGACCCTTCCAGACACAGCAAAGTAGATGAGAGATAAAGTCCTCTTCATACCTCTACTCTTACCCTTCTTTGTAATACGGTGTTGCAGTATGCAAACATAGCTACTTTTATTACAAATTCTCTGAATCAAATTGACCCTAGAAAGCAACATGTCAAAAACTATTTAAAAAAATTCAAAACAGAAATCCTACTTAGCCACTGCCTATCACTTGGCCTCTCATACAAGAATACATTTACACAGCAATAAAAAGCACATAAAGTGACATAATAGCACTGCATCTGCCGTCCGTCCTGCTTCTAAATAGCTTCATAATACGGTTGATAGTCATATCTGGTCCATCATACATTTACATATAAAATACAAGCGCGCTTTATACGTTTATAACTCGAGAATCGCTGAACGAATTTTGATAGAACTTATAGTCTTATTTTTTTTATTGTTATGCTTGTTTTGATATCAAAAGAAACACCTACATTATTGAGATGTCTTTATCATAATTATAAGGGCTGAAAAATATGAAAGGCAAAAAGAAGGGGTGGTATATTTAAATACGGTAGAGTGTGCAAGAAGACTTAATTTTATTATTACATGCACACATTTAAAAAGTAGAACCTTTCATTAAGTAATATTTGACGATTTGGATCAACTAAAGCCTTACACATTGAAATATATTTAACGATTTATGAAAAATAACGTGGAGTTCAGAATATACCAAAATTACTTACTTCTTTGAATCAAATAATGAGAAAACATAACCATATGCAGTTCCTAGGCCTGTGATTTCTGGGGTTACGTATGTAACATTGTCTTTAGAGCCTATTTATAAAACCCACTGTACGACAAAAATAGACCTAAAAAATTTGACAAGAAGTCTTAAACATCTTATCTAGCCACAATCTCAAACATAAACAGATAAGCTAGTTAAAAATCTGAGAAAAATTCAACATTACAACAATGCTTTCTCGCTAAAAACGGGTGTTTTAACTTTTCACATCAAGATTACCAATGAAGATAGCACGGGCGAATTAATTCGCGACATTGAGAGTAAGCGACCTCTAAGCTCGTAAAAAATATGAGAAGAGCCCGAGTTCAGACCTCAAGAATACTCAGACTGGGTTCTGAGAAACTGCAATGTAAGATCTTGCGTTATGTGCGAGTCTGTGTGAAATTGTCTAGATTTCGAGTATCTTACGCGCGATAGTGAACATTCGAAATTCAAAAGCAATTTTGTTTTAAGATCCAATAGAAGATAACTTGTGAAATATTTTATGTGCCAATAGGATCGTTGATGTTCTAATTTTGAATCGATAAATTGAAATAACACTGCTTTCGATCGTACTTTATTTATAGGTAACAACTTTTTAATGATGGCTGTTTAGAATAAAAAAAGAAACAAATCATACAACATAATTGTTATCCAATAAGTTTTTACGTAAAAAAAGGAGTTAAAGGTCAAAAACTGTAACTTGTAACCCTGAGGGGTCTCATTGATTGAAATATAAAATTAAATGCGTCTAGACATAGCCGCGAAATGTAGCTAGAATGACTTTATGCACACAAAATTATTATGTAAACGTCTCTCTAGAAAAAACGTTTCGAAATAAACTCTTTATCTTCGTGCTCAGTTGTATCTATACTGAGGAAATTGGAGCTGTTTCAGTTAGAAAGAAAATCATGGCAGAGGTCGAATATTTTAATATGTGTAGGTACTATGATACTCTCTGGCAAACTCATCAGACCATAAGACCATACGACATAAGCATAATGTGATGTAAAAAGTTTTCCAATAAATTGCCTCGGGGACCGGTTGAAAGGTAGCCGGTCCGAACAATGTCCCGAACGAGATGCTACCACTGATTACCAGTAATTATACCGAACGGCTTCTTGTTAACACGCATTCAAAGAATAAAATAAAAAATAATTTAGGCTACTGTCCCGTCTTGTAATTGTAGGTATACCTTTTTTACGTGGAGTATACATATTATGGTGTATTTTACAGTCTCCTTCTTCTCCTTGAAAGACGCTTGTGGCCAGCTGTGGCCCATTCTTGCCGCCCTTATAATGTATGGTGCATACCTAGCCTTGATATGGAAATACAGGGTGGCAGGGACATCTCTCGCGTCCGGTTCTGGTCCAGGCCATGGTATGGAGCGAGAGGGAAGGGGAAGCCGTCACCTCCTACTGCGAAGCAGTAATGCTCGCGAAGGAGGTGGCGGAGCGCGTGAGGGAGAGGCAATCCTTGCGCCCTCACGCCCCTAGTCGCCGCAGGAGGAGACACCCTGGGCGTCGAAAGTCGATTGCCGACTCCCGGCCACCGTAGGCGCGGGCTTGCGGACGGAGAGCAATGGGCAGCTCGCCGTCCGGTAAGGACCAGGCCCAGGTCGACAGCGCGTCGTGTTCCACGCGCGCCTCAAAGAGACGTCAGCATCATTGACGGGGTCCGATAGGGCCGATGCCTGCCGGGGTCGCGAATTGTGTCACCCTATATAAAATTTCTACATTTATATCTGTAATTTTTATGGTGTACTTAATAAAGAGTATTCTATTCTATTCTATTGTTCGAAAGAGTTACCGTGGCCCTGGCGCACAGGCAACAGAAGGAACACGGGTGGGTTTTAGTCAGTAAGAGTCTGACACGCCTTTCCGCTCCGCCCAGAGCGGGAGAAGTCATTTGATGACTTCCCAGCCAAAAAAAAAAAACAATGTTTGCAGGGAAATCGACGCGCAAACTGTAACCATGAATTCAGCACATGATTCTAGACCCCCTAGAGCAGAAATTTATGGTCGGTTATCAAAAAAAAAAAACAGTTGTTTCATAGATAAGTGCAATAACTACGCGGTCAAAATGTTTGGAACAGCATTTTTTTTTTTTAATTACTGACAAAATTTTGCAAAGCAGGGGCGTTCAGAATCATGTAATTAATCCATGGTGACAGGTTGCGTTAGCCAATTAAATAATGGCTAATGGCTATCCATGATTATGAAAAGACGGTGACCATGACGACGGTAATGTTGGAATGATTAAAAAAACTGCATTACATTCAAGTGTAGCTAACTCTAGCTAAATACAGGTATCTGTACTTTTGATAAACTAAGATCACATTCACGACTCCAAAAATATAATTATGATTAATGCAGTTACGCCACACTCTAAAGTATTGAAGAATCCGGTAGCTCCAGCAATGTAATTCAATAGACTTAGGGACACTACCAAATAGATATCTAGACGAATAACAATCTAGAACAGCTCCATATCTATAGAGAACAAGGAAACGTATGAAAAGATGTAGATTAGAGCGTATAGCGCAGGTAGCGGCGGGTGAAAGGTTTCATTGTGGTGTCATGCGCCTGCGCAGCGACGTACAGACCGAACAGTGCGCGCCGCACAAGTGTAGTCGACATGTTGCTGGTACAGTGAGGTGGGTTAAAACATAAGTATATTTTATTTTAATGCATAAATTGTATTTAGGCTGCTTGACATTGACAAAAATCTAACTGTTCACGTTCAAAATTAACACCCTTATTAGTAAACGTGGAGTAAAGTTACACCCGGGAGTAATGTCATTTTAACCATATATTTTTCGTGGTTAAGGTGGATGCGCTAAGGTACCCCGCGGAATTCAAATTTACTTAGGATTTTGTAACACAGTAAGATTGTATGTGGATTAAGGCGGTACCCCGACCAAAACCTTGTCATAGTGCGTTATTCAGAGGCTATTAACTCATTCACTATGGGTAATAAACTATATATAAAAGCACATTATTAATGTTCGATATCCTATCATCACATTGCACGTTCTTATTTGTTTTTATGTGTTATAAATACATCTAAAATCTCCTTGTAAAAAAGTGACTAAAATTATTGATTGCATGCATCTTTTGCTAAAGGTGACGTTCTATTCATTTGAGGATTACACTAATGGATAGATAATTTAAAGATCTAAATAATACACGTTTTATTTTATTTTAAAACTTTACTTGTCTTTTTTTATTCAAATAATTTCATTATTTTTGTGAATTTTATGATAAATGAGCGTGCGGAGGGAGCGAGACAGACCGAGACTCAGCGACGGGACAGAGAAGGACCGAACGCTCAAGGTCGTTTGGTCAGGGAAGCGCCTTAAAATATGATTCGCAACCGGAACCGAAACCGAACATACGACGAAAATAATCATTTGCGTCTGAGTTCTGACGTAGTAGTCCAACAACCAACCAACATAGAACCAACTCCTGCTGCAATGCTGGTTCTCTTTTCAAATTTTTCGAAGTCGACGAAGTTAAATATTTATCTTAACAATAGGTACAGTCGCCAGCAGGTCAACCTAAACGAAACTGTCAAATTTCTGCAAACGATTTTAAACCTTAAAATGTTGACTGTTAAGTTCAAAATCGAATGAGAAAATCTGACAGTTTGTTGTAACTTGATGTGCTGGCGACTGTACCGGTATGTGAATTTTTTCAAATATTCGATACATACATTTCATTGTGTTACATACTTACAAAGTACAGTGTGAGGAAAACTTTACGAGGAGTGAATTAATTAAGGTATTATAAATGCTTACGTAACTATCACTTACCGTTACTTGAAGTGAAGGCAAAGGTATCACGTGGTATGTTTCCTGAAAACAATAAAAGCCTTATTAATTTTCATAATGATTTTCTTACTTTTTGATAACTTTAACTAAAAAATATTGAACTAACTGTAAAAGATTAATTCAATATAGATCTTTGGGTCTGTACTTATTTAAAAACAAACACATATTTAGTCAAATTCTAATTTACAATATTTTTGGGGCTTCCGATTTACTCTTCAATGGGTAAAGAACCAAGCATAGGTAATAAAAGCGCTTGGTGATTATAAATTTAGTTTTGTTTATCTGTGTTAAATTAATTTTGAATGATTTAATGTTACATTCGTGAAAAACCTGAAAAAAATATTGTCAACAACAAGATATAAAAATTATTTATTATTAGATATGTCATCATAAAAAAACTGATTACCTCTTGTAAGCAACTCAAGCAGTTTGCTTGAAAAATGAAACTCCGGTCCGAACATATTTTTACACATAAAATCCAACTGATATCACCGCAAACCAAATAAACATAAAAACACTGGCACTTAACAAAACCCGAAAACCACAAATTTTCAAACTTGGAAACTTCTTTTCCCACCGAATTCAAAATCAAGCTACGAATATTCGTTTTCAAATTTCGATTTTGAAAACTGACTTTTCGAAAATGGCGCTTTCAATACGTTTTGAATTTCAACGTTCGAAGTCAAAGTTTGGGTTCTGACGTCACTCGTGTTGTAGTGTTATGTCAAACAAAATGTTAGTGTAACATCGACCGACCGATTGTCGCCAACTGTTTAATTATGCCGACTGTCCCGATTCATTAGTGCACTATGGCTTCAGGGACGGCTTCCGAATAGGATTTTTATTGTATTTTTTTAAAGCTATATCATTCAAGCCCACATGCACGTTTAGACGGGTTAAATAAATAAATGTAGAGTTTGTAAACTCGGAGTTAAGTAATTAACATTTTAACTCTTATTACCCGTTGCGCCACTAAAAGTAACACCGGGTTATTTAACCAGGCATGAGTGTTTTTTGAGTTGAGAACATTGCAGTTCAATCGACGAAACATAAAATAGAATTTCAATGTCTGTCCTGATATGTAATCCGACCAAAAATTTATAAACGAACAATGAACGGAAATTGTTTTCCCTTCTCTGTTGCACTACGTTACGATAGTAAATACTTTTTGTCTTCAAATTTTATTACATGACATTTCATTTTAATCGTATTGTATGTGGTTTCCAAGGAGATTTAGTTTATTGAGTGATGAAAACGTCTGTTATGGAAAAATACATTTTTGAAATACTTTTTTGTCTTTAATATTTATTACATGACATTTCATTTTAATCGTATTGTATGTGATTTCCGTGGAGATTTATTTTATTGATTGACGAAAACGTCTGATAAGGAAAAATATGTTTTTATTTTTTATTTTAATAATTTGTAAGTATTTATTTTTATATATGATCATAAATATATTGCCTGCTGATATAGTACTTAAGTTTCTCTTAATACAACGTCGAACAATATAAAATACAAAAAAAGCTAAAGAGCGGTACCGCATAACGTCAATTTATTTTGACATTACTAACACTAACTCAGAGTTTACCGACTTAACTCTCCCACACACCGGTGTGGGAGAGTTAACCCACCGGCGTTAAATATTTAAAAGTTTAACCCTAAGTTTACCTCTAACTCTTGGTAGCGCAAGATGAATTATTTGATAAACCTGAGTTAGCTATTAACTTCGAGTTATTTAGCATAGCCCATGAACGCGCAAGTGGGCCTTAACGGTTTTTTTTTTTTATTTACAATGTGCGTGTTAATTCTCAACAAGTGAATGATTACTAATTATTATAATCAACACTTTATCATTGCCTACAGAGCGCGATTTCTAGCTGATTTGCAGCATAATACATAGAGCTGGTCCAACAACTGCAGCTAATAACATTTGATTATTTGCAACATAAGTGGGATTCTAACATACCTACATATTTAGAAATTTAAAAAGAAAAACAAGTAATTTACCAAAAAGTGTAAGATATTCGACAGTTACAAAAATGTGTCGATAAATTTAAATAAAACAAACATACTGGAAAAGGCAAAAACTATATTTCCCAAACTAATTAAATAAAGCACTGAAAACATTCCATTCAACACATCCTTTTTTGTACGTCCCAAGTACGGCCCATGAGCCGTCTGGAGAGGTCAGGGTTGCCAACGCTCGTCTTTTGACCCTCTTACGTTGGGCCCTCACCAACACACGATAAATTCATACACCTGTCCCTTTCCCACAGGCCGCGACACTTTGCTTGACTTTTAACCCTTCACGTCATTGTCAGTACTATCCTTTTCTCACATACAGAGTTTTTTATATTGCTGTTTCATTCAAACAGGTTACGACATATCGGTCGACATATGACCCGAGCATCGGTGTTTCTCTGTCCTTTTTTATCGTTCTGTGTAAATGTATGTGTGTCCTTGTCTGCAGTGTCACGACCCTTACGACTAGCCACTTGAATAGATTAGGTGTTTTCGTACGAATGCGGGTTCAATATTCATTGATAATCGGTTCGTTAGCATTTTATATGCAAGAACTGTATGATTGTTTCCTTTAGCATTCGTTGTAAGTAATGGTTTTATAAATCGCAGTACTGTCAATCTTTCTATACTTTATTATCTTTACAGAAGAATTCGCAAAAGAGTTGTGACAAGACGCGAAGTTCAAGCATGAAACTACTGCTAACGTCACTTTCAGTCTGTAAAGTCTTAGGAAAGATATATAGACAGCACGTTTTCATTTACTAATATCGATAGATACGACCCACCATTTTCCAGACCCATAATAACTAATAATTACAATAGCTGCATGAGTAGCCTGCAGCACAAAAGTCAATAATCATATTAATTATGGTATCTATTCATTCAGGGACCTTTCAGGAGAAAAGACAGAGAAATAACAAACCTACTATAAGTTTTCTCCAATGATATTGCCAAAAAATCAGACAGAGACGAAAGTAATAGTGCAACAGCATTCATTCAAACTCGAATAAAACGTATAGGTACTTATGGCATCAAAGTTTCAGGTTATACGTTATATGGAAGCGCTTTATGCTTGCTCGAGACTTAATATTTACTTTTTTTTTAATCTCTCCGACATCATTTACTGAAACAGGGGAAAAAAACTTTTTTAAGTGCCAAGAAAAACACAAAAAAAACGTGAAAAATAGGTAACTTAAATTTCGGAAATCGGTGTCTTTGGTTTTGTATTTTCGTTTTTGGCCACCGACTTCCGAAATTAAAGTTATTTTTCACGTTTTTTTGTGTCTTTCTTGGAAGTCGGTTAATTTTTGTAAAAAAAGTTTTTATTTTTCACTTTTTAGTTGTGGTACCTACCCCACACAAGCTCGTATACCACTATTTGATATGTAAATAACAGTTACAGGAAACTATTAACACATCATCAATATAAACTAAGTGGAAAAAATACGCAGTATTAAGGATAACTCAAAAACTGCTGGTCAGAACTTAATCAAATTGATATGGGACCACATGTGTAGCACCATCTTTCAAATAAAAATAAAAAATCATTCAAATTGGTTCACCTAGGAAAACAGATCTGAAATAACACACATAAAAAATAACATACAGTCGAATTGAGAACCTCCTCCTTTTTTAAGTTGGTTAAAAACACCACCCACCGCTGAAAAGTATAAGAGTGTTTTTGAACACGACAAAAAAAGCAAAGAATTGGGAAAACATCTTCCATTTGCTATATTATAGGTCCCTTCGGCGGTCCAATTTCTGAATCTAGAACGCAACGACAACTATTTTCCAAAGACAAGATATTAGTTGAACAACTCATTTTCTTTAGCAAAATGCTATTTTCCCCGGTGAATACCGATTGGACTAGATATACCTGCCGTCATTGATACTTTATATCTTCCAGAAGTGTCGAAGAATCCCGGCTTGTACATTTCACTCGCTCACACCAGCGGTGGCTGGTTCAACGTTTTTCTAACAGGTGACCTGAGACGAGACGAAGCATTCCAACCAACAACCGTACGGTAGGAGCTGTGAATATGTGGACACGGCGTTTTTTTACTATAAGATATACAACTGTAACTACTTTGATGAGAAAGACGAGCGTAACTCAAACTATGTCTAGTTTATGACTTCCGAATTTGAAGCTTGTTTAAAAAACAAATTGAATACCTACACCAGGGATCCAAATTGATATAAACCCAGATGATAACTTATGCCATGCCTAATGAGTATATTCCTACCGTCTTTAATCAGCCAAATTATCAGACAACTCGAATTACCACTATCATCATCAGTGATATGTCAATGTGTTAGAAAGTAACGACTGCAGGCGAGACCACCTCAAGAGTAAGCCACCCTCCAATATACAATACCATTACTAAAATGGTATTCTAACGTGTCCGTACGGTGCACGTACCTTCGCAGCCAAGATACGCTACATTAGCCACATAAGAAAAAAAAAAAGAAGATTGATTTATTACCTTCAGTTGTACAAAAACACTTAACTAAAACATTATGCAGCGTTACAATTAAGGGAAAAAGTGTTTGCGATGAACTCTGGCACCCAAAGTAAGATTTAACTTGTGTTTAGGGTGCCAGCGTCCTCGCCTATAGTTTGAACATATATCAGTAGTTGTAGGACGAGCACAGAATATTATTATTAAGATAACTACTTACTAATAAATGTATATAATTATGATGTGGCCTATAAAGGTACCTATGTGGGGGTGTGTGTAGGTATTGAGAGCGAGAGATAACGATGTTGAAAAATTTGAGAAATTTGTGTTTAGGTAAGTCTGCATGAATATAATTAATTGTAAATGTAAATATATGGCGTGATTAACTACATTAGGTTTTTAAGCGATTGATACATCTAGTAAAACTTCAGTCCTATCGTAACGCAGTGTCAATAGCCACTTTGTGACCTTGGTCTTACAACCATTTCGACACACGGGAGCAATGGTGCATAATTTGTTTATTTTGTTGTATAAATGGTCAGACAGAATATGATAATGACGCTGTGCAAGGGCCGTTCTACATCCGCGAGTCGAGCATACTTCAAAGTATCTACGCTTTTTAGCAGCATTCGGGGTGTATACCACAGAGGGAAGTTTGCGCAGAATAGTGCCAAGAACAAAAAGCTGTCTCACAGTGAGGACCTGGCATTCGGTGTAGAGAGCCGAGGTGGGATATCTAAACGGCTTCGAGGTCATGACCTTGAGGACAGCTCTTTGTGCTCGTTCCAGAGGCAGTAGGGTTGTCTTGGGAGTCCCATCCCACACTGTGATACAGTAGTTTATTATGCTTTGACAGAGGGCAAAGTGTACAGTTTTAATGGTACGGTAGTCCACGGAGTGCCTTAGTTTTTTGAAAATAAATATACACTTGCGGACTCGCGATATGAGATTGTTAAGGTGGGGTTTCCAGCTCAAAGAACTATCTACATAGACTCCGAGATACTTAACATACTCACACCTTGTGAGTGGAGGACAGCCACAGTGTCAGGAGGATAGACTACTTGAGCAAGTATGAGCTCTAAGCGCCATTGAATCCGGTGGAGGGAGGTTGGTGGATAGTAAGGAGAAAGGTAAGTATACTGTTTTCTTAAGATTTAACGTTAGGGTGTTATCTGATAGCCATTTCACCACTGAGTTTAGAGCAAGCTCCACGCATTCAACAGTTTCATGCCAGTCGCTACCGTGAAGAAGCAAGGCCGTATCATCTGCGTAAGTATAGATTGAACAGTTGGTTAGAGACATCTTACATAAGTTGTTGATGTAGATAAGAAAGAGGGTAGGACCCAATATTGAGCCCTGAGGAACGCCAAAACTCAATGATTTACTGTCACTAATAACGTCATTGATCCTGACGCATTGAGTCCTATCACACAGGTAATCCCGGATTTTTTTTAAGGTGGTCCGCGAATGCCCGCAGCTTCCAGCTTGGACAGGAGGTGGGGAACAGACACAGTGTCGAATGCCTTGGAAAGATCGAGGAAAATAGCCAAGCATTTCATTTTACTATCCAGTTTAGATACTACATGATCCACCAAGGCATCAACCGCATTTTCAGTCGACCTGCCACCCCTAAAACCATACTGATTGTCACTTAATAATTTTTGTGACTCAAGATAGTCTACCAACCGTTTATTAAGTATCTATAAGAGCGCACGCTTCTAACCCATAGCCATCGAAAACAGAAATAGACACCGTCGCTGAAATCGGCATGGGATATGTATAATGTCTTAGTACGAGTATAGGGGGACCGAACGGTCCTGGGACCCAGGTCCCTAATCCCTTAGAATCAATCTCTTCGTCGCTGTTTACGACAACCACGTATATATATCCATTTACTCACTCCAGGTGACTTGAAAATTAGAAAAGATACGCCCGTAGTAAAATAATTGTAACATTACTTGGAAAAAGATATTAATGAATCTCCACAGACGTATACCTAAATAAGCCACCTCATCTCCTTCCCACATCGCTGAGAAGAAAGCGCGCTGACTATCGCCGCGCGTGCGCTACTTTTTTGCCGCGATGAATATTTATCCGCCGCCGCGGCCATTAGCAAACACAAGCGATACACTTTCAGACTGATTGGTGTTGTCTTACTGGTTACTTTATACTACCTTATATTATTTATCTAGAACTATTTCATATGTTGGGGGTCTATATAATTGAAGTGTTTAAGGATAAGAGGGCCTGAAAGACATTGTATGATGTAAGTTAACTAGATGCCTCACAACGTCATTTGGCAGATCGGTACATTTGATTTAATGAGACGTATATATAATGCCACTATCATCTATAAAACCCTGAAATATGTATCACGGATATTTTCATTGTATTACCGACCTTAGAGATGGAGTAAAAAACTTGCAGTACAAATAGTCTGTGGCCGCGGTTAACTGTGATATACTCAGTGATGACAACCCCACAATTGACGATATTCTTTTCATCAGAACATCGACATGACCACTCTTTTGTAAATTGTGCTAACACAAGAGTAAAAGGAGTAGTTTAACGCACCCTGGGAAAAGGACCGTTTATGGAAAGAAAATTTTGAATAGGGAAGATTCTAAATACATATGCTTAAATATTCATTTGCGTGTAAAGCCTATGTAATTCACCTAACACTCGCCGTAGTGAAAAATTTGCACATGTATTCACTTCACTCATCATGATAATAATATCCAATTTAAATTCGATGTAATCATATAAGCATACATAGTAAGCGGTAAACGTTGTTCTATCTAGTAGCGTAGACTAGACAATAGACCACAAAATTAAAAGAAAATTGCTAATAATTGTTATTTAACTCATTCACTAACAGATAACACACCCCTTTAACCATTGGGTCACGAGACGCTTAAAACTTTTGCACGAGATTTCCTTTAATAAAGAAAGTGAACACAAATAAAAGGATTGTTTTTTAAATTCACCGTCTTTAAGCGGTCGAATAGGGGATGAAAGGTTGTATGGAAGTTCGTCATTTTTGCCGATGGGTAACCCTATAAGGGCAAAAGGCTTGTTAGACTTATAAACGAATGAACTTAATCTCATATAACCTGAAAATAGATCCATTATATGGAAATCCCTTCAGATATTCGTTATCAGGAAATCCCATAATGCGTCACTTATTAATTTCAACCACTTTGTTCTCTTATACTCTACTGATATAAGGTACTATAAGCTTATTATCCCTAAGTCAATCGGAACATGTTCTTCCTAGACCGCTTTCTAACCAGGAACTGTTTCCCTGTCCAATAAAATGTATGCTTTGAACTCTTTATGCGATTTCACAGTTAAATCTACTATAACTGTTATTAATAGGACCATCTAATGATCATTTTCTTAATTGGACAAACATATTATGAGGAGATATTTTATCCAAGGATTGTATGGTAAAATGTATGTGGGTACTTCTGTGTGCTCATCAAAAACTGGAAATAGACTGGATTCATTTCTATTGACGTGATAAGAATTAAAAAGATTTTTTGTGAAATACCATCTCACACAACTACATTTTTTTGAGGCCTGTATGATCTCATCCTGAATATTGCGTTGAGGAAGTATCAACAACATACTCTCCCTAGGGACACTATCCTCAACGCCCTTTCCTGTTTGTCCCACTTTCCAATAACTAACATTGAACTTACAAACAATATAATGCTGCATCAACCAAGGAGAAGTCAGGTGCAACACCTAGCAACCGATGTCCCTGCTCGCAATTTGAATTTGAAATCAGAACGCAGGTCATTACGCGCTGCGTACACGCATAACTTTTTCACAGTCCACCGAACAAATCGTATAGGCCCATTATATTTGCATTTTACTTGTAAAACCTTTCATTAGATATCTCATTAATATTGACGAAATGAGGATCGCACCTGTAGAGCGAAAAGGTACTAAGTCACAGATTTGCTATTTTGAAAGTTTTTAAATTAAATATTTAATAAGGAGTTGGTTACAGATTTTGATTTTATAGGGAATCAAGGTTGTAAACTGTTAAAATTAAATATAATAAGTGTCGTTCTTTCCTTAAAATACCATTTCAGATACTACACCACATGGACCGCACATGATCTGACCAAGATTATGTCTGGACTTTAAAAGAGGCTTTGACCCGACCTGAGTTTGTTTCGCCATTTCTTTACCGGAATAGTCAGATAGGAAATGTCGACTCAATCAAGCTTTTTTTTTTAAATAGAATAAACAATTTCATTTAATTTCATAAAAGATTTATTTTTACAAGAAATCGTGGTATCTAAGTGCCTCAAAATACCTACGGTTTTTCTGAAACTTGTTGAAAGTTCGACCCCACCAATAAAACTGAATAACTGTCTAGTTCTATTGGATCGTGGCCATTTTATGACTCAGTGTATTTTCGTTTAACGGGAACAATAATTTATCACATATCATTTCGATTTTGTACTAAAATGATTTCTTATTTGCATTTTAAGATTGGAGATTGGACCACGCCCTCGGAATCAGGTCACAGGCTAGATTTTGTGCCGGATCCGATTGAAAGGTTTTATGATAAGACCGGCCTGCAGTACTAACGTGTTTGATAAAGTTACTTATTACGATTGGTCATTCAAGCTTAGTTAATTTATTAGCTCTGTTTTAATAAAGTAGATAATACAAAGTTGTAACTGGTTCTGTTTTGTGTTGATTAAACTTTATACATAATTAAGCTTCACTGAAATGTATAATTAATTATTATGTCCTGTTAGTGCAGTCTATTTGCGTAGAGATTGACTGATTGTGGTAATGTGGATTCATAACTTAATAATTATAATAAAAGGTGAGTTCTTTCATTATTAGTTTTTGTTACAAAAATAGTCAGGTTTTACCATTCAAATCTTATTTTTCCATTTATCTGTAATTCGAGAAATATGAAGTGCTAGGCGCGGTAAGCAGAGAGCAGTGGTGACCCAATGGTATCGGCCCCGACTTACGAGTTGTAGGTTGTGGGTTCGAACCCAGGCAGGTGCTTTACTTTGTGTAAATAATTTCATCACCACTGCTCTCAAAACGGTGAATGAAAACATCGTGAGGAAACCGGCATGTCCTGGAACCAAAAATTCGAAGACATGTGACATCTACCATCCCGCACTGGGCCCGCGTGGTAGATTACAGCCCACTCCCTCTCAAAGAGAGGAGGCCTGTGTCCCAGCAGTGGGAACACTGTAGGCTGATTAATGATTATGCATATTATGTAGGCGCGGGAAGTAGCAAATTTTTAGGTAATTGACAATAGCGCATCGCGGCAACAATTATGGTTCAAAGCAGCGATGCATTTGATAATATTTGAATCGAAAGACCACCAAATGTTGTGGTCTTAATTAAATTAAAAAATAAATGCACGGCTCAGTGGTTTTTTTTTAGGTATTTCTTTAGATGATTAAATTACATTACATTATGTCATTTAGCGTGGAATGATTTTGTCATTTATTTTTAAGGAAATTTAATTATTTTACACACCTAAGTTTAGATACCTACTCTATTGATTTTTGTACGCCGTCAACAGCAAAACATAGTGTACTTATACATATTTTATTTACAACACCCGTTTTTACACCCACCTATGTTTTACAAATAAAAACTTTGACTTTGATACAATATGACAGGTCACGCTCAACATTTTGGGAATTATGCGACGAAAAATAGTATTCTTAAGCTTAGTCATACGATTTTTTTTATCAGGATGCTATTTTATTTTTATGAAATATTTTTTAATTGGTCTTTTCTTTGAACATTTGAACATACAGTTAATTATTTTTTTGGCTTGTAATATGTACCATAGTACTCCTAAATGTGCAAGTAAAAACTGAGCTTTTTACGGTATCCTACGTTTGTGCAGCGCCTTAAGTTTACTGATATTTTCTGGCCTAAATTAATAAAACTAACTATTGCGTCTCGGTGAATAACTTACGTTCTTCAACACTACTTAAGGCGGTACCCCGACCAAAACCTTGCCGTAGTGCGTTATTCAGAGGCTATTAACTCATTCACTATGGATAATAAACTACATCTAAAAGCACATTATTAAAGTTCGATATCCTATCATCACATTGTACGTTTTTATTTGTTTTTATGTATTATAAATAGGTACATTTAAAATCTCCTTGTAAAAAAAATATTGACTGCATGCATCTTTTGCTAAAGGTGACGTTCTATTAATTTGAGGATTACACTAATGGATAGATAATTTAAAAATCTAAATATTTCACGTTTTATTGTATTTGAAAACATCGCTTGTCTTTTTTTATTAAAATAATTTCAGTTTTTTTGTGACTTCTATGATAAATGACCGTGCGCAGGGAGTGAGACAGAGCGAGACTCAGCGACGGGACAGAGAAGGACCAAACGCTCAAGGTCGTTTGGTCGGGGAAGCGCCTTATTCCAAATACGTTTTAGCTTCACATGACTATTACTCGTCTAGCTTACCAGTGATCAAATATAGGCACCAACAGTGCTTCATCGTGCTAACCACAGTATCCCTGCTCACCCCTTTTGGCCTAATAGCAGCCAGTCGGCTTAGTTAGTGCATGCCCATATTAACACTTAACAGCTGTATCAACGGCCAGCTTTTCTCGACATGTTATGGTCTACGTACTTATTCGAATCGATGTAGTTCCTCCTTTTAAAAATTTAATTTGTAAGGCTCTTTAATATGTTTTTTGCATGTACTGCGAGGCAAATTGCTTCAGCGAATCTAATTATCTCTTCCAGATGGAAAGGATTGCAATGAGCTGAGTTTCTTGATTGAAGCTATATTTCTGCTGATCTCACAGGATTCTACAAGTCTTGCTTGTTTTTCTTTTCGCTTTTCTGAACAAAAATGTTGGAAGGTATAACTTTAGTTGCCGATTAAAAGTGCAGATGTTTTTAATATTGCCCAAG
Organism: Griposia aprilina; assembly: GCA_916610205.1. NCBI lineage: Eukaryota > Metazoa > Arthropoda > Insecta > Lepidoptera > Noctuidae > Griposia > Griposia aprilina. Next base: position 17,662,307 of record OU744294.1, read on the forward strand.
TTGGTTTCTTTTTATTTGTTCTACGGTCAACTGCAGTTCAGTAGTAACACTTGAACTACCAAAACCACCCTGACTGTTACGAAATAAACTTTCTGTCAAAGTCGAATTGATGCCATGTTCGAGCAGTTGACTGTACCTGAGGCGCCGGAATACATCAGTTCTTCCAATAGTTATACACTTCTTATACATCTGGACTTAACCAATGAAAGTGTGTATATCTCCCAGGTCTACAGCACATTGTCTTTCAAAACCCAATCGCAGGCACCCGACCTAGAACCATTGCTAACAAGTCACGATAATTTTCTTCATGTCCCAAAGCTTTCCACCACAAATGTCTTAGAACGGAAATTAGATCCACAATAGAATCTAATAAACTTTTATATAAATGTCTGAGGAATAACCGGCTAGCTTCAGAAGGCCTGCTTTCATTCCAGCCTACTAACAGGTTAGGTGACGTCCAGTTTTTGTCGGTTATCCGGCGAGGTGTAATAATTACTGTTCGAAGGCACTGATGGACGTTTCCGCTGGTTTTTATGGCGAAGCTGTGTAAAAGCGGAGGCGACAGCGATTAAGTAGATGAGTGAGTGATGTAGCTTGTGTTCTTGTTCAAACGGTCAATGTAGAAGTAGTTCTTATGAATCAATTGTTCACTGATATGTCCGGCCGGATGGCGCCAAGCAAAGATTAGGTTATAGGACTGTATATTTTATAATGCAGCTTTCTGCTTTTCTTCGTGAGCGTTGTAAAACGGGATAAACTCGAGAGGTTATTCTGCAACCACAAACTGAACCCAAAATAATTGCATCTGCAAAGACATTGCATTATTTGTAACAGCCATCATCAGGGCAGTACCGCGACGCCACCAATTGTCCTATGAACTGCACTTCTTTACCTGTTCTCCTTATAAAACCTGTGACAGCAATTCCTTCAACAAAAACGCATTCCATAAGTGCGTAATTTCCATACAAACCGCCTTTAAAAACAGTACAGTGACGCTATAAGTATGACAGTGGGGCGTCCATCATCGTCACGGGCCCCGTGCCATAATAATATTACAACAGCCATGTTATCTACTGTCTTACGCCTACCCATTGTGTTCCGAAGTTTGTGTACAATACCATCAGGTTTGCAACCAAACTAACTATTATTGTGTTATGGTGTACATAGTTGGATCACTTATTTATGTGAGGCGAATGATCGCTTGTCATGAAATGCGTGTCGTTAATGAACTGTCTTCGAAGCATGTCTTTTTCTCTGTGATACTTTTTATTTGTCCGTCTAAGCAACGTCTTCCGAGTAATTTGGGGGTAAGGTACGTATATTTTCTCCACCAGTTTCCAAAATACTCTCCTGTGTAGTCTAGTTCAGTTTCTTGATTATCTAAAGAGAGTTGTTCTGTTGAATGGTGGCTAGAGATTGGATATTCGGATGCAAATTTATCTAAAGCTAATTTTTAGCTATAAAAGTATGCAAGCGGCTTGTTTTTTGTTTTTTTTTTTTAAAAGCGAGGTGCATATTTTTTTAAATTAATGTTTAGCCCCCGATGCAAATATGTGTATGCAGGGTGTAAGAGGAGGGGTGGTGTGTTAGCTGTAAAACAAAAACAAAAAACATAAATTAAAATAATTATTTTTATTAAATTAAGTATTACATCCTGATTGAGCGTAAATATTATCTCGGGGCAACAACTTTAATCACTACATTTCGATCGCTATGATTTGGTCCGGTTTGGTCACTGAAATCTGACGTTAGCGGGATTTTTTCGACACAAAAGCACATTCCATATTAGCCAACATCTCAACTTTAGGTGAATATGCATCTGAATACCCGATCTCTGACATGAAAAAGCCAAGTAAATTACATTATAATTAGGTACTCTATCCAGCTTAAACAATCTGCATTAGCCTCCAAAAACCTTCAAGCAGTGATTTGCTGTCAACCTTAGATTATTATTCTGCACCGTTCATATCATCAGACTCATAAACTTTTCCTTCCACCATCATGCATAGCATGGCCACTATATAAACAGAAGAAACGGAAGACAAAATGACAGATTGTAGAAAGATTTCTACAGCGCGATGTCAAAATTCAAAAAAATTATTACTATTTGTTAAGAAAGTGATTTGTCTTCTCTTCGTAGAGTAGAGATAGAACCGGTCATGCTGCATGGCCACTATATAAACAGAATTACAGAAGAAACGGAAGACAAAATGACAGATTGTAGAAAGATTTCTACGGCGCGATGTCAAATATCAAAAAAAGAATGACTTTTTGTTAAGAAAGTGATTTGTCTTCTCTTCGTCCCTACGAAGAGAAGACATGCTTGACCACTTCTATCTCTACCCTTAGAGATAGAAGTGGTCATGCTACGCATGCAAGTAAACAATAGTCCACGGTCTAAGTACCAGTTAACCCGCGCAGCCGACGTTAACCGAAGGAAGCAGAGATACAAGGGGCGGGTCACCTCGGTACACCACAACAAACGTATCATTTGCCACGGTCACTGCCCAGCGCTATTGAATTCTGAGGGTTCACTGTGTGACATATGGCAATTGTGGGTACGGCCGTAAGTAGGGGGTAGGGTTAGACGCTTGATGGACTTGTGTTGATGTTTGAGGAAACGATATACCTACGTACGCACGACTACATATCAAGCTATACATCTCCGGTATAAGCTGACTTCTCACTGTACGAAAAGCCTATACGATGCGAGGCCAGCTAAAACTCGAAATGTATAGCTTGATATGTAGCAGTGTTTACGCATATTTCTTTTTACCATTATTTTCAGGCACAGGCTTCTTCTGGGTAAGCTCACTCCATCGTTGACTTTGTCTGTGTCATCTCTGACCTAGACTAGAGTCAAGAGCAAACCCATCTAAAATAAAAAACATTATTCGCTGAAAATACTAATTCCCATACGGTTATGCAACAACACAGCAGATAGAGAACATCCATATTTGTTTAATTAATCCTGACTTAGGTCACAATAGACATACGCCTCCCCTAAATTGCACGCCTCGGGTCTTCGTCCTCGACATACAGTATGTCTGCCCCCGTTGCCATTTTTAGATCGTCTGTCTATTCCGCCGCACAAACCTCTGAGTCTGTTACTCGTGAGCTTTATATTATGGCCAAGAATAAAATAAATTACTCAAGAATAGAAATGTTACATTTCTAGTTTGATCGATTAATCAAATACCAGACAGTTCAATTTATTCAAAACTATCTATGTATCTGTGTATCAGTTTCATTAGATATCCAAACACGCTACGTGATCACATCAAACTTGCTTATTTGCTGCTTCAGCAGTTTTTGCACTTCTTGTCATGAAACATGAGAGCCGCATTTTTCTATTTATTAGATTCAAGTTAGAATCCCGCTTACTCTATGTAATTACATGAAGATATACCATCCCTGCGTTGCTGCGAGATGTAACGGTGATCACAACATTTATTGTTAGGAATAACAAAATTTGTTTGACACTATAGCAATATGGTGAAAATTTTAAAAAAATAACTCACCACAAAAGTTACTTACCGGTACAGAAAGTGCAAATAAAAAGTCAAGATATTTGTCAGAGACTGGTGCCCGAAGAAGGCATAAAATAAAATGGATGATAGATCAACGTCTTCAGAATTTTCTAGTTATTAACAAGTGGCTCCTACATTAATTTTTGACTACCAACATCAACTTCGATATCACATTATCTTCCAATTTTCGCCTCTTCGCCAACAAGAGTCCCCTAAGCGGCTGTAACACTAATGGCGCCGCCACCGCCAGGACTCGCCATAGATCACAACAATACAAATATGGAGACAGGCTGTTAACCTATAACCTGACCACAATACACGTTTCCTGTTGGCAATTTCCGTTGGATGACAAACTACGTATTGTTATTAATTGATGGAAGAAAGTTACTAAAGCAAGCTAAGTTATGTCAATTTAGGTAAGTAAGTAAAGCTAATTCCATTTCATTTGTATTTTAGCTAATTAGATTTCGATTCATCATTCAACGGTCGATTTTATAGCCTACCTAACAGCTGTATTTAAATCTAAAATCTATGTTCATTTCAACTTACGTGTGATCTGAAGTTAAAACCATGTGTATGTGTGTGTGCGTGTGTGTGTGTGTGGGGTGTGTGTGCATGTTCATGTGTGTGTGTGTGTGTGTGTGTGTGCATGTGTGTGTGAGTGTGTGTGTGTGTGTGCGTGTGTGTGTGTGTGTGTGTGTGTGTGTGCATGTGTGTGTGTGCATGTGCGCTTTTCATGAGTGTTTAATAAGAATCATTATTGTATTGTAATACTAATGTATGGAAAAATATGAAGATGCTTTTAAAATTTCGTTCACGATAACGTAATGACGTGTACATATTTCCATACATTTGATGAAAAGAAAATAAAAAAAATATTTTATTTAAGACACGCACAGAAAATACAAAAAGTAAAAATAAATAAAAAGGAGCATTTAAAACTAACAAAATTAACAATAAAATAGACGTGACGTCCACGACAATATCGTCACCTTAGAAAATATAAAAGCGCACGATCACGTTTACCATACGCCGATGGAAAAACAATTCAAAAATACTTAGCTACAAGTTTTCCAACCGTTCCAACTAAAGTGATCATTACAATAGTTAACGTTTGCCCGCCCAAAAGAGTAAGATGACGTCATGGGAGAGCGCGCAAGCGCCGAGTCACGGGAGCATAAACCACAACTGACAATAAAGCACAGAAACGCAGTAAATAATAACGATGGGACTTGATACTTATGTTACTTATTAATATTTGAATGCAGAAGCCTGCAATAATTTGCTTCTGAAAAGACATGGTTTCTGTACCAAAGAGATGGGGCTATCAATCCAAAAAAAAAACACGTGGGTATATGATATTATGCTTCAGTGAGTTTTATTCTTTGTAAGTTTTACCTAATTATATATCTACTATTTTAAATGTATAGATAGAGCAATGAGTCAGGTGTATTTGAAAAAAACACCATGAAAACGAGCAGATTTCGTTTTAAAATTAAGTCGTTTATATTTTTCAGTTTAAGAACTAAATCCACGTCTAGTTTCAAGTGCTTGGAGAACCTATCAGCTATGTCAGTGTGCCTTGGGCATTCACGATCCGCATCAAACAATCGGTAAGCAGGCGGTATAAACACACTCTTTCAACAAACACAGATGATAATACTCTCATGGCTATTTCACCTCACCAAACTGTTGCGAGTAGATGCAAAATAAGCGCATATCTCAGCCCATTCACTAACCGATCAACTTTGTTTGCAAAAATTACAACAGACGTTATATTTGCAAACAAACAGCAATCAGTGGGTTCTTGAGAAAACCGGACGGGCGCGCGTTCTCACGGCGAGACGCGTTTTCCATAGATGTCGCCACATCAGGGAAAATGCACCCGAATTTAGTGTCCTATTTTTTTTTTTGTATTTTTATATTCAAATACATATGTTGTCATTGAATCCTCTTGATGAAGATCGCAGACTAACGGGTCGTTAGGTTATTGCAGTCCAGAAACGTGAAACTACTTGTATGCTGAAAACCACATAAATATTCTCAATAGCAATGTATAGGTAATTATTTGGCTTATATTTTGGGAAAAATAAAATACATCTTGAAACATAATCGGTATTTAAAAACGCATACGAGAACTGTATCTTGTATCATTATAAACACGTCAATTTACAACACGTGGTGTTATAATTGGATTACGAATATAAATGGTTTGAATTAGCATAATCTCATATTAATGTTGCTATTGCATTGGAGTTAGCAGTTTGATAAAACAGTTTATTACTGACAAGACATGTCAATGTTAATAAGTTATTGTAAAACAAGTAACTTACTTATTGACCGGAAAAATAAAAGTTGTGCAACTTCAAAACATTAAATATTTTACGATGACCAATTTCCACATTACAATTTACGATCTTCTACTGTCTGAAAATCTATATGAATTATCAAACAGACCAATGTTGGTACGTGAATATATAGTTAAATATTGTATTTTGAATTTAAATGTTTTTATAAAACATTATAACATATTAACATTTTGCCTGACTTGGGAATCAAACCCTGACGGCCACAGACTCCAGTCTACGGCGTGTTCCAGTACATACAAGTTAATGCAACTACTAGCCGACATAATTATATAAAATGCAAACAGAGCTACACAAATCGGACATCGTAGAAAGCACTCATTTTTCTGTCCCCCGTGATATATGCATTTACTGTGTAATTGCCCGCGAGGACTGTACTTTGTAAAAATGAGCCTCTTCCCGGGGAACTATACGCGTTTTCATTTCACATTGCCCTGTACTTTGGTAAATTATACACCATTCGCAATGGTATAACGTACCTGTGAGAAAATATTTCTAGGGTGTGCCAAATTCAAGGCCTGCATCAGTTGGTTTGTAGGCAGGAAAAGCATTCTGATTTCCGAGATATCCTAGTCCAGGGCGTATTGTTTTGTTCTTTTACAATTTTGGCTCCTGGGCTTTATGTGGAGAAATTTAGAAACTTAATGAGAAAGCGAGATACTAAATCACGCCGTAATTTGCTAGAAACTCGTTAGTAAGCTCTGCAATTCTTAAAGATTTTCCGATTGATTTAATTGTTGTTTGGATCGAAATTCTAACTACAACAAACTGTATGCGTGTATCTCACTAATTGAATACGTATTTTATTTGTAACGACCACCTGCCGGGGTCGCGGATTATTCGAAAGAGTTACCGGGGCCCTGGCGCACAGGCAACTGAAGGAACACGGGTGGGTTTCAGTCAGTAAGAGTCTGACACGCCCTTCCGCTCCGCCCAGAGCGGGAGAAGTCATTTGAAGATTTAACAACCATAAAAAAAAAAAATGGCGTGGCGACTACGACAACTACCACTATAACAACATTATCAAATCAACATTTTATTACCACTGAACCTTACCGTTTCTTTTGACATGAAAATAACGATTCAATTCTCAGTTCTATACAGTTATTGTTCCGGCCACTGGTTCCTTAATAAAGTGGGTACACCATCGAGCTTGTACCTGTCGAGGTATAAGCACATCACTCACAGTATAACTATGTGATTGCCCAAATTACTGACAGCTAAGTACCGTAGACAATAACTGTTGTATAGATTGAGATGGTTAGTTTGACGACGGTTTAACTTACGGTGGGTTAATTGAGTTATGGATTTGTTTGCTTCGTTTTTGACTAACTTGTTAAAATAATGTAATAACATTTCTGTAAGATTAGGGTAGTTCATTGTTTTGGACAAGTACAGTCACCAAAAGAGATAAGTAACCAGGGTCGTCGGATATAGTTGAAGTTTAGTAAGAAACCGATGAATTTTTGCAAATGTTTTTTTTTTATTAATAATCGTTTTTATTCAAAAACATCCATCGGTTTCTTACTAAACTTCAACTATATCCGACGACCCTGGTTCTTATCACTTTTGGTGACCGTACATACCTTGAGTTTGGCAGATATGATTACTTACCCCCACTAAGGAAAATTTACGTTTATGTCAATTATAACTTGTTTTAACTGTATATGTCACTGCTAGATGTGAAAACGGTAGGAAATGACTTAGAAACATCATTCTCCTGCCCTTATTCCAATTTATTTAGGGTCAACGCAACATGTCATTTTAACCGACTTCAAAAAAAGGAGGAGGTACTCAATATGACAGTATGTTTTTTTTTAGCTCAGAACTTTTTTCTGGGTGAACCGCTTTGGATGATTCTTTATTATTTGAAAGCTGGTGCTTCACATGTGGTCCCATATCAATTTGATTAAATTCTGACCAGCAGTTTTTGAGTTATCCTTAATACTGCCTATTTTTTCCACTTAGCTTATATGGATGATGTGTTAATAATTTCCTGTCACTGTTATTTACATATCAAGTAGTGGTATACGAATTTGTATTGGGTAGCTACCACAACTAAAAAGTGAAAAATACAAACTTTATTACAAAAAAAAAAACAACCAAATTCCAAGAAAAACACAAGAAAACGTGAAAAATAACTTTAGTTTCGGAAGTCGGTGGCCAAAAGCGAAAATACAAAACCAAAGACAACGACTTCTGAAATTAAAGTTATTTTTCACGTTTTTTTTGGGTTTTTCTTGGAATTCGGTTGTTTTTTTTTTGTAAAAAACATCTGTTTCGTCTGTAATCTCGGTAGTCCGGTAGTCTCGGTAATTCCAGCCATATAGTCTTTCACATAGCCCATCCATCATTTCTGTGGTCTTCCCTACTCTTATTGCCAAATACCGTCAAACGGGGTGAAAAGGAATGCAGGGGTGAATTGAGGCGAAACTTTAATAAGGATTTTAACATTGAAATAATATAGTCTGTTGCCAAAAAGGACTCTAATGTGTTTAATATATTATAATTAAAGATTAAGTGCACTTGTTAGTGACAATCTATATTATTTCAATGTTAAAAACCCTTTTAAAGTTTCGTCTTGAATGACCCCTCTTTTTTTTGGGATGGAAAATCATCAAATGACTTCTCCCGCTCTGGGCAGAGCGGAAGGGCGTGTCAGATTCTTACTGACTAACACCCACCCGTGTTTATTTAAATTAATTATTTATTTCAATTCACCCCTGCATTCCTATTCACCCCGTTTGACGGTACTTACTTTTTTAGGAAATCACTTACAATAAGGGTGTGAATATCCCCAAATTCTAAAAATAGGTATTAAACAAATACACCTATATATTTACCATCCATATAAAAACTCACTGGAACTCATATTTTAGTGAATCGAAAACTAAACCGATAATTTTCCAATTAATATTAGGGTGGGGAAAAAGTCTTTTCGCATTATAGTAAGTATGAACTTGTAATATAATCTCTTTGGCTATACTATTTGTATCTGGCTGATTTTGGTATCATTGAAAGTTGAAATTTTAAAGAACATAATTCCAAATTCAAATTAGGAAAATGTGTGATTTTCATTTGTTTTTCGTACTGTCAAGATGAGTGAATCTAATGAAGAAATTCGATACATTTTAAAATTTTACTACAAAAAAGGTTAAAATGCAACGCAAGCCGCGAAAAAAAATTGCCATGTTTATGGACCTAGTGCAGTGTCTGTGAGAGTAGCACAAATTTGGTTTAAGCGTTTTCAATCCGGAAATTTTGATGTCAAAGATGCACGTCGCTCTGGTCGCCCTACTACGGATAAAATGGATGCCATTTTTGAAAAAGTGGAGCAAGATCGGCATATCAGTAGTTACGACGTAGCTGAAGAACTGGGAATTGACCACAAAACAGTTTTGGCACATTTGAAAAAAACTGGGTACACAAAAAAGCTCGATATTTGGGTACCTCACGAGCTCACTGAAAGAAACCTAATGAACCGTGTACTCATTTGTGATTCTTTATTACGACGTAATGAAACCGAACCATTTTTGAAGAAGCTGATAACTGGTGATGAAAATTGGATCACGTACGACAAGAACGTGCGAAAAAGGTCGTGGTCAAAGGCCGGTCAGGCTTCACAGACTGTGGCGAAACCCAGGTTAACTCGCAACAAGGTGATGCTGTGTGTGTGGTGGGATTGGAAGGGCATTATTCATTATGAGCTGTTACCACCAGGCAGGACCATCGATTCTGAACTCTACTACGAACAACTGATTAGATTAAAGCAAGAAGTTGAGAGAAAGCGGCCGGAGTTAATCCACAGAAGGGGTGTGGTTTTTCATCATGATAACGCTAGACCTCACACATCTTTAGCCACTCAGCAAAAATTAAGAGAGTTTGGCTGGGAGGTGTTAATGCATCCGCCGTATACTTAGTCCTGACCTTGCACCTTCAGATTTCCACCTGTTTCGGTCTCTTCAGAATTCTTTAGGCAGTGTCAGGTTAACATCACGAGAGGACTGCCAAAACCACTTGTCGCGGTATTTTGATCAAAAGTCCCAATTTTTCTATAGCAATGGGATCATGTCCCTACCTACAAGATGGCAAAAAGTTATCGAACAAAATGGTACCTACATACTTTAGTTAAATGTAAATAAACTATATTAAAAAATGTTTTGAATTTTCTTAAAAAATGCGAAGAAACTTTTTCCCCAACCTATTACTTAAGGTACATTTTCCAAGACAGAAGCATGACAGCAGTCAAAATATTTCATTCGAACATAAAATTCTTAACTCCTTTATCTACCCATCAAATTATAACCTACTATAAATTTATCTTCATTCATAAGCTTCACGTCCATGCGTCATCTTGAACAATAACGCAGTTCCACACGTACCGGACTCGATGCATCATGTAGTGTCAAAATAAATGGTGGCCAGCTGTCCTCAACATAATAGAGTCATGACCGTCAAATGACGATGTTGTTCTAATGATATTATTCGCTCCGATTCTATCTAGATTTATTGTTTGCGTTTCTGGACGGAATAGAACTTGTGTTATTGTTTCGTTGGTCTAAGAGGCAAATTGTGTTTGTATAAAAAACTGAGCAATCTGGATTTGTGATAAATGATTTTATTTCTGTAAGTAGGTTTGTACAAACAATTTTACATGTCAATCATATCTTAAAAACTAGATGAGGTCGGCGTTTCCTATCTGACTACTCTGAGAAGAAAAGCCGAAACAAACTCAGAGGTTGAAGTCATGGTCTCTTTTGAAGTCCAGACATAATCTGGGTCAGATCATATATTATAAAGACCACGTAGATTGGTGTCTGAAATGGTCTTTTGAGGAAAAATCACACAGATTGAGTGGACCTGTCTAGTCAGTGCATGCATTTGTCAGTAATCGTGCAGCTCAACTCAGAACTTAAGGAACTCAACGATTCGACGAACAATACCAAAGAAAGGACATTTATTTAGACAATTAAAACTAACTGAGAAGAAAAAAATGTGATCGCGGTTTACTTTTATACTTAGTCTGGCCATAAATACTGTTACAGTTAAAAATAAGAAAGATATTACATTTGAATTTGGAATCTGTCATTTTTATACGATTGTTCATTGAGTTTTCTAATTTTGGCGCCAATACATTATACAATATTTTGCGATATTAAAATGGAGTGAGGTGATAAAGAGAACCGAATCGCTGTGATTGCATTACACAAAGTTGGTATGGAGCCAAATGCAATTTTTTAAACTCTCCATACGCTTGGTATTAGTCAAATGTTTGTGTACCGGGCTATTAATAGGTACAATAAGAAAGAAAAGAAAAGAAAGAAAAATAGTTTTTTTTGTCACAGAAACACGTGCATACAAATAAAAATAATTAGCTCAGGTAACAATGTAACTAACCAAAACCAATGAGACCTCCTCTGTTTGTGACAGAAAAAGATCTGGCCGTCCACGTAGTGTTCGTACGAAAAAGGCGGTCAAAGCAGTAAGAGAAAGAATTCGAAGAAATCCTGTCCGAAAGCAAAAGATTTTATCTCGGGAGATGAAGATAGCACCCAGAACCATGTCGCGTATTTTAAAAGATGACTTAGGACTTGCAGCCTATAAGAGACGCACTGGTCATTTTTTAACTGATAATTTAAAAAAGAATGGGGTGGTAAAATCGAAACAACTACTGAAGCGGTACGCAAAGGGAGGTCACAGAATTTTTTTGTTTACGGATGAGAAAATATTTACAATTGAGCAACATTTTAACAAACAAAATGACCGTATTTATGCTCAAAGCTCTAAGGAAGCTTCCCAATTAGTAGACAGAGTGCAACGTGGGCATTATCCGACTTCAGTGATGGTTTGGTGGGGTGTTAGTTATGAAGAAGTGACTGAGCCATATTTTTGTGAAAAAGGTATCAAAACATCGGCACAAGTGTATCAAGATACCATTCTTGAGAAGGTAGTTAAGCCCCTTAACAACACCATGTTCAATAACCAAGTATGGTCCTTCCAACAAGACTCGGCGCCGGGTCATAAAGCTCTTTCCACGCAGTCTTGGTTGGAAGTGAACGTTTCGGACTTCATCAGAGCTGAAGACTGGCCGTTGTCTAGTCCCGATCTTAATCCGCTGGATTATGATTTATGGTCAGTTTTAGAGAGTATGGCTTGCTCTAAACGCCATGATAATTTGAAGTCCCTAAAACAATCCATACGATTGGCAGTGAAGAATTTTCCCATGGAAAGAGTGCGTGCTTCTATTGATAACTGGCCTCAACGTTTAAAGGACTGTATTGCAGCCAATGGAGACCACTTCGAATAAGCTTTTTATGTTTTAAATTGTTTTATATTTATGTATTAAACTAACACACTGTAAAAGTAATAAATATTATTTGCAATAAAAAAAAAATCCTTGTGACAATATTTATGACAAGACTAGGATATATAGTAAAACCCGTTTTCAAAGGGAACTAACCAAAAACGCCTCTTAAGCGAGAAAGCGTATATCGTATTACGCGGGATAGGGAAAATAAAACGTATTAAGTATGTACTAATTTTGTTAAAAAGTTAGTATAATGTTATTAATGTATGTATTTTTAAATTACATTAACTCATAGTGTATTATTATTTATATTTACATTACTTAAAGTAATCACTTATTTTAGTTTGACAAAGAGATTTTGAAGAGACGCGAATCGGATGTGACACAAAGGCACCGCTCATCGCGCGACGGGCGGTGCGTTTGTGTCGCGTCGCGTGTCGCGCCTGTTTGTAGGTGCCCTGAGGCCATGATTTCTTAGAAGAGCGGTGAGTCTTTACGGTGTCAAAACATACCAACTTGCTTTCATAAGCAACGTGTCAGTGACGTCATTCGCCGATAAATTACGGACGCTATGTGGCGGTTACCGTTCTTCTAAGAAACCGTAGCTTAACACTCTGTACCATATCCTCTCACAGTCAAACACGGAGTTATCTCATTAACATCATATAGAAGCAAAATATAAGCATGCACACAATCTAGTTAAAAAGAACGTGGTGCTATTAGAGAGCCCTGTTCTAATTGGTAGACGGAATAATAAGTTAATAACTATGTTTTATACTAAACAACGGGCGAGCCGCTCGTGTGCACTTGCTAACTAGGCGTTTAAACGCCTAACTGTTCGTTACCGGTAACCATGTGAGTTTAATTTATTATATTATACACATCTTTCATATGGTAATATAACAACCGGTCTTTGATCCAGTTCGCCATGTGAAATTCAATTTGGGAGCTGTTAGTTGTAAGTGTTGATTAGAGGGTATAAGTAGAGATTTCCAATTCTAGTAATGGTAGTGATTATCATCTTTCTAGCCGTTTCTCAACTATGTAAATTCTTGCCAACTTCCTGTTAATATTTTGCTGCAAACTACTGCAATTTGATTGAACTCTACAATCTAATTAGTTGAAAACCTAAGGTTAGATCAATTTTGAAACTCCCGCCCTAGACTTATCAAGATCAACCAACGATCTTTAATCACCTAGGCACACAACCCTTCTACCGACTAGTACCGACCTGGCTGATTGGCCAGTTCTGGAACTCCTATCTTGTGATAAATCAACGTTGAAGCTTTAGTAACCTAGGCAAACAGCCCCGTGACCGACCTTGCTGATTGGCTAAGCTTTTCTCAACGGCATGATTTACTGTCGTCTATACGTATAATAAAATAGTAACGAAGTCAAAACTGTTCACTGTTTTTTTTTTTTTAAGTTATTGTTACGAGGTATGGCAACGAGTCTGATGCCGATAATGTAGTTTTAAAACCGGCTGATTGGATTTGCATGAAATTTGGCAAACAGATAGTTTATATCCTTTTTTTTTTTTTTTTTTTTTTTTCGCTGAGAAATGCTTTATGCATTCCCGCTCGTGGGGGGACGAGGCGGGATATGTGGGACTCCTGTCGGAATGACAGTATACCCACTAAAACTCAGCGGTGTTCCCACATCGCCGTGATGGGAAGGCCATGGGAATCCGGCTCAGCCTTTGCATCCACAACCCTCCCGGCGCGTGCCCACCTAGCTGGTGGGCCCCGCATGCCCCCCAGCTTGGGGGGCTACGGGAATGGCCGGGAACACCTGGCCATTCCCGTCCGACACTGGTGGAGGCCTGTGCAATACAGGCAAGGGCGCCCCCGCACCCGCTGCCTGCTGGCCTCCACCTGGGAGGAGTCGGAGATGACTATCAAACTGACGTCTTCTTCGACCCCTCCTCCGCCTTCGGAGCGACGCCGCGTGAGGATCGTCCTCCCGCGCGCGCTCAGCCGCCTCCTTCTGGGACATGACGTGTTCGCAGAAGGAGGCGACTGCCGCCCAGGACCTCTCATCCTGCAGCATGGCATTAACCAAGCCGGGAAGTGAGAGGTCCGGTCCGATCACCGCGATGAGACTGCGGCGCGTCTCGGACCACGACGGGCACACCTCGAGGGTGTGCTGCGCCGTGTCGTCCACCGCGCCACAGTCGTGGCACGACGGCGTCTCCTCCCGTCCTATCCGGTGCAGGTACGATCCGAAGCAACCGTGTCCGGACAGCACCTGCACCAGACGGAACGAGAGGAACCCATGCGACCGCTCGAGCCAGTCTCGCAACACTGGCCCAATCGCGTCTAGGGTTCGGCGGCCAAAAGCTGCGGTGGCGAGCTCCCCCGTCCAATGGAGGACGATGGCATCCCTCGCCTCTCGCCGGACGGCCTCCCGCTCTTCCGGGGCTGGGCGTTCTCCTCCCGCTCTCCGCCCCGCCGTCCATTCATATACTCTGGCGAGCACCCACGCCTCGAGTTCCCAAGGAGGGGTGCCGGCCAGAGCACATGCTGCCGCGAAGCCCACTGTGCGGTAGGCCCGCGCCGCCCGCTGGGCTATGGCCCTTTGGGGCGCCCGTAAAGCGGCAGCGTTCTCCCTCCTTTGGAGGGAGTCCTCCCAGATAGGAGCCCCGTAAAGGGCCATACTCCTCAAGATGCCGGCGTAAAGTTGCCGGCATCGCGCGCTGGGCCTCCCCAAGTTGGGTAGCAGCCACGAGAGCGCGCCTGCGGCCTTCAGCAGGCGCGACGACAGCCCGCTAAAATGCGGACCGAAGCGCCACCTGCTGTCGAGTACAAGGCCCAGATATTTCATCTGGGCCTTCACCTCAATTCTGATGCCCTCCACGAAAATGTGGGCATCAGGTGGGGGGCGCCACCGAGGCCCGTGGAAGAACACGGCCTCGGTCTTGTGCAGCGCCACCGTTAAACCTAGGCGGCGGATCCTCCCCGCGACCAAGGATCCACCTGCCGAGGCCAGATTGGCCGCCTCCCTAAAACTCCCCCCCCGGGCGGTGAGGAGAGTGTCATCCGCATAGCAGATGACACTCGTGCCCCGAAGGAGAGTTCCCCGCAAGAGCCAATCGATAGTTTATATCCTGGATTAACACAATAGGGTACTTTAATCTCGGAAGTAGGTACGTTCCCGTGGGATATTTTCCGACATCCACGCGGGCGAAGCCGCGGGCAAAAGCTAGAATAAAATATATGAGAGTAGCCAGCTCTAAAAATATATGAGAGTAGCCAGCTCTAAAAATATATGAGAGTAGCCAGCTCTAAAAATATATGAGAGTAGCCAGCTCTAAAAATCAAGAGCATGTTCAGAGTTAGTTCATTACTTCTTCTTAACATTATCCAGGGTTCGCTCTAACTACTCATAATAAGTCTTTTCCACATGGCTCGCTCTTATTAGAAATGGCATCAATTATAATAAATCACCCTCTTGTAAGGCGGTTACACCGGATGTGGTTCGACGACTGCCTCCGGGTCGCTGGGCACCTAACTGGCAATTTTTGTCAACCGCCTACAATCATAGCTACGATACGATCCTATTTGTAGAGGTGTCATGGCGGTAGGTAATTGTTTGTCTGTTACTCGATGAGTTGCACGAAACCAACATTACTTTAACTGAGACTTTAAATTCATGCCATCCTTTACATTTTGTATCAAAAAGAAAGTGACAGCATCAATTTAAAGTCTCCGTTAAACTAATGTTGATTTCGTGCAACTCACAGACTGTCAACCAGTATGGAATTAAAACCAGGCGTGTGAGTCTGAATTAAATCTAGACCAAGATGAAAATTTGTCAGAGAGGGCAAATGAAACGGGTGCCTGTACCCATGGAAATATACTGTGGTGTTAGTAGTTTAATTTAGGTAGTCTTCATACTTCAGGAAGTATGAACACAACCTAGACGAAAAACCAGCATTTCATAAAGTGAACGAGCAGTGACCACATACTTATTTCAACGGTATCTCTGACAAATATAAGTTGGGTAAGTACTTACATAATATGTACGTCATAGAAGTAGGACTCCAAAAAACCCATATTTTAAAATCGTAGAGCAAAGCTTAACAAGCTTTTTTTCAGCCTAGAAACAAAATCTTATAATCTAACACTTCGCATGATTTTTTTCAACAAGAACAAAACGAAAATATAAAAACCAACAAAATTACACAAGATACATTATCATAAAAACTGACAGCTGAAGACATATGGAGCTATTTCAAGAAGCAGTGGTTGCGGTCAACCGACCGATCTGTAACCATCAGTTAGGTTAAAAAATGCAGGCAGAGCCGCTAGGCGTGCCTAGTTCGCGAGTAAAAACTAACCGTGTTGACCTGGCAGGCGATACACTCGGGTGCGCATACTCAATCGTGACCTCGGAGGGAAGAAGGGAAGTGGATGTGGTGTTTTGAAGACGTTAGAATTTTTGTAGAGAGCTGAGACTGTAATTCTATGGGGATATTCAAATGTGTGGTGTAGGTAGTTACCTATATGTTTTCATGATAGAGGTCTCTAAACTTTCTGGATGTTGAAAGTCAAGTAAAGTCAAAGCGCACGCGACATAAAATACAACACAAAATGTACGTGTAGTGTGTAATCTTACACCCAAAGAGATTTCAACGAACAACCTATTGAAAAAAGTAAATGATATATCAAAGAAAAGTAAAACAACCGCATCCTCCACTTCACGACTCTACACCCAAGTCTAATGAGCGTTCTTGTAATAAAGGCGAAGATGTGTAATTGGTCGGTAGGCACGCGCCCGCCACGCGCTGCGCTCGCGCCGACTCGCCTCACCTATCGCGATCCCACTTTTTACTGCACCACTTTTTTACCTAACCGTCGTTTTTACCATTTTACATCTCTCCCGGAAGAATTGTATATGCAGGCAAAAGTTCATGGGAGTTTTTGCAGCCATTGATTTTCTGGAATGTGATTTATGGCAACGGAAGACTTTAAATGATGGGTTTGTAAAGGTCATCTTATATTAAATAGGAGGGAATGAAAGAGCGGAAGTAGATAGGCCATAAATAGTCTAAGAAGTTTTGATCGTAAGCTCAATGTTTTTGGTATCATAATTTGGTCGGGCATGGCCGCAAGCAGAAGGTATTTATTATCATAATCCGTTTACATTGCTGTTTAAAGAGCGTGACGATACTGGCATTCTTAACAATCTTGTACACAAATTACAACATTCAGAAACATAAAAAAATATAGATAAAGGCTCTATAAAATAAACATCAAGAGTATAGTGGGTTCTGTACCTTCATAACTGCGGGATAATTACGTACAGTAAGAATGGGTATCTTTGAATATATTTTTTTTCACAAATAGGCACATAAAAGGCACTTTTGAACGTCAAAATTTACAAAAAAAAAATAGAATTAATTCTAGTTGCCCCTTCCAAAAGGTAGTTTCGTATGGAGAAGAATGGGCAAGAAACTCCACCGTTACTCTTTTAAAAATGTTTTACAATATAATGTATACATTAATTATATGTGAAGACGATGCACCTAGAATAAAATTACTATACCACAATAGGTAAAAATAATTAAATATAACGCATGACAGGTAAATTAATTATGAGATAGATACATGGTGCTCACATATTTACAAATATTGAAAGTAAATGATTTTTCCAAAATTTCACTAGTAATAATTTAGTGTGTGAGTTAAAGCAGTTAATAATGTAAAAAACAATGTCATAAAAATTATAAATTATACAATTAAATTAGCAACCAGTTTGATTTTGTCTAGACTCTAGATTGTCCTATGGAGCAGGACCAGCATGTTTCCAAGCATTCTTATCTAGGATATAATCCTCTAATTTGTAATATGCTTGTTTACAAAGTGTACTGCTAATATGAGTTTTAAATTTTCTTTCATTTAATTGCAATATATCACAAGGTATTTTGTTGTAAAATTTAACACAGTACCCCATAAAAGATGTATGTACTTTAGATAATCTAAAAAATGGTTGATCTATTTTATCTTTATTTCTAGTATTAAAACTATGTCTATCACTTATTTTATTAAAAAGATGTAGATTTTTTCTTACATACATAATATTTTCATAAATGAATTGACAAGGCACCGTCATAATATTAATCTTTTTAAATATTTCCCTAAGAGATTCGCAACGACGTAGATTGTAAATGGCCCTGACAGCTCTCTTTTGCAAAATGAAAATGGATTTAATGTCAGCAGCCCGACCCCACAGTAAAATGCCATATGACATAATGCTGTGGAAGTAGCTAAAATAGACCAGACGCGCGGTTTCTATATCTGTTAACTGTCTTATCTTCCTAACAGCATAAGCGGCCGAGCTTAACCGCCCCGCAAGAGATTTTATATGGAGTCCCCATTGTACTTTCTCGTCTAGCGTGATTCCCAGGAAAACCGTCTGATTAATTTCATTTTGAAAGTTCAACAACATTCATTGCGTTATTTATGTTGTTAAGCAGAGATTTTTTTCGAACATATGAAGCAATGGATTAGCAATAGGCTTCAAAATGATTCAGATTGTGATAGATAGTGTGTTACGTAATTAGAGTGCAGGTCCCGAAAGCAATAAAATCAACACAAAAAACAAATATTATTCTTAATATTTTTTTAAATAGATTTAAGAATTCAGTGGATGATACTTTCATTACAGACTGGCAGGCTTTCATAACGAAATTATAAGAGTTTCCATTTATCATTCAGCCACAGGATTCTTAAAAACAATACTACAGTTTCGCCTAATCAATCATTCGCGAAATGATCTGCTGTCCAAAACAGAGTCATTATAGGCTTGTTGTTAGTGCTACTAAGATGCTATCATTTCTTTACATGCACAAGGCAAGCAACGGATCATATCATCACGCTCTGTTTAACAGACAGGGTAAGCTGAGGTCCGAGTGGTACTCGTAGTAATATCAGGAGAAATCTGATTCATCATTTTCAAAGAAACGAATTCATACGTTATATTTATAGCTATATATAGCGATAAGGAAGCCCATATATTGACAACAATGAAGTGGTAAAGGCCGGGTGAAAACCGTAACTAGAAAAAAATCATACAGAAAAAAAAAAAGTGCTTTATTGAATCAAATACACGAAACAGTAAATAACAGTATAAAAATAAAAGCACTCAACCAAACAAACAAGGTAACAATAAAACTAATTATTGCGTCCAATAAAGGCTTTCTTCTCAGTGCAAAGGTTGTTAGTGCATGCAATTGCTTGCTGCGCACGCGCCGCGCCGCTCCGTCGCTTTCACGATAACCGTATTATTTTATTAGATCGCTTTATTGTTTCTAACTGGAATGGTTATGAATTAGTTTTCTTTAAGACTAACATAGAAATAATGCTTTATGTGCCGTTTCGCATATGTATAAATCTTATTGTCATTAATTACAGAATGATAATAATATGTACAAATATTTGGAACGGTACGGATTCGAATTTGTAGCCTCAAGCACAGAAATCGGAGTTGCGGTCGTTATTTATACATTTTGGATATAGATAACGAATACGAACCTTTTTTTTGTCTCTTGTTGCACAGGAGAAACTTTATTATAGGAATCTCGTTATCTTACTAATTTTAAATATCATAAGAGATCTCCGACTTCTGCAACCCTAATAGAAGGCTTGATTACGAGGGTGGTGACCTTAAAACTAAATTCCTAAATCACTTCCTTGTACTCCCAAAGAAAAAGTTGGGCAACTTTTCACATCGATAAACAACATTGTCCAACAAATCGAACACTCAACTCTGCACTAAGCAACTTAATAAACATCAATAATAGCAATTTTCAATTCCAAGAATAGCAAGAAAATAAATATTTATTAAATTGATTCCCCAATCGATTTTACATATTCTATAAAGGGTGCAAATAGGTAGGCGTTTCCATAGCCTGGCTAGGCGGCTGGTGGCCTGGTGTACCGGGCTCGCGGCTCCATAAAGCATATATTCAATTATCATCAACAGAGCCTTCACACTTGGTAATTGGTGAGCGCTTCAACACTTACGATACTGCTGTGGGGTGTACCCATGTGTTCACGTTTTTAGTCCACCGAAACCATTTTGGGAGATTGCTGAAGCGAACTTTTTTGAATGAAACAAAATTTTATTGTGAAACAAAGATGATGTGTGTTCGCAATCTGCACAATAACAGTGATATCTAAAGGTTTTATAATAGCTTTTTCAAAGAAATCCATCCGCCTTATAAAGCTAAATAAGTTATTATTAGGGCCTAGCAGTGTAACTTATGGAATACACTCGGATTTCTTTCATTAAAAGTGACAATTTTCTTACTTCATCGTCCCCTTGTTTAATTTCATTCCATGTCCCGAGATTATTGATTGGCCGTTCACATGGTCACCCTTACCGGATAGCACTTGAATTATAATGACCGTTGGTTAACGATTTCGCACTCTACCCGACTTTCAGAAAACGGTACACACTAAGTAAATTAGAATTGTACTCTTGTAAAGATTTTAATGTTTATTAAAATCAACGGCTATGGGTCATTTCGCGTTAATTATTAAGACCGCGAAATTAATAGTAAAGACTACCTGATTAAAATAAACAGCTAACGTAAATGCAATGAGATTTTCACTTGATTCAATACCAATTATAAATTAAATAGGTAAAATCAAATTATTATATACCTATAGTTAAGGTTATTATAAATATTTATGTAAAACAATTATTTTATTATACAATTTATTTCAATACCAATGGTTACATGGTCGTTCAAGAATGATACACAGTGTTCCACAATAATTTCCCTGATTTTAAAAGCTTTGCTTATTTATTTTATTTATTTATTTAACCATTTATGTACACACATATATAAATAAACAGACAAGAAGAAAGGAACAGAAAAATACGTACAAAGGTGATGCTTATTTATAAAGAAATCTCTTCCAGCATACTTGCGATAGGAGAGCCTATATTAAAGAGATTTCTCAATTCTCCATTCTCAATTCTTTATTGCGTACCATAATATATACAGTTGGTAGGGAAATAATTATACTAGTCACAATTTTGGACCCTGTCGGGCACAGCATAGATCAGGTAGGAGAGAGGAGGAAGAACACTCGCGGTTTAATATGATAAATTTTATTATTAGTTAAGTAGTTAGTAAGTTATATTGTTTTATTAGTACAGAATTGAATTTATGAATTACAGTTATTTTTTTATAAATTATATACATTTATTTATTAATTATTATTATAATTATTCATTATTGTTTTATTTACTTATTATTATTTTTATTTATTACGTAATTCATAATTATTATCGTTAGAGTAAGTTACTTATTTGACGCATCAGAATTTATTATAAAAAAAGTATTATTAGTACAGGCGTATCTTTAATAGTGAGTATTTTGTAGATACTAATACATAGGTACAAAGTTCCTTACAATTTATCATTTAAGTATTCGCTTATACTATAGTAGCATTTGCTTTCAAGAAAAAGCTTCAATTTTTTGATAAAGATGTTATATTTATTTAAATTCTTTATTATTTCGGGTAACTTATTATATTTTTTTATGGACATGACAAAGGTACTATTGGAGTGCATTTTAGTCGCGATATTAGTAAGTTTAGTCTATTGAAGACAACGTGTGTAAGAGTAGAAGGGAAAACAAAATAAATAAAATCTAAAACAATTTTCCAATTTAAATATAAACATACAATATGAGAATATACTTTCATACATACATACTTCTAAAATAAATATCACTAAAATATACAAAAATATTATGTAATTAAAAAAATAAATACATTTATGACAAAGTGGAAAGATTGAAGATTGAAAGATTCTTTCACTCTACTATTAAATACTGCAACAGTTATTGTAAAATTAATACAAGCTTATGGGTCAAAAATGTATGGTTACACTGACGTTTAATCTTAATTACTTAACTTTAAGGCGGAACCTTCAGGGTAGCCCGCGAAATTCAAATTTTGTTACGTTTTTTGCAATTTGCAGGTCACTGTCAGGTTGTATTTTGATTAAAATATGATTCGCGACCGTAACAAATATGGCTTTACAGAATTATAATCATGAGAATCAGCAATACATCTCTATAAGTTCATATTACTCTATTGAATGACTATTTCATGAAATCATGACATTTGAGGGCAATTCTAGCTTAAGGAGTTGTATTGCTGATTCTAATGATTATAATTCTGTAAAGCCATATTTGATACGGTCGCGAATTATATTTAGACCACCATACAACCTGATACTGACCTGCAAATTGCAAAAAACGTAAGAAAATTTGAATTTCTTTGGCTACCCTGGCGCATCCCCCTTAAGCAGCGTTCATAAATACGGGGTTTATGTCTGTGCAGACTCACTGAGACCATAGTAAATATTATTAAGGTCAAATAAGCTAACGTTTTCACGTAGGTATACATTTCCAGCGAGCTTTAGCCCCAGGCTTTAGGCTTCACCTTGGGAATTTATCGAGCAACTCCTTCTGAGTTCCAATCATAGGAAATCAACACACTACCATTGTAACCACTTCTTGTTCCATTTGAGTATCCGGGTACTAAGTATCACATTCAATTATTATTCCGTCTAGTCTCGTAGCATTGTATTTAGTAAATTAACCAAAAGACACGACTTTGTCTATTAAATATGAATATTAGGCTGTGTTTGGCATGTTAGCGTGTACGCGTGTACACACGGCTAAATATCAAGCTATACATTTTTAGTTTTAGCTGACTTCGCATTTCATAGGTTTTTCGTACAATCAGAAGTCAGCTTATACTGAAAATGTATAGCTTGATATATCGTCATGCGTACTAAGAGGGAGTTAGTTATAGCTGAAAAACACAGATAATATTCATCGATATATCTATATCAATCTAAACCTACACATAACATAAAACAAAGTCGCTTTTCGTGTCTGTCTGTGACTGCTTAGATCTTCCAAGCTTTATAAAGGCTATTAATGCGGTTTTCAACATCATTTAGAGCCTTTATTCCGGACGGTTTATGTGTATAATACATTAATAATAAATATAGATTTAGCACGTAAATCTCGATATTTTGACATGTCACCATTGCACCCGTGCGAAGCAGGGGCGGGTTGCTAGTTAATTTATAATCAACATTATTGATGCACTAACTGCGCCCCACGGTTTCATCCACATAAGTCCCGATCCCGTGAGAACATCGGGATAAAAAGCATCCTATGTCCTAATCCAGGTTGTGGCCTACCCCTGTGCCAAATTTTATCCAAACCCGTTCAGCCGTTTTAGCGTGAAAGCGTAGCAAACAAACATACAAAAAAATAATTATTTTCTCTTTATTATATAACTAGCTTTTGTCCGCGGCTTCGCTCGCGTCAATTTAGACTTTGACAATCTATTTGGGTTATAAATTATAACTTATAATTCAATCATGATTCGAAAGACACGTGGCGCCATCTATTATCATAAGAACGTTATTGTAGTTTTCCTCGGGAACAGTACTTTTTTTCGGGATAAAAGGTACCCTATGTCCGTTTCTGTACACGTGACAACGTATATGCAAAATTTCAGGATGATCGGTTCAGCGATTTAGGCATGAAACGGTAACAAACAAACAAACTTACTTTTGCATTTATAATATTAAATAATAATAATAAGTTAGGAGGTTAGGATTAGTTTAGATTAAAATAGCCGTTACTCGCGAGTGAAGACAAAAATGCAGGTACGCCCTGCGCACCCCGGGTAAGCTCACTATCACCTTGCTGATTGGCAATTATATTTTTAGTACTTTATACATATCATAAGATAGTATAGGTAAGTATCGAACAAGAAACACATGATTGAGTATAACAAAATCAAGCTTATAGATAGCTTATTTTAGTTGACGGTCACACATTTGAATTAAATATAACAGTATAAAAACATCTGTCAACCTCAACCTGTCAGTACAGCTGGTATTAATACAGACCTTAATACGTTAGTGGACGGACAGCCGAAATGAGAGGCCATGTACCTTTAACGTTATCTCTCAATACGATTACATATTATTGTGACAGCCATTAAAACCTCGCCTTTTACGACCTCCGAAGTTGGGATAGGGTTGGCACGTCAATATTTAAACGGGTTCGGGTTTGTTTAAAAATGTTTATAAGAGAATTTTAATTTCTTCAAGATAAATTTGAAGAAACTGGAGATTTATCTTGCGTATACACATTTTGATAGGTTTTAAGTATACCATACATAGCTTGAGGATCTAAATAACTCTATTGAGAAGAATGGGCCGGTTTACATAAAACAAATCCGTTATGGATGACGCACTGTACTCTTTCCTTTATTATGCAAAATGTCTCCAATGATAATCCATCATTAGATTTCGAAAACTTTCATTTTCATTCAGTTCCTCATCATCCTTTGTATACAGAATTATTTAAGTCGATCAGATCTCTATTATGCAATGATCTGGTCTAGTTTTAATGACCAGTATAAATCAAATATGCCATTATATCGAAAGGCCGAGTTCATTATTCTGTCTGTCATTGACTCTAATGGATTTAATTAAATTACTAATTTTCAAACGATAGTAGATACTTCTAACTGTTTTTATTTCTAATACAATCAAGATTAGAAAAAAATATAATTTTCTTCGAACCGGAAAAGCTTACGACAACCCTAAAGCTTTCGTAGGAAAACTTTAAATATCATATTTTTTATTCAATTGTTTCCAATTCTTCTTTTTTAATGCATTTTTTTTTTAATTTGAAAGCAGGATTTCTAGCTGTGGTTCTTAGACATGTTTTATCAAAATCGGTTCAGCCGTTTTCAAGGTTTCAATTTTCAGTTTTCAATTTTCAAGGTCATCAGCTCTTTTTATGTCGGTTTTCTTTTTCTATTATTGAGGAAGCTTTGGAATGTCCTATGGTTTATTAGAACTTGAAATAAAGTTTACCTAAATGATTAATGCGAACGCTGTCCCACGAACTCCTTCCCACCAGGTTCCCAGCACTTCCTGGAAATACCTCGCTATATAAAACTGTTTTTTAGATCATAACCTTGGAATCCTGTCAATTTACAAGATCAGAATGTTTCCCTGCCAACCTTAGAGTTGCGTGGAGCAGCCGCCGACCGGACGCGGCAGGTGCTACTGCGGGTTCACTCGGGTTCACGCCCTGCCCCCCGCGCGCACCTACCTCACCCCACACCCCCGCGAACCCCGCAGCATCCGTGCAAACCCGTTCCTCTAATAATATAACGTAGAAATGAAAGATTAATGAGAGCAACCAGTGCACGCCTCTTTCACTCGACCGGTAGAGCTGGGGTGCATGCGTGTCGATAGATTATTAGAAGTTGATTGCTGCGATGATGGATAAAATGATTATATCATTGATCATTATGATTATACTTATCAGAACCTGCAATCTATTTCTATTTGCGAAATTACAGTAGTGGATATAAATTCTCTCCAAACGTTGTCAAGAACCATCGGGTACCCGGTCTGAAATGAAATCTAGAGGAATACATCCCGTAGCCGTCTTATGACTGACCTTCAACGTGACAAGTATCAACAAGTATTTTCAAAATTTATCATTCCAAAACTACTTGTTTTGGAATAATTACTG
Organism: Griposia aprilina; assembly: GCA_916610205.1. Classification (NCBI taxonomy): domain Eukaryota; kingdom Metazoa; phylum Arthropoda; class Insecta; order Lepidoptera; family Noctuidae; genus Griposia; species Griposia aprilina. The sequence continues at coordinate 17,688,116 of OU744294.1, forward strand.
GAGATTCCTATATAGTGAACTACTGCATAAACTATTGCCACGATGCTTAAAACCTCTGAAAAGTTTACGTTTGGCTATTTTTATAAACACCATATTACTGTGATCATCTATCAGATAACACATCTCATTGCATTCGACAAAACATTCAATTTTACTATGTAAAAATTCCGCAAAACAAAAACTATCGACAACTCACATCCCAACCCTACATCAACAGGTCCCGATCGCAATGAAGACCGCCCATATAAAATATTAGCCGCGTGCCGAGCCGGTAGCGGGTGTAATATATCGACCGATGACAGTCGCATTGTCGCGGCACAACACTAGAATGTAAGCTTTTACTCAGCGACTATCGAGATGGTTAGCGCGTCGTAAATTCAGTTCGGCATTCCTTATTATGTTGGGGGAATCGGGCTATGTACTGATTTTTCACATTTTGACCGTGGAAAAAAATAGAGAAAATTTTGTGTAGTCCTGTTTAAAAATTCAGGATGTCTTTTTCTTAGTGCAAGGTAATAAATAACCTCTTCTCACAGTTTTAGGGTAATTTGGATGTGGGTCAGTTTCATTATGTTTAAATATTATCTGAATATGCAAAGATGCATTATATCAGCATCCCCCGATTCAAGAATGGTTGTGCAGACACATAACGGTATTTAGTCAACTGCCATTCACTTCGTAGACTTTGAACACCTGCAGACTAGTGCTAATTTTTTTTCCAATATTTACCTAACTCAATATCCTCTAATTCTGGAGCTACGCTTGCAGACAGATAGAAGAAAGAGATATTCTCATATCAATACCAATAGTTAATGACATTACAGATGATAAGCAACACACCATAATAAAGATTAAGCTGTAACATACTCTCATTTATCGGAGCCCAAGAATTTGCTGGCGGAAAACCCCATGTCTTGTGGTCGCCTGCAGATTGAACCAATTTCTAATCAGTTTACATTCCTCACTGTAACAATGTAGCTGCTTAGCATTCCCGAGATCGTTAGAATGGAGGCGGAACACATACCTAGAGAAAGGCTCTGAGAATGATGATATTGGAGTTTTGTCACGGATACAAAAATCTAGGAGCAAACGCCACAGACTTTCCGTTTAAAATAAAATTACTTAATATGCTTGTTGAAAGCATCAATGATGGACAGGAAACGGATGGACGAATGCAAATAGTTTTTACTAGCGCACGGTGGGATTACTTTGTCCAACTTTAACAGTAAAGCCTAGAGGTAGCAATATTCTGCAACTTCACAGAATCAGTTTTCAGTCCTAGTTCTTATACCCTGGAGGACTTCACAGTACTAAATGTTCATAAGATTATCAACTCTTCCTCTCCCGATAACTCTAATCACATCATCACTGTACAATATCTGAGATGAATAGCCAACTCAACATAAAGCGAGCACTCTCTCATTCACCACCCGACCCGCCCATAACAGTACCAACAGAGAAGTAGCGTAGCATGCAATAATTAGTATTGCCATAAAAACTGATGATGCAGTCCATCGAGCAACTTGTGCCTGCCGACCGGAACTGCGTCAGAAGGTAATAACAGGATATCGCGATATGCTCCCTGAACCGAATTCTGTGCTCATGCTCATGAATAGTTTAACTAGTCGTGTAGATGCGTTGAAGCTATTTTCCGTTGCTTCTATCTTTCCACTTTGAAAGTATAGAAAGAAAAGGAAGTGGAAGTGGTGAATTGTATACTTCTTTGGGCAATGCATGATTGTAGAGATACAAGTTAAGTTTGCTTTCTCAATTTCTGTTAAATAAATGTTCTTCGTAAAATTTAGTTTTCGATAAAGTAGTACTGTTTGTTTAAACAATCTTGGCTATCCAGATTTTTGTATTTGACTAAAGGATAGAAGAGGGTCCATCATTACACTATTCCTTTTTTCTAGGGAAGGCTACATTATACTATACTTCTTAGGTACGCCAAAAAAAAGATGTTAAACATCTAAAACTAACATAATCGTTCACTCTTACGCTGGCGTAGCTAAATTGTCAGATGCTAAAAGGCCCGACCAATAAGTAGATAATACATTTAAATCTAGCCTAACCTATAACACTGAAGCTCTAAGGTCATGGCCCAGTCATCTTTTTACTTCAGCAAGAGCTATAAAGTTAGAATAGACCGATAATGTAAGTGTCGTTTTGGCGCTCTCAGCTCCGTAACGGCGAGCCGCGCAGTAAACAAAGTACGCAGATAAGGTAAACTGTAGCTATAGTTCCGGTTAGCCACTGTTCACATGGGATAAAAGAGATCAGATACTGATTTTATTTAGAAAACATTGACACTACGTATGATTTTGGAAATTGTAAAGGGAACTTTGAAATGGAATTTTCGGACTGCTGTTGGTCTCTTCGTTTCAACTTTGGTGTCTACTTTAATTGACTCATGGGACACAAAAGACATCATTTTATTTGGAAAATATTGACGCTACGTATGATTTTTATTGGAATTTTCGAGAGTCTGTTTAGTCTCTTCGTTTCAACTTTGGTGTCATAAAAATGCATAAATCCGTATCGACTCATTCCGTCTTTTCGTTTAGTATCATTATAGCTCTAAGCTCACATGATAGCGCATTGGGGGATAACGCTATCTCCATCATTATCATTCTTCTGGCCATAGAGCTTACCTAAATCAGTTTGGAAGGACAGACAAAGACGCACAGTTTTAGTTCCGAAACCAGATGTCGACCAACAGACATTCAAAGACGTTTTTTTACAAGTGACGTTAACTTAATATCCAAAAAACCCGCCAAATATACACGCCCTAAGTCTATTGTGTGCAATACAAACGATAGCGTTTCACCTCGGCTATCAAGATGGCAGCGGACACCTCGCGGGGAGATACGGCTAATTGTAACATGTGGTCACGCTTTCTGCGGCGTGTCACTAGCTCACTGCATGACTCGACGGATCGCACTCGGCAGCCGGTGCGGTATCGGACATTCCACGTTTAACCGAGTTTATAGAACCGTATAGGTATTTCAATTGCTTGTAATTCACTCAAATCGATAAATTCGCGAGAAGAAAAAACACGTAAGTAACAAGCCATGTACCGGTGGGACTTCTATCAGCAAAACTACCATACCGAATTTCATCCACATTTAGGGGATACATTTTCAAAAATCCGTCCTTATTGGACAGGGAAACAGTTCCTGGCTAGAAAGAGGTCTAGGAAGAACATGTTCCGATGAACTTAGGAATAATTAGATTAAACTACCTTATATCAATAGAGTATAAGGGAATAAAGTCGCTGAAATTATTATTTTTAAGTGAGGAATTATGGACGGGACTTCCTGATTGCGAATATGTGAAGGGATTTTCATGTAATGGACCTATTTTCAGGTGCTATGAGATTGAATTCATCACTTTATAATTTCAACAAGCCGTTTATCCGATAGGATTACCCATCGGCAAAAATTACGGATTTCCATACTACCTGTCATCCCCTTTTTAACCCCTTAAAGAGAGTGAATTTTCAAAACCCCTTCCTTCCTGGCCACTTTCGTTATATAACAAACCTTTGTGCAAAATTTCATGTTTCTAAACCCAGCGAATTAGGCTGTGCGTTGTTTGTGAATGAATTTAAGATTTCCTCGCCGCTCCTCTCCCCCGCCTCTCGTTCTCTGCCTCGTTGGTCTAGTAGTCGCAAGCGCTACTGCTGAGCATGAGGTCTCGAGTTCGATTCCCGGGTCGGGCAAAGTGTTATTGGATTTTTCCATCTGGAATTTCCTAGTAGCAGCCCGGAGTCTGGATTTGTGCCCGGTTGATGGCAATAGGCTCGCCCCCTACTACTTGGGACTTAAACATAACTGGTGAAATGTGGGTGTGCTATAGGTACACCTCTGCCTAACCCTTCGGGGAATACAGGCGTGATGTTATGTAATGTTATGTTATGAATTTAAGATTTTTATTAAGTAGATAATCATATCAAATTACTCATTTTTTCTAAATAACTCATTTATCATCACGCCTGTATTCCCAAAAGGGGTTGGCATGTGTGTAGTAGATATGCATACCTACACTTCATCAGTTATGTGTAAGTACCATGCAATAGGGGAACCAAGTACCACAAACCGGCCATAAATCCAAACTTCGAGCTGCTACTTAGAAATTCCTGACCAAAAACACCCAATAACATAACATCTGAGCCTCTAATGCCCGTTTTCACCAACGACCCTTAAATTTTAAGTAACCCTTAAGCTAATTTAAGTATCACTTAACGCAAGTTTTATTTTCACCAACGTTTAAGGGACACCTAAACTCTTAAGGGATCCCTTATTTTTACGGGCCCGAATGTTCAGCCCCTAACCGACCCCTAGCTTAAGGGTTAGTTTTATGTTGTGTGACAGGTCTCATGTTCTTGAATATTTGATATAATGGAAGATCTAATAAGTGAGTTTTTTGATAGTATTGAAGCTGTCGAGACTGTGGAATTATTGGCAAACCCTAGGTTATTTATACGGCCTCGTGTTTATCGTGAAAGACCAGACTTTTTCACACACTATGATGATAAAGACTTTTTCACAAGATATAGGTTATCCAAAGATAGTGTGATATTTCTACTACAAAAACTAGAACATATTTTAGAATATTCAGACGACAGGTAAGCTACCTACGCATTAAATATTGAAAGAGAGTAGGTAATAGGTATGTGTAGGCACGTACAATAGGTACCTATTTGTAAAATGCTTGAACTGTTTGCTATAATAAAGTGTTAGATGGTCCTAGGAGAGGTGCAAGTGTTGAAACTAGGTTTTTCTATTCTAGTAGGTACCTCTACTTATGTTATCATTAACTTGTAAATTATTTTTACAGAAATAAATCCGTACCCCCGATCAAACAACTATTATGTGCCCTTAGATTTTATGCCACCGGTAGTCAGTTGCTGACGATGGCAGACATGGGTGGGATCAGCATAGCCTACATGTAGCCGAATTGTCAAAAGAGTTTCAGAAGCTATTTTTTTTTTTTTTAGTTAGTTAGTTAGTTACGCTTTTTTGAAATATATATCGTATTTTTTGTCAGCATTATTTTCTAACTTCCACTTCAACAGAAGCAAAAAGGGAATATGTTCGAAAAGGCGTGTGGAGCCGTCAAGTGCTCTCCTAAGGATCAAGCCCTTGACCCGACTGCTACGGCTAACGAGAGGTGTTGATCTAGCCTCTTAGCCATCAGGCCGATGCCTGTGAATGTCGAGACTCTGATTATCGAGTATGCGATCTATGATTATTACAAACGTCTTTTTGTATGAGTATATGTAACCACAAAAAACGTAGGGCCATTTTCTTAACTGAAAATTACTAAGTACAGTCTCTTAACTTTTAGATGGATCTGTAAATGAAAATGTAATATTTAGCTACCCCATCCTGCTCTCAGTGAGACCTCTGAGCTGCCTCCGAAGATGCCGTGGAAGTGGCGAAGTTTTGGGCCAACAAAATTTAAAACACTTTCGTGTCATCGACACGACAACGGAGAATAGTTAGTTAAATAAAATCTCACTCAAATAATGCAAAACAAACATAGTTATCTACAAGCACAACCTACGTACACATTGCATGACACTCATCCATACACAATCTTCACTAGCGACGTGCTCAAGTAATTGCGCTGAATATATTTTAGCTATATTAACTTGGCGGTTCATAATAATGTAATTATTATCGTCGGATCTCACTCATCGTATGAGGTGAGGTAAATTAATTTACTTAAGTAAAGATCGCTGAGATAGCACCAAATGTGCAGGGCTGCCGGCTTTGCGTAGATTTTCTGGTCTGAAAGTCTAGACAAGATGACAATCTTCGATTGCTAGTGGATTTAATCGCCGATGAAGTGTGTAGTTTTTATGTAATAGGTTGGCAAACAGGTTGGAAAATCTGAGTCTGAGAGTGGTTGTGGCCTCATTGGAGACGAATACAAAAGCAAGAATATTTCCGATGTTTTGCGGGCCTTAGGAACGTTTAGCATATGTGGCGGCAACTTTACTATTAAACTGGAACTTTGCTCAGGAACCTACTGCTAACATTTCTACTCTTTGCTTAAAACTTGAGGTTATTAATTGTCGTTCATGGTAGTTTTTTTGACAGGTCACAAAAGGCGGCAGAAGACATTTATTATCAGGTGAACCTTTTGGCAAACCTTTTAAAGAAAGCTATAACCGGTGGACCCTGAAGTTCCTCATCACCTTCTAAACTCAATGACCTTTCGAACAGCACTGGCAACCCTACTATCGAATAATTAGACCATCTCATAAGGATTGCCGCGCACTGATTAGCAGCAGTACATGGACGTCTTGCAGTTTCGATTCGCTACCAACACGTAATAAACTGCATGTTTTTGACGTTTTTCACCTTTACGCAACACTGGCACTTTCACATGTCCACGAGCGGCACGAAAATGGCGCGAAGAGAAAATTTGGCGAAATACAGGTCTAAAAAGTGAAATGATAACCAAGTCAATTACGGTTGCATAGTTAAAATTTTGACAATCGACATAGGTGTTCGACAGTTTGGCATACCGATCGATCGATCATTCGATGGATAGTATCGATCATTCGATCGATAGTATCAATCATTCCTTAGCACACAGTGCTCAAATCATGTAGACACCCTCAAGTTAGATGGCGCGTCAATCTTTGTAAAATAGCTAGTTACTGAGAGCATCCAACAATTGTGTTAAAATGAGCTTTCGTATGGACTTATGTCCAATCGAAAAATTCTATAGGCTGATGGTAATGATTAATTATTAAGTAATAATGATATAATCTCCCAATTTTTGTCATTCGTAGATAACAATCGGGTGACAGCCACAGAAGATTACTTAAGGGGGATGCGCTAAAGTAGCCCGCGAAATTAACTTTTTCTTGCGTTTTGTTTTATTTGCAGGTCAGTGTAAGGTTGTAAGTTGATTAAAATATGATTTGCGACCGTACCAAATATGGGTTTACAGAATTATAATCGTTAGAGTCAGCAATACAACTCCTTAAGTTAGAATTGGCATCAATGTCAGGATTTCACGAAATAGTCATTCAACAGGGTAAATATGAACTTGGAGAGATGTATTGATGATTTTTATGATTACAATTCTATAAATAAATATTTGTTACGGCCTCGAATCATATTTAGATGAACATACAACCTGGTACTGATCTGCAAATTGCAAAAAACGTAAGAAAATTACAATTTTGCGGACTACCCTGACGCACCCTCATTAAGAAGGTCCTAAAAAAAATCTCGAGAGATTTTTCAGAGTTAGCTGAATGTTAAATACTTACTGTTAATAGCTTATAACGGGCGTAAAAAGACACTTAACGAAGCCGAAAGTCACTTATCCTCCCCGTCTTTGTAATATTCTTTTGTACTGGACCACACCTTGGAACCTTCTGGTTACGAAGATATTGAAGGTCAAAATTCTAACTTTCACTGACATTTTTTTTACGAAATGAGTTTTTTATTTTATAATATAACTTTAAATATTCGTACGACCCCTGTACCGTTGCATGCGTCCATAAACACAAGGTTTTGCGTGTGTTGCATTGCACACTACCGCAAACAGCAGATTTTCACACCAGAAATAAAATTCGTTTCCCAGCAATTATTTTTAAGCAATATTACATAGCTTGATGTACAGAATGAGTAGTTGTCGGCTATGTGATGTATCTTTTTACACCCTGTACCTATAACTTAACAACAAAAGAATCCTGAACAGAGTCAGCAACCCGCGACCCGCGTAACCAGAGCAAGGTCCATTCGTCCGAGGCGAATATCGATCATTATAAATTTGCGGCGCGCGGTAACGGCGCGAGCGCACGCGACCTAGAACAAAGACTACGCGTTTCGCAGATGTGCTAGTTTATTTTAATTTATTGTTATGATATATTATTATGTGAGTTGTGAGAACGTATTTTTATGAACAGCATGTAGGTAGAGATGTGCTGGGTGTTCAGGTAACGTAAAATCATGCGCGCTTCGAACTCTAGGTCTGTGCCGGTAGTTTACTTTGCCGTAGCAGGTCTAGGGTGAGGAGCCAGACCAAGAGAGATACAGAAACCCGCAGGACAGCGTGTGACCCTATCTTCCGGGAGTAGTCTTGTTCCTCATCTCTGGCTTGCCGTTATTGACCGGTGCTCTACGGAAGGAAGTATTTCAGTAAGATGCTGGTAGTGATCTCGACCGTACTTGACTGGGATTGTCCTGATAGCCGTGGGATACCTCTCCACTCCTCATTAGCACCTCAGGACATGTTGCCCCCTTGTCGCTACGACACAATGTGCTAGCGGCCGTTTTCGGGGGTCCATTATTGAGTGTCCAAGGCACCCCCTGCCATTTAATTTTATCTGTGTATTTTATATAAAACATTTGTCAGGCAGGGGCCATAGTCTTTCCATATAATCCTAGATAACCAGTTCACTTAAGCTACCCAAATCCATAGCTCAAAATCTTTGTACTATATCCTGCAATAATCCTAAACCAACCGGGGGTTGTCCTTGGGTGCACTTGTATAGTCCGAACAGGGATAATCGCCGGTTGGTACCTCATTTCATTAAAAACGTCTAAAGGGCCTCTGCGAGTTGGCTTCGGCCCCTCGTACGCTTTCCAGAGGTCCACGATCTCAGGGTTCCGAGAAATTTCAAGAGGTAATAATAATAATAGTCCATTTATATTCAGGCGATACAGGCCCATAGATAAATACCTAATAATAAGCCTACCTACCAATACCTACCTACAAACCTACCTACAATACCTACCTAAAATACCGCCCCCACCCTGTTCCTATAATATTTGCTTTACAAACATAAGCACCGATCACTAGAGACGTATAATTTGACAATAGGTACTTTGCCTAGGTACTTACTTACTGATCAAATTAGACCAAAACTAGGTAGCCCACTTGGCTAGAAGTTAAAATCTACTGAAAACTTAATCAGCACATAACTGTTACATTATTCAAAGGAAGCCATATTCATAAAAGTGCGAAACACATTTCGATCACTCTACATATTTCGATGATTATGACAAAAAAAAACATGAATTACCCACAATCGGGCGTTGTCTCATGTACGTCAAGGTATTGATAAGCGTTCCGTCACGGAGTAACAATTACTATAGCGTTATCATTCGCCCTCGTATCACAAATCATACTGATTTGTTCAACCTCAAGTGTCCGTGAGGTTCAGGTGAAAGACCATTGCTATTCAAGTGCTTTATTTAATGTTTGTTATCCTTATCATTTAGATATAATAAATGTACAGAGCTGAAGCCGTAGACTTAAGTTATGAACAGAAAATAGCTAACCTCATCTTGCTGGAATGACAAAAGAAGTAAGGGATTGTATGGTGAATATTACCAGGAAGCAGTCTTCTTGGTAATATTAACACAAATCCTGTAATCAGTCCCTTCATACACGAAGTCGTGTATGAAGGGCTGATTGCAGGCTTTGTGTTGTGTGTAGGACCGTGACTAAAGGTCTGATGGACCGATGCATTAAGCACAGAAGTTTCTTTTTTATATTAGTACATGGGAAATAATACGAGTGATGGTTCAGCCACTCATGGAAGTCTGTCAAGGGACATCGCAGATGCCTTGCCACCCCAGAGACAAAGTTGAAATGACACGATCATCGCAGACACGATCACCGCAGACACGATCATCCCAGACACGATCATACCAGACAGGCTCATCCCGGACAAGGTCATCCCAGACACAGTGCTAAATGAGTTGCTGATGATGAGCTGACTTGCTTCAAGTATTACTTATTCTTTCAGAATTAAGGACAGTGTCATGAAGGACGGTCATGAAAAAGGCGCGCAAACAGGCTAAACGCGACTCTAATTTCTATGAAAACTTCATGAAAATTGTTCTACAAGAGTCGCGTCGCGCTGTCGCATCGCGCTTGTCGGCGGGAACTTTAACAGTCTGTGTCCTATCTCATCTATGTCAAGTCTACGCTGCGGTGATAGCAGCGCGCGCGCCGCCTATACATCACTGCGCTTGCTCTCTATATTTGCTCACGACCGATAGAAATTATCGCCAGATCACCTCGCAAGCGAATACCAATTTTATATGTAGAGATTTGAGTTTATTTTTGCATAGGGGTTAGGTGAGGATATTTTTTTCAAGATGTGGTCGTAGTTGACTACCATTTGCCGTATTTCAGCGCGGAAGGTACATAAATCGAGAGCGCCGATTAACGTTATCTGGTCGGGGGAAGCGAGGAGTGGCGGAGGGGGGCTGACGGCGATTTATTCATTCATTAACTAAACGACCCCTAACCGATGGATTAATTAGGCCGACTTGCAGTACCACTTCTGTTTTAAACCGTTTTATGTGAAAGCTGGCGGGCATTTTAAGGAGAATATTGTAACGTGAGTAGAATTCCATTATAAATTATTATTTGATGTTTTATAAATTATCTGATATTTGCCAAAAACCGAGTCCCTTCCTTGAATACAGATAATAGATAAATTTAGCTTTCGAAGCACTTACAGCTCTACAAAGAGCTTGACTTCAGCCGATTTTGTTAGGTAAGTAAGTTTATTTTTACATAGGAGAGTAATTCGATTGATTTTACATTTCTATTTTTACTGCACCATATAAATTACTATTTCCAGACACAAACTACTGCAACATTCAATTATTCGCTAAATTACATATATTCCTAGACTGTAATGACAAAAACAAGACAAATGATCATTAATAGAGCCGGCGAGATGATTGCGCTGATTAGTTCAGCGGCAATGCGCGCGCGCCGGTGGCAGCACCGTCGCTCAGGTAGTAGTGCAATGTATAAGGTTGGCGCGCAACGTGCCTGAGTATAGTGATAATTTTACAAAGATATATTATAGGGAAGTGCCGATTTCTGATAAATTATAATAATAGTTATTTGTGCAACAAGAGAGCAAAGTTGGATTTTGCTGCGAGTGTTGATTTTGAATCCCGAGTAAGCGAAGGATTCTATAATTGAATCACGACCGTAGCGAGTGATTCTAGGTTAGAATCCTGATCGCACCGAGTGATTCAAGGTTAGAATCCTGAGTGCAGCGAGGGATTCAAAGACACGAGATGCAAATAAATTTGGGCTCGTGTAACACATAAAACTTTTCACCTCAGCAGCGAGAACATATTACCTAAAGGTAAAAAAAACAAAAAAAAATATGATAAAATGATATTTAAAAACAATCAATATTAAAAAGAATATCATATTTAAAACCTTAACAGATGATTTGCAATTTTACGGTTATATGTGTATCCGAACGTTTTGTTTGTTTCTTTTTTGGGCCTATGACGTATGGAATTCGAAAATCGAACTTCGAATTGTCTTGTATCTATCTCTCGCTTTTTTCGTATTGAAGTGAAAGTGACAGAACAAAGTGAAGCTCAAATCTTTCGTAGACCCAGCACTGTTCTCGGCATTTAAAAAAAATAATTAAAAAGTTACTTTGTCTCGCGCTCGCAGAAAAATCGAATTTTGCTCACTGTCTTTAAACAGCAAAACCTACTTGTTTGAGGTGCCGAGGTAAAAAATATTTGGTCTTGAAAGCGTCTGGAGAAGATTTACCAAGAATAACAGAATAGTACCTATCTTTTTAAAGTGTGTGTTTGGCCGCCAGCTTTACCTACATATTTTATGTCGGCCAACTTGTGTTGCAACACGTACTTACCTAAATAAGTGGTGACGACGCTAGTCAGGTCGTGGCAAAACTCAAACAGCTCAATTTCATATTTCTTCAATAAAAACACAACAACCCTAAGTTTGACACGCGCGGCGTGTTACACTTCTAGCACTAGTTAAAGAGAAGACGCCGATTTTACTTTACGAGCTGTAAATATTTCAATTGTACTAGAATGTACAAATTACTGTACGTAGGTCATCCAGATCTTACTGTTTGCTAGCAAATGATACAACATACAAAAATGAGAGCGTGCAGGAAAAATATGTTTTTTTTACGATTGCTGTGTCAAAGAACAGATCGTTGATGAGTCTTTAGAAAAAGCTGCAAGGAATTTTAAGGATTTATTTTTTCTTATTCTAAAATTAATAGTTATCAGAGTTACTTAACAACTGTAGACGCTAGAGTATATACTTTGCACTTAGAATAACTTTGACTTCATCCTATTAATGATGATAATTATTTGTTCTGATCTACCATAGTAATTCATTACACCAATAACGGTTGGCAAAACATAACAAAAAGTTGCAAAAAACATACATAACAATTTCCACCGCCCCACATCATAATCAGAGCCTGCAAACCGTGCCTTAACCAAACTAATTCAGAGCAGTTCCCGACACAGATGCGGCGATACCCTATCAGAGATCAGCGCCATTGTTGCCAAGATTTAAGGTGCACACCGCCGAAGCCACTAATTGTGGCCAGCGGTACACGCGTGCCCTTTGTCTGTTGTAATTACTTTTATAAATCCACTAAGCGATTTACATGAACACGATAAAATCGTAAAGGTTAGTTTTGTTCTCGTCACGGTTGAAGACCTGGCGTGGTTTATGGGAAGTGATGTTTTAGCAGGTCGAACCACGAACTGTGTTTGAAAACATGTGTTGAATCGTAAGCATGGGTCTTAACATAACGCGTCGGTTTTCTTGAATGAAAAAGTCGAAGAAAATTACAGCTTACTGCGTTGTAAAGTAGTGGAACTTACTGCACCAAATTAATGTCCACGAGTATACACTGCCACCTCCTGTGAGGCGTAAAGACAAGACTATAATTAAGTTAGTTTTATCTATAAGCCTCACAAGAGGTTAGTTATAGGCTATAATTAAATTTGATAGACTGCTATACCTACTAAAGGTGACGTAGCGTGGGTTTACACTGCCGACTGCTTCCGAAAGCTAATAGCTGTTGGAAGAATTTACGTCTTCATATCGAAATTAAGCTAAACATTTTTTCGGTTTTCGATTTCTGGAAAACGTTTAGAGGACTCCTTTGATACTTTTTACAAAGCAGTTTTATTCGAAATAAGAAAAACACAACATGTTATTTTATAAAAAAAACATTACTAATGGTTTCCCTTTTTTAATTGAACTCTCATTGTGTATAACAGTACCTACACATAAGTTATGATACGACAAGCCAAGTAATATAGTCACCAGTTTGGCTTCACGAAAGGTAAATCGACGACTGATGCGGGAGTAAAAATCATCAGTCACTTTTCGGAATCCTGGGAGAAGTCCTCGGATGCAATTGGCATTTTCTGTAACCTCTCAAAAGCGTTTGACTGCATTGGTCACAATACACTGACATGTAAATTACACCACTACAGAATTCGTTGACGTGCTGCTGATCTTATTCTTTCCTATCTATAAAACAGGCAGCAAAAAGTAAACGTTAATGGGGTGACGTCCTCGGGGTCTCTAGATAATAAATGAGCGTGCCTCAAGGTTTAATTCTTGGCCCTTTCCTATTTCTAGCTTATATAATAACCTTCCTTACATGATGGCTAACTTATCGGATATAATTTTATTCGCTGATGACACTTCTCTTATATTTAAAATAGATAGAAAAGATACGGATCCATGCCCACGATAATCTGGCTGTTCTTTAAAAATGGATTGCAGTTCTTTCTCTTCAGATCTTCTTCCATCTTCTCGCAGATCTGTTACTTAATGCGAAAACGAAATGTCTTTTTTTTTCTCACTCTCTCATTACCAAATGTAATGGGTGGGTCTAAATTTTAAACTTGATGCTGTGGGGATCGGCAGCTGACGTAGATTTAATTATCATTTTACAAAAAGGGCAATTTGCGCGATCTATAAGATGGGTCCTCTCGAGTTTCTTAGAAACAAATTCAAAGAAATTGATATACTAACTCTACCTTCTCTATACTATATCATAGAAAGTATTTTGTATGTTTGCAAAAACTTAGGGCTTTTCAAAACAAGAAGCGATGTCCATAATATAAATACATGTCGTACACGTAATTGTGAAACCCAGATTTAGATTAACTAAAACTAGCAAGTCATTTCTTATAAACAGTATCCGCTTTTATAACAAGTTGCTAAAGTCAGTTACAAAACTTAGCGATGGAAAGTGCAAAACTAGACTACGTTGAACACAACGAAGTTTGGCAACAATTCCTTCTTCTCATGTGGCTTGCTTGGTACCTCATTAACTATTTAAATGTATCTATCTTCATATTAACTATGTGAATGTCTATTAACTGCCAAATTACGATGTTATTTTATTTTATTTTTTATACACTGCTTTTACACAATTTTCTCATTATTTGACATTATATCAGGGGCGTAGCTAACGCTGTATCAGCCATATCAATGATACGGGGCCCCAAGCTACAGGGGCCCCTATGAAAGTAAGCAAAAATTCGTAAAATATCCAAAACCTCAAATTCTTATTGATAAGAGACCTGTATTGAATGGATACCTAATGAAAACATGATAAATTGATGATAGATGAACGTAATTCGAATATGGCTCACAAAGGCCTCAAGCACAAGTGGTATCCAAATCACAAGCTCTGGCATTCATTTCGTAAAAATATCATACAGACAAACTATCCGAGTAACTGCATTCTCTTAGTAAAATCACAATAATAATTGACCTATCTCGATTCAGAATGCGTAATTTTTTCGCTCTTCAATGAATGCTAGGATACTTAATTTTTTTAACTCGCGTCGCTCGCTCTTGTTTTCTCTTACTACGGACACAATGACCGCTTAACCTCCCGAGTCACGAAACTATTTTATTTATTTTGTAAAATAACAATACCCTCTTATTGAGACTCGCTGCAGTGGGGAAGGGGCCTGAGGGCTCCCAACAAATTATGATATAGGGCCCCTTTAGAACTAGGTCGCCACTGCATTACATATACCTACAACTACAATTCTAGTTTCAACTCTTTATTAGTGGTTGTAATGGCAGTCATGTCATTTGGTTTAAATAGGTTTTTATTTTTAATAATTTATTTATCTATTATATACTTAGATTCTTTTATATTTTGTAAACGTGAGAACGTTTTAGGCCCTGTAGACAGTAGATTTGTAGACCATTTTCTATTTTATTAAGTACCTGGTACATGTTGACAGGCCTACACTGTCCTCCCATACCTATTAACTGTAATTTGAAAACATTGTAATAGCCAATTATTTTTAAAAGAGTAACCGTGGAGTTTCTTGCCGGCTCTTATCCATAGGAAACGACCAATTCGAACCGTGACCCTAGTTTCTGACGTTTCATAAGTGCCATGTAGGTTTATGTAAAATAAAATATTTTTATTTTTATGTATTTTGATTTTGACAATACTTAATAATAATAATAATTGATTTACCTCTTAATCAATGTATACCATAAGCTACCATTTTGTAGCTTTCTCGATAAACGAACCTTATAATCGAATTTGGCACGGAATCCAATAGTAGTGAATAGTTGTGCTTGTGTAGGCTGAGACAATCGAGTGCTGAGTTGATAATACTTTTAAGTACAGTAGGTACACTATACAGATTCATCATTTCCAACCACAACATACATAACTTTGTTGGGGTCGGTATCCAGTCTAGCCAGATGCAGTTATATAGGTACCAGGGGCGTAGCTACCGCCGTATCAGCCGTATCAATTATACGGGGCCCCCCAGCTACAGGGGCCCCCAGACGCGACGTGAAAATTCGTAAAATATTATCCGTAATTCTTATTGATAAGAGGCCCGTAATAAATGGGTACCGTACCTAATAAAAAAATGACATTAATAAAATTGGTTTGTGGCTTCAAACTCAAAGTATTTATTTCAATTAAACCATTTACATTTGAATTGTCAAGGGGCCGGTCAGTCAGAAACATGAAGCTAGTTAGTTGCCCATTCCAAAGCGTAGTAGGTATCGATGGAGAAGAACGGGTGAGAAACTCACAATAATAGTTTAACTTTCCAAGTCAGTGTGCTATTTTGTAAAAAACAATACTTTGGGTAGTTGTTTTTTGAAGCTTCGTTGCAGTTGGGTAAAAAGGGCCCCCAACAAGTTTTGATACCGGGCCCCTTTAGGACTAGCTACGCCACTCTGAGAAATCTTTACCCTTCATAAGGGCCCCCAACCAATTTTTTATACGGGGCGCCGCCAAGGCACGCTACGCCACTGATAGATACCAATACTTTACATGGAACGACAGCCTATCTGACCACAACCCAGCCTACATGTTTATAATTCAATTCAAAAACCTTACCTTTCATCTTACTCTGGCACCGCAGCTGGTCGATAATGCTGGTCAGCCGGTTCTCCCGCTGATTGCCGCGACTCATGACCTCTTCATCATCCTCGATTTTCACTGACACTTCACTCTTTACGTCATCCACATCATCACTGCACTGCACTTTAGGAGACTGACGGTTTGACTGAATAGCCTCCATAATTCTTTGCTAATATCAGTTGGCACTTCTGTTTAAAATTGTAGACACTGGGGTAACTGTAACAAAATCAAAAGAAACATGTTAATTTTGTTATTGTTGTTTGTTGTGTTGTTGTTGTGGTTGTTGTTGTTTTGTTTTTGTATTGTTGTTTGTGTAAACGCTTCTAATTCAATCATCTATTAATGTGTGTGATATTAATTAATATCGTAGCAGCGAATGGCCCTAAGAAATATTAATAATTCCCTGGGAGTGGGATGAGTGCTTGCGAATTGCGATATGATTTTAATCTTACAAAGATGAATCTTTCTGTCCATGCGCTTGGTAAACACCATTATAGCTCCTCTTCTCACCTCGAGGATAGAGTACTAATTACCATTCAAGTGTTATTTACTTTCTGTAAAAAATAAATAAAATTAATTAAAAAATATGAGGGATTTGAAAAATATACTGACTGTCAAATTACAGTGGTGGTTATATGTAATTAGAAATACTGAGTCACTTGGTAGTGTTAATTACTTTTTATGTTATTATTGCAATTAATTGGAGGTAAAAGATTAATTTATCACATTAAAATGTACACTCGTAACTCTAGTTTAAAAACGATTATTAAGAATCTGCTAACTAATAAAATAATATATATATGTTACGGCTAAAGGTGGGTGTGAACATAAACTTAAGATTAGCCTGCTAAACTTATGTTAATCTTCGAGAAGCAGCTAAAGGTCGATATCATGTTAGTTTGCGTCTTATGGTTAACAACCCGACTCAGAGTACCCCGACTCGGGTAGGTTAGGTTAGAAGGCTAAGGCGGGAGCAAAGCGGAGCGAAGCGGAGCGAAGCGGAGCGGAGCTTAGCCTTCGTGGTTATTTTTTCGACCTATCTTAGCGCAGGTGGTAATCAGTAAATAGATACATTTTTGTCGTTTCGTACAATAACATTAATATAAAGATAGAAGAATTAATAATAGGTCTTTACCTATGAAATTGCCGTTTTGTATGAAAAAATTTAAACGATTTTTTTTCATGAATTTTTTATTTGTATTAATCGAAGTAATCACCCATGCAATCAATGCATCTTTGCCATCGCAGTGGCAGTTTATTGATGCCCTTCTTAAAGAAATCAGCTGGACGGGAGGCAACAAATTCTTCAAAGGCATTTTGTACTGCCTCTCGGGTATTAATTTTTTTTCCCGCCAAGAAGTTATCCAAATTCTGGAAAAAGTAGTAGTCTGTAGGCGTAAGGTCTGGTGAGTAGGGCGGATGACGGAGAGCTTCCAACCCCAGTTCTTGCAACTTGGAGACCGTCTGCTGTGCAGTATGAGGTCGCGCGTTGTCGTGCAGGAGCAGCGGAGACGAGCGATTGACCAATGCTGGTTGGAGATGCGCCAGCTTCTCCATCATTGTGTTCAGTTCTTCACAGTACACATCTGCAGTAATGCTCACCCCGTTTGGTAAGAAGCTGTGATGAATCACACCGGCGCTAGACCACCAAACAGTGACCATCACTTTTCTAGGGGTAAGTTTTCGTTTAGGGCATTGTTTAGGTGCTGAACCAGGATCCAACCAACTTGCTGAGCGCTTACGGTTATCAAACAGAATCCATTTTTCATCGCAGGTAACAATGCGGTTCAAAATTCCTTCATTTGTGTGTCTGTTGAGCAGTGCAAGGCACGTCTCGACGCGTACTTCGCGCTGGCGATCATTGAGTTCGTGGGGCACCCATTTGTCAAGCTTTTTTACCTTGCCAATTTGACGCAAATGGACCAATATTGTTTTGACGCTAACGTCGAAAGCTGCTGCTAATTCAGCCGTAGATTGTGTATCATCAGCTTCCACAATCGCCTTTAATTCGTCATTGTCGACCAAAGTCTTCGGACGACCGCGAGGTTCATTTTTCAGGTCGAAATTTCCAGAACGGAAGCGAGCAAACCAATAACAGGTGGTGCGTTGGTTTGTAGTGTTAGCTCCGTAAACGTCGTTGATGTTGCGTGCCGCTTGTGCCGCGTTGCTGCCACGACGGTACTCATATTCCATAATTACTCGAATTTTTAACGTATCCATGATGACGAAAAAGATTGAAATGCGATGAAAATGTAACACTAATCAATAAAGAAATGACTACTTTTAGAAAAAAAAATCCATGTTTTTAAAATAAAATTAATTTGAAATTAGAATTCTTAGCCAAACAAAAATTATTTTGATTTGAAATGGCCAGTACTGCAGAACGGCAATTTCATAGGTAAAGACCTAATACTAAAGATAGAAGAATTAATACTAAAGATAGAAGAAACTAAGAATAACACCTCCTCGAAGATAAACCTAAGTTTAGCCGGCTAATCTTAAGTTTATGTTCACACCCACCTTTAGCCGTAACATATATAACTTGGAACAAAATTATCAATATCATTAGTACTGGCAGTCGGACAACTCATTAGAAACAAAGTGTAACTTACGAACTTACGTTCCAAAATTGAATTTTGAATCTACATTACCTACATCTTTCTTAATGTCATCACATTAGGCAGTATGCCGCCTTTTTCTTATTAATTTAGCTAGGCTACATTCTGACTGGTTTAATTATAAAAAATGAGTAAAAACAAGAGCTGTGATGTAGCAACAAGAAAAAATATTGAGAATTTTCATTTTAAACGAAAATGGGAGTACAGAAAAATAACCGCTCACGTTCACACAGTGTTCTGTAAAGATGGTATTTAACGCCATTGCAAATTACAAGCAGCATGGAAAATCGAATAATGTGCCAAGAAAAGTTCGGCCAAGGAAGACCACAATTCAAGAAGACAGGCTAATGATTCGTTTGGCTAAGAGGGATTCCTTCAAAGGTTCTAATGTTATACGAAAAGAAGTATTTTCATAGGACGACCCTCGAACCGTGTCCGCAAAACTAGTGCGTTGGCGGTGGTTGAAAGGAAATTGTTTGGAAGACTTGATAGGAAAGTATCACTTCTTACCGAGCCACATAGAGAAAATCGGCTATCTAGCCTTCGCCAGAAAATATGGCAGTTGAACTGCTCATTAATGGGAAAAAGTTTTATTTTCACATGAAACTAAAATAAATTTGGTAAATTCCGACGGAAAACGATATCTACGACGACCAATTAATGAGGCTTTGAATAACAAGTAGGCCAAAAAGAGAGTTAAGCACGGCGGTGGAAAAATTAAAGTGTGGGGGGATGTTTTTCGGGATTCGGTGTAGGTCCCGTGAGAAAGATTGAAGGGCTAATGGATCAGTATCAATACAGAGGCATCTTAGAGGAAACAATGGTCCCATATTCCGATGAAAATTTTCCAGTGACTTGGATATTTTAACAAGATAATGACCTAAAGCCTACAGCAAACAGCGTTAATGTGTTTGTCAGAGACCAATCGGTGACAACGTTGGAGTGGCCTGGGCCGGCAGTCTCGACTAGTTAGCGACGCTGCCTGTTTCAAACTACCGATCGCTAAATATTAAGGTGAATCATCAGTAGTAGCCCGCTAAATTAAAATTTTCTTTAGTTTTTTTGCAAATTGCAGTTCTGTTTTACGTCGTATGATGATCAAAATGCGATTCTCGACTGTGGGAGTTATATATTTATCGAATCATAATCATCAATTTCATATCAATCGTCAAATTCAAAGATAATTTGAATTTGGCGGGCTATCACTTAGGTTTCACCTTAATATTTAGCGATCGGTAGGTTGCAACAGCGTCGCTGTCTATGTCGAGACTGCCGGTCCTGCTAATAGTCCAGATTTAAATCCGATAGAGAATTTGTGGCACATCGTGAAGAAAACACTGTCGGGTGAACATATTGTCACTAACGTTAACCAACTTTACAACGCATTTGCTGAAGTATGGAGACGTATTCCATTGGAAACGAGTGAAAAATTAATAGAATCAATGCCACGTCGTGCGTCGTTGTAAAGCTGTAATCGACAACAGAGGCTACCCATCAAATTACTACTTAATCGGTTATAAATAAGGTATTCATAGTATCCATTTCACGATTTATTCAAATTTTGTTAAGTTTTTTGTTGGTTTCTTGTTTTATAATTACTAGTCCGGCGCAGTTCATTGTATTCCGCGATTCTGTAGCGCGTCTGTCATGTTTGCTGAATCTACTGCCGATGGTTTTGCAGCAATCATGAGGAAAAGAACGGCATCATTGTTACGCAGGATTCGTGCCAATGGTATCCTGAAGGTGATTGGGGATAGGCTGGACGGCGTTTTCCTGGAGTATTGGACCCGTATGCATAGCTACGGGTCTGATACTGCAGGAAGATACATGAATTAATGTAATTGTAGGTTTTATTTTGATTTGGTTTCTGTTTTTAATTTAATGTAAGTACTAACATAGTTACGTAAGTTATATCACTAACAAAGATCTATGGAGCAAGTTTCCGAAATAAACGTTTTATTATTATTATTATTGTATTTAATGCAATTTTAATAAAATTATATAATGTATTAATTTAAAAAAAAATACCACTAATTGTTTTTAATAAACTTATATTTTTATACTATGAAAAAGAAACAGATAGGTACTTACATCCATATAAATACATAAGAACCCAATTTTACACGTTAAAAATTATTGAACCATTTTCAATCATTTTTAACGTGTAAAAGTGAAAGTCAGTGTTTCTAATTATACGACCACAGTTGTATGTGTGAATTTATTAACCCTCATTTTGCTATTTATTGAAATGCGTTGCCATAATGAAATATTATAAGTTTGAGGGACCATAAGAAATAGCCAACTAAGGTTAGGTGCAACCTTCAGTGATTAATCTCTTATTTTTTACGTTTATTTATTGTGCAACTTATGTTTAATAATACATAGTCAATGTATGATTACACTCTTTCAGCAGAAAATCTGTAAGTTTGTAAAAGTACCTACATAGACTTGAACTCACACGATAATGCGTTACACACACAATGATAAGGCTATCACAGAATGTCTGACGCGTTTCGATTAATCACGTTTTGATGGACAAAAATAATTTGCGATTATTATTTACTTAAGTAACACTGGTCAGAAAAAGGCGTCCTAAAATACATAAGTAACATAACATCACGCCTGTTTTTCCCCGAAGGGTTAAGCAGAGGTGTACCATAGTACACCCACAGTTTACCAATTTCGTTTCAAGTCCCATGTTATAGGGGCGAACCTATTTCCACCAACCGAAGACAAATCCAGACTACGGACTGCTACTGAGAAATTCCTGATGGAAAAACCCAACGACACTTTGCCCGATTTTAATTGAAACCAGGACCTCATGCTCCGCATTACCTAGCGGTTACGACCACTACCCCAACGAGGCAGTCTGAAAACCAATACAACCCTAACATGGGAGTGTCGAGTCTGAGTTCAAATAACTAAGAAACAAATGAATGCCAGTTTGAGAACTTTTCTTTTTTCCCTAGTCGTGAAAGTGTGATGTTCGGAAGATTTTTTTTTTGTTTGAAAAGATGCGTTCCAATTTCACAGAAACTGGTACCTATATAGATGTTTTTGTAAGTAATAATTGTAATATTTTTCATAATCCAGTATGTTTTTTCACATAAATACCTTACTTCTAGTTGAATGCATTATTGTGCCTTACTTATTCACATATTCATGTGTTCCAATTCTGTGCATCATTGCTATGCTGAAAATGTCTGGAGTACTGTTTAGCATGTTATGTTTATAACGATTCAAACATTACAATCTATAAATGCTCATAATTATTTTCGTATTCCTTTTGATGCTATTATCCTGTGATATGATTACATATTTTTGAAAAGTATCTTAATATCTATTAAAATACTGGAAAGTGCTGGAGAAAATGTTTTATAAGTATACAAATGTTTCATTTTCTACACAAACGACTATGCAGAAAATTTATAAATACTGAAACCACCACCAACACCCACCGCTAACACCTGAAGTGAAAACTTTACAGAACTACGTATTTTATGCATCCATTTCAAAGAACAGGCATTAAAAAAAATTTAAGAGTTTTATCAAAAAACTACTTCTGATTAGAGATAATATAGGTACCTCATTTAGTTTAAAAAATATGATTGACGTTTAAAAGTGTTTGTACAAACCTAGTTACAGAAATAAAATCATTTATCATTTTATCATTTATACGTTTCACAATACAAATCGTTGACAGCTACATCCCCGACGCCGCCGAACACTCACTACCGTCACATTTTCGTAAGACTAATCTGAAGTAATCTATCTATCCAATTCCAAACTAATATTATAAAGAGAAAAGATTTGATTTTTCGTATGTTTGTTTGTTACGCTGTCACGCTAAAACGGCTGAATGGATTTCGATAAAATTTGGCACATGGGTAGACCATGACCTAGATTAGGACATATGATAGTTTTTCCCACGGAATCGAGACATATGCGGGTGAAACCGCGGGGCATAGCTAGTATTATATATGTCGCAAATTAAATCTACTAAAATTTGTCATTATTATTAAACATCCTTTCTAAAACATGAGCTTCTGAATATACTACAGCTTAGAATATTGATACACAAGTCTTTGACCCTAAAGACCAAAGGGGACTGGCAAAGGATTTGAATATTGCATTTATTTAATAAAGACAGACAGGAAGACGCTGCTCATCTTCTTGAAGTAATACCTTAATTACCTTTACATTACTCAAGGATGGGGAGAGGGCCTGGACGGTAATTTTCGGCGGACAGACAGACAAACCTCATTCGGCTTCGTTATACATAAATCAAATGTATTTTCTATTTTTATTTTAGATGGGTTTGCTCTTGACTCTGGTCTAGGTCAGAGATGACAGAGACAAAGTCGACGATGGAGTGAGCTTATCCAGAAGAAGCCTGTTCACTCTCACTTTGAAGAGATTTGGGTTGTATGCGGTCGGAAACACAGGCGCAGGTAGAGAATTCCACTCTTTTGCTGTGCGCATTATAAAAGATGTTTGGAAGCGCTTAGTGCGAATTGGTGGAATAGCAACTAGGTAGGGATGGTAACTTGCAGTGCGCCTAGATGTCTGATAGTAGAAAGGGGCCGGTGGAATGAGGTCGTGGAGTTCTTGGGCACACTCACCGAAGTACAATCTGTAGAAGATCGACAAGCAGGCAACCTTACGGCGGTGAGCCAAGCTGTGAAGCTTGGTATACATATTATCAAGTTGTATATTATATCTATACATACCTATATCACAACACGTTATCGTTTCCCTACAATACTGAAATTCTACTCCAAATATTCAACAATCTACTACACGCGCGTCAAACTTCATTGAGTTCACCACATAACCTTTATATTGTAACAAACACACGTAAACCCTACGATAACACCAACAAATAAACCATAAGATCTGCTTAACACTTCACTAAAGAACCGTGCACTTTGAGGGTGTAAAGGGGATTTCAAAAACCGAAGACAAAACGCGGTTTTTCGCAAATTATTTCTAAAAACACTTAAAAACAACAGTTGAAAAATAACAACAGGTAGACCGTGACGGTGGAGCGGTTATCGCCGTGGTACTGATAACTTGTGTCAGGTCAAACGAACAAATGGGGCGTCACCAAGGTACGCCTGATAACATGTGATAACGGGCTCTTAACCTTCCGACTGTACTCTAGTTGAAACGGTGTCATCAATGTGGCATGCTATAAACACTTATGTGACTGTACCAATAATTGTATTATGTGATACTCTTATACGATTGCTGAAGGATGAGCAGAGTTCATGTCAACCGATTCCATATAATTAACCATCAGTCAATAGTACGCCGTAGCTATTCATAGTTGATAGAACTGCTTGCTGTTCAACGCCGAATTTGAACACGAATTTATTTAAAGACTCCACGTGGCGATAATAAAAGATTAAATACAGACTTCAACTTAAAATTTACAGCATTTTTAACTACTTTTTCATAATTAATTCTAATATGTAGTTCTATAACTCGTGTCATGGTTTAAACTACTGAGTCTCGGCGAGATAACGATTAAATATTGGTTGGTGCTAATATTCAATCATTCACATTTATATTCACCACGTTAGAAATGATACCTTTTCTTTTAATTTACAGTTTTGCATTGTTATCGCAAAAGGTGACGGGGCGGTGACATATTATACTATCGAACCTACACGGAGCTGTAGTCTCATAGTTACTATTCTTTGCCTTTACTATCACGCCGCATTCTACCAGTTTCATTACAATATTATGATCGTTTTGAAAATAACACATATATAAGTACAATACACAACAGAAATAAACTTTTACTCGTACTTGATGCCTCTCTCTACTGTTCATAACATTTTAAAAAAAATTGACTCCCTAAAAAAAAAACCTGGACTTTAATCAACGGAATTTCGACGTTGAAAACAAGAGAAAGCTCCAAATTTAAATTCAGACTTCAATTTAATAGTGCAGGATGTTAGCAGGCAAATATAATGTGTATATAATATACATTAATGTCATTACAAACATATACAAGATATTTTACACCGCAAATAATGTGCAACTATAAAACCGCCTGTCAAGACACGACCGGTCATGTAGACAAAAGATAAGACCTGATATGACACACAGATACACGGACAAAGGAAACTCCTATCAGTTCTGAGGAAAATCAGTTGATAATATTATTTGTTGCACTCTACAAGTGAGCCCTTTAAGTGCCGGCTTACTGGTCACGTTGAGGAGTGGAATGTCATAGAATAATATGGGTGTGAAGTCTGTAAACCTTAAAGGTTATGCTAAGGTGGTAAGGTGTACCTACTCTAAGGCCTGTCAAGGCCCCGAGCGATGCGATTTGCGTCAAGCGTCACGCACGCGCGCGCGTCTCCTGTTTCAGTCCATCGTTCCGCAAGTCGCGACGGGATGACTCGTAAGTCGTAACATGCTCTAAACGACTTCTTTCATTTGTTTTTCCGCAGTCGCTGTCGCAATACTCGTGTTGCTTGTGCGTCCAGCTCGTGGCCACGGGGTAAATGCGTACGGCTTAAGATTGGAACTCCTTGCTTGAGTCTGCCTTTTTCGTTGGAGTTTTTAGTTTGTCGAGTGAATGAATTCCTTTTAGACAATCATGCACCATCGTAAATCGCATCACAGCTTAGCACAAGATAAGATAGTCAAGAGAGCGAGCTTATCAAATATGAAAATAAACTTAAGCTGAAATAACAGCAGGCCGTTTGTAGAAAGACTGATACCCACTGGACCAGATCAATCTTTGATTGAAATAAGTAAACATCGTGTGGGAAGCCTGAAAAAGACTACAAAGGGCTAGGAATTGACCTAAGTTTAATGCAGCAGTATAAAAATATTTCTAGATATTAAGTTCTCACTTTTCAGTGTCTTAAAAGTATAGAAAAATCATCTCGAAAGCTTATGTCTTGCGTGCTCATCATTTGAAAAGTCACTTTCCAGTAAATTTCAGCAAACTAGTTTTGAATTCATCGTTCATTTGACTTCTACCTTTTGCTTTTGCAATTTAAATCATGGATCTCTTTACTAACGTGTCATCCCACATTCCAGCCCTTTCTCAAGTATACATTCGTCTTCCAATCGGAATAATCAGTATTTTGGTAACTATAGCCACATCGTGTATATTTGGAGTTGTCATCCACGTCGTGTGTGTACTGGCAGTTGGCAGGCACCTGGCTGTGACGTCATAAGCTAATTCCGGCGAGACGAGGTCGTGACCCGACGCCCTGCGCGCACGCACACACGCTAACCGTGCTCTGCTACCCGAAAATACGTGTCGACGTCTACGGCTTACAGTGGTGTTTATCTTGGTGTCTTATTGAACATAGTTTTGAGTGCGTACAAAATAACACTTTTGATGTAAAATTATTGATCTTGAATTTCAGGAAGCTGAATAACAAAACTTATAGAATGCTTAGGTAATGTTTTTATTTTTACACAAAACTTTCTTTAGTCAAGTTCAAGTTTCTTTAGGTGTAGTTTCTTGGTCTCCGTACGTCCTTTTTGGGTAACCACTGAAAACCAGCGCCGTGCTGTGGGTCCCCTATAGCACAGCATCATGCTGAGTGGAAGCCTTCTTGTCACAGTCATGACGTGCAGCTGTCGACTATTTCTGTTTTGTGCTCGTGATTAAAGATCTAGTTTGTTTGTTTCTTTTTATTAAATTGTTACCTGAGCTAATTTTTTTTTTTGTATGCACGTGTTTCTGTGACAAATAAACCTATTTTTCTTTCTTTCTTTCTTTCTTTTTAGTTAGGTATGTTTTCAGGAGTTCCTAACACTTATGTTGTTTTACCTTGTCCAATGTACTATTTAGACTAAAACGTTAGCTCCACGAGTGTTTCAAGTTTTCGTAGAACTACGTATATCAGAGCAATCTACCCCATTCTCTTCGCTACGAGATCACTATAGCTAAAAATCACTACATTTACCCGAATTCGATGCAAGTCCTCATGCTCTTTGGCGGATTTTATCTTCAATTCCTACACAACCCGTTACAGTTTTCAGGAATCACAATATGAGTAATGTTATGATGAAAACTTCTCTTCATATTCCCTTCGCGGGATACCCAAAAAGGTGTCGAAATCATTAGTCATCATAAATGCGCTGCAGTTGGCAGCAATGTATCCGCGTCACGTTGGTAACGTTCGCAGTAACAGGTGCGGTTATCTGGTGCCGTTTTCAGCGCTTTCAGTGTACGAGCGCGTCTGCTTGTCTATGTGTAGCAATAAGTAGCTATCCTATAGCTACTTATTGCTGGAAGAAAACGTACAAAGAAATTCAAAAGAAGAATACTGAATTTTGAAAATGTTGGTAAATCGGTAAATAGGTATGGGCTCTGGCCAGTTTTTTTTTTCAGTCAAGTTTACCAACACCAATCTTTAAATATTATGTGTGTGTGTGTGTTTTTCATTCTCATGGTAATTTCCCAATATTATATGTGTACTATTAAAATACTGCACCACATTATTAGACGTGATGTTTTGTTATGTTCAAACAACATTTATATCTGTAATTTTTATGGTGTATATAATAAAGAGTATTCTATTCTATTCTGTTTTTTTTTTTTCGAAACTGTGTTACAACTGTATCTTGCTTGCTTTTTGAGTAATTCATGCCCTAAAAACGCTTTACAAAGCCGGACTTTTGTCCGGAGTGTAGGTACTGTACACATAATTCCAGAGTATAATAAACCTCTTGATTTTGAAAAACAACACAACAAAACATAATAATATTTTTATTAGTTATTGTTTGTAATCGCCGCTCATAAGTCTCATATCGGAGCGCTGGCAGTGTTCCACGGCAGTTGGCGATATGTGCCTACTCCACGAATAGATGGTCAGGATGTGACCTGTCCACCTTCGTGCCCGTTGACCTACTGTGACGTACAAGAGTACCTTACTCAATATTATTATGGGATATTATAGGTAAACAACACCATCATAATATTATATCGATCTACCTGGAGGTAATTGCGGAGAAGTTCCTCGAAAAGTATAAAACACAAAAAATCTGATAACCCTGATCCCAATTTGTGCCTGGTTGATAGCAAAAGGCTCGCCCCTTATTACATACGACATAAACATAACTGATGATATGTAGGTGTAACGGGGAATGCACAGGCGTGATGATATTAAAGAGGGAAGGAAGATGGGTAACCGCATCAATCGAACTACGCTTGATTTGTTAGACCACCGAAAAGAGACCATTCCTACTTCCCTCTGTGAACTCGATAAACCTACGGTTCCGGTTATATGTGAAAACGATAACGAAAAGCATCATACTAAACCATACTGTGCCTGTAACAGCACGAACAAAAACATTGCAATCCACACAATACCTATGTCATAATCAACTAGCGAAGTAAAATCAAAAAGTCAACAGGTAATGTAACCACGAACAATGAAGACCCATAAAAAAAACAACAGAACACCTGACCTACAGTTTGTGTAACCGGTGTTAGGTAGGCATTAGAACCAGTGCTGCGTCAAATCCCAGCAAACGTCCACTTGAATTATGAAAATCCTCGAGGATTTCAAACTGGTACGTTTTGTTTTTCTTTATTCCGTTATAATTAAAGCTAAACAAATAAGGACTGTTGTGATAAAGTGGCAAAAATAGACTCTAATTTACAAAAATACTGCAAAACCTCCTCCATTATTAAGTATCTTAAAATTAAGCTCTTTAGAAATCTAGCCTATCTTCGTACTCTTACGCGTTGGACATGATGAAGCTGGGTTCTCTTTATTTCCACAGTGTGTATTCAAATATTTTCAGAAAACATTACAACTAGGAACTTCTTTATTTTCTTCATAAATTTGAGAGGCAAACCTGAGAGGCCGATGAAGACCTTGTTTAAAGCACCTAACCCAATCAAAAGATCCATATTACGACAAATCTGTATCTCTCGAACTATTGTGCCATTTACAGATTTTGCTGTTCCAACTTATCTACCAGCTCCAAAATGCTCGCTCAAGTTTCGAAGACTCTGCGTCCGAGGTGGAGGACTCCAAAGAGAACGAATCTGCTGCTTCATCGGAGGAGCAGAAACATTCTCACAAACATCGCCACGTCCACCGATCGGGACACCGCCACAAGAAGAGCCGCAGTCACAGCCACGACCATGACCATGACCATGATCACGACCACGATCACGCGCATGCTAGGGCTATGAGCACCGAGTATGACGACTGCGAGTGTGCTTGTAATAAATGTGACCCGCCTTCCGACTGCTGCAAGAGTGCCTGTAAAACCTGTCCAAGCAACCCTTACCAGCAGCCATCACAAGGAATGACTGGTCAGTCAAGCGTGGTGTTCGTCCCGTACCCGTACCCTATGATGATGCCCAACCCAATTGTAAGGCCTGCCCCCAACCATCACGAGATTATGCGTGCGCATGACACGACGACCACGCAACAACCCACAACCACAAGCACGACCACGTCCACCACCACCACCACCACGCCCACCACAACCACAACCACCACCACGACCACCACCACCACCACCACAGAATATCCGAGCGATCTCATTAACTCACAACATAATGACAATATGCTAGAGCAAGTGCTCAAGAGTGTCGTGGATGACTACTCTAATATAATAGCTAAGACGCCGGACAAAATGCAGAACGGGAACAGTAAATATATGCTGACATCACTGCGGAGGACTAAACCCACGTGGATGCCCAAGTACGGCATCGTGCCCATCTCTGACAATATCGCCAAGAAACTCATATCGAAGCTGTCGAGGGCCCGCACACCCCTCCGCAGAGAACAAAAGAGAGTCCCTATGTACGATAAGTCGTATTTAAGAACTCTTGGTAAGAAGTTATAAGTTAGTGAGTTTTATACGTGTATTCGTATATTTTTTTACTTGTAATCACTCTTCGTTGTTACGTGAAAATATTTATTGATAGTAGAGATTTTTTTAATGCAAGTTTGTTTATATAGACGAAATCAGTTTTATACGAGAAATCAAATTGTGCGTTCCATAAAAAATATAATAAAAATGAAAAAATAACCGTAATTTTGCAATTTATTAAATTACCTACTCGAACCACTTATATCCTCTAGTTTTTACAACCAAATGCATACATACAAAATAAATCATTTTACGTGTATCAAAACAATCAAATCCTATTATACTTACCTAGTAGCAGATGACATTTACTATGAATTTGGTAAGTACCAACGTTAAACAATACTTGTCTTATTGATGGAAGAAACACTCCACATTTTATAACACAACCATATTTTTCAGATGTACAATATCCTACCAATATTTCTTCTGCTGGACGATTCCATTTCTATGAGAAACTTTCATTTACCTCATGGTGATGGCTACTTCCACCATTCCGACCTGGCGATAAAGCACGACAATAATTACCAGCATTACGACAGCTACAGCAGCGAGGAAGTGGTGATGCGCCAGCGCCATTCACCACGCCGGACCAACTACCACCGCCACTTCGAATACTCCGATTCAGAATATAACTACAAATGTAAGTGCAGCTGTACCAAGTGCCAGAAACGGAAGCCGAAGCCGAAGCCATGCTGCGAGGAATTCTGTGCGACGGAGTGCGCCGTACAGAATAACATACTAGTGGTGCCCTACCCAGTACCGTTTATGGTTTTTAATCAATCAGCGCCGGAATTACCGATGCCACCGATAACCCCGCCATCGACAACGACAACCACTACAACAACGACAACTGAGCCATCAACAACAATGCAAACAACACCACCAACTAGGAAAACAATTGCACCGACATCTTCCACGGTTCCTTATTATGCCGGAAAACCTTACAAGCGTTTTCAAATCATGAACGAGAAGAATCGGAGAAGGAACATGGCCGTGGGAAACAACGGCTTACGCTCACCTCACAATTTCGGCAGACTACCGAAATACGGAATTGTACCCATACCTGAGAACTTGGCCCTAAGTTTGATGCAGCAAATAAGAAAAGATCAAAATCATGATCAATTAAGAAAAAGGCTCTCTCATAATAAGAATCTTGTGGATTACACTGGGATACCTATTACCCAATAATTAGGCAGTTTCGTGGCCAGTGGGTCGTCTTAGGGGTTCCTTGTTAGTGTGCCTTCCTTCAGCATTTTATTTTTGTTGATTTCTATTATACTTTTTTTGTAAAACTGTCCCTAGGAATTGTCCAAGCAATTGTCATAACATTTTAATAGGTGTTTTTATTGAAAAAGAAACCGCTCATATTACCTTCAAGACAAATATAAAGTTTATACGTAGGTTAGTTATTTTCACAGTTTTTCTAACCAAATGAAAGAAAAAAAAAAAAAAAGGTCGCAAAAATCTATTGTTTGCAAGCGCATATTTAATAAAAAAAGGGATTTACTCAAACCATAAAATAAATAAGTAAAACCCATTGTATTAATTTTACTATGTATGTGTTATAAAAATAACAATATCTAATTCTTATACAGGTATTTTATGAAATATCTAGGTTCTAATTAGGTAGATATTAGGTAGGCTGTAAGAAATTTAGATAAGTAACTACTGATATGATTATTAAAGTTATAACCGGGTACCGTACCTACCTACTTGATGTTGTAAATAAATGTATTTCATGTCGCTACTTACTTCCAGTTCATTAAGAAAACCGACGTGACCGAACACACTTCAAACACACTTTTCAGTAGGTACCTAAAAATCCACTGATACCGTAAAACTAATACACACACGTAACATTTCAAACTTTGTAACACAAAACGCACGAAATTACTGAAAACTGAAAAACAAGCGCACAACACCGCAATCCTTTGTATTTTTCACACAACTCCGGTATCAATCGCTGATTTATTTAATTAATTATCCATTTTACTATTGTTTAGACAATAGGGCGCGACACGTTCAGCGTGGCTTGACCTTTCAGAAGTCAGCGAGACTGCGCCAGAGTCGCGCGGGGTCACCAACGATTTATTTTTAGAGTTTAAAGTTCAAAATACGACTGTTTGAAGACGCGTTGACCGACGCGCGAGCTTCCGTACATGATCGCGTTACTTATTGGAAATAGATTAAATATGAATTACGGCTTTCAGTATTCCATAAAAGACATTTTGTGGGACTTCTAGCTTGTAAGAAAATGATAGGTGAAGTAAATCCAATGAGAATACGAGTATAAAGAAGAGCGAAATGGTAACAGCTTCTATTTCAACCAATAAGTTTTCCTTCAACCAATATGGACGCAAGAACGATGAATAAAATTCTAAACTAAGATATTTATTTCTTAACAAAAATCTAATTGTTATTTGTTTTTTAAACTGAAATTCAGACAAACTGAGTCCGCGCGTCTTTGAACAACACCCCACTTAATTATTGATAATTCGAAAAATTCGTTCAAACTATGCTAAAATCCCGCCAAAATATTTACGTCACTCCAAAGGGAATTCGCCATCATTGAATGCGCGTGCGCAAAGTCGGTAACGGCGACAGGTCAACGGTGGGCTATTTTCGCAACGACCATCCGGGGCGCCATCGTATTTAAAAGCAATATTGCTCGATCAAAACCAAACGAATTGGGTCACTTTCATAAAACATGTGGAATAAAGTGGCGTCTTCCGTAGAAAGTGATGTCAGATGAGATACGAGGAACGGTTCAGTCTTAATTGTACATATGATTTTTTCTAAAAAGTCGCAGTTATTTTTATTTAAACATAACATAACATCACGCCTTGTTTCCCAAAAGGTTTGGGCAGAGTTGTACCTGTAGTACACCCACATTTTGCCAGTTATGTTTAAGTCCCATGTAATAGGGGGCGAGCCAATTGCCATAACCCGGCACAAATCCAGACTTCGGGCTGCTACTGAGAAAGTCCAGATAGAAAAACCCAATAACACTTAATCCGACTTAGGAATCGAACCCAGGACCTCATGCTCAGCAGTAACAGTCACAACCACTAGACCAATTATTTTATTTATTTGGAAGAACAAACAATTACAAATTATATATAATATATTATTACAAATAAATAGAACATAAGGAGCTATACAAATGTGCAACCAACAACGTTCTCCACAGCTATACAAAAAGACCAAGACAATGTTGATAAAGTAAAAGTCGTACAGAATAGATAAGTAGTACCATGCAATAAAATACACATAAATTACAGGTTTTTAATAATTAAAGGCCAAAATGCTAGTGTTACCCTTACTTATAATAACCATCCTCACCTAAAAAGTGGTCTGGTAAGTTAGGTAATTTTGTATTTTTTTTATCATTAGAACGACCATGATTTTAACCAGATGGCTTTGCAGGTACAAACAAAGACACTTTTAAGCACTTGAGTGTTAAAAAATTGTCTCGTTCTGGATGAAAATGGAAGCCAAAAATAGCGACTATGCGCATCAGTAAATGGGTTTTACATTATATACCTTAAGTATTGAAGATATATGCCACGATACATGGGAAGGAATTTCGCCTTTGTTCTTGTTCAACATTTTCAACTGCCAGAGTGGCAGAGAATGAGAGTAGGTATTTAAGTAGCAGAGAAAAAACACCGGTGTACCAACTTCATTGGCGATCATACTGTAGATTTATGTAGATACAATGGTTGGAAAAAGTGTGGCGGGGTTGGCCAGAAGCATTTCATCTAACCTACCAAAAAAACAAATTACTTAAAGTTTGAAATTTCTCATGGTTTACCTCTACGACCTACCCTCTGATTCTGTATCACACGATGACCTGTGTGTTAAGTAGGTACTAGATGATAAATGCTTGACATCAAGAATTGGTTCCTACCTACTGTACCATTTTTTCTGGTCCGGATTACTTGTGTAACGTTTTTTAATCGGTGCATTAAGGGGGATGCGCCAAGGTAGCCCGCGAAATTCAATTTTTCTGACGTTTTTTGCAATTTGCAGGTCACCATCAGGTTGTAGGATGATCTAAATATGATTCGCGGCCGTATCATTATTTATAGAATTATAATTATAAGAACAGTCAATACTTCTCTCTAAGTTCATATTACCCTATTCAATGACTATTTCATGAAATCATGACATTTGAAGCCAATTGTAACTTAAGGAGTTGTATTGCTGAGTGTAGTGATTATAATTCTGTAAAGCCATATTTTTGACGGCCGCGAATCATATTTTAATCAACATACCACCTGACAGTGACCAGCAAATTGCAAAAAACGTAAGTACCTATATTTGAATTTCGCGTGCTACCTTCGCGCATTCGCTCATCGCAATTCAACTGGTACATACTCACATACTTATCGATAAACTTACGATAGAAATGTTTTAAAAACTTGGTCAACACAACACACTTTGTTACAAAAACGTACACTTTTTTTTATAAATAAATTGTTAGTAATTAAATAAATTATTTCTTTAATCATCCAGATTAACTACTTAGGTGGTTTCTGTGCTGAAGTAGGTGCTTATATACATGATGCGAGTATCTACAAGCGCCTGCGAATAATTTACACCGAACCTTCGGATCGCTATTCGTAGCTCTCTGAATTTTATAGCGGTGACGCCTGTCAGGGAAGTATTATCAAAACGTCGAAGTTACGCGAATGTTTAGAGATTTGTTTTTGAAATTTTTACGTAAAATTTATTTTTCTACGTCAAAAAATCATAAAAGCACAATCAAAAATCTTAAATTCACAGACAGACAATGCACATCTTTAACCATTGGGTCTAGTCCAGATGCATGAAATTTTGCATAAGAGTTCGTTTTATAACGAAAGTGAGCCCTATGAAGGTGATTTTAACCGACTTCACAAAAAGGAGGAGTTTTTTTTTTTCCAACTGAGTTCACAAAAAGGAATACGTCTGTATGTTTTTTTTTTTGTGTTAGCTCATAACTTTTTTCTGGGTGAACCGATTTTGATGATTCTTTTTTATTTGATAGCTCGTGCTTCACATGTGGTCCCATTTAAATTTGATCAAGGTCTGACCAGTAGTTTTTCAGTATAGTATAATGTACTCTGTGCAGTAGTTTTTGAGTTATCCTTAATACTGCATATTTTTTCCACCTAGTTTATATTGATGATGTGTTAATAATTTCCTGTCACTTTTATTTACATACCAAGTAGTGGTATACGAATTTGTGTGGGGTAGGTACTTACTACCGCAACTAAAAAGTGAAAAATTAAAACTTTTTTTACAAAAAAAGACTTCCAAAAAAAACATTAAAAGACGTGAAAAATTACTTTAATTTCGGAAGTCGGTGGCCAAAAACGAAAATACAAAACCAAAGACACCATTTTCAGTCCTAATCCGTTTTAAACTCGTAGTTTATCTCAAAAAAATATTTCATCTTTTGATCGCAATACCTAAGCGCAATATCGACTGGCCATGCCGCACTGCAGTGTTACCTATCACTTTTCTTCGTCTCGAGTCGCGATGAGCCATAGTTTATGGTGGTGGCGTGGTGAATAAAGTAAGTACACACTCCCTGTAGGTCTATAAGCTAGTGTTTATTCTGCAAAGGAACTAAACTTAACCTGTAAATGGAATTCGAGGGTAGTCATGAAATAAACTTTAAAACTACTCTCACTTTTTAGACGAAGATCGTCAATTGTTGGCGGATTCATTTAAATATAAATGAAATATTGTCGTCGTATGGACCAGTCCAAAATAATTACTAGTCTGTTAACCGGAAGGATAAACTAACTAACCTAACCTCAACGTACAGTCAACCGAAACTTTCATGACGGTTCCATTGTTACAATTTGACTTCCATAGCCGCAGTGCCGTTATTTCGTAGTAAGAAGGGCGCTTTCCGTAATTCAAATGTTACTTTAGTCACTGGGTTAAGTATGGAGGTCTTAGGATAAGAGAAAATAAAAGAAAATATAAGCTTAGCAATAATAATTGTATTAACTATTCATAAGAAGTACACAGCCGTTTTTAAATATATAAACTTTTTATATTAATATAATCACTTAAAATGTGGAAACTAATTAAATAAATAACTACCAACAATATTTGTAACGATTAAATTTACCATTCACATGATCGAAACGTTACAATACTATTTTATTAAATAAGGGAGAGGGTACCATTGAAAATTTACGACATTAATTTATACGGATTGCGTCTTGACACTTGCAGATTCAGAAATAAAGCAGATTCAGATTGGTAGGTATACGTCATCTTAATCAATTGTTGTTAGCACCAAATTAATGCTAAAATAATTATTATCTATTAAAACTATTCTTCTATTAACCTCAACGGTACATCCCTAGCTCTTCAACTATGTATTATCTATCTATAATAAATCGCCACTCTGTTGACTTAACTTGGCACTTCGAGCCGTTGACGTCACTAAAATAATACATGACTACGAGACGAAAGACGAAACTTAAAGGACAAGTCAGATCAATTGAGTAGTACAATACATTAAACTTACTTACTTTCAAATTTAAAACTAAACTTTCAAGTCAAAATTACCAACTTAAACAACGGAACTAGGTCCCGTTTATACTCAAAGGTATACATTTACTGTGTACTTAAAGTACCATCACAACAACACAAAAATATTATAAAGTTAAATGCACAATCAAAATACGCCTTAAATTCTAATTCTGTGCGACGGTTAATAAGGCACAAACTGGCAATTACAATTAAAAACAAAAGTGTCAGTTGACAACCTTCGTAAATCCGAACATGTCCGAATGAAGCCGAAGAAATATTGTTCGATTTTCGAACGTGGACTTAACTACGAATAGAAAGCAGTGATGTCTTCTTTCGTTCAAATCCCTTCAATCATTCGACTAGTTAACACTTGAATTTCTTAATACATTTTTCCTTTGACACATTAGGCTATCGCTTACTATATCCATATTGTTGTCTTACAATATTTGTTAATATACGAGTTGCAATCTGAGCACTATGTCAACGTACTTCGGTACGTTTTTCAGCGCACTAGTAATTTGTTCTATAAGTCTTGTAGATTCACTTGGTCTGCAGGGTGAGGGATGTGATGAGTTCTTGGAAGTCGGTGACGTACCACGAAGCTCGCTTTTTGACTTCTTCACGGATAACATTGCCTCCGAAACCTGTAAATAAGGAAATATAATGTTAGTTACAATTTATTAAACATATACAAATTAAAGCTCTATTACACTCCATTTGAAATAAGATTAGAAATTTAAATAAACCTTTTTTACAGTCCGTTCAACCGATTTTGACCTCTATTCCGTAGGCATAAGAATGGCACCAAAAGCAAAAACGTGGTTACAATACTGACTGTTTACTGCAGCTGCCATTTGTCATGCCACCAACGCAATAGAAGTCAAAATCGGTTGAACGGACTGTAAAAAAGGTTTATTAAAATTTCTAATCTTATTTCAAATGGAGTATAAATTTTTACTAGTTTTCATATCTATGCTATGCGGTCCAGTAATTTTTTAATTGACAAAGTGAAGCGCTACTGCAATTACATTTTAACCACCTTTTAGCCGGCAACGTTACAACGTCAGCAACAGATTAAATTAATGTCAAGAGAGCTGAAAGATACTTTTGGCACTCAAAGATTTCTTGGCAAGCTTTTATGCGCCAAGTCCATAACCGCAAAAAGTCCCATACGCTTTGCTGATGAGAGGCTTTGACAAAGGGTCACATTTAAATGTGTCCCTTTTTACTATGTTACAGTCATCTAAAGATACTAACCGATAAAGCCATCAGCGGGCGGGCTGGCCTCAGCGTCAGTAGCGCCATCACCGATCATGACCAGTCTCTGGTAGCCATGTTGCTCCTTCAGCCGTCTGACCACCAGACCCTTGCCGCCAGATCTGGAAGTAGGCTCGTTCTCATCGAAACCAGCGTATTCACCTAAAACAAAGAGATAATTGGTTAGACACAGTCTAGAAAATTCTAAGGATAGTATTGCAAAATACCCAATATTATAGAGACTGTTGTCATTTTTGTATAAATGACCGGTTGCGATTCTAGATTTTTTCAAAAAACAAAAAATGCTGGTTTTCTCTTAAATCGAAATCATACTCTCTTTGACTGCGAATAGTTTCGGAATTCGCCTTAAGAGGCTTACATGAGCTAAAGCGCGGTCACTGTCGGATTGCATAGAAAAGAAAGAGACGCGCGATGACACAACGCTGGTAACTTATTGCAAAATATGAAGCAATTGTAGATTTACAAAAATTCTATTAATTAGACTAAAAAATTAAAACACTATTACGTTAGTATGTTACTTGTAGAATAATCTGACAAAAAATCTGAATGTTTTTAATCGTTAAAATATTTATTTAGAGGTATCTTCGTGATTTTTTTCTATCATATCAAGTTAATTGTATTATATTTTCAACACACTATCTAACTAGCATAAATCCAAAAGAATATCATATATTTTTCTGATTTTGGTTACTGCAGTGAATCATACATTTTTAGGCATTATAAAATTGCGTTTAGGTCATGTAGTCCCCTTAAAGTGCCATCTCAAAAACTCAACTAGTTAAGAAGACCTAAATATAAAACCGTGTAGGTATAACAAACAAGTTACAAAAGTGATCCCATGAGGAATGTTAAGCGTTTATTCCAGTGCACAAATATGACGTCAAAACCTGACCCCTTACGCGATATTGTTATCATTGTAATGTAGTATCATTTCTTTTGATAAAGTAGACCACGGTCACTGACTTGAAAGCTAAGAAAGATCTTCAAAGATCTTCTCCTCTCAAAGATTTCATTCATAAACTGTTCATTGGTTTTCTTTATATCCATTTCAGCAATAAAATATTAACAATATGCAATGCCTTGTTCTATTAATTTTAAAACGGTACTCATTTACAAATAATCTTATCGATACGACTGATTAAAAAGTTAAATACAGTCAAATAAAATTCAAACTTATTTCGAACAAAATAAAGACTATTTTAATAGTAAGAGCCATGTAAGAACATTTGTTATCGCTCTATTGTCATTGCCAATAGAAAGCTAATGACAGTATGAAATGATATTGTGCAAGTCTATCAAGGTAAATATACCTATTTGTCATTGCAAAAAATACAATAAGTAGTTGTTGTTCAAGACTAGATAAACTGATATACAAATACCTACTATCGGTCATCATCTAATATGTTCTTGAGTCGGAATTGACACAAACAAAACGATTAAAATAAATCCTATTTTTCCACGTGATTTGGTTGTAAAAATTGCGCATTATATTCTTAGAAAAAGATAGCTCAGTGAGACGACTGTACTTAATTATTTTTTCTTGAAAATTCATAATTATTGAAAGTAAAAATATTTTTCAAATAAAAATACATCACAATTTTTCTACAGCATTTTCTGGAAAACATTTAGAGCTGTTTAACTGTAATTCATTGAATATTAGTCAATATAAAAATAACTAGACCACCAGACAATCAACAATAATTCCATACTACATACAACCGACGTAATAAAAACATAAAATGCAATATAAAACAAAATCACGCGATTTATTTTTGTATCGACCCACGTAGATACGCAAAGTGGACTATCTTTACAAAAACATAATGTCATCAGTGGCCCAGTTGCTACATACACGGAACGCAAGACTGCGCGCGCGCCCGTCATAAACGCACGCAGTTCACGCGTGCGTGAGATACGGACACAGAGTAGGAAAGATCAGAAGGCTCATTCTTATAGGTACATATTGGTGAAACGTAACACGAAATTAAACACTAATAATAAGTCGTTCTAATTAATGCAATGCAACATCAAATGTAGAACAACAACTAGGCGAATTTGTTTCAACATTGCATGTTATGTTTCACGAATCTGTACCAGGCATTACGCGCGAATAGTCTTGAAACGATACAGAATTATAAACACTTGCGAATTTCTTAGGGATTCATATCTTTAACCTTGCTACCGCCAATATTGTAAGAAATTGAACTTCTGTAACAATTTATTTTCAGATAACAAAACAATTGACGCATGACTCATTTAGGTATCTTATAATATTATGTCGATTTTTTACATATTGCGTCTTCGCCAAATCTGTTTGTAAATATTGTGGCTAAATCACGCTTTGTGACTTGGTAACGGAAAGTTACGTGATATTAAAGTATTATCAGTAACTTTTATTGAACCGAAAAAAACAATTGTATTAATAGAATTATCAATTCCATTGTTTTGAAATAATAATATGCTGTTCTAATCAGCTGAAATTACCAAATATCGTTTATCAGAATTGAGTCCAGCAAGAAAGCGAAATTCTTATAATACGATACCTACCATACTAAGAAATTGTTCAACAAACGAGCCGCAGGAGCTGTTTGTTTAGAAAATGCAGACATGCAGTTATTATGACATCCCAAACAATAAATTTTATTCCAATGCAAATACAGTTTATTTCTAGTCAGCTGATGTTAAAGTGTGTAAACATTATCTAATAAAGTGGGGGTAGCGGTGACATTCTTGACTCCTGCCTCTGGACCGAGGCCGGCAAATATTACGTCAGAAAGAGTATTTTTTATAATAATAATTGCCAATATTATTAATAGTCAATCACGAGAACGTCATGAGGGGTCTCTGACAAACAACACAGTTAAATTGAAACTAATTTACTTATGAGACTGTCTCGTTGGTCTAGTGGTCGCAAGCGCTACTGCTGAGCATGAGGTCCTGGGTTCGATTCTCAGGTCGGGAAAGTGTAATCGGGTTTTTCCATCTGGAATTTCTCGGTAGCAGCCCGGAGTCTGGATTTGTGCCCGGTTGATGGCAATAGGCTCGCCCCCTATTACATGGGACTTAAACATAACTGGCGAAATGTGGGTGTGCTATAGGTACACCTCTGCCTAACCCTTCGGGGATTACA
The DNA here is from genome assembly GCA_916610205.1 of Griposia aprilina. NCBI lineage: Eukaryota > Metazoa > Arthropoda > Insecta > Lepidoptera > Noctuidae > Griposia > Griposia aprilina. Next base: position 17,728,785 of record OU744294.1, read on the forward strand.
GGCGTGATGTTATGTTATGATGATGTTATGTAATTTACATAAGCCTTTTTCCTTCCTTGTTAAAACTAGACCTAGTTTTAACAAGGAAGGAAAAAGGCTTATGTATCTATGCAAAAGTAACAATAAGGATTTTTCACTAGTTTTCCTCATAAATTAAATATTCTGCCAAGGAAAAATCGTATAACACGCACCACGCATCACGAATTGCATATCGGTATTACCTTCGTGCATTTCTCGTCAGTTCGAATTAGGTAAATTATCACACACTTACATAACCCGTAGAAGGAAATTATACTGATAGTTTAATGATCTGACTCAATCTAGGTACCTACTTAGCGTGGCAACAAATTAATATGAAGATCATTGACATAAAACAAAGTACCCCCTGTATCGGAATATCGATATCATCAGATTAGCATTTATTTTTGCTATTATTATGAATAGGAAATTTTCATGACCATATCGATATTTAATGCCTTGTCCTTATGATATGATAGTGATAGCAAGTTCCTATCCAGTGATAAGATGCTTGTTGATTTGCAATTTTACTTTTATAATTTACTTTTTCTACTGATAAATCCAATACTACTACCACCTGCCCTACAACACCAGCCACTTCATAAGAGGGAAACGCCAGGTTACCCGCGAAATTCAAATTTTCTTACGTTATTTGCAATTTGCAGGTCAATGTCACGGTGTATGTTGAACAAAATATGATTCGCGACCGTAACAAGTACTTGTATTTACAGAATTATAATAATAATTAAAATCATCAATACAACCCTCTAAGTTCACATCATCCTCTTGATTGATATATTATATCAATTTATTTTACTGAACTAACTTGCAAATTGCAAAAAACGTAAGAAAATTTGAACTGCGCGGGCTACCTGGCGCTTCCTCTTTAGTAAATAATTTCTTACGTAGGGGATGTATCTCGTTACTATGATAAGGACAATGCATTTTACCAGACAAAGAATCTATCAATGTTATCAAAGTGGAGCAGCTGTCAGATAATACTAAAATCACAGCTGTTTTGAGGAAAACTGCACATTTTCTAAGATTTATTTGTGAAAATTGTGCTTTTAATGACTTTGATGTTGCACAATATAGCTTAGGGGTAATTTTATAGGCTTTAATTATTTAGGTTAATCTACACTTCTACTTCTTTTCTTTTCACAAAACATTATGAAGTGCATATGGCACACCCGGTCTGCCTCAAGCAGTACTTGACAGTACTTACAACAACTGTAGAATAAGAAAAAAAAACCTAGAGGTAATTGCACTACCAGTTTGCACGTAACCAGATTTCTACATTAGTGCATCAAGTATACCACGACTATATCCGTATCTGTATTGAAAAAAAAAACAAGCCATTATTTCTACGTGTTATTGTGCAGTTTTATGCAGAAATAACTCGCATAGACATCCGGTTTCTAGTAGACCAAACAAAGAAAAATACTGTCACGAGATCTCTTTAGCATAAATGTAGGTTAATATGTTCACTTGTTATAATTTTATTTACTTATACCTTAATAATTTTACTTTTACCCTAATAACTTTACTTTTACCCTAACAATTATACTTTTATCCTAATAACTTTACTTTTACCCTAATAATAAATAATAAAATCTTTTATTTCCAGACTACAAAGGCCCACATTGTGTTAGTATCTAAATTAACTTATAAACTATGTTAGTATAACAGAAAAAAAAACAAAAAACTACAAAAAAAAAGGTGATAATCAGTGATCGGAGTAGGTAGATTGAACTGGGGTCATTGATCCGAAACGTATATATTACTATGGACATTCCTCCGGAATTGGTGGATTATTAAAAAAAAACCGAAACTTATGTAGGAATTGTATTCTGCCAGAGTGGAAGGAGTCATTTGATGATTTGCCATCCTCAAAAAAAAGGTAGGAATTGTAATAAAATGAGCAATTTTATTCTATATTATTCTTCCTATTTTTTTTTTTGTCACGATTTGACAAAACCCAACGACCAATCAGAACAAAGGATCATGGGTGGTACAATAACCGGTTATCAGAACAATGCGTACGCCCGCCGACGACATGTCAGGTAGTTCACTCGTTTACAGGTAGTTCTACTTTAATGAATTAATTTAGTTTTGATACCTTCCTTTAAATTTTGAATTGAGTAGTAATAATATCACTACCAACATTAACAATATTTAATTGAATCCGGAAATACCGGAATTACTTTCCGGAAAAATGGCTTATCCATGTTATTCTTTCTGTGTGCATTTATGATACAAGTACTAAAAATCAATCTACCTACTCCGATCACTGGTGATAATATAACTATTTACTTTTACCGTAATATCTTTATTTTGATCCTAAGGCAATCTAGATTGCCATATGCAAGGAACTATTAGTTATTATAGCCCCATTAGACATGAACGTGATAAATCACAAATAGGCAATCTTTTGTTGGGTATCATTGTGATTGCACGGATGGTCAATTGAGTGAGCCAATTCACCACTTGCTGGCTAATTGGTCAATTTAAAAGATGTATGTTCTCGATAGTGTGAATGACTTGTAATTGTAGGAAATAATATTATCTAGCAACAACAAGATACAGGGAGGAAACATTATTATTATTGTTTTTTTTATAAGAAGTAACTCATATACTTTAATTAACACCTTCCTTATCAGGCCTTAAGTGGACCAACTATAATCTCCATTTTATACTAACTACAAATTCCATCAGTAAAATAATTATCAAAATAAATGTAGCATATTTCAAAAAATATCGTACACATAAGCTAAAGACTTATAAATCTTTAAATAAATGGCAAAACGAGAGAAAGCTGAAAGTTGCAAATGAGAAGGTGGAAATGAACCATATTCTTATGTCATTCAGTCGCCCTAAATAACAAACCCAATAGCCTGAGTTCGATGTCAACAAGTTTAAAAGTAAAAGCTGTTCATGTTTATACTTGTAAACGTTCTTGAAACAATATTGTTTAAAACTACTTAAACAAGTAGTGAACTTAAATATGATAGCGGTGGAGTGACCCAGTTCCCTTCAGGGGCGCGACTACTGAACACGTGGTTTCAAGCGTCATTGCAGATGAATGTTCAATTATTATCTTTGTTCAACAATTATTATCCTTACATAATATAAAATGTTTAACTGATAATGCGCTTTATAAACATTTAGATTCATAAATAGAGTTATTTTTACCCTCATGTTCGGGTGGTTACCCTAATGGGGGTAAAGATAAAACATAAATGCATGTCGCCTCTAAACCAAAAACAAAAAAATAGGTTTCATTTGCTTTTTCCCTACTTTAAAAAAAAGTTACCCAAGTTTTCCAATGGTTTTCCTGCTTTAGTTTACTTTATAAGGATTTTCTGAATAATTTTCGTCTCTTTACTAATCTTTATCTCTCACATTATAAAAGTTCAGGTGGTCCGATTTATAATTTCCTTCAAAGTCAGATGATTGTATTGATACTTTAGGTACTCAAGATAGTGAGCATGACAGTCTGCTCGGTAATAGGCTAGCAACAAGCCAGAACATACATCACTACGATTAACATTATACTTTGGAGTTTTAGCGGAGCACGGTGCAGTTGCGTGGAACAAGGCTTTATCGGATTTCTAGTGTTTTTTGGCTAAAATGTAGGACTCTAATTCCAGGCAGCAAAATAAAAGTTTTTAATCTATAAGATTCGGTCGCGTTTGATAACTATCTCACACGCGGGGTAATTGCGTAACACACTTTCAGTAGCAATGACTTTCATTTTGACAGTTCAACAACATTCATTGCGTTATTTACGTTGTTGAGCAGACAAATTTTTCGAACATATGAAGCAATGGTTTAGCAATATCCTTCAAAATGACTCGGATTGAGATTTATAGTGTTACGTAATTAGGGTACCTACTGATTTTAACCAGCTATGCAATCTACTATGGTGCAACCCTGCCTCGTACTATTAACTATTTAAGCCTAACTTGATATTATATTGATCCTAACATACATATATCCCAAGGAAAGCGATAGTTACAACGAAAACCATACATTAAAATTGTCTCAAATATTATTTCACAATACCACAAAATTATATGAATCTTCATTCGTAAATAGTAAAAATCTCTTATAAACTCCACTACTTATTCACGAGGTACTTCCTTTCGATTCATCTGCAATGACATCAGTGTTCAAGTCTTACTAAAAGGTTAAAGAGTGTGACCTTGGGCCGCGACTGGCGATTTTTTTTAAATACCTACTAACACGCTGATAGTCATATCGTGTTTCGCTACACGTGTGATATGATGAAATAGTAATTAGTAATACATAATTCTTTAAGTGACGAACATTTTTTTATTATTTGATAACTTTTGCTATTTTAGTAGCACTACGAAAGGCTTTTTTTTCACTGAGAGAAACTTATCTTATGTTAATTAGAATAACATAGTTTGGGACTTCAGATAATAACTGAGTTCTAGATACAAACTCGACCTCCTAAAGATGACGAAACAGCGAAAGATAAAAATATCAGAATCTCAATAGAAGTCACAGCTTTCTTAATAAAACAGTAATCATGTATCAAAGCCATAGAAATGCTCATAAGATACATTAGTTTCACTTAAATTCATGTTATACAAATAACAGGTCCGATATTTAAAGTCGTATGAACAGGGTCACGGGTTATTGGCTGCAAAAATGTAATCTGCTTTCTTTACTTAATTAACAAGATCACATTCTGAGATTTCTTACAATCTCACGAGAACGAAATACATATAAGTCTCTAGAAATTCCGTTTCCATAATAAATCTACATTCAAACTCTCATTGGTTCTTGAATAAGGAGTGTTTACCATTCCAAATTAATCCCATATAGTAAAAATATCCAAAACACACGGTCCGACCTGTAGTTTAATTGCGAAACACACTATCTATCACAATCTGAATCATGTTGAAGCCTATTGCTAATCCATTGTTTCATATGTTCGAAAAAAAAAACTGCTCAACAATTTAAATAACGCAATGAATGTTGTTGAACTGTCAAAATAAAGGCTATTCTTACTGTTAGTGTGTTACGCAGGTCTTTGTCAGCCATAATGATACCTAGCCTACAATAAAGCTATTTTTTAAACGTAAAACAAATCAAACGCAAAAGTACTCACCGTTAAAGTAGAATTTAAGTCTGTTAGCGAAGATGTTGGTGACTGGGATACCAAGTAATTCGGCCACAGGCTCGATAAGACTCCGGAACCCGCCGGAGACCAGGTACACCTCAACTCCTCTTTCATGAAGCTCTTTTACTAGGTCCCTGGAAAATTAATAGACAATTAGATGTGGGATTCCAAACGGGGATGAGGTTTATGGATACAAAGGAACTAAGAAATACGAAAATCCATGGCAGGTACCATAACAGATATCAATGGCAAAATGCGATATGTGAAGTTACCCTTGAGTGTGTCAAATGAGATACCTATCAAAAGTTACCCTTCTAGGTGTAAAATGAGGCCTCAAAGAGATGTCAGCATAATTGACGGGGTCTGACATGGCCGATGCCTGCCGGGGTCGCGGATTGTTCGAAAGAGTTACCGTGGCCCTGGCGCACAGGCAACTGAAGGACCACGGGTGGGTTTTAGTCAGTAAGAGTCTGACACGCCCTTCCGCTCCGCCCAGAGCGGCGGGAGAGGTCATTCGATGATATCCCACCCAAAAAAAAAAAGGTGTAATATGAGACATCTAAAATACCGACAAACAAAGAACAGATGTTTCTATTCCTTTAAGTCATCCTAGTCATACTATACTTCAATATAGCCTGACTGCTAAATATTTATCTGACAAACCCGCTATATCTTTATCAACAAACTCAACAAAGGCTCACTTCACCTCTTTATTTGCTGATAAAAGAACCTAGCAGAAGCGGGGCCTAATAATTATTCTGCAGGGACCCATACTTTGAAAAATTACGAAACATAAACAAATAATACAAAAGTCAACTACGCAAGCGAAAATTATTATCACAATATGTTTGAGTAACTATTGAGGTCAGGAAATTAAAGATAACATGAGGTTCTGAAGCGGGGATAACTAGTTATGTTCTCTTATTATTTTACGGATCACGAGGAAAGCTGATGTTATTAAATATTTTTACTTTTATTTTTGGTAGAAAAATATTATTTACTATGGAAATCGTGCTAAAAAAATAATAAAGGGGAACAAATCGACTAACTCACTTGATGACTTTTAAACAAGATCTATTAATATCTGTTTCGAGATGAAACATTCAAATCAAAAAAAAAAATTTTTAGGTAAGTACTACCGTAAAATAATAAATAGCATCATTCTATCCCGTGATAATATACGCAATTAGCAACTAAAAGAGTATTTATTTAAATAAACAAAACAAAGTCTTAAAATATAACGTTTTACGTCACAACGATTCTTAGGACTAAAATAAACAGCGTATAAAAAGCCATCTTGGGTCACAAGGGGTGAATAACAATACAAATGATGAAAGTGTATAAACACTTAAACAAATAAGGAGTAAACAGGTAATTACTCTTTATGTGAAGCTAGAACTTTTAATCAAAAAACTATCAGTACTGTAATTATAATATAGGAATAACATTATAGTTCAATCCATGCTTATCAGTTGCTAAGGAATTGCAAATGGCGATATGCGAGTTGCTAAGACACATAATACGGGTAATCACGTCATACTCGAATTAAGTACTTGGTAATCTGATGTGTTATTGTCGAATTTTGTTTTGTAGTAGCATTAGTAACAAGCCTAAAATTCTTTTTCCGGATTGATGGCAATAGGCTTGTCCATATTACATAACCGGCGAAATGTCAGTGAACTATAGGTACACCTCTGCCAAACCCCTCGTCGAAAAGACGTGATAATGATGTTAAGTTACTTAAATAATAAACTTTATACGAAAAAAAAAAACAAACGACTTCCAAAAAACACACTAGAAACTGAAAAAAACTGTAAAATCGGAAATCGTCGTCTTTGGTTTTGTATTTTTGTGTTTTGCCACGGAATTGTTTTTTTTTTTTGTAAAATTCTTTTATTTTTCACTTTTTAGTTGAGGTACCTACCCCACACAAATTCGTATAGCACTACTTGCTATTTAAATATCATTGAGAGTTATTACATAATCAAGATAAATCCCACTATGTGGAAAATATACGTACTATTGAAGCTAGCTCAAAAACTACAGAAAGCAACACATTATTCTGAAAAAAAAACCGTCTAAGAATTTCACCAGTGCAGGGGGGCCTGCGGTGACCGCGTAGGTATTTCACTTTTCTACGAAACAGCAGACATTTTTTTATAACCCACGAAAATTTTCTACGCATATGGGGTCTATTATTGATGACTACCGTTTGCGCATCGATGCCGTACCATGCAAAAATAATAATATACGGAAGCAGTTCTCAATGCGTGTGTACGAATTAAGAAGTCGGTTAAAAATAAAAATAAACTTACGCTACTCCAGGTGTGAGGTGAATAGGGAAGGTTTCTACGAACTCTCTGATCTGCGAGACACTGGGTCTGATGATGTCCAGTCTTTTCTTCAGAGCCTCCTGGAAGGTCATGCCACCACCCATAGCCTCAGCAGTCCTGTTGAAAAAAGTCATTGGTTCAGTAAAATGTTTTCCTTTCCCTATTTTTAATTTTAATAATTTGTCAAATGGTTGGATTCTAGTATTTTGATAGGTATTTACGTGTTTTGAATTTAAATAATGATAACGTAGGTAAAATAAACAAAGTTCTGTTATCAGTTTCCGAGGAAGTTATAAGAAAACAACAATTAAAAAAACAAGATTTACAAAATAAACATTTGAGGAAAAACACAGCCAAGTTCGATAGCGTTCATAATAACTAATACAAATAATATTCGACGTATAGCGGCCAGTAAATATTTACGTCCATTGAGCCTGCTCTATCTCATAAATATGCAAAATCACTTAGCTGCTAGATTTATTTTACCAATCGCTACTAATTGATACAGCGGGGTAATTGCCTAACACAATAACAGTAGGAATGACTTTCATTTTGACAGTTCAACAACATTCATTGCGTCATTTACGTTGTTGAGCAGATAATTTTTTCGATAATAAGAAGCAATGGATTAGCAATGGTGCCGATTCTCTTGTACACCGAACTAAACTAACTAAACTATCACTAAAATTCCTTACTTTTGGCTATGAGAATCTTAAAGCTATTCTGCAATAAAAAATCTCTAAATTTAAAAATCATTTTGACGCTACTAAAATTTAATTTGACAATCGCGACTCCACAAATGGTACTTGTTTGCCCTACCCCGTGATTTTTTTTAGAGCCGGAGGCGCGCATGTTTGGCAGCCTCGGTGTGTTTTATATGGAAATTTTCACTTTTTGTATGGAAAATATTTAAAAAGAAAATACCGACATGTAGAGTTATATGGGTTTAAGGGTATCATAAAGGGGGTCGAAATTTTCATTATCTTTGCGATAGGACACACCGTTTTCGAGATATAATCAAAATAAAATAAAAAAATACAGTACTGTTTTTGCCCCTGAAGCCGAGGTGTTGTGGTGAATCTTAGTTCATGACAACTAGGTTTATTCCACACCTTCTTAATCGCGATTAAAAATAGCCAGATTTAGTTAAGACAACCAAAATTTTAGGTGAAAAACGTCAAATTCAGAATAGCAAAATTGCCATTTTCACTAAACTAATAAATCAGTACGGTCTTAGTGCTGTTAAACTAAAATATAGTTAAGTTGTGTCACTTTAGTCTATTTCAGAATGAGAAATCGTCTTTTGACAGGAATAAACTAAATTTTAGTGATTTTTAGTCTAGTTTAGAGAATTTTGTGACAAGAGAATCGGCACCAATATCCTTCAAAATTATTCAGTTTGTGATTGATAGTGTGTTACACAATTAAGGTGCAGGAGTAGGTACCTAAATACTTTTTATCTAACATCCCTATCTCCTGAATGCCTTCCATGCGGAAATGACTTGACAAATTGGCAGCTTCATTCACAGTAATCTAAGGCCATGGATCAGACGAAGATATAGAATTACGCTGATTGTCGTACGATAACAAAGACATGACAATGTAAACACGAAATAGGGACTATCAGCTGTTTACAATCGCATGGATTAGCTGATTGCAGTTGTCCATGCACATGCGATGATAGCACGCATTTGTTTGCCCAATATTTTGTAAATAAAAGGCGCGGCGTGGCGTAGTGCGTAATTTGAAAGACGTGTGTTAGTTTGTTTGTAACCTAGTTGAAGTAAGTCTTTTGACTCTAGCAGCGCCCTTCAATTTTACACGCAAAATATTTTTTTGTTGATAAGATACCCACAAAAACCTACCTACCTATTTGGTTTTTCCCGCCAGTCCCATAATTAATGCAAATATGACTGTTCCAGTAATAGGTATCTACCTACCTAAATCGTAAACAACATTAAAGATATTCGCAAGGAAAAATCTTTGATTATATGAACAAATTAATTTCTAAGGCGATGAAATGCAGTATTTAATTGTTTACGCGAACTCAAGATGATTACAATCTGTAACAGCACTAAATCAATGATGAGGAAAAATATTCAACCTTCAAGATTTTTATGATCTGATTCGTTTATTATTCCTCGAACAAGTTAAAATTCTTCGCCACAGTTTCAGGTACAAGAACTTGGCCCGTCTCTGTCTTGAGTCATGATTTCTAGAGATGAGGGTTTTTGTTCTTGCTTAGCATAAGAAAATAAAGAAATGAATACTCACAGCCTCTTAACTTCATCTCCTTTTCCGCAGAACTTGGCGAGCTCGTCAATTCCCTCGTCTTTTATGACTGTGGAGTCCACATCGAAGCAGACGCAGTCAGCCGTACGGAACAGCTCCTTGATGGACTGCTGGGGCGACATGACGCTGATGGAGACCAGCGACAGGGTCTTCAGGGTCGCGTACTGGATGTTGGACGACAGACTGTTGACCAAAGAGTCGGAGGTTAGGCGACTGAAAATGTTTCACTTACAAAATAATATCGACGCGGTAATGAAATAAACAAGTTCTGTAAAGTGAACAATTTAATACATGCAAATTAAAATGGATATATTTGGATCGGCCGGGTTGTTACCGTTAACAGAAAGGTATTTTTTGGTGGAATATATTAGTTAGTATATCTACTACGGCCGATAGGCGATAACAACCCACAGCAGCAACACAATTCGATATTGCGTAACGAAGCCTAGATACGCGGGTAATAAAGTTTCGTCAGTAAGAAACTAAATCAATCACCATTGAATCACACTTTGAATGAGGTGCGCCATATTGAGACTACTCGATAAAATTATGGCTTCCTAATATTCGGTAGATACTTTATACCATGAATTCAGTCTTGCACGCGAAAAATACTAAACAGTTTACGTATGCAAAGTATACAAGGAAGAGTGCCAAAATTTACTATTAGTTCATTGTCATCTTATGACGCTGTCACAAGATGATAGAATAGGTAATAGAACTTATCAAGAAGGTGAAGTTCAATATCAGATTAGCGCACGGAGCGTCCGAAATTAGGCTAGTGTGCATAGTGTCGTAAAACTGCGAATTGGATTTATGTAATTAAAATGTTTGAAAGTTTGAATAGTTTTTACAATATTAAAACAGGGATGGTGTAACTTTGTACCTACGTGATATTATGATTTTTTTCTATTAATTAGTAAGCGCTTATAAGTAGCCAGTAGGTACATATTGTTTTTAATCGTGCCTTATGGAATTTATTTTGTACGGCACGGAAATATGTTGGTTTATTACTGATTTCTGACCATTTTTTTTATTTTTTCATAATCTATTTAGATTGTAATACTAGTACCACTTTATTACTTCACAAAAAAAAACACGTTTCAGAAAAAAGTGGTACTTTTTGTAAAATAAGTACTACCCTTATTATTAAAAATATTTTTTTACTGTACCTTAAACTGAAGACTAAACAACACAGTGTTAACAATATGAACTTTACTCTGCATTGATAGTAATCGAAATAATTCATATTTCCTTATTATCACTTGCTTTTATACGCTGAAAACCGCAAAAATAGGGCAACATCCGATACCATGCAATTGGTTCTAGAATCGAGTGCAAAATGTGGTCAGGTGACCTGCTTTTGTCTATTTTTATTTTATTTACTATATGCATTTATGGCAGTCAGTATATACGAACTTAAAACAGAGCAACTATTTATTTTATAATGTAAAAATATGAAATATTTTAGTAGTAATTTTAAGTTTAACACTGAATTGAAAAACATAAAAATACCGGAAGCCAATTAAACCAAACAAGAGATGCTATTTTGTGTCAATTTAAACACAGCGTACAAGGAGGTAGACTCGGGTTTTTAGAATTGTGTGAAATGTAGTGTAAAATTGGTATTATTGTGGAGTTTTTTACTGAGAAATACCATACGACCTGGTAAGAAAAAACCAGAGTATTAAAAGCCATGAAAATACAAGTCACATCACACTACTTTTGCTTATTCTAGAAAATTAAATGGACGACTGCCTCAGTATATTATATACAATAAATATAGTATGTAACGTTATGAACTTAGCGATTGTGGTGGACTATACTCTGTCGTTGACTTGACAATGAGTTTTATGAGACACTAGAAAATGCGTTTCATGCATAATCCAATAATATGAACATGAAATAACAGTATTCAGGTAAAACAATGGATTCTTGTAATTATCAGTAATTAACTAACGAATCTACTTTGGATATTTTTAATACCGAAATGAATTGCTGGTAACATTAATAAATCAGTAAAGGATTTAAATTCATGCGCATGCACATAACCCGTTTTAAAAATGTCTACCTGTAAAGAGCCATCTTCGCTGAATCTTCTTTTTTAATAACCAAAATGACAATAAGCTGTTGCACTTTAATCGATTTAAATCGAGCTTTATTTACTTAACTTCCGTTAAAGGTTAATAGAGCAATAAGACCCACTTGGCGGGATACACCGAGAACACGCCTCCGTCGAGAGTGATATCACTTAATACGGCACATTGACGCGTTTATCGACTTATATCCACAAGACTCGCCGAGATAAACTGTAAGGCGAGCTACAGCACTACCATCTGAGAGCTACGTACTATGAACGACGTCACAACACTGTCTTTCGTTCGAAGTCGTACGGCCAGAGTAAGAATATGCTGCGAATTGAAGCGACTAAACGATACCTATCTCGCTCTCACGCAATAGAAGCGTATGGAATATTTTGTGGAACCACTTGTTTTGCAGATTGCGTCGGGTGCAAAAGCGATAAACTATCATGATAAAAATAATATTTTCGTTAATTTAACACAAAAATAAAATACAAAAGGGGAAATGCCTTGACGCACACGATAATATCGCAATTATGTTTTGTGTTTGTATTGTTTTGTAGTTTAAAAATGTAGAATTACTTATAAAATTCTAACATTTAGCTGCAAAGCACGTAGGTATTAACTGCTACGGTATAAATTACAACACCTATATCGTCATACACCCCTAAAACGCTTATTTAATTACGATCAAAACTGATTTTTTTTAAATACAATTAAGTTATCCATTAAATAATAAAAATCAATTATTTATTAACATATTTATAGAAAACGTGTTCTAAAATCATTTTTCTACGCATTTCCATTTTTATAGGGTCTATTAATAAAATTAAGAGTTTTGTTTGTACGGTGCACCGTGTATTTTTTGAAATATTAGTTATACCTATACATGGACCTACACTAAAATATATTTTTAAAACATGCTTTCTTTGTACAACCATATTCATAAATAAATTAATCAAAGTAATTTCCAATAAAGAAACAGTTCTATGGTACTTCTAGCCTTGGTTTTATAAAGTGGTACTTTGTTATGACGCGCAGTCGGCGCAGTGGTACTTTTAGTGACGCGTGGTGGGTGTGTCTAGTGTTATCGAATACAGCTGGTACTCGTTACGTCGGTTTATTGACATTATGATATACAATTCAGGAATTCCCAGACAGTATTTGGTAACTGACCAGGTACTGTACATATTTTATTTTGACCAATAAGCCTCCATTTTATGTTAATATTTTCATCATCATCTTTAGCTATAACAAAAACATAAAGTGACAGGAACATTGCTTTACCAGCGACTTGAGAGACAAATAATAACTTACCTTAAAATATAGTGGCTGCAAGAAACCGTTTTGACCCGTTCTTAACCAATTTATTCAAAACGGATCAAAAGGATTTTTTGTTTTCATAAAATCAGGATACTTACTTACACATTTTTCTTATTATTATTTTTATTTTTTCCTGATTATTGTTATTATTTTCAACTTATAATTTCTTACACACGTCGTTATCATATTATTATTCCAGTTGTCTCTCGCACGCTTTCAGCGCATGTCATTTATTTACAGTTTGTTCATTGATAATAATTAATTTATTTGAACTATAGATAATGATGGCACGTAATTTTAAATCTTGTTACGTGTGCATCTCATGAAATAGATTCCATTTATTATAGTAGCCATACTGTTAGGGGAGAAGAGAAATGGAACAAAAGAGTAACCCTATGGTACCGACCCTAGCAGGCTGACTTGGTGAGAACGACTGGAAGGACATGGACATGGACTAGACAGGCAAGGAACAGGGAGAATTGGAAGGGGTTGGAGGAGGCCTTTGCCAAAAGGGATGGGGGGGGGGATAGTTCTGAGTCAGAGACTCAGAAGTATCTGTATGTAGGTACTAACTATATGTTTTGTATGACAACTATCATTCTGAAATAAAGCTTTAAATAAATAAAATAAATATTATCTATACAAATAAATAAAATTGAAGTGTATGTTTGAATAACAGCTTTTTACTAAATGCATATGAAAGTAAATACGGTTTCATTTTTTTTTCTTTGTTTGTCTTTTTGTCTGTTTGTTCCGGCTAATCTGCGAAACGGCTGGACCGATTTTGACGGGGCTTAGGACTTAGGAGTAACTTAGGATACTTTTTTGTTTGTAAATAATTAGTAAAGAGACACATTATTGTTTTCCGATTTCCACGCGAACGAAGTCGCGGACACAGCTAGTTGTAGAATATAGTAATTAAAATATTACCATCATTATTATTATAATCCTACTTACTTCCCACTTAATATTATAAATGTGAAAGTTTGTGAGGATGTATAGATGGATGTTTGTTATTCTTTGACGCAAAAAATACTGAACAGATATGGATGGAATTTGGCACACATATATACTTTATAACCTGGATTAACACATAGGATACTATTTTATCCCGGTAGTACGTTCCCGTAGGATGATTTCCAAACTACACGCAGCCGAAGCCGCGGACAAAAGCTAGTATTTATATATTTAACCAACCAATCAATATTTATCTGTTTTTGACAAGGATCATTAAGACAGGTATGCCATTCATTAGAGAAGAAAGATTTTATGTTAAAAATCCATCTTGAGTCTATCACACTCTTTAATCCTGTATTAGGAAATCAATAAATTAGGTTGTTGTTGTGTTAATCTAGCAATAAAATAAAGTTGATTGATTGCAGAAGCATTATATGAGATTTTATTGACGCAAAACAATTTTATTTACAGTCATGCTTCTTCAGTCAGATAGGAAACGCCGACCTCATCTAGTTTTAAAATATGATTGATGTGTAAGTGTTTGTACAAACCTACTTACAGAAATAAAATCATTTATAATTTTCAGTTATTAACAATCTTGAAAAAATCTCGGTAGATTTTTCCATCTCTAACTAAAAGTGGGCATAGCTACCACAGACCTACATCAAAATCCCACCCTAAACTTTATTATTAATATACAGGGTGACAGTGACAGTCTTTTATCATGGATTCAGCACGATTCTGAAACCCCCTGCATTGAAATTTTACGTTGGTTATTAAAAAAAAGATTAGGTGTTCAGTATGTTTTGACCATGTAGGTATTGCACTTTTCTATGAAAGAGCAGCTTTTTTTTTAACAACAGATGAAAAATTTTTATGCTAGGAGGTCTAGAATCATGTGCTGAATTCATGTTTATTGTTTGCGCATCAATGTTTCTGGCATTGTGTAAAGAATTTTGTTTTTCAGCATCTCCAACAGTACGAACCTGGTATTGCTTTATTTTTACTGATTGATGAATTCTGGAATTATGGTGGTTATCCATAACCATTGCTTGATTTAATTTTAAACAAGTAATTATTGACAATAGATCAATAAATAATAGGTACTCATCTATACCTATATTACCAGGGTGCAGCTTTTATTAACAGGATTTAATACAGAAGTGAGAATAATTAAATATTCTACTTGAATTTGGTAAAGTAGGAAGTTGAAAGGTGATTCATCGCAAAAGTGCTATAAAAGTAGAATAAAGGCAAAATCATGTCAATACCGTGTGATAATATTGAATACCAAATTTATCCAGTTAAAATTGGTTTCTAAAGCCGTTGGTTATCATATTGTGACATTATCAGTATGCAGACAAGATATTGTGGTAATGGGCCCGAGGCAGATAGTGGCCAAGTAGGCATACAATAAGAGCTATCTATGGAGTCACACGCACCTAATTATAATGAAATATTTGACTGTGAAACATTTATTTTGTAAACATTCACATTAAATGTACCATATTTTATTATTGTTTTTGTTTTGATACTAAATAGTACCATTAAAAAGTACCATTTCTGATACTTTTGGAATCAACCCATCTGTTTAACATATAAATGCTATTTTTAAAGCTGTAATGGAAGTTCTGTCTAGATTAATTCAAATTTACAAATAGATTTTCTTTCTAAACTTTTTCTCAGATATTGATTTTCGTTTTTATTGTTCATCAACAATTATATAGATACAAGTTTGGGAAATTCTGTTGCATTAGAGGACTGAGGACATTGAAATTGAAACCTATATAACTCCAGCACCAGATTACTTGGGATAGTATTATGTACATGAATCAGATTTTTTTATTGCTTGTCATTTGTGTCGATCTAAAATGGACTTTTGGTTAATAGTCAATTGGTTATTTACAAAATGTGTTTAGTAACTTACCTTTATGAGTAATAAATCAACCTCACCCACCTCTATTGCGAATGTACGACTAAGAACTTGATATTCATTTATATAGGCACACGAGAAACACCGACAGATTATTGTCACGACAGGATAATAACATGTTGTGGTATGACCTTCCTGATGAAGGTTAAAATATTCTAAACGCAAGTCATACTTACTTTATTAAGGTTCCAGATAGTTCCAGGTGGTATTCTCTTCTCAAGAAACTTGTTTCTTTTAGTTTATAACTCAGTAATTTGTTGTATTTTCTTCCACAAATTATTTTGGAGATGATACAATACCTAGTTCGAGGTTATCAACGTAGGGATTTTATTACTTACACAATAAAGTCCCGATTTAATTTTATATTAAGGTGTATATACTTTTGGGGCTTCAAAAATAAAAATATCATGGTTGGTAAATCAGTAAATCTCGAAAAGGATCATTTAAAATTACGCACCAAATACGGTGGTTTTGACGTTTGCACTTTGACATTGACAGTCTGACATACACACACAACCGTCAGTTTGTGCACACAAGTGACCTCAAGTGACACAGTTTCCACGTGACAGACACGTCAAAAACATGTTCGATTTAAGCACTGTCATGATGATAGATTAAACAAAAAATGTACAAATTATTGAATAAATAAAATATTATGTCCTATGACTTCAGTACTCCTAAAAGTTAATTATTTTTAGTCATTATTAAACTCCGGTGTAACTTCTTTGATAATTACCCACATCAAGTCCACGTCACATTATTTTATAAAACTTGTTTTCTTCTATACATTAATTTGGCAATGATAGCGATTAGGATTAATGAAACCAACACATCCATATCATCGGTGCGGCGGGAAAAATAAACTTTTCAACAAGAGTTTTACTGTTTTACTTTGGTAGCTCTTCAACAAAAGCCATAGGTACCATCGATCGTTTATTATTTATTGTTTCATAAATTAGGGAATAAAAGTAAAATGAACGTCGTGCCACGGGAAAAGCGAATTAATTTTAAAGCACAGCCAAGATTCAAAAATAAAAATGAGTTTATTAGGAAAGACTCGTCGCTAGGTAAAGTTCTCATACTTTCTAATACTTAATCACATAATCCTAAACTTTGATTATATAATGTGACCTATCGTGACATTTTATAATCAAAGATCTTAAAACGAAAATGTACTTGTAAAAATATAATGTTGTTTTTTTGCACGTTTGCGTAGGTATAAGGGGTGCGACTTCATTGTTACCGCCAGTCCATCCTTTTAGTGCTCCTAAAGTTGTTTCTGCGGCCAATAAAGCGCCAAAGTATCAATTCGATAAAGATGTGGTTTCAACGGGGCCACCCAGAAGTCCTACTATGGGCCCACCACCAGGACCACCACGAAGTTTTAAACGCAGGTGACCCAGTAAACTTTAACATCACCTTCTACAAATCTGCAATACAAAGATAGATAATTTAAGCGTCGTGTGAATCGGTACCTAGATATCTAAAGTTGGTAGATACCATTGGCGTTAAGCCGAAATCATACCTACATAAAAATCAACGGATTTTTTAACATAATAACATAACATCACGCCTGCATTCCCCGAAGGGTTAGGTAGAGGTATTTAGTTAGATATTAAATTCAAATTCACAAAAAATTATTTCACATTAATAAACCTACTTGGGCACTAAACTAGGTGCACGGTTTCAATTGGTCGTTTCCCTGCGTTTGCTACACCGAAGTCGGGTAATTCAATCATAATAGCAGGATGCAGACAGGAAACCCTACATTTAAACCCTCGTTGCCAGGATATTACACTCAACATCATCTCGACCCGAGTCATCATCCAGCGGCAGACCAGGACCGAGAGTGCTGGCCAGCGATTCTGCCGCAGCTGATACGTCACACGATCTGTACACTCCGAAGAATAGACCAACTGCTCTTAGATACATCAGCAGTAGTAGCAGAGGTATGTTTCAAAGTTTTCTACTTATCTATAATCTAACTAAACACAGCTTAATGAGCCTTATTTTTATGTTAAATTTTTCTAGCACTAAGTACTTATAAGGTAGGTACTGCTGTGCCCTGTAGTCCTGTACCGTGAATATACATACATTTTCCGATATATAGGTAGGTACGTATCTCACTGTAGTAGGTACAAACATCAAGACCAGAAATTTGCAGGCATGGACGAACAAAAAAAGTCTGACAGATTCTCGCTAGCAAAAAAACTGTGTCACTCGAGTCGGCCAGCCCGCTGTACTTACAGGCCGCTGTACGCACACATTTACAAATTAGTCGGCCGGCCGGCCGACTAATTTGTGAATTTCCATGAAAATTTTGTAGAAATAGTTCTAAGTACTAGAATCGCGTCGCGCTGTTGCGTCAAGCCAGTGTGCACGAGCCTTAAAGGCTCCCCTTTATGGCGAGACGCGACAGCGCAACACAAGGGTACTGCGTGTCGCGCTACGAGCGGTGCCTTTGTGTCGCGCTGTCGCGTAACCCCTGTTTGAGGGAGACTTCAGGGGCGCAAACGGCAACACTAACACATAAATATCTACACACATTTAAACGGGACTCAGTTTATTTGTTTGTTTACCCATGCTTGTAGGTACATAATTAAAATAATGTTTGGTAACATGTACAAGTTGTAGAACTGTAGATCTAGGGTACTCGAATCCGCAAAAGCCACTGCCGAGTCGTTTTCAAGCGTGATTTCCTTTGATGTGGTACCGGTACCCGGACGGAACTTTTTTTTTTTTTTTGCTTCTAGACTAGACCAGAAAATATATAGATACCTATTATAAAATTATGTTTAACTCATTAGTAGCACAAGTTCCTTATAGCATTATATCACTTGTTTCTGGATCTAAGCGGTAGGTAACTGCCGTCTGACCTCCGCGACCCTTGCCCCAAACTAGATGTGGGCAGTGAGGAGTTATCGCTCTGGTGCGAATAATATGGGCCATGTCCTGTAGGTACCTACTTGTTTATGTGGGTAGGTACATTAACAGTTGCGTCTTTGTAACTACATGTAAAAATAACGGTAGGTACAAATAGATACTTTAAAGCTACGTAGACATTAAAAAACTACCAGAATTGACATTGAAACATGCACACATTCTTAATTGGTTAATCAAAAGAATTCGGCCAGATCAAATAGATGATATTATCATATTATTATGTGCGGAGATCCCTGATCCCGAAACCGATCCAGATCTACATGATGTTGTAATTACGAATATGATCACGAATATGTCTCAATATGAAAGTTTATAAAAGTTAATAGAAAATTCTAGGCACGCTTACCGAGGGTGCTTATCGAGCCGTTATTCAAAATTCCTTCTCAGTCACGAGATAATATTATTTTAAAGGAGTGGCGCTAGTGGACCCGTGTGCGCCCTCTTAAGGGAAATGCGCCAAAGTAGCCCGCGAAATTCAAATTTTCTTACGTTTTTTGCAATTTGCAGGTCAGTATCAGGTTGTATGGTGATCTAAATGTGATTCGCGACCGTATAAAATATGGCTTTACAGAATTATAATCATTAGAATCAGCAATACAACTCCAAAAGTTAGAATTGCCCTCTAATATCATGATTTCATGAAATAGTCATTCAATAGGGTAATATGAACTTATAGAGATGTATTGCTGATTCTAATGATTATAATTCTGTAAAGCCATATTTGTTACGGTCGCGAATCATATTTTAATCAAAATACAACCTGACAGTAACCTGCTAATTGCAAAAAACGTAAGAAAATTTGAATTTCGCGGGCTACCCTGAAGGTTCCGCCTTAATTCAATCATGTCTTGCTGACACGCGGTTGAAGTATATAGGTACTCGATTCTTGTAAGTATTTATATTGAATTTTTATTCTCTTTCTGTATTATCATAATAAATTACTAAACTTAATATTTCTTTGGTATTCATTGTAAATGTTTAAATTAAGTTCAGCTAAAAGGTAACACGACATTCATTGTCTGTTAGGCGGTACAAAATTCGCAGGGTCAACTACTTATAAAAGGAAAGCATTATTATATGCAAGGCAAGCATTATTATAAGCATATTGTATTATTGTTTGAAGAACAAGATTATCTTTTTATTATTGGTACCTAAGTTATACAAACACTGACTTGACATAGATACGTACCGTCTATATCTATTAGGTCCATGGCACTCGCGTGGTACGGACAATCCCCGTGTTGGTATGCATAGATACCAATTTCATCTCGATACATATTAGGTAATTTTATCTCAGAGATGTTTTGTATTTAATTGCCTACCTACTTTTTATGTTATTTCCCTTTTACATTTCATCAGAAATAAGATAATTGAGCGATTATAGTGAATACACGGTTATTATTAAACAATATAACAACTAGATACCTAGCAAATGTACTTTACCGCGGTGTACCTACTGTGTAAAAGGAAGTTCATGGAGATTATATATTGGTTGGACACTTGGACGAACAAAAAAAGTCAGACAAAACTGAGCCCCGTTTATGTGTGAGTGTTGCTGTTTGCGCGCGTAAGGCTCCCTCAAACAGGCGCGACGCGACAGCGTGACACAAAGTCACCGCGCGACACAAAGGTACAGCGAACTGAGCGACTCGACTTGAGTACACAATTTTTTGTTAGCGAGAATCTGTCCGACTTTTTTTGTTCGTCCATGGTTGGAAAGGATTTCTATTCCAAACCTAGATCGTTTTGCCTAACAATGGTAACAGCGCATAATATCAGCAACTCAGCGGTCGCTAATATGCCTATCATTGGCTACGATGTACTTCAGGCAAAATTTTACAGGCAGGTGGATGATCCTCTATGCTGAATTATCCGATGTCGAGTTTCTAAAAGTATACCTAAATCTCCGTCAGTATTATACTCGTTTGGAATAAGTCCCAATCCAAAGTGGACCAGAAGCTTCAAAGCTGACCTGTATAGCTGTGACTAGCCTGAAAACATAGGAACTAAGTAATTACTCAATAAAACAAAAATTCCTAGGTGGATACAGCGGGACTCGTTCAGCAAGATCTACAAGCGTGTCAGTAGTCGACGCAAGTGTGATATTAGGTAATCGTCCTTCATATTATCGGCATGACATATACATTTTGCTATTACGTCTTGATCTTGAAATAAACAAAGCATATCATTGACCACCAATTGCGGGATAAGTAGTCCTACATAAAATATTCGTCAAAGTTAGAGATTAAATTCCTTAGACCCCAGTTCTGGTTTCCGTAAACTAGCTATTCCAATCAAATCTTATTCAAATGCTGAGGATTGCTCAGTAACGATATTATATAAAAAGACATTATACTTATTATAACGATGGTACCTGAAAAACAAACCTGGCAAGAATCTAATTGCTATTACTTTTTCAGCTATATCCGAAGGCAGAGGCATGGCTCGTGGAGAAATCGGTATAGCAGCAATAGATCTAAGACATCCCCATCTAGTACTTTGCCAATTCAGTGATAGCCTGCTTTATACTCATACATTGACGAAAATTAACTTCTTCAATCCCGTAGAGGTAAAGTGTTTCGTGATTGACAAAATAATGTTTTACGACACCTGATTTTACTAGTCGGTTTACGTCAGCGTCTGCACATGGACCTCCCTACAGTAACATACCTAAAATAAACAATCCAAAAGAGTGCAATACCAGAATCAGCTCACCTACTTATGTGAGGATACACGGTTTAGTGATCGCAATGCAGCTATGAATTTAGTTTTCTCTCTAATAGTCTCTATTTAATCATCTCCAATAATAAGGTGTTAACAGTTTTTTCAAGATGTTCAGTATTATACGTCAGCTTTCAAATTATAATAGGTAGGTTCTTCCGGCTACCATCAATAACATACACGGTTGGATAGAGTCACAGAAAACCAAGGACTCATTATAAAAATCACGCTAATTTATTATAATATTTTACCATTCCTTTTACAGATTATAGTTCCCCATACATTTTGCGAAGGTGTCCAACCGAATCAATTATACCAGTTGATAAGGGATCGATATCCGTTAGTTAATTTGGTGACAGTTCAAAGAAGACACTTTAATGATGCAGCAGGTCGTCAACATATACAAACTTTGTGCGCTCCTCAATACAACGGGGTTTACCTTCAAGTAGTGCATAAGTATGTAGAACATGAATAAATTGACCAATGCTATCGCAAATCTAGTGAAAATCTATCCAAAGTACGAAGTTTTTTTTTTGGATTTGATATTTGATAGTGTCCCGACTATAGGTCAATGGTTTTGTTTTAACAGATTCTATGCTGTAACCGCAGCTGCAGCTGTGCTGAAGTATGTTGAATATATCCAGTGCATAGTATTTGCTAGGGAATCGCTGAAAATTGAATATCATTCTTCTGAAAACACAATGATCATAGGTAAATAGGATTTCAATGATTTTTCTTCAACTATTCTATTTGTATCCGATTAAGTATGCACATTATACATACGAGTGGCACGCGTCAATGGCAGAGACAACTGCAGCCATCGACACCCGTCGACGCCCGCCGTCGTCGTCGGAGCGTCGGCGATTGCCGTCGACAACGTGTCGCTCGTGTATTTGATTACAGTGCTCAAATATACGATCGGCACGTTGCGACGCGTGCCGCTCGTGGGTAAGCAAACATATGTCGGAATTATACGATATCCGTCTCAAGGCTGTTATAGGAAGACAATATTTTCCCATTGCAATGTACGTGACCCGCGGGGTAATTGCGTAATACACTAACAATAGGAATGGCTTTCATTTTGACAGTTTAAAAACATTTATTGCTTTATTTACGTTGCTGAGCAGACAATTTTTTTGAACGTAAAAAGAGATTGATTAGCTATATCCTTCAAAATTATTCAAATTTTGATTCATAGTGTGTTACGCAATAAGATGCCTATAGAGACTATACTTATTTATAGTATCTAGTTATTTGAATAGGATAAAACACTATAAATACCGGGGGTCGTCACTTATACTTCTGTGCAGAGATTTACGTTAAACGCGAGATCTATAGCCTTATCGTCAGACTCAGCATGATATGTCATTCAGGTCAATCGTAGGAAATATATTTCTGAAATGTGACATCATCCAATACCTATATTACGTAGCTAAGAGAATAATCAACTCAGCCTATCGCAGTCCACTGCTGGACATAGGCCTCTCCCATAATGCGCCACAACACTCTGTCCTCCACCTTCCGCATCCAGTCTGTCTCAGCCACCTTTTTGAGGTAGTCGGTCCATCTAGCTGGGGGGCGTCCCAAACTACGCTTGCCGATACGCGGTCGCTACTCCACCGGCTATCGGTCCTCCGACAAACATGGCCAGCCCACTGCCACTTCAGCTTACTTACTCTGCAAGCTATGTCGGCAACTTCGGTTCTTTTCCGGATAACTTCATTTCTGATTTTATCCTTCAAAGAAACCCCGAGGCTAGCCTGTTCCATAGCGCGCTGAGCGACCTTGAATTTGTGAACCAGCCTGACTATTAGTGACCACGTTTCGGCACCGTATGGTATAACGGGCAGGACGCACTGGTTGAGACCTGAGTGATTAAGGGAATAAAAAATTCACATCACACATCATCACGTCGTTATCGTTTTCATTCACTCATTCGGTAATGCCATATGTTGTACAGTTACTTAATCATACACCCCTCGCCAGAGGCTTATCGAAATTATTATCGGTATAAATATTTCCATTACTAATTGTCTACACGTGGTGGAAAACGAATGCCATGCATTGTAGTCATGTGTGCAGATTTACAGAACTGTTGAATATCCATTTTCCGCCTAGTAAAAACCCTAAGTCACCTCTCATTGGACTTCATAATAGGAAAAAGTCTCATTAGGAAGATGAATGCACTGTTAATTATTACTTTTCTAGATGTAGGTACAGCAACCCAACTCGAACTAGTGCAACCATTAGTACCATCTGCCGGGTCTACCTGCTGTCTTCTAGGCGTACTAGGTCCTACTTATACAGTAGGTGGTATAAGAGCATTGAGAGCTTCTATACTTCAGCCTTCTTGCAACAAAGAGGTTATTGAATCTAGACTGGATGCTATACAAGATCTGATTGACAATGATACGGGGCTGATGGTGGATTTGCAGGTATTCTAGAATAATGTCTGATATACCTAGTTAGAATCGTAGTAGTAAGTAATAGCATTATTGCATTACTGATCTAACACTTATTTCCAATAATTTGACCTCTAATTTGAAAATAGACCTGTTCGGCCCGCATATCTTAAACAAATAATTTTGTAGGATGTGATAAAGAAACTATCAGACATAGATAAAATCCTCCTTTTATGCATGGAGTCAGCAAATCAGAACATGGACAAGATAGGAGAGGCTCAACTAAATCAAACGCTTTTACTAAAAGTAACGATGGACATGGTACCGAAGTTGGTAGAAGCACTGAACGGAGCTGTTAGTGGAAGATTGAGGAAAATTAAATTGGTAAGTACTTAAGAAACGAAATTGAATCGAGGCACTTCGTTATAGAATTAATAGATGTTAATATAGCTAGTAGGTAGCTATATCTACACTAACTAAACGTTTTACATTTGTTGAGAAAACAGAGCGCAATAATGACGACAGATTATGTAAATAATCTATATTAACCTTCAATTTATCAAATCAAAACGATTTATTTGTTATTTATTTGATATATTCAAACTATGAATGTAATAATCAATATCATTGCTAATGTAATGCTTAACTTTCAAAAGCTTTTACCCACATTTATCCAAATCAGGATTTTGAAAACCCTCACTACCAAGAGATAGCTGAGCGCATAAAAAGAATAATACAAGATGACGCACATTTAGAAAAAGGTGCCATGGGTAGTCTTCAAAGATGTTTCGCAGTCAAACCGGATATCAATGGTCTTCTAGATGTAGCTAGAAGAACATATTCTGAACTCATAGAAGATATACAGAAGATTGTGGAGCAGCTTAGTGAAACGTATGATCTTCCTTTGAGGCTGAATCAAAATATGATGAAAGGCTTTCATATAGTCTTACCGTTGGCTCCGAAGAATAGGAGGTGTTTTAATATGGAGGATTTACCAACAATATTTATACAGGTGAATGTAAACGTTTTAATAGAAAATCATAATAATCCTCTTCTTCAACCAGTACCTATCTACCCAACAATGCTGAATGTACTTAGGTCCGTCGTTTGAGTAGTTAATTCTGTGACCTATGGTTATCAGTGGCCGTATCTGGTTATTGTAATGAATCCCAATTTCTTGTGTCAGGTCCACCACAGTGGTGCCAGTGTCACAATGACTACAGAAGAACTAGTGGTACTGAACCAGCAAGCAAAGGAGTCGTTAACCGAAATACAGAAAATGAGTAACATGTTAGTGAATTTAATCATCATCATCATCATCTTTTCAGCCGAAAGACGTCCACCGATGGGTAAAGGCCTCCCCCAAGCACCATCACTTCGACCGATTCTGTGCTTCCGCATCCATCGGTTTCGTGCGGCAATCACGAGGTCATCGGCCCACCTTGTGGGAGGCCTTCCAACGTTACGTCTTCCGGTACGCAGTCGCCACTCCAGAACCTTTCGGCCCCATCGGCCATCTGTTCTGCGAGCAATGTGCCCTGTCATTGTATAGTCTTTGCCCACTGCCACTTAAGTTTGGCAATTCTTCGGAAATTTAATATTTATGTAAAACTGCAGCGTAAAACAGATTGTTATCACCCATTGCATACAAAAAAGGGAAAGTCCCTTTCAAAAATAGTTGCGCTCACTGGCTATGACACATAATTATGCGCTATCGATAAAAAATCGCCTAATCACCGATATTTTTATACTTAATTTAATTTTTGTCTTTTCTTTTAGCGTAATTTCATCTTTACTAAAAGATCTTCGTCCGTTCATGTCGAGTCTCTACACGCTTTGTGAAAATGTTGCCGAGTTAGATGTTCTTCTAGCCATGGCTCAAGTAAGCACTAATGTAATTTTTTACATAATTTCTCGAAATATTTAGAAATAAGTAAGTAAGTACCTATTTTTTCTGGTTTCCAGGCAAGTTCGATTGGTTCCTACATAAGGCCAGATTTCAACAGTTTCATGGATGTAAGGAATAGTGTGCATCCGCTTTTGGATTACAACAGCCAAATCCTACCAGTTCCGAATGATATTGTAAGAAATTTAAACCACCTACATAATTAATTAAATACTTTCAAAACTTCTAAGGAGTCCTTTTAAGCTCACCTCAATTTTATTGATTATGCTTGTTTCAGTTTGCGACTCCCGAACATAATTTTACAATCATCACCGGGCCAAATATGGGAGGCAAAAGTATCTACATAAAACAAATTGCTATTATACAAGTTATGGCGCAGGTTTGAGAAATAAGATAAAATTAAAGTTACCTACGAAGAAACAAACTACCCTAAAATCTTCTTTATTTCAGATAGGTTGTTTCCTACCCGCAACAAACGCAATTTTGAGACTTTGCGACAGAATATTCTCTAGAATAGGTTTTAACGATAGTGTTGAATTAAATGCTTCTACTTACGTTTTTGAGGTAATTGCGATACAGAATATTATAATTACAAAACAAAGCCTGATGAAGAATATTGTAAAAGAATGTGTATTTCAGATAAAAGAAACTCAACACATCTTGAAAGGATTAACGCCTACAAGTTTAGTAATAATAGACGAGCTATGTAGGCAAGTGTCAAAAGCATTGTACGAAACTCCTAATGTATAATGAATGGTAATTATTAAAAGAAACGATAAATCTTTCAGAGGCACATGTGTGGAAGAGGGTACAAGTTTAGCTTGGGCGATCTGCGAAGAGCTCATTATGAGTGCTGCGTTCACTTTCTTTACCACCCATTTTATGTATCTGACGAGACTGCAAGAATTGTACTTCAATGTTGTCAAGTAAGAGCCTTCTTTTGAACAGCTACTACTACTTTCGAAGTATAAAAAAGAAATCAGGCTCAAGTAAATATTTTTATTCTAGTCGACATACGGCAGTAACTGAAGAAGAAGTAGGCAATCTAGAAAATCCACAAAAACGATTAGTTTACCAACACAAAATAGAACCAGGTGTAACTAAAATTGAGCATTACGGACTAGCTCTCGCTGCCAAAACGAATCTACCAGATGATACGGTTAAATTGGCTATGGAACTTTCTGAGCTCATTTCGGAGAATACTACTGTAAGTGTAACGATTAATCTTTAATGAAAAGCAGTTGTTAAAAAAAAACTGAAAAGCACAGCATTTTTTTATTAATACTCACAAAACAAATATGAACAGCACTTCCTGTTAAAATAGATTTTATCTATTATGCACAATACGTGCATTTAAGCGAGAAATCAAAGTTCCAGTTTAGAATAAATGATTTATAAACATATAACACATATGCCGCTATTAGACGACGAATGGACCAAACTTACGACCCACTGGGTACCTCTTAATGGCAAGCGACATCGCGACAGGCCCAGACGGAGATGGCGGGATGAGATGGACTCCTTCAACAAGAACTGGTCTTTAGCAGCTTTAAACAGAGAGAAAGAGAGTGAGGAGACCTTTGCCCTACAGTGGGACATCACAGGCTTTTAAATGTTTTTGTAATACTTCGTTTCAGGCACAAGAAATTAGAACTCCACAGAGAAATGACGCAGAAACTCTATACAATCTCAATGCAAATATTCAACTAGAATGCAAGAGATACGGCAACTCAGATGAGAGTACGAAGAAAATATTACAAAAGTTTAAAGAAGACCATCCCCAAATACTTGAGAGATTAAATATTGTAAGAAGCAGAAGTGATAATAGAACTGATAATAGTGCCGACTGTACTTTAGTGCCAAATAATTACTCTAAAGAACAAACGTCCATTGAAGCTAGTACCAAGAACTCGTTCATGGTTAGCAATACTGCACCCGCCAAATCCCCAATAAACGAACAGTTAGAAGTTATCGACGTAGAAGACAACACAAATTACGCTTCAGTACGATCATCAGAACAATTACTCAACAGTGTTATAAATAACGAGGATTCGGTTGAAGAACAAAATTACAATAATATTTCAGATGTTGAAATGATTGAAGATGGTAATGATGATTTATCTTGTGTTGAAATGAATCAAACCAGTAAAGACAGAAATTCTACTGATGGTTATAACACAATCGCTGAAAGCGGCGAAATTATATTGAACACTAGTCATATTATTGGAAATAATACTATTGAGAATAAAGTATTTTACGAAAACAATAAAAATGCTACGCATGAAGAAGATACAAATGAAATAGAAACTTCATCTATCGATTCCGATATAGCTGAAGCTCTAACTCAAATTGTTGAAGAATATTCTGCGAATAATATAACAAATTCTCAACAAAGCGACGATTTGATGTCCGTAGACGAAGAACTGATGAGTGAAACGATTAACGATATTAATGAAGAACTGTTAAGTGGAGGCAATGGGGTGGAAAACATTGTTCTACCGCCTCCTTTGAGTTTTCGCGATATGTAAAGTAAATACTTTTGTACAACGTTATTTGTAACATCTATAGCAGATGACTTCTCACAATGAGTTTAGTCAAAACTCATTCGTTCATTTGATGATAGACAATCCCAATCATCAAATTCATACCTAGTTGGCTCTCTACCTGGGTTCAATTCGCAAGTTGAACAAATACCCGAAAAACTGAATTATTTCTACCTTTTAGTAAATGTTTGAAAAACAATTATATTTTACTGTTCTCGCTAAACTTTGCCGATCACACCAGGCGAAATCTGTTTCCTAAAGGGGGATGCGCACAGGTAGCCCGCGAAATTCAAATTTTCTTAGGTTTTTTGCAATTTGCAGGTCAGTATCAGGTTGTATGGTGATCTAGATATGATTCGCGACCGTATTAAATATGGCTTTACAGAATTATAAACATTAGAATCAGCAATACAACTCCTTAAGTTCGAATTGCCCTCAAATGTCATGATTTCATGAAATAGTCATTCAATAGGGTAATATGAACTTATAGAGATCTATTGCTGATTCTAATTCTGTAAAGCCATATTTGTTACGGTCGCGAATCATATTTTAATCAAAATACAACCTGACAGTGACCTGCAAATTGCAAAAAACATAAGAAAATTTGAATTTCACGGGCTACCCTGAAGGTTCCGCCTTAAACATAAAATATATTTGTGGCATTACAGTTCGGCCATCGCGTCATAATTATAGTACCCTTTGAGCGCGTCGAAAGAATGCGTTCTTGACAGTCAGTTTCATATAAACCGATATAAACGAATACGTGTTTTGTGAATTTGATCATAAAAAGTTAGACTAGAATTATCGCACTGACAGGTGCTAGAAACGTATTCTCTCCACGGCCGGATTGTAAATAATTTTAAGCCGGGCGTAAGCATCCAGAAGGCTCAGCAAATGTATGATCTGGAAATTCAGAACCACCTTGGCTCCAACTAATATCAACCCTCGTCGATCGCCAGCTTTCAAATTGATCTTAATCATACCGGAAAAACCGGCAAGGTGTGTGACATGTGGAATAATCAAGATCATTCACTTGCTGAGCCAGGGGCGGATCCAGGATTTCATTTGGGGGGGGGGGGGGGGTCGTTTATTCGGACAAGGTTCGGAGCTAGGGTTAAAATCACAAGTAAACAAAAAATTCTGTGTTTATTAGCTTGAATTTTTAATTAATAAAGTTAACGCGCCTTGTGCCGCTTTTGGCAAACCTATCTATAATTTTATCGACATCAACGGGAACATCCCTGTGGATATGTAGGAGTGCAAGTCTGCAAAGCCGCTCCTGCCCTGTCCGCGTACGCTGCCATGTTTTTAAGTGGCGTAGAGTGGAGAATGACCTTTCGGCTGAATTGAATCGAAACGTTGAGTCGAAAGTATGGAATTCCTGGGTCTTTTGGGGGGGCTAAGGCCCCCATAGACCCCCCCCCCCCCCCTGTAACCGCCAATGTGAAAGAAAAGAAAGAAAGAAAAAGTATTTATTGGGATTCGCACAGGATTATCAGAAACTAAACTAAACACACACATAAAAACAAAAGTAAAATGAAAATAACACGGAACAGAAAAAACAGTGGAAGTGCAAAGTGGGCGTGCCACGCGGTCGTGTTCTAACATCACGTCGAGTCGCTAGTCTCGCGATAAATTTATTTTTTCGTAGCTATGCCGTATTGTTCCATTTTGGAGTGCAAAAATTATAGTAGGAGAAAACATTAAAAAAATGGAGTCGTTTCGTACCATCGATAAGTACGATTTTATTTGTTTTCTAATAAAATCAACGTTAATTTTAATTCACTAATAATTTAATAGAACGTCTCGTAAAAATCAACCTTATGTCATTAAAATAAAGTTTATCTTGGTTTGAATGTAATCATTATTTCGTTCTCGAAAGTTCTTCGCTACTCAATTAGTGACGTAGTCTGGTCGGATGTTGATTTTATCGATTGATATCGATAAAAGAAAATAAGTAATTTAATATTTATTATAAACATTACAATACAAATTCAGCGTAATATACTTACGCTGAAAACATTCAGCATAAGTATTTATTTATTTGGGATTTATTAATTTATGTAAAACACATTAATATAACATAACATCACGCCTGTATTCCCCGAAGGGTTAGGCAGAGGTGTACTTGTAGTACACCCACATTTCGCCAGTTATGTTTAAGTCCCATGTAATAGGGGGCGAGCCTATTGCCATCAACCGGGCACAAATCCAGACTCCGGGCTGCTACTGAGAAATTCCAGATGGAAAAACCCAATAACACTTTGCCCGACCCGGGAATCGAACCCGAGACCTCATGCTCAGCAGTAGCGCTTGCGACCACTAGACCAACGAGGCAGTCACACACACACACACACACATTAATATATATAAAGTAATTAATTTATATTAGTAATTAAATATTTTATTTTTAAATAATATGTACTACGTTATTTGTCCTACAGTTTTACTGAACTCCCAACGAGTCTTATTTTTTTCGAATTAAACAAGAAATAGATTAATCATCGATATCGATAAAGTAATTTAAAATTCAACATGTACTGCACTGGTCGAGTAGCAGTAGATAACGACCCATCATGCGAATGTAAACCTTATGTTTAACGCATTGAAGTTTATAATTGCGACCATTGAGAAAACCGCCATCTATGGTCGGGTAGCGGAATTAACTCGGCAATCGAATCTAGTTTGATTATAGATTACAAAACGTTTTAAAAACTTTTTGCAATAAAGCAAAATAAATCCAATTTGTAGAGACTGAAGGTTTATTCTCAGATGAAGGATCTGTGACTTAAGCTAAAAATTAAAACGACAAATCAAACGATATGTTTACTCGTAGTGGACTGTAAGATTATCAGTTTATTTGTGTGAGTTTGGCGACAACGGTTCCTATTGCGAGTTTGTTGCATTGCACTTCCACTGTTTTTTCTGTTCCGTGGAAAATAACAACAGAAAGCCTGTACGAGGCCAAAAGGCCCTTATCTAAGCATGATGCTGCGACATTTATAAAAAATAAGTGTCGCAGCGCTGCTCAGAACAATAACTCAGCGCTGGAGGCGCTGGTATTCTGTTATGGCCCGCTGCTGTGGTGTCACGGACAGACACAGAAATAAAAAATAAATACAAAAAACAAAAATTAAGATAAAAAAATAGCTATTTATGTGTAACATATTTATTATAAAATAAAATAAAAGAATCAAATAAAACGATTTTTAATTGTTTTATATGTGCTGAGCATTCCGGGTGCTTACGACCGGGCGACTTAACATTATTATAATGCCAGATACACACGCAGCAACTCGCTGGCGATTTCAAAATCCCACGTCCTCATATCTTCTTAGATCTTGACAGCCCCGGATGTAGTTTTTTTTCGAGGCGAGGCAATAACTGTCGTCTGCCACCCCCCGCCAACCCATTAAACTTTCCATGAAGCCTTATTTTTTTATTATTCATGGACATGTCGAACATTTATTTTAATTAGAATAGGACAGGATAGAGTTTGAAATAAATCGTGAGATTATAGCATGCTTGCTTATACCCGAAACTTCGACCGCATGACATTTCAGGCCTCGACCCACTGCGTTGCTACGAATCGCTCGCCTGCGCTATTTACTTCGTTCTAACTAAAGCTACGGTAAAAGAGCGATGGCCGCCTCATGCGTCCGTAATGTCCAAATATAGAGTATTACCATAGTAATACCATATTGTCAAACACTGGTGAAAAAAATGACAGAATTTCATGACGTCCGTTTTATATATGACGGTAACCCTCTTCCAGGAAACCGTAGCTTTAGCGTTCTCTCTTGCTTTTTGCTCGGATTCTAGGGGTCGAAGCGTGATTTTAAATGGCCTATAACCTTCCTCAAGAAATAAGCTATCAAAATTGATGTTTTTTTTTTCAAATCCGAATGCTGGTTACTAATATTAGCGCGTTCAAACAAAAAACTCTTCAGCTTTATTATTAGTATAGATATAGATATAGATAGATTAGAGCTACAATTTTACTCCTTGAGCTTTTTGTTCCAAAACAAACCGATGGTGGCATTGTCATAATTAATCTGATTTTCTTGTCATGAATTTCTATTGCTAAGATCGCGAGATTCGAATTATGCAGAAAAGTTTAACACCAACTAAGAAAATCTAGAATGCTTAAGCGAGCGAAGCGAGCGCGAAAATTTTGGCAGTCCGTCTCAGATAAGTTAGATTTTTTAAATACTTAATGGCCTTATACAGAAAAGTTTTAAGATTTGAGAGTGGCTAGGCTGTAAGAGCGAGCCAAGCGAGCTCGAAAGTTTTGCCAGCAGCATATTATAAATCTAATTTTATTGATTGACAACGCTCCAATCCAACAGGGGCGCCAGCGCTGTGGTAAAAAATTAAAGGAAATCGGAGAATTCCTGGCAAAATTCAACTGCACGCTACGGTTTGACGACCTGTGCTTATTCTAATCACGTAGTGATTTCTTCTGTGCGCCACCCTCAGCGAAAGATAATAAGTGCACTTATCTTCCACGCTTGATTATCCTCGCAAACTCGCAGGCAGGCATAGCTGGACGCAAAACAGTAACTTTTTTTTATTCCTATAATTTTTTTCGACAAATAATTATCAGAATCAGAGCTTTATTTGCTATGAATGTAGGTATACAGTTATAAGATGTTGTACATAAATTAACTAGATCGGCTCGGATCGGATCGGTAGGTTTTAGTTCTCCGATATTAATTTTATTACGAGTATCTGATCTATGACCAGATACTGGCAGTCATGTGGTGAATAAAATTCTCAGAATAATAACTAAAGCATAGAAGGAAGGCTAAAATAGCAACTGAACTCAATATATTTGGTTCATTTTGACTTATGGAGGCTGCTGATATGTTAGAGAAGGACACGCATACAAAAGACATTTCGAAATATTGTAGGTTGTCATTACTTTTATTCTAAATAATGATGTGACTCGCGCACTTTCAACGGCGATAAATTTATCGATGACATGCATTAATTGGCAAAATTAATGTCTGTGATGGGATATATTAAAATTTCTTGAAATACATAAGTTTTAGCAAAAATCATGAACAATGAGCACAGGGAGTTGTTAATCTTAAAATAAATCAACAGATTTTACGGGAAATCTAAATTTATTTTAAAATTCGACTATTTGTTACAGCTTAAGCTCTAAGGTTAAAATGTAATGGACGACATTTTAAGTAGAACAGATAGTTACAGTCGAAGTTCATAAGTTCAGACCTACATTCACTTGTAAGTCTGAAAATTTTAAAAAATAACAAGTATATGTAGTGGGTATAAAATTCTGTTTGTATTTACAATAATAATGTCCAATCAGATATAGCTTTGATATTGTTTACAATAGCTACTCATTATTTAAAAAAAGTATAATGAGACGATCATGGACCACGATGATAGACCACATGATGAAGTCAAGTCAAATAATTTATTACATTAAACAGGGTGGCAGAGACATCGACACACAACCTGCTACATATTTAATACATGATTCTGAACCTCCCTGCGTTGAAATTAATGAACACCATTTGTGGTTGGGTTTTTAACAAATGGGCTAAATCATTAATATATCCTAAAAAGAGGAAAGGACCCAATATCGAGCCTTGTGGTACAAGGCATATCAAGCTTACTTCCATCTGCCTGTTAAAAATCAAGACAAAAAATGGGCTCCATGAAAATTATAACAAGCTGATCACTGACATGATTACGATTTTTTCCATCATCGGATGTAGAATGTCTCTAAAGATGCACATGTTACATTCTCATTTGGATAAATTTAAAGATAGTACGGGGGCTTATTCGGAAGAACAAGGGGAACGCTTCCATCAAGATATAATGGAATTTGTGAGACGTTACCAAGGCCAGTATACTGAAAGCACGATGGGGGACTATATTTGGGTTTTTAATAAGAGAAACTTCTACTGAACATGACAGGAAAAGTAATACCTGCTGTTCATTTTTAAACATTTGAACTCTATTTTAAAACTTCTATTGTAAGAATGAATCATATATGGATGTTCGGTATCTTTTAATAAATCATCTCTATGTCCATTTTTTATGTATTTTCATTGATTTGAAATTTTCAATTTTTTACACTTAAAAGCAAATTCAGAACAATTTTTTGTTCTCTTATTTCTAGATATAATAGCAATAAAAATAAGGTAGGTATGTATAACCCGTGCGCAAAAATGCTGTAGACTGGTGTTTTGTAGGAACCGCATCTTCTCTAAGTCGTCTCCATTTTGCAGTTTCATTAATCTTAAATGAATCCAAAGTAAAATGCTTGGAGCAAATGTAACTATGCTTCTTTGGAGTCCAATTTCTTCTACCAATGCGATTTACCCATTCATTTTATTTCACATCGTCTTTAGGAAATCTGTAAAATAAAAGTATCGACAGCATTATTTACGTCACTATGTAAATACGAGGGCGGGTCAATAAGTCCGTGACTTTTGGAATAAAACACAGATTTTTTGATAAAAAAATAATTTTATTTTTCAACGTAGTCTCCCTTGAGCTCTATACACTTTGTCCAACGCTTCTCCAATTTTTTTATCCCTTCCAAAAAAAATAATTTGTCGAGGTCCTCAAAATAGGCCTTTGTTTGCGAGATGACTTCATCATTGGAGTCAAATCTTTTTCCACCAAGCCATTTCTTCAGGTTTGGGAACAAGAAGTAGTCGCTCGGAGCCAAATCTGGAGAATAGGGCGGATGAAGGAGCAATTCATAGCCCAATTCATGGATTTTTGCCATGGCAACTGCACATGTGTGCACCCTTGCATTGTCTTGGTGGAAAAGAACTTTTTTCTTGGCCAAATGAGGTCGGTTTTTTTTTCAAATCGTCATTGAATCGGTCCAATAAGTTGGCATAATATTCCCCATTGATTGTTCTTCCCTTTTGAAGGTAGTCAATGTGGATTATCCCGCGTGCATCCCAAAAAACAGTCGCCATAACTTTATTGGCTGACAAACCCACCTTGGCCTTCTTCGGCGCCGATTCACCTTTAGAAACCCACTGTTTTGACTGCTGTTTGGTCTCTGGTGTGTTGTGATGGATCCATGTTTCGTCCACGGTTACAAAACGGCGCAAAAACTCCTCCATATTGCGATTAAACAACGCCAAACCTTCCTGTGAAGTTGTTACACAATTGCGTTTGTGGTCGACTGTGAGCAAACGCGGCACCCATCTTGCGGAAAGCTTTCTCATGCCCAAGTGATCATTCAAAATTGAAACCACTGAGCCATGCGAGATCCCTACGGCTTCCACAATCTCTCGCACTTTCAATCTTCGGTCGGCCAACACCATATCGTGAATTTTTTCGATTGTTTCGGGTGTAGAGACCTCAACTGGGCGTCCAGGACGTTCGGCATCTTCAGTGCTTGTACGGCCACAACGAAATTCAGTAAACCACTTTTTTACCATTGAAATCGATGGTGCAGAGTCCCCATAGTATTTATCAAGCTTAGCCTTGGTCGCGGTAATGGTTTTTTTTCGCAAGAAATAATGCTTAATAAGCACACGAAATTCACTTTTTTCCATTTTCTCCTCAAATTAGTGAGTATTCTGATAAAAATAGCTGTCAAACACAAACTAACTGACGCAGCAAGTTTAAATTTTGACAGGAGTCAACTGACAGATGCCTGTTGACAGGAGCAGTGTTGCTGTTTCAGTAAAGAGGTCAGAAATTCAAAAAGTCACGGACTTATTGACCCGCCCTCGTATATGTAAAGGAATTTCGGAATAGTCGCTAAAACTTCTACTGAAATAGTTATTACGTTTGCTATCAGCTACAAAGTGATTCAGCAAAACTTGTTTTATATTTATATTCGGTTATCAGCTCGCTTCGACAAAAACTTACCGATGGAAAGTCAACAGTTGTTCGTTATTTTCTTTTCGTGAAGAATGGGACTTGCAGCCTCCAAAAGCCTCCAACCACATAAGACATTATGCCACAGAGTCCACACACTCACTATATATATTTATACAAAGAATTCGAGCAATCTAGCAACAGGATTATTATAAAAAGATCATATATCCATGGGAATTTACTACAAACTCATGAACAATGAACACGCGAACAAGTCAAATTGTTCTGTGACCGTACTGTCACACTCCGAAGCAAAGTACTACCGAATTTGGCCGGGTTGAAATAGAACCAATAGAACCAAATGACAAGTCATCATGTGACAAGCCCAAAAAAATAAAACAAAGTGTGAATCATTTATCTCATTCTAACATCCTTTTTCTTGGCATAAGATAGAACGAGACTAAAAGCAGTTACTGAATTTTTATTTTAGCCTTCCTTCTATGCTTTAGTTATTGTTCTGAGATAAAATTATAGAAAAAGGCTATAAAAATCTGTAAAAAAATAAGTTTTTTCTTTTTATTTATCTAATGGTTTCACTTAGCTATATTATATATATGGTGTGCCAGTATTATTTTGTATAACTTTTAATTTTAACTTTTAGTCGATTAATTACTAAAATTATCGAGTAATTATTAGGTTGAAAGACAATAAGGAGAATAGCACAACTCTAAAAAAACAACATGAAAAAAAAACGAAATTGCAAATGGCTTCCAAAGTCGCTTTTGCAATTTTAGTCTAGCGTTAGTGCATTTGTCTAAAAAATACTGTTGTTTTTTTGTGGAAAGTGAGTGAAATACAAAATTTGGCGGTGAAGTAGAAAAAGTAAGTAATATAACTTTAATTAAGCCGCTTCTTTTTTGCCAACCGGCGTCTGTTTACCACGCTGCCTCGAAGCTTGTATTAATCAAAGTTTTTGGTGTAGTGTCATGGAATCATGAAGCTGTTGTAGCTAATGTGAGTTTTGTCGTGTTAGAAGGCGGTCAGCCATGTCGCTGCCGCCGTACCTGCTGGGGCCCAATCCCTGGGCCACCATGATGGCGCAGCAGCAGTTGGCGGCAGCGCAGCAAGCGGCCCTGCAGGCCCACGCTGCTGCCGCTGCGGCTGCGCCACCGGTGCCGCCCTCGCAGCCCCCAAAACCTCATCATATACCAGAAGAGAAGATCAAGGAGAAAGGTATGTGCTACTTTATTCGGTTGTTTCTAGGTTATTTTGTGTATGTGGATATTTTTTTTGTTTAATTTTTCCTGTGTAGTTTGATAGTGCAAATTTACAAATGTCGCCATTCGAAACAAATCTGGATGACGCCAATAGAATTCCTAACAAATAATTAATCTTGGTCTGGCTTAATCGCAAACCTGTTTTTGTTATTGATCATAATGTGTTATATTTTGTAAGTAATTCAGTTTTTTTTTTATATCTTATAAACTAAAGCCATAAACAGAACACTAAATTACTAATAAGCCACCATATCAGCATTGCACAATGATGACGACTGATGGATATAATTATATGAAAGAAGAAGACTACCTGCTCCATCTCCAAATAAATGGGGATAAATATAAGAGGGTAATGATATTGGCTTTGTACAAGTAATCATTAGGAGTGAGGATAAAGGAACTGAAATGCTCTTTAACTTCTAGATTCAGATTTCTAAAGTAAAATAAATAGAATAAAAAATCTGTAAGATGAGATGATAATACCATGATGTTAATTCTTTCATGTTATTTCTTTCTTCCTATTTAATCTAATTTATGGAGAAGTTATTGTGCTTATTTCCTGACATTATCTTCATAGTAGCTATTTGTTATCCAAACAAACATTGTTCAATAATGTTGAGTGAAAAATCCCCATTTTCATATGTTTTACTTTTTTAGAAATAAAGTAAAATTATTTCCTGTGGGGTAGATTATAAACTGCAATTGGTATTCTTCTCCATCCAAGACACAATGGAGAATGCTGATATTGCAAACAAATGTACATCTCCTATTATTTTTACATTACTGCAAAGTGAAAAATCCTCATGTCAAATAACAACCATGCATAATATTATGCAATTGATGAAGATTAATATTTACTATAAGCTAATAAAATATGGGAATATTTTAATAAGCAAACTATTTGCATGTGGTATTTTCAGTCATGTTTCCTTCTACTCTTTGAACCAGTGCATAGATTTATTCCATTGAGACGGCATTTTAATAAAATCAACCATAATCTAACCAGTATCCTAATATAATACTTTCAATCACAATCTGAAATATTTGAAGTAAGCTAACCCATTGGCGACATATGTTTGAAAAATTCATCAGCTCAATCAACAAAATAAAAATCATTACTATAGAAAGCTTCCTATTACTACATTTTATACAAACATGCTTATCCTTATTTTCTTACCTGTCTAGCCCAAAAATGGATGCAGCTCCAATCAAAACGCTTCGCCGAGAAGCGGAAGTTCGGTTTTGTAGATGCGCAAAAAGAGGATATGCCTCCCGAACACATCCGCAAGATCATCAGGGACCATGGAGACATGACCAGTCGCAAATACAGGCACGACAAGAGAGTATACCTTGGTGCCTTGAAGTATATGCCTCATGCGGTCATGAAGCTGCTTGAGAATATGCCTATGCCCTGGGAACAGATCCGTGACGTAAAAGTCCTATATCACATCACTGGAGCTATCACCTTCGTCAATGAAATCCCATGGGTCATAGAGCCCGTTTACATAGCTCAGTGGGGAACCATGTGGATCATGATGCGTCGAGAGAAACGTGATCGTCGGCACTTCAAACGTATGCGGTTCCCACCGTTCGATGATGAGGAACCACCTCTAGATTATGCCGACAACATCTTGGACGTGGAACCGTTAGAACCTATCCAGATTGAACTGGATCCTGAGGAAGATGGAGCTGTAGCCTCATGGTTTTACGATCACAAGCCTCTATTAGGTACAAAACATGTGAATGGATCAACATACAGAAAATGGAACTTGACTTTACCACAAATGGCGACCTTGTACCGTCTTGGCAACCAGTTACTGACTGACTTGGTAGATGACAACTACTTCTACCTCTTTGATTCGAAGAGTTTCTTTACGGCTAAGGCTCTAAACATGGCGATTCCTGGAGGGCCGAAGTTCGAACCTCTTGTGAAGGATAATTCGGCAGGCGATGAAGACTGGAATGAGTTCAATGACATCAATAAGATCATTATACGTCAGCCAATAAGGACGGAGTACAGGATCGCGTTCCCGTACTTGTACAACAATTTGCCGCATTTCGTCCAGTTGTCTTGGTAAGTTCATAAATAAATAAATATAATATTCACAATAAAAATATAAAGAATGTCGTGGTCTACTTTACGAACACTTACATTGGCTAACTATCTAATAAACAGCCTTGTTGAAAGTCTCAGCTTTAGATTTTAAAACCTTAGAAATCTTAATAATAATATAATAATTAGCTTATGTAAAATTTCACGAAAACTTCTACAAATAAGATTTTTTCCTCTAGGTACCACACACCAAACGTCGTCTACATCAAGACTGAAGACCCTGACCTCCCAGCCTTCTACTTCGATCCTCTCATCAATCCAATCTCCCATCGTCACTCAGTGAAATCCTTAGATCCTCTGCCTGACGAGGAAGAGTTCCTATTGCCTGAGGATGTGACGCCATTCCTGCAGGAGACTGCCCTGTATACTGATAATACGGCTAACGGGATCGCGCTGTTGTGGGCGCCGAGGCCTTTCAATATGAGATCAGGTATGCAACAACTATAACATTAAATTATAATGTTCAACATTATCATTACCCACAGCCTGACTTTGCCCATTATTAGGCATACGCCGCTCTTAGCTTGTACCAATCTTGCAAACTCCTGTAACAGTCTCATCCAGGTTTAACCCGCAAAAGCAAAAATGTTGACTGCCAATCTTGTCTTTACGTTTTTCATAGAGAAAGTAGGTATATTGTCAGCATTTTCATAAGTTCCACAACACATAGATCTGATACTGAGATGTTGTCGTAAAATCTTTTTTTCTTTGCATAACACTCACAATATCAGTCAATTTAGTAATTCAACAATCATTGCACCGGATGAATTGCAAATCCGAGCTCCTAGTGCTGAACATCAACGAATCCAATTTATTGCAATTGTGACGCAATTGGATGCAGGAAATACAATAAAGATACGACGAGTCGTTCCATGCTAGGAGGATTGTACAAAACCAAATGATCAAGTCTTTAAAACTATATTAAACAGCCACATACTGTCCTTGGAACCTAGAGCAATAATATCAGTACTGAAACGCGTTAGCCATCACACCTTCATTATGTTTCTAAATAAGTGTTTTCACACAGGACGAACTCGCCGCGCTATCGACGTACCTCTGGTAAAGACATGGTACAAAGAACATTGCCCACCTGGCCAGCCTGTCAAAGTGCGGGTTTCATATCAGAAACTTCTCAAGTATTATGTGCTAAATGCTCTGAAGCACAGACCACCAAAGCCACAGAAGAAGAGGTAAGTCATTGAAAGTTTATTTTTATATTTAAAACTAGCTTCTGCCCGCGGCTTCGCCCGCGTGGATGTTGGAAATTATCCCACGGGAACGTGCTACCGGGACAAAAAGTAGCCAATGTCCTTCCCCAGGATGCCATCAATCTCTTTGCCGAATTTTATCAAAATTCCGTCAGTGGTTTAGGCGTGAAAAGTTAACATACAGAAATTCTGCCATCTTATGTCTTTACCACCCTTGGTTGACTGGTAGAGAATGCCTTTTTTATATTTTTTGGGTGTGATTTCATCAACTGACCTCTCCAGCTCTGGGCGGACCGGAAGGGCGTGTCAGACTCTTACTGACTAAAACCCACCCGTGTTCCTTAAGTTGCCTGTGTGCCAGGGCCCCGGTAACTCTTTCGATCAATCCGCGACCCCGGCAGGTAGTAGAGAATGCCTAAGGCATTAAGTCCGCTTTTGTATTCTATTGTGTGCGAGAAGTTTAAATAAATAAATATTAGTATGGATTATTAATACATACTCTTGTAAAGTTTTTCATAGAAGTACAATATCACAGTAAATATTTGGCTAAAACGAAAAGCATAGTATAATAATTTTAGTTATTCTAATTTCTTGAAACTATGCCGCGATGTTCACAAAAAAAAAAAAACTCCCACAACACGAGTACTACGTCTGGGACGTTTTTTTCCCTGTGATTTTTTTGCGTTATTGCACATAACATATTATTTATGCAATCGCCTTAAAGTAGAATTTCTCCACCCATAGATACCTCTTCCGCTCATTCAAATCCACCAAGTTCTTCCAAACCACGACCCTGGACTGGGTGGAAGCCGGTTTACAAGTATGTCGTCAAGGGTACAACATGTTGAACCTCCTCATCCATCGCAAGAACTTGAACTACCTACATTTGGACTACAACTTTAACTTGAAACCTGTTAAAACTTTGACTACAAAGGAGAGAAAGAAGTCTCGGTTTGGTAATGGTAAGTAATCTAATTTGTATTAACTCTGTAAACACTTAAATAGGGATCATTATAAAATATTCAAAACCTATCTACAGCCTTGCAACTTGTCACTGCTCACTTAATTAAACTGTCTCTACCGTTTTCAGCAAAATTGATTAGTTATATTGTTAAATTTTAAATTCAAACCCAATTGTCTAAGTTAACAATACATAGTTTTAATTTGTAGGCTTTTTCGAAAATTGGCTGTTGTCTTACGAGAATTTCGTAGCGATATTTTTCGTCGTAATATTGCATTTTCATGAAGATCACACACAGGTCACAAATTCTGCAAGATCTAAGTAAGAGTATTATTTCGTCTGCAGCATTCCATTTATGTCGCGAGATCCTCCGCCTGACGAAACTGATAGTGGACTCCCACGTGCAGTACCGTCTGAACAACGTGGACTCGTTCCAACTGGCCGACGGTCTTCAGTACATCTTCGCCCACGTGGGGCAGCTGACCGGCATGTACCGCTACAAGTACAAGCTCATGAGACAGATCAGGATGTGCAAGGATCTCAAGCATCTGATCTACTATAGGTTTAATACGGTGAGTTTATGTTTTTTTTGGTTTTTTTTTTCATTAGACTCGCATTTGGCCAAGATCTCATCTGTTGGTAAGCAATAGTGGACTAGAATAATCGGTAAATAGACCCTAGCAAGAAGTTCTCCTTTTGAGCAGTACTCACAATGAATGTGTTTGTAATGATGCTGTTAAAGCATTTATTTCAATTAAATCATTCACAGGCACTTTTGAAATGTCAAGGAGTCCATCAGTCAGAAATATGAAGGTAGTCGCCCTTTCCAAAGTGTAGTAGGTACCTATGGAGAAGAACGGACAAGAAATTCCATGGACACTCTTAAATTATATTGTTACATAAATATTAGTTTCATCATTAATGTCGAATTTAAAATTATATGTGAGAACGATGTAAATGAGATACACGTTTAAAAGTGTCCAGAGGCAACCATTTTGAAGGGAGCTAAATGATCGATTTGGTCCTAGGGTCCAGTATCCAAGGGGCCTGGTTGCGGCTTCTGGGCGCCAGGATGGCGAGTATGGCTGTTCTTTATGCGCGGTATCACGCCTCTGCTAGAGCGTTGGCTCGGAAACTTGCTCTCGAGGCAGTTTGAAGGAAGACATTCTAAAGGTTTGTGAAATTCTTCATATTATTATGGGTATTGTATAAAATTCCTTGACTAGTCTAAAATGATAACGATTTTCTTAGGTTGAAA
The DNA here is from genome assembly GCA_916610205.1 of Griposia aprilina. NCBI lineage: Eukaryota > Metazoa > Arthropoda > Insecta > Lepidoptera > Noctuidae > Griposia > Griposia aprilina. Next base: position 17,772,027 of record OU744294.1, read on the forward strand.
GGCTTTGTAAGCCAATTCTGGCAAAAATGGATATTGACTTATAGTTGACTCCAGATCTCGTCGTTGGTTTTAGATATTAGTGCCACCGAAACAAATAGTTATCATGCTTATACTTTCTATCGGCTATAAAAAGATTACTAATAACCAGAAATGGGCCCGGAAGTGGGTCATGAAGTAGATAATGTAAAAAAAACATATTTTACCATTTTTTTCTTACCCTTAGGTGTTGCAAAAACGGTAACGAAGCAGCGCGTGGAGTCTCACTTCGACCTGGAGTTGCGCGCGTCTGTCATGCACGATATCGTGGATATGATGCCCGAAGGTATCAAGCAGAACAAGGCCAGAACTATCCTGCAGCATCTGTCTGAAGCCTGGAGGTGCTGGAAAGCTAATATTCCTTGGAAGGTAGGAAACACTTGGAAAAATTTAATCTTTAATACCAGCCACTTTAGTTTAGCATTACATTTAATTTTGTAACTTATATTACTCTTGACAAATAAACAATTTATTATTTCTTATATTCACAAAGCATTTATCTGTTGACAAATACTTACAGTATGAACAAATTTTAAATTCCCAACATATTATAACATCTTCCTGTCGCCAAAATACTGCACATTTTAAATATCCTAGTATGTTTTGCGTGTTCTACACTTCTAGCACTTGACAACTACGAGTTACACACATCTTCTATATCATACATTACTTCCTAGGTACCTGGTCTCCCAACACCAATAGAGAACATGATCCTCCGTTACGTCAAAATGAAGGCTGATTGGTGGACGAACACGGCCCACTACAATCGTGAGCGTATCCGCCGCGGCGCCACCGTCGACAAGACCGTCTGTAAGAAGAACCTCGGACGACTGACTAGGTTGTACCTCAAGGCAGAGCAAGAAAGACAGCATAACTATTTGAAGGTAAGCATCATAAAAAAATTGTGAGCCGTCACAGGATGCCTGGCAGATGTGAAACATCGAAATTATTTTGTACAAGTAATATGCATAAAAGAACATACATATTTATGTATATACCATCGTATAGCGTGGCGACGCGTCGCCACGGCATCGGCAACGGTTTTACCCGCGGCTTTAGATGTTTCACATCAAAAGTTGTGATTCAGGATAGAAAGTGTGCCATTGGTGTGTTTCAGATCGTGCAGAATATTTATATTCGAACTTGAGAAAGTTAATTTTCTGCAACTTGTTGCTAATTTGGTTACAATAAAATCAATAATAGGAAATTTGAAAATAATACTCCCAGTTTGATTTCCTGTTTATTCAACTACTAAGCCCAAACACCAAATGAGGAGAAGAATATTTCATGTGGATAGAAATTATTCTTTCACTTTTTTTGTCAAAATATTTTCCCAAATGTGCTTAGAACTAACAACGATTTTAATGTGGCATTTTTCCGCAGGACGGTCCATACATTTCTCCTGAAGAAGCCGTCGCCATCTACACGACAACAGTCCACTGGCTGGAGTCCCGACGCTTTGCCCCCATTCCCTTCCCACCTCTCTCCTACAAACACGATACCAAGCTCCTTATCTTAGCGTTGGAGCGGCTCAAGGAAGCCTACAGTGTCAAATCCAGGCTGAATCAGAGTCAGAGAGAAGAGCTGGGGCTTATAGAACAGGCTTATGATAATCCTCACGAGGCATTGTCTAGGATCAAGCGTCATTTACTCACGCAGAGGACATTTAGAGAGGTGTGTGTTTTACTTATGCTTTGAAATAGATTTTTGCGTTGTATACTTGTTATATTGATAGGGTAGAAATTGTAGAATCGTAGAAAGACGTAGCGCTTAATATTTAATTGAAAGTCTTACTTACTCATCTCTTGGTCTCATCATTTCAGTTGCTTTTCCACCAATAGTCACAAACTTAGTCAGAAAAATATTTTTTACTTTATTTAGAATAGCTAATAATCATACCATTTTGGGTGAAATTATATAAGTAAGTTGAATCATGAGATTCTCTAAGATTCGTGATTCTTGTGCCTAGTCTATACATATTATAAATTAAAGCTAATGAAGCTTTTCGTGTCTCTGGTCACACAGACTGACACGAAAAACTTTATAAGTGTTGTTCTTCTAAACTTGTAACCGATTTTGATGAGATATTTACCATCATTTAGATTAGATTATTTGTTCCAGAAGGTTTATGTTTGATATATTAATAAAGAAATCTTGATGTTTTGTTCAGTCGTAAAAACCAAACGAAGCAGCGACGGGTCGCTAGTAATTACTAAACATCATACTATTCCACCAGGTCGGCATAGAGTTCATGGACCTCTACTCTCACCTGGTCCCAGTTTACGATGTGGAGCCTCTAGAGAAGATCACAGACGCGTACCTAGACCAGTACTTATGGTATGAGGCTGATAAGCGAAGGTTACTGCCTCCGTGGGTGAAGCCGGCGGATACTGAGCCTTCGCCACTGCTGGTCTACAAGTGGTGTCAAGGTATGTTAACAAGCTTGATTATTTAATATCCTTGACTGTGTTATTCATTATTGATCGAGCGAGCGCGAAGCGTCTCAGTTTCAGCTTGGGCAAAAATGCTTTATGTCGGGATGTGTGTTCTCCCCTCAACAGATTGCATTTCTCATCTGATTCTCGTCAAATTTTGTGAGCAGGTTCGATAATTATATGGTTTTTTTTTTCAAAATGGTGGATATATACGGGGGTAGAAAACGTAAAAAAAAAAAAATACTGCCATTTCGCGCTTTTTTTTTTAATGGTTTTGTTTTAAAGTGTAAGGACTCGCGAGTAGTACAGCTCATAGAGCCACTAGTGTTATTTGTTTTGAGTTCAGCTGTGTTTTAGAAAGTAACCTTAGTTATCGTGTTCAGTCAATGTTTTAGGCTTATGTTGCACTTGAATAGAAATATTCTCTTACATGTCACGGTCACCTAATACTTCTACTATATACTCCCCAACCTCCACTTCCTTTTCGTCTTTTCTCTCTCTACTCTCTTAATTTTTCGTTTGATTGTGTCTGCACGACTTTTTGCTACAATAGCTAAAGCTAACAAAAAAAAACCCGTAGCCAAGGCTAGGAGTTAACTGTCTTGGGCGTGCCGAAAGTATTTACATAGTTCAGAAATGACGATATTTATGTCATTCGTGGTAGCTCTTTTAGGTTTTGATGTGATAAAAAATTTCATAATGTGTACATAACTGTAACTCAATCTGTATTCTGTCTGCAATATAATATACCGACTAGCTTTTGCCGGCGGCTTCGCCCTCCTTGTTGTCGGAAAACATCACATTTATAAATTGTTTCATCATATAAACTCTATTAGTTTACGCGGCGCACGCCAGTAAAGCTTCCAGTTGGCATGACGTTTTCCGACATATTCAACGATCATCGTCATATTTCAGCCAATTTACACAAAACCATAATTAAATATTCACATAAACCACTCTCTCCGTCTATTGGTGAAAACCGTATGAAAATCCGTTCAGTAGTTTTTGAGTTTATCGCGTTCAGACAGACAGACAGATGCGGCGGGGGGAATTTGATTTATTTATAAAATTATGTAGTGATTGAAGAAAGAAAATAGAAGTTGTATGCGACCGCCCGGGGTGTGCGTTGTGGCAAAGGAGATCTGCCTCGTCGATCATCCCCTTGTTACAAACCTCACCTCGGTCGGTCGCGCTATCATCAGATCAAGAAATGAAGATATAAACAAGAAGAACGATGTTTGTCTATTGTGTGTGTGTGTTTGTAAATGTCTGTCATTTCAATCAAACAAAACCATCAGGTGAAATGAAAACTAGCCGGATTGGTCCTTCATGTCAAAGCAAGACAACAAAGAAAGTTACAACCCCCTTGCGTACTCCAGTGCCCGAGGTGCCGAGTGATGGCACGGCCAACGCAGTAGATTGTTTCCACGCTGCATCTTCACTTGATTTATCTTCCACTGCACAGTCTACTGACTCTGAGATATTACGAAATCTCTAATCTCTGAAATAAATTTTAATTACTTGGAGGCATGTGGGCAACTTGCAGTCACAAACTTGGTACACAACATGACTGCAACCCAAACATACAGCCGAAACACAACTGTTTTATTTATTTTTGTGTGTACGACTAAACTTACAACCGTGCTAACACCTTCTATTAACAATTGTGTGCACTGTGTATCTGAAATGAAAGATATTATTATAACCAAGGTGCACCCAAGGAACCCAGTGCCCCCGGTTGGTGCAAGACTATTGTGGAATATTGGACTATGGGTTTGGGTGGCTAAAGTGAACTGAAGTTATCTAGAAATGTGGAAGGTCTATGACCCCTGCCTGACCAATGAAACAAACTTGACACCTCTTTCTCTAAGATGTGTGTTACGTTGTTACCCTTTGAATTATTCTCTTGATACTGGCGGCATAATCGATAAGGTCGTTGCATTGTGAGCGACTCATTTTTTGTTACCATACCTTCTATTTTGTATTCCATTTATATTATATTATTATGGAATTCAAAACAAGAAAATAAAAATTACAAAAAAAAAAGATACCACACCCAGTGCCAGTGTGTTACTCTACTGTATACAGACAAATTTTATTTCATAACATTCCATATTTCTCACGTCATATACCATTTTTAGGAATAAACAACCTACAAGACGTGTGGGAGGTCGGCGAAGGCGAGTGCAACGTCCTCCTAGAGTCGCGCTTCGAGAAGCTATACGAGAAGATAGATCTGACCCTGCTGAATAGACTGCTGCGTCTAATCGTCGACCACAACATCGCTGACTACATGACTGCTAAGAACAATGTTATCATTAATTATAAGGTAAACTTTTTCTGATTAAAAATGGCGCTGAACCATAAGATTTAAGATTTTACCAGCTCTTGTTTGCTTCTATTCGTGCATGTGTTGATACGGCTGTGATAAATATACTGAATTTCTAAGCAGTCCTAAATGTCAGTTATTCATGGTTATTAAACAATATAGCCACATTTCAAGAGATTTTTTGAGTGGTCTGACAATCAATGTTGAAACTTATACTTCAAACCTTACCTCATAGATTCTAATCATAACATGTACACCTACAGGACATGAACCACACCAACTCTTACGGCATCATCCGTGGTCTTCAATTCGCCTCCTTCATAGTCCAGTACTATGGGCTAGTACTCGACCTGCTAGTGCTCGGGTTACAACGAGCCAGCGAGATGGCGGGGCCACCACAACTGCCGAACGACTTCTTGTCCTATCAAGATAGGTCGACTGAAACTGCGCACCCGATAAGATTGTACTGCAGATATGTTGACAGGATTCATATTTTCTTCAGGTTGGTACAGCGAAAACGTAGACAAAACCTTTTTAGATCATAGATATGAATTACTTCATTATGTTTCATGTAATTTTTAATTTAATTTCTAATATTGTAATTTAACAATGCATGCCTTTAGGGTAGATTTTTGAGCTACTATAAAATATATTTAAGATCCTGTTGTATCACCAAAAATCGCATTAATAAAAACTTTTGACTTTGACTAACGTAAGTTAGATTTACTTGGCAACTACTTAAAATAAATAACATGATTTAAAGCCATCAATATCATAATTGTAAGTTATTGCAATGCACAATACTGAAATAATCCAATAGATCAGAGGACAGAAAATCATGTTTGTGAATTATCACTATTTCTTTGTTTGCAATAATTTGCCTTGTTATCTTTTCTAACACTACCTGTTGATGCCTCCAAAAATGCCAATCCTTACAGTTTTTTTTTTATAAAATTCGCCGGAACTCTTAACTTAATATTTTATCGACCAGATTCACGGCAGAAGAGGCTCGCGACCTCATCCAGCGTTACCTCACAGAGCACCCGGATCCCAACAACGAGAACATTGTAGGTTACAACAATAAGAAATGCTGGCCACGAGACGCGCGCATGCGACTTATGAAACATGACGTCAATCTGTGAGTATTCAAAGAAATATGTTGGTATTAATGACTACCTTATTGTTAGCAGATAAATCTCAGAACAACCGACATAATAAATTGATGGGTAAATTACTTTTTAGGAATAAAGCATCAGTGACTGATTTCTGAAATATTACATTGAAAAAGTCTTAACTTCCATTGTTTTATCATCATCTCTCCTTCATCAGTGGTCGCGCCGTATTCTGGGACATAAAGAACCGGCTTCCTCGCTCCGTCACCACCATTCAATGGGAGAACAGCTTCGTGTCCGTCTATTCCAAGGACAACCCCAACCTGCTGTTCAACATGGCTGGCTTCGAGTGCAGGATACTGCCAAAGGTAGGAATAGCTTTATACACTATAATAGCTTGTGGAACAGGTTGGTTTCCCACAGAGCCATTAGTCGAAACGCGCCATTCGTTCGCGCCAAACCTTTATTCAGAAGCACTTGCCTCCATTCCGCCTACGCGTCTACTCTTACAAGAGTTACACAACTGTTTCCTTGCACTGAAAACATAATATCAAAAGAACAAACTACCTTTGATCTTTTTAAATATTGTTTTCATTAATAATTTTGATATTGAAATGATATTCTCGTTGACGTGAAGAGTCAATCAAACAGCCGCCGTCCGTTCCGTCCTCGCTTTCTAATAAATTGTCTTTTCCACTCAGTGCCGCAGTCAACATGAAGAGCTATGCCACCGCGACGGCGTATGGAACTTACAGAACGAAGTGACAAAGGAAAGAACCGCACAATGTTACCTACGCGTCGACGATGAGTCTCTCGCGAGATTCCACAACAGAGTGCGACAGATTCTCATGGCGTCCGGTTCTACGACCTTCACCAAGATTGTTAACAAGTGGAATACGGCGCTTATTGGTATGTAACAAGTGACTATTTTATATTCAACTGTAGGTTTCTGGCTGTTGCTTAATGTTACCTACGTGAGCGATCAGTCCCTAGCATAACGTCTAAAAAAGACTGGCTTGTTAGCTTACTCACCTATCTAATGCACTATTATAGGCACAACTACTGGAGGACAGATAACAGCTGTTCCATGTAAACTTGTGATATTCAGCTACATTTTGTCAAAAGAGAAGCTGATGTTCACAGTAGATGAGGATAACATACAGGATACTTACCAAGCTACAAGTATTAGGAAACCCATGGCTACGCCTATCGGACAATGGCGAGATAATTGTGTGTTGTCAAATCCAAACTATTTCAACAACTAAATCTACTTACTGTATTATTTAACCAACACCATTCCTACAGGTCTAATGACGTACTTCCGCGAGGCTGTCGTCAACACACAAGAACTGCTCGATCTACTTGTAAAGTGTGAGAACAAGATCCAGACTCGTATCAAGATCGGTCTCAACTCTAAAATGCCTTCCCGTTTCCCGCCCGTCGTGTTCTACACGCCTAAGGAGTTGGGCGGACTTGGTATGCTGTCCATGGGACACGTGCTGATTCCACAGGTAAGGTTAAACTGACATTTGGTTTTAAATAACAGCTTCTATCCTAAGTCCTTGATACGTAATAATAAAGTAAGTAAGGTAGCAATTACTCTATCAAATCTTGCTTTTCTAGAAGATTCTCCTTTGACAATCAGAATAGTTAATTTAGTGCAACAGCATATTGATTAGGGTCTGAGATGTTTAGGTACTTAGCTCAAAATCTTTTCATTACTGAAGCTAAAGAATTGTAGATGCACATAAAGCTCACCCTTTCATAATAAATAAATAAAATAGGCAGTCAGGCCGTTGCGTGTCGCCAGTCTGGCGCAACACGTCACATGAGCATGTCGGTGACACGAACCCATAAGTTTAGCTCATAAAAAATCGCTGAACGCGGCTACTTTCTTTAAAACCTTGTGAACGTAAATTAACAATCATTCAAAAACCTGACACATATAATTAACACTTTTATCAACAGTCCGATCTCCGCTGGTCCAAACAAACAGACGTGGGCATCACTCACTTCCGCTCTGGCATGTCGCACGACGAGGATCAGCTGATCCCCAACTTGTACCGCTACATACAGCCGTGGGAGGCAGAGTTCGTGGACTCGCAGCGAGTGTGGGCCGAGTACGCTCTGAAGAGGCAGGAGGCTAATGCTCAGAACAGGTAAAATGTTAATACATTGAATAAATTAAAAGGCGATCCGACAGTGTAAAAACTGTAAAAGGAACTATTATTATTGAAAACGTTTGTTGAAAATCTGCAACATAACATACAAATCAAACTATGTATTCATGATAAACCAAAGCTGAGAAACGTTCTAGCAACGTTTTATTGTTTTTGTGATACAGATAAGTTGCCGATTTTACATTGTGTGCAAACAAGAAAGCTTGATGTAAATGTTGTTTCCAGCCCCTGCAGTCTCGACATTAGACAGCGACAAAAATCGGTCGCTGTCGTATCGTTGTCAAATTCCTTTAATAGATTTTCAACTTTATTTCCAAGGCATAAGGTTGCAAATCTATTAAATAAATTTGACATCGATTAGACTTAACGACTTTCTTTTGTCGTTATATTTGTCGAGACTGCAGGGCCAGGAAGGTTTCGAGTTACTATCAACTATTTCTAGCGACTGTCTTTATTTACACTCGGCTATCGCATAACTATATATACGCTTTTATCTCAATCTAAGATGATTACTTAGTACTGAAATAGCTTCACAATCACGCACACAATCTTGACATGATGAACCGCGTAGGGGTCCTGAAACCAGAGAATCTCTGTGCTCTGGAGTGTCGCGAGCGTGTCGCGCTTGCTGATCGCACTGACGCGGCACGTCGCGGCACTGATATAACGCTAGCTGATCATACAAACACAGATCTACCCTAAAATTATTACCATGCAACAGAAAATAAACACAGTTTTCCATTCACAGGCGTTTGACGTTGGAAGATCTAGAAGATTCGTGGGATAGAGGCATCCCGCGTATCAATACGCTGTTCCAGAAGGATAGGCATACGCTAGCCTATGATAAGGGTTGGCGTATTCGTACTGAGTTCAAACAGTACCAGGTAATTATTATGACTTATCTGTGGAGTAAATGTTATTTTATATTGGGTTTTTTGTTCAGTCTAAAGGCAAGTTGTAAAACTCCGTCATTGTTTCATTGCGAAAAAGGGATGATGCTATTCGCTTTATCTCTCTCTCGCACTGAAACAAAACTGGCTCTGATACAAATAAATTTATGTGTCCAAGTTATTCTAAAAACTTTTGCATGTGTGCGCCAGGTCCTGAAACAGAATCCATTCTGGTGGACGCACCAGCGCCACGATGGCAAGCTGTGGAACCTCAACAACTACCGCACGGACATGATACAGGCTCTTGGAGGAGTGGAGGGCATCCTCGAGCACACTCTGTTCAAGGGAACCTACTTCCCAACCTGGGAGGGTCTGTTCTGGTGAGTCAACATTTTTGTTACTGCTGGAGAAAGGCTAATCCTAAAATCTCTACTAACCAAAGCTTCGCAAGCTGTGAATAGTTGCTCGCTGATCAGGGACTGACGTGAAAGTGAGACTTATAATCGTACTAGCTTTTACCTGCGGCTTCGCTTGTGTGGTCTATCCTACAGGAAGCGTGCATATATGCGTGATTATCACTCTCCGGGCCCTAATGAAAGGCTCACTATTCCAGGGAGTTCTCATTCTATCAAGGATTGTCTGTCGAGGGATTCTTGATGTATCTCAAATGTATGTGTTGTTCTATTTGTGCAGGGAGAAAGCGTCCGGTTTCGAAGAGTCGATGAAGTACAAGAAGCTGACCAACGCGCAGCGATCTGGTTTGAACCAGATCCCGAACCGTCGCTTTACGCTCTGGTGGTCCCCTACAATCAACAGAGCCAATGTGTACGTCGGTTTCCAGGTAAGCCGAAACACATAATAGCAACAATACTTTTTAGGGAAAATTATAGAAGGAGCTCATCTATGAGAACTTCAATGTCTATTCCTGCCGCCAAGCACCGTTGCTATGGTCCGGATTGTAGGCGGTTCCTGGTGTTATTACAGGCATTTGAAACATGAAGCTTACGTGCTAGCTAGCTCCTCTATGATGGCAATGCGCCAGTGATGCCTCAACAACCGAAAGGAATCTTTTCCAATAATTGATGCAGCTGCTAATGTTACAATGCTTTTTAGTATTGTTAAAAACATTATTTATTTTGTTTGAGATGAAGATGAGTCAAATAGCTGTACAGCTTACATAAACCTACCTCTGTTGTCCCATAGGTACAACTGGACCTGACGGGCATATTCATGCACGGCAAGATCCCCACGCTCAAGATCTCGCTCATCCAGATCTTCAGAGCTCACTTGTGGCAGAAGGTTCACGAGTCCATTGTCATGGACTTGTGTCAGGTAACTATCTTTCAATTAATCAGTTGTTTATTCCAGTTCCATGAAATCAAGATATAGTTTCGTAAGGTTCTATTGTTGGAATAATTACGTGTTTTCCGAATTAATTCTAGCTTCAGAGACTAATCATTGTTCAAACCACAAAAAGTTACATGAACACTTGTAACCGCTAGAAAGTCGTAAAGGGATTTTTTAAATACATATGCATTCATAAGCTTACGTATTTTTCTCAAGGCAGAAAACTACAAAACGCCGCGCCGCCTGCTACAATCCTTACATACTCATCTTGCTTCGTTTTTTTATAATCCGTAATATTAGATTTTTTACTGAAATCTCAACTGGTCAGTTGATTATGAGTATTGCTGCAACATTAATTACCTATAGTGAATTAATAATAGTATGTGTTCCCAACCAGGTATTCGATCAAGAGCTAGACGCGCTTGAGATCGAGACAGTCCAGAAGGAGACTATTCACCCACGTAAGTCTTACAAGATGAACTCGTCGTGCGCCGACATTCTGCTGTTCTCGGCGTACAAGTGGAACGTGTCCCGGCCGTCACTGCTCGCTGATACCAAGTAAGACGATGTTATGTGATGTCTTATTGTTTTTCAACTTATTGCAATAAATATAATATTTCCTAGCATACAATTGCTACAGAGGTAATAAGGTTGGAAATGAATGATTCAAGTCTCAAAGCCAAAAAAGAAATCTTAACGTAAACGAACTAGAGCATTTTTAAGCAATTGTCTAGTAAACGTAAAAGTGCCTTGACAAAAGAGCAAAAAAGTGAGATTCTAACAAAGGCTTCAATCAACTATCGTGCTCTTATAGATCGGTGCAAGAAGTAGTAAGACGATCTACGTATTTGTAGATTAGATGCTTTCCTATTTCCGTCACTCATAGACTTCCGTGCCCACAGAGACACAATGGACAACACAACAACACAGAAGTACTGGCTGGACATTCAGCTACGTTGGGGCGACTACGATTCCCACGACGTGGAGCGATACGCTCGCGCCAAGTTCCTCGACTACACCACCGACAACATGTCCATCTACCCCTCGCCCACGGGACTGCTCATCGCTATCGATCTGGCTTACAACTTGCATAGGTAAGGATTTTACATTAAATTAAGTTTAAGGGGCCAAATTCCTGCAAGCTATAAAATTTAAAGTCAAAGAATGTATGACTCTCCCCCAATAATCGTCAAAACGACAATATTAGCCAAAAGCTGTTACCAAAAAGGAATTCAATGAAAAGAACATAAATATTTCAGTTAGCTAAGGGGTTAATACAAATAACTAACACAAGTCTTTATTGGAGGCACAACTTATAATTCAATGTTTTAAAAATATTTTTTTCTCAGTGCATACGGCAACTGGTTCCCTGGTTGCAAGCCGCTCATCCAGCAAGCAATGGCGAAGATAATGAAGGCGAACCCCGCGCTGTACGTACTCCGCGAGCGCATCCGCAAGGCGCTGCAGCTGTACTCATCCGAGCCCACTGAGCCCTACCTGTCCAGTCAGAACTATGGAGAGCTCTTCTCTAACCAGATTATTTGGTAAGTACTAGTAAATGAAGAAATGAGTGAATTTTCATCTATTAAAGTAGCTGGTTGTTACGGTAGCACATTTTTGGTTCGAGTTTTCGTCTTTGTCGCTTATATCTGTGTGTTCTAAAGCTCAAGGTGTGCAATTAACGCCAGAGTACTGTATTTTTGTTAGTTTAGTTTGAGGAGAAGTAAAAGGGAAAATGACACGTAAAATAAATTAAATACATAAACATTTCACTCTCCCAATTATTTCGGAAGCACTCAAGAATTATAAACGTCTCTGGTCTATGGGTCGCATACGGCTTAGTCCGATTGGTTGCTGTCGTAATTTTTATAAAAGCAAATGTTAGTAATACTTCACAGATTACACAAGGTAAACTATTTTGTCTACCCTCACAGGTTCGTAGACGACACAAACGTGTACCGCGTGACGATCCACAAGACGTTCGAGGGCAACTTGACGACCAAGCCTATCAACGGCGCCATCTTTATCTTCAACCCGCGTACCGGACAGCTCTTCCTCAAGATCATTCATACCAGCGTGTGGGCAGGACAAAAGCGTCTTGGACAGGTAACTTTATTACGACATGCTACGGGCTGGCAGGGATAGCGACGTGCAACCTATTACCATGGATTAAGTAAAAAAAAAAGAAAGAAAAATAGTTTATTCTGCACAAACAAAACGCACATTACAAAAAAAAATACATTAATAAAAATACAAACATAGAATGTAGCCAAAAGCCTCGTACCCAAAAATTAAAAGGTTTCAAATTTTGTCCATGGTCAGGGACCAAAGAAATTGGAAATATTTCGTCAGTTTAAAAAAAAAATGTTCCACACATTTGGATCGCGGAGGTCTATGAAATAGCAGTTTTTTTTTTTTGTTTACCGACGATGAAATTCTGCACTAGGGGTTTTGAATCCAGGGCAGGGTCTCGACATAGATAGCGACAAAAATCGGACGCTAAGTGTAATCGATGTCAAATTTCTTTAATAGATTTTTAACCTTAGGCTTTGGAAATAAAGTTGAAAACGTATTAAAGGAATTTGACAACGATCCGACTTAGCGACCGATTTTTGTCGCTGTCTGATGTCGAGACTGCAGGGGCTGTGCTGAATTCATGGTTACAGTTTGCGCATCAATGTCCCTGCCAAATTGTATAATATGTTTTGCAATATCGTACCTATTTCTATCACCAAGATAGTTACAATACTCTTTTAATTGTAAACTGAACAAAGGAAAAAACGAAGCAAAGTTGCAGTGTACTGGTTTGAAAAGTATGAGTTCTGGTGTAATTAACATTACAGATACTTCAGCTTTTTCTTTGGGATCTTACATGCGATCACTTACCATCAAAAATTCACACAAAATCATTTATAGTGATGGATGACCATGCCCAAAGACATGCGTCGTTTTCTGTCTTTGTTTACCCTATACTCATATGTGTATTTTGTTTCACTTAGCTCGCCAAATGGAAGACTGCTGAAGAAGTAGCGGCGTTGATTCGTTCTCTACCAGTGGAGGAGCAGCCTAAACAAATCATTGTAACCAGAAAGGGAATGTTGGATCCTCTCGAGGTATGAGAAAACTAATTTGACCTAACTTCTTAACATAATTTATCTTTCTCTCATAATCTCAAAGCAATAAAAGATCAGTGCCTGTCTGCATTACTTTGATTTTCAGAAGTTGGGACATTATAGGCTGATTATGTTTTCTATCCCCATTACAAAAAAAAAAAAAAAAAATTTTTTTTTTAATAATATTTTACGTAATTTTCGCAAACTAGTTGTTTTGTTCCCAATAAACGATTATATTATTACTAGCTTCTGTCCGCGATTTCGTCCGCGTGAAATTTCTTGTTACCCCCCATCCATCCCGTCACATCGCGTGCGCCCACGCTATTACTTCGTTTTCGCTTAGCGTTCTTTTTGCTCGGCTCCTAAGGGTCGAAGCGTGATGTTCAATAGCCTATAACCTTCCTCAAGAACTGGGCTATCAAATACTAAAAGAATTTTTCAAATCCGACTGGTATTTACAGCGATTGGCGCATGCAAACAAAAAAATACAAACTCTTCAGCTTAGTTATCAGTAGTAGTGTAGTGTGTGTGTGTCTCAGTTAAGTTTTCTGTGAGCCTACCCATGTTAGAATGTTCTTTTTATTTATTTTACACTGTAGAGGTATGTCGTAGAGATATTTTTTTAAATTTTGACCCACTATTATTCAACCACCTGCAACAACATTTAAACAAAAAAAGCTATAAAACGTAAATTTCCTCATACAGGTGCACTTGTTGGACTTCCCTAACATCGTGATCAAGGGCTCGGAGCTACAGCTGCCGTTCCAGGCGTGTCTCAAGGTGGAGAAGTTCGGAGATCTCATCCTGAAGGCCACCGAGCCACAGATGGTGCTGTTCAACTTGTACGACGACTGGCTCAAGACTATCTCGTCGTACACCGTAAGTTAAAATGACAACACAAACTGTAATTCCTACGTATGTCGTTAATATGACCCATACCCTGCGTTCTACTCGAAAGCGAATGTCGCGGGAATAGAAAGAAAAGAAAGAAAGAAAATGAATTTATTTAGCACTAACTACGCGAAACGCGAAAAACGCCGAAATACGCGATGGTTTACCTGAACAATGATGTACATACGCAATTTGATTGATCGCACGAGTATTTCATATTCATATAAACTAGCACGACGATCACGTAATGGCTCGATGGTCGCTTTTTTTTTTAGGACGCGGCCATAGAGTCTATTTCGCTCATTTCTGTGTGACGTCATATTTACTTCTCGAGTCCTGTGTCTTCGAAAAAGAAAAATGGATTGATAAATAGTATTATCTCAATGTATTAACTAAGATGAGTGATGATGTAGATGGCGAGGTTTATAAGCTAAAAAAATGACGTCATATAAGCTTATAAATATGCACACCTTTATCACAATATACAAATAGAATATTAAGGTTATGGCCGTTATTAGTCAATATGAAATGATGAACCGCGTAGGGGTCCTGAAACCAGGGAGTCTCTGTGCTCTGGAGTGTCGCGAGCGTGTCGCGCTTGCTGATCGCACTGACGCGGCACGTCGCGCCACTGATATAACGCTAGCTGATCATATTGACAACTGAAAATCCAGCGTTACGCTATCTTTCCTTATAGACCTTAAAATACTGCCAGTACTAAAAACAAACTCATGAAAATGTTCACAATTTATTTCCTAGGCATTCAGTCGTCTAATTCTGATCCTTCGCGCTCTCCACGTTAACACTGAACGTACTAAAGTCCTGCTGAAGCCTGACAAGACCACGCTGACGGAGCCGCATCACATCTGGCCCACGCTGTCCGATGACGACTGGATCAAGGTTGAGGTGCAGCTCAAGGACCTCATTCTCGCTGATTATGGCAAGAAGAACAAGTAAGTGATAAAATCCTATTGTTTTATTTGGGTAATTTGTTAGCAACGAACGCGAACTACCTGATGGCTAGTAAATAAATAAGTAACTTAGCTTTTGCCCGCGGCTTCGCCCGCATGGAGGTCGAAAAGCATCCCATGGGAATGTACTACCGAGATGATAAGAAGTCATGTCCTAACCTAAGTCATGGTAACCTGTGTGCCAAATTTCGTCGACATCTGTTCAAGTGTTGTGAAAAGGTAACACAGACTGAGTTAATTTCTTATTTATAATATTAGTATGGATATACTTTGCAAAATACCAAATGAAGTTGGTCAAAATATGATAAGCCCAGTTTTTAAAACCAGTCTATCCAATTCAATAACATGGCTGATTGTGATAATGGAAGACAGTCAAATACCATTTAATACCAGATTTACTTGTCATCAACTTGATCAAGATTTCAGATACCTTAATATTCCCACTTCCAAGCTGCTATTAAAATTACATTTTCTTTCCAGCGTAAATGTGGCCTCACTCACACAATCAGAAATCCGTGACATAATCCTGGGTATGGAGATATCAGCACCATCAGCTCAGCGGCAACAGATCGCCGAGATTGAGAAGCAGAGCAAGGAACAGAGCCAGCTTACTGCCACCACGACGAGGACTGTTAACAAGCATGGAGACGAGATCATTACTTCTACCACCAGCAACTATGAGTCGCAGACCTTCAGGTGAGAATGTGTTTATTTATATGAGGATATATTTGTGACTGGAAAATTACCTGAGAATTTGTAAGTTGGCAGCATGTTTAACTATTGTATAAAATAGCGCGCAGGTCTTGATTCCGGCGGAGATTGCGCTCTTGTTAAGATCTTTGAAGCATACCCAGCTGAATTATGAACCAGTTAGATCTAGCAGTATACGCCATTCTGATCGAGTTTGTGATGTAAAGCCTCGTATAACCATACCAGCACTTCACCTTTATACCTACATGAGCTCAAAAATATATTATAAAAGAGTAAATAAAAATTTCTATATCTATTCTGTTACCAGAAATGAATGTAAGAAAAAAGTAGAAATTTTTAACCGACGAAAGAAAAAGGAGTAGGTTCTCAAGTCGACCCGTTTTTTTTAATTTTTTTTAATTACTAAATTCAATTACAGAAAAACTTGTGGGAATTTAACATTTCAAAAAACACACACACCCTCACCCTGTCTTACTCAACATTAGTTACTCACACACACGGCACTTATCTCAAAATGTATATTATTATTATATAATTTTCGTTTCTTTAAATATGTGTTCAAATACCTCTGTTATGTGTTAGTCTTGGAACAACCTACCCTCTCACTAGGAGTCGAGCGTTGCTAGCTGCGCCACAGTTTTAAATATTGCAGCCATCATCGTTTAACATAGTTTGTATTTGAAAGTATTTGTTTTTTGTCCCCGATAAACGATTATTATTATTATTTTGCCGTCAATATGAAATGATGAACCGCGTAGGGGTCCTGAAACCAGAGAGTCTCTGTGCTCTGGAGTGTCGCGAATGTGTCGCGCTTGCTGATCGCACTGACGCGGCACGTCGCGTTACTGATACAACGCTAACTGATCATATTGACAACATTCCAATCTAGCCAGGCTTACATGTGCGCACGACAAGCTTTTCGTCCTCACATTGTCTCGCGCCGAAGCCAGTCTTGTTACAGCATGAGATGATGCGATGACAGGATTTTGATGCTCTGCGCCTGTAAGCGTGGTTAGTCCTCGTGGTGACTTGCTAAAGAGCAAAAACTGTAGTTCCAGATTTTCAATTCAATGCATTTTTTCTATGTTAAACATTATTTAACCGTAAACAACATTTTAGCTCAAAGACGGAATGGCGTGTGCGTGCGATATCTGCCACCAACCTACATCTGCGCACGAACCACATCTACGTGAGCTCGGACGACATCAAAGAGAGTGGCTACACCTACATCCTGCCAAAGAACTTGCTCAAGAAATTCGTCACTATCTCCGACCTGAGAGCGCAGGTTAGTTAAAAGTTACAATAACTAATCTGCTGTGATATTATGGTTGACATTACCATGTAGTCCTGAAAGTCCACATAGCTGCCCAGGATTTTTGGATCGCGAGTTTAAGCTGAGAGCAAAAAGTGGCATAGCTACTGGTTGGTACTTGGTTAACTGACAGGATTTCCTAAACCTTGGGTTTCCTTAAGAAGCAGTGCCGTAATTTCACGCAAAAAAATTGACGGTGGGTGTTAGCCAACGTATTTTTAACCACCCACCGTAATTTCCATGTCTCCATTATTTTCCGCCACTACAAGCCGACGCAGCTCTTGACCCGCTCCCCCCCCCCGCAGATCGCGTGCTACCTGTACGGCACGTCGCCGGCCGACAACCCGATGGTGCGCGAGGTGCAGTGCGCGGTGGTGGCGCCGCAGTGGGGCACGCACCAGCAGGTGCACCTGCCGCGCCACCTGCCCAAGCACCCCGCGCTCGCGCACCTGCAGCCGCTCGGCTGGATGCACACGCAGCCCAACGAACTGCCGCAGCTCTCGCCGCAGGTACGCGCACATAAATCGTACTATGAATAAAAATAATAAGCAGACCGTCTATATTCATTGATAGGTTCATAATCTGCTGCATATTTCAGATGTTGTATATCGTCGCCTTGCAGTGAAAACCTCGTGATTGTAATAAACGTTATTTTACAGGGGAACATAAAAAGAATGGCCGTCATTGAAGTTTTGCAAGGTTTATTATTATTTTAGACCTGTGTGTAAAAAATATGCATTATGAGTTTTTCTATACAACAAATAAATAAAAAGAAAAACAGTATATGGCGACGATATGCCTCTTCCTGCGTAAAATTACAATACCTACAAATACAACTCTTAATGGAAATATTTATTCATTAACAGGACATTACAACTCACGCAAAAGTAATGGCAGAGAACCCGACTTGGGACGGCGAGAAGACGATCATAATCACGTGTTCGTTCACGCCCGGCTCCTGCTCCCTCACGGCGTACAAGCTCACCCCGAGCGGGTACGAGTGGGGTGCTCGCAACACCGACCGGGGGAACAACCCCAAGGGATACCTGCCCAGTCACTACGAGAGAGTGCAGATGCTGCTGTCGGACAGGTTCCTCGGTTACTTCATGGTTCCCTCGCAGGGAAGCTGGAATTACAATTTCATGGGTATGTGCATTTTTCTATGAAGATTTTAAATTATTGCTTATATCAATAACAGTACAACCTAGCATCCATTGTCATTTTAATAGCTAATACTCGAACTTCTACTAACTCTATTCTACCATAAGTGCTTAAAAAAAAATAGGCAGTCATGGGGACTGCCGACAGAAGTGAAAACACCAAAATGTCACGGGCCGTTGACGTTAACATTCTCAATTCTTTATTTTTATTCATTATAGTTTTGTTTACTTATTATTATTTTTATTTATTACCATGTCGGTGACGCGAACCCAGTTGACCTAAGTTTTGCCCCTAACAAAAATCGCTCAACGCGGCTAAAGAAGTTTTCACTACAACAATAATCTTCCACCAGGTGTCCGCCACGACCCGAACATGAAGTACGGCGTGCAGCTCGGCAACCCGCGCGAGTTCTACCACGAGGTGCACCGCCCCGCGCATTTCATGAACTTCGCCGCCATGGAAGACGTGGCCGCGCCCACGCTCGCAGCCGACCGCGAGGACCACTTCGCGTAGTGTGGCAACAGTGTTTTAGTTCTAAGGGATAGTGTAAATAAGCGAAAATAAAAGTTTTAATAAATTTGCTATGCTGTTTTTATTTCCAACATAAGTTAGTCTGAGGGAACTCGCGCACTACGCAATCTTCGCCGCAAAAGCTCGCATAGTGTATAGTAATAGATTTGCACCGGTCATGAGGCACCTGTCATGGCCGTGACTACCATAGGACCACCAATGCCAATCGCTTCCATATTCGGTAAATAATTAGTACTCAATTGGTACTAATTAGTACTCGAACAACAAAATTGGTACCTTAGTAGTTTTCGAGAAAATCGTCTTTGAAGGTGGTCCAGCGGTAGTCACGCTCCCTTCAGCAGGACCACCACGGGCGCCGAAACTGGGGGCATGCTACAGCTATTCTAAGTATACAAATAATTAGTACCCATAAATGTGATTAATTTCGTAAAAAAAAAAACAGAACAAACATTTGTATTTACCGAGAAATCAACGATGATGACTTTCGCGCGCTCGTTCAGCAGGACTTTGAATGTTGATTCCAGGTTTGAGGAGCTTGTCGCTATCCTCAAACCTACATAGAAAATTAGTACCCTGTATGATAAAATTAGTACCCAAACTTCAAAATTAGTACTCCAGTAGTTTATGAGATATACAATGCAATTGGTGGGGCGGCGGCGGCGGTAGTCACGGTGTTAAATTTTCATTTCAAGATTTCCCTATATTAAAACTCTGTTATTTCTTCCCAAATTTAAACCAAATCAGTACTCCTAAAGAAGTTATAGTGACTAAAAATTCAGATTCCTAAGTGGTATATTTTAAGAGAAATTAGCTTTGATTGCTTTTCCATACTAAATCTCCGCGTATAATCCGATCAAATTAAGTTGTCAATGGTATTGAGCTGTTTAGGAGATGAGTACACTCTGGCACATAAATTTATAGATGTCGGAATAGTATTAACAACAGTTCAATATCTATAATTTATTATACCAACTGTGTACCTATTTAGGTACATGTTAAGAAAAAAAAACCTATCGTTACCCATGGCCTGTGATACCTTTGTTAATGACGTGGGTAGGTAGGATAATCAAACAATTGTTTTTCTGTATTGTAAGTACCTACCTTCTGTGTTGTTATAATTATGAATATCATTAAAGAGCGAGCTTTAGGAGTACTAATTTTTGTATACATTTGGAAAGAAATCACAGAGTTTTTAATAGGGAAATCTTGAAATGAAAATTTAACACCGTGACTACCGCCGCCCCACCAATGGCATGGTATATCTCGTAAACTACTGGAGTACTAATTTTGAATTTTGGGTACTAATTTTATCTTGCAGGGTACTAATTTTCTATGTAGGTTTGAGGAAAGCGACAAGCTCCTGAAACCTGGAATCAACATTCAAAGTCGTGATCCTGCTGAACGAGCGCGCGAAAGTTATCATCGTTGATTTCTCGGTAAATACAAATGTTTCAGTTCTGCTTTTTCTTTACGAAATGAATCATATTTATGGGTACTAATTATTTTTATACTTAGAATAGCTTTTATTTTGGTGGACACGAATGCGACTTGACAGTCTTGAGTAGTCTTGACATGCAGGGTACCACACTAGACTGAGCGACTTTTGTCCACTAGGACAAATGTATCGGATTACGATTTTGTTCGTTATGTCCCGTCTATTGTTATACTAATTTAATGTCTTTGGGTTATATAATAAAATACCAAAACAATTCACATTATAAAAATCTCAACCACGGGGAACTTGATTCTTGTATACGCGGCAACACTGAATGGCGGTTTAGGGTTCATGTAATTTTATGTTGAAATTTCGAAATTTTACGATACTGATGGTATGTGATCCCAGTGTCCTTCTTATTTCTTGAAGTATTATTTTTACACAGTTTCACTACGCAAACTGGCATTTTACTTCGGATTATGCCCAAAATTTAATAAAACATTCGGCACGTACACGTCACACACAGCTTGCGGTGTGACTGGCTCGGGCCTATATAAAATGTACTCTGTGGGTACGCCGGCTTCGGCGTAGTATTTGTTGCCGCATTTGACAAGTACGCCAGCAGTATCTAGTCGAGCGCAGCGAGACCCATCATTTATATAAGCTCCTTTACATAATAATTTACTCAGTACTCTTTGCGCAAAATTAGTAGTAAAAGCGAAAATAAAAATAAACCTTTTAGTCTTTAGAGACTAAAAGGTTTATTATTTTCGCTTTTATTATTGTCAAATGATAACCAATAACCATAGACTAGTGATGTTCATGTACAAAAATATCGATATTTTTCCGATATAATATATCGAAATATTGTATCGATGTTTAACGATATATTAGTCATAAACATCGATATTTTCGATATGTCGTATCGTAGGAAGGAAAAGACTTTACTAAGAGTAATAAGTAAACCCACCAAAGGTTAAAAAATCAATCAACTTTATTTTTATCAATCCCAATTTCTTATCTAAACCTGACAAGATCAAAATTTTATTGACTGTTTTGGCTTGAAGTCTGCTTCTCTGCTAGGTTGCACAAAGAATGGAAATTGTGATGAAAATCGTCATGAGACAATACTTTTTGGTTATCAAATAAATTTATTTCTTATTAGTTATTAAGAAATAAATTTATTTGATAACCAAAAAGTATTATTCTCTACAGATGTAGAGAATAATACATTTAATAAAGAGAAATTATTAATGACGAGAATTTTTCAAACACATGCATATTTTTATTATTTGCAAGTAGCAATGAACACACCTCGCATTCATTATTTCGAGATGAATAAAAAACGAGGTAGATCCCTAAATTTTTGTAGTCCAAGTTCGCCGACCCTATCTTTATTTATTTATTTATTAATAACCAACTTATATTTACAGTTTGCACCACACATACAAGTTATCAATCAATACTAGAAATTACACATACAATCATAAAATTAGGTTAAAATACTTATATGTAGACAAAATTAGATGAAATTAGACAAAATTAGATAAAAGTAATCTATCTGTTTGTTCGTTTCGTTTCTCCAAATAGAAGTAGGAAAGATGTAGTTTTAACTTCGTACGATATTTTATATAATTATCGGAAAAAATATATCGATATTATATATCGACTTCAAATTCAATTCATTTGATATATCGAATCAATTCGATTCTATCGAATTGATTCGATATATCAAATGAATGTGTCGATATTTTATCTCATATCGATTTATATCGAGCACTTCTACCATAGACCACTAACGCCGGGCCTATGGTTACTTTTGACAGTTGCTAAGCTACATTTTTTTTTTAAATTGTCTATACTTGATTCCTGTCGAGTTTTGTTCTGTGCCGAGTGATTATTTTTTCTATAATCCTATTCAATCAGTACAATCTATATTATTATCTGATTCAACTTACCCAGTGCTCTTAAAAAATGGGAGACCACGATGACTTCGAAGACAATCAGTATCCCGACAACGATGAATTTGTTCCGTACGTGACAGCCGGTAACCTCGGTAAAGTTGGCGCGAAAGTCACACTCTGGGGCAAAGTTACCAAAGTTACTGCTAGCGAAGGTTTCTATGTAAAAACTGTGGATGACCAGGAGATTCTTATAAAACTGAAACGGCCTTTGAATGAGCCTTTAGAAGGTTGGTATGAGATTTACGGCGTTTCGCAAGGAAAGACAGTGTTGTGTGATGAATACGTTCCATTCAGTGAAGAAATAACAAAGAATATTGATCTGGATGGACACAAAGCGTTGGCGAGGTTGCTGGTGGCTATCGATGAACCTTGGAACTTGGGCGACGATTCTGCTAATTCCATGGCTGGTGTAGTACCAATGGATCAATGAGGTTATTAGAATAAGTTTATTTTTATGGTGGATAACAATAGTTATTTTAAAAATGGAACTATAAAATCAATATAAGGAGGCATTCCAATTTTATAATAAACACTTATCTCCCTATCTTTTTTGTTGAAGCTCCATCATTGTGTAATCCACCACTTAGTGTTCAAGTTGTAAGGAAACATGTTTTAATGCATATTATTATTTTAAGATCACAAGTAACTTACATCAAAGTACTAAATAATATGTTAAAAATACACTTTAAGTTTATGTATGGTGAATGATATTTCACAATCTGTTTTCGTAAATGATGTTATATTATTAAGTGTTGCATTTCCTAATAATCTTGCTGAAAATGTCATAAATGGATCATGATTGTTGATTAACCTTTCGTATGCCGGAACGTAGATCCACGCCAGACACAATGGCTTTTTAATTGTTTCTGTAATTACGGCATTCAACCGGTTAAACCAGTGGCACTGTATGATGTCGCTTTTGACAGCTTACAACATATAAATTATTGATTCCATTAAATGATTGTTTGCATTACATCATTATTGTGAGCGGTACAACAATGTAGTACATCATCTGATTCCTCGCATTTAGCAGTCAATACTAACAAATTTATAAAAATGTGCAAACATCACAAGCCATCATTCATAGCAGTACTCTGATTCATACAGTGCTGCCATTGTATTTGTAATTTAATGCATCATTTTTAAAACTGGAAGTCCCTTACTTTATCTGTTCTTTGCAGATAATTACTCATTGTGATCAATGTTCCATTAAGTTTGGCAGTATTGCACCATTTGAATTGGCATTTTGTACATTTTCTAATTTAATACTGATAGCTTTACATAATAATAAGTATTTTAGATAATTCATGTCTTTTTATTTCATAAATTCCCTGTTTAAAGTTGAATATTGACCTAATTTAAATAAATCAATACATCATAATAGGTACCTGGCTTACTAATATGTACAGCGGTGCCATTTGATTTTTGGGTATCACATACTATAAAATATTCTGTGGTATTACCAGAACATATTAGTTCGGTATAAATACAATTGACACAATTTTTGTCTTATTCTAATTAATTTATTCTGTGACTGAAAAAATACACCTACTTAAAGATTATTCAAATAACATGCATAAAAAAGTACCTACCTACTTTGTAATGCTAAATGATTATTCTGAATAATATAAGATGGTTAAATTGATATGATTAATTTATAAAATAAGTGCAACTAAAATTAATTGTTATGGTGCATCACACCAAAATTACTTTGTAAGTGTGTGATGTGATGCAACTCTAATGTCTTACCTACTTGCAGGAGCGAGTAGTAGCACATGAATAAAAAACCGAGCAGAAGGGAAGCTCCATACTAACGCCGTGCGCGGGTACACCGTAAACTACCTACTACACGCACGGCTATGCGTGCGTGACCTGTCGCCGACAAGGCGCGCGGAGCGTGCACAGGCGCCCGCCCGGGTGCAAACCGGTTTGAGCCAGCTCAGCAAGTAGAGAAAATTAAGGGGTGCCACCGGTAATAATACGACGCGGACGTTTCGTTTAATAATTTTAAATTGTTTTTAAAGATGCCAGACTGTGTGTACAAATAATAATAGGAAACCAAGGAGATTTATTTGTTGTATATCCAAAGTATCTTGTCCGGTATCTATATCTACCTATAACTACACACGTTTAATGCTTATTACAGAAGTATTTAGTTACGAGGTAGGTAATATAACTAACCTACCGGTTTACCTACCACCTGTATTTTCCTCGATTGTAATTAATGTAAATCATAATTTTATTTTATACTTGTTTTTTTGATGTATTATTGTTTCCTCCTTTTTTTTTAGTAGGTTTGAAGGTACCAAAGTGTGTTTGTAATCCGTCTTAGCAAGATTCCGTTTGACCTTTTCTATTAGTTACTTAACTTATGTTCGTCAAATAGTAAAACAAGGAAGGAAACATAGTTTCGCCATGTCCGTCTGTCCGTCCGTCCGTAACTCATAGTAATTTTATAGGTCCTTACCTACATATGAAATTGGCGTTTTGTCGAACTGCACACTTTGTTCTCAAATGTCTGGCGTTTGGTTAGGAATTAAATGTACCTACTTAACTTACTTTGAGTTTTTGTACCTACTTAATTTTAAACAAACTTAACATTATAGACCATTTCGTCTTTCAAAGCTACACTGTTTTCCGTATAATGTTCCGTACCAAAATTGGAAAACTGAAATCTTATGGGATCACCTCAATCACAGTGCCTATCCGTCCGTTCAGACGTCGGTCTGTCCATCCGTCCGTCCGTCCGTGCTCATTGCCAAATCCCGACTCTCACTTGTTCGTTTTTTTTTTTTTTAATAACCGTGTGTCAGCCCTATGAAAGTAGGTAAGAATCTTGAGCTCTGATAAGAAGCTTTCCTTCTGCTTGGTTTTTTATTCATGTGGTAGTAGTATGTTTTAAACAGATTACCTAAACAAAAAAAAAAAACAAAATGCTAAAGTAAATCTAGGCTTACGACCTACGACATAGTTTGGTAAACACCGTAAACATGACCAAAACCAGCAAAGAGGTTCTACATCTAAACTCCTGCTACAAATTGAAGAACTATGGGTCAGCATTATGCTGACTACATCCAGCACTGTACGCGTGGGTATGCTTTGATGTCGCTGTCCCGGTTGCGTCGCTCGAAGGTACGCATGCGCTTCTCGTGTTGTACCGCATTCGATAGTGCACCTTCTATGCACGTTACTGGACGATTCCTAGACAGACAGATTGGATTTGGACTTAGTAAATTATTAGTTTAGAAGAATTTGTTCTCTCCAATCCTATACACTTATAAGATGATACCACTATCTGATAAACGTGGTCATAATAAGTATGATGATATTTACACTTGAACAGTGCAGAACTTTATTATTAGGTAGGTACGCTTACGCATCTACTCAATCATCGAAACGTGTTTAAAAATAGGTAACAGTTCACAAGGGGGTTATTTCATAAACGTTGCATAAAGAGACGTTTTAACGTCCAAAATGTATGGTTAAACAGTCGCTAATCATTACTAACTTTAAGCAACATTTATGAATAAACCCCAGAATGTTTATGTGTACCTACTTATGTAGCTACAAGCTACATAATTAACTTGTTCGCTTGTCATTTTCAATATAAGAATCTGCCCCCATTTTTCCCAGGCCAGGATGAAGAAGACTAGACTAGGCTTCTCTTTCTCGATTGCATTAATAAATATATATCAGCCTGCGTCGTCCCGCTGCCGCTGCCAAAGGCCTCCCTTTCCTTTTTCCGTTCAACTCGATCCTGCGCCAACATGTTGGTGTAAATGCGTCAAGCTCGTCCCGCCATCTACGCCTGGGTCTTCCGCGATGCCGTTGGACGTTGCAAAAACTGAGCTTTAAAACATTGGTAGGCGATAATGATAAAAAATACATACAAGGTATCGATCTTCGGCACTTCCGTCCTTATCCTCATGCTCAACGGCCTGTCCTTGCCCTTCAGAGCCAGGTCTGTCAGGTATCTCTTGATGTAGTTCTTCAGCTGAATGTTCTCCTTGACCAGCTTGGCTTTCTCTGTCCTCAAGCAAATCGACTGGACCTTCGCTCTGTTCACTTTGAGTAGGAACTTGTCCATTTTGCTGTATTCCTTGCATTCATCCTATGACAATAAAACAGTAGCCATAGGATTAATAACAAAACTAATTTTCGGTTAAAATGGACATTGTGTAGGAAGGGGTAGGTAATTAGGTATACCTCGTAGCTGAACTGTCCAGTAACGTGTTTGCCTAATAGTTAAAAATAGACATACCTACATACATACTAACTCACGAAAAACATTACCCTTTTTCTGGGACAGTCGTGTAAAAATCATCATCACTTCTACACCCCCTAAAGGGGTAATTAGAGGTGTATAGTAAATAGTACACCCCTACGCTTACTAGGTACTTACGTGAGTAATGTTTAAGGCCCATGTGATAGCGTACCTACTTAATGCAAAAACCCAAAAACACTTCATACGATCTGGGGATGCAACCCAAGACGTCATACTACACAGTCGCGTTTGCGATCACCAGACCAATCGAGGCAGTCAATAGGTTGAGTTGGTCGTCGAAAAGTCAACTATAGAGAGCTACCGATTAATTTTGATACTTTGTACTTACGATCATAGCTTTATCAAGATGTTCGAAGTCGACCGAGTCTAGGTCGTACTCAACGTCCTTGTTCAGCTCGTCACCAGCATGCTCGTACTTACTGCAGATATCGGCCAGTTGCAGCGCTTTGTTTAGTTTTTCATGCATATCTTCGAGGTGCTGAAAATCAATCATTAGAAACCTAAGTAGGTAAGTTAGTAGGCAAAACTCTTAGCAATTTTTGAAGATTTAAAAATATCCGTCCCTTTATTTTAATCCTTGTGTAGGTAGGTATTCCCATGCGTTTATTGTTTAAGTGGGAAGCGCCAACTTCCTCGCGAAATTCAAATTTCTTACGTTTTTTTGCAATTTGCAGGTCAGTGTGGTTGTATGTAGGTATGTTCAACAAAATGTGATTCGCGAACGTAACAAGTATGTAGGCAGAATTATAATCATTAAAATATATATCAATGCAACCCTCTAAGATCATATAATCCTATTGAATGACGTGAAATTGTCATTTTAATGATTATACAGGATGTTTGGCAGAACGTTGAACATACGAAAATGGTGGATAGGTGGGGTCATCTGCTACTTACTCAGCCCTAATTTATTTGGCCCTGGCCCCCTGGATATTTAAAATGTTTCTTTTTTGCTTTCTTTTAGTTTCACCACTTTCTAAACTTTAAAGTGTATCTTTTATAAAAAATAAAAAAATAACAATTTATAAGAATCTGCCAACATTAAAGATTAAAAGAAAAAACAAAATATTGCCTGTTTAACCATTTATTAATAAAAAGTCACTTTATAGTTTAGAAGATGGAGAAACTAGAAGAAAGCAAAAAAAAAATAAGAAAAAATATACAGGGGGCCAGGGCCAAATAAATTAGGGCTGAGTAAGTAGCAGATGACCCTACCCATCCACCATTTTCGTATGTTCAACGTTCTGCCAAACACCCAGTATTTCTGTAAATACATACCTACTTGTTACGGTCGCGATGTTCAACATACAACAACACTGACCTGCAAATTGCAAAAAACGTAAGAAATTTGAATTTCGCGAGCAACCTGGCGCTTCCCACTGGTGTATTGTAGTTTTAGTTGCGTAGAGCTGTGAGGGTGTAGTGTAAGGAACTTTCGGTTGGTCTACAGATATAGCTTTGGGATAACAAACCCCTTTCTGTTTAACCTGTTATGTATAAAATGGGAACTTGCTTTGGGGTAGAGTTCCTACCCACTCCCTTTCAGTTCTAATGCCTGTTATGTGATGCGAAATCAACAGGTTCATTTAAAGGTCGAACAATAACCTCAAGTTGCCAATCAAATGCCACTCAAATGCTGCCATGGTCACTGGCAACGAGAGCTCAAACAAAGGCCAAACCAGCGATTGGCTAATGGTTTTTGAATGGATATTTATGGAAACAATAGTGTTGAACCTTGATAGCATCCTGGCTAGCATTAACCATGACATTCAGCTGCTGGCTACCCTTGCTTCTCTCGATCTTGGAGTCCCTCTTCATCTGCAGGTACTGCCTTGCCAGCTGCTCTTTGCGGTTTGCCATTCGTGTCAGTTTGTCAGTCATCGTACTAGTCGTCTTCTGCCATTCGTGTTGCAAGTTCAGCAGGTTCTCCTGAAAAAAAAACCCGAATACGGGATTCTCACCTATCACCTTTATGGGTATTTTTGTGTCAATTTTTACCTAAGCTTCATAGCAGTGATGGACTGTTTAGGTACAAGTCTAATCAATTGATCGTATACGACCTATGCCTACCTACAAAAATTTAAAGTGGTAGAACCCCCTTTATTTAAAAATACACGATAGAACAGAAAATCAGGTCCTAGCTCGGAACTTTAATTCGCCTCTTGTATGTCAATGATATTTTGTCACGCTAAGTACCGTACGGATGCCTCATATTTTTGAGATTGTAATTAAACTAATTTGTTTTGGTTTTTTGGTTCGTGGCACTTTATGAAGGTTCATCCGTGTCCACCAAGCATTGAAGCCAACCAATCTGTCTGCTAATGATTCAGTGATGTCGCGTGCCCTACGGAAATAACAACCTTGCCGGGATTTCAATGAAATGCTAAATTAAGCAGCTTTAGTAGGTACTCAATAACCCAAGTAGGTATAGGTTACTAAATAAATGGACGCTTGACTGAATTCTTGTAGCAGTTATTACTTGGCGTTCCATGTAAGAACTACTTATTACGTCGCATTACAAAACGAGTTTTAGCTTTAATCCAAGCTTAAATTTCGGGCCAATTTTTATATCTCGACCCTGTTCTATCTTGTATAAAGTTCTCAATACAAAATTGACAACTTGGAATCGGTTATACAGTCAGTTTTCGTAATAAGAGCTTTTACTTTGTCGGAACTAAGTTCAAAATAAAAAAATGGCTGGATGCTTTTTACCTGGGTCTAAAGTAAACCTTGTTTTGTAACGAGAATGAGTTTCCACTTGAATATTTTCAAACAAGTCTGGTTACCAAGTCCTAAGCAACTTCTTACAGTAGCAAGTTCTATCTGGAAGTCGTTCCTGGCGATCTCCTTCTGGTAGAAGTCGTCCTTCTCGCGCAAGCTGTGGTAGTGGTTCATGATGGGGTGGTGCTCCTCCTGGTAAGTGGTGTACACCTCGCGGAGTTTGCACCAGTACATCTCGATGGTCAGCTGCTTCGGGACGCTGAAGCTGCGAAGGTCTTCCTCGTGCTGTAATTGAAAATATATCTTTAACAACTGCTTTATTGACTTTCATAACAGTTTAGAAGTAAAACAAGAAAATCTCCAACGACTTCAGTAAAATTAAAAGAATGGATGTTTTGTCATTAAGTGAAATAAAAAGCTGACAAAGAATCTGTACGGTTGTACAGCTATTATTGTAAATTGATACAAACACAATTTACATAAATTGAGGAAATCCAGAGAGTAGACAAACATTCTGATTGTAGCAAGAATGATGTATCAATTATTATTAATCGCCAGAAAGGCGGATACCAAAGCACCGGAGATTGAAATTCTTCATGGCTATACAATTTGGAGCGTCAAATTCATTGAATTAAAGCGATGAGGAGTCCCATGATTGTATTCGCTGTAGATACTTGAATGAATGGTGCTATTGCTACACATGGCAAAATTAATGACGTAGCAAAACAAACTAACAACAAATAAGATATAATCTAAAATGAGACAACTAAATAGACATAATAAACAGTCCTTGAACACCATAACAAGTAGCTTAGTAAGTAGTCATTTTCTGATATACTTGTTATTGTGGTGGTATAATATTGCAATTTCCAATTGGCCACATGAGGTTTTCATGTAATTAGTGGCTCTGATCCGAACATCCAACCATGAACGTTGACAACTTGACAGGCGTGACTGATGACTGATGAGCATTGTTTGATATGATACTGGATGAGACCAGTACGTATGATGTAATATGGAGCAGGATTTATGGAAATTCTAAACATATTTATGGGGTGATCGAAATGTTACTGCAGCTGTTATCTTATGTAGGATGTAGGAATTGTGGAATGTATTGAATGTCATAGGTGGATGAAGGCGGATGACTTATACCTATATATTTATGAGAGGATGTTATCGTTGCTCCAGTGGATTTTAGAGGTCCTTTTCTTATAGGCAAGACGACAAAGTGAGCGAAGATTAAAAAAATCTTTGAAAGCATAAAAAAATAAGGAATGAAAGCGATAAAACAATAAAATCACCATAAAATTATCAAATCCACCTGATTCAAAAGCGCATTAAGTTACAGTACGCATGTCATCCAACAATTAGTCATATTTAGATTGAGCTTGTCACCTTTTGTGTCTGCGGGAAGTGATGCGTGGACGCTGCTGTCATATATACGGTGTGGAATGATCAGCAGGCGACATAGTCAGTGTTGCAGCCGCTATGACCATGTGCCTCGTCAAGTACCACGTGCTGATATTCTGCTTAATACTCGTGCAAA
Source organism: Griposia aprilina (assembly GCA_916610205.1). Taxonomy (NCBI): domain Eukaryota; kingdom Metazoa; phylum Arthropoda; class Insecta; order Lepidoptera; family Noctuidae; genus Griposia; species Griposia aprilina. Next base: position 17,802,997 of record OU744294.1, read on the forward strand.
GCTATGTGAGTAGCAATTAGTATTATTTTAATTTAAGCTCCTGAAGGTCGATAAGCAAAGTCAAAGTCAAAGTCAAATCGTTTATTTCAAATAGGCACATAAAATGGCACTTTTGAACGTCAAAATTTACAAAAAATAGAACTGATTCTAGTTGCCCCTTCCAAAAGGTAGTTTCGTATGGAGAAGAATGGGCAAGAAACTCCTCCAAGCAACCTAACCCTAGCAGTTTCTTGTGGTGCCTCTTCCGTGGGTGTTGTTAGATGGGACACGATGGCATGAGCTGGAACTCTCTCTTATGTATGTCTGTACGTTCATTTATTACATCTATTATTGAGAGGCTTATCTCCTGCAGGAGTGACTTAAGTAAGCCAATATAATGTAACGGATGATCCTTAGCTGATGTAATCGTACCTTTCCTCAAAAGTAGTATAGCCACAACAGCTTGGTACCAAATGGTTTTATTTGTCTTATACAGGCCTTGAACTGTCGGTCAAGCGGAGGACCGAAAGAAGCCGAGCTCAAGAACATTTACAAGAAATGCTTAAAGATGCAAGAACGAAATAATTCAAGCAAAGGAAATTCTGAGCAAGACTATAAGGAGCCGCGAAGTCAAATACAAAGGAGTGACTGGGAACGAGGTCGTACTACGGGAAGTATAGAAAATAAGAATAACAGAGATGATAGAACGAATGGTAAAGATAGAAAAGGAGGCAGTAGTATGAGAGACAGAGATGACATGATGGGCAGGAGTGATGATAGGATGGATAGGAATGATGACAGAAAAAGCAGAAAGGATGATAGAATGAGCAGTAACAATGATAGATCGGGTGGGAGTAGTAGAATGGGGGGTAAAAATAACAGGAATGATATGACGGGGAGTCGCGATGATAAGTATGGAAGGGACGATTATGTCAATGGAAGAGAAGACTTCCCTCGGAGTGACGAATATGGAAGCGTGAGTATTTTGTCAATTCCTAAATATTGTATTGTTTTCCTTTAGTGAAAATGTTGATACATTATCATAAGATTAAACTTGTATTTCATCAGGACATGGGCCAAGGCCAATACAATAATTATTACTCTACGACCCCATCGACGAGGAGATATAAAAGGGAGAGGCGTCCAGAAAACTCAGGACAAAGAAGTCAGTACAATCCGAACAGTCATAAAATCTCGGGCTACGAAGATGACTTCCGCTCAGACGAGAAGAACACCACTGAAAATAACTCCAGCAAGGACACTGGTGATAAAGCGTGTGTGCTGCACTGCTTCTTGGAGGACTTGGAGATGGTTGGTATTGTATTATAGTTTGATGAACAAATCAGAACTTGATATTACTTTTGATTAACTACTAGGTTGCGTTCAATGAATACAAATTCTCTTAAACCGCGGTCGCACAATGCCACACCTAATATAATGAAGTCCTAAGAATTGTAAAAAACACTACGAAAGTTTGTCAATTGTTCTGGACTTTGGTAATTAGCTTGGACCAGCCGCTTTATATAAGTATTTAATACGTGCTCATCAAAATATTAAAAATCGAGAAACGAATAACCCAACTTTATTGTTAATTAAAATCCTCTCCCGCTAATTGCCTTTGATTGGTTCAACGATCTACGAAGCAGCTGTTGAGATTAATTGCTTAATTTACACTTAGACAGGGGGGGACGGCATGCCGGACAGATATCTAGTGACGCATGCGATCACTAAGGATGTTAAGAACGAAGATCTCAGGGATTTTCTGCAGGAGTCCATTGAAGAGTGTTTCCAGATTTTGGATAATGGTAACTGTTTATGTCGGTATGATAGTATTGTAATTATAGTCAACGGTTAAAGATTGGAATAGACACAGGTTGACATCAATCTCTTTGTTTGTTCCACGACTTTTTTACATGACCGTCTAAACCTGCATTACAAAATTTTATTTAGCTAATTTGTCTAAACTCATTTTATAAAGGGAAAAGATTTGATTTTTTTGTATGTTAATATGCTTTTACGCTAAAATGGCTAAATGGATTTGGATAAAATTTGGCACATGGGTAGACCATGACCTGGATTAGGATATAGGATACTTTTTCTCGCGATATTGCTACGGGATCGAGACTTCGAGAGATCGAGGGCGCAGCTAGAAATTGATAAATCATGGTCGTCCCCCTTGACCATCACTTTTATTTCTGACTTACCAACTTGCATTTAATAATGGGGGAAAGCAAAAGATCTCCCAATAATTCGGTAACTTTATAAATAAAAAGTCTGTGTAATATATGAAGCCAATGATTTATCTAATTACTAATAATTACAGAAAACACGGGAGATAAATGCGAATTCTCCAAAAACTTGCTGATATGTTTGTCAGAGAAGGGCAGAGCCAATTGTGACGACTGGAAAGACGACCTGAAGTTCTAGATATAAGCAGTCTCTACTCTATAGTTTATGCTGTATTTTTATTATATTTAACATTTAACAATAAACGCCGTTTGAGTATTTATCGTTGGTTTCTTTAATATTTTAAAACATAGTTAGGTACCTACAACTACAGTTGAATAATGAAGATGTTATTTTTTGTTATGTTTTTTTCTGGTGTACAGCCTACGTGTAAGCCTACATTTCACAATTAAAGAGCTTCCATTCTAATAATGCCTGCCAGAATAGTTTCACAAAATCAAAATTATTCCTCAACGTTTCTTACATCAAGCCTCTTATCATTCTTCTCCGTAGCCCTCTGCATTTCTATGTTCTTCTTCAGAGCCTGGAAGTCCCTGCCCTGTTTGTAGGCAATCAGCTTCAGCTTGAACTCCGCCTGGTCCTGACTGTCTACCAGGTCCATCTCTTCCCTATCCCAGTTTTCTAGGAGAGTGTTCTTCTGGTAGTCGTATTCCGTTTGTAACTTGTCTAGGCGTTGGGAGCCTATGTCTGGAATGATCACAATAATAAAGTTATGTAATACAATAGAAAAATCGTGATTATATTCTACACTACCCAGGTTTGCATATACCATCCTTCTTATGTCATAGCCTCATGGGTAAAACTGCAATAGCACAAGGATATTATGCTGTGTAGGTACAGTAAAGGTTGTCTGCAAAAGTCAACCCTCTGTTGTTCAGACTGGTAGTAAAATAACTCTAGTTATATTCGAACAGTCTAGCAAGTTTGGAACAAGCTTTCCGATGCATGGTTTAAATATAGTTTTTGTTTTTGAAAGAAAGATAGGTTGTACTAGGCCCGTTAGTGTGGTCTTCCGCAGATAGGCGCGACGCAACGGTGCGACGCGATACTGGTAGAACAATTTCCATATAAATTGACCTACTTACAAGAGTCGGGTCGCGCCCGTCTGCGGAAGCCTGAAGACGTTCATTTCTTGATATAAATAATAATCAAATATATTATACCACGTGTATTTCCCTTCTCCTATGTCCTCGTAGATAGATAAAAATACTATTACAGTGCCTCCTAGCGTGCAAGAGGTCGTGAGTTCGAACTTCACTCGTTGCATTATTGAGATGAACCCACTACCACAGTTGCAGAAATTAACAGGAAAAATGTAGGTAATGCGCAATCCACATTAGCAATATTTTATGTTATTGGGTGACAAACAACCTGGCGGTCCACTTGATCGTCACTGGCACCTATGAAAATTTGCAGAGGCATCAGGGGTCCGATGCTATCACACAAACTAAATTAAAATACTGAGTAATGTCCCTCCAAACTGAAACAACAGCGCTGCTTGACGACAGAAATAATATAGACCGTATGTTCTACGAAAGATCTTTGCGAAGGATCTCGGCCGGTACGGTACGACCCCGGCCGAGATCCTTCGCTACTACTAAAAATAATCTTTGCTACTACTAAAAATAAAATAAAATGGTCTTACTGAGGAAATAGCTGACGTTTTCAGTATGCGCCTGGAATGCTCTACGATGCTGCTCATCAGAGTCATCAGTTGCCTTCATCAGCGTAGTTATCAGCCGGTTCTTGCGCTCCATCAGAAAGTTGAAGCTGGTCAGCATGTTCTACAAAGACAAAAGATTTACATAAGTACATAATTATAAGAAAACTTGTTTACAAAAAAAACAACCGAGTTCCAAAAAGAACACTACAAAGTGAAAAATAACTTTAATTTCGGAAGTCGGTGGCAAAAAACTAAAATACAGTTCCAAAGACACCGACTTCCGAAATTAAAGTTATGTTTCACTTTGTGGTGTTCTTTTTGGAAGTCGGTTGTTTTTTTTGTAAAAAAGTTTTTAATTTTCACTTTTTAGTTGCGGTACCTACCATACAAATTCGTATACCACTACTTGGCATGTAAATAACAGTGACAGGAAATTATTAACACATCATCAATATAAACTAAGTGGAAAAAATATGCAGTATTAAGGATAACTCAAAAACTCCTGGTCAGACCTTGATCAAATTTAAATGGGACCACATGTAAAGCACCCAGCTATAAAATAAAAAAATAATCATCCAAATCGGTTCACCCAGAAAAAAGTTCTGAGCTAACACACACGAATTGAGAACCGAATTGAGAACCTCCTCCTTTTTTTGAAGTCGGTTAAAAAACAAAGCGCCCATTATTAACAAGTTGACGGCTTTCGGTTGTTATTGTAGGTATGAACGATGGTAGAAATACCCACCATTTTGTATAATCGTCAAGTTTTTGCGTTGATCTTATTCGAGTATTAGCAAACAAGCATGCTCCTTTTTCTTTAATTTTCAGTCCTTAGTCAAGCACGTCTCGATTATTTTCATGCTCGATCATAATATTTTTCTAAATAACATTAAATCAAACGGCAGGAAAGGTATTGACTCAATGTAAGTACCATAAAAAAATACCGTATCTTAATAAAATCAAATAAATGACGAGTTTACCTGGATATCCACCGCCATTTGTTTGCATTTTATCTTGCGCAATATATATCTCCATTGTTGATTTATTTTGGCTGTGTTCAGACGACTGAAGGCTTCTTCTTTGTCGAGCTTGTTCTGTAAAATTTAAATAATACCGTTAGTTTTTTGGAAAGAGAGAACAATGGTATTGCCCGAAGTCGATACTGATATTTATTGCCGCCATGAGAGCTATTAAAAGCGGCGGGTAGTTTGCTAAAGGTTTGAGGACGCTATCTGTCACCCGGTTGTTTATGAAACGAATTGAAAATGGCGTCCGGCTATCATGAATCAGGGCTAACCCAGTGGGGTAATTGCGCAACACATAAAATGGCAAGCGATCGCGATGCGTTTCATTTTGACAGTTCAGCTACGTTCATTATCTTGTAACGTTCCATTGTATTATTTAACATTGTTGGTAAGTAGTTTTAAGGCGGTACCCCGACCAAAACCTTGTCAAAGTGCGTTATTCAGAGGCTATTAACTCATTCACTATGGGTAATAAACTACATCTAAAAGCACATTATTAATGTTCGATATCCTATCATCACATTGCACGTTCTTATTTGTTTTTATGTGTTATAAATTCATCTGAAATTTCCTTCTAAAAAAGTGACTAACATTATTGATTGCATGCATCTCTTGCTAAAGGTGACGTTCTATTCATTTGAGGATTACACTAATGGATAGATAATTTAAAAATCTAAATAATACACGTTTTATTTTATTTTAAAACTTCACTTGTCTTTTTTTATTCAAGTAATTTCATTATTTTTGTGAATTTTATGATAAATGAGCGTGCGGAGGGAGCGAAACTCAGCGGCGGGACAGAGAAGGACCGAACGCTCAAGGTCGTTTGGTCAGGGAAGCGCCTTAAGGTCAGATTTTTTGTATTTCTTTTTTATTTGTATTTATTATCAGGCGCTTCTCGCCATCAAACTACAAAGTTTGGCGAGTAAAATTATAAAAACAAAAATGATGTAGTTACAAGATTGTGAACATTAATAAAAAAAAAAAAAAAAAAAATGCGTTATTAACGTTGTTGAGCCGACGAATTTTTCAAACCTATGAATCAATGGATTAGGAATATCTTTCAAAACCCTCGGATTGTGATTCAAAGTGTGTTACACAATTAGGGTGCAGGGCTAACCAGCTACTCTAGTCAAGAAGTTTTGAAAAAAATGTTGTTTTTGACAGTATTATAGATGGAATATGGTGGAGTAGTAACAACATAACTTCTAATTTAAACTAGTATAAACTAAGACATAGCGCTCCCAATTTAGGACACAGGTTGTAACTAATTTAATTGTCGTGTTATTATATAACAGATGGCGACCTTGATGAACCTGTGGATGAGCTCTTGCTTCCTCCTTCGAGCCTCCTCCTCAATGTCAGCTCGATGCTGCAGGTACCTCGCCCGTTCCTCGTCCGACATCTTAGCCAACTTGTTTACTTTGCCCTTCTTCCCCATTTTGAATTTTTAGTTTCTTTGCTGTGAAAAGATTAAAATTTGTACAAGCTTCGTGCGTACGTTGCTGCGTGTTGTAGTTGTGTTGTTGTTTTGTTTGTTTGCTGCTGTTTGTGTTGTTATTTTGTTTGTTTGCTGCTGTTTGTGTTGTTGTTTTGTTTGTTTGCTGCTGTTTGTGTTGTTGCTTTGTTTGTTTGTAGTTGTTTGTTTGTGTGTGTGAGGTGTTGTTTATTTGTGTGTTGTTGTTGTGTTTTGTCTTGTTGTTGCAGTTGGTTTGTCAAGCTTGGCTGATAGTACAAGCATCAGCAGGGTCCTCATGCTAATAATATAACACATAACTTAATATCATGTCTGTGTTCCCCGAAGGGTTAGGCAGAGGTGTAGGTACCTAAGCTACACCCACATTTCGCCTGTTATGTTTAAGTCCCATTTAATAGAGAGCAAGCCTATTGCTATCAACCGTTCACAAGTCCAGGCTCCGGGCTACTAAGATATTCCTAACGGAAAAAAACCTTTATCACTTTGCCCGAAGGTTATTGTTCGGGCGCTTCCGACCACTCGGCAATCTTCGGCTCCTGTCGTTAGACAACCGAAGGCGGCGGGCTGCTGTGAGAGGTACTTCGGTCCGAAGTACCGTAAGTAACAAAAATCCGCGAAGGAGTATGGCGGGTCTATTTTGAGTTTTAAGGCTTCAATCGATTCGAGTTGTGATTAACATCACTGGATTATTTTTTGTGGCGCTAGGTTAAAGACAGTCTTTGAAAATTTAGATGAAAGAATCGACATCTGTGAGCGTGGTCGTGGTGGACATTTGTCCGATATCATTTTTCATTCATAATTGCAAAACCTTACTCTTTCTAATACAATAAAAATTTGAATCATTTTCATCTAAATTCTTTGTTTTATTTTGTTTTAAAAAACAAAGTTCTTGTTGAAAAACCCTTTAAGTACATGCCACCATAATACATAAAATAAGTAATTAAAATAAATAACTGAAATGGTAGGTACCTACATAAAATCAATTTAAATTAATTAAAAATTAATAACTACTATTCAAGCCCGAGGTGGCCCGCTAGAGGGCCATAACAATAGATAGTCAAGTCAATTGTGTCTCATTAGCGATGCCAGACTAGAATAAATAAATTCATTAAAATCATAAAACTAACAAATATTTTTTTTTTATATTGCCTAGGTAAAGCGTGGTGATAGTTATATTTTGTCCTTTGTCTGTTAGTAGATATAATAGCTGAAGCAGCTGTAGGTACTGTGATATTTTTCAGACAGTTTAACCGACCTATTCTGTAAGAATCTCACCGTGAAAACTTACGTGAAGTTAGCTGTCATACTACCAGAAGCTAGGGTTTGACACTATTGACAGCTCACTTCACTTAAGTTTTCACGGCGAGATTTTTAAAGAATATGTCGGCTTTTATCTAAGACATATTTTTTAGCAATAAAATTATAACAAAAAAAAAAACAAAAAAAAAACGAAAAAAATAAACAGAAAAGAAACAATAGATTAGATTGATTGGCTTTTTTGATTTGATTTTTTATAGAAAAATGAACATTATACCTTAAACCCATATACAATGTGTATACAAAGGTGTGGTCGAATGTTAAGATGCAACAAGTAGGTAGGTACTTATCTGAAGAACTCCACAGCCCCTACGATGCACATGGACACTAGTTCACGTCTATTTTAATTAATAATATTACAGATGCTAACAATTTCCTTACCTTTGATAAACAAATTTTGAATGTTGAAGTCGTGACTTCTATTCTAGGCACAGATAGGTACCTATGGAGTTATTGAACAAACTAGATGTAACACGGCAACAAGGTGTGTTGTTTTTATTGATTATCTAATTAATTAAGGTAGCTATGGTGCTATGAGAAACCTTGACGATAGGTATACATATTATTATTAACATGTTTGTCTCATTATTATTATTTGTGTGAACGAAAAATCCATCCAACATCCGCCATACATCCTACATTCCTACCTAGGAATCAAAATATGTTTATTAATTACTATATTTTTCCCGCGGCAACAACCGTGTGTATGTTAAAATATCCCACGGGAACGTTCTACCGGGTTCTTAAATGTTCCCTAAGTGTTAATCCAGGTTATAAACTATCCGTGTCCTAAACATCCAAATACGTTCAGCCGTTTTTGCGCCAATCCGGAACATACATCCAGATAAACAGACAAAAACGGACAAAAAATCTTTGTTACGTACTATTTTATTTTAGGTATAGATAGATTAAGAGTACACCAACAGGATATTTATTTATTTATACTTCTCGCACATAATAACATACAAAGGCAGACTTAATGCCTAATGTATATTATTTAATGTATATTATGTTTAACATTAGCAGTTATACTTGGGAGGTTCCTGTTTCGGATAAGGCGGGAGGAAACGCCCGGGTGTTGGCATTGTGTGGATCGACCGGAGGACACGGTGGAGCATACGGTGGAGGTCTGCCCAGCTTGGGTGGAGCACCGCCGTGTCCTCGTGGCGGCGCGGCGATCGGCGGCGGCGATCTCTCGCGTCCGGCCCTGGTACAGGCCATGGTACGGAGCGAGAGGGAATGGGAAGCCGTCACCTCCTTCTGTGAAGCAGTAATGCTCGCGAAGGAGGAGGCGGAGCGCGTGAGGGTGCGGCAATCGTTACGCCCTCACGCCCCTAGTCGCCGCAGGAGGAGACACCCTGGGCGTCGGGAGTCAATTGCCGACTCCCGGCCACCGTAGGCGCGGGCTTGCGGACGGCGAGCAATGGGCAGCTCGCCGTCCGGTAAGGACCAGGCCCGGGTCGACGGCGCGTTGTGTTCCACGCGCGCCTCAAAGAGTTGTCAGCATAATTGACGGGGTCCGATAGGGCCGATGCCTGCCGGGGTCGCGGATTGTTCGAAAGAGTTACCGTGGCCCTGGCGCACAGGCAACTGAAGGAACACGGGTGGGTTTTAGTCAGTAAGAGTCTGACACGCCCTTCCGCTCCGCCCAGAGCGGGAGAGGTCATTTGATGATGTCCCACCCAAAAAAAAAAACAAAATACTTAGGTTAATAAGAAACGTTCCGTAGAGATACTTTCATTCATTAATTGTACCTATCCCTATATTGAAACAAGGTAGGTAACTAACGAAGGAAAATAAAAAGAACCATATACATAATAAAAAGTTTATACAAACTGCTAACAAGTAATAACTCGTAAAAGCCAATCTATTAAATATTTCTTATCTACGATTAAATGTTATATTCAGAAGCAACGGCAAATTCTGCGTGCTTAATTGTTTCAGTTAAATTATTTTATTATGTTATGATAATATTAATTTATAAGGCAACATAAATGGCATAAATAATATTATTAGGACAGGCAATAAAATGCATTAAAACAACATAAATAAACTGTTTTCCATAGCAACGGTTACCATAGTAACCAAATCCACGACTTGAATAAACCATTATTATAGTTATTAGCACAGAGTACATTTTATATAGAGACTCTTTGTTTATACCACCAAGGAACAACGGCGAGATAAAACACTCACAAGTATCTTATTCAAAACTATGTGATTAATAAACAACGTAAAAACATTTATTAGTTTGATGAAGGAATAAATAACGAAAATGGATCCTCCATCAATTTCGGGAACGATTCAGTCTACCTCCACATTATCAAGCTCGAAGAACAGCAGTAAGCAGTCTGGCACCAGTGCTGATCGAGAGATTGACTTCACTAAAGACAATGGTAAGTTAAAGAATCCTGAAGAATTCTTGCTGAATTATTGATGTCCTGTACCTTAGTGTTGTTTTAATTAATTGTCCGGCTCCAGAGGACTGTAATAGGATCAGTGGATAGATACATAAATTAAATGAAAAAATAGTAAATTCTTTGACAACATTTATTCGCTTCAATATTCTTGTTTCAGTGGCATCACCAATCGACCTGGAGTGCCACATCCAATGTGAGCGCATCACTAAGATCCTTAACGACGCAATTTACAAATGCAAGCTTTCCATCTGTTTGGCGGACCTGGTGCAGGAGTACCGCCTCCTCAACAGTGTCCTGTCGCCTATGCATATGGATGACCTGATCTTCATCTTCGAACAGTACGACAATCCTCTGTTCTCTGACAGTCTATTGAACATGGCGGTTATGGATGATTTGAAAACTGTGAGTTTTGATTTATAGTTTTAGCCATGTTTGGTCCAGGCTTTTTAGATTTTGAGTACCTACTTACATTCCAGGAAAAATACAAAAATAAAGAAGTGGTTCAGCAAAGTATTGCGCGTTTCACTATAATAATAAATGTTTCTAAAACAATGAACTACGTTTTGTTCTTCTTAGACAATGTGCAGAGGCTCGAGTTTTCTACATTTCCCGTGGAAACTCCAATAAAAATGGAATCACGGGATACTGTTTACTTCGGATACTAAGAAATCGGTGACGGTGAATTGTAACTGTTCTTCATCATTTTCGCTTCGCTTTTGACAGAGCGGTTGTGGTCACGATGAACCATGTCCAATCTCAGGTGTAGTCGTTGGCGTGGTTGGTCGTTGGTCTCTCCATCTGGTTCTGTTATATGACAGTTCATTAACAGGGCCTCCAACCGCGGATTTTATTTGATCAATCCATCTCATCGGTGACCTCCCGCGTGCCCTATTACCTTCTACTCTGCCCTGTACCACTAGACGCGCTATGGCGTCACAATTCCGCCTGGATACATGACCAAAGAACTTCAGTATCTGTTCGTATCTTAACTTAATTTCCAGGGTGACTTATCGCTGAAAAATCGCCTGAACCCGGAACTGGGGCACCTTCTCTACATCATGAATAGCTATCCTGAACTCCAGCCAACAATCGATGAAATGATAGCCAAGGTGTGTTATGTTTAAATAATTTTCTGATTCGTAGGAAAGTCAGTTCTCGCTTTTTTTTTTGGAGAAAAACATCAAAAGCATAGCGGCAACAAACCTGCAACATTCTAAGTTTCTTCGCAAGAAGGGTAGTTAAGAGCCAAACTAGGTAGATCACGTAAATGTAAACCGTCATGTTGATGATGAATATAATATAGTTTACACGAACAAAATAAAACTCGTGATTTTTCTTGTTAATTTCAGATGAGAGACACAATAGAGAACCAAGCTGGTGACGTAAGTTTGTCATGTAATACACCACTGACTGCTTTGTTTTCGATGTAGCAATAGAATTATACAAAAATAATCTTTGCAAAGTTCAATAGACTGTAGGGTTGACGTCAGCCAGTGGGATCTTTGATCCCTTCTTACACATAGTAAATAATTTGATACTTACTTATTATCTTGTTGATTGATTTAAGCTTATGGACAAAGCGTTTGCATTCTTAACTTTAAATGGCCTCAGAACGCAAAAGCATGATGTCGTCAAATTATTTGTTTCTAGGCCAAACTAATGCCGCCTGGTATTGACTTTCTCTTGGAAATGGAGCATTTTCGAGATCTAATGTTAAGGCAGATGGAGACCACGGCAGCAGAAGAACTTTCTGCCAAGATTAACACCAAGAAATTGGAAACTTCTAATGAGCATCTCATAGGGCGAATCGCAGGTATGGAGAAACAAGCTCAGGTGGAATCAAATTAACACTGTGCTGTAAGCCAGGTGTCATACTATAATTAAGTTCATGTAATAACCTGACCAGATAAACTACAACAGACTTCCACCAAGGGTGTATGTAAAAGAACTAAGGTAGTTTTATGAAAATGAAACTATACTACTAGATAAGTAGACTGATTGTCAGGCTTAGTAACCTCTATATTTCCTTACGATTATTCCATTTAGATGTCACATTTCGATTTATCAGAGTGCTCGAAGACTTTGAAAGAAGAGACAGAACGGTTCGATCACACCATGGCGCTGAAGACGGAGATCATTGCTAAATTGGAGCATGAACTAGTGCTGCTCAAACATGAAGCTACTGTTAAGATCAAAAAGAAAATGTGAGATATTTCTTTAGATTTTGTAAATATTCTTGTAAAATATGGCCCTCAGTGGGCGAGGCGCATTGCTCGAAGAACAAATTGCTGATGAGTCGAAAGGTTCTGAAATAGCGTCCGCGTACCGGAAATCGCAGCGTGGATAGGCACAAGGTGGACTGAAAACCTGGTGAAGGTCACGGCTACCTGCTAGATGCGAAAATCACAGAATTGATCGATGTGCATAAATTTAGGAGATGCCTAATATCCAGCGGTAGACGTCTTTCAGCTTAATTTATCATTCCATTTTCAGAAAACCAGTTTAGAAGTTTCTAATTAACAAAAAAAGTGTAAAAGTTAGAAAATGTGTATGTTCTCTTACTGATAACATTCTTGTTTAGCTTGGACTCAGAGCGACAGATGGTGCTGGCGACTCGAAGTCACGCAGTAAAAAATGAGATGTTGAAGGAAGAGGAGGTGGAAATCCGAGAGGCGTACGAACAGCTGCTGAAGCAGCACCTCATTGAGGAGAAGAACCAGAGAGCGCGCCGGTAATGATCAGAGCTTTTCTTCATAGCAAAGTATGTAGAAACCAGTTATCTCTGTCAAATATAAATAATACCCGTGACTATACTACTGATAATTATAATTACGATTATTAAATCAGAATCATCGTATTAAAATTGAGGTAATATATGTTTGTAGAAGCAGCCTTGTTGCGCTATTTAACTGTAAATTTTAGTGCACATGGCCAAGCTCGTCCAAATGGTATGCATTTTAATGCGTCAGAGGATTTTAAGACTGAAGTATCTGTTTTAAAATTACTTAACAGTTTTCCAAGTCAAGGAAGCAATACTTACCATGAATCACGACGATCGACTGCTTTGGGAACAGTGTAAATGTTAGGTAGGCAATTAATTTCATACTTTTTTTTAACAAAAAAGGTTCAAAGTAGAGACGCAGCTGTTGTCGTGGCTGCAGAAGTATGACCTCGAGATGAGTGACAAGCAAGGGGAACTGGACGAGTTCACGCAGAAGCATGAAGAAGAAGTGGAAAAGTGCGAGGAATTGGAGGTGACGTATCAGATTAACTCGACAATCTACGACAAAAAAAGAAATAAAAGTTATTGTTTCCGTATTATTGATAGGTGACGGTATTAATTGTGTTCTATTCATCCCCCAGAGTGATAGATAAAAAAAGGATATCAAAAATATTAAATTCTATACAGCTCACGGTAAATTTATTTTCTGGGTTTAAACTAAGAGAAAATGTCCACATAACTATAGTTAGATGGTTGTAAGTATGCCTAGGACAATATATGTGGAGATGAAAATGTCAATAAAACAACATTCCCAACAGAAAAAGATAGCGGAACAAGACATCGAGTACATCCCGCTGATGGCGGAGCGAGAAGCGGAATACCACCAAGAGATGACGGAAAAGATGAACAAGTTCATGACGGAACACGCCGCGAGGGTCATACAGACCGCCTGGAGAGAAGTGCTGGCCAATCGCGCAGAGAAGAAGAAGGTATGACATCCAATACTCTTAGGCTAACTCATATTTAAGGCTAGGTTCCTTTTAGAATCAAGAGCCAAGGTGATAGAGGTATATTATAGAGCAGAAAAGTGCTGCTCAACCATGGATGAGATGATGCTCTCTGAACTCAGGAGAAAGAGAAAGCATGACAAATTAAGATTATTATGCGAACCATAATTATGGGCAAGTTAGGTATAGGTATTATGGTGGAGATACGTTGAAGCAGAAAAATGTCAGGAATGTTTTCTTTTCTCTTAATTTTTTTTGTAATGGTATACTAAAAAAAAGCGATCCATGTTTCTGATGATTTTCAACTTTTTTGTTTATGCAGCTTAAAGGGAAGGCCAAAAAAGGAAAGAAGAAAGGGTAATAAAGAGATCATCGGGAATATTATTTTATTTTGATCCTCAACTTTTTCGTAATCATTTTACCAAAAATTCCTATAGTTTAAAACGTACATCATACCCACTCCTTCATTTGAATTCTTTAGCGAGATATATTTTATCTCTACCTTCGGTAAAGAATTTAAAAGCCCTTGTTCCTTATCCTAATTCCTATTCCTTTATTACAGTTGAAGAAAATATTGAAGAAAATCCAAGCTGATAATTATACGATAGATCTAGGAAAGGGTAAAAAGAAATAACTGTTACACGAATGTGTTAGGTCCCTAGAATTAATCAAATTGTCGTTATATAATCAATTTGTAATTTTTATTTTTATTTTAACTTTGTTGCTTGTTTGTTTGAGTGAAATAAAACGATTTATCAGAATCAGAAAGCAAGATATACATTTTATTTACTTAAATAAAAGATTTTGCTTCAATTAATTCTTAGGACTAATTCATTTTACAAAATTCTCTAAAAAGTCATTGTATATCAATTATATAACTGGGTATAAAATGAAAAGTCTAAAACGTATTCAAGAGAGGAGCCCCCTATACCTAACATTCAAGTTTTCGAGGTAATATGTCATCCACATAAAAAAATAAAATAAATTTCATTTTTAATATCTATATGCGTAATGTAACTGTGTTGCTTTATTTACTATTATTAACGATTTATTTAACAAAAGTTTTTGTATTATCCTAACAAGGTTATTGGAGTATAGACATTGAATAAAAAGTCACGAAAAGTTAAAGGAAACCATACAGATTCTCGACATGCATTTGATAAAACGCTTTCTGTAGATCTTTATATTAATTATTATCATAACCAGTATTCGAAATGCACTAAATATTGTTTTATCAGTTTTCCAAGCGTTTTTATATATGAGAGTAGATTAAATAATGCTGCACAGTTTTATAAGTTATTTTCCTAATCATCAGATCATAATTTTTCTTCATCATCGAGTATCTTCAGATGTCGTATGGCTCTGACATCAATGAGTGTGTCGGATGAACTCTTGGTTGTTGGGACGAAGGATAAAGCACGTCGTGCCCTTTCGCCGTTGCGGAGCACTGGATTCAGGTCCTGAGAACAAAAATTATTGAACAGTTATTGTCTTTCTGCGCCCAAAACTAAGAATAGCTGAAGTGGCTCAAAACGCTGCCCAACTTGAAAAGTACCGAGTAGAACATGTCTGTCGCAATGAATTGGGCACAAATGTCACAAAACTGGTGCCAATCGTTATAAGGACCCATAGTAAGTCCCGGAAAATCACAAAGGCGATAAGGGAACTGGAAAGAGTAGTGTGATGGCCACCACACTACTCTTTGCTCAGGGGTGAGAACGAACAGTTCAGCAAAAAATATCTTTCATGGCAAAATTGGTGACAGAATATATTTAGTGCATTTAAACAGACATCGCGGCAGGCCCAGACGGAGATGGCGGTATGAGCTGGACTCCTTTAATAAAGATTGGTCCTTGGCTGCCTGGGACAGAGAGGGGTGGAAAGAGAGTAGGGAGGCCTTTGCTCAACAGTGGGACAATAATTGCTAATAAACATAATAACAAAAAAAAAAAACTTTTCTCCAAAAAACAACCGACTTCCAAAAAAAACAACTACAAAGTGAAAAATCTGTATTTTATCTGTATTTTAGTTTTTTGCCACCGACTTCCGAAATTAAAGTTATTTTTCACTTTGTAGTTGTTTTTTTTGGATGTCGGTTGTTTTTTTGTAAAAAAAGTTTTTTTTTTTCTCTTTTTAGTGGGTCAGTCATTAATTAATCTAAGTTAGAATAGCATAATATCAACTGCTCATCACCTTTTACAAAATATTGCTTTTTCCGATGCAAGGCCGTTAATTGTTGAGGAGTTGTCCTGGTAAGAACCAAAAGAACTCCATATGCATTGTGACGAGCATAAACTGCTTAGCAACCGTATTAAAGTAATCGAGTCGCATCGCAACCCGTGAAACACTTAGTATTGAGTAGTTCCGGTGGCCACCTTTGGTCTACATCATCAGTTCCACTTTACCGAATGGTGCTTTCCGAAAGCAAACGTACGAGTTACTTTAAAAAATACCCAAATCGCTATAGATGTACGTATAAAATTTGAGGATATCCCTCGATTTCTATGCGATCCCTTCATCAGATTCTGAATTGGTGACAATGGGACCCACTCAGGAGCATACCCATTCAAACAATGAAAGAATTTTCATAATCGGTCCATAATTGACGGAAAAATCGGTGAACATACATACAGCCGGACATATAACCTCCTTTTTGGAAGTCGGTTAAAAAACAGGTTTGGAATTCTTTTTCATCTATCAAGAGTTACTTACTCTCAGCTGTACCTGCAACGCGTGCGCCGTGTGCTCAGTCTTAGAGATTTTATGTTGAGCTGCTTTCAGTTCAGCGTCCAGCCGTTGTTTCTCTTCTTCTAGCTCCTTCAAGCGTTTTTCTGCTTCTGCAAGTAGAAGCATTTATAAGTAACTAGCTTCTGTCCGCGGCATCGCCCGCGTGGATGTCGGAAATAATTACACGGGAGCGTGCTACCGGAACAAATAGCCTATGTCCTTCCCCAGGATGCCATCTATTTCCTTGCCAAATTTTATCGAAATCCGTTCAGTGGTTTAGGCGTCAAAAGGTAATATACAGAGTAAATTTCGAATTTATAATAATTCTCATAATATAATCCAATCATTATTCGAAAGACACGTAGCGCCATATAGCGTACTAAAGCAATTGTCGATAGTTATTGTTCTTTTCCTCGGGAACAGTACTTTTTTTTTCTGGATGAAAGGTACCAGTCCTTTTCTGTTCCCCTGACAACGAATATGCAAAATTTCATGATGATCGGTTTACTGGTTTAGGCGTGAAAAGGTAACAAACAAAAAAACTTACTCTCGCATTTATAGTATTAGTTAGGATTTAAAAAAGAGAATATTCGTACTTTTTTTCTAGTTTTTTGAAATAAATTGCGATCTATCAAGAACTACAGAGGTACTTTTTCATAAATATTAATACTTAATTACCTTTAAACTGCGTTTCCTTCTCAGCCTGCAACATTTCAAACTGTTGACGTTTTAATCTTTCTTCCTCTAGCATTTTGTTCTGTTCTTCTTGAAGTCTTTCTAATTCTTCTCGCCTCTCCCATTCTTCTGCTAATACCCTGATAGGAAAAAACATATCATTAGCTTTCTTTGCATTTTTTTTCTAGAAACAATAATTCAAATAGGTTTACAGCTTACCTAGCCTGTAATGCTCTAACAATTTCTTCGTCTCTTTTAGCTTGTGTTTCTTCTTGTAGTAGTTTTTCAAGCTCTACTTGCGCGTGTTTCAATTCTTCTAACTTTTTGTTGTCTTGCTGTGCTAATTCCACTAATTCCTGAAATAAAGTATTATTGCCTTTATTAGGTGTATTTTGTAAGTTCTAAAAGAGTGATGTCTCTTTTAGACAAGTAAGAGTTAACGAGGCCTCATATGAAATTGAAAAGAATCTGAATCAATTCCTTTAGTGTTCCTGATAAATGTAGCTTTATAAAGAGGATTTTTCCTCTTGTCTTATCGTGTTTTTTAAATTATTTTATTAATATAAGTAAATCCAGTCTTTTGTAGCTTCTTAAAGGAGACCTTTTCTTCATATCTCTTCAGTCAGTACGCACGGAAGAATAAGAATGGCTAGTAGGGACAGCAGTGTTTTGTACCTGTGCCTGTGCCTCAGCTGCGAGACGTGCCTTGACCTCGTGCTGCAGCCGGGCCCTGGTCTCCCGAACTTCGCGTTCACGCCTGGCACCTGCACCGCGTCTCACAGCCCTCGCTCGCCTCTGGTAACCTTCCACTCCACCAGATACAGCTGCTGCTTGCCGGAGAGCTGATATCCATTGTAGACGACTCCTATAAGGACATAAAACAAAATAAGCTGATTATAGACTCGTAAAGTTTTGAAATTATACTTACACTTAACATAACATCACGCCTGTTCTCCCCGAAGGGTTATGCAGAGGACTAAAGTACACTTCTGAGCATCTTTTTAAGAAACATGTTTCTAAGCTGCAATACTGTGACAAGCTTTAATCTCGGCAACATGTCTAAAATAATTATACATATCAGAACAGAGAAATTATGACTGTCCAACGTTACCTACAATCTAAAATAAACTCATCAGACCCGAAACAGAAAACGTAAGAGGCAAGCTTCGAGATATTTTTTTGTCTCGTTACAGACTTCTCTGGGCTAAAAAGTCAAAGAGATACACTTACTTGTGATCCTGAGTGCCGAATTCAAACGTCCTATCCGGTGTGATAAGCTGGAACCTCTGTATCTTGCCCTCCCCGATGGCTGCCTCAACGGAACAGTATTCATCGATAACGACACGGCCACACTGTTCCTTCTGAGAGGAACTCTTGTAGTAGGTGAGGGCACACGGCTGCAGAACGCACCAGTACTCCCGCATGGTTGGGAGGAGGTAGCCGCGTTTGAATAGGTAGCCCTGGGAAGAGAGGATAGATGTTTTCAGAATAATCTCTAATTCTCTAATTTTTCTAATAATGAGTGTTATGTTCTGTGAAATTCGATAACGTTTTCAAATAACACGTTTTCGTCCGCGTCACTGGACAGTTAATGTTTTAAAATTTCGGTACTGGGGTGGGTATAATATTTCGATGCTTAATATTTTGAACTTTAATTTCATAGTACTTAGTTATCGATTCTGTTTACCTTCTTAATAATATCCTCAATGAAGACATCGTATATCTCATCGACAGCTTCGACTAGAGCTTCTGAATGTAGCTGCTGGTCTCCACAATATTTAGCTTCAAGCACGGCGAGGAATGCGGCCCACTTGAAGTGGCCTATGGAGGAGCCTAGGGCTTCCCAGTCAGCTGTGTCCCAGCGGAGGCCGAGGCAATGGACTAGTTGTTCTGCTACTATACCCGCTTCTGAGGGTTGGAGTACCACCTGGAGGAATGATGAAGTAGTCGATTTTATTAGCTGCAAATTTAATTAGAGAACGAGGTATGAGTAGTAGAATGCAAGTTATCATGATGTACCTACATGACGAGTAGGTCAGTCCAATGTTTGAGTCATAGTGACATCCGCAAATCTGCACAGTTAGCTGCCTACTAAATACAACGCATTTAACCATAAAATTGTAGTTTAATTTGGAATACGAAAAACAAAAAAAAACACGGATTAATTTTTACACAATTATGTTACGAGGGATATTCAAGGTTCAATATACGCACTCGACAAACAATCTGAAAACGAGTGAAAGTGTAAAGTAAAGTTACGCAAGTAGTGCTCGTAAATGACAAGCGTTATGAAACTTACTACGTATTACGAAATTGAAGATATTATTGGCGAGAAATGTATACGCCTTTTAAATGATATCCTGAATCTTTGACTAAGTATTGTCTAACGTTGTCAAACATGACCAAAGTGCTGATGGTGCATGTTTTTGGACATATTTGGAAATGGTTGGGAATTCTACTTTAGTAGGTAAGCTCATATGAACCCTATGAATTTTAGTACTGACTTATTTTATGCAGAGTGAGAACTTCGAACATAAAGTTGGGAGAGTTTAACTACGAGCTCACGTAGGCGAACTAGTCTATAATGAATGTGTTCTACAAATTAGCAAAGCTTGACTTACTAATTAGCACACTGAGCGCCGGCCAAGCTTAGGTACCTACTATCTTTAAAGGGCCACGTTTCCTTGCATACCAACTTCTACTCACCGTATTAACTAAGACCCGCTCAAGGGTAGGGTGTTACAAAATCCCTTCTTATTGCCTCTTTACATCCTCTCCCAATTCCAATGTTTCTTTTCAACTGTTCCCTGGCTGAATGACTCGAGTAATTCATCATGTTCTTTATGATTGTATCGAAGAATTTTTTTATCGCTAAAAACATAATTCTTCACAACGACAGTTTATGCCATAAATCAATTCCACTACTCATTTAAAGAGATAGCTTTTCGATTCTAATTAGCGCTTAAGTGCTGGTTTATAAATTGACAAAATACTGTCTCATTTATATAACAGTGTGTGTAGGAGGCGAGACACGAAAGTCTAATTAAAGCCTATCTGTTAAGAAAAAGTGAAAGTTTGTGAATTGATGTCCTGGAGAGGAATCCATAGATACTTTTCCATACTACTTAATATTATACATATAATAGACCAAAATAAAGTTGGTGAGTTTGTGTGTTTGTTTGAACGCGAACTACCAGTCGGATTTGAAAACTTATTTTAGCATTTGATAAAACACTAAATGCACAAGCCCAATTCTTGAGGAGATTATGTGTTATTTAACATCACGCTACGTAGCCTTAGTAGCCGAGCAAAAAGAAAAAAAAACAGAAAGAACGCTACTCGAAAACGAAGTTATAGCGCGGGCATGTGATGCTTTGGGTCGGGAGAACAAGAAATTTCACGTGGACAGAAGCTTATCACTTATAACATCACTAATATTGATTGCAGGATCCATAGTTCCACGATAATGGTAACTACGCATAAAGGCTCCCGCAAACAGGCGCGACGCGACAGCACGACACAAAGGCGCCGCCCGTCGCGCGGCACGCGGTTCCTTTGTGTCACGCTGTCGCGGCGCGCCAGTGTGCACGAGCCTTAAATGTATTTGAAGTTCAGAAATACCGGAGATACGTCGTGATGTTATTGAATCACAATTTTAGGATTATTATGTAGTTCCAATAATCCAAGTTAACGCCATCCATATATCACAGTCCTCATGCACAGCTCGACTAACGGCCGATTCCTATAACTTACGGACCGTTATTGGTTAAAATTAAGACTCTTGTATCTTCACCAAAAATGAAGCAAAGATTTGCAAGCATGCTTAGTAGACCCTCCCATAAGGAAGTAGCTATCTTTACGCCATAGAAGACATAGAAGAGATAGAACGACATAGAAGAGATAGAATCTATTTTTACGCCCAGTTTGGCAATAAAAATTGCTAGCATTGGTAAGCAAAACGATTCGCTTTTGTTAAAAGGAACCCAGCATTAATCACCCTCTGCTGGGCATAGGCCACTTTTTGCTTGTGCTAGTACCTACCCAGTCAGAAAATCTATACATACAAAAAAACTTTTTTACAAAAAAACAACCGACTTCCAAAGAAATACACAAAAAGACCTGAAAAATAACTTTAATTTCGGAAGTCGGTGTCTTTGGTTTTTAACCGTTTTTTTTTATGTGTGTTAACTCAGAACTTTTTTCTGGGTGAACCGATTTGGATGATTTTTTATATTTGATAGGTGGTGCTTCACATGTGGTCCCTTTTAATTTGATCAAGGTCTGCCTAGTAGTTTTTGAGTTATCCTTAATACTGCATATTTTTTCCACTTAGTTTATATTGATGATGTGTTGATAATTTCCTGTCACTGTTATTTACATACCAATTAGTGGAATACGAATTTGTGTGGGGTAGGTACCGCAACTAAAAAGTGAAAATTAAAAACCGACCCGCACCGACTTCCGAAATAAAAGTTATTTTTCACGTCTTTTAGTGTATTTTTTTGGGAGTCTGTTGTTTTTTTGTAAAAAAGTTTTTATTTTTCACTTTTTCACACATAAAAAAAAATAACATACATACGAATTGAGAACCTCCTCCTTTTTGTGAAGTCGGTTAATAAATAAAATTGAAGTGTCTGTTTGTAATGTCAAAATAACGGCTTTTTAATAAATGCATATGAAAGTATATACGGCACGTGTAGCAAAAATCTATTTTTAAAATATTTTTTTGTCTGTCTGTCTGTCTGTCTGGTTGTTCCAGCGAATCTCCGAAAAGGCTGGACCGATTTTGGCAGGACTTTCACTTGTAGATAGCTGATGTTATATCCTTATAATTCTGTAACATAGTCTACTTTTTGTCTCGGTAGCACGTTCCCACGGGCAGCAGCTATTAGATTTAAATAAATACCATTCCTAAATATTAGAAAACACTAACCTAAACAACGTGTATCTCAGCAACAGTTAAGGCTCCCACAAACAGGCGCGACGTGACTCTAGTAGAACAATTTCTATGAAAATTTCATGGAAATTATTTTGCAAGAGTAGTGCCGCGCTGTCGCGTCACGTTTGTCTGCGGAAGCTTTTACGCCCGATATTAAAATAATAAATGTATTCGAGTTGTTTTTTTTTAATACACGTGTTCTGTGACAAATTTACATTCTAGCTTCTTCTTTCTAAAGCACATAGCATTGACTAACCCAAGATATCAGAGCGTAAGCGGTGTTAATTAGAACTCAGTTAACATCTGTACTTGAGACAAGAAATGAGAGTAATTAATAAGTACACAATACAAGAAGTGTGGATGACCTATCTGTGATACAATACAGATACACGGTGGTTATAAGTATAAGGCAACGGACACATTGGTTGAGCGACAGCGAAATTTTTATACCTCGAAGTCCGAGTGAATTAATTTCATACCTTATTTCCATACGTTATTGATGACGTTATTGTCGTCTTATTTTTTCAGTAAAGCCATGGTATCTTAGAAAAGTGGTTCCATCATATTATAACGGCCGTCATGAAAATCTGTAATTTTCACAAGTATTTGATTTTAATGTGTCAAAAAATTATCTGTATTTGGACAGCCCTATTGGATGACCATTCATCGCTTTATTATGAAACCAAAGCTTAATTAACACGAAATTAATAATGTTTTTTATTAAAGTGCAGTCAGAATACTCCTTCCCTCAGCCGTCCCCCTCTCTTTCGCGCCGATACACGCGGCCGTCCCGATACTCCTGGCCGAAATCGCACGATTATATGCACCTTCACACACGCGTGACACGCGACGCGACACAAAGGCACTGCCTGTAGCGCGACGAGCGGTGCCTGATCCATGTCGCTATCCACTGATGCTATGCCAACATCCTTTGGTTCAGTTGGTTTGGTTGAACATGTGGTCAACACATGAATAAAATGATGGTTAAAATGTGTTGATAATAACTAACTCTTTGTATATTACTTTTATTTCAAGATTATTTTATTACAGTTTAACTTTCAATCGACCTTGTTTCTTAATTATTAATATTTAATGACAGTGCATGGTCAACTTGTGTGCAGGACTGCAGGTAGGTACTCAGGTGTTACTTGACTTTGCTTTCTCTACGTAATAAAAGTGTGGCAAAATTTTATTACACGTATTAAAAAATTATTGCACCTCTTTTCATAATATCGACACCTGCAAGGAATAACATTGTAACTAATGTTTAAGTCAGATTTCGGTTAAGTCTTAATGCCAACCAACCTTGAAAATATGAGTCAACGAGGGAATAGCTATATTTTCCTATCATACTTTTAGCCTATCAGACTTAACCAAGATCTGAGAGATTTTTTTAAATCTTTGTCGCGCTCTACTGTAAAGTTACTAAATATTAGTTACAATGTTATTCCTTGCAGGTGTCGATATAGTACCTTCATGTAAAGTTCATGAACCTTTTATAAGTTTTACGCAACAGCCTCGGGTGTAAGGGAACAGTAGGTACGACGCACAGTGGTTCGAAATCGACGCTCCGTGGACATTGAAATCAAAATTTCTTTAGACGAGAAA
Organism: Griposia aprilina; assembly: GCA_916610205.1. Taxonomy (NCBI): domain Eukaryota; kingdom Metazoa; phylum Arthropoda; class Insecta; order Lepidoptera; family Noctuidae; genus Griposia; species Griposia aprilina. The sequence continues at coordinate 17,826,803 of OU744294.1, forward strand.
TAAAAATCGGAATGGCTTTATTTCAGTATTATTTATAATATTTGGTAATATGACAGCTATAGACAGCACCATCTCCGAAAAAAAAAATATTTAATATTTTTTTGTATGAAGAAAAACACAAAAGTCGTTTTTTCTCATAACTTAATAAAACTTAAAGCCTGCGGCTTACATGTGGTGTTGTCCTACATGAGGCGATTCCGAAATGCTATAACACGCACACCCATGCGCGCCGCTTCACTCACAGCAGAGTGTTGAATTTCGAGAAATTCAGTTAGAGATTTTTACGTTGATTTATGTGTGATCTTGAAAATATACAAAGTAATTGACTTTAGTTTGCTAATTTGATTAGTTATAATGAGAAATAATGGAATATACAATATAAAAATACTAAAAAAAACACTCAAATTGAGACTCATTTACAATATAAATAGATTTTGCAATCTTTCTTATAATAATTTAATTCGGTGTTAGTAGATACACAGTTTGACTTCTTAATTAACATTAAAAAAAAAAGTACAAAAACTTATAACTAATACAGAAAAATACTAAGAATAAGCAATTGTATAATTGAGAAATATATAAAATTTACACAAAAACATCAAACATTAAAATTTTGTCTACTGAGTTTCGTCATCGCTATCAAAGAATTCAAAATCAGAATCCATCATACTTGGCACCTCAACAAATTCAATGTTTTCCTTATCCATGGTATCCGGGTCAATTAAAAGAAGAGACTTCATTTCTTCAGTTAAATCATTTCTACTCTTATTTGTCAGTTTAGGTCGAATGCTTGACAAATATGGGTCTGAGGATACGATGAAACCATTAAAGATGTCATGGTTTGTCGCTCTGCGACAAAATTTCCGCGTATGATGTTCCCTGAGTTTTCTAAAATCTTTGTTTCGGGCCTCAGATGCCTCTTCTGATAGCTTTCCTATAGGCAAAATGTTGAAATGTTTTATTATTTCAGCTCCATGCAGCAGAAGTTTGTGGATACTGGAAGGCATGAAATACCAGCCATACAGTTCCACATACAGCTGCGCAGTTTCGTCGAGATAATTGGCAAACAAATCAATATTAATAGACTGTCCTGATGATACAACACGGAGAATAGTTGCGAATTTTTGGATGAGCTCCTGACTCAATCCAGTGATATTTGCAGTCTTCTCAGGACACTGGAAAAATTTTCTAGCCGTGTTGCCATCATTCGTGGTCCCAGCACCTTTATATAAAAAATACTGATATGAGAACATTATAAGATAAGTTTTATAGTATTACACTAACTAAAAAACCCTTTGATATTATACAAAATAAATAAATCAACTAACCTTGTTTTACGATATCCACCAGGAGTCCCATTTCCTCTCGAAATTTTCGCTGTATCGTCTGTTTGCGACTTTTCAAAGCTGCTTTACTAGCTTCATCTCTGGCTTGCCATTTTTTAAAATCTAATCGGTAAGCGATATGCAGCAGGCATTCCATGGATCTGATCCATGCATGCAAAGTCGACAAACCGTACTTGTAAATATCAGATGATACAGATTTCCTAAAATATGAATAAAAAGGTTAAAAGTGTTTTTCAATAAGAAAAAAATAAAAAAAAATAACATACATTTCCAATATTCAACTTACATGTGAATCTTCTCCAAATCATTCATTTCACTTGGTACAGCTTTACAGATGTCACATGTTTGCATAGAGGTTTGTGACAGGTGAGACGTTATTTTGCCATCTATCATGGTCATTAACATTGAATGTTTAACTTGTATATTATTTTCAATGATAGATGGCTTCAATGCTTTAATTTCAGCATCGATCAAACCCATTTCCTCCTTCATGTCCAACTTATTTTCGCTGACAAACCTGAAATAAATTGGTCTGCAAAGCATTGTAGAAGAAGGTTTTGGGTTTTCCCAGACCAAATCCTCACCACACATCAATTGCAAGGGTACAAAAGAGCTCATAAAAACACTAGAGTCGTCTTCATCTGCATTCATGCATTGCTTGTAGTTGCTTTGATTTGACGCACCATCGAAGCCCCATTTGCAGATTAAGATCAGTTCTTTATCTTGCAAATGGTCCAAGTTTAATGTTTTGGCAAGTCGAGTGACAGTGATGTCCAAAATAGCTTGAAGTTTTACTTTAACTCCTCGTTCGGTCACTTCAATATCGCTCTCAGGAGGATAGCATGCCTTCTTGGCATTTAAAACCGAATAATATGATGGGTACAAATCTACACCACTTTCTTTCGCAGTTTCCCTTAAAGTTATATACTGCCACTTCGACAATTTCAAAGAAATAAATATACCCAACGCTTTCTCTGCTGAATACTTGTTAGTAGTTGTCTTGCCTTTCAAAAAATTCTTGATCTGTGCTGCTTTTTCAGGATGCTCGGTAATATATTTTATTAAATCTTTCACGTCCTCATTCTCCTCACCACATCTCACTGCAGTAGCATATGCAAGTTCCTGAGAGTCGTGCGTTAAAAGTTCTTCTATTCTTCTCTTCTTCTGTTTTTGGCATAATTCTGAGAAAGGTTTTCTTGGGCTCCTTTTTAGTGTTGTAGTGCTAACAGTACATGTAGTTACTTTGGACGTGGATGCACCATCATTTATACCACTAGCACTTGAGGTTGAAGGTTCAACAGTATCAGTAACAGAGTCGATTGATACCAATCCAATTTCTTCACTTTGTACAAATCTGTCTTTAATGAAGTTGGGCCATTTGATCTCTTTTTCTAGCCATGTCTCATACTTCTTGACAAATGTATGCATTGTTCGATTACACGATTTCCAATTTCTATGCAAAACACACATATACACTTGACAAAACTGTTTTAATTTTTTTTGTTCTTCTTCAGACAAATTTGTCGCTTTGGTTAGAAGTGCTTCTAACAAAATACTAGGCTGCGAAAAGCAACTTTTTGTTTTCACAAATATGAATATGTCCAAATTTGTATAAAATCCTTCCATGATAATAAGTAAGTACGTAAGCAAGAAGTTAATGTTATAGCGCGAACAGTTGCTGACAAAAACTAATGATTTTGACGATGTTGTCCCTATTTATATAAAAGTACCCTCTTAATCGTATCTTAATTAATAGTAGTTAGTTAAACACTTCGTAAAAATAGCCCTTAACTAATGTATCTTAACTCGTTAACAATATTTGCAACATGCACTAATGAGATGAGACTAAATTACCATCATAAGTTAATTAGCATGCATTAAGCATTGATTTCCTGCTAAACTTGAGATTACGAACAGCTTACATCAAACAATCATTACTATGTAATTATCGTTGCCCATTGGTATGTGCACCTATCCCAAAGATATCAAATAATATAGTATTAAATTCCTTCGAGAAATCCACTGAATTTCTTGAAGTTCATTACTCTGCTCTGAGTGAAGTGGTGAAATAATATATTTCTCAATTATACAATTGCTTATTCTTAGTATTTTTCTGTATTAGTTATAAGTTTTTGTACTTTTTTTTTTTAATGTTAATTAAGAAGTCAAACTGTGTATCTACTAACACCGAATTAAATTATTATAAGAAAGATTGCAAAATCTATTTATATTGTAAATGAGTCTCAATTTGAGTGTTTTTTTTAGTATTTTTATATTGTATATTCCATTATTTCTCATTATAACTAATCAAATTAGCAAACTAAAGTCAATTACTTTGTATATTTTCAAGATCACACATAAATCAACGTAAAAATCTCTAACTGAATTTCTCGAAATTCAACACTCTGCTGTGAGTGAAGCGGCGCGCATGGGTGTGCGTGTTATAGCATTTCGGAATCGCCTCATGTAGGACAACACCCCATGTAAGCCGCAGGCTTTAAGTTTTATTAAGTTATGAGAAAAAACGACTTTTGTGTTTTTCTTCATACAAAAAAATATTAAATATTTTTTTTTTCGGAGATGGTGCTGTCTATAGCTGTCATATTACCAAATATTATAAATAATACTGAAATAAAGCCATTCCGATTTTTATTTCTCGTCTAAAGAAATTTTGATTTCAATGTCCACGGAGCGTCGATTTCGAACCACTGTGCGACGTCCGGATGCCACTAACTTTTTAGCAAAAAAAAACCCAGTGAACAAGAGTTCAGACAGCAAAAGATTGCTGTCTGAGTCGGCATCCAATACGACCATTTCAAAGATTTGCATTAGTCACAACTGACTCTACTCTTATTTGGACGAGCCATGGCACAAGAACAATTGATCCATACCTAGGCAAAATATACACAAGAAATATCGTTAATCCATCAACAAATTACTCGCCACTCACCACATAATGTTTGGAGTCATCAGCATCCTGAACCAGATCTCCAAGCAGGCAGAAGATCCTGAAGAGTTTGAACACGGAGTCATCGCCGAACACTCCTGGGTCACGTCCCATTAGACTCTTGCGGCAGACTAGCCAGCACACCTAGGTATAGAATAAAAAAGTATGAATAATGAGTGCAAAATCTGCCTGATTGTCCTATTCTGGAGAACAGGTCAGTGCTGAACTGGACCTATTTGGCGCAGTCGTCAGGCACACGTTCCTGCTAATTTCTTACAACCCAGTTTGCACTTTTATTTTATTTTGTTAGCCTTTTAGTCTGTGCTACATAAATGTATTTTTCACTCCTTTTGTATAAAAATCCGTCATTATAACGTACTAAGAGCGGGGATAAAATAGCATATTTTCCTCTAGGGGAAATAATGTTATTTTCTTATTTTTTTCTGTTACCAACGAGCCGAATTCATAAGTAGAAGAAGTAATCATGAATAAAGACTCGACTTATTACTGCTTCACAGTAGCGAAGGGTAAATTTTTGTAAGAGGTGTGATTATATTATTTGTCTATATAATACTGACTGTGCCATTTTTTAAAGGGAAGGGTAGGAATCGAGTTGTATCGACTTTCGCCACTGCTGATTCATAAAAAAAGAAGAGCATTTTATTTTTGAAAATGGAACTAAAAGCGGCGATCTCTTGGGTAGAATGCGTGCATTGTGTTGCGGCTACAGAAGAAATAAAAAAGGTAAACTATTTAATATTGTATTGGATTATTTTATTTTCTTGCAATCGTAGTGAAAAGTAGAGTATATGTAAGACAAGACGCAAAAAACCCATTATAACTCGGTTTATATTTACTCCCTCGCTTAAGCTCGGGAGTAAAACTACCTCGTATATAATGGGTAATTTTAGCCCCTTGTATAACAATCTACTATTCTTTATTTATTTCTATACAAGGAGGAGCATTGATCGCTACATTAACTACGCTTGCTCATTGTATGTTGTTCATTTATTTTAAGCAATGCGTCCACTCCAGATGTTCAGGTCCTTACAATTCCAAACCACCACTACATAATTATAAAAATGTTGAGAAATTATAATAAGTGGGTATATAAAATTATAAATGGGTATATACAACTGCTAGTTTTTACATACGTGACCTTTTACACGCTGTCAAGAATTATGACACGACAGACGTAAAATAATCAAGGAAAACCGTTGCTGCGAACATCAAATAATGCCAAATGAAGAAGTCGTGTCATAGAGCAAGTTCTTAGTGCTGAACAAAATTGAAAATAAAACCCATGAACTAAATATTTTTCCGTGCTTTCATTAATATTTTAGTGATTTTCATTTCACACAAATTCAATGGCCTACGGGCTCATTAACATCACCATCATGTGTAACGTAGGTATGATCCCAGATTAGTCATCGAAGACAAATTAAAACAACTGTTCCTAATAATGGTATCCAATAGTATTTAAACAAGTCTGTACACAGATACAGCACGTTCGATTATTTACTCGTGTAGCAGTAGGTTGCATTTAATTACAACCCATGTGATAGGCATTGCCTCGTCGCGACCTACTTGCACAGCTGCACAAAGAAGTATTGTGCCAAATTGATTAAATATGGAATTTTGAATAAAGTGAACATAGTGGCTGCATTTGGCGAGGTGCCTGTAACCTATAAAAATAAGTATTGTTCGTACAGAGCCATGTGGCCCTATTAAGCACTAAGTTGGCAGAAATGCAAGACGTAAAAATACTGCCAACCATTCTTTACTATCTGGAAAATGTAGACTCACAGCCTCACACTTAAGTTAAATGTTCCCTGCTGATCTACTTAAAGATGCTGTTCTCAGTGAACGCCACCTGACAAAATTTCGAGAGGTTCGACCAGAACAATTAAGTTCTACAGAAAGCTCTGGAAAGTCACCCCATAAATAAATCAACATACATTTTTACGAGTGACGCGAGTGGTCTACTTGAACACACAGATAAACAGATTCATATTAGTTTTGTGGCTAGGGGAGCGACTATTAGGGAGGCAATGGGCAGGGCAAGTCTTTTTTTATGTCAACAGACGGACGTAGTACTGTATATCACGCTCCAGACAACTTTAGCGGAAATCAATACCATGGTCGCGGAGCGGAGAACCTAGACACTTGAGTACTACGTTTTGTCGACTGCATGCGCCTGCCTGCTCTAGACATTTCGTTTTGCTGAGAAAATAATGGAGATTTCTTTTACTTTTGTCTTATTAATCTATACTAATATTTTAAAGGGTAGAATTTGTAAGTTCCGTATGTAGTATCCGATTCCGAAAATTCGTTTACTAATGGGAAGCTATGGTATTGTTCGTGTCATCCTATACTACTGATATTATAAATGTGAAAGTTTGTGAAAATGGATGGATGGATGTTATTCTTTCACGCAAAAACTACTGAATGGATTCGGATGGAATTTGGAACACACAGCTTATAACCTGGATTAACATGTAGGCTACTTTTTATCCCGGTAGTACGTTCCCGTGGGATAATTTCCGACTTCGACGCGGGCGAAGCCGCGGGCAAAAGCTAGTACGATATACACTCGAGAGCAATGAATCCGGGTCACTTAAAGAATCCTAAAAATCTCGGAAACTAAAAATGCTAGGTTAATGCAATAAATTGTATTTAATAGACAATGTAATACTCCTTAAATGAAGGTATTAAAACTTCTTAGTTATTGTAAAGTTATATCATAAAAAAATCAAATTTGAAAAAGGGCCACTTTCGAAGATGGAACTACGAAATTACAGCATTTGGTTTTGCTTTTGTTTGTAATCTGTCATTTATGTGGGTACATAAACCATGTTGATAGTGCTCTATATTCATTATTCAAGCTGAAATTATGTCGCTTACGCCTGAAGAATGCACCAGAATACTTACAATGCTGGAAACCGGCCGGAGTCAGCGCGATACAGCCAGGACTGTCGGTGTGTCGCTGTCAACAGTACAAAGAGTTCTCCGACGTTACGAAGAAACTGGTTCTAACCTACGCAGACCAGGAACGGGCAGAACCAGGTGTACCACAGCACGAGAAGACCGATACTTGGTGAACACCATGCTTCGAAATCGCTTTCTCACAGGAACTGAACTCACAAATCAGTTTCGACGCCTCGGAGGAAGTAACCCAAGTGCATGGACAGTAAGACGTCGGCTTGCTGAATCTAACTTAAAACCCCTTAGACCTGCAAACGGCCCTAAACTGGAGCGTGGGCATCGTATTTCAAGACTAAGATATGCCCAGAGCCACGTAAATTTGAGTATTGAAGATTGGTCAAAAGTTATGTTCTCCGACGAATCAAAATTTATGCTCTACAAGCACGATGGAAGACACAGAGTGTATCGAAGACCAGGGGAAAGATTCAAGCAAGCATGCATCGAAGAAAAAGTAGCCTACGGTGGTGGGTCTGTACTTGTGTGGGCCGGAATTTCTTCTGAAAGTCGCACAGAGCTGGTGATCATAGAAAACGGCTCTTTAACTAGCGTAAGATATGTGGAAGAAATCCTCAATGATCACGTTGGTCCATTTATGGTCAATTTAGGTGAGGATGCTATATTTATGCATGACAATGCCCGACCTCATACAGGTAGGATTGTGAATGACTACCTTCAAGAGATGAACATTACTCGTATGGAGTGGCCAGCGCGCAGCCCGGATATCAACCCGATCGAGCATGCTTGGGACGAGCTAGGCAGATGCGTAAAACAACGAAACCCTCCCCCAATCACGCTTCGTGAGCTCAAAATTGCTCTCACAGAGGAATGGGAGAATATTCCCCAAAATCGTATAAGGAACTTGGTGTACAGCATGCCAAACCGCGTAAACGCAGTAATGGAAGCACTAGGAGGCAATACGAAGTATTAAAATTCAAGAAAATCGTAATAAAGTTCAAAAATTTCATGTTTCCTATTTTTGTTTTAAGGAGAGATCAGCAGTTTTTTTCTTTATGAATTTTGTGTTAATAAAATGTATGGTGACTCATATTTTTTTTACTTTCATTTAAGGAGTATTACATTGTCTATTAAATACAATTTATTGCATTAACCTATCATTTTTAGTTTCCGAGATTTTTAACATTCTTTAAGTGACCCGGATTCATTGCTCTCGAGTGTATTTTATTTTAAAACTAGAAATTTCACGCGAATGAAGTCACAGTTGGAAACTAGTTTTAAATAAGTGGAATTTCCAGCAAGTCAATACAAAAGTATTTTCCTTGATTCGGAAAGGTCATCCAAATTATTATGAGATGTTATCTTTTAGGATTTTGGAAACATCTTCGTCTTAAGGCGGTACCCCGACCAAAACCTTGTCATAGTGCGTTATTCAGAGGCTATTAACTGATTCACTATGGGTAATAAACTACATGTAAAAGCTCATTATTAATGTTCGATATCCTATCATCACATTGCACGTTCTTATTTGTTTTTATGTGTTATAAATACATCTAAAATCTGCTTGTAAAAAAATGACTAAAATTATTGATTGCATGCATCTTTTGCTAGAGGTGACGCTCTATTCATTTGAGGATTACACTAATGGATAGATAATTAAAAAATCTAAATAATACACGTTTTATTTTATTTTAAAACTTTACTTGTCTTTTTTTATTCAAATAATTTCATTATTTTTGTGAATATTATGATAAATGAGCGTGCGGAGGGAGCGAGACAGAGCGAGACTCAGCGACGGGACAGAGAAGGACCGACCGCGCTCAAGGTCGTTTGGTCAGGGAAGCGCCTTAATTGATGAGATAAGTGCTATTATTATGAATCATGATGTATTTTGCTGGCTGACTTAAAGATTTCTTAGCTCTAAAATATTCTACATTTTGTAATCACTAGGCACCTAGGTAATCACCAGTGATCGGAGTAGGTAGATTGAACTGGGGTCATTGATCCGAAACGTATATACTATGGACATATGTATTACTATGGACATTCCTCCGGAATTGGTGGATTATTAAAAAAAAACCGGAACTTATGTAGGAATTGTATTCTGCCAGAGTGGAAGGACTCATTTGATGATTTGCCATCCTCAAAAAAAAGGTAGGAATTGTAATAAAATGAGCAATTTTATTCTTTATTATTCTTCCTATTTTTTTTTTTGTCACGATTTGACAAAACCCAACGACCAATCAGAACAAAGGATCATGGGTGGTACAATAACCGGTTATCAGAACAATGCGTACGCCCGCCGGAAATACTAAATCCGGAAATACCGGAATTACTTTCCGGAAAAATGGCTTATCCATGTTATTCTTTCTGTGTGCATTTATGATACAAGTACTAAAAATCAATCTACCTACTCCGATCACTGGTAATCACAGATAAAGTAAACAAATATTAGATATCCGGTGTTTGTAAGTCCTGGTGAATTCAACTTGACTTAAATCGAAAAATCCACCATACCATTCAATTGCTTTTTGGGCTGTTCAACCAAGTGAAAATCCGCTCTGGAGTTCACCATTCAAGAAGTTTTAGCAAGATTGTGGACAATTATGTACCTACATTGTAAATGAGATATTACAATGAACGACAAGCAATTAGTTATTAGATTGTTTTGAAACTAGATTTCGTAACTATGTTCGCACAGTAGACCGCACGTCTATGGTACCTCTGACATTGAGTTGGCCAGCTTAGCGTAGTACGGAGTTTCACAAGAATAAGAGGTTATCTGGTTTTGTTACCACTGACGTTCGGCCTACCGTACTAAGCACTATTCCATCTTAGTGCTCATGCAACTACAGCCGTCGCTTGCGCACGCGTGTCGACGGCTGCAGTTGCCTCTGCCGTTGACGCATGCCGCTCGTGTGTATGAACACATAGACACGTTTTCAGTTTAATTATTTACATAAGTTTCATATCAGCTGACGTGACTCCAGTAAACATACAAGACTGGTGTGTGTACTGTACATACTTAGTATTTTCTGAACCTAGACAAGTTAGAGGAAATTCTTGCCATCATGATTCATGAACATCCTTTATAAAGGATATATTTTTAACCAGTGCGCAAACTGTAACCATGAATTCAGCACAAATCATTCTAGACCCTCTAGCGCAGAAATTTCCCGTCAGTTATCAAAAAAAAAAAACAACTGCTTTGTCATAGAAGAGTGTCAATATCTACGCGGTCAGAATGTATGGACCAACTAATAAAAAAAATTATAACTGACGGAAAATTTCTACGCTAGAATTATATGCTGAATTCATGGATACATTTTTGCACTGGTTAAAAACTTATCCTGTATTATGGTTAGTCTTAGATTTACGTGACCACATAATTAATTAATCAACCTAACAAAGGATTGTCTAGCGTTAAAACTTTAACGTTTTCCTCATGATTAATCTTCCATGAAACCGACCTTAAATTCTAACTGGTTTAGATATTAGGGGTACTAAATTACGAATTTAATAATTATTAGCAATATCAAAGTCCATAATTATGTTTATATGTCGTTCATGTGAGAAATATTTACAATTTATTCAGCTACTAGGGTTGCCCGCGGCTTAACCCGCCTGGAGGTCAGAAAATATCCCACGGGAATGTATTACCGAAACAAAAAGCCTATAGCATTTCCTATGTATAAATCCAGGCTATACTTAGCCTGGAGCTGTGTGCCAAGTTTCATTCAAATCCGTTCAGCTGTTTTTGCGTGATTGGGTAACAACATCCAAACATACAAACTTTCACATTTATAACATTATTAGTAGGATTATAATAATAATAATAATTGATTTATTCAATAGACAACAACTATGGTCCAATTTCAAAAATATTTCTTACAATAATTCTAATTCTAGATGTTAGTAAACAATTTAACTTCTAAGCTATGTTAGTACTTAAATTCTATTACCGATAGGGTGGTTTTTTTAAGATGCCTCATTATGGAGCTTTCGTCAAGCCCATCAGCAATAGTTTTCAGGAGGCTGTTGCAACTGTCCCGCAATCTTGTAAGAAGAGCTACGCATTCTTTTTCCGCACTACAGCTGAGAAGCTATCAACTCTGGCTCGTGCAAACATAGCAGATGCACTGCACGTGGCAGTCGCAACAGCGTCCTAAAAGCATTGTTGTATTGAACACGCAATGCATTGGCGGCGCGCTTAGTACAGCTTATCCATAGAGCGCTCGAGTACAGGGATGTGCAGTATGCTTTAAAAGTGTGATTTTAGACCGCATCTGTACATCGCGCGAACCTACGGGCCAGCATATTCGCCCGCACCGCCAATGCCCTGCGTTCCCGTTCAACATCCGCATCATCTTTAAGGTCGTCAGCAATGACATGTCCAAGGTATTTAAACTGGTGTACCGGACGAATAGAGACGTCGTTAATTTTAATAGGTGGTACATTTTCTGGACACTTCTTGCCAACAGCCTTAAAGACCATGAGTTCCGACTTGTTTACACTATAAAGTAACCCATGGCCAGCAGCGTAGTCCTCACATATCTTAACCAATTTTCTGAGTGCACTGACCGAGGGAGCCAGCAGGACCATATCATCGGCGTAGCTTATGTTGTTAAAACACAACCCGTCAACATAGCAGCTCACATGCGACCTGCTGAGTCCCTCGATCAATAAATTCATATACAGATTAAAAAGGTTAGGGGAGGTTAAGCCTGCATTAGACTATTAGGTACATACAATGGTTATCATTGTTTGAAACTAATTGTGTATTTTAGAACTAACGGTTCGATCGTACTAATTTATTGACCTCCGCCTAAAGAAAATCATGGGCATAGAATAGAGCCACGGGGAACAGTCACGCAACCCGAAGTAGTCGAAGTTCATTAGTGTCGACCAAACGTATCAATTCATTGGGGGACGACTAACGAAGAGTGTTGGAGACGTCTATAATCTACTAAATTTGCAATTGCTTAGTTATTTACAATACAGCTTTTAATAGACAAGATTCTGCCCGCGACTTCGCCCGATGGAAATTTCTTGTTTAAAATAAAATATATCCAATATATGTCATTCGGAAATACTGTAGCTTCCCATTAGTGAAAGAATTTTCGGAATTGGATCAGTAGTTCCGAAGATTACCCGTTACATACAAACTCACAAATATCTCTTTATAATATGAAGCATAGAGGCATAGATAAAGGCTCCCTTAGAAAGCCACGACGCGACAGCGCAGCGGGACGCGACTCTAGTAGAACATTTTTTATGAAAACTTCATGGAATATATTCTACCAAAATCACGTCGCACCGTCGCGTTGTGCCTGTCTGCGGGAGCCTTAAAGGTTTTGGTTTTCAATCAGAGGACCACAGTACATGTTGGAATATTTGGAAAATAGAAGGAAGAAAAGGAAAGAGCATTAAGCAAACAATAAAGAAAATAATCAAATAAGCTGTGACGAATACAGCAGATTGAATTTGATGTGGGACAGCCTATTTCTATGCACATAACTTCCCCTCGCCCGACTTCGTCGAACGTCGGAATCGAATCCAATATATTTATATTAAGGCGGTACCCCGACCAAAACCTTGCCATAGTGCGTTATTCAGAGGCTATTAACTCATTCAATAGGGGTAACAAACTACATCTAAAAGCACATTATTAATGTTCAATATCCTATCATCACATTGCATGTTCTTATTTGTTTTTATGTGTTTTATATATTTAAAAATCTCCTTGTAAAAAAGTGACTAAAATTACTGATTGCATGGATCTTTTGCTAAAGGTGACGTTCTATTAATTTGAGGATTACGCTAATGGATAGTTAATTTAAAAATCTAAATAATTCACGTTTTATTTTATTTGAAAACATTGCTTGTCTTTTTTTATTAAAATAATTTCATTTTTTTTGTCAATTTTATGTTTAATGAGCGTGCGCAGGGAGCGATACAGAGTGAGACTCACCGACGGGACAGAGAAGGATCGAACGCTCAAGGTCGTTTGGTCGGGGAAGCGCCTTAAGTGAACGCCTACATCTCCGTATTTATTATGGAGAATTTAGCGACTCTCCCTCTTCCGCATTTTATAAAGATCACTGGAAAAATTCCGGCATTGAATTGTGTTCCCCTTCATTATTGTTGAAGACATCCTGTCATCAGTATATCAGAAGAATCGGTAACGGATCTTCAATCCATTTAAAAAAGGTAAATAATTGTTAATAACCTACTATACTAGAAAAATAATTGTATTGTCTTGGTCGAACTATATACGGCCATTGAAAAAGGCTGCATGTGGTCATCATGCATGGTTAAAGAAAAGAAAGAAAGAAAATACGTTTATTTGCGGTAAACATGACGCAATGAAAAAACACACACGCACATGAACATATGTTTATACATAGATGCTCGTGTCGACAGAAGCCGGTATTTTTTTAATTTGTTGTACAGGGTCAAATTAAATTAGCTAGCGAAACCACAGTCGTGTTGGGTAACGGTATCTAAACATGATAAAACAAAAAAGAAATGAATTTGTTGATATTTTTTTGTGGCGTCATCGACCTCTGTTTGTGTATTCCGTTGAAATATCAGTTTTTTTTTTTTTTGTAAACCTGACAGAAGTGATTAGTATCGCTATCTAGACACTATAAAACATGTTTTCTCAACTCATACTTCCAAGCAAAAACAATACCAGCGGTCGTTGTCCCCTAAAAAACACCAAATCTTTTTAATTTTTATTTTATCGTGTTTAGATAATATCAAAACTCATCACGACTGCAGTTTCGCTAGCTCATTTAATTTGACCTTGTATAAACCGAAAGCCCATCACCATCATCCTCAATTACTTTTCCTAATTTATTTGTGATCACGATCAGCACTGCTTTGTTTTCTTCCATACATCTCTATTTGTCGTCTTCTAAGTATCATTGGCGGATACAGGGGGGGCTATCGGGGCCATGCCCCCCCCCCAAAAGACCCAGAGGGCCTAGACAAAGTAACATTCGATTAGCGATGACGCTAGTAGAAAAGTTAAAATGTATGGGGTTGACATAAGCTATCGAAATGTCACGTGATCATAGGTCAACGAATAAAAATTAGCTAGACTATGTTAACAACATTCGATTATGAAATGAATCGACAGCGTCGAAAGATTAGGTACTTCCACAGAGATGCATAGCCAAGGGACACTTTTTGACGAGCGTTATCGCTAGTTTTTGGAATCATTAGCGAAAGCGATAGCGATTGTAGAAATAGAATCGCTCCGAAGCGAATGCCATTTGTCTAGGCCCTCAGGAACTCCATACTTTCGACTAAATTTTTCGATTCATCAGCCCAAAGGTCATTCTCCACTCTACGCCGCTTAAAAACATGGCAGCGTACGCGGACAGGGGAGGAGCGGCTTTGCGGACTTGCACACATCCACAGGGATGTTCCAGTTGATGTCGATAAAATTATAGATAGGTTTGCAAAAAGCGGCACAAGCCGCGTTAACTTTCTTTTGTAAAAATCCAAGCTAAAAAAACACATTTTTTTGTTTACTTGTGTTTTTAACCCTAGCTCCGAACCTTGTCAGAATGGCCCGCCCAAAATGAAATCCTGGATCCGCCCCTGCTAAGTATTCACCCCCTTTCTAGTCATAACAACTTTACACCATCCATAAACCAGTTTCAGTGTTAAATTAATTTTCAAAAACGTACCTCACTAATCTTTTTCTCATATTCCCTGACTATGGGCAAGGTCGTGGTTTTCGGCAAGGAGCTGAAGACTTCATGCTGCAGGTAGTAGCGGAACTCGTCGAAGGTCAGCTCCTGTGAGGACCTGAAGTGGTCCAGTCCCTTCTCGACTCCGTATAGGTCGAGTAGGGTTCCAATATTCGCTGTCAGCACCTGGAAAGATAAAAGAAGTAATAGTGTAAGCTAAACATTTTTTTAGGTCGAGGTAGGGGGCCGCGCCTGCGACTTGGGTGATAGTGATTAGTAAGCCAACACGGACCCATGTGGTTACAATAGACTTAATTAATAACTACCTACTTCCTAGGACAAGTCAATCAACTGTATATTGAGTGACAGGGACATCGACGTGTAAACTGAAACCATGAATTCAGCACTTGTTTGTAGACCACCTAGCGTAGAAAGTTATCGCAGGTTATCAAAAAAAATAAATTTCTGCAAATAATTTCAACGCTATTTCACGCACGGTGTGGTATAGAATCATGTACTTAATCCATGGTAAACGGTTACGCACCCAATAAAAAACCGTTGAGTGTTTTAACAAAGGTTGTGACTGTTAAAACATGCTTTACGTAATAGTCGGTACTATAGTTAAAGCATATGCTCTCAAAGTCTGTACCTACTATTTGTAAAGCATACACTCACAGTCAACAATTACAAAATATACTAGACTCCTAGACAAATACTTTCGCCACCGTAATAGGCATAGAACATTAGCTCTATGTTTAGAGATTCTTACCTCTGAACATAACGCCAAGATCAATAATAACCATTTAAAACTTAAAACAAAAGTATTTATCTTCATTTGCACATGCCTTTCTTTGTACGACTCTCTGTTTATTTGCCCCAGAAGCTAAAACAAACGCTACTATACTTGTATACATCTATACCACACTAGAAATATTACAAGTTTGAAGCGGCTCTGCTACTAAGGCACTATACAAACAGATGAAATCACCAGTCGCAAGTTACCTCCGCTGACTCATTGTTTCTGCCGCTATCAGCTAACTCAAATGCAAACTGACACGTTTCGGGTTTTAACATCAATCATGCAAATATTGATTAGAATGTTTACTCTATTAATGCCTTTACGACTTATGACAATCATCAGGACAATGCAGCATACCCCCGACCCCGCTTCCAAACTTATAGTGATGATTTTCCCTTGATGTGTTCATCTGGTTCATTCAGGTTGAGAATACCATGAGCAGATGCTGGTTAGGCTTGAGCTCTTGAGTCAACTGAAGCTTACTTTAAGAGACTATGATTTAGGTAACTGAATGCTCTTATTATACGCCAGTTAGAAGGTTGGTAGTTGGTAGCACAAGCAGGACTACCTATCCAGGGTGCACCGATTGAACGCCTATAAACGTTACTTAACGTACTTTGGCTTAGCCCTGTCACTGTCGCACAACTGCAAACTACAAGTGCAAGAAAGGGACGGGAATGTCTAATTCGAAGCTGATGCTAAGTAATGTTTATAGATTTCGGCCCTAGAACTTGTGGACCTTTTATTTTAATTTTGTAAATGAGCACGGTGGTAAGTCATTAGACATGCAACGTAAACGGATGCATTTCGGGTTACGTTGACTTATCTAATGAGTAGTGATCAGCTGCCTAAATAGTAATCAAATTAGTCATTAACATTTTATAATGCGGTGATGAGATGGTGTGATTTAATGACGTAATTAATTTGTTGTAGATGAAAGAAACATTATGATTAAACAACAAAATGTTTTGAAGTGATAACAGGATGAGCAGAAGCATCCTCTTTGACAGTTTGACTAAACAATACACGTAAGTAGGTTGGTACACTAATAGTAACTACGTGGTAACTAGCTTCATCTTTCTGACTGACCGACCCCTTGACAATTCAAAAGTGCCTGTAATTGGTTTATTTGAAATAAATGCTTTGAGTTTGAGTTTTTTTTTTTTTGGGAAATTCTCGGTTCAGTCGGGGTAATTGCGTAACACACTAAAATAGCAATGGCTTACATTTTGACAATTCAACAACATTCATTGCGATAGTTACGTTGTTGAGCATACAAATTTTTCGAATATATGAAGCAATGGATTAGCAATGTCGCTCAAAATTATTAAAATTGTGACTGCTAATATGTGACGCAGTTAAGGTGCTGGACTCCGGGTTTGTGCCCGATTAATAGCAATAGGCTCGCCCCTAATACACTCAATTTCAGATGTGGGTCTGCCATCTTGCCAAGTTTGATGTGATGGTTATGGCAACATTATTGGTCGAGCAGTGTCTGGGTTCTACTTTCGGTAGATAGTAAACGTTTACAATCAGAAAATATTGAATAGGTATTTGAAAAATCTTGAATTATCGATATCGACAATGTGATATTATGCCGCCATGGGCGTATCAGCGACTTCACTTCGTTTGTCAAACTCATTACAATGATTGACATTCCAGTAACCAGATATGTCTGCTAACCTCGCAAGAAATGTGTATATGCGTCATGTTTTGTGGTTGTTACCATCACATTTATAAACGCTTGACAACAGGATATTACTGTACAACTATTTTCTTTATGCCGCTAGGGAATCATCGCATTTCCGAATAAAAACGAATGTTAATTTACAAGTCCATCAATTATTAGATTTATCGTGTATAATAATTTGAATTCAGAACTAAGTAGGTACTTTATTGTTTATTACGTCAAAACAAAACCACAATAAAGTACTTAGTTCTGAATTCAAATTATTATACACAATAAATCTAATAACTGATGGACATGGAAATTAGCATTCATTTGTATTCGGATAGGTTGTACTGTACTGTACATGTAACTTGTAGAACGAAGGGATTTACGAAATTTCAATGATTTAGATAATTATGACTAGTTAATGTAACTAACTTCAGTCAGTCAGCGTGCATGAGAGTTTTAGTAAAACTCTCTTGAACAGAAAACAAATTTGAAAAGCTTTTGAATACATTATTCCAACGTAACAACGATAACATCAAGCCTGCAGCATGACCCGAATAATACTTGGGCAGAGGTGTAATAAAACAGAACACCCAAATTTTTCGGAGCCCATTACCATTCCCTAATAATAATGTTCTAAGATGCTCTTGGTTGGCAACTAACTTTTTTTGCGCAAAATCAATGTACTTACAAACAATGTAGGTAGGTGCCTACCTAGTTAGTTAGCCATATTGCTAGTCTCATACACAATGTGATATCTAGTCTTGATGACTCTACTAACAGTGCCAGACGATGAATAACCGACTGGTTTCTATATCTGCGAATAACAGACGTTGACGTCAATTAATATAAAATAAAAAAATAATAAAAGTAATATACATAATGTAACAAAATGCCGACAGTGAAGGACTGTGTCTCAGCCATAACTCAGCGCTTCAAGCGATGCATCCGTTATTATTCAGATGCTTTTTAGTCAAACTGTGTGCAGCGTCTGTCCTATACCTACTTGTAGGGTTATCAAAGTTATGATTCGACAGCATTTTGATTAAGATTGTTTTTTTTTTTTCTGAAAACCAAATTGGACCAGAATAGTTTTTAATCCTAGAAGCTCTTTTAATTGAGTATTTTTTAAACAAACCTTGCTTGTGCTTGCTGCTTTGATTAAATGCTTAAACACAGTTTACAGCATAGCATATTGTTTTAAATACAGTTCGCCAACCATCAATTTGCTTAAAATGAGATTAAAAAAGCTTCATTCAGCAATTTTGAGAAAACTGTCATCAAAAATCATTTAAGTAGTTACCTATCCTTAATACAATTTTCTGTTGTCATGCTACAATGTCGTACCGATTTGGTATAAAAAAAAAACATGGTAACCCTGATCGGGTTCAATATCCTACGATAACTTAGTGATTCATGCAATGTTTTATTGCTCACAACCACAAGTCACAAAGCGGTGTCTCTGTCGGTGAAGGATAATTCACCATTTCAATAATAAACATATATGGGGATTGTGTCTTTGATTTCTGTCGCTGTATCTGCAAGAACTTCCATTTTTCTCTATTTGCAGTAGTGATTCATAGTACCTACATACGGTCTAATTTATTCTGTACCTCTTTTGTTTACCGCTGTTCGTTACAATATTTTTTTCTATTCTATCTAGCGTTTGCCTACTTTACGTGTTGTTTATTCTTTATTTTACTAATGCTAGGTTATACCTAACTATAATATTATATTCATAATCTATCATAAATTATAAAGTACGCGACAGCGCGGTTTCTGCAGAGCTTTTATTAATCCTCTTTACTTTTGTTCAAGATGGTGGTTGGTGGATGGTTTTTGGTTGAGTTGTTGTTATTTGGTTTTTGGAAACTGAATTTACTGTTTGTGTTAAAGGTTAACATCCATTATATTAAGCAAATCCTAATATTAAAAAGTTACTGTAACTTGTGCACATATTTCAGTACGGGTAGTATTATAAGCTCCGAAAAAGAATTAAAATATGAGCGTACTCAAAATATGAAATTTACTGATTTAAATACTAACTTTCCGACAGCTTATATGCGAATACAAATAAAGAAACGACCGAATAAAATACTGAAAATTCTGAAAATTTAATACAATATTTGCTGACGTAATATTTTTCCACCAGCTTAAACAGCGTTTTACCGAAATCTACAGGTAGTCATTTTTATTGTAACTTACCTATTATAAATTTAGAATCAACCTTACACCTAACATACCAAACCTCGGGGTGCCCCTGACGTCGGCCGGCTAGGGTTAGGGTTAATAAGCAGGTCGACGGAGCTCCGCTCTGCGGGGCTCCTATTTCTGTCTAAAGGGTTTAAAGGAACCTAACCAACCGAACCTTGGGGTGCCCCTGACGTCGACCGTTTAGGGTTAGGATTTTTGGGAACATATTATATGTTTTCGGCAACTTAGTAATTTTTTCGGAAGATTTGTGCTTTTTTTTGGAAATTTAGTTTATTTTATTTGAAAGTATAGATTATTTTTCGTAGAATTATAATTTGAATAAGTTCATGTTTGTTCGTTAAATACAACATTTTTGTCGGTTAATTTTGTATTAATTTTTCGGTAATTAATTTTAACACAGCTTAGTTAGGTATTATAGTCAACCACAGATCGCTGGAAGTTAATTTGTTTTTCGGAAGCTTTATTATTTCCCTTTCAGTTTCAGAGTCTTTGCCTGTCACATAATTTTAACGAACTATCGAGTTTGTTGTACAATTGCCTGCTAAATGCTTGTGGGAGTAATCATAGTTGTGCGTCTCGCAATTATATTATGAATCATAGCTATTACTACATGAATACTATGCTCACTGGTAATGGGAAGTAGAATGACCTTACACCCACACGTCTGACAACTCTTTAGCGTAACTATCGAATGAATTGATTTACTTTGTTCTCTATTACGGATTGAAATATTATTAAAATGTGCAGTTAAAATTTGATTGACCAAATTATTGATTGATTTTCCTCTGACTTGGATCCTCTAAATTACCCAATAATTTCGATGGCACCCTGTAACCCGTATTCCCATGTTAGATAAGTGAGTTAAATGTGAGTAACTTTCTTGACTTTCTTTTCATAGTCATAATTATGATTATGAAAAGAAAGTCAAGACCAATTCTACCAATACCTATTAAAAATTAAATAATGATTATAATCATTATTTAATTTAATAGGTATTGGTAGTGTTGGTCTTAAAGTCAGTAATTCAGTGTTTTATTCATACCTACCTAGTCTAGAAGTATAGAAAGGGTCGGTTTGGCATCGACATTTATAAATTAAATATCATAGCAGGATGTACCTAGTCATCACACAACATAATTTACTAAGGTAGGGTAAGGTCGATAATACGTATGATAAAAGAAAATGTTTCATAAAATGAATGTGAAATAATAATGTACAAGCCAAGCAGTAAGCAGTAGTATATATCAGTAGAACAAGTTACATTCGGTAAGCCACTTCAGTACACTCATGTGGCTGTTGGTCATATGTGTGTAGGGTCACGTCAGGGTCGAACTGACTAATAAGGACAGCTGTTTTCTTTAGGGTCTAATATGGTCACCCGGATGTGACCTTTACTTTTATGATGTCAAATATATTTAAATCACTTTATGGCATGTTTTTAGGGTTCCGTACGGAAAGAAAAAACGGAACACTTATAGGATCACTCGTGTGTCTGTCTACCTGTCCGTCTGTCACAGCCAATTTGCTCGGAATCTATTGGACTGATGAAGTTGAAATTTGGTACACACATGAACATCTGGGACGTGTAACGTAAATAAATACATTTTGAATATGGGGTCACTTTTGGGGGGCAAACTAGAAAATTAAAAATAAAAGTTATGCAAACTGTACCGTGTGACATATCAAATGAAAGGGCTTGTTGTGAAGATATCAAATAGGTATATTTTAAAATAGTCAGTTTTGGAGTTATTTCAGAAAATAGATGAAAATGACCATTCTCCCTCCCCCCACCTTATGTCTGAAGCTACTGAGCCTAAAATTTTGCAAAAAAATAAGGAAATTAGTTTTTTACTCACAGATAACGGGAAATTTTATAAGAAGTCTATGGTCTTAAAATAACATGGTAAATCTTTCAATATTGTGCGTACAAACATACAATTGCAGTTGGAGTGTATGGGAGACATGTTTTTCAGCTACAATGTCAAGTTTGTTCTTGGTATCTGGGGGCACGGTAGTACCCCCGCCAAGACGAGCCAAAAATAAAAAAGCAGCGGCAATACCTACCTTTTTCGACGCGTTTCGTCGTATTTTCATACCATCATAGCTTTGGCCTGGAGCTCAGTTGCTCAGGATAAAATGTAGATAGCAGACTCATAAAACACTTAATTTATTATATTAGCATAAGCCCATAGGAGTTCCTGTGCGACGGCTGCGAAACGGCCAAGCCGTACATTTTGACCAAGATGTAAGGTTTGTAGAGTTAAACCTCGTAGAGTTAGGGGCGTGGCTCTACAATCATGTAAATCTTGGCAACCTACTTTACATGAAATGTTTTTGGTGGGTAACATATTGATCGTACGGAACCCTCTCCATGCGAGTTCAACTCGCACTTGTTTTATATAAATATTTTGTATTTGTAAGAGCTTACGATATTACTAAATATAATGATACCTTGAAGGGATTGACACGGCGTAGTGATCGTAGTGTGATCGAAACAGACAATACTCGTAGTTTCCACAAATCGAGCGATGACTTCAAACGACGGAACAATAAGTCTGATGAATCGTGAGAGCTATTGTCTAGACTCTTGGTAAACTGGTATAATACTACATACCTCTGACCTCCTCTGACATACCTATCCTATCTGGGTAAGTAAGATAATATATAGAAATATTTAATGGATATTACTGATTAGTCGAGCAGGTTGCTGTTTAGAATAGGGAATATGCATGTGAATCAAATAAGGGTCAAATATTTTCGATTTTAATTTCTTTTTGAGTAAAAAATTAATTAAAAAAAAGTGCAAATTAACTGTGGGAAATTCAAATATTTGAAAAGCAACGCCATTGGTCGGACCGAATGTGACGTAAAAGTCTATGACAACAATAAATGTCAATGTGTTTTAGAGACTGTTTGCGATTCAGTCCGTTGCCGTTGTCAATGTCATAGACACACCAAGCGCGCCAAAATGGAGTGCGTTTAACGTGCCCATGTGAGTTGGCTATTTTAAACTTTTTCAGAAAAGTACTTTCAATTGCTTTTTGGGATTAAAAAAAAAACTTCTTTGCCTAGGTGCCTTTACCTTCTTTAGGGAATTAATGGACCCCTCACAATTCTTGCCCTCTCCCAAAATTGGTTTATAATTCTTAATCTTTAAAACTACTTATGTATCTAATTTTTTTTTCTGTTTTTTTTTCGGCGATGTAAAAATACATGCATATTTCCCTATTATGCCAGGCCAGAGCCTCGGACTGCATGGTAGAATTCCGAATTGATGTAATGTAACTTTACATTTAAACTCAAAACTCAAAGCATCTATTTCAAATAAACCACTTTTGCAGGCACTTTTGAATTGTTAAGGGGTCGGTCAGTCAGAAAAATTAAGCTAGTTGCCCATTCCAAAGCGTACCTATGCGTAAGGTACCTATGAAGAAGAACGGGCAAGAAACTCCAAGGACACTCTTTTAAACCAAAACGTATCGTTACAAAAAAAAAATGGTTACATAATTCATGTTGAAATTGTACATGTGAGAACGATGTAGAAAGACGTGCACGTTAAAAGCGTCCGTAATAAAAGATAAAAACAAAAAAAAGTAAACAATTCAGAAATTAAAATAAGCCATGGCAGCTAAGAGATGACATGTCCCCACTGACGGCGCCCGTTCACGAACATGACGTATGGATCAGCACCATACAGCTCAACCATTTTAAAGGGAACTTAATGATTCAACACACACGCCACCACCAGCGAGACATTTGAGTAAGCATGACATACTCTCAGCTGCCAGGGCACATTCAAGTCAATGAAAGACGATCCTAGTAAATCGTAACTTTATAGTAGATACATACTGCTCACACATGTGATATGCAATTATACATTACTAAGAGATTGAATGTATACAATGCAAAGATAGTTTTTACAATCTTCAGCAGCTCCAACAATATTTTCGAATGCTAATCAATTAATTTATCCGCCCCTGTGGAGCAGAACCAGCGTTGAGCCAAGCGTATTTGTCAGCGATGTAAACGTTTATTTAGGTGAAGTGTCAGCCATGTCTGAATGAGGACTGCAATCTGATACATATTGTGTAGGTATCAAATCTGGTCACGTGCTGCCGTGCATAGCGAGGCTCAGGGGAGGACCCTATACAGTCTCCCCAGGGATGTGACTTACAGGCGCTGCACAGGGGGGTTCCGGGATTGGTCTTTTAAGAGGAATCGGTACCCCGTCTACGTGCTGATGGTGACCACCGGGGTGGTTTTAGTGAGGTGAAAGTCCCACACTCCCTGAGGTCCGGTGCCTTTTGACGGTTACTCCACGAAAAGAAAAAAATATCGGTACCTACTTATCTAATCTATTAACCCCGAATATGGTGTTCCTACGATAATATGATGTATGTCTAGACAAGTAGCGACCTTCATAGAATGGAAATGTGAACGAAACTGAACTAGGTATTCAAACTTCTGCTGTGTTTTGCTGATAAAGTGCGCCCAAGATAAGTCTGCGCGCGTGTTTGACCTTCAACACTATATCTCTCTGCGAGTACTTTTAATCAATTTCGGCATAGTGATGGCGATTATTTACTTTGAAAAACACGGAAACGGAACACAGCACACTCTTGACACCTGATATAAATGTCGAGATGGCGTAAAACAATAGCTATTATTTCCGATTTCGGCCGCGCGCAGACTTATTTTGCGCGCACTCTAATGTTAGACTACAATTTATTTGATATGTTTTGACATGTATGGAGGTAAACATTTTTCTAACCAAGGTTTATCTTGGTCGAGCCGCACTACAGTTCTAGTGCAAAATAATTAATTTAATGCATTGTGATTTGCATTTATATATATTATCCATAGTGTGGAGTCGTGTGTGTAGCCACGGAATAGATTTATCTATTCCGTGTGTTTAGCATTTAGTAGTTACTACGACATAGTGTTATTGCAATAATTAACAAGTTATTAAGCTAGCCACATTGCCAGGATATTGCCTGGCATTCTTAGGAATTTAATTAATTATTTAATTCCTTAGAATTTTATGGTACCTACCTGCATTGCAAATGACGACTCAAGCACAGATCTACACAATCATTTTATCATTTACTTATCAAATCTTCAAATAATTCCTTAAATTAGAAAAATACCTAATTAATAACTTTTTACCCGCACGTATAATTAATTCCATAAGTAAATATTAATAGATTTCGTACATGATCATTTTAAATGTCATTTTTCGCGTGAAAGTAGGCGTCCACGCTTGACATTTTCAGCAGTGTCAGGGCTGTCTCATAAATTACAGTTTATAATATTTTAATATGTATTTAATTTCCAATTTACTTCTTCGATTGCTTGTAATTATTTTTAATATCTTGATCTCAGTAGGTAATTTATTTTTGAATTTATGACGCTTATTTATTATTGTGTAAACATTGCAGACCACACAAACCGTACCCATAATAATTTCATTTTGGTTCTTAATTTTACGGTGAATAAGTAAATTACTGTTGTTGAATGAACATTTTTGATAATGTAAATACTTAAGTACCTACCCATTGCGGTTTTCCTTGCCTTTACTTTATGTAAATAACATTATTGTCCTACTTAAAAGCTTACAATCTCCAGGCGAAACCCAGTGACTCGTGTTCAATAGTATTACGTACTTAAGTAGGCCAGGGTTCCTACCTATGACTGAACATTAGGTAGTACGTAGAGCAAAGACATTGTTGTAATAATAATACCAGCCTCTATACCACGCGCGCCTCAAAGAGATGTCAGCATAATTGACGGGGTCCGATAGGGCCGATGCCTGACGGGGTCCGATAGGGCCGATGCCTGCCAGGGTCGCGGATTGTTCGAAAGAGTTACCGTGGCCCTGGCGCACAGGCAACTGAAGGAACACGGGTGGGTTTTAGTCAGTAAGAGTCTGACACGCCCTTTCGCTCCGCCCAGAGCGAGAGAGGTCACTTGATGATTTCCCACCCAAAAAAAAAAAAGCCCAAGAAAGAGAAAGGGTGGAGTAAATAGGGATCGTAAATGGTTGACATTTGCGTAGGAGTCATGAGCCGTCATTCGGTTGCAAATGACCTCTCCTACATCCCCTTAAAGGCTCCTACAAACAGGCGCGACACGCGATGCGGATTGCTGCGGGAGCCTTAATGGATTGCCGACATAAATAACCAATCTCTGTATAACTGTCCCACTGCAGGGCAAAGGCCTCTTCTCTTATAGAGAAGGCATGCGCATTGATCACCACGCTTGCTCAAGACGATAAGTTTCCTCACGACATTTTCCTACACCGATGTCATAATGTCCAAGATTAACTCAGAAAGTACACTCATATTAAGGGGACTACATGACCTAAACGCAAATTTATAATGCATAAAAATATATGATCCACTGCAGTAACCAAAATCAGAAAAATATATGATATTCTGCAGGATATATGCTAGTTAGATAGTGTGTTGAAAACACAATACAATTAACTTGATATGATAGAAAAAAATCACGAAGATACCTCTAAAAAAATATTTTAATGATTAAAAACCATACTAATATACATGCAAACATTCAGTTTTTTTGTCAGATTATTCTACAAGTAACATACTAACGTAAGTGTTTTAATTTGTTAGTCCAATGAATAGATTTTTTGTAAATCCATAATTGCTTCATATTTTGCAATAAATTACCAGCGTTGTGTCATCGCGCGTCTCTTTCTTTTCTATGCAATCCGACAGTGACCGCGCTTTAGCTCTTGTAAGCCTCTTAATTAAAAAAGCCAGATTGGTACTTGCTCGGATTTGAACCCACAACGCCGTGCTGTCGTGCATTAGAGGCGAAGCCATCACGACATTGTTAAAATTGAATAAAACAATTAAGCAACAAAGCCTTTTTTAAATGACAGGCAACGAACTTTGATATCTTCTTCTATGGTTTGTTAAATAGAGAGATTTAAAACGACACCGAAGAATTCTCTTGTTTTCGTTTATAATGAATATCATCGACTTAGCGAATGATTCACGAGTTACAGGGCTGGTTCTAGGCTCACAAAAACTATGTATTTCAAGTTCTGCACCCTAATTACGTAAAACACTATTTACCACAATCTGAATGATTTTGAAGCTATTCCATCGCTTCTTAAGTTCGAAAAAATTGTCTGCTCAACCACGTAAATAACGCAATGAATGTTTTTCAACTGTCAAAATGAAAGCCATTCCTACTGTTAGTATGTTACGTAATTACCCCGCTAGCTATGAATTAAGTTAATCAAGGCCAGAAACAGCTAGAAATTAATAGATAGTATTTGCATTGGATAGAAGAAGGTTAGAAATTTCACCTACAACAAGTGCCCAACATAAAACATAAATAAATATGGATGGATAGGACATCTTCATTATAAAAATAATAATTTGACAACCATATCTATGACAGTTTTCGAGATCGTACCTACAACAGATCGTCTCCAAAACGGGAACGTCGTCCTCACCTTTAACGACGCGTGAACATGAATGTGAGACTTGCGGCATTTATTAAACTGTGGCGCACACTATACGAAACTCGACAGTTTGACGACAAGATCTGTCGCATGCGACTGTTATCGCGTGTGCGCGTGCACCGTCGTTTAGACGCCTGCGACAAGTAGCGAGAGCGTGCAACCTCCTTAGCCTGTCATGTCGTTGCGACTCTGCAACTCGACTCGCGCCGAGTGTGCGAGCTTTGAACAAAACATGAATATTGTCGGCCACGGCCTTTCGTTGCGCCTAGTCTGTTATTTAGATTTGTATGATTAATGCAATTATCGTTAAACGGGGTGAATAGAGACGAAACTATAAAAGAGATTTTAACTTTGAAATAGTATAGTTTGTTGCCAACAAGTGCACTTAATCTTTAATTATAATACAGTAAACACATTAGAGTCCTTTTTGTCAACAATCTATATTATTTCAATGTTAAATCCCTTTTAAAGTTTCGTTTCGATTCACCCCTGCATTCTTAATCACCCCGTTTGACGGTACCTAATGTACAAATCTGGTACATAAAACTACCTACTCTAAGTTAAAGCTAGCGAAAATAAAATCATACTGCTACTAGGATCTCTTGGCGCTCGTATGAGGTTGACTTGTATAGTTATTATACTCTTTGATGTTGACAGGGGGATGCTGTTAACCATTTGTGCCATTGTTTTTTCAAATGTCACATTAGAAAAACAAGATGGCGGCATTAGTTCCAATTTCGGCCACGCGCCGAAATAACATTGTAGTGCTTTAAGGATTCAGGAAGAAAATAAAACCAGTGCGCAAACTGTAACCATGAATTCCGCAGGTTCTAGACCCCTTAGCATGTAATTTTTTAGGCGGTTATCAAAAAATTAATCTACTGTTTCATAGAAAAGGGCAATGCCTACGCGATACTAATGTATGGAACAAAATTTTTTAACCGATTTCAAAAAAAAAGGAGGAGGTTCTCAATTCGACTGTATTTTTTTATGTGTGTTAGCTCAGAACTTTTTTCTGGGTGAACCAATTTGGATGATTCTTTTTTTATTTGATAGCTGGTGCTTCACATGTGGTTCCATTAAAATTTGACCATGTTATTACCAGTAGTTTTTGGGTTATCCTTAATACTGCATATTTTTTCCACTTAGTTCATATTGATGATGTTTTAATAGTTTCCTGTCATTGCTATATACATTATCAAGTAGTGGTATACGAATTTGGGTGGGGTAGATACCATAACTAAAAGTGAAAAACAAAAACTTTTTTACAAAAAAGCAACCTACTTCCAAAAAAAAAACGTGAAAAATGACTTCCATTTCGGAAGTCTGTGTCTTTGGTCAAAACCAAAGACACCGACTTCCGAAATGAAAGTTATTTAAAAAAAAGTATTTTTTTATAACTGTCGAAAATTTCCTACACTAGGGGGTCTAGAATCATAGATATGCTGAATTCATGGTTACAGTTCGCGCACTGGTTAAAATTTCTTCCTGTTTAAGTAGCTACGTTGCAAAGCGTGAGCAAAGACCATCATAAAATAAGCTTTATTTCAACCCAATCTTATTTTATCACAACACCAATCACTGATATCACCGCAATATAAAATAATGAGATAAATTGATTTGCAGCATGCGAAGCGGGCACTCAGCTAATTTGATTTTATTGTCAAAAGTCTTTACGAGCATCCAGGGAGCTTCAATACAATTACGGCGACAATTTTCTGGGTCTACGACCTTCTTGGCAAGTGGTACTGCCATTTTCAGCTATTGTGTTTTGTGTGACAGTATTATTTCGCCACCATAAACCTAGTTTCCAGTTAATGGCACACTATGCATGGAGTTTTTATTATCCTTATACTTTCCTGTAACAGATACTCGTAGAACGTTCTACTTCGCTTCGATAATGCGATATATCTATTGTTCTAAATAGGCCCAAAACTTTACCACTTTTACGGTGTGGTTTAGGGCCAAAAACAAGGGTCGAAATATGATGCTTGGCTTACCACGTTAAAGAACACAATACAATTTTTAGATACCTACTACGTTGGTACAGTTGGATGCACGTCAGTGTAATCAGAGGCCAGCTAACAGCTTAATATACTGGTTTTGTTACGTGTGGCCTACCGTACTTACCTAAGCTAGAATGAATGAATGACAATTTTCCTTATTATATTCACAGTCCGCTCGATGTAGACACTGCTCCATTTTCCTATTCCCAAGAGACAGCAAAACCACAATAAAGTATGACACAATCGTCCTACTTTGAAATATCAACTTAACTACTTTTAAAATAATTACGAGAAGTTTTCGAGCGTTGAAAGTGACAGAAATGCTTGTGGAGAAAGCAACCCCCTGTAGGTACCTAATGATTGTAATTTATGTCAATTATTGCTTTTTGTGCTTTTAAGCCGGACACGGAATGACAAGAAGATTATATAGCTATGTTAAATATTTTAACAGCAGTCATTTAAGTGGGTGTTGAGATAACTGCATGAAGTTTTAATGAGCAACTCTTTCGGCTACATTGTAGCGTGCTTTTTGTAAAATTCTTCGGAGGTGACGATAACATTCACGAAGCAAAATAATTGCATATTGAACCTTTATGAAATGCAGCAACCACCTTTAAGGGATTCATAAATATATGCTTATAACCTCGTGCATGCGTATTCCTCGGTTATTTATAAGATAGAGGTTAAATAATGCTAATGACTGCCTCGTGGTCCAGTGGTCGCAAGCGGTACTGCTGAGCATGAGGTCTTCGATGCGATGCCCAGGTCGGACAAAGTGAGAGATGTTGGGTTTTTCTATCTGGTATTTCCCAGTAGCAGCCCGGAGTCTGGATTTATGCTCGGTTGATGGCAATAGGCTCGCCCCCTATTACATGGGACTTAAACTATAACTGGTAATATGTGGGTGTACTATATAGGTACACCTCTGCCTAACCCTTCGGGGAAACAAGGCGTTATGTTATGTTCGGTCAACGAATGTAGAGTCAAAAGCTTGCGCATATTTTCATTTTGATTTGCCGCTCATGGCTACTCTTGCAAACATCGCCTCGATTTAGATAAATAAATCGTAGGTGCAGATCAGTCTATCTACCTTATTTAGTTTAAGGCGCATATATAGGACTTTTAATGATTTCAAATTAAACATCACGTCTAAAAGAATAGTCTTATTTGTTTGAAAAAAATATATGATAAACTAGACTATTTTCTTCGTAATTTGATATGTGAATATTTGAAATTATATTTTTATAACATAGTGTAATTAATTTGTAAAGTAATGCCTAACGCGAACACAAAAACGATAATCACGCAAAAACTATCGGGCGTATTTTCATGAAATCTGCACCATCTAAAAGACAATTTAACTACCCAAATTTTTGTATACGGCTTTTATTTGTATTATGTTTGATAAATCAAGGTGGGTTGTTTTTGCGAATAAACTTGATGCGCGTTGAAGCGGGGGCTCTTGCGGGCGACGGGCGGCAGTTTATCGCTGACCAATGTCCGGGTAGACGCTAACGCTCTGTGCAATTTTATTCGCTTAAAAGTTTCGCATGCTCCTCCCACTCGCTCAAGGTCGCTGGCACTTACTGTCGCCTTAAGTAGTTTCATAAGAAGATTTCAAATCAAAATCAATTTATTATTTTTGGGTTGTGTGGCAATGGAGAGCCTTTATATTTCGTAATACAGACACCTATTCTGTCCTAGAATTATAATAATTCACTATCCTAAAAGGAAATGATTCATAGATACGACTCATTTGTATTCATTTCTTGCTTTTGTTTCTTTGATATCCACGAAATGAATTACTAACAGGCACGTAACTTCGCTTGAGGAAACTGGCAAAGTTGTACCAAACATAAAGAATAGGATAAAAAAATATGACTTAGGTTTTGCTAAAATTATACAGAGCGTATTTTTTATGCTGAAATTATTCAAATGACCACTGCGAACTTCTGGGTGACGACATCATTGTACAGTCTTGCGTGGCATTGCAGGTCAAAGACAACATCACGCTCGGTCTGTATTCCTCGAAGAGTTAGGCAGAGGTGAACCTGAGTACACGACATTTCGACAGTTATGGTGGGCGACCCTATTGCTATCAACCGGGCACATATTCAGACTCAGGGCTGCTGTATTCTTAAGGGGACTACATGACCTAAACGCAAATTTATAATACCTAAAAATATATGATCCACTGCAGTAACCAAAATCAGAAAAATATATGATATTCTGCAGGATATATGCTAGTTAGATAGTGTGTTGAAAATATAATACAATTAACTTGATATGATAGAAAAAAATCACGAAGATACATCTAAAAAACTTTTTTAACGATTAAAAACCATACTAATATACACGCAAACATTCAGATTTTTTGTCAGATTATTCTACAAGCAACATACTAACTAATAGTGTTTTAATTTTTTAGTCCAATGAATAGATTTTTTGTAAATCCATAATTGCTTCATATTTTGCAATAAATTACCAGCGTTGTGTCATCGCGCGTCTCTTTCTTTTCTATGCAATTCGACAGTGACCGCGCTTTAGGTCTTGTAAGCCCCTTAATGGACAACTATTAGGTCCCAGGTCAGACAGTGTTATTAGACACTTTGTCTGACCTGGGAATTGAACCCAGGACCTCATAGTCAGCAGTAGCGCTTGCGATCACTACACCAACGAGGCAATGCAAATGAAATTTTAATTTTTTCCTTTTTTTAATGCAATTTTAATGTGTACATATTAAAGAGTATTCTCTTCTATTCAATAATGTAAATTTATTTAGCTCTAGACTCTAGGGCTCTAGGCACTAAGTTCTAGGCTTCTAGAGGTTCAACCTAGATGACGACGTGTCGCCGGCTCGACACCCTTGACCGGGTCACAGAAAATAGCTAGAACGGTCGCATACTTAGCAAATGCAAATGTAGGTTTGTTTATCTCAAACTAGCTTTTGCCAGCGGTTTCGGGCTCGAGGAGGTCGGAAGTTATCCCACGGGAAAGTACTACCAGGATAAAAAGTATTCCATGTCCTAACCCAGGTCATGATCTACCTGTGTGCCTTTTTTCATAAAAATCGTTCAGACGTTAATGCGTAAAAAAGGTAACAGAGAGACAGAGTTACTTTCGCATTTATAATCTTATTCTTTATAGGATGTCGATAGCAATCTAAATATAGTCACCTCAGAATTTGGCTACGAGCTTGGCACCTTCAGTGGCGTTCATCAATTCCTGTAGCCTGCAGACAAAAGGAGGCGCTGGCCACGATATTAAGGCGGTACCCCGACCAAAACCAAAATAGTGCGTTATTCAGAGGCTATTAATTCATTCACTATGGGTAATAAACTACATCTAAAAGCACATTATTAATGTTCAATATCCTATCATCACATTGCACGTTCTTATTTTTTTTTTGTGTTATAAATACATTTAAAATCTCCTTGTAAAAAAGTGACTAAAATTATTGATTGCATGCATCTTTTGCTAAAGGTGACGTTCTATTAATTTGAGGATTACACTAATGGATATATAATTTAAAAATCTAAATAATTCACGTTTTATTTTATTTCAAACCATCGCTTGTCTTTTTTTATTCAAATAATTTCAATCTTTTGTGAATTTTATGATAAATGAGCGTGCGCGGGAGCGAGACAGAGCGAGACTCAGCGACGAGGCAGAGAAGAACCGAACGCTCAAGGTCGTTTGGTCGGGGAAGCGCCTTAAGCTCCCCATTGTCTGTGGGACAGCACCACTTTAATATGGTATGGAAGTATGAATTACCATTTTATTATGAGCATTGAGAAATACGATTTCATATTGTTATAGGTCTTTACAGATGTAGACTAGGCGTAGCCCCGTGTAGCATAAAATGAATGAATTGTTTCATAAACTGAAGAATTTATCAATAGCAACACAAATCACAATGACATTGATTAATAAACTAATAGGCTGAATGCCTGAATATGATAAAACGAGGACTTTTATGATAAATAATGCCAGGTTGTAGTTCCACTGTCCGCAGACAGAGAGAGAAGGCACGAGCATTGATCACCACCACCTGCACGCTTGTTCAAGACGGAGCCGTCATAACATTTAATTGAAATATTTTAGTCTACATTATTTTCAGGGAGTTTCCAGACGCATTTTGTTACGAAATAAAACCACCCAAAATCCAACCAAGCAAAGCCTCACTTCCTGAAAATGATGCAGACTCTTTTTATGTAAGACACCGTATAACGTCAGATTTTTGTCGCACCGTTAGGCGTATTGGTACATAAATATAAGCCAGAAAAAATCGAGTGTATTGTATTCGCCTACGAAGCAGCTCGAACAGTCTCCTGAGGGTGTTGTCCGAGCGGTGGGACCTGTCCCTGATACAGAGATGGATGCAGCTTCATGTTAGCGCCTCTCCTCGTATTATTATTTGACATGTGTTTATATTTCAATGTGCATTTCATTTAATTCTAATGTGTATGTGTAATGTGTGTGTGTGTTTCATTCGTTTTTGATTATATTAATTATTTTAATGTAATTTGTTATTATAATTTTTTATCATATTATCTTTATATAATGTAATGGACTATGTCTGAATTAAATTTATTATTATTATTATTATTGTCAAATGTTCAAAGAAGACTTATTCAAAAATATTACATAAAAATAAAATAGAATCATTATAAAACAATCGTCAAACAGAGCTCAATATCGCATAATTCTCAAAATGTTGAGCGTAAACTATCATATTTTTAACCGACTTCAAAAGATTTTTTTAGGTCAACCGATTTTAATGATTCTTTTTTATTTGAAAGCTGGTACTTCTCATGTGGTCCCCTAGAAATGTTATCAAGATCTAACCAGTAGTTTTTGAGTTATCCTTAATAATGCGTATTTTTTCCACTAAGCATAATATAATATGTATATGATGTTTTTAACTTCCTGTCACAGTTATTTACATAACAAGTAGTGGTATACGAATTTGTGTGGGGGATATTAAAGTTATTTTTCACTTTTTAGTGTGTTTTCTAAAGTCGGTTGATTTTATTTTTTTGCAAAAAAGGTTTTTTATTTTAGATGTTGTAGGGAATTCAATCAACTAAAGTAATACCTAAAAATTGTTCCACTGAGCCGTATATTTATTTTTTCATTTAAACACACAAACACACAACACGCTGTTTTGAACAATATTTGTAGTCGCGATGCGCTATTGTAAAATTTTCTTCTTACCGCGCCTGTTTTGTAATAGAGGGCACTGGGCACTAGTATGATAAGCTATCCTTTGCCAGCTAAGTTATAGCTTTGCACAAGTGTTAGGGAATTAAATAGGTAGGTATCAACCTATTTAGTTGAGATATTGTTAAGGGTGTAATGTAAGATTTGTTGCAGGTCTGTATGTAAGGTGTGAATCGAAGTGAGCACCCAGATCACGTACCTTCAGTTAAAAAACGCGTTTCAGGGCTCATTGTCCTAGAGATGTCAGCACCATTGATGGGGTCGCGGATTGTTCGAAAGAGTTACCGTGGACCTGGCGCACAGGCAACGGAAGGAGTACGGGTGAGCTTTATTCAGCAAGAGTCTGACACGCCCTACAGCTCCGCCCAGACAGGGAGAAGTCATGTGATGATTCCTCACCCCAAAAAAAGAAAAAAAAGGACTCATTGTTCTTGTTCATAGTGTAGATGTTGTGTAGGTATACTTAGGTTGTTTGGCTTTTGAGTAGGTTGTAATCTAGGGTCGGTGAACCGATGCAGGATCATTTACCTCTAAGGTAAAGCATATCTACTTTCAGCTTAAGTACGCTAGCTAAAGGCGGGTAAACAGAATTTTCAAAGGTCAGTTAGAAAACACAAAAAAAAAGTAAGTTAGAAGAGTAGATATTCTACTCTTGTAAAATTGATTGTTCTAATATCACGTAGGTACCGTTAAACGGGGTGAATAGGGACGCAGGGGTGAATCGGAACGAAACTTTAAAAGCGATTTTAACATTGAAATAATATAATTTGTTGCCGACAAGGGCACTTAATCGTTAATTATAATACAACAAATTATATTGTTTCAATGTTAAAATCCCTTTTAATGTTTCGTTCCGATTCACCCCTCGTCCCTTCCCTATTCACCCCGTTTCACGGTACTGAAGCAGAAAATTATGATTTTTGGTTCTCCAAAAATCATATCTATGTATATGTAATATCATTTATCAGTCTTGATTGACAATTCGGTGTAGATATCAACACTCCGTGTGTAGTTACATTTTTTGCAGATAAACAACATAGTAAATAACATGTTTATCTCGAACAAAATATATCTCTAGATAAAACTACTCAAAGGAGAAGCACCAGGTTGCCCGCGAAATTAAAATTTTCTTACGTTTTTTTGCAATTTGCAGGTCAGTGCCAGGTTGTTAGAGGGTTGTAGCTATTGATGATTTTAATGATTATAATGATGTAAATACATACTCGTTACGGTCGCGAATTATAATTTGTTCAGCATACAACCTGACACTGACCTGCAAATTTAAAAAAAAGTAAGAAAATTTGAATTTTGCGGGCAACCTAGTGCTTCCCCCTTAATGTCAGGTTCATAGACAAACGAAACTACTAAAATACGTTACGATATGAAATAAGCAGATTATCTTTATCTATTCACTAATATAGATCAGCATAGATTGACGTGTAAAAGTATTTGTACAAACCTATTACCAGAAATAAAATCATTGATCATTTAGCGACATAGTTTTTGGGGTTTCAATTATTGCCAACAGATATTGTTTTAGAGGCAGAGGTGCAGTCCTATCTAACTATACTACAAATACCATACTATTTATCGAATACCTAATAAGTACATTATCTTTACAAACATCATTCATTAATGCCATAATCATGTCCTCAGAACTTACTTTATTATTCTTATCGGCACAAACAAGACTAATATTACCTAGGTACGCACTACGCACGACGAAATAATAATTATCATGCTGTACATTTTCAGTAGGTATAAGCAAACTTCTCATTGTACGAAAAGGTCAGCTAAAACGAAATGTATAGCTTGATATGTCGTAATTGTCGTAGTGTGTACTACTTTTAGTAGATAAGTACATACTTATGGGTATCTGCGTTTTCCTGCGACTTCTTCTATGTTGATTTCTGAGGGTGATGCCCGATCTCCCCAAGTTCTAAGTTCCCCAAAGCTTACATTATTAAATAAAAATGTACGACTCCGTCTTGACCGAAATCTAGAATGATACAGTCGCCGAATCAATGCTTACGTACGTATTGTTTAATGTTAATTGTTATTACTTTAGTTTAGACAATCAATGAGGTAAAAATGTAATATTATGTATTTTCATTGCAATTTACGCTAAATTCATTAAATATTATTTAAATTATGCAATACTGGTAAGTGATAGATCACAAACGACGTTGTCTGTACTTCAATAACAAATAGGCGCTCATCAATAGTGGTGTTAACGATTGCGAGTTAGAGGGAAATATCAAATATTATTTTTACACTTGTGCGAATGAGAGGAAAGTATCAAAACTTGTTTCACTTCTGCGTCTTGGATTCCTGTTTTTTCTATCAGGCAGTTTATATAGCGACGTTGCTTATTGTGCATGTTGCAAAATGAATCATTTAAGTGGTGGTTCGCCTGGTGGTGAATCTAATCAACGTGTAAAGTTGAAGCGGATTATAATTTAAAAAAATATAAGTAGTATTTCGATTTAATTTTATTGTATAAACTTAATTTAAAATGATTATAGAAGTTTTTATATAACATGAATAAAAAAAAACTGTGATTGTTAAAACTAGATAGTCAAAGAAAAAGGGGTGATTGTCAAAGATATTTTATAGTTCTAAAGTTGATTACTGTACTGAACATACAAGCTGTGATTTTCAAAGATAGTTTAGTATCGATGTGTGTTCCAAATGCTGTGATTGTTATCATATCCAGAAGCACTGTTATATTTATTTTTAATTTTAAAATAAAAATGTGATTTATAGTCTATATCATAGGTTCCCAACCTTTTTTGGATTACCGCCCCCTTTATAAGAAAAAAAATCCAACACCTACCCCCCTTCCCCTTTACATAATAGTTAATTATAGCAATTTTATGTCTGTCTATTATCTAATATATCTAATAATAATCACAAATTAAAAATGAATTAGTACCTACCGCCCCCACGAAAAGCTCCAGCGCCCACTAGGGGGCCATACCACCCCCGTTGAGAACCTATAGTCTACATGTTGTGCTTATTTACAATTTTACTGCGCTAAAGAATTGTTTGTTGGATGCCTCCACAACAACCTAAATTCTTCCCTTACACTACATTTCTTCCCAGAACAACCTGGATACATCCCTAACTCACCCCCTGGATACATCCCTAACACACCCTGGATAATCTCGAAACAATCTCAAAACACATAGTACAAATTATACATAGAGAAAATACCTATATCTTCCAAAATAAGGTTAATTTTAACTAGACATTAGGTAGAAAAAAAAACGAAGTGAAGAAAAGTGTTAGAAAACACTTTTGGGGACGTCAGTACCAAAAATGGTCAAGTGTGAACTTTACAAATAAATTAATTTTACATTTTGGGGACGTTAGGTATGAATTTATGAAAAATCATTTTGGGGAACTTGGAACTTGGGGCGATCGGGCATCACCCATTTCTGAAACATATTTTGCTAGAAAAACTGTAACCCGATGCACTACAAAATTACAAAGAGTCTTTATAGATTCTATTTTATTCTACAATCTACATGGTGGTTGATTTTCAAAAAATGTAAAGAATACATAAGTAAATAATTATTATTTATCATATTTATATAAGTAATAATTTAAGTAAGTTTAAGAAGATCAAAATGACTCCTTCAAACAGGCGTGAAACGAGACGCGAAATGCGCGCGACACTAACGCATAGCTCGTCGCGCGACACGCGGTGCCTTTGTGTCGCGTGCGATACTCGTCGCGTGCCGCGCCCTGTTTGAAGAAGATTAGGAGACTAAAGGCTCACAAACCTGCCTTCGGGAGCCTTTTATCTTTCAGAGATGTCCTTCCCTATTTTAAAATTTATGTACCTACCGACCTACCACCTACCAACAGATAGTAAATCCATAAAACAAGTAAGTTGCCGATTTATTTACACTTTGACTTCGGCATGAAATCATTATATATTGTAAATTATACTATTGATTGCTAAGAGAGAATTGTGTCATAAATCTATTATTAATAATTAGAGCTAAAATAATGAATCATAGCGTCTAAAATAACAATAAACTCTGTTATGTTTAGCAAACGTTTTTGGGAATACAATGTTTATTATGTAAGCAAAACAGCGCCTGTAGGTATGTACATGCGTGATATTTCATGATTTTCCTAAGAATTCAAATAATAACGAAGATTGCCCCTGCCTCAACATCTCCTGTTGACCTCCGCCATCTCTGATCAAATTCCACTCTGACTCGTGTCTCCGAGCTTCTTGGCACGAACTTAAGAATAGTCTCTCAAGTGACCACCGTATACATAAATATTAGCCAGTAGCCTAGGGTTGTCATAAATATGGGGACTTTGACCGGGACAATTGAAGCAAAAGTAGTGTGCGTAGAGATCGAAAATTAACTTTCCTATGACAAATAGGTAACCTTGATATTATAATGTACCTACTTAATTAAACGT
The DNA here is from genome assembly GCA_916610205.1 of Griposia aprilina. Lineage (NCBI taxonomy): Eukaryota > Metazoa > Arthropoda > Insecta > Lepidoptera > Noctuidae > Griposia > Griposia aprilina. The sequence goes on from OU744294.1 coordinate 17,865,597, forward strand.
ATTAACATCATAATTATGTTCTTAAAACAAGTTAAAATATGACAAAATCAACAACACATAAATAAATCAGTAAGTACCCTGTTGGTTAACAATTTTTGGTACATATAATTAACAACAAAATTAAATAGATAATAAAAATACACAAAATCAATATAGGTATAAACGTAAAATATGAAGAAGCCACGCCAGGCTACTGTGTAGGCTACTGAGTAGCCTGGCGTGGTTTACTGTCTGACTCTTGGAGATAACTTGCATGCACTTTATTCCAAGTAGGTAAATCGTATTCACATACAGGTAAGTAAAATATATGATTACTGTTTACTGTATACATAATATTGTAAAACTTTCTAAAAGAGTAGGTGAGTAATCATGGAGTTTCTTGCCCGTTCTTCTCCATACGAAACTACCTTTTGGAAGGGGCGCCTACCTTTTGGAAGAATCAGTTATATTTTCTTGTAATGTTGACGTTCAAAAGTACCTTTTAATGGCCTAACTACTTGAAACAAATGATTTGACTTTGCACTCCCGGGCATGTCTAGGCAGGATTAGAACACATTACCTTTCAAACGCAGGTCTAATACCCTTGTTATTTGATCTTTGAGGGACTTATAGGTACCTATAGGTACCTAGTATCGTACATATTCTCTGACTAATTCATAATTGCGATTGCTTGTTTTGATTGGCCTAGTTATTCTAAGATTTGATTTTTTATTTATGTATAGTGTACCTAGGTCCTTAGGTAGGTACTGTAGAGGCTATTGTATTTTGTTAATGTAGCTGAAGTAAATCGTTCCTCTTCAATGACTTTAACAACCTGCGCATAATAAGCAGTTGTTGGTATTGGCCATTGTAACTTAGATCACAGAATAAGACAACCTAAGAGTTTAAGGCGCTTCCCCGACCAAACGACCTTGAGCATTAGGTCCTTCTCTGTCCCGTCGCTGAGTCTCGCTCTGTCTCGCTCCCTGCGCACGCTCATTTATCATAAAATTCACAAAAAAATTAAAATATTTTAATAAAAAAAGACAAGCGATGTTTTGAAATAAAATAAAACGTGAATTATTTAGATTTTTAAATTATCTACCCATTAGTGTAATCCTCAAATTAATAGAACGTCACCTTTAGCAAAAGATGCATGTAATCAATAATTTTAGTCACTTTTTTACAAGGAGATTATTTATAACACATAAAAACAAATAAGAACGTGCAATGTGATGATAGGATATCGACCATTATTATTATGCTTTTAGATGTAGATTATTACCCATAGTGAATGAGTTAAAAGCCTCTGAATAACGCACTATGGCAAGGTTTTGGTCAGGGTACCGCCTTAAGTAAGTAGTACAGTTCGCGGAAAAAATTATGAGCTCTCGGAAGTTGCACGCGAGTGGCTGTGCAGCAAGGTGTTCGAGGGAACTCTCTCACTCTCACTCAAGTATACCTAACCTACCATGCGCGACTGCGTTCTCGGGCCTACGTTCGGAGGGCTCATAAAGTTTTGCGCCAACTATACTTAGAGAATCTACCTATTTTCCGCAAACGCCGATCGACTCAAGATTTTTAAGATCTAAGTAGTTTATTAAATCTTGTTATTTTTTTGTAAATAATTAATGTTAGTGTTATTAGTACCTACTTGCCTACCTATTAAATACCTATATTTTTTCCCAAATAAAATGAAAATGGAAAACGGTGTAAGAGACAGATTATAAGACAATACTCTTTATTATGTACACCAAATTACCGAGAATACCTACCTATCTTGAGAGAAAAAAGTTATGAAAAGTGTAAACGTACCTTTAACTTCGACTTGTGCACAAAGTCTTTATTTTGCAAGGAATCAAAAGCATGCCAGATGCAATTAGTTACGTTCTTCAACAATGTAGACATTTTCTCATAAGTACCACAATTTTCAGCACCACAATTTTTTACTATTTTCTAAAAACACAAACACATTATTTCATCAAATGACGTTCCTTTTGTTCAAAACAAATACTTAATAACACCAAAAAGAAATGTAGACGACGAAATAAAAAGTTCTAAACAAAACACGCCTACTTCCAATTTTAAAATAAAGCAAAGCGCGCGAAATATTACTTTGTTTTGTCACAGAGCGATAATGGCAATGGAAGGACACGTTCTGCCTCCGCCCGCTTAAAAACCAGACTGGCAAGCGTAGTGCGATAACAAGCCAAAGGAAATGGCTCAAGCGGAACGGAACTAGCACGACTGACAAAGTCGACTTGCTCCGTGTTATGTATGGTAATTATCGATGAATGCAATGAAACCGAGAATTATAATGAGAGAACGGTCTCAAAAACTTAATTATATTAAGTCAAACAGGAAGGCTAACTAAAGCTTGCAAAGGCTATCAGAGGAAAATCATTTTCAAAAAAAAAAAAAATATAAGGTTGTTATTGTTTGAATGGATAAGTTCATAGGTACTAGAGTTTACCATTTAAATGCAGATTTAATTATCAATACTTATAAGTAGGTAGGTGGCCCCATCCTTGGGGTTTTAGACAAACTATAGTGGCATTCAGAAGCTATCACAATTATGCAAAAAGTAAAACTACGCCTGATATCGAATAAAGCTTCTACAGTTGTATTCAGACTAATGAATATGCAAGTGATACAACAATACTCAGTAAGTGCTACATATTGACATTAAACATGTGTTACATTATAAAATGGCGTTAATCGGGCTTCCATAAGACCGCGACATGACCTTAATGACTCTACCAATTTGCATGACATGTCTGTTGCATTTGAAGCCGGATGCCTTCATTCATTAGTTAAAAAAAAAATAGTGTCCCTAGCGATCAAAATAAGAATAGGTTTGACCTTTCGTTTTGCCATTTATTTACTTCATACTTTATATACATAGGTAGGTAAGCAGGTACCTACAAGCCTGCAATACAAGGATGGCTTAAGCTATCAATGTGAAGTGAATCCATTAGAGGCTATGTCTTTAATTTTAGTAAATTTTCTTGTGACGGGTCTCTTTTCAAACGTTTGGGCTGTACTTAAATAGGTTAGCCGTCTGACTTAGGTAGTTAAAAGGTAAAAGCTTTCATACTAATCCATGATTCCATATATACACTTTCTACCTACTTATAGATAAGTACTGTAGGGCCTACAGTTTACACTATTTAGGCTATCGTAGAGAACGTGGAAAAAGAAACCCTTCTTATGCCTCACTGACTGGTTTATCTCACTGTGTTTTCTAGCCGTAATAAACGTGGTCACATACTGGGCCCAAACTGTATAAGCAACACAGATTTACCATTGAAACGAAATTGAAGACAGTCTTCTAACAGGTAGATGGTTTAGGTACCTACATTTAGTAGTAAACAAAGACTACAATAATATATAGGGGTTGTAAACTTGTCAGTTCTCTACGATACGTCCTATTCGATCTACAAGACTACTAACCACTGCATCCTGCATTCACTTGATTTCCGTAATAAAAACAACGGGCTTGCGATATCCTTTGCATATCGGCAGAGATCTCACTGATTGTACAGCCTCCTTTACATTATAATTACATTACTCATCATACGAGATACTGCTCGCCTTCAGATGTTTTCACCATAAGTGCACGCGCCGGCACTGAGTCATGAACTCATGACTGTCATGAGGACACACGACTCATTTAAATATACCTTACCAAAGTTAAATTGAGTGGGCCTAGATCGATATTGGAAATATTTACTTATTAGTTGCGTTAAATTTGAATTTTAGGTATTTAATGGCTATTGATTTTGATTTGTTGAGGTCATGCAGAGCTTGATTAAAATAATTCCTTTTGGTTTTCTATATACTCCCAACACTGATTAGGTACATAATAAGTAGGCATGTTATCCAATCATTTATTTCTCCTATCTCTCTCAGAAATTCATTCCTGACAAAAATAATAAAATTCGCATTAGCATACGAAGCAGCCGTGAGCATATTATTTAGTATAATTTAGATGTACCTACTTACTTAGTTTTATTATTTACAAGTTTTACTTCCCCAATAAAACATTTTTTGGAAGCGTCTGTGATTACTTTTGCCCGAATAGTCCCAGTCGCCCCCACATGGATTGCCACCAGGTGGCAATTGGGAAAATAAACCCGGTTGACACCGGGTGGAGACTGGGAACTTATTCAACTAACTTATTTTACTGATTATTTATTCGTCAGGGGCACCCCGAGGTACGGTTGGTTAGGTTCCTTTAAACCCTTTAGACAGAAATAGGAGCCCCGCTAAGCGGGGCTCCGTCGGCCTTGAAATAATCAAATCGACCTAACCAACCAAACCTTGCTGTGCCCTTGACGTCGACCGGCTAGGGCTAACCCTAGCCGGTCGACGTCAAGGGCACAGCAAGGTTCCGTCGACCTGCCTATTAACCCTAAGGTTAATAAGCAGGTCGACGGAACCCCGCTTCGCGGGGCTCCTATTTCTGTCTAAAGGGTATAAAGGAACCTAGCCAACCGCGAACCTCAGGGTGCCCCTGACGTCGACCGTCTAGGGTTAGGATTTGTCATTATTCATAGTGCTAATCCACGCCACAATCTACAGCGATTTGAAGTGGTGGCAATAAGTTCCCAGTCGCCACCCGGAGGCAACTGGGTTTTTTTTCTCAATTGCCACCTGATGGCAATCCATGTGGGGGCGACTGGGAATATACCCTTTGGCCTACATACAGGTAGCACTTCAAAAAAAAATTATAAACCGACCTGACAAGTGACAGCTATTTACATGTTCGAAATTTAAATATTGCCACGCAAAGACATTCCACTACCCGCGCGCGCGTACCCAATGCTCTACCATAAACACAATTACCCTCATTCTCGAGGTCGCCTGTTACCAAACGAGTTGCAGGATTCATCTCTGTCGTGTCCATAATTATGTGTGTAGGTCAGACATGCAAATAACTACTTCTATCGGAAGCAAATCAAGGCTTTATCCTTATGGGGAGTGGACAGTTCACGATTTCTTGCTTCTCAAATAAATGTTTGAATGCAACTTTTGCGAGCTGTTACAGCTAAGTAAGTTCGGCTTTGTTAACTACTAGTAATGAAATTAATCACATTGCGTATATTATAAGTACTTACAGCATATTATTGTAAGTACTTATAGCATATTATTGTAAGTAATTATAGCACATTATAAGTATTGACATTTTGTTTTTTGACATTAAACCATTTTTCGGGAATTGGAAAGTCGGGTCAAATAAAAAAACACTTTCTTTGGTAAGAGTTTATTAAGGTAAATACTACTACACATAAATTACATGATAAAAATTACGATTACAAAAATGTACCGTCTTGTCGATTGTCATCAACCTCCCTCGATAAGGACCAGCTGCCAATATCTCAGGGTTGTCAGTCTTTCTAAAAAGCCAGATAATTAAGTTGTAAAATCGAAAAGCCTGTAGAAGCGCTATTTCAATTCAACTATGTCAGCTATTCCCTTTTAGGGCTAATTTGGGCATGTTTAATACAGCCCAAATTAGGTAATCTTTCTATTTAATTTTCTAAAAGAACTTTTGCTTTTGCAAATCTAATTTATCTGACAACCCTGATAATCCCTATTCCTTAAAATCTATTGGCTAATAAGCGCCACAAAAAGCCGAAATTATGCTATGCATGCACTAACACTATTCCAATATATGAGAGTAGAATAAATAACCAATATTGTAACGTTTTTCTCGAAATATTCACAACAAAACAAAGTTGTGCAGAATAAGTACGTTTCCCATCCCAAACCTTTCTCATTCCAAAACACATGAAAAGAGTTAAGTATTTCTAAATAATCTCATATTATATACAAAAACCTTATTGGAATGTAAAATATGTAAAATTCAACAAACCATTTAAATAAGTTTAATTAAAAAAATAGATCTAAGTGCAACAATGGCAAGGAATTCTTTTTTGTTAAGATACACACAAATTATAACTAAAGTAGTTGTTTATAAGGCTTGTTTACAATGGCTAATGTTATGCAGAATATAACTTTCGTCTTCTATTTCATTACACTAAAATTCTGTGTCTTGACAATCATTGAATATGCACATGTCTTTATTCAATAATGGCCTGTCTGTCTGAAACTGAGATTGTCTGACAAAATAATATGTTTCACGAGTGGCAACACAAATCAAGATTGTATGTCAGATGTATACACACATATTAACCTTTGCTTTTTTAACTTATAAATTATAAAAGATTAAATAGTTATTTAAAAATAATAGCTTTTGGTTAGTGTTGCAATAACACAAAAATAATATGCCAATTGCGATGAGATTTTAAATAGTCGTTTTCTACTCATTATTTATCCATTTTCTGGAAAATAAAATATATTTTTCAACACATTTGCTCAAAAAATGCATTTACGATGCTTGCATACAACGTTCGAACGTAAAAAATTACGCACCATGCAACGGAACGTGCGGTAAAATAGGTACTCGCACCTAAGTACCTATTTTACCGCATACTTCGTTGTATAGCGCCGTGCGTATCCTTTACGGTTTATTTTTAATATCCATAAAATAAAATATAAGAAATCCACCAAGGAGTTTCACATTACGAGAATAAATAAGCTGAATAATCGAACCTCCTTGGAAGCGCTTTTGCTCAATATGTTTGTCTCACTTTAATAGTAAAGAGAAAATGAGACGAAATATGTAGTTCTAATATTCACCACGCGCACGTGGCGCCATTTGCAATTCGGGCCATTTTCATATTAGAAAAGTCAAAGATTGTTGCGACTTTCTGGCTGATATTTATCAACAAGTAAGTAGTAGTATAAATGAGTTCAAAAGAGGAATCCGACATTAATATTGTACTGATTTCTCTCGCAAATGTGTTGAAAAACGTTGTATCACACACGTGCGGAAATTGGTATTTACAAACTCGTGACTATGGTAAACCCTCGACTTCGTCTCGGGCTTACATTCGTCTACTCGTTTTTAAAAACTCACTTACCGCACTAGTATCATAAATAACTATTAAGTTAGGATTAGTATTGCAATACTTAAAACTGGTTGAGATCTAGAGAGATTCAGAAGCTTAAGATATTACAACACAACCTTCGCAAGGAAATTTTTATAAATAAATTAGGTATCGGTAGTTTTTTAACTTAATTAATATCTAAAACATACGACACATGTGTTTCATCCGCTTATTACAATAAACAAGTCCAAATAAATATAATTTAAATTAAATTAACATTTGTTTTATATAAAAATATCAATCATATCTAAAAAACTTATTTGTACCTACATAGAATAATTTTAACGTAAAGTTGAATATTATCAAAACAATCGGAACTTCTCCCAAATTATTACGAAAATAAAAAACGTAAGTAAAATTTGTCATGTGACATGAAAATCTTATTCAATATAATCAAAGACAGGTTAGCTATATGTAATTCTTATTTTTAATGACTTATTTTTCGGTCAATTTACTGCATATTTGCCACGATTATCCGAGAGCCATCGTTTCCCACTAACTGGGTTGTGGAGGTCAGATAGGTATTCAGCTGCACCCGGTTAGTCTGGAAGCTGACCAAACTTAATAGGGAACAGGCTAGGCAGAGGATGACACGAGCGGCCATGCATAGAATATCCGCGCATAGACACTTCATATACTCATCGTGCAAGGTGTTGAGATGTCCATTTTACGCTCGATTATAGATCATGATTATTTTGATCTTAGAGCAAGTTACAACCAGCATGGACGTAGCAGTTGTTGGTACAGTGTGCGTTTATCCTAAACTGGACTTTTTAGATATTATAATATGCCTTGAATTGAAGCGCGTCAGAAGGCAAGGTTGCTATTTTACACTCAGTATTTTTTTTTGGTTTTATTTCGATCTCTTTTTAGAGTACATCAAGGAATAGTTTACCTAGCCGTTTGTCGTCAAGGTAAATATAACCTAAGATCACTACTCCGGAAGATATATTTTAAAATGTTTTTTGAATCGCTTCTTAGTTCAATTTTCTTTCGGGATCTTGTCTTTTTCCTGACATGCCTCCCACCTGACGCGAATTTACTCGCACGACCCCACTCAAGAATCAAGCATTATCTAAAACGAGTTTCAACTAATCAAGTGACTTTAAACTAGTCAGTAGTAATGCTCGAGTCTTGAGTGAGGTCCTGTATTACGGGTCTGACTGTACTGTGGTCTTTTTTGATTTTTTATTATTTTCTTTGAACATAAACTTAAGTTTCCTTTGCAATAAATTGACCGAACAACGCAAACATTTGACACATAGTTACATTTATGATTTTAATTTAATTATGTGGAATACTAGTTTATGATGACTAGACTCGTCACAGAAACGTGCCTTAAGCTAAGAATACATTCAACGACTATTACATTTACTATTATTATTTTGTGCCATCTCACTTTGGCAATAGCTGTTGAGATTTGCAGTATTCGACCAGCGTTTGGAACAGTATGTGAAACTTTGCGCTAATAAAAATTTTGACAAAATTCTTTGATCATGCCTAAGTAGGCTAGATACACAAATAATTATCACTTTAAATTAACAATAGATGTATAATTTCATTAAAGATATGTATTGACTTTGTTGCTAAACTTGTAAAATATGAACTAAATATTTAAAAGTTGTGATCAGTTGTATTTCGAACGCTGGTGTGGGTGTTGGGAATGACGTCAGACAGACATCAACTGCATTACTGTGAAGTGTTCTGAAATCTGTTGCAGTGTAAGGAGTATGCCTTACATATTGATTGTGGTTAATGCATCTGTGAAGATCCATGCGTGGCGTGCGTATGGTCTGTCTACACTTTGAAAAGTACGAAAGCAAATAAAATCAGGACTAGTTAGAAGCAGCCCTTTACGTACGCATTTTTTATTTTTGACACAGGTTCCGATATTGTGAAGTATTGATGCTATCATTTTTCCAGTGCGAGAGAGATGGAGCTATACATGAGCACCGTCCTTTTTTCGCAACGGAATCATGATGGCATTCATACTTAATATGGCCCCAGTACTCTTTTTGACTCACTTATCTAAGTGTAAACCGGCCTTTCAATAAACACGTCGCGCTTTTTAATGATTCAAATTGTTGAGATTTTACGATTATTTTGAAGATTGAGATCTACTTTAACATTTTTCGTTCAAAAATGACCATCTACTGACGATTTCCGTAAAAAAAAAAAAATTTAAATATAAAGAGATTTCAAGTATTTGGGAAGGTTTGGAAAGAACTTAGATTAAATGTAAATATAAAAGGGATTTCTTTCAGATCTGGTATTCCGTTAACACATTGAAGTTTACTGATGACTGATAGAAAAACAACTTGTATATTTTCTTAATAAAGTGAATAATCACAATGGCAGTGTTTCAATTAGTAATTAATTATTTGTTTTCAGTTAATAAGTATTGGAGAGATCATTAATTTAGGATGAGAGCTAATTTCGCCATAAATTTTGATGAAAGGGGTTCCAAGACAAAGGAGTCGAAAGTCCCACTATTTCTTACGTAGGTTAGCAGATGTTAATCGATATAGCTGCAAAGACTATCAGTGTAGATTGGGCACAACAACGTCGGATTGTTCATGACATTTTTAACAAAAATAGACATCTGATTGGGGGCCATGTACACTGATTATATTTGTAACTTAATTTGCAACTAAATTCGCGAAATATTGGCAGGGATATATAATAGAGCGCAGTGGTCCATTCGATATGGTCTAAAATTACAGTAGAAAGCGCTCCAAGCGCCTTCAAAAATATAAATAGGATTGAGTAACTACGGTAAATCGTCAGTCTCGAGAGGTACGGTTCAGTCCGTTTAAGCAAATTAGACCCTGTATTCTGATAAAATATATTTTCAGTCCCCTGTGCAGTCTCGATTACTCCGCTTATTGTCATATATGTGAACACTGACAATTTAAGAGTGACATCAATAACAATACCTACCGTTTGGGGTGAATATAAGTATGGTTTGCGCAACAGATATTCAAATGGAAACTGACAGGAGATGCGTAAAAATTTAACAAACGCGCACGTGTAAAACGCGTTTTTTAATATTATTCCTGGCAAATTTTTTGGCTGTATCTTCACAGATGTATTACCAAGGTTGGACAGGTATTGGTTGGCAACAGAGTTCAGTGTGGGTGGATGGGTGGGGCGGGGCTGGCGTGCGGCGGGACGGGCGGCGCGCTATGGGGCGCGCGGCGTGCGGGCAGGCCGCGTGCGGGCGGACCGCGTGCGGGCGGGCCACGTGCGGGCGGGCCGCGTGGGTCACCGCGCAGCGCCGCGCCCGCGCCGCCCCGGCTTGCCGCGCCTGTTGAAGCCCCTGCAAGGAAACATCATCATTTAAGGCTGTTTTCCTACTTGATATTTAAACAGAAACCAAGAGTGTAGGTATAGTCTGTCCGCTCAAACAGTGGCGGTACAGATAAAACTTATGTGACGATAGATTAAAAAAAATGGCTACATTTAATTAACTTCTTTTCTTCAACACTAGAACCTCGGAATCACCACCAGTGTTAATAAAAAAAAAAACACCATCGATTTGAAAATATGTAATTTTTTGTTGTGTACGTCAGGTCAGCGGCGACATATATTTTTTCCAGGCTTCTTTGATTTCCGACTGCAAGAGATTTTTTTGATTTTTTTTAAGGGCGCCACCGTTTTTCGTATGGACTTTACTGGTCGAAACGTAGTTGTTACCATGGTATAATAATATACTTCGCCAGGTATAGCATTCCGGTCACGGGGGTGACACAAGACTACGTCATCACCGCTGTGTTACCAGTAGTGTGTAATAATAACTCCCCAATCGCCTTTATTACCTGTGCGAATCCGATAAAACAATGAGGTTTTAACTAACAATTACATTTGTATTGTTTGCATTGAATTGTTTCGTTTGATTCAAGAAATGAAACGAGTAATTTAAATGGTTTATATATATTTTTTAACAGAATGGTGATTGAAAATGTTTCCATAATTCGTGTTTTATTGCAATAAAGTGGCAACTGGGTAGTGACGTAAGCATGTGTCACTCCCGGAATGCCAGACCTTGTTTTTTTTAGACCATGGTTGTTACCAAAGGCTGTGTATTTACCTGAAAGGGCCGCGGTATGCAGGGCGAGCAGCCGGGGACCCAGGAGCAGAGTTATTGTTGGATGAGTTTCCATTCTGTCGTCCGTTGACGATCCCGTTGCTAGCTTTCGCTCCTTCATTGGAGGCCCCAGGAGATCCGTTAGTATTCTCCTGCACATAATACAATTATGTTAAGACACAAAAAATATAGTAAACGAGAAACAAATTAAAGATCACACAAAAAAAAAATGCATTAACTCAATAAGGCACACAACACTATAGCTTAACAAATCAAGGCTGAATATAACAAATACTAATTCTATTATTCAATTCGGAATTAAAATATAAATTACATATTAATACATAATTCTAATAATATTACATTCAATGTTTTACATAAGTTATTAATATTAAATCACTACACAATAAATATTGATTATTGATTGATTTAGTAAATTTAAGATTTTCGTATTTTAGTGATTAAGCTGCTAACATTGATCAGAAAACATTGGACCATTCCAAAAATGTATGGTTCTAGAAACAATAACATCACTTGGTGTGTCTAGTCTAGAATGTAAATATTTCAATAATACCGTGTCCTAGGTTCGACATAAGCCAATAAACAAATACAAAAAATAATGCAAAAAATCCGTCGCGGGTGACAATTTTCGCAATGTTTCGTTTTATATAACGACCCGATGTTTTGTTTGCGAACAAGATAACCTAATAAAACATTTAGAAATATCATTGACAGGTCGGCATTAAGTTTGGTTATCAACGTACTTATATCTAATAACTCCTTACGATTAATCAGGCTTTCAAACTCAAGATTAACGACTCTTATTATGATTGAAATTATCTCGCGCCGATAGATATAATAAATATTTTTATTTTATATGATAGATGATGAACGAACCTTTTTAGAGCTCGCGTAATCTCTTGCATATCAACATCAACCTGAGATGAGCATACCTGTGACAAATAGTCCAAGTTACTGCGAACCAACGTGTTGGCCACGCATACACTAGGCAACAAACGTGCAAAACCCTTATTACTAAAATTCGCGCGACGTTGATTTACCAAACCTGAATGGCAAGTTGGCTTAGCAACTCAAAATTGAACAATAAACACCACAAAGCTCAAACGACATTATATTCAGGCCGTTCTTAAGTCTTTCTGTCGCTGCGATATGCTTTACAGTGACAGGGACAACAAGAGAGTTTAAGGCGACACGTTTGTCGCCTAGTGAATGTGAAGCATTGTACACCGTAATGCTTTTATCATTTTCAGGACACAGTGTTTCTCTTTCCCTGTGTACTGTTTCATAATTTATTGTCTTCTGAAGATTCTATTTTGGGTTTATCAGATTTTTTTGAATTGAACTTAATAGCAACAGCGCCAATGTGGACTTACCGCGCGGGAAAATGGCAACAACATTATTTTGGTTGTAATGTTTATGTGGTCCTAAATCCTACTCTTTATTTGCTTGTTAATAACATTCTATCTGACTATAGTAATTTTAGTTGTTGTTGTGTATTTTGTGTGTGTGTTTGTATAATATATTTGTTTTGATATCTGCAATTTATATGGTGTGCATAATAAAGACTATTCTATTCTTTATTAACGTTTCAAAACATGTCTGCTCGGGAATAGAGTGTTGGGTTGTACATAATAACATATTCGTTCCGCAGTGGGTAATGTTTACTAGTTAAGCAGGGAATGATAATGAGTTATGGTCGCAGTTGTGAACCTTGTGATACTCCAGACATTAAATTTAAATATTTAATTGTAATCTTACAAAATACAAAATAAATACGACTTGCGACTACTAAGCTATGTATTCATAAATCTATTGTGATGATGGACATCTAAACTAATATTATAAAGAGAAAAGATTTAATATTTTGTATGTTTGTTTGTTACGCTTTCACGCTAAAACGGCAGAACGGATTTAGATGAAATTAGGCATTGGATTCTTTCCGATATTTCCACGGGATCGAGACTGACGCGGTTGAAACCGCAGGGCGCAGCTAGTATATACATAAACTACCTTCCAAGCACAAAACCACAATAACCACCATTTTCTGTGGTCTACATGATCAAACGCTTTGCTAAAATCCGTAAAACGTATTCAAGGCAGCTTTTTCCGAGTATTTCTCCATACAATACCAGCGTATCACATCATATAAATAGGTACGAGCATTGGTGCGTAAAGCCGAACTTCATTTTTTTTATTATTTTAGTTGATCGAATTAGGCAGTTTAATTTAATCCCACCATTACGAGACACTAAGTAACGATAGCTTTCGTTCTTTCCCCAATTATTATGTAAGTAATTCTAAATATTTTTTAAATAAATGTGTTAACTAATATTTCAGGCTTTCTAATTATAATTACTATTATACGCCCATAAATTATCTATATACGTATAACCTAATGGAAATCTAGTCTAATAAAAAAAGTAAGTAAGTAAGTACATTATTCTCATGGTCCTCAGGAGTAGTGATGGTCAGCGGTGGTGGTCCAGAGTCACCACATCCAATCACACCGCCCTTGGACATCTGGTAAGCTAATAGCTTAGCCATCTTGTTCTGCAGCTCCTACAAAAAAAAAACGTTCCTCTGAAAATGGTAGCAGAGTAAACGGTACACGAAATGGATATAGTTGTGGGAATGAAAGGACTTTGTGAACTCGTGCCGTACGAAATATGTGCGAGCGAGAAAGGAAAAGAGGACTATGGCGCAAAGCGCGATCTTGTGCTTTGACGACAAATACAAATAAAACAAAAGTTTACGTCTTCTGGCGTTTGATTGCCCACATACCTGATGGCACCTAAACCAAGGTCGTAATTTTTCAAAAACAAAACGTAATAATTATGCAATCTAAGTGGCAGTTAAATTAAAAAAACCGGCCAAGTGCGAGTCGGACTCGCACACGAAGGGAAACGTAATAATTATGCAATCTAAGTGGCAGTTAAATTAAAAAAACCGGCCAAGTGCGAGTCGGACTCGCACACGAAGGGTTCCGTACCATTATCTATAAAAACGACAAAAACATCACGTTTGTTGTATGGGAGCCCCCTTAAATATTTATTTTATTCTGTTTTTTAGTATTTGTTGTTATAGCGGCAACAGAAATACATCATCTGTGAAAATTTCAAATGCCTAACTATCACGGTTCATGAGATACAGCCTGGTGACAGACGGACAGACAGACAAACGGACGGACAGCGGAGTCTTACTAATAGGGTGCCGTTTTACCCTTTGGGTACGGAACTCTAAAAACACAATAGTCTGAAGTTAAAATAGAACAAAGTGTCAGTTAATAGTTGCAACGCACCAGATTCTAAGTCGCTCCGAATTTCGGTCACTGTGGCCAATCTCACCGGAGATTGACCAAGTAGGCAGGAGATATTATAGAACATAAGTGTGTGCGCAAATACAGGTGCACTTCCTCTTCCCTAACTCTCATATTCCGATGGGATGGCAATCCGTCACGAACAGAGAGCGATCAAGCGCAGGAGCAGTCGCGTTACGTTCTTTCCGTGGCACGGGGGAGTCAAACCAACAACTACCAAACTCCGGGCTGCTCCTGAAAAACTCCTAATGGAAAAACCCAATAACACTGCCCTACCTGGGATTCGAAAATAGCACGCTCAGCAGTTGCGCTTGCGACCACGAGACCAACGAACGGGGCAGTTGACCTGCTATAACACTTACTTTCATTTCGTCGGTCAAGATGAAGGGTGCTGCAGTGAATGACGCCACGGGCGGCGGTGCGTCGGCCAGCGTCTCCACCTCGATGGTAGTCAGTGTGATACGGCAGACCGGGCAGCTCTCCTTAACACATGGAAATCACTTTTAATATTAGTCCGGAGTGAAGCGAGTAGGCGACCTAGGGAGTGCAATCTCGATCTCGAGCCATTTTTCCAGATTCAATCTCGTGGGAAGCCAATCTCAATAGCACACGTAAAGTTCGGAACGCGGGAAACAGCACGCGCCGTTCCATCCCTCGCTCCGAAACGTACATGTAGATGCGCGCGCGGGGCTAACAGTTCGATCTGGCATATCGACGCGACCGCATGTTTCACAGTTTTGTGCGTGCAACACGTGTGGACGCAAAATAGCGTCGAAGCTATTACGGAGTTAAGCTATTACGAGTATCCATTTTTCTTGCTACCGAGGGAAAATTTTAAATAATTATAACGTTCCACCCGCCAGTCGAAACAGCAGTCGAAACTCTTAAAAATCAATTTACACGCACTGTTCGGATCGTTTGCCTAAATATGTAAGATTCACCGGCACGCGGCGTTCCAAACCGTGGACACATTTTTAATCGTAATTAGCACGACACTTTGATCCGCTGTCCAAACCGCTCAGATCCATCCGCGGTTTGAAACGCAGTCCCAGATGCGCGGTCCGAACTATACGTGTGGAGGGCGCTTATCTGGGCGGAATGCCGGGCGAGATCTCGAATGGCCAATCTCGACCCCAGGCTTAGCACGCGAGATCTCGACTTGCCAATCTCTACTTGAGATCACATTCCCTAGTTAGATAGAAGTCTACCCGAAATATCTACTAAATAGTGTCCTGAAACTACATTTATTTGATAGCTGTATCCACATTCAACACAGTTTTATTCGGTTTATTTTATTGCAGAGAACGGCTTACTTGAGTTATTCGCAAGCTGCATCGATGTATTTATCATAGTTAAATTGGAATATTTCCTAACAGCACAGCTCTTCTTGTTTTCGAGTCGATGGTAAACTATTAAATGATTTGGGCCTCGTAGGTGGCCACGCCAATCACGGGTTCAGTGGCGTTTTTTAGGTCCTCAGAAGTGCAGGTGTATGGACATTTGGACATGCTAACATATGGGGCATGGCTTGGTTAGGAGCACACATGGCACAGCACAGTTATTTCCTTATTTTATATATTCCTCTTAGCACCATAATTCCCTTTCTTGCAATTGCTTAATGCTGACGATGCAACCAGACTGCACCTGATCGACGTCGATTAATAACATTGTTTCATGTATTGAGACATGATGTATGAGGTGACGAATTTTGAGTCAACCTCAATCAATAAGGGGTGATAAGAAAAATATGACATTCTATTTTGTAGTTTCTACAAATGAGACTAACCTTAAATGGTGACCTGGTCACCTGCTGCCAGTTCGGCAGAAGTTCAAGGTCTTCTTGATAATACCGCCTGCCAGAAATCAGGTGAGCGGCTAGGCAATGGCTATGAAAGTAGTGATAGCATTGGGTCCTGATGAACTCATCCCCTTTTGTGAAGCCAAATAGGCAGATCATGCACTGACCGCTTGGCAAGTTGCTGTCCGTAAGACAGTCGCGGATGAGCTGTAAAATACGTTCATTTAATATTTTTTTAAAGTAGGTAAAGTCAATTTTTATATTTAGGGGTAACCTTCGGAACTTCTGATCTGATTCCGAAAATTCTTTCACTAATAGGAGGCTACAGTATTGTCGAGTGTCATTGGATGGAGGATTTTATGTTAAAACAAGAAATTTCTCGCGTACGAAGCCGCAGGCAGAAGCTAGGGTACGGTAAAGGACCGTTTTCTTTTTAAAAGATTTCAATCCAATTGTTTTTCCACATGCCACACCCTTTTTTAGCTAATTGGCTGCAAGTAAAAAATATCCTTCACATGCTTAGTACTTACACCATAATCCATCAGAATTGTTTTACTTTAGTTTTTAATTCTCCATTCTATTTTGTTTCAATTTTTTTTATTATTAATTTGAAATAATGTTTTATTACATACAACCTATATGTTCATTTAAAACAGTTATAACTTATAAGTCAGAAGTGAGTTGTCCGATGGAGGGTAAGCCTGGTGATCTGTTCACCAGTCTCTATTAAATGTTATCTTGACTTTGTACTGTGTGATTATGAGAGAACAATAAAGAAATAAAGATATCGAAAGACCAGTTGTTATTGTTTTTGATTTTATATTGTTTTGTTATGAGCATTCTGAAAGTTTACAACTTCGCAAATAGCTGCAAATATTTCGCTGTTTTGATTAAATTTATCAATATTAACACACATTATATATCACGCATGTTCCCCGAAGGGTTAGGCAGCGATGCACCTATAGTTCACCCACATTTCGCCAGTCAACAAGAGCGGCAACGGCGCGCAACAAGCGTTCAACAGTTTTTATCAATATAACTAAATGAAATATCGCTCTATAGTAACACAAAATATTGATTACTAGCTGTCGCCCGCGACTTCGTCTGTGAACCAGGATGAAAATAGCATATGTCCTTCTCCAGGTCATGGGCTACCCATGTGCCGAATTTCATTCAAATACAAACTCAAACTCAAAGCATTTATTTCAAATAAACCAATTACAGGCACTTTTGAATTGTCAAAGGGTCAGTCAGTCAGAAAAATGAAGCTAGTTGCCCATTCCAAAGCGTAGTAGGTACCTATGGAGAAGAACGGGCAAGAAACTCCATGGACACTCTTTTAAATCAATATATAGGTACAAAAAACAAATTGTTTACATCATTCATGTTCAAATTAAAAATGTGAGAACGATGTAGAAAGACGTGCACGTTTAAAGTATCCGTAATAAAAAAGAAAAAAAAACAATTCAAAAATTTAAATTAAAATAAGCCGTGGCAGCCAAGAGTTGACCAGTCCCTACTGACGGCGCCCGTTCACGAACATGACGCATGGATCAGCACCATTCAGCTCAACCATTTTGAAGGGAACTTAAAGATCCAACACAAAGAGCATTTACTAAACATCTAGCCTTTATATCCAGGAAAATTAGCCATCGCTGTCCGTATGAGCAGTGCTTACACTTTTTCAATTTATAGACACTGCGAGACCGTCGCCGTTCGCATGATTTAATTTTCCTCTACAGTTGCAAACGGATTTGTAAAACGTAGCGATCTTGTTGAGCGTACCCAATATACAGTCCCTTCAAAACCTTCCAGACATCCCATCATCAGGCTGTTTCATATCCCTTTCCCCAAATCCCTTGCTCCGAATGTGCAGAAATTTCAACAGTTTTTGTAAATCGTCAGAAACCGACTTACGCGGTGTATCACTTAATAAGTTTAGAAGATCAGTCTCTGAGGTACGGGAGTGCATACACTAAATATTCTTAGATATCACTCACACTTACCCTTTCGCCTACTCCCTCTCGTGGTAACAATTTGTATTCACTTATTTTGAATTTTAATTTCTAGTGATTTATGTTTTTTTTTTTTGTAATTGCGATTTTGTTTTGTGGTGAATGCTGTGTAAACCTATAATAGGCATATATACCAGTACTTTTATTATGTTATTGTCGTTTTAATTTTTTGTGTGTTGGTGTACCAAATAAACAATAAAAAATCAAAAAAATAAATATTTTAGTGTAAGTACTAGAGTGATATTTGATAATTTAATTTACTTAGTAATATTGATAAGTTAATCAAAACAGCAAGCTATTTGACAGCTATTACTATTAGTTTGATTTTTTATAGATTTATTTAAAATGTAAGTACATAATATATTAATTTACATTTAATATTGTAAAAATCGCTGTGCCCTTACAGGGTTCATGTTAGATGCAGCAGGGTAATTACGTAACACTATATCATTATGAATGGGTTTCATTTTGACAGTTCAACAACATTCATTGCGTTATTTACGTTGTTGCGTAGATTTTTTTTGCGAACATATTTAGCAATGAATTAGCAGTAGGCTTCAAAATCATTCAGATTGTGATATATAGTGTGTTACGTAATTCGGGTGCTGGACCCTGAATTTTTTTATATATTTTTTACCCCTGATAGCAATAAATATTTGAATTTGGTCTACCACTGCCATGTTTTTTCCTTTAAATAATTATTATACAAACAAGGAAACTTTAACAAACTGAGCAATTCCCTTTATTAAAATTGTCTAGTTATATTGCCTTAATAAGAAAATTTACAAAAAAAAACTAATTGCACACCTAGATCAAGAGTAGCACAACTCAAAATACCTCTTTTTTTCAGGAACAGCAAAAAGTGTTTACTTGTTTTGTATTTGACCAATTTAAAATTATTGTTGTATGATGTAGTATATTATTTTACTAAGATATTAATTTGTTCAATTTTATTAATATCTTAGTAAAATAATAAACAACATCATACAGATTCCGACAATCGCAATAACTCGATTCTGGATTATTTTGAGTTGTTCCACCCTTTATCTAGGTGTGCGATATGAAAAGTCAAAGAAAACCATTCAGTCTTGCTTAAATTATTGTAGAAAAAATATTAAAACCAGATCAAATTTGAAGTTGAAAACAGGGGAATATGTTTATTATTATGAATTTGTTTATTCTGCATAGGAATAATCATTCTGAGCTGCTATTCTCTTTCTCGCTCAATAATGATCCAGGTGTCAGCAGTAGATCAGTTAAAAAGCATGTTTCCTTGGTTACAAAAAAAACATGGCAAGTTAAACAGAAGCTTCGCTCGTTTTGTTTCGTTTTCGTTTCATTGGTTATTGAACCTTAAATAATTATTAAAAAATTATGTCAATGTTACTAACGTTTATTTACATGACAGCTGTTGCTGTCGCATAAACATGACTGGCAAAATATGGACGATCTATAAGGTACACCTCTGCCTAACCCTTCCGGGATTACAGGCGTAATGTTATGTTTTCCACTTGTATCAGATTCTTCCCAGAGAAATGACTACATCTACTTGAATAGTCTTGAATACTTAATTCCACTTAACATGTTTCAAAGATGAATTCCATACTAATTTAAATCTTAAAGGAATACATAAGAACAAGCACCACTAGAAACTAACTTTCAAAATAGAGTCATTGCTTTTACAGCACGGGACAAGGGCAACTAACACTGGATAATCATGATAATTGCGTAGCGAGGTTTCTTTCTGAATTTATAGAACAAAAATGTACTTGAGCTTCATTTTATAAAAGTATGTTCAAAGCCTTACCTCGATCAGTTCAAACACCACAGGCTCACCACGACAATCAGCCAGTTTCTCTCGGATTTGTACGTGAATGTTGGTCAAGATCTCATCGTCGAGTCCGCGCGGGTTCCTCAGCGTCACCTCCGGGCTACTGTCCGGGTATCCAGGAGTCAGTTTCACGACCAGGGTCGCACAGACGTACTGCCGGTCGACGTCATTTCCCGTAGATGGATGAAGGACGGTTTCGATTATATGCGGCACGTCCCCAACACGTTTAATCACAACATCATCCATTAAAATTGCTTCTAGAGCTTCGATCTCATCCGACACTCTGAAAAATGCAAATTATCTATCACTTTGCTCAGGATAGGCTTAAGTTCAAGATGTACAACAAATTACACACCTTTCATCCATGATGGACGACATATTGACTGGTTTATACAAAAGCTAGACCCGGGAATCAGGGTGCAATCAGTTCAGACAGGCGCACTGCAGCTATTGCAACGAAACAGCTGGGATT
Source organism: Griposia aprilina (assembly GCA_916610205.1). NCBI lineage: Eukaryota > Metazoa > Arthropoda > Insecta > Lepidoptera > Noctuidae > Griposia > Griposia aprilina. Next base: position 17,886,132 of record OU744294.1, read on the forward strand.
TCAGTGGAATTCTAGACGAAAATCAATCATGACTTCCATAGATTAAAAATATTTTAGGGTTGTGCGGAGTACTTGGAGTTTAATAGACTAAAAGTTTAGACGATTTTGTATTCTAGATTAATTTAGTAAAATCAACGTTGCATTGGTAAATTAAATCGCGCAAACAAGTCACTTGTCACAAAACAGATCTAAGCCCATTTTGGTATAAGTCCAGTCCACAGACTAGTTAGCTTGCCCAGTCGAATCAAATGACAACATAGGTGAGCTGCACAGCTATTCACAACCGCTCGATGCGTTATCGAATAATCGGTTGAATGACACTAAACGAGACACAATAGAAGTTGTATTGTTGTTGTTTAGTTTTTTTCTCAGGTTTTTTTCCCTCAGTGTTAAGGTTCGTTTAGGGAGAACGCTACGAAATATTAACTTTTATGGTAAGCAAACTAATATAAAAAGACCGCACTTTTCTCCAAAGAATTTAAAAAAATGTCATGAGATCGTATCAAACACGGAACAGAAAAAAACAGTTCACTGTTTTTTCTGTTCCGTGGTATCACAACCACATAATCCATTGTTTTTTTTTTAAATTTATTGTAAAGGCTCAAATTACGGTTGCTGTGCAGCCTTAGGGGTGCTATGGATGGAGCGAGGACTTAGAAATTTATTCGTATTTTTTTTTTCGGTTTATCGTCTTTTTGGTAGTAGCGAGCTACCCCTGTCTATAGAAACCATTTAGCTTTTTGGAGAAGCATGGTTCTACGACGCACCGTTTCCGAGAAATAGGCCTTCGCAGCAAGGTCGGGACATGGGGCACCCCGACTCGGGCAGGTTAGGTTCAAACTGAAACTGTTCGAAGGGGATGGCGGGGTCTAGTGGGCGAGCGATACTAGCGAAGAAAGACCCCGCCATACCTTCGTGGTTTTTTTTAAACCATTCAGAAGTAGGAGCCCCGCCTGGCTGGGCTCCGTCCACTACGCCTGCGCAAAACATTGAGATATTTTTTTTTGGCTTTGGCTTAACATGAAACACTCTCTTTGGAGAGTGTTTCATTTTAACTATCCAGACTATCAAAACAGCACATTTCCTTTTGGTAAATATCAAAACCTAGCTTTTCCAGAAATTAAAATCAAAACCTTACCTTTCCATATATTGAATAAATTATATTCACCTACGGCGAGACACTGGCAGTCCACAAATTCAAGGTGGGATAAAAATCAGAAATAAAATGATCCTGAAAAGAAACGGAATTACCGACATAGCTTGCAGAGTAAGCAAGCAGAAGTGGCAGTGAACTGACCATGTTTGTTGAAGGACCGATGGCCGGTAGAGCAGACGACTCCTGGAGTGAAGACCGCGTATCGGCAAGCGTAGAGTGTGACGCTCCCCGGCTAGATGGACCGACGATCTTAAAAAGATGGCTAGGGCACATTAGATGCACAAGGCGCAGCCTGGGAGAGATCTATGTGTAAACTGCGATTGGCTGAGCTGATTGATTGTTTCGACTGCTTGTTTCCTTTTTATATTAATCACTCAATGTATATTTTATGATTGTACTTATGTTATGTTAAATAAATAAATAAATTATAATAATGAGTAACTTTGCTAGCTTTTTTAAAAGGAAATGGAAAAGTGATGTTTTGTTGTGACTTTTTTGGAAAGGTAAGGTTTTCAGAACAATAACTAAAGCATAGAAGGAAGGCTAAAATAAAAAATCAGTAACTGCCTTTAGTCTCATTCTAGCTTATGGCAAGAAAAAGGATGTTAGAATGAGATCAATGATTCGCACTTAGTTTAGTATTTTGGTTTGTCACAAGATGATCTGTCATTTTGGATAAATTGGTTCTATTTCAACCCGGCCAAATTAGGTAGTACTTTGCTTCTGAGTGTGACAGTTCGGTTATTGAACGGTTTGACTTGTTCGCGTGTTCATTGTTCATGAGTTAGTAGTAAACTCCCATGGTTACATGATATTTTTATAATAATTCTGTTGTTAGATTGCACGAATTCTTTGTATAAATATACATAGTGAGTGTGCGGACTCTGTGGTATAATGTCTTGTGTGGTTGGGGGCTGCAAGTCCCATTCTTTACGAAAAGAAAATAACCAACAGCTATTGACTTTCCATCGGTAAGTTTTTGTCAAATGATTTGTCTAATGCGAACTGATAACCGATTAGAAATATAAAACAAGGTTTGCTGAATCACTTTGTAGTGTTAAGCAGTCGTAATAACTATTTCAGTAGAAGTTTTAGCGACTATTCGGAAATTTCTTTGAGGTTATCATAAATATGCATAGTGACGTAAATAATATTGTCGATACTTTTATTTTATAGATTTCCTAAAGACGATGAGAAAAAAATATATGGGTAAATCGCATTGGTAGAAGAAATTGAACTCCAAAAAAAGCATAGTCACATTTGCTCCAAGCATTTTACTTTGGATTCATTTATGTTTACAATGAAACTGCAAAATGGAGACGACTTCGATATTTAAAGATATTAATAATCATGACGGCACGGTGTCAATATATCTATGAAAACATCATATACGTAAAGAAAAATCTTAAAAAAAAATCTAATAATATTTTTAGTAAAAGAAGTGAAAGGCACAATTAGTTCAACCAGGTTTCAGGCTGGGTAAACTAGACTCATCTTTCATGGAGTACTGTTTGAAATGTTACAATAAAATACCTCCCCATATACTTTAACTGAATAAAACGAAATTTAAATCTTGTATAAAATTCACACTATGCAGCCAAGCATATTATAAGTTGGGGGATTACATCACTAATAAAAATGCTTGGATCAATTTGGTCCTGCTCCACAAAGGCGCATAAACTAATTGAGTATCTAGCATTTGAAACTACTGTTGAAGATACTGAAGATTGTAAAAACTATCTTTGCATTGTATAAATTCAAGCTCTCAGTATTGTATAATTGCATAGCACATGTGTGAGCGCTGTATGTACCTACTATAAAGTTACCATTTAATAGGTTCGTCTTTCATTGACTTGAATGTGCCCTTACAATATACAAAGCTAAAGCTATATCTGATTGGAAATTATTATTGTTATTCCAAACATGATTTTATACCTACTACATATACTTGTTATTATTTTAAATTGACAGACTTACAAGTTAAAGTTAATGTAGGTCTGCACTTATGAACCTCGACTGATTCGACCTATTCTACTTAAAATGTCGTCCATTACATTTTAACCTTAGAACTTAAGCTGTCCTGCCAGGGTCGCGAATTGTTCGAAAGAGCTACCGTGGCCCTGGCGCACAAGCAACTGAAGGAACACGGGTGGGTTTTAGTCAGTAAGAGTCTGACACGGGCTTCCGCTCCGCCCAGAGCGGGAGAGGTCATTAGATGATTTCCAACCCAAAAAAAAAGAGCTTAAGCTGTAACAAATAGTCGAATTTTAAAATAGATTTAATTTACCCGTAAAATTTGTTGATTTATTTGAAGATTAATAATTTCCCTGTGCTCATTCATTCACGATTTTTGCTATAATTTATATATTTCAAGAAAGTTTAATATATCTCATCACCGACATTCATTTTGGCAATTAATGCATGTCATCGATAAATTTATCGACGTTGAAAGTGCGTGAGTCACATCATTAGTCAGAATAAAATTAGTGACAACCTACAAAATTTCGAAATGTCTTTTGTACGCGTGTCCTTCTATATCATATCAGCAGCCTCCATAAGTCAAAGTGAACCAAATATATTGAGTTGAGTTGCTATTTTAGCCTTCCTTCTATGCTTTAGTTATTATTCTGAGATATGTTCCTTGGTCAGTGTCCCTCAACTGTCAGTGTCCACGTTTCGGCACCGTATGTGTCATTAACGGGTAGGACGCACTGGATGAAGACCTTAAAAAAGCAATAACTAATAATAAAGCTGAAGAGTACAGAGCACCTGCCATGTTATCTCTTCACCACCCTTGGTTGACTGGTAGAAAATGCCTAAGGCATTAAGTCCGCCTTTGTATACTATTGTGTGCGAGAAGTTTTAATAAATAAATAAGAGTTTGTTTTTTCGTTTGAACGCGTTAATCTCTGGAACTACCAGTCGTAATAATCCGAATCAGGTTTTAACGGCAAGAAACATTTGAAAAATGTTATGTAGGTATGTACCTACATAGCTATAAGTAGATGTAGCTGCGATAAATATTAACCGCAAGCGTCGAATACATCCCCCCCGACCCTTGCTCGACGACGCGCCAGCCCGCGCCGTAGCTGAGCCTGTAGCTTTAAATTCCCCTTATAATAATAATATAATTTCGATCCAGCCTGTCCCACCTTGCTGCCCTCCCCTCAGTGACGCCCTAAGCCGAGGTTCGTACCCCACAGGGGGTGCCCTTAGCGTGCGGTCACCTAGTACTTAAGAATTTCGCCCCTGGCTGGAGGCTTTAAGTTAGTAGCTTAAGGCACCCACAGGCTTGCCCGGTTTGGGCACGCCACAATTGCGGCGGTAAGTCCCCTCTTTGAGGAGTGGCTTGAGAGGCGCCACGGCGTCCTCACCTTCCGCCTGACGCAGGTCCTCACCGGACATGGCTGTTTCGGGAGGTTCCTGTTTCGGATAAGGCGGGAGGAAACGCCCGGGTGTTGGCATTGTGTGCATCGACCGGAGGACACGGTGGAGCATACGGTGGAGGTCTGCCCGGCTTGGGTGGAGCACCGCCGTGTCCTCGCGGCGGCGATCTCTCGCGTCCGGCTCTGGTTCAGGCCATAGTACGGAGCGAGAGAGAATGGGAAGCAGTCACCTCCTTCTGCGAAGCAGTAATGCTCGCGAAGGAGGAGGCGGAGCGCGTGAGGGAGAGGCAATCATTGCGCCCTCACGCCCCTAGTCACCGCAGGGGGAGACACCCTGGGCGTCGGGAGTCAATAGCCGACTCCCGGCCACCGTAGGCGCAGGCCTGCGGACGGCGAGCAATGGGCAGCTCGCCGTCCGGTAAGGACCACGCCCGGGTCGACGGCGCGTTGTGTTCCACGCGCGCCTCAAAGAGTTGTCAGCAGAATTGACGGGGTCCGATAGGGCCGATGCCTGCCGGGGTCGCGGATTGTTCGAAAGAGTTACCGTGGCCCTGGCGCACAGGCAACTGAAGGAACACGGGTGGGTTTTAGTCAGTAAGAGTCTGACACGCCCTTCCGCGCCGCCCAGAGCGGGAGAGGTCATTTGATGTATTCCCACCAAAAAAAAAAAAAGGCTTGCCCGGTTTAGTAGCCAAGACCTTAGTGGTCAAAACTACGAGCTGCCAATTAGGAAAAAAATAAAAATAAAAACGAATACATCAGTGTGAATCATTCTGTCATTGCATTGACACCTCTGTAGGCTTCTACAACATTGGCGACGAGGATGGGATGATGGTTAGTTACTTTTATGTATTAATTGTTTCAATGAAGTGCCATTGACAGAAACTGTGAGTCTAGAGGGTCAAAGCATAAAATATGAAATAGAAGCGGCTCTCCTGTTTCTGCAATGTTATTTCTGAAAACTTATACAAAAGTAGTTTCTCTGAAGTTCCGTTAACAGCACCTACAATAAAATTTTTGACGTATACTCGTACAAGTACTAAAATGTTAGTTACAGGGTGTATATTATTGAACATCTCGTACCAAGGTCCTCGCGGCCCTCTTCTCCTCGGTCGTGATTTTATGCGTGCGCGAATTACGTCTTGTTTCCACACTCGGCTATTGTAACAATATTACTGATGCTGATAATCAATTACAAGAACTATTTAAGGCATATCCGAATGTCTCCGCGTGTGTCTCAGATGAACTAGGTTGTTTTACTAAATTTGAAATTATGTTACCCCTTAAATCAGATGCAAAGCCAGTGTTCTTCAAGTCACGCCCAGTGAAGGTAAATAAAGAATTGGACAGATTGGTCTCGCTGGGTATTTTATAATCAGTTTCTTATTCGAGTATGCCTCACCGATAGTGCCTGTTCTCAAGCGCGATGGTAGGTTCGAATATGTGCTGATTAGGCAACTACTCGGCAACAATACAAAACAATTACATGTGGAAAAATATCAATTTCCAACTGAGCAAGAACTGTTTACCAAACTGCACGGTGGGGAAGAATTCAGTAAACTAGACTTATTAATGGCCTACAATCAACTGAAAATTCATGAAAACTCGCAAAACATCACTTGCATAAACACTCCCCGGGGTTTGTTTAATCACACTCTCCATATCTGTGGTTTAGCTAGCGATCCTTCAATTTTTCAAGGGGTTATTGAAACCTTATTGGGTAATATGGAGGGGATTAGTTTTTCAAGATGACATTTGCGTTACTGGTTCTAATAGATTTAAGCACATGAATCGGCTGAATGAAGTGTTAAAACAATTACAAGAAGCCGCTTTTACATTATAAAAGGACAAACGCGTTTTTTTTCAAAAAGTGATATCCTATCTAGGTTATACATATAGTAGATAAAAAGGGTATTAGAAAGAATCCGCTTAAGGTTGATGCTATATATATATTGTAAGCAGCTGTAGCAAAAAAATAATAAGAGAATTACAAACATTTTTGGGTTTGATTAATTACTACAGAAATTTTAGTCCGAATGCGTCTTCTATATTGAGTCCATTACCTACATGAGTTATTAAAAAAAGGCAACAAATGGCACTGGGGTTCCGAACAGAGTTCAGCTTTCAGCAGCATTGAAAAGATATTGGTGCCGATTCTCTTGTACACCGAACTAAACTAACTAAACTATCACTAAAATTCCTTACTTTTGGCTATGAGAATCTTAAAGCTATTCTGCAATAAAATATCTCTAAATTTAAAAATCATTTTGACGCAATTAATATTTAATTTGACAATCGCGACTCCACATGGTACTTGTTTGCCCTACCCCGTGAATGTTTTATAAGGAATTTTTCACTTTTTGTATGGAAAATATTAAAAAAGAAAACCTACTAGTAGAGTTATATGGGTTTAAGAGTTTCCTAAAGGGGGTCGAAATTTTCATTATTTTTGCGATAGGACACACCGTTTTCGAGATATAAGCAAAATAAAAAAAATACAGTATTGATTTTGCCCCTGAAGTCGAGGTGTTGTGGTGAATGTTAGTTCATGACAACTAATTTTATTCCACACCTTTTTAATCGCGATTAAAAATAGCCAGATTTAGATAAGACAACCAAAATTTTAAGTGAAAAACGTCAAATTCAGAATAGCAAAATTGCCATTTTCACTAAACTAATAAATCAGTACCATCTTAGTGCTGTCAAACTAAAATATAGATAAGTTGTGTCACTTTAGTCTATTTCAGAATGAGAAATCGTCTTTTGACAGGACTAAACAAAATTTTAGTGATTTTTAGTCTAGTTTAGAGAATTTTGTGACAAGAGAATCCGATAAGGTCCTCGCACACTTTGATAACAATGCTCATTTTTTTTTAACTGTAGATGCGTCACCTGTTTGTTTGGGTGCAATATTATCACAAATAGGTAGTAATAGCATAGAACAAGCGGTTTCCTACGCGTCGCGCTCACTGACTGTAGCCGAAAAGAAATATTCGCAAATTCAAAACGAAGCAACGGCGATCATTTTTGGTGTTAGAAAATATCATCAATATCTTTATGGTACACCAAAACCATTCACTTTCGATTATATCTATGCCAAGCAGTGGTATACCTGAAGTATCGGCAAACCGATTGCAACGTTATGCAATATTTTTGAGCGCATACCTCTATTTATGAAATTGAGTTTATTAGCAGTGTACAAAACACAGCTGATTTCTTATCAAGTGCAATACCGAGAAATAGCCGTGTTAGTGAATAAGAGCAGCGGCAGGTGTGTGCGCTTAGTGTGAGAGAGAAAACGGGTTGTTTACCTATTACTGCACGGGAATTAGAGATTGAGGCTGAAAAGGATTCGGTTTTATAGATGGTAATCAACTTTCTTCAAAAAGGTTGGCACCCCAATATAACAGATGATTTACTCAAATCATATTTTTTATGTCGTAGGTATGCAAATATAGTTAGAAAATGGCGAGGCCTTAGAGTAATAATTATACCAAAAATATTACGAAGTAAAATATTATACGAACTCCACAGATCACATTTCGGAATAGTTAAAATGAAAGCCGAGTCTAGCGCTCGATTTTGGTTTCCGGGCATTGATGGAACTTTGGAAAAATTGGCTAGTGCATGTGAAGTTTGTGCACAGTCGCCGCTCGCACATTGGCCACACCCACCGAATGCATTCCACAGAATTCCCATGGATTTCTTATGCCCTATGTGCAATAAAACGTTTTTGGTAATAGTGGATGCATATTCCAAGTGGGTTGAGTGTTATGTGATGAACAATAATATAACAACCTAACTAAGCTTAGTGATTCAAACTCAAACTCAAAACATTTATTTCAAATAAACCAATTACAGGCACTTTTGGATTGTCTAGGGGTCGTTCAGTCAGAAAGATGAAGCTAGTTGCTCATTCCAAAGCGCAGTAGGTACTTATGGAGAAGAACGGGCAAGAAATTCCATGGACACTCTTTTAAATCAAAATATGGTTACAAAATATTGGTAACATCGTTCATGTTGAAATTACGCATGTGAGAACGATGCAGAGCGTTAAAAGCGTCCGTAATAAAAAGACAAAAACAATTCAAATATTGAATTAAATTAAAATAAGCTGTGGCAGCTAAGAAATGAGCAGTCCTACTGACGGCGCCCGTTCACGAACATGACTTTATGTCATGATTTTATGTCAAGGTTTGGAATACCCAATACAATGATGACTGATAAGATAACGGAACTTCATTTGCATCACAGGAATTTGAAAAAAAAACATTGTTGTATGGAATATCTCACTTATTTTCGCCTGTTTACCATGCAATGAGCAATGATCAAGCAGAATTATTTGTAAAAATAATTAAAAAAGGTATAAACTCCATTCCAGTATCTAGTTGTAAGGACAATTTACAAAATCGACTGTCAAAATACCTATTCGACTACCGAAATTCTGTCAACAGCACCACTGAGACTACTTTTAGTTTTTGGCCGCAAGTTACGTTCACGTTTAGATTTAATTTAAAAAATAGTAGGTACTAAACCCTTCCTTGTCATCGGAGTTATTTATTGGCTTTAATCGAACGGAAACAGTGCTCACATTTCAATAATTACGGTGGCAAACCACACAAAGATTACGCGATTGATGATACAGTATGGTTCAAACAATTTTTAAACAACAGAAAATTTAGCTGGTCAAAAGGAACAATTGTTAGTGAAATAGGAAAAGTAATTGTACAAATAAAAATTACATAACAAGAACATAATGAGACATAAAAACCAGCTAAATTCATATAAAGGTAACAATGTTATTAACGACACTAGTGGGATGTAACTTTACCTCAAGAAGAGACAAACCCAGAGAGCAGCAGTTCGAGTAATGTGTTACCGGCATTAGAAAATTCACCAACCATCACCACAGACACACCCTCCAGTGTAACTTTAAGTCATGACGATCTCAGTTCTGAAAACACAACGGAGAAATCATCTATGTCGCCAAAGTACGCTTGGGACACATAAAATGCCATCAAGCGTCTCTGCAGTGGCTAGCCCTGAGTTCAGTACCCCTCAGCCGGCACGAGTTGATGATGATCAGGCCTATACGCCAGTGCCAAGCCGTGTTCGTAGAAACAGACCTATATTAGAGTACAAGAAGTACTTTTTTATTTTTAACGACTTCCAAAAGGAGGAGGTTATAATAGGTATTATGTTCAGCTAAATGTGTGTTATTTTTTATTTAAGTGCACCGATTTCTCCGTCAATTGTGGACCGATTTTGTTTTTTTTTTTTTTTAAACGGTGTGCTCTCGAGGTGGTCCCATTGTTACCAAGTCAGAATCTGATAAGGGGATCCCATGGAAATCGAGGGAAATCCTCATATTTTATAGGCACGCCTATAGCGATTTGGGTATTATTTCTAGTATCTAACTTATGCATTTGCTTTCGGAAAGCACCATTCAGTGAAGTGGAACTGATGATGAAGGAGGAACTAATCAATAATAAGCGTTTCACGGGTTGCGATTCGATTACTTTAATATGGTTGCTAAGCAATTTATGCTCGTCACAATGCATATGGTTAAATATAAGTATAGGAGGATAAGTAAGGAGTATAGGAGGGATAAGTATAGGAGGTTAAATATAAGTAAGGATATAAATATAAGAATAGGAGAATTGGTTCCTAATAGGATAACTCTTCAACAATTAACGTCCCTGCATCGGGAAAAGGAATATTTTGTAAAAGGTGATGAGCAGTTGACATTAGGCTATTGTAATTTAGATTTATTAAAACGAACTCACCAAAAAGTGAAACATAAAAACGTTTTTACAAAAAAAAAAACAACGGACTTAAAAAAAAACGCTACAAGCAATGATATTATATTCATTGACTACAAAGTAAAAAATAACTTTAATTTCGGAAGTCGGTGGCAAAAAACTAAAATACAGATCCAAAGACACCGACTTCCGAAATTAAAGTTATTTTTTACTTGTTGTTTTTTTTGAAGTCGGTTTTTTTTTTGTAAAAAGATTTTTTTATTCTCCTACTATTTACCTAACTTTTTATTTCCTTGTTTTGAGAAGGGGGAAAAGTATTATGTATGTACATAGCTATAAGTAAGACACATACTAAGCGGAAGCGTCGAATACGTCAGTGTGAATCATTCCGTCTTTGCATTGACACCTCTGTAGGCTTCATAAACAACAAAAAGTTACCGGGAAAATTGAAAGTGCATTTTCTATGGGAATTTTGTATGAATTATTAGATATTAATTGAAATTTAGACAGGACAACGTCTGTCGAGTCAGCTGTACCCCAAGTCTTTAATCCAGATAATTTAACAATGAAACGTCAAGAAATGTCACTGTCAAAATGACGGGACAGTGGCACAAAACATTTTATCATTAAATTTTTGTTAAGTCTATAAAATTATAGTTAATTTTAAGAACTATGAAAAGAAAATACCGTAGCCAAACAATTAATTGTGTAGTGTGTCGGAGACGCGGCTTATGATCATCATAATCAACCCCTTTAAGTCCACTGCTAGACATAGACCTCCCTAAATTGATTTCCACTCGGAACAGTTTACACCAGTTTTCATCCAACATGTGGAAAGACATGCCACTTGCAATATGAATCTATGAACGAGAGTTATAGTAATATGTGTTGTAGAACATGTAAGTAGCTAAATAAATCATACAAATTTTGACAGGTAACAAACGTCAGTGGCAACGGCCTTCGAGGGTGGCCGAGGCTCCATTTGTCAATGATCAAAAACAACCAACAACAAGATGAAACACTGAGCAGGGAAAAGAAAACGAATGAATTGAAAGGACGCGACATTGAAATTGTGTCAAACGAAATTTGAAAATGTTTGCAACTCCTGCAGTATTACCAGTTTCATAAAATATTTTATAACAGAAAATCTCCTTTTTTTAATAACTTAGTTTAAAACCGAAAAATTATAAAAATAATTACGGTACTTATGATATTTTTTTAGAACTATACTCGAAAGGTTTAGGTAGGTCCATAAAGGTAAACACAAAAACCACGTGACTCATAGATTTTAAACCTTTTATTTCAAATGTTAAAATCATATTATTTTGAGTCCCATAAGAATATGCTCTATTCTGAATCTGAATTTGAGGAACTATCTGTCACATTAATAATAAAGCGCTCAGTGGTATCATCAATTATTTTGTCTAATTTAAACATTTTCTGTTCTTCTTTTATTACACGACCCTCGCAAGTTTTCCAATTCTCAGCAGTCAAATTAGCTAAAGCCTCTGACAAAAGAATGTATATGTCAGACATTTTAAAAGTTTTATTTTTCTCGGCTACAAACCCTTTAGCTTGAGCCCATATTAACTCAATTGAATTGCACTCACAGTGGTATGGTGGCAGCCTCAATACAGTGACATCATTTAACATTTTTTCTAATTCATCCACAACTTATAAGCAATCTGGTTAACCGACTAAACGTAAAACCTGCTACTTCAGTTGCCATACTACGTCACAGGTGTACTCTTCAATTTAGCAACGTTATCTAATTCGTTGTATTTTCTAAAAGGTTTAGGGAACCTGTCTTTTTGGGCTCTTTACAATAGACAGATTACAAAATATTATACTATTTTATACTTATAACAAAAAAATTGTGCTCAAGCAATTACATGTACGAAGAGTATAGTTTACGAATAAATGATAAAGTATAACATACATTATTAAAAGAGGAAGCTATCGTATAAATCGCAAATAACTTTAATTTTGTTGTAACGTATTTTTAAACAAGAAAGTGTCAACTATAAAAAACCCTTTTTACGATTTGTTTACCTTTATTTAACTACCTAAACTTTTCGAGTATAGGTATAGTGTATTTATTTTATTTCTTATTTTTTGTTTATTTTTAGTTTTCGTATGCTGCACTGATTTTGACGTCATCATGTCAACGCTGGCTATCGCTGAAAACCAGGGCTGGGGCTCTGTTTCGCATAGGTTCGTAGCATTATGCTGAGCGATTGCCGGTTTGCGTGGATGTGACGCATATTTTCCCCCAACTCGTTTTATTTTTTTGTATTTGTTTTTTTTCTTTGCGTAATGTTTACCGCAAATAAACGTATATTCTTTCTTTTTTTTTCTTTCAATGGGCAGGTCGCCATCCAGATAAGACCAGGCCCCGGTCGACATCGCGTCGTGTTCCACGCGCGCCTCAAAGAGATGTCAGCATCATTGACGGGGTCCGATAGGGCCGATGCTCGCTGGGGTCGCGGATTGTTCGAAAGAGTTACCGTGGCCCTGGCGCACAGGCAATAGAAGGAACACGGGTGGGTTTTAGTCAGTAAGAGTCTGACTAAAACCCACTGCTCCAAGAGAAGAAGTCATTTGATGATTACCCAACCAAAATAAATAAATATCGACGCACAAACTGTTACCATGGATTCAATACATGATTCTGAACGCCCCTGCGATGAAACCTTCCGCGGGTTATTAAAAAAAAAGCTCTGCCATAGATTTTGACAGCGTAGGTACTTGTTGCACTTTTATAAGAAACAGCAGTTTTTTTTTTGTTAACTGATTAAAAATATCTACTATAGAGGGTCTAGAATCATGTACTGAATTCATGGTTTATGTTTGCGCATCGATGTCTCTGCCGCCCTGTATACATAATTATGTGCCAAATAATGTTAAGGGCACATTACAGCCGCGTTGAACGGCATTGCATCGCATTTCAATACAAAAAAGTGCAGTGCGGCCCGTCCGTTGTATGCGATGGTTCTCTGCGTCAGCCTAAAGCTCTGTCCAAACTGAAAGGATTCCCCCGCACGGAATGCGGGATGAAATTCGCTCGCACTGATTTAAACCAGGTACGGAGGTGTTTAAATCCAAACTGGCGTGAATAGTCGCGTGAATCGTGAACTCGTGACTTGTAATCATAAAACATTTAGGCGGTACCCCGACCAAAACCTTGCCATAGTGCGTTATTCAGAGGCTATTAACTCATTCACTACGGGTAATAAAGTACATCTAATAGCGTTTCTTTTTATTTACATTGTTACCTGAGCTAATTATTTTTTTTGTATGCACGTGTTTCTGTGATAAATAAACCTATTTTTCTTTCTTCTTTCATTATTAATGTTCGATATCCTATCATCACATTGCACGTTCTTATTTGTTTTTATGTGTTATAAATGCATTTAAAATCTCCTTGTAAAAAAGTGACTAAAATTATTGATTGAATGCATCTTTTGCTAAAGGTGACGTTCTATTAATTTTAGGATTACACTAATGGATAGATAATTAAAAAATCTAAATAATTCAAGTTTTATTTTATTTTAAAACATCGCTTTTTTTTTTTTTTTTTTTTTTTTTTTTTTTTTTTTTTTTTTTTTTTTTTTTTTTTTTTTTTTTTTTGTGAATTCTATGATAAATAAGCGTGCGCAGGGAGCGAGACGAAGCGAGACTCAGCGACGGGACAGAGAAGGACCGAAGTCTCAAAGTCGTTTGGTCGGGGAAGCGCCTTAAACACACGTGGTCATACCGCGCGTCCCGCGGGGTTCACACCAGTGTAGGCTGAGCATAGTACCAAAGAAAACTACTTTAAAAAAATAAATTTAGGCGTAAATAAAACAAACACTTAAGACAAACAAAACTAATACTTAAGACCAAACAAATACTTAAGACCTAACATAAAATATTTATTTGGCAAACACGATGTAACATACTATCTTCTATTAAAATGAGATTCCGCCCCACTCCCCATAGATTCTCAAATGACACTGTATTCTCTTTTTTCGCGCAAATTCAAGTTATTTGCGAACTGCAAGTACATAACAGTTAAATGATATCGACCTATACCTAGGTATATTATATTCTCCAGCAACCACATAGTGATACACAATCAAACTATAGTACTTTCTTCCTTAGGGCAGTTATTGCAAAGGTCCATTTCTTGATTTTGATCCTTAGACCTGTTCTTAACGATGGAGCTGGTAATGCCCGTAGATCTGGTAATTCCACTTTTGGTAGGCTGCGATAATTCTGACTCCAATCTTTTGGTGAAATCATTGCGTATGTTAAACCTATAAAAATAACACACAGCTTTGTTATTGAGCACAGCAGTAGACTTTCAGTTTTGTTATCATCCATCATTTATCACAAAGTAGATAAAGGACAGTAAGTTAATTTCACGACGCGATTCATGCCCGTGGCGGATGCGGTTATTTTCTCTTCACGATGGGGCTGCGGTACCGCTCTACCACCGGCGGACGCCAGTGGAAACCACTCCGTGAAATCTTAACCTATAACTCATAAATCTGTATCTAATTATTAGTCCGTCGATGGATATGAATCTAGGTTTTTTAAGGCTGGCCGCCTTATTTATCAATCACGATGATGATGTGACCGTACATGCATCACACTAAAATTTGATTGCACACTATTGTACACATATATGGGTATATGTATATGAAAAACTGCCGCTAGGGGTAAAAATAACGCTTCCGCAAGTGCGCTTAGTTACAATCTAGTGAATACCAATATGAAGATCATGCCACGTTTGGCGACATTGAAAACTATGAAATTCATGTCACCAGACATGTCGGGCGACAAAAAATCAACTCACCTTTTGCACAACTGCACCAATATTTTTTTCTTGCACACAAACAAATAGAATATGACGACCCCGGTGACTAGGTTATACAAATTGACCAAGATGTAGTACCATAACAAATTTATAGTAGGAAGAAGCTCCAAGCACCAATTCGGTCCCATCATCACAGATAACTTTGCATACGTGGAGAATCTAAAATAAAATGTACTTGTGTGAGTTGTTTAATCTAACCATACCAGACTAAAACAAATTGTACTAAAGTATGTCAAAATAATACAGTAATCTTTGAGTGAAAAGTCTGTTGCTACTTATTATAGTCATTAAGATAACTGCAGGCAGACGGACCAATTACTATTTAAGTAGGTATTTATTATTTTGCTTATTCAGTGCAATAGGCTAGTTGACAGTAAGAAAAATATCCTATAAATATTGTTTTGTACAAAGGTTCCGGGCTAAAAATATCAAAACTCAACTTTGTAAATAATTTTAGATTAGTTAATCTTTTTGAGAAAAAAATGCGTAAAAAAATCTTTGGTCACGTGACATTGAACGCTAATCATCAAAATAGTTTTTGATAGAATTTTTTTAAAGAAAAAAAAAATAGAAATAAAAAGTTATTTTGTATTGATAAATGATTTTATTTCTGATATTAGGTTTGTACAAACACTTTTACCACGTCAATCATATTATTATATTTTTAAAACTAGATTAGGTCAGCCTTTCTTATCTGACTACTCTGAGAAGAAAGACCGAAACAAACTCAGAGGTCACAGTCTCATTTAAAGTCCAGACATAATCTTGGTCAGATCATATGAAGCATGTATGTAAATTGGTGTCTGAAATGGTCTTTTGAGGAAAAACCCACACAGATTGAGTGGACCTGTTTAGTCAGTGCAGTGATTTGTCAATAATCATGCTGCTCAACACAGAACTTAAGAGCTCAACGATTCGACGAAGAATATCAAAGAAAGGACATTTTGGGTAGGCCGCATAAATTACTCAAACTGCCAGAACATGATTAAAATTAAAAAAAAAAAAAACACCCACATAAGTCTTCACATTCACAATAATTAAATTAATATAATACTTTACAAAGTAAATACTCATGTTGTTGTACAAAATGGTATACGAAAAAAAAATATAGTTACCAAAAAAAAAACAACATTCACAGTGTAAATTTATTGAAGCAGCTCAATCTCAAGCCTTTATGTCCTCAATACAGCCTTTAACAGTTTTTTGACGTGATAACGTCTTATAAATCGATGAACGCCGGCTGCACGCAAGAAAAAGCATGACTCATTGTCACATTCCGCCGTGACGTTATCACGTAAAATTATCGTCCGTAAACCAACTTTACAGAAAACCATTTTTTTTTATAGGTTTTAACTTTGACATACATAGTGCTTGGTTCATTAACATAAACTATCTTGTAAATCAAAAGGTTTTAAAAATAAAATAAAAATGTAGTCAATCAAGGCAATTAATTATTTGTGTTATGTTTAACAGTTAATTATTAACGTAGAACTTACCTGAGAATGAGACTAAATACTACTAGTTTATTATTTATAATAAAATATAATAATAATAATATAACTTTTATTTCAGACAATATAACAGTCCATATTAATATTATATATTTAGATTATATTTATATATTTATTATAGTGTATTATCTATGGATTACTCCTAGCGGAGCACTTGACGAGTCGCCATGACAGTATGCCCAGCGGGTTAATTCTGTAACACACTAACAGTTGGTATGGATTTCATTTTCATAGTTCAATAACATTCCCCCCCTTTGGCACTCCTCTGAGAACGAGCAAGAGAGACCAATTAGAGTTATGGTAAAAAAAAATGCATTTCACATGCATTACGGAGAGAATTCTTGAAAACTTGTGTGGCAAAGGCTACAAAATTCTAGAAGCAGTCAACAAATTGATTTGGAAAACCAAAGAGCCACTCAACATGTTCATGCTGACATTCTCAAATGAGGAAGACACCTGCAAAATATATAATACAAAACTGTATTAGGATGTAATGTGGAAATACAACCGATAAAATCCACAAAACTGGTACCTCAGTGCAAATGATGCCAGGCTTATGGCCATACGCAACAGTACTGCTCCAAAGAACCGAGGTGCATAAAGTGCACAGGCAAACATCTGACGATGGATTGCAAAAAATCAAAAGAAGAGAAGCCAAAGTGTGTCCACTGTGGAGCTCCACATCCAGCTACTACAGGGGATGTATCGTAGCCAAAGAAATCCAGCAGATTCGAAACAAAAAATTAAAGGACAATACTACTGCCTCTCAACAAAATACATCTACTGGAAGAGTCGTAGGCCCCAGCCGGTTCAAACGAAGTCAAAGCACTATTAAAACTACAACTAACAACGTGTCTTATGCTTATGCAAGCCGCCTTTGGTTGATATGAACAGTGACAAAAAGTTCGATGAAATCTTGAAGTTTATGTCATCATTTGACGAGAGATTGACCAAAATATTAAATAGCAACAAAGCTGCTACTGCTAAGACAAAAAAATGAATACTACACTAAAACTTATGGCGTGGAACTCAAATGGGTTACAAAAACACCCGAACGAGTTATAAGTAGTATTAGACATAGAAAAAAAATGTGTGCCTGATATCTGAAACTCACTTCACAAAGCAATCTCACATTAAGTTTAAAGGGTACAAAGTATACCATGCACTTCATCCAGACAATTCAGCAAGAGGCGGTAGTGCCACTATTGTAAAAGAAAACCTACAGCGCTATGAAGAGTTTAAATATGAAGAGAAAGACATCCAAGCAGTGGCGATTTGTCTACAAACAAAAAAATATCCTGTAAGAGTATCTGCCATCTACTGTCCACGTCGGTATATGATAAAAAAGACCGCTATATGAGCTTTCTAACTCTAAACTAAAAATACGTATTGGGGCTCCAGACTAACAACTACGAGTACTAAAGGCAAAGAACTACTGAATGCCATAAAAGAGCTTAAATGTGATGTCATATCAACTGGAAAACCCACCTATTGGCCAACAGATCCAAATAAAATTCCGGACTTAATAGTTTTTTTTGTAACCAAGGATCTATCAACCAGTTATATAAAATCGGAACAAAGCTATGACATGCACTCAGATCACTCCGCAATCTTTCTAGAAATTAGCGAAAACATTTTGTATAAAGACACCAGACCCACTCTCGTTAATAACTGTACAGACTGGGAGAGCTTCAAGACCAGTTTGAATGATGAAATAGACCTTAAAATACAATTAAAAACACCCGAACATCTAATCATCGAAGTACAACAGTTCATAATGCACATCCAGCAAGCAGCGTGGGAAAATACACCCGACTCCAACAAGAAGACGAAAGGAAATACATACCCGCTCAAAATCATGCAGCTCATTATGAAGAAAAGAAGAGAGAGAAAAACATGGTATCAATCTAGGTGTCCTGATGACAAACGAAAACTAAATAACCTGACAAAAAAAGTAAAAAGACTAATCCAAGACTTTAGAGACGACTCAACCAAAACCTATCTTCAGAGCCTAAGTAACGACCAAAGGACAGATTACTCCCTTTGGAAGGCTACTAAGCACCTAAAAAGGCCGATTACCCAAATCCCACCTATCAAATGTGGAAATGGGCAATGGGCGGTTACTAACGAGCGAAAAGTAAAGAGGTTTGCAGAGCACCTAGAAAATATCTTTCAACGAAACGACGGGGAAATCAGTGACGATCTCACTTTGGCTAATATGGTGACATCAGAAAATGAAGTTACCATAAAACCAGTAACACCAAGAGAAGTCGCACGAGAAATTAAACGTAATGTAAGTACACGAAAATCACCAGGATACGATTTAATAACAGGAGAAGTACTTCATAACCTCCCAAGAAAGTATCTGGTTAATTTAACAACCCTAATTAATGCCGCACTAAGGCTTAAAAATGTACCAGACTTATGGAAGGTGGCCGAAGTAATAATGATAGCTAAGCCAGGGAAACGGCTCACGAAACATCATCTTATAGGCCTATTTCCTTGCAACCAATAATTTTCAAGCTTTTTGAAAAGCTGCTACTCAAACGGCTTAAACCAATAATACATAGCAAAAACATAATACCAGAGGACCAATTTGGATTTCGAGAAAAACACTCTACCATCGATCAAGTGCATAGGATCACAAACGTAATAGAAAACGCCTTTGAAGACAAGAAAGTATGTTCTACTGTATTCCTAGACGTAGCGCAAGCGTTTGACAAAGTATGGCATGAAGGTCTTATACATAAATTGAAGAGTCTGTTACCAAAGCAGTTTGCAGATATATTAGAATCCTACATTCTGAACAGAGTCTTTAGAATAAGACAAGAAGACGCCTATTCAGAACTGAAAGAAATTGAAGCTGGCGTACCGCAAGGAAGTGTGTTAGGTCCGGTCCTGTACCTACTATACACTTGCGATATTTCTGAATTAGAGCAAAACACAATTGGGACCTTTGCTGATGATACAGCCATAATGGCTGTAGGAAACAGCCATGAAGAAGCAGTAGAAAAGGTACAAACGGCTATCAATCGAATTTATGACTGGACTAAAAAATGGAGGATTGAACTTAATGAATCCAAATCTGTTTACATAGATTTTACCAACAAAAAAAAACAGTATTCTCCAGTTTACATTAATAATATAAAGTCACATACGAGAATATAACCAAGTATCTCGGATCCTTGACGCAAAGCTAAGCTGGAAACACCACGTCAAGAAGAAATAAGATGAACTCAACCTCCGATTCAAAAGAATGCATTGGCTGTTTTGAAAAAACTCCATGGTATCCGTGCAAAACAAATTGTTGCTTTACAGACAAGTACTGATGTCAGTTTGGACTTATGGTATTCAGCTATGGGGCTGCACCAAACAGACCAATATATTAATTATACAACGATTCCAGAACAAAGTGCTAAGGGAAATTATAAATGCATCTTGGTACATACGAAATGATTACCTCCACCGGGACCTAAAAGTTGAGTTCATCGAAAAAAGTGATCCAGAAACTTGTAGAAGCTCACGAAAAGAGACTTCATCAGCATGTGAACGTCGAGGCAATGCAGCTTCTCGACCACACAAACATAGAAGACTTAAAATAACAAAACCGTTCGAGCTAGTGTTTAGTGTTAGTGAATAGTGTAAATTACAAAAGTGCCAAACAAACACACGATCGAAGTGTATTCGCCTTAATAGAGACAATAAGAAAAGTGCTATTGGAGACATTCTTAGTAAAGACAATTTAATAGCTTAGGTTATAATTAAATTACTTAATAGTCTATTTATAAGGCTAGATTGTAATAAGATTAGGGTCCATCCTATTGTTAAACACTAGGACAAGGGAAAAAAAATATTTTGTGGAGCAGACACATTTTTCGAACATATGAAGCAATGGATTAGCAATATCCTTCAAATGATTCAGATTGTGATAGATAGTGTGTTACGTAATTTAGGGTGCCGTGCCGGTTTGATAATCAACTTAACATCGCGATTCTTATAATGTCAATATTTCGATGGTATTTTGAGGAAAATAAAGAAGGAAAATTAACTAATTGGTTTCTCTAAAGCTATCAGCTAGCCTAATTGGCATTGCACATTCTACCTGTATGGTAATAATACTGTCTGGCCTGTCGTACCTGGTAGGTAGAACCTAATATAATATCTAGGTACATAAATATACTCTGGAGAAGGACATTTTTTAATCCAACAACACATTGTTTCCTAATTGAGAGGAACTGGATGCAAAATTACCAATTTTAAACGCGTATTTCATGAAAAAAGCTTACTTGTTGTTTTGCTGCTTGCTGCTTCTGGAATCTTGACATCTGATAACAGCATGTTTGACCATCCATATGTTGTAGACAGTCACGATGAACAGCACGATATTAATGAAAATTAATATCCCTATTGGTATCTTATAGTAATAATCAAAGGATTTACCTGAAAAAAAAACTTTAGTTAACGCCAGCTATGTAGGTACTTAAAATTAATAAGGCCCGACAAAAACCAGCGTAATGATATGACGGTAAGACATTGATCCTTCAACATGATTGTCTTTATACAAGCTGTAGTGTACAAGTACCTATACCGTACAGGGTGGCAGGGTCATGGAAGCGTAAACTGAAACCATGAATTCAGCACGTGATTCTAGACGATACAATAACCGACGAAAATTTTCAACGGAGGGGTTCAGAATCCCGCACTGAATCCATGGTAACAGGTTGCGCGTTGATGTCCCTACCAACTTGTATAATATCATGATCATTAAGCTCTTGGCAGATAACTCCCTTGCTGTGCCGTCTCGCCAGGAGGGCGACAAAAACGACGATGCCGGTAGCAAATGACTCCGTGCCGCGCGTTTAAACTGAGCTGATAAGATGTTTTGTGTAAGCGGTGTATGTCAGGTGCGGCAGGCATCCAATCTGGCTTAGGTTCGTCTGTTCATATTATTTTTACCATGTTTGGCGGCAGCTGCTGATACCGAATGCGTTCTATTGGTAGCTTCCAAAATCCTACTTAATGGTGAGGGCAGGATCGATAACGTTCGGAGTTGAAGCACCGGGAAGAAGGCCTCGGAGCAATGGAGAATAGATGCCAAAACTGTTGTAGCCACACGACTGAATTCCACGCTAGTTGCCAGTGCCCCACCAAATATGGCAAGGACGACTATTGCTTAGTTACAGCTGCAGTCGGTCAGTGTCAGCTATCGAATCAAAAACAAGTTGTACTTAAACGTTAAAAAAATACAACCTACTCATTAAGCAATCTTTGAAGGGTGGTTTCATAATATCCAAATAGACTATGTTATCCAACGTGGTGACTACAGCCGTTACCAGGAGCGGGGTCCCCCAGGCGTACAGAGCGTACCACATGAACTTCACCAGCTCGCTATGCTTAGAGCCACGCTTAATACGAAAAGATCTGTAAAAGAGAAAAAGTAAACGTGAACTCTTGGTAAGTATACTGAAGGAAACCAGATCTGCACGGTTGTAGGCTAAACTAGATAATGGTACGGTTTATGTGTATTTTTGTACCTTTGTACACAAGAACCGTACCATGGCTGCCTAGGTGTAGTATTTAGTGTCGTGGGCTCGATTTTATGGAATTCTTATAAAAGTTCTGTCCAATACATTGAATTTTGTGAGTAGACCCAGCACAGGCCTCGGCATTTAAAAAAAAAAATGCTTTGACCACCACGCTTGCTCAGGACGGGTTGGCGATTTCAGACTTATATCAACTATCAGCCCAGGTTTTCTCACGATGTTTTCCTTCACCGATGTCAGTAATGTCCAAGATAAAGAAAGAAAGAAAGAAAATAAACATGAACCCAAAAAACAAACAGAAACACATGATAAACTCAGAAAGTAGGTACATGATATGAATTCAAAAAGTCACATTGGTACTTGCCTGATTTGCACCCACAACCACGTGCATTAGAGACGAGGCCTTAATCACTGGGGCATCACGACAAAAGGAAAATAAATATTTCGTACATGAAAACTTATTCGTTAATTACCTTAATCCCCTCCAAACGTCAAACGATATGACACTCAGCCAAAAGATACTAGACATATACGCGAAATACACGACTGGAGCTGAAATAATAATTTAAAAAAATGTTAGCTTGTTAAGTAAATAAATAAACCAGCAAAGGGCGAGGGTTCTATACCTTGGAAGAAAAAATATCTTACCATTTTCAAAGTTACTTCTATTACTAATTATTACAATTTTTCGGGACCGTAGAACTAAGTTGGTTTGTATGGGTTTTTTCGTTGAAACTGTGACAGTGACCATAAAAAAGCCAAGGCGGGTCAGCTTAAAGAATAATTCAATAATTTTTTACTTACAAAATTTTTTGCAAAACCCTTTTGGTGGCACCATCTTAACGAAAGTTAGAATCAATTTATTTATGTAAGCGAAGAGTAGGGAAAATGTGTAGGCCATTAAAACTAGGCCGGAGAGGTTTCTGAGATCGGGCAGCAGACAGTACACCACCAGCACCAACATCAGGAAGAATGATGATATCAGGAGAGCTGGAAATTAACAACATTTTTATTTTGGATGTCAGCCCTTTTCCAGTCTTGAGTGACGTCAAACGCGACACAACCCATACAGCACACTCGACTTGGGAATCAAACCAGAAAATTATTGCGGTAATTGATACTGTAGATTATAATGGTTCAAATATTAAGAGCGCCCATGTCTACTATGAAAATGCGAGCATGGTTCGAAACTTAGAAATTACCACCTCCGACAATTAACTGACAACTTTACTTTTAGGTACAGTCAGCACCAAAAAGATGTATACACGAAAAAGGAACCATTTTATTGTCTACAACCATTCTTCCATAACATTGTATCCACCGTACAATTGAACTGGATGAACTTTTAGATTTGTTAACCTCGTTATTGAATGATTACTGTATATATATATACATATATATTTGAGAGATACCTGCATCTCTTCAATGTGAAGCAAGACACTACTGAGTCCCAGGTACGTGAGCACTTAATTACTCTTTGTGGAACTGATGTTTGTACGGTAGAAGCTCTGAAACCCCGTGGCAAATACGCATCGTTCAAGTTAGGGGTGCCTTCGAAACTAGCCGAACAAGTTATGACAGCTCAAAACTGGGCAGAGGATATATGTGTGAAACCTTGGCGGCGCAACTTTCGTGGTCGTAGCAAGGAGGCCCAGTAAACCGCCTAATGTTCTGGCAGCGGCCGCTTCTACCAAACGCAATGTTCAACTTTATTTACTGTACCAGAATGTGCGTGGGCTTAAGACCAAGCTGCCTACTTGGAGATCAAGCTTGCTGCTTTCTCAACATGACTTGATAGCATGAACTGAAACAAATTTAGACGCTTCTGTAGAGGACTCAGAAGTATCAAGCGGTGATTGGCAAACTCTACGCAGGGACCGAGTGACCCCGGGCGGTGGGGTATTATTTGCTGCGCGCTCTGGTGCAGCCATGAAGAATGAGCTTGAGACGGACTGTGGTGAAGACTTATGGGCCACGGTCACAATTTCTGGGCTTACTATATCGGTTTGTGTTGTCTACATGAAGCCAACTGCGACCGACAACGATTGCCTGACTTGGTTTAGCAAGGTTGAAAGCATCGTGTCAAATTTGACTGGAACTACGAGTATATTGGTTTTAGGTGACCTAAACTTAAAAAGTGCATCTGTAAATATTAATCATTATTACTGTTATTTCTTAAGCTTTTGTGATCTGGCAGACGTGATGAAGTGATGAATATGCGTGGGAGTAAGTTAGATGTGGTGTTGGCCCGGGTAGGTACCAGAGTAACTTGCGAGCATGTCGAAGGAACGGAGCTGGTTCCAATCGATTTGTATCACCCTCAGTTAGATATTGTGGTAACAATCGCAGCGCTTAAGGTTAATGAAACATCAGACCCTTTTTTTTTTTTGTTTTTTTTTTTTTGTTTGGGTGGGAAATCATCAAATGACCTCTCCCGCTCTGGGCGGAGCGGAAGGGCGTGTCAGACTCTTACTGACTAAAACCCACCCGTGTTCCTTCAGTTGCCTGTGCGCCAGGGCCACGGTAACTCTTTCGAACAATCCGCGACACCGGCAGGCATCGGCCCTATCGGACCCCTTCAATGATGCTGACATCTCTTTGAGGCGCGCGTGAAACACGACGCGCCATCGACCCGGGCCTGGTCCTTACCGGACGGCGAGCTGCCCATTGCTCGCCGTCCGCAAGCCCGCGCCTACGGTGGCCGGGAGTCGGCAATTGACTCCCGACGCCCAGGGTGTCTCCTCCTGCGGCGACTAGGGGCGTGAGGGCGCAACGATTGCCGCACCCTCACGCGCTCCGCCTCCTCCTTCGCGAGCATTACTGCTTCACAGAAGGAGGTGACGGCTTCCCATTCCCTCTCGCTCCGTACCATGGCCTGTACCAGGGCCGGATGCGAGAGATCGCCGCCACGAGGACACGGCGGTGCTCCACCCAAGCTGGGCAGACCTCAACCGTAATGCACGCACCGCTGTGGGTCAGTTTTACAAAATACTGTATCATATATTTGACTCTTCCATTCCAAAAAAGAAGAGGATGAAAACTGGTAATAGGCAATATCCAGTCTGGTTTTCTATTGATATTATTAAAGACGCCAAGCATAAAAATAAACTCCATCATAAGTGGAAAATTTCACGCCGTGATATGCGGAGTTTAGTGCTCTGCGATTGGACCTAAAAGTTAGAACCCAGGAAGCCTACAGATCTTTTTGTAATAATTCAGAAAATAATCTACTTAAGAATCCCAGACAGTTCTGGCAGCATGTTTCTAGCCTCAGATCAAAGGGCGGCCTCGAACCATTTGTTGTACTCAATGGGGAGACTAGTTGTGGTGTTAAAGGGGCCGAGGCGTTCGCTCACTACTTTGCTAGCGTGTTTCTTGCTGACACACCCAAGTTGGACCCATCGCGCCTAAGTGACAGTTGTGAGACAGAGAATATACCTCTTCCTATCTTAACCGTTCAGGATGTAAAAAAGGGCATAGCCAGACTCAAATCCAGTAGATCGATCGGCCCTGAACGTACTGACGATGTGAGGTAGTGATTTTTTATATTCTTTTATTTCTTAATCTATCGAATATTGGAGGATTTTAAATACTGCTAATAACACATTTTATTTGAAGGAATTTCGCGTGTAATTTGTACATCGGCATCGGTACAAGTATTGCCGAAAAATAAACAGCTTTATGCTGGATACAGGAAGCCACGATCTTTTATAAGTCCCAGGAAAGCTAATGGGTATTTTACTCAATTAAAATTCTATGAACCATTTTTTATACATGCGACTAGTGAACGTTATGAAATAGCTAAAATTCCTCTATTTTCCATTTTTATGATGATGGTTATCATAAATTTTATATTTATGATGTGTACATACAACAGATATGACGGGTTGATTACAATGGACCTTATGTCTCGACTCAATGCTAATTTATCATTTAAGAACAAGACTTTAAAGAAAAACGGCGTCAACATTCCTATAATCTATTCCACTGACCTTAATTTAGACTAGCACCGCGGACCAAGCATCGAGTTAAATTACCTGTTAATTAAAAGAATGGCTATGCCTTATATTACAAACAGTTTTATGAAGGCGTCCGAATGCCAGTTGCAATTTTTAAATGTGAAAATTATTTAGCTTCTACTGTTATACAGAACGCAACCGACCTTGAAATGACTTTAATTATAACTCTTCCATTCGAGGTTACCTATTTTTCTAACGAGTATATAGTGAATAATATAACTGATTTAAATGATGTAGAGATGGACTTGTTACTGACAGACAATTTAAAAAGATTGCGTCTTGACCACCTTAATCAAGAAGAATACCTTATAAGTAAATTATGCCACGAGTACAAAGACATATTTTACTGTGAAGCTACCCTTAACCTTTACAAATGAAATTAAACATCATATACGAACCACTAATGAAGATCCTATTTATACCAAACCACATCGGCAGGCTCCTGCACAAGCTGAAGAAATCAAACGACAGATTGAAACACTTCTCAAGGACAATGTGATCCGCGATTTCTATACCTGGCTCTGAAAGAACTGCTACAGCTAGTCCAATGAGTATACCAGAAACTGAGGCAGTTCTTGACAATTCACCTCATTATTCCATACCATCTGAGTCTTCTTCCATACAAATAGTTCTTACAGCCAAAGATCTCGAATCAAAAGAAATACCGATCTTAAACGAAACGATAGATACCAAGCCTAATCAAATACTTGTCTTTAGCTGGTTTCGTAATGAGATTCAAGTAAAAGATTTATCTAAAGATAAACAAAAGGTTTTAGAGGTATTTTTGCCCCTTCATAACACATAAAAAGACATTTATTTTGAAAATCAAGAACTTAAAAAAGACTTCAGTAACATTATAATTTCTCTGTTTAAGAAAGCTGTGGTTAACTTCTATGAATGTGACGAGCGTGTTGTTTACGGCAAAGATGAGCAGGAACAAAAAGCTATAGTAATTAAATTACACGAAGGCAAGAAATGTCATCGTGGCATAAGCGAAACCATTAAACGGATTCGTCGTAGCTATTATTGGCCTGTTTGAAACCGTTTCCGCCATTATCAACTCATGCGACCGTTGTAAAACTTCTAAAAATTATAGGAAACCCATTAAACCCATATTGCAACTTACACAAACTCAGCATGCACCTTTTCATGAAATATTTAGAGACCTGTTTAGCATAGAATCGAAATACTATTTAACTTTAATTGATGCTTTTAGTAAGTTAGGTCAAGCCATAGAAATTCCATCTCTTTTGTTTGAGCGTTGATAAAATATTTTTCTTTTTACTGCACACCACAGAAAATAAGTTCTGATCCTGAAACTGAATTTAACAATGAATTACTAAGAGAACTAACAGATTTGCATAAAATAAAACTACACATAGGGACACCCAACAATCCAAACTCTATGGGCCTCATAGAACGTTTTCATTCCACAATTATAGAAATTTACAGATTGTTAAAATATGAAAAGAAATTTACGGACGCAGCCTCTGTAATGACCTATGCCTTAATGGCCTATAATAGCACTATTCATAGCACCGCAGATTTAACCCCATTTGAAGCTGCGTTTGGTCATACTGAATTAAACTCTACATTTAACTCTGAATTCGATAAAGCTTACAAACAACATCGTAAGAAAGAACTCAAGCACTCCATAAGTATATTTCGGAAAAGGTGAAAGGTTATAAATAAAAGATTTAACAAGACGAGGAGGTGAATTAGAAACAATTTTAGAAATAGGAAAACCGGTTTTCGCTAAATCCGTTAATAAGAGACAAGCATAAGATACGCCTAGGTACCAAAAAGCCGTTGTCATACACATATGTTATGATCCAAGTGATAATAACAGACACACACACATTGATTCATACTGCCCGGGCAGAATATAAGCAGAGTCCACCAACCTCGAGTCATAGGGATCGGTTCAAAATGCAATATTACTTACTGTACTAGGAGGATTTAGGATGCAAGAGCGAGTGAAGCGAGCTTGGGACTTGGGGCACCCTCACTCGGACAGGTTAGGTTAGAAGGGGATGGCGGGGCTTGGAAGACCCCGCCATCCCGTTATTTTTTCTTAAACCATCCAGAAGTAGGAGCCCCGCGAGTTGGAGCTCCGTCGGCTACGCCTTATTATTATTGCCATTCAGAAAAAGGAGGCCTCGCCTAGTAGTAAATTCAATTGGTGGATTTTGTAAACAAAGAAGCCACATTCAATACTCAGTTGGTGGACTCTGCTTATATGCTGCCCGGGCAGCATGAATAATGCCCTTATTATCACTTGGACCATAACATACACAGTATACATATAATAGCTCATGGAAAGCTTTCGGTGACGATGACGCGAGTTTCAAAGAAGCTTTCACTTCAAAAATCATTTGTTTTTTTTCCATATAAAAAGAAATTCAATCCAAGCTTACGCTCATTCAGAAATCTAAATTAGTCAATTTTAACTGATTTATAATATCTTTTCAAGGAAAGTTGTTATGGATAAAATGCCAAGAAGATTTTAGAAAGTTTTACGAGCAAGAATTGTAACTTTTAGGGACGAAGGATATTCCACGAGAAAAATAGCACGCAGACTTGCTGTATCCCAAATTCCCAATCCTGTGTCGTGGTCACGTTGCAGAGGTACCATGGCATGGATAATTTTGCTGACTGACCCCGCAGTGGTCGCCTAACTGTTCTGACTGCTGCTCCGAAGTGCTATATCAGATTGCTGGTAGTCAGTGACCCAACAATCAACGCCACTAAAATAAAAGCAGAAGTGCGGGCCGCCTCTGGACTTGAAATTAGCACTCAGACCATTCGGAATTGTTCACACCAGGCTGGACTACGAGCACGGATGTCTTGGCGAGTACCTCTGAATTCACACCAACGTCAGCGATGGAGATTGCAGTGGGCTAGGCTCCGGCAAAATGAAGAAGATGAGGAGGAAAACATGTGGCAAAACTGTCGCTTCGTTGACGAATCGCAAATCAGTACTCATCCAGATAACCGACGCATCAGTGTCTGGAGAAGACCTGGAGACTTTGAAAGGCACAGAACTGCCACTGGGACCGTGCAGCAAGGCGGAAAATCGGTGTTCTTTTGGAGTGGAATTATGATTAGAGCTAGAACGCCTTTGATCCCGTATCGAGGCTCCATGAAGGCAGATAGGTACAAAACAGTTGCTATTGAAGGAATTGTCAGACCATTCCTAGTAAAATATGGGCACCAATTCGTACTGGTCGATGATAATGTGGCCGCACATCGAGCTCAATGAGTCAATGCTGCTCTCCGAGAATACGACATCGCAAGGTTAGACTGGCCTGCCAGCTCGCCTGACTTAAACCCAAAAGAGCACACGTGTGATGTTCTTAAGCGAGCTGTTTGAAACCCTCAGCCACCTCGCCAGACAGTGCCAGAGATCAGGGAAGCCGCTATTCAAGAATGGGACAGGTTATCGCAAGAAATGCTGGATAACATGATCCTCAGCATACCCAGGAGGAGCCAGGAGGATCTCCGCATGTATGCGAGCCAGAGGAGGAGTTATATTGTATTAAATCACATGGAACTCAATCATCACGGAAAAAGTCACATGATCTACGTTGAGAGAGCTCAAAGGGCACTTCTGAAAGTCACGTTTAGGAAACCATTCCGATTATCAACTGACAAGCTCTACAGAGAAATCCAAGTCCTCCGCGTGAGGCAACTTTTCATTGTAACTGCAATCGTCCGCACTCATAAGACCCTCACCAAAAGAGCTGATTATAGTGAACTTCTGTCAAAGAGGGTGTTCAGAAACCCAACTCCGCCTGCGAAGTCCCGTTTGGCTAGACGGAGCCCAGCTTACTCTCACCTACACACATTTAACAAGGTGTGCAAATGTTTGGACATCAAAGAATTGTTAACCGTTCGACTAAAAAGTGTACAAAAAAATGGCTTCTGGAACTAACATACACCGAAACAGAATCATTCCTCTAACATTTGTCGACAAGCCAAAGTGCCAGCAAACAACATCCCTCTCAAACTTTCATCCTCACAGACACTCACACAAACACACACTCACTACTTCATGCTTTTGTTCAACCTAGCCTCAAAACCGTTATATTTCTTTTTGCTCACTCGCACTCTGACCCCCAAGATACAAGTCTTGCTTAGTTTAGGAATCAACGGTTAAACCAAAAAATTGTGATGTACAATCATAACTGTGCTAATGTAAAATTACTGTCTGTCATCACCTCTTCTTTTAGCCAATAAAACTTTTTGTATTTGTATTTTGTAAATAAAAACCTTCTATTAATAAATTGTTCTTTATGTTTGGTTAAACGATCTTTTGGTTTCCATTTTCTGTTACAATTAGATTAGGATTGAATTAGGTACTCAATTTTTGTTTTACAAAATAAAAAAAGTTTTATTTTTTAATTTCAAACAATGTATTTCTATTTTAAAAAAGATATAACGTAAACACATTTTCTTGATAAAGTTAAATTTTAAAAATATATCAGCTTTTGATATTGATCACAGACTTCTTTTGATGTGTGTATTTTAGTAGCACTTCACGTCATTAGCTTGTCCTTGTGCTGTCCTGTGGTACTTGTCCGCGGAAGCGACGGAACATAATATCACGTCCTGCGGCCAAAAGTCTTCTTCCATGACGACGGACAGATAACAATTCGGTACTCGCATCACAAACGCCTTGAAGTTGACGTTGCGGTACGACTCCAGAAATTGCACCCTCGGCGTGTACCTCTTCTGGCGCATCTACTCCACGATGTCCTCCGCCTTAGTGTTGTAGTGTAGGCGGCAGATATACATCGGTGTATTTGGCTTTCCAGCACGCAAACTTACTTCGGACTCTGTAGGAGCTTTGCCACAGCGCGGTTCTTGTTTGTTCGCGATCGGCGCTTCCTCCTTTGCACTGTCACGAAACCCACAACATACAACCCTCATCACTTTTTTTTTAACCTTGTAGTTTTCCGTCTTTTAGTTTTTTCCGTTTTGTTGTCATAAATGACTGTTCCTAAATAATCCCAGGCTGATAAATATAATATGTTAATATGAGTATTTAGGTCGGTTTCCCCCTTAGGGGAAAAGGCCGCACTCCACCTCTGTACGGCCCTGTAGAGCTCGTCTCCAGACTGGACACTCTCTCACCGATAGAGATTAAATGAATTCCCAAATACGAAGAAGTCCGATGCCTTGTCCCGTTAACAGAGCAGGGAAAGTATTGAAATTCTTATTGTAAATAAGACTTTTTAAATTTATTTATTTATTTTGCATAAGTAATGTACACTCAGTTACAGGCTAGGCTAAAACTTAAGAGTACATGACCCCGTTGGGGCGCAGCAAGTATTATTACATTTAAAACTTATTACTAGGTTCTAACTTAAAGGTAACATTATATTGCAATGCCTACTACTATTAACAATATCAAAACATTCATTGTTACTACCAATACATACTTACAACTGTTTATAACATAATATATTTAACTTATAATTATTAAAGTAATTTGAAATATATAGTAACATTAATAAAATTATTTTATACATAGATACTTACATAACATTTGTGCTTTATTTTAGCTGCTTATCTTCCATAAACTCTTTAATATTATAATAACTTTTCTCTAAAAGTAATGACTTAAGTCTAAATTTAAATATGCAAAGTGTTTTTGTGGATGTTATATGTTCAGGGTAATTATTATATATTTGGATGCTTCGTTATTCTGGGCTATTTCTATACATCTCTAGTCTAGGAACTGGTAGAATTAATTTAGTTTTGCGGCGCTCATTCTTATCAAAATTAAAGAGTTGTATATTCTTTTTGACAAATATGGCTATTTCTAGAATATAAATCGAGGGTAACGTTAGGATTTTTTCCTTGATAAAGTGAGGTTTGCAGCTATCTCTTGGTTTAATATGATATATTATTCGTAGACATTTCTTTTGGGCAATAAATAAATCTTTAGCATCGACACTGTGTCCCCACAGGATAATTCCGTAGCGTAGCCATGCGTAGGCATACGCATAGTATGCAGTAAGAGCACAGTCTTTTTTTGTGTTTGATTTGAGCACACTAAGTCCATATGAAAATAAATAATAAATAATAGAGGGATGCAAAGTTTTAATATAAACTTAACCCATACGCTAGCGTAACAGGTATTTGGTCAGTCGTAACTAACACGTTACCTCATATTTATACTCGAAGTACTCAGAACAACAATTCCATAAAGTGACGCAAGTAGTTTTTATGCGACATTGCGTCGGCATCATGCTCTTTTGGAGACATGGTCCCTAGCAGTTCTCTCGAACTGATAAATGTGACGAAGCGGCTTTCCCTGCGGTAACCGTGCGACCGTCCTTGTCTAGCAACGGGGCGGCCAGTTCTAGCGGCATTCGTCGGCATCATGCTCTTTTGGAGACATGGTCCCTAGCAGTTCTCTCGAACTGATAAATGTGACGAAGCGGCTTTCCCTGCGGTAACCGTGCGACCGTCCTTGTCTAGCAACGGGGCGGCCAGTTCTAGCGGCATTCGTCGGCATCATGCTCTTTTGGAGACATGGTCCCTAGCAGTTCTCTCGAACTGATAAATGTGACGAAGCGGCTTTCCCTGCGGTAACCGTGCGACCGTCCTTGTCTAGCAACGGGGCGGCCAGTTCTAGCGGCATTCGTCGGCATCATGCTCTTTTGGAGACATGGTCCCTCGCAGTTCTTAGACTTAGGATATTAAATAGATGTGGTCACCTAAACCCTTGAAATGTTAGTCTTTGCACAACCGGCATATCTGCAAGACACGGGTTCATGTCAGTCTGACCTAATTATTGGTCTGAGATAAAGAATTTAACATTCAAGAATTACTAGATAATAGAGTCGAGAATAAAAACTCAAGAATCATTTAATAGAGTTTTGGATAATCTCTTTTAAAGCCCTGATTATTGGTCGGAGCCAAAGAATACAAAATTCAAGAGTTAGATATACGATAAGGATAGAGAATCAAGACACAAGAATTGTTAATTAATAGAGTTGTGGACCAACTCTATCAAAGGTCTATAGACAGTCCCAAAGCGCCCACGTTCACCACTTCCTAGTGTTTGAGCTGAGGACAAGAAGCGGCGCAACAAACTCTGCAATAACAGTCCCTGTCTGACAAGTTATCAGAACCAATTAACTAATATCTCTATCAGCCTAGGATAGTTATCATGATGAAAGACTCACCCAGTCGTACCAACAAACACACACACTACGTTAAATACATGATTAGTATAATCTGGGCTTCAACCCAACTATATTTAACTTATTTGATATTAATCGCTCTCCTACGAGAGCCCACTCAGTCATCGCCTCTTGGCATTCACCAAGTCTAACTTAACTAGCCTAGACTATATATATACGTCCGTACGTATTAATTTGTTACTAACAAAATATGGACATTACCTAGTCGGAACTAAACAAATTTTATTATTTATTTAAAACCGACTCCCTACATTTTCGTCATAATTTCCACCTCCTCACACCATCACACTCAGCTACCAGCCCCTAAGTTTTTTGTAACATAGACTTAAAATGATTTTTGTACAGTTTCTCAATTGTTTTAAGATTTCGTTTGGGTATCAACTTAGGGCGGCCAGATGTGGCACTACCATTGAGCGTCAAACTTAGAAATCACATATTTTATGCGTTTCTGTAGAATTAATGCATCTTAACTGACGTCAAATATTGCCTCTCGACTAGTGGCTGGCTTAAGTGCCAGCCATAAAGTGTAAATGGAATGGGTCTTTAAGAGGTTCAATATTGTTTTACAATTTCACGGAAATAAGATATTTTGTTATTATTTAGGGAAACGTGTCAAGCTGACAAATCACAATATAGAGATTTAATGTGTCTCTAAAAGTCCCAATATCGTGGGATGTTTTGAAACAAATATAATATTTTGTTAATAAATAGGAGTAGGTGCCAGACAGTTACATTTTCAATGCATAACCCTGTGTTAGTATTGACAATAATTATATTGACCTTTGACGACATTTGATGTACTCGACCGGTTTGTAATTTCTTAGCATAATAATCAGCCTATAATGTTCTCACTGATGGGACACAGGCCCCGTCTTTTCGAGAGGCAGTTGGCTGTAACCTACCACGCGGGCCCAGTGCGGGTTGGTAGATGTAGGTAACATGTCATCGAATTTTTGGTTCTAAAACATACCGTTTCCTCACGATTTTTTTCTTCACCGTTTTGAGAGCAGTGGTGATGAAATTTAGGGGACATGGGTGGAAAGTAGCCTACCTGTCTCCTCTTACGCGTACTGGAGGTGAAGTTGTGGTCGAAGAGCGGAAGTGAAACTCCAACTTGCAGTTAGTAATATTATAAGTGCACACACTATTTAACCCAGTCATTATAATTAAATAAACTAGTAGGGACACAATAAACTAATGCCTAAAAATCTAGTCAGTGTTCCATGACGGTAGACAAGCATAATAATCGCCACTTGAGGAACGCTATAAGTCGCGTCCCGGATTGTGGCTTAGTGTTGCCACTTAACAAGGATGCGTTCCTGACTAATTTAGAACTACTTAAGTAAACATAATACAGGCGACGCCACGTATTCTAAGGTGCGTTCACAAATGCAAATAAAAACTTTTTTACAAAAAAACAACCGACTTCCAAAAAAAACACTAAAAGACGTGAAAAATAACTTTAATTTTGGAAGTCGGTTGTTTTTTTGTAAAAAAGTTTTTATTTTTCACTTTTTAGTTGCGGTACCTACCCCACACAAATTCGTATACCACTACTTGGTGTGTAAATAACAGTGACAGAAAATTATTAACACATCATCCATATAAACTAAGTGGAAAAAATATGCATTATTAAGGATAACTCATAAACTGCTGGTCAGACCTTGATCAAATTTAAATGGGACTACATGTGAAGTATCACCTATCAAATTAAAAAAGAATCATCCAAATCGGTTCACCCAGAAAAAAGTTCTGAGCTAACACACATAAAGAAAAAAAAAAAAAACATACAGACGAATTGAGAACCTCCTCCTTTTTGTGAAGTCGGTTAAATACGTGACGCCACAAAATTATTTACATAAAGTAAAGCGGCTGCCTGGGTTCAAATTCGAACCCACGACCTTCAACTCGTAAGTCGGTGCCACACTGTTACTTACCCACTATTTCAAATGCCTCTATCTTCATTATTTCTTCTGGATTTCTAGTCATTTGCCAGATGACAATTTTAATGCCTGGTACATTCTTGCCCAGTTCGAGCAGTGCAACAAATTTGTACTCTATGCAATATTTTAATTTTTTAATTTCATTCCATTTTTTTGATTCACAATCTTGCCACCATAACGATCCATCCTGTAAACATAAAGAAACTTTTGATTACCGAGTTGAAAATAATATAAATAACGGGGCTGGTTGGGTTAGGACTAGGAAGATTTTTGGAATTCATGTTTAGTGTTTAGTAATATAACCTATAAAAAGACACAGTACACATACTTAAAGGCGCGCCTTCTTCCCATGCATGGGGGTAGGCAGAAATTACAAAACGCCACCTGCTACGATCCTTACATAATCCTTTTGCCTCGTTTACGTTCATACATCTGGTCATACACGCACGCCGGTGCGAGTACTACGCACCTGACCTTTCTGAAGAACATCACCAATAAGGTCACTATATGTCTTTCTACGGCGTCCCCTCTCGGCGTTTTCACTCATGTCTGCCTTGTAAATACCTTTTGTTACAATAATAATTCTATTAATCTGAAATAAAGTAAACACTAGGTATTCCTAGGCTATTGCTTAGATCGAAAGAGGAAAATAAGAATAGAAAAAAGAAAAGAAAAGGAGAAAGAAAAAAATAAAAAGAAGAGAAGATCGGAGTTCTTGTGTCAAACTCCGATCACTGGAATTGGAAACATTCCTAGTACCTACCACAGATTATACAGATGGCGTCTTTAATACGATACCGCAGACTTTGTTGGAATATAATATACTTAATTATTTACTTCAGGCTTAGCACAAGCACCGTTTTGTCGACGGTAGAATAGACAAAAATGATCTTCGTGAAAACTGTGCGACGGCAGCAAAGTAGAATGATTCAACTGCACTTTTTATGGAATTCAGTAATTTATTCACGTTTTTCTTTTATTTTGCTTATATCTCGAAAATGGTGTGTCCTATCGCAAAAATAATGAAAATTTCGACCCCCTTGATGGAAACCCCTAAAACTCGACATGAAGGTAATATTTTTTCACTTCAGTAGCTCAAACATGTAGGTTTTGCTGCCTGAAATCAGTGAGCAAAATGCGATTTTGCTCATTGAGCGAGACCAAGTAACCTTTTAATTTTTTTTTTCAGAAAGCCGCGAATGTCTTATTCAGCCTTGGGTTAATCATACAATTCGAAACATTCACACTCTATCTCTTTCCCGCCATTAGAAAGAGAGAGAGACAAAGACAAGCCCTTTCGAAGTTCCGATTTTGAATTCGACCTCAATGACAAACACTTTCGGAATTTCGTACTAACTAAAGAAATTTTGCAAAAAGATAATTATGTCTTTTAATGTAATTTATTGAATTTTTAACTTATTGTTGTATTTAAACGAAAATAAGTATTTACTGCAAATAAAACTTATATTTAACCTGTAAATATTTATTTCTAGTTTCAATAATGTTACGTAATATATTTTGAATAATAAAATATCATGGGTGCTATTTCCGAATACGCCTTAATTTAAATAAAAGAGCGGGAATAAAAATTCGTGGCTGGCGTGAAGAGTTGAATAAGTTAAAAAATATTCAAAGAATCGTAAAATATGAGTGAAACTAGCGACGAGAACAGTATTTTGACACCGGAAGAGTTAAAACAAAACGTTATTAATGCAGAATTAAGTTTCCTACCTGAGAAGTCTCGCGAGAAATATCTGAAAGCATACCATGTCTTCAATGAATGGAGACTTACAAAGGGCGCAGGCAGTTTTTCGGAGACGGTGCTGCTATCTTATTTTTTTGATTTATCACAGACGAGGCGATCATCTACAATGTGGAGTATTTACTCAATGTTGAAAGCTACTTTAAAAACCAAACATAACGTGCATATTGAAACATACGCAAAACTCGTATCTTTTCTAAAAATAATGTCAGTTGGGTATAAGGCTAAAAAGTCCATAATTTTCACGGCCCTTAACATAGAAAAAATTCTTAATGAAGCTCCGGGCTGCAATTTTCTTGCCGCTAAAGTAAGTGGTACCTATGAATTTATGTTGTTAGTTATTAAAATTTGTGTGATAGACTGTTATGTATAAAGGTACTTGCTGCCTACTACTAATTTTGGAGGCGCAATGAATCCTAGTCTGGCTTAGCAATACTGTTAAAATATTTATTACGATATGTAAAAGATGCTGTAAATGTTAAACTATGCATATTAATTATGTAATATTTTCATTACAGGTTGTACTTGAATTAGTGGAGCGTGTCGCAATAACGAGCTATTATAGCTAACAGTTAATAATATCGAAAAGCATTCAGATAAATTACTGTTAGTAAAATTGAAAAATACGAAGACGAACCTTGACAGGTATTTTGTCGTACGCTAAGAATATGTAACTATTGTAGAAAAATAAATAGTTATTTCAATCTATTCCTGTTTATTAATTTGTCTCCTAAAGTGTTCTCGCTGCTGAAGTGAAAAGTTATGTGTGTTACACGAGAGCAAAGTTTTTTGCATCTCGAGCCTTTGAATCCCTCGCCACACTCAGGATTCAAAATCAGCACTCGCAGCAAAAAACGACTTTGCTCTCTTGTTGCACAAATAACTATTTCACATTTTCCATACAAAAAGTGAAAAATTCAATTTCTCCATTTCATTTTTATACTTTGTGGCCGTCGAGTAAAAAGTTTTCGACTGTCTTTAGCATGGCGATTAAAAAATCAAATTGTCTTCACTACCTTAGACAACTGTCTTCCGAAATAGTCTACATTAAAAAGGACCTAGACAACGATCGGTAGAAACGAAATAGAAAATGACAGATTTTAGAAGGATTTTTACGGTGCGATGTCAAAAATAGCGAAACGAAATGTCACTTTGTATAGCAGTGTCTATTCTTCGAAGAAATAGACAGCGTCATGCTATACCCGCTGCTATTAGATAGAGCAAGACACCATTATCAAATGACATGTATTTAATCGAACCTCTAACACTTTCCATTTTGCGGTCCTAGAAATATGATTGAACACTCTAATGTAATATTTGCGCTTCTTTTTGGGAACGTCTAAAAAAAAACAAAATCATCTTTATTTTAATCACTTCTGATCAACTGTTTAATTTAATTCTGTGTTCGAAAAATAACCGGTCGTTTACAATTGAATCTTTATAAAATCAGAAGCCATCTGCAATTAAATGGAATTTGGTAAAGTCAAAACCTATTTTGGTCCACTGGAAATATAAAATGTGCAATAAACTATGTCACCCACTTATATCTATTTCGATTCATGAAACAACGAACAACGAGCTAGTTGTTAAAAATAATCCTTTTTATTTTGTCATCACGCCTGTTCAATGCGTTGATTGATTTTGGTTAACCGTGATTTTTTTAAGAAAACAACGAGTCGTTATTATGAAGGTTTATTCGCAAGTGACCAGAACATAGTGGACTATAAAATACATGTATAGATAGCTACGAGTAAGATGCATGGTATAATAATATACTTCGCCAGGTAAAGCATTCCGAGACACAGTGCTCACGTGGGAGGCACAAGCTTACGTCATCACCGTTGTGTTACCAGTACTGTGTAAAAATAACTGCTCAATCGCCTTTATTACCTGTGCAAATCCGATAAAACAAAGAGGTTAAAATAAAACAAATATAGGGTATATATACCATACTAGCTTCTGCTCGCGGCTTCGCCCGCATGGAGGTCGGAAATTAACCCACGGGGACGTGCTACTGGGATAAAAATTATCCTATGTCCTAACCCAGGTCATGGGCTATCCGTAACCTACCTGTCATCCAAATCCAGCAGTTAAAGCGTGAAAAAGTAACAGACAGACATATTACGTCAAGATACGGACTCTGACTAAATGCCAGTTCCTTAAATCTTTAGAGGCATGAGGAACAGGGTGTAAAGTTCACTCAGCTTTCATGTAAAATGGGGGACCCTCCGACCAGACGGGTGTTGTGTCTGGTGGCCAACTGCCCGACTATTGATGTCGGGAAGTCTTATACAAGGAGCGACTGCCTATCTGACCTCCATAACCCAGTAACTGGGTAATACGATACCCCTTGGTAAGACTGGTTGACAGATTTTCGGGCTTCTGTTGACCCATAAAGACTTTCAAAGATTAACGAATGACAGCCGGGACCAACGGATTAGCGTGCTTCCTGCGGCACGGAGGAGTCTCGGTATGTAAAGATCCTCCCCCAGCCACAGACTAACCCTGGCAAGCATAACTTAACCTGATGGATCGACCCGTGCGACTGTTTTATATTACTTAGCCACGAGCTCCTCACATGTACTTGCTTATAACATAACATCACATCACGCCTTGTTTCCCCAAAAGGTTGGGCAGAGGTGAACCTGTAGTACACCCACATTTCGCCACTTATGTATTAAGTCCCATGTAATAGGGGGCGAGACTATTGCCATCAACCGGGCACAATTCCAGACTCCGGGCTGCTACTCAAAAATTCCTTTTGCAAAAACCCAATAATTATTTTCCCAACCTGGGAATCAAACCCAGGAACTCATTCATGCTCAGCAGTAGCGCTTGCGACCGCTACTTACTCATAAATGGAAATATTAGTTCATAGTAATATCAAATATGTAACTGCAGTTACATATTTGATACATCTTGATACCTTGTTTAAAATTGGACTCCGGTGACGACAATGATTCATTAAATCTATTTATACACATAAGTATACTGGCATTATCAATGTCACATATCCCGACCCGAGAGAAAATCGGGATGTCACATATTACCGATACACCTCTACCTCATAAAGATCCTATTTGACTCTGTTGGGGATGATTTTGAAAACTGTGATACACGTGTCTCCTAATTTTAATTGAAGAGTATGTGTACCAAATTTTGAGTCAATCGACACAGAGAATAAAAAGTTTTACAGAAAATTCAACCCTTCATTTCAACCTCTTAGGGGTGGAAATTTGAAAAACTTTTCTTAGTGGATTCTTACTGTTCATAAAGAACACACCCTTCACATTTCATGTCTCTAGAACCAGCGGTTTAGGCTGTGCGTTGATATATCAGTCAGGACATTGAATTTTATATATACAGAGTGGTGACGACATAGCGACATTAAATGAAAATACGATCCCCACTAGTTAATAAAAACACGTTAAAATGATCAAATTCGGTATTACACCAAAATTCAAAAATCATTTTTTTCTAACAAACTAAATGCGAAAATAATCTAATGTTAGCTGCTTCCCCAACCTACACCCCTCCGGCCAGCCCGGAGCATGACGTGATCGAGTCCATATAAGACGACGTGCAGTGTGACCACCAATTCATTGTCTCGCTCCCGGTGGCGCGCGCTTAACTTTAAATTCCCCAACCGTTCGCTTAATTATTAGATCCTCAATTTTGTAATTTGTTTTAACTATTTTTATTAAAAAGACTTCCTTTGTTAAACTTAACTTCCTGATTATTATTTCATTAAATTCCTAAAACTTAATTAAACGCAATAGCGTTTATAATATTGTTTACTAACCTCATCTGACCTGTAGGCACTACACTTACGTGTAATGTAAATAAATAGTGTGTTTAGTAGGCACCGTTTATTTGGCGGTCCCTTGTGTGCGTAAAGTTTTATTCATGTAAGTAACAATTTTTTTTAAAATGGCGCTCGGAACAAACTCCAGCAAAAACCCTAGATGTATTTCTTTCCTTTTCTTACAATAAATCTTCCGAATGCGCAAGGAATTACGAACTATTTTTGCCTACACTTACTTTGTTTAGACAAAAATGTCGAATTGCTATCTTCTCAGTTTACGAAACGAAAGTGCGTTTCAGCAAACTTTGTTTGCTTATGATAATAGGAGTTTTATCGTTACGGTTATTAGGTCTAAATTCAATCAGCAATACAATACAATATTGTATTATTTTTGAGTAGCGAGCCGCACATTGTATTTGGTTGTGTTTTACGCATGTAGGTAAATTAAATTGGTTTTGATGTAAATGACCTGATGAACTTGACTAGCGAAATCGTAATGTATTTACATTATGTGTTAAAATGGTTAAATTAAAAAAAAAAATCCTGCGGCTATACCGTTGATTATAATTTGATAATTTTTGGTATACGTACCACTAACGCAATACCCAGTATGTGGTTTCAATTAATGTCGTACTATCTCCACCAGTCTGTATAGATAGATAGATAGCTACTAAATAGACGTATCTATTGGCTCACGACACAAAAACGCCAATCTATTTCAACGACCCAATGTCAAAGTAAAATGGATTTCTTATCTGGGGGTGCGAAATGAAAATCCAAGATGGCGGCCGTGAAAATTTCATAATTTTTTGTCATGGGTGTCCTTTCATGTTTTTCGTGGGGGCTGGGTTCTGCCTCACTATCGGCTTCAGCCGATTTAACGATTGCAATTTATCTGAAATAAATGAAATTGAAATTCCTTCCTGCCTTCTTAGGTTTTCTTTTAAAGGTGGTAAAACAAGGCATTGTAGTCTATACTCTATACAGATTATTATAATAATGTAGTGTACTAATACATACTATTATAATAGTGTAGTATAATGTGATAGTATTTGCGCGAGAATCCGCGGCCGTTACGGCAGCGCGACGTTGCTGCTTAGTTTGTTTAGGTAACTAATTTTTACTTGTAAAATTGTGCTTCGTCTCACTTGCACAAGGAAGTTGAAGTAATACCTATTATGATTTGCTATATAATGAAAAATTGATGTTGGGGAGCTGCTTAGATGTATGGGTTGCAAGACAGCATATTATCATTCATTATAGTCGGGTTATGAACTAACGGTTTTTACGATCCTACGGCGATTAATTTTTAATATTTTGATATTCGTCTGTTGATTTTGATACAATCTATCTGAATAATGCAACCAAGTTTACAAGTCTTAGCAGTTGGTTTTTGTTGGACTTATTTTGACGTTTATTTATATTAGTTGATTGTGATACTATAAACCAACTAAAAATATGATTTAGAATCTTAATTCTTTTTTTTTTCATTTATCTTCGTCGTTTACAGAAGTACAAAACTATATTCATGAGCATTATCATTGTCCTCAACAATAGTTTAAAAAAAACATGATTATCTCTTTAAATTCTTGTTCATCTGGAGTAAATCTACTTACTAAAAAACTTGTAATCTGAACATGTCTATTATTACTATTACAAAATATGAGCGACGCACGCAGGTTTTCAAGAATCCACAAAATTTACTCAAAAATAATATTTTCTGGAGATTCAACCGGCTGCAGTGGCGTTTAGGTGTGCGCGGGGGAGGAGGGGCTGCAACCCGTGGACGCGTACCCCCCGCCACTCACGGTCACTGTGGACGCCGTCACGCCCCCACTGCCACTACCCGCTACGAACGTAGTTCTCTATAAGATAGTCTGTGCCGCTACGGTAGACGCCCCTGGCTGGAGGCTTTAACCCCTGGCTGGAGGCTTTAAGTTAGTAGCTTAAGGCACCCACAGGCTTGCCCGGTTAAGTAGCCAGGACCTTAGTGGTCATAACTACGAGCTGCCAAATAGGAAAAAAAAAAAAAAAAAAAAAACGGTAGACGCACAGTCGGAATCTCATAACCAGATGTTAACTAGGCAATTGAACTTCGGTAAAGCAAACTTAAACCAATTATATTATCTTTTAACCTTAATAGGGAGTGATATTTACAGTTTACATGTCCCTTATTTGGCTTGAATTTTTTTTTATACACACCTGTGAGCGTGCACTTGTCTGATGCGCAATACGGCTTCCGTTCTGGGCGGGGTACTACAGGAAATTTACTTCACCTAATGACGCAACTGGTGCCAGCTGTTGACGCTGGACTGCAGGTGAATGTAACCTACCTAGATTTTCAGAAAGCATTTGACAATGTCGATAATGATGTGCTGCTGTTGAAATTAGCCAACATGGGCTTTACACCGCACACTATTAAATTGGCGGGCGTTTCCTGAGATTTATTGCACGAGATCGGGCGTGAGTCAAGGTTGTAATCTTGGGCCGTTCCTTTTTATCCTTATGGTGGACGACTTACCGAAAGCTGTCAATGAGTCAACCTGCCTACTCTTTGCTTATGACCTGAAACTGATTTATGTAGTGAAGGATAATGCCGATCATGATATTCTGCAGCAGGATTTAGATCGAGTCACCAAATGGAGTCAGGAAAATAAACTTTATTTCAACGTGGCGAAATATTCTATCCTTTCATTCACCCGAGCCCACGTCCCGCGTCACCATAAGTACCACATGGAAGGTAAACCACTGCAGCGTGTCATGGAGGTTCTGGGCATTCATTTCACCATGGAATTGCACCTCCGCAAACATGTTGTAGAAATTTGCAAAAAGGCATACCGCAATCTAGGGTTTGTTTTGCGGCAGGCAAACCAATTCACTAAACTGCGTGCTATAAGAGCCTTGTAAGAAGCACTTGTAAAGAGCCACATAAAATACAATGCAGCTATTTGGAGTCCTATAGTGAAGCTAAATACAGTACGATGCTAGAGCGGGTACAGAACAAATATATTAGATTTATGTATTTGAGGTTACATGGAGTATATCCAGGATATCCATTTCTGTATCCAACCTTGTATATTTTGGGAATGGTTAGATACTATAAATTAGAGATTAAGCGGGAACTAGTACTAGCCACATACTTGTTCCATGTAATAAGGGGTAAAATTTCAAATTTTGCCATACTACAGTTAATTCGGCTGTGCGTACCAGATGAGTATGTGAGCAGGCGGCAGCGGCCGCGGCTGCTGGAGCTGCCGACTGCGCGTACCAATCTGCTTGAG
Organism: Griposia aprilina; assembly: GCA_916610205.1. Classification (NCBI taxonomy): domain Eukaryota; kingdom Metazoa; phylum Arthropoda; class Insecta; order Lepidoptera; family Noctuidae; genus Griposia; species Griposia aprilina. The sequence continues at coordinate 17,930,378 of OU744294.1, forward strand.
CACGCACCGCTGATGTGCGCGCTGGGCACGCTCAACAGGGCAGCGGATAAAATTGACCTGTTTTCTTGTTCACTGAACGACTTTACTCTGGCGACCTCTAGAGTGTTATGTTATAATTAAGTTAAATTTTGGTGTAATGTTTGTTAGTCTATTGTAATTTAGTGAATTTAGTTTATAAAATATATAGGGTACCCAGTACATTTAAGATGTAGTAAGTATGGAGATTTATATCTAGACTTAACTATCGCATTAGGGCAACCTGTAATGATAGATTTAAGTTGTTACAGTAAATAAATAAATAAATTATAAAATCGTAGCAAAGCAAAACTGTACATTGTTATAATTTTTGAAAAGAAATAATTGCTACGAGGACCGATAAAATGCCGAAAATAAAGTATTTAGATCGCATCTCGCTAATACTACCGGATAGATTCTGTTCAAATTTTGCATAGATATCACCTATAAGTCAAGTCAGTTTGTACAAAAAGTTTTTTATTTTTCACATTTTAGTGAGTCAGTTATTAGTTTATCTAAGTTACAATAGCCTAATGTCAACTGCTCATCACCTTTTACAAAATATTCCCTTTCCCGATGCAGGGACGTTAATTGTTTAGGAGTTCTCCTGGTAAGAACCAAAAGAACTGGAGATGATGGTGAAGCCACCATCAGGTCCATTTCACCATATGTATTGTGACGAGCATAAATTGTTTAGCAACAATATTATAGTAATCGAATCGCAACCCGTGAAATACTTATTACGAAGTAGTTCCGGTGGCCACCTCTGGTCTTCATCATCAGTTCTACTTCTCCGAATAGTGCTTTCCGAGAACAAATGCACGAGTTACTATAAAATACACTCGAGAGCAATGAATCCGGGTCACTTAAAGAATGTTAAAAATCTCGGAAACTAAAAATGATAGGTTAATGCAATAAATTGTATTTAATAGACAATGTAATACTCCTTAAATGAAAGTAAAAAAAATATGAGTCACCATACATTTTATTAACACAAAATTACATAAAGAAAAAAACTGCTGATCTCTCCTTAAAACAAAAATAGGAAACATGAAATTTTTGAACTTTATTACGATTTTCTTGAATTTTAATACTTCGTATTGCCTCCTCGTGCTTCCATTACTGCGTTTACGCGGTTTGGCATGCTGTACACCAAGTTCCTTATACGATTTTGGGGAATATTCTCCCATTCCTCTGTGAGAGCAATTTTGAGCTCACGAAGCGTGATTGGGGGAGGGTTTCGTTGTTTTACGCATCTGCCTAGCTCGTCCCAAGCATGCTCGATCGGGTTGATATCCGGGCTGCGCGCTGGCCACTCCATACGAGTAATGTTCATCTCTTGAAGGTAGTCATTCACAATCCTACCTGTATGAGGTCGGGCATTGTCATGCATAAATATAGCATCCTCACCTAAATTGACCATAAATGGACCAACGTGATCATTGAGGATTTCTTCCACATATCTTACGCTAGTTAAAGAGCCGTTTTCTATGATCACCAGCTCTGTGCGACTTTCAGAAGAAATTCCGGCCCACACAAGTACAGACCCACCACCGTAGGCTACTTTTTCTTCGATGCATGCTTGCTTGAATCTTTCCCCTGGTCTTCGATACACTCTGTGTCTTCCATCGTGCTTGTAGAGCATAAATTTTGATTCGTCGGAGAACATAACTTTTGACCAATCTTCAATACTCCAATTTACGTGGCTCTGGGCATATCTTAGTCTTGAAATACGATGCCCACGCTCCAGTTTAGGGCCGTTTGCAGGTCTAAGGGGTTTTAAGTTAGATTCAGCAAGCCGACGTCTTACTGTCCATGCACTTGGGTTACTTCCTCCGAGGCGTCGAAACTGATTTGTGAGTTCAGTTCCTGTGAGAAAGTGATTTCGAAGCATGGTGTTCACCAAGTATAGGTCTTCTCATGCTGTGGTACACCTGGTTCTGCCCGTTCCTGGTCTGCGTAGGTTAGAACCAGTTTCTTCGTAACGTCGGAGAACTCTTTGTACTGTTGACAGCGACACACCAACAGTCCTGGCTGTATCGCGCTGACTCCGGCCGGTTTCCAGCATTGTAAGTATTCTGGTGCATTCTTCAGGCGTAAGCGACATAATTTCAGCTTGAATAATGAATATAGAGCACTATCAACATGGTTTATGTACCCACATAAATGACAGATTACAAACAAAAGCAAAACCAAATGCTGTAATTTCGTAGTTCCATCTTCGAAAGTGGCCCTTTATCAAATTTGATTTTTTTATGATATAACTTTACAATAACTAAGAAGTTTTAATACCTTCATTTAAGGAGTATTACATTGTCTATTAAATACAATTTATTGCATTAACCTAGCATTTTTAATTTCCGAGATTTTTAGGATTCTTTAAGTGACCCGGATTCATTGCTCTCGAGTGTATATCCAAATCGCAAAACATAGGTGCACAAAATATAGGTGCGCCTATAAATTTTGAGGATTTCCCTCGATTTCCATGAGATCTGTTTATCAGATTTTGACTTGGTGACAATGGGACCACCTCGAGAGTATACACTTTCAAACAAAATAAAAAAATTGAAAATCCGTTAATATATGACGGAGTTATGCCCGAACAAACAAATAAAAAATAACATTCGAATTGTTACCTCCTCCTTTTTGAAGTCGGTTAAAAAAGACGTGAAAACAGTTTATAAGAAGCGTACACAGTTTATTTATCCTCCTCACTTACTCCAGCTGAATGAAACAAAATTTAAATCTTGTATACAACGCACACTATGCAGCCAAGCTTATTATAAGTTGGGGGATTACATCGCTGACAACTTGACGCTGACGCTGATGCTTGGCTCAACGCTGATCCTGCTCCACAGGGGCACATAAATTAATTGATTAGCATTCGAAAATATTGTTGGAGCTGCTGAAGATTGTAAAAACCATCTTTACATTGTATAAATTCAATCTCTTAACAATGTATAATTGCATAGAGGATGTGTGAGTACCCAATATAAAGCCACCATTTACTTCTTTCGTCTTTCATTGATTTGAATGTGCCCTGGCGGCTGAGGGTATGTCATGTTCACTTAAATGTCTCGCTGGTGGTGGCGTGTGTGTTGGATCATTAAGTTCCCTTCAAAATGGTTTAGCTGAATGGTGCTGACCCACACGTCATGTTCGTGAACGGGCACCGTCAGAACAGACTGGTCATCTCTTGGCTGCCACGGCTTACTTTAATTTAAATTTTTGAATTGTTTTTGTTTTTATATTTTTTATTACGGACGCTTTTAACGTGCTCGTCTTTCTACATCGCTCTCACATGTATAATTACAACATTAATGATGTAACCAATTTTTTGTTTGTAACTATATGTTGATTTAAAAGAGTATCCATGGAGTTTCTTGCCTGTTCTTTTCCATAGGTACCTACTACGCTTTGGAATGGGCAACTAGCTTCATTTTTCTGACTGACTGACCCCTTGACAATATTCAAAACTGCCTGTAATTGGTTTATTTCAAATAAATGCTTTGAGTTTGATATGAGTTTGATTAGAATATCAATTGAACATCAGAAAGAACAATAAAGTAGATTAATAGCACCGCGTAATAAAAAGATAACTGCCTAACTTTAAAAGTTCAGAAAGTCACAGAAATTAAAATAAAAAAAACTCAAAAAGAAGCGCAATAATTAATAAAGATCCTTATCGTTTAAAGTTCAAATACCAGCTGAAAATCTAGACTGCGATTAAAAAAGCGTCGCGTTAAGGCTCGTGCACTCTGGCACGACGCGACAGCGTGACACAAAGGCACCGCGCGCCGCGCGACGGGCGGTGCCTTTGTGTCGGGCTGTCACGTCGCGCCTGTTTGCCTTTAAAAGATCACCCGTGCGTACCTGGGCTAACGGCCCACTTCCTCTCATAGGAAAGGAGGCCTGTGACGGAGCAGTGGGCAATATAGGCCCATTATGCTTATGCTATAGGTACAGTAGACCGCACCTCAGTGATCACGCTCATTCCTTGAGCTGGCCTAGCGTAGGCAGGAGTTTCATAAGAACAAGAGGCCAGCTTATAGGTACTGGCTTTGTTATACTACTGAAACAAAGAAGCAATAAAGGAAATAAAATATGTTACCTCTGTAATGTTATATTCACAGACTTCATCAGGGTTTCGCTGAGCGGAGCACTTGGAGAAATTTCTATGATTTTGAACGAAATCAAAATTCTTCTTCGGCGACTTATTCCCGTCCAGAGAAGATAAGATATTGATAGAATTGTATCGAGATTCAGCGTCGGGAAAGCTTTTTTTTATATGTTCAAACGCTTTATTTTTACTAACACATTTGTTTTTTGGCGAAAGTATTTGCCCTGGACTACAGCATTTTGCGATGCACAGATTATTAGAACAATATTCTAACACATCGATTTGATTATCGTTCCCATCTCTATAATCGTTTTTGCATATAGTTTCGAAGTCCGCTTCACTTTTTGTAACACATATCGTTATTAGAAATAGAAAAGCACTGAACGTAATCATTATTATTTATCAGTATTGACATTTATTAAAGAATTAAAAATAAAGCCGTAAAAACCACCTAACGGCACTATGTTCCTATCGTCGAATAATGTCGATTTGATAGCAACTTTTCCGGTCAAATATATTAGGGCTACCACCTGAAAAGTTAAAACTGTTTTTCATCACTTTTTCGTCCGTCTGCCATAGAGGTTTTATAAATTTAATTTTGGTATAACTTTAGGCCTAGATGACGCGCACAAAGATTGCTAAACCATGACTTAAAAAAAATCGAGTATAAAAAATTATGTTTTAATAAATGTATCATGTTAGGTATTTTTTTTTTATTGTCAGGTATTTTTGTTTTGTTGTTGTGTTGTTTTTGTTTTTGTGGGATGTCACATATTATCAATATAAGAGGCACTTATTGATATGCAGAAAAAAACGGCTCGAAACATTATCTGAATGCATCATTATTTTGAATGTGGATAGACGTTCTAACTTCGATGATGGGTGAGGAACGAGGTTACTTATATTATAATTGTTTATGTTGCTTCTTTTTGTGTACCTACTGAGCAAATATTTCGACACAAATGTATTTTTGTTATGAAATAAATAACTTGAATTTGTCAGATATTTATGCTTCCAAAGTGATGTCAGATATTTTTACCACAACGAGGTACATTATCCGGAACTGTCCGAACTAGGTAGATATTTATAACGCAACACAAGCCCGATATGTATGCATTCTGAGAGGTGACACATCTTTTTGAAGCCGGTACGGTATCCTATATTTTGGCATCACTTGTCTCGTTAAATAGTTTGGTAACTCTCCAAACTCACATATTTGTGCCGTTACTTGTATATGCCTGATGATCCATATGTCGGAAATACGTTAAATTAATCGTTTGACTTTGACTAATCGGGACGCCAGCGCCACCAGGTGGCGTTGGACAGAGTCTATAACGCTAACGCTTGACCAGAGTACAGCAGAGTTTCTGGTTGGCGGTTAAGCAGTGAACACATCTAGAAACTGTCGCGCGTTCCGTATAGTTGTGTCGTGTATAGTACAGTGTGTGATTCGCTAGTGTGATTAATTTGGTCGTACATTATAATTTGATTTGAACTGAAAACGGTCTTTCTATTGCGCAATAACCAACATTACCCATAGTATGCCCACAGTAGTTAAAATAAGGCTGATAATAACGAGAGACACGTACCTTCTCCGTCACATAGACGATCACATATATATACTGTCTTCTTGAAAATATATATTAATTAATGAATCATGAAATCAGATATTTTTGCCGTGCTGTCCATAGTGATATGTTGACGCTCGTGACGGTACATGTTAGAGGTTATTAAGCAAACTGTGATGCACCTTATTGAAAATAGATCCCAGTCTTGTTTTTTACAACCGAAACCTCTATATTTCTTGTAAGTTTATCGAACAAATAACCAGGATACTAACAGATAATAGTAAAACATGGAGAGAGCGCCAGAACGCGCAGGCGAACACTTGCGTTTCTTAGATGCTCAATCAATCAATCAATCAATCATTTTATTTCAGGCAGCTGAGGGCCCATACATAAAATACACACATTTACATTTAATAAAACAAAAATAATAAACTAATACATAATTTTAAATCCTATAACTATAACTACACACGCAATGTTGTCGGCGTCGTGTTTCGCTGCGTGGTGTCGCGTAACCGTCCTCGGAAACGTCGATACACGACACCCTTCGGCCAAAAGTCCTCCTTCATGCAGGCCTGTAGATGGTGGGTTGGAACTCGCACCACGAATGACTTAAAGTTGATATTGTGGCGCGACTCCAACCTTTCAACCCTCAGAGTCCAATTTGTCTTCACTTTGACGTACTGCACGACCTCTTCAGTTGTAGTGGAGTGATGCAGACGCGAAAGGTACAGCTGCGTCGTAGGCACAGCAGGACGCAGCAGCATGTTGGGTCCACGGGTTGGGGGCTGGCTGTGACTGCCGGGAGACTTACCTCGCTGCGAATTACTAAACATGGCGTACAGGTATTGCTGTAAATCTCACAAGTCGCTTCTAAGCAACAGTCCCAGCATATTAGGTACATACAAGCGTGGAGGGACAGCCCTGTACTGTCTTCAAGGAGATTAGCGATTACGTCGAGGTCATTGGCACCATTCACACTCACAGGAAAGTCAGGCCTAATATTAATGTTCCCAGTTTGTTTTCAAAATCCCTTAGAATCTATGTCAGTATGACGAGAGGCCAGGATGCCCATCTTTATCTCCATTTGATCTGTTTTTTTTAAATGCGGTTTTGCTCTCACTCATATCGCAATAGACTTGACCCCTATTAGGCTTACCAGTTTCGACTCATGACAAACATTTCAGTATAATGTCTATAGGCTACTGTAGCCTGAAAAAATATTGTTTGATATTTTCATTTAGACGGAGCTATTTAGGAGTTAGCACAGGTAGTACCTACGACAGCCTGGCGACACCGCGTTCAGCAGAATGCCCAGTTAAGTATAGTACGGAACCCTATTTGTGCGAGCCCGACTCACTCTTGGCCGGTTTTATAATTTGGTGAAAGTAGGTACGTGTTTTTTGAAAAAAGTTTTTATTTTTAACTTTGTACTTGTGGTACCTACCCCATACCAATTCGTAACCACTAGGTACTTGCTATGTAAACAAAAGTGACAGGGAGTACTTAATATACTATCACGCATAATTAAACAACGCAATAAAAATTTACAAAAGTTTTTGAAGTAGGTACATATTTTTAATATTAAGGTGCCCAGGCACTTATGTAGATACTTTTAAACTCAATTATTTTCATAGCGTCTTGGTATAATATGAGCTACTTAAATATTTCTTACTAAAGGCTGAAACAAACAAACCCCCACCCTTACTATGGCGAGAGGAAAAGTTTAAAAGGGATATCACCAGCCTGCGTTCTATAGTTTCTGCCTACCCCCATGGGAAGAAGGCGTGAGTTTATGTATGTATGTATGTATGTATCACCAGCCTCTCAAAAGGAATACAATTGGTAAATGAGAAGGAAAATAACTGGTCTTTCACTAAATACCAGTAAGTAATAATTAATACATGGTTCTCAAACACTATGTCCATTTTTATATACACATTGACATTGTTGAATTTTATATATATAATGACATGAGTAGAAGGTATAAATCGCAATAAAGAAGCATTATTATAGTCAATGAAGTTGCCAATCGCATTATACATAGATGCATTATTACGGTCAATGAAGTTGCCAATCGCATTACAGAAGCATTATTACGGTCAATGAAATTGCCAATCGCGTTACAGAAGCATTATATTATCTATCAATATGATTGATAATGAAGATGTTAAATGCATTACAAAAGCATTAGAATGTAGTTAAAAAATGACTGGAGCTATTTAAGTTTTTGTCTCTTAATATGTTATTTCATGCCTTCAAATATTACTGCGCAATGTAGTTTACTGTAAATGCCTATACAGGGTTATTTTTCAAAGACCAGCCAAATTTAAGGGTGTGGTATAGACCATCAGACTGAACAATTTTCTCCTTGGGACCAATATCGTAATCGCGAAAAAAAAATCAGCGGTCCTATACATTTGGGTCGAGTAGGTATTGAAGTTTTGTATGGGACAGTTTATAAATTTTTCGCGATGATGATATTGGTCCCATGGAGAGAGTGGTTCAGTTTGATGGTCTGTACCACATCCTTAAATTTGGCTGGTCTTTGAAAACTAACCCTGTATAAGTTTCATTGAAAATTTTCACGCGTCTTCGATATTTTGTGGTTTTGATATAAAATGTTGTTTATATATGTGTGAAATAACCAAAACAATTGTGTATTCCTAGTATAGAACGAATTTTGCATAATTAACATAATAGTATTTGCTCGCGCAAGCTCTATAATATTGCCGACCGCAGTTTTGAGCTATATTTCCTTCCCTCCCAATTCCCATACAACAGAACGAGAGGGATGCTCATCGCACGCGCCGAATCAGAGGCGCTTCCGCCGCAGCGATAGCCGTACTCCATTCGTTGTGCTCAGTTATTGTGTTAATTATAGTAACTTGTGATTTTAATAAAAGCAGTGTATCGCACCCCGTGTTTTCATTGCATCCCATCTTTTGCCCACATGATGTCCGAATCTAAAGGAGTAAATCTTGACGATCCTACATATACATATATTAAATAATATGGATTCATGCATTTGGTACGTTAAAATTGCGAGTCGTTACAAGGAAAAATAACTTAAATGTGACTTGGGGATAATAATAACATTTATTATGCCTACACAATAACATTTTCCTGTATAATTATAGCAGCATTGGCCATTCTAAAATCTACTTAATTTACATGTCACTAAAATTAATATTTATTGAAGAGGAAATTACATGTACCTACCTATATTGGAGTAGATTGGATAAAAGATTTGAATATACTATGATAGGTAGGTACTGATATGCTTGAAGGCTACTAATTGGTGCAGAAAAGGGGATGTGAATGTGTGTTTTATCCTTACGGCTGGCATTCTGAAAGGTGGCAGTCACAAATAGCTGTCAAATATTTCGCTGTTTTGATTAATCAATATAAAACAAATATAAATAAATTAAATACAATGCTGTTCGTTGGTAAGCGCATCACTTGAGAACAGCTGGACCGAATTGGCTATTTTTTGAAAAATGTTCCTTTTGGTCCGAATAAGGTTTTTATGGAAACAAAAATTGGAAAAGTTCCCCGGATGAAAAATCAAATTTGGGAAAACTGAACGTCTTTTTTTTATGAGATTTTTGTATGTATTATTGAGATTAGAACACGACAATGTCTGTCGGTCATTTAGTTATTAATATATATTACTAAATGACATCAATGATAATAATAAATGATATTTAGTACTTATATCTGTAAATTGGTTCAAAAATACTTTTTCAACACATTTGCTCAAAAAATGCATTTACGATGCCTGTGTACATGGTTCGAAAGTTAAAAATTACGCACCATACAACGGAGCGTGCGGTAAAATAGGTACTCGCACATAAGTACCTGTTTTCCCCCATACTCCGTTGTATAGCGCCGTGCGTATCCTTTACGTTTTATTTTTAATTTCCATAAAACATATATAAGAACTACACCAAGGAGTTTCGCATTACGAGAATAAATAAGCTGAATAATCGAACCTCCTTGGAAGCGCTTTTGCTCAATACGTTTGTCTCATTTTAATACTAAAGAGAAAATGAGACGAAAGATGTAATTCTAATTTGCAATTCGCGCCATTTTCATATTAGAAACGTCAAAGATTGTTGCGACTTTCCGACTGATATTTATAAACAAAGTAATAATAAATGAGTTCAAGCAAGGAATCCGATAATTATTGTACTGTTTACTCGCAAATGTATTGAAAAACGTTGTATGACACACGTGCGGAAGTTGATATTTACAAACTCGTGACTATGGTAAGGCCTCGACTTCGTCTCGGGCTTACATTCGTCTACTGGTTTGTAAAAACCAACTTACCGCACTAGTATCATAAATAACTATTATCTACTTTAATATCGTAAAATTCGAATTGATAAACATCAAAACGAGTTTATAATGACATACTTTATAAACTAAATATCGAAATTTAAAAATAGAATCTTAATTATTTTAACTGCTCCTGTTAGAATAACATTATTCAAGGCATTCTGCCAGACGTTCTACATGAGCGGTCTATCGGCAAACTTTGCACAAAAAGCCTACAATGCCTTGCGCGTCCAGTATAATAACACAGTATAAAAATAATGTGTTCAGGGCTCTGTTTCGGGTCCCTCGATATTGCAGTGCACGTTTACTGACGCAATTATGCGTAAAAAAGTTGCGTCGGTGGTGCGTCGAGTACGGGGGAGCTCAAATAGCGTCTTGAGGATATTGATATATATGTTACTAGGTTAGTAATTACCGCGCCAAGGCGTTGCCACTGGACATATGGCCACAGCCATATGCGTAGCTAACGCCATTTCAGTGCTCTGTGTGACGCCAACCGAAATGAACCGCGAGACACGCGACAAAAAATGTTGCCAAAATGGGTAAATGCGTAGTGAAAGAGTGCGATTCATGATCACAAAAACATAATAAATTAACCGGAATTACTGTCCACACGTAAGTTTATTGTTTCTGTGTAAAACGCAATAATGTAAATAAAATGCAGAATTTTGTAAATTAGATTCAGTGTTACCCCTAAAAACTTAGTTTTAGTTTCCCACATTTGTGGGAGAGTTCTTAATTTATGGAATAAGTGTTTTTTTTAAATAGTAACAACGTTGCAGGGTGCCTAAAGGTCGCAGGCACGCCGTGTAAAATGGGTGGAAATAATCCGATTGCTGAGAAAAGAGACGGACTGGCTACCTGCTGAATCTACTGTGAATTTTGTTCGAAGCACTTCCGTGATCAAGGAAGCAAATTTACAAAAAAAAAGAGTCTAAAAGGCAATGTGTATACCATTGCCTTTTGTTACTACTGTTACATAATTTTGTTACATACTAAACAAACTAATGTTACATAGCGGAGTATGATTTCATAAAAAATAAATAATTAAAAAAAAAAAAAAAAATTCATTAGTTATAAACTTCTAATACATCCAATAAGAAATACATAATTCAAATATTTAAAAAAATATTTAGCTTAAATGTATTAAACGTTTTCTATGGCTTAAAAAAGTTGGGTAAAAAATCGCATGGGTAGGCAACTCTATCTCGCCATTGCATGTTTATATTGCGGTCTTTGTCTAATCTAAGCGACTATATTATTCTTGCGAAGCGGACGTGTGTAAGTGAGACAGATGTGAGAGTTTACTTTTAAATGTTTAGTGGTTTCAAAGCTACGTCGCACGATGGGCTGAAAATCGGCTTTCATAGACTTCTATTAGTTATTACTATATACAAAAATGACACCCGAGTTAATTCTGCATAAAACCGAAGGAATTATATTTTTTTTACGAAAACTTTGTGTGAAGCTAGTATGAAAATCTAATTATCTCTTGAACGGCAAGGAAAACCGTAATATCCTTACAGGTGGTTATAGTACTTACTAATTATTTATGATTTTTTGACATACTCGACATAACAGTTATTGCTACTGCTTTTTTTTTAAATCATCAAGATATTTTTATTTATTTTTACATATGAAACGGTTCCTTTGGGTGTTTAAGTCCTAAAGTTAATTTCTAAAACCCCACATGCGAACGCCGTCGATAGCGAACTATCGGGTTGTTCGAAACGACAGGACTCGGTGTCGCAAGGGTGGCACCCTCATTTATTATAAAAAATCCCTCTACTGCATCCCCTTGGACCCGCCCCCCCTCTCACGACTAGAAGTCTCCATTTGCCGGCTAGGCATGACAGGACACCAACCGATCATCTTGGTATCGGTCTACCTCCCCCCTACGAACCTTTCAGAGAACTTCCAACTCTTGACTGACGACCTGACCATACTCCTCGGCCTGAGTGACTCCGTTATCATAGCGAGGGATCTCAACGCCAAACATCACGCCTGGAATAGTACCAGAATCTCTACCCGAGGGAGACACTTGTTCGACCTCTGTACCCCTCTAAATTTCGATGTCATCGCCCCGATGACTCCCACTCATTTCCCCCACTCGGTTGACCACACCCCTGACGTGCTCGATGTATCACTTATAAAGAATATCAACCTACGGTTGGATTCTATAGAGGTGATACACGAACTGTCATCTGACCACCGACCAGTTGTGCTTAAACTAGCCCCTCGCGTAGGCCTCCCCGACCCCGACCAACCCCCCTCCACAAAAGTGGTAACGGACTGGAGGAAAGTAAGCGAACGCCTGAAATCCCCCCGCCTAGACTCCATCCCCGACCTCTTCGACTCTATCGCTGACACGACGGCTGCGATCGACTCATTCACTGGACACGTACAATCAGTCCTGAACGATTGTTCAAGGGAAGTTCCAGCGACGGACGACCGTCACTGGAAGTTGCCGGACAATGTACGTGAACTGATGACTGAGAAGAACGCGGCTGTCCGTGCGTCCAGCAACTTTCCCTGCGACGCGAACCGAGCCCATATGCGCTACTTACAACGAGCTGTAAGGACACGTGTAGCGGAGCATCGGGAAACGGGCTGGGATAAGTTGTTGAGCGAATTAGAGCCTACCCACCTAGCATTCTGGGAGCTTCAGAGGAAACTCAAATCCGAAGTAGCCCCTATGCCCCCCCTGATCCGCCCAGACAATACCATCGCTTTCGATGATGTCGACAAGGCCGAGTGCCTAGCCGACAGTTTGAGGCACAATGTTCGCCCAGCTCTCAACCTGTAGACCAAGCTCACCTCTCTGAGGTCGACGCCGAAGTCGAAAGGAGAGCCTCCCTCCCCCTCGTAGAAAACCCCGAGCGCCCTCTGCCTCCCGTCACCCCCGACGAAGTGCACGAGCTCATAAAGGGCCTTAAGCCCCGTGAAGCCCCCGGTTCTGATGGAATGACCAATAAGGTATTCCAACTTTTCCCTGCCCACTTGATCATGCTAATGACCACCATCTTCAATGGTGCCATGAGCAATAACATCTTCCCCCAGGCGTGGAAACAGGCCACTGTCATCGGTATTTCCAAGCCGGGCAAGCCTAAATCCGCTCCCTCTAGCTACCGCCCCTTCAGTCTCCTCAATGTCATCAGCAAAATCTATGAGAGGCTTATTTATAAGCGTCTCAGAGACTATGCCGAGACGAAAGGTCTCATTCCCAACGAGCAGTTCGGTTTCCGAACCCAACTCTCGTGCGTCCAACAGGTCCACCGTATCGTCGAACACATAAGCGTTGGCTTCCAACGTGGTTCGTTGACAGGTGCTGTTTTCTTCGACATAGCGAAAGCGTTCGACAAAGTCTGGCACAATGGCTCATTATATAAGCTATACAAACTTAAAGTGCCAGATCGTCTCGTGCTCATCCTGCGAGACTATTTGTCGAACCGCACCTTCCGATTCCGCATCGAAGAAGCGCTATCCTCCCCCCGTCCCATTCGCGCCAGAGTCCCTCAGGGCTCCGTGCTCTCCCCTCTCATTTTCACGCTATTCACCAGCGATATCCCCAAAAGTAAAAGGGCTCAGTTGGCTCTGTTCGCAGACGATACGGCCATTTACTACACCGGAGTAAGCCCCGATGCGATATCTCGCACTCTCCAAACCACAGTCAACCAACTCGGTGACTGGTTTAGGAAATGGAGAATCGAAGTCAATCCCGATAAGAGTCAAGCGGTTCTATTTTCGAAACCGGGACTCAACCTCACCCCTCCCCGTCTGATCACCATGTTCGGCAAGCCTATCCCTTGGGAGAAGCGAGCCAAATACTTGGGTGTCATTCTGGACCATAAACTCTCTTTCGGTGAGCACATAAGGCAGGCGCGTTCGCGCGCCGCTTTCGCTCTCGGTAGACTCCACTCCCTATTGAATGCACGCAGCAAATTGTCACTCAAGTGCAAATTGCGCATTTACACAGCGTGCATTCGGCCAATCAAGACCTACGCGAGCGTGGTTTTCGCACACTCGAAACCCCACCACATCCATATGATGCAGACCCTCCAAAACCGGTTCCTCCATAGGGCAACCGGCTCCCCTTGGTTCGTTTGGAACGAGATCCTCCATCTCGATCTTAAAATCCCCACTATCCGTCAGTTCATGAAGCGCATTTCCAAGCGTTTCTTCGACTCCGCGGCCTCGCATCGCAACCCTCTGGTTGTCGAGGCTGCCAGATATACCCCCTCCCGCATTAGTGTTACCCGCCGTCCAAGGCATGCCCTGTCCGACCCCGATGACCCCATAACCCTCCTCCAGGAGAGCAGTAGGGCCACCAGCACAGTACACAAAAACAGACCGCCATCGTTCCGACCTCGCCGCCGAGGTCCTACGCGACGCCCCCGACGTAATTGTCCCCCCCTCCCCGACCCTTGCTTGACGGCGCGCCAGCCCGCGCCGTAGCTGAGCCTGTAGCTTTAAATTCCCCTGATAATAATAATATAATCTCGATCCAGCTAGTCCCACCTTGCTGCCCCCCCCTCAGTGACGCCCTAAGCCGAGGTTCGTACCCCACAGGGGGTGCCCTTAGCGTGCGGTCACCTAGTATTTAAGAATTTCGCCCCTGGCTGGAGGCTTTAAGTTAGTAGCTAAAGGCACCCACAGGCTTGCCCGGTTAAGTAGCCAAGACCTCAGTGGTCAAAACTACGAGCTGCACATTAGGAAAAAAAAATAATATGATTGGCGATTGAACCGATACTGTTCTACTCAGTAGGTTCACTGAACTTCACGTGTTGCGAGACCGATGAGCCTACTGTGCAGGGGTAGACGGTGTGTCTAGTTTCTTTATTTTTACTTTTTAATTAATAACATTAGATAAAAGCAAAATTCATGTTACTAACAACCTTGCCTTGCCTATGGAATTTTTTGTCTGAATAGAATAGAATAGATCATTTATTTGTCCAAAACATAAGTATACACACACATGGCATGCAAGATGTTACATAAAAATTATAGCACAGTCATGTTTTGCCTTAACGGCGTAGAAATATAAACATGTTGGTTAATTTTATTAAATAGGGTATAAACATCAAATTAAGTAGGTATATTTGTCCATTATTCAAAGAAAATTAACATATCAAATTAAAACTTAATCAATCAAATTATAATAAAATTACTACAGAATAGTGTCATCAACTCGTCATAGAAATGTATAATAAAATAAAAATAAATAGTTAAAGTCAAACTAATTAGGAATTTAAAAAAAACTACATATTATTTCACACGAGTCCGATTAATTTACTTGAATATATATATACATAACACAAACAATGAAATTTTTTATTTTTAAATATTTTTGAATGTTTCTATATTTTGTATATTCTAATATTTAAAAATGTAATTTATGTGTATATAATGGAATAAAGGAAATAATAATAATAATTAAATGTTAAAATAAAATGTAAATAAAACTACTTATACTTTGTCTGTTAAAAACTCGGAAATATTATAATAGGCTTTTTGAATTAGAAAGTTCTTTAATTTTTTCTTACATAAGTTATCATTCAATTCTTTAATGTGTGGCTGTCTGAAATAAATGACTTTTATTTTATTTTATTATAACACTTTTTATTTAACAAAATAATGTTATAAAACAATTGTTTTACCAATGCGATACAGGGCAAATCCAAGAAGTTAATATCACCAAAGAGTTTCCATCAATTATTTTTACTAATGAAACGCATATCAAAAAAGACCTGTGCGAGGCCTGTGTGTAGGTATAGCTTAATGTTAATATTGACTTAACTAGCATAGTCAGCCTGTAATGTTCCCACTGCTGGGACTCAGCCCCCCCTCTTGGTGAGAGGGAGTGGGCCGTAATCCACAACGCGGGCCCAGTGCGTTTTGGTAGATCTAACATGTTTGACTTATCTTCTACTAATGACTAATTCAAATTAATGAGTAATTAAAATAAATAAATGTCTAAGTAAGTGTTATTTAGGTGTACATGATACTGTTAGTAGCACGATGCTAAGATTCTACACAGGTACCATAATAAGAGGCAATTCAAACAGCTCGCAGTAGTTACGTTCTGAATTTCAGACAGTAAACACAAACAAATACATGACAAAAACGTCTATAATATTGTTATAGGTATTTAGATTAATATAAACTAGACAATTCTCACTACATTCAATGTTTGCAATAAAATTACATTCTTTGGATTTTTGCTAAAAATACATTAATATATCATTTGATTCATTAATTCATATTTTTTTTCATTTGATTTGATTTGTTGTGTAGGTTTAGTACTATTTTATTATACTACTCCCAACCAGTGCCGGCAGTCTCGACTAGATAGCGACGCTGTCGCAGACTACCGATCGCTAAATATTAAGGTGAATCCTCAGTTGTAGCCCGCTAAATTCAAATTTTCTTTAGTTTTTTGCAAATTGCAGCTTTGTTTTACGTCGTATGTTGATCCAAACGCGATTCTCGACTGTGGGAATTATATATTTATCGAATAATAATTATCAATTTCATATCAATCGTCTAATTCAAAGACAATTTGAATTTGGCGGGCTACAACTGAGGATTCACCTTAATATTTAGCGATCAGTAGTTTGCGACAGCGTCGCTATCTAGTCGAGACTGCCGGCCCAGAGCACAGTTTTATAATCCATACAATTAAATACAAAGTTGCTTATTGAATGTGCCTAAATTTATACTCATAGCAACGTTGTCATAGATAAAAAAAACAAAATGGATGATTTTGTGAGCAACTTTAGTAGCTGTAAAGATTGTTACAATGTGCTCAAAGCATGATTTATAACTTTATCATTGCAAAAGTTTTGCAATTATTATTGTATTAATACATTCATAATATATAAATCGTTTACAAGCATTTGTGCAAACTTTATCCTTTAGGGCAATCTTTCAAAGGGTCCATTTCATGAGGTTGGTCCTTAGTGGTGGAGACTCTTGTTGTTCGGGAAGTTCCACTTCTGGTACCCTGGGATCCCTCGAAATTTTTGGTGAAATCATTCTTTATGTTAAACCTAAAAATAACACTTTGCTATTAAACTTGCACAGGGGTTGGATGGACTGACACACTGGACTTATACTTACACTCTGTTAGGTGTGAAATGCGTTTTTCCTTTCTTTAACTTTCTTCCAAATAGACATGTTTAAAAATAAATTATCATTATTGCCATAATTTATTTTTAGACATGCCTTGTTTAGAAGAACGATAAAGAAAGGAAAAAACGCCTCTAACGACTCTTGCAAAGTTACGTGCTGGCAACTATACTGGAATGAAAATCAATGCGTTGATCAGATTGACTGTTGATAGTTCAGTCAACCGACCACAGCAGTTGATACCATCATCTGTTCCTATATTGTAAAATGGATTGAATTATGATCATCACATCACTTCTAGTGAAAGATCGACTGACTACAATGTTCATGTATGTTACTTAGTTGATATTATAATATTGATTAGTATTGCTGATCTATGTTGTTCTGTATGTTATACATATAGCTAATATTGCTTAGGTAGGTGTGTTAAATCGAGTTAAGGAATATTCATGTACTTTCTTTACATTGACAAAGTTGCTAACTTTGAGAAACGGACCTTGTATTAACAATAATAATATGCTAATGTAAAAATGTGTTGACAAAAGACTAAAACAAGCTGCCATGGAGTTTCTTATTCTTCTTTTCCATGAAGAACTAGTTTGGGAACGGATCATAGCTTTTTCATTAACGTTACCTACCTATATTTATTGACAAGCCTAATTGAAATAAATGCCTGGTCTTGTCTTTCTGTGCTTTTCTTCAAAAAATCTTTCCCTACACACCATAATCATAGGTACTTTCTTATATATTAAATAATTAGCCATTCTGACACTCAAAGCTTACTAATTTAGTGGATGCCAATACTTATAAATGTAGTCTTACATCCACTTTCTAACACACGACATTCAGCTCTATTCTTGGGCTATGCTTGGAATCTCTCCGAGACATCGAATCCGGGATGAGGTGATTTGGCAGAGAACCAAAGTTGTCGAGAGCTTACATAATAAGCAAGCTGAAGTGGCAATGGATCGGCCATATTAGCCGTAGAACCGATGACCGTTGGGCTGATAGATATGCTTTTAACAATTTGTTAGCAATTTTTTTTGTTGATTGTGTTCCAGAAGTCGGGTTTTAGTGTATTATTAGGTCTTGAAATCAACTATTTAATCTGCGCTGGTCCTGGTCTGCACCAGAACAGACAGAACCAAACCAATGGCGGATACATATATACCCCACGGATAATGAATTAGAGAAGTTCATACAACTCACCTTTTGCAGAGCTTGATATATATTTGCTTATTGAACACAAATAAGAAGAATATGGCAACCCCGATGAGAAGGTTATACGTAGTGGTTATGATGAACAGCCATAATTCCGTGTCAGGAGGAATTAGCTCCAGGCACCAACTCACTCCCATAACCACAGATAACTTTATATAGGTGACGAATCTAAAAACAGATTTATTTATTTACTTAATATATACATGCCCATCATAAGGCACCTGTCCCACCGCCCGCCGACGAGGAAGCGACCAACTATCGATTCTTTTCTCGCTCAAGAAACGTACAAATGTCCCGTGTCAGTAAAAGAAATACATATGTATATTAATAGTCGATCGGCATACAAATAACTTGTTTTAGCTCTACTTGCTTTTCGCTAACCGCCATTGGTGGGACAGGTGCCTAACAGATTTAAATATTCTAAGGTGTCGTGCAGTAAAGTTATTACAGTAGATAAAAATATATAGCTTTTACTGTGGTTTAAAACAAGTGACAAAATTTCTAAAGAGTGTGCTTAGATGACTTGATCATGTTGAGAGGATGAATGAAAGGCGATTAACAAAAGGCATTTACAAGTTAGATGTGAGTGGAAACGCCGGGAACGGACGCCCTAGGAGGACATATAGTGACCTTATTTATGATGTTTTTAGAAAGGTGTGGTGCGTAGTACTCGCAACCAGCGTGCGTGTATGACCAGATGTATGAACGTAAATGAGGCAAAAGGAGTATGTAAGGATCGTATCAGGTGGCGTTTTGTCGTTTCTGCCAACCCCCATGGGAAGAAGGCGTGAGTTTATGTGTATGTAAATAAAAATAAAAATAAAGGACACCAATAAAGAGGTGTTACAATGGGCGACACAGAGCACCGAGATGTCTCGGCGGCCGTCGCTGGAGGGGTCATTCTCAACACTTTCCTTATAAACCCAGTGTGCCACAGTTTACTCGCGCGACGTCACTAATGACGTATAGAAACCAATGTCTTACGCTGCGTCCTATTAAGAAGTGATCGTCGCGTGTATGTTACTTTTTGTTCGGTGAAGCGGAACGCGTGGTCGCGCCGACAGAGGGCGCCTTCCGGTTTTCCTAACAAAAAGTGACATACGAATGCGACAATCGCGTATTCGTGCGGCCATCGCTTTCTATTAGGACGCGGCCTTTGAATGGCGGCCGTGTAATGCGCTCATCGCACTTTCGGCGCCACGAATTTTATTAGTACCTACTGTCGTCACTAGGCGCTGACGGCGCGGCGATTTTATGGTCTGTGGTGTGTGAGTCTTCAATCATAACCAGAATTAAATATGCATGGCCACAAGGAAAATATACTAAACAGATATAAATACATAACAAAGTCATAACTGTGTAGGTACTCATTTGTGTCAGAATGAGTCACTGTAAGTAACTCGTAATTAAATAATGGGCTGATGGACAAGCTACTCAATATTGCACTAAGTGACAATTTTACAGTAAATTTTAAAGTAATATAGTCCAGAACACTCCGGATTGTGATATACCGATCTATTAGTATCAACACCTTTTTTTTCTAGATTACTACAGAGGCATTGGATGCAAATCCTGCGGGGTAGTTGCGTAATACACATAAAATGACAATTGATCGGAATAAGTATAATTTTGACAGTTCAACCAAATTCATTGCGTTGTTTACGTTGTTGAGCAGACGAATTTTTCATACCTATGAAGCAATGGACTAGCAATATCCTTCAAAACTCTGATTGAACGTGAGTTACACAATTAGGTTATAGTACTAGTAGTAGTATATATAGTATTAGGGTAAAAGGTGCTGTATAGTTGACCTCGTAATTCCTTTACCACCCAAGATTAAATGTCACGCCATAAAAAGTTAGATAGTTTTACCACACGCCACCCAATGCAGAACTTTAATCCAGTGCCACAGAGGCTTAAAAGCCGCAAAAAGATTCTTGGGTGCGTGAGTCCAGCCGATGGCAACCCCTCCACAGAAAGATGTGATCTTTGGCAAGAATTGCTTCAACCTCCTGATTTCATTATTAAACAGTCAGAGAGCCTCCCATTCGGGCAGAAACTACCGTGGCCTACTTTGCCACCCAATGCACAATTTTAATCCAGTGCCGCAGAGGCTTAAAAGCCGCAAAAAATGTCTTGGATGCGTGAGTCCAGCCGATGGCAACGCTTCGCGTTTACGCGTTGCTGAATGTATTCGCGTTGCTGAATTTTGGGCCAAACAAATTAAAAACTTTATATAAATTTTTTCGTGTTATTTTTGCCATCGGCACGCTAAGAAGAACACCAAGTTTCAATTTACTGAGAAGTGTGGCAATAGTGTTAAAGCAATTACGAGTTACGAATTATGATCTTGAAAGTGCCTACCTCTTCGTGTCCTGTTTGCTGCTACGGGACTCTTTGCATCTATTAATAGCGCGCTTGATCATCCATATGTTGTAGACAGTCAATAAGAACAATATGATATTAACGAAAATTATTACCCCTATTGGTATAATGAAGTATAATTCAACACTTCTTACTGAAAATGAAGAAAAGACATATTATTAATCTATGTAAAATCAGAAATGTTTGTCTATACATTACCATCGGTGCTGCTGTATTTTTTTATTTTTTTTTCTGTTTTGCTCCTATCTGTGAGAGGGAGTGGGCATAATCTACCACGCGGGCCCAGTGCGTGTTGGTAGATGACTCAAAGGTTTATTTTCGTAAAATCCTATCTTAGTTAGTGGTTTTGTTATAAAATACAACTGTTCCCCAAAATTCAATTTTCTATCTTTAGCGGTTCAGGCTGTGTGAGTATTTTCTTAGGACATTTTCTTTTATAGAGAAGGAGATGAAGATAAAATTTTGTGCTAGTATGTAATTAGGAGGGGCACAATCAATGGGCGTTTTTATAATTCCTAACGTGAACGGAAGTAAAATGTATGAAAATATACGAAGGCGCTTTTGAAAGTTCCGTCCACGATAACGTTATAACGTGCACGTATTTCCATACATTTTGCTTTTCTGCCATGGACGTGCACGATTATATCGTCACATTAGAAGTTATAAAAGCCCATGATATCTACTACAGTAGTTTTATCTCACGAAGCGACGCGCGCTTTACTTGTGGTTAACAAGTGTACAAACACGCTGTGAATGTGTGTGTAAGGGCAGAACCTCTGTGGGTACCGTCCAAGACAATGGTGAAGTCTGAAGTGTGTTTTTGAGCGTGTTTTGACGCTCACGCTACTCGTCTTTACGCACAGATTCCCAGCGTGTTTGTGCACTTGGTTAACAAAAGTAAAGCGTGCATCAGTTCGTGAGATAAAAATACTATACAGGCCTAGGGCTTTACTGAGACGGTGCCAGTCGCGAGATCTCAGTCATTCGCCAGCTGACGGGTGTCCATCCCTCCCGCACCGCGCAGCTACCTCAGGAATTATCCACGTAGGCCTGTATTCTGTAATACGAACTTATAATTATGTCAAATAAAAATCAAGTGGGTATACACACCGAAAACGAAGCAGTCGTCGAAAGGTGGTTTGATAATATGCATATTTGAAAGGTCTATGTTATCCAATGTTGTGACTATTGCTGTCATCAGGAGCGGAGTCCCCCAGGCATACAGACAATACCACATGAACTTCACCCGCTCACCTCGTCGGTTGATGTCACATCTTTTACGATGACCTCTGCGAGAGAAAAGGTAATCTTATATTAAGCTGAAGCAAATACACTCGAGAGCAATGAATCCGGGTCACTTAAAGAATGTTAAAAATCTCGGAAACTAAAAATGATAGGTTAATGCAATAAATTGTATTTAATAGACAATGTAATACTCCTTAAATGAAAGTAAAAAAAATATGAGTCACCATACATTTTATTAACACAAAATTACATAAAGAAAAAAACTGCTGATCTCTCCTTAAAACAAAAATAGGAAACATGAAATTTTTGAACTTTATTACGATTTTCTTGAATTTTAATACTTCGTATTGCTTCCTCGTGCTTCCATTACTGCGTTTACGCGGTTTGGCATGCTGTACACCAAGTTCCTTATACGATTTTGGGGAATATTCTCCCATTCCTCTGTGAGAGCAATTTTGAGCTCACGAAGCGTGATTGGGGGAGGGTTTCGTTGTTTTACGCATCTGCCTAGCTCGTCCCAAGCATGCTCGATCGGGTTGATATCCGGGCTGCGCGCTGGCCACTCCATACGAGTAATGTTCATCTCTTGAAGGTAGTCATTCACAATCCTACCTGTATGAGGTCGGGCATTGTCATGCATAAATATAGCATTCTCACCTAAATTGACCATAAATGGACCAACGTGATCATTGAGGATTTCTTCCACATATCTTACGCTAGTTAAAGAGCCGTTTTCTATGATCACCAGCTCTGTGCGACTTTCAGAAGAAATTCCGGCCCACACAAGTACAGACCCACCACCGTAGGCTACTTTTTCTTCGATGCATGCTTGCTTGAATCTTTCCCCTGGTCTTCGATACACTCTGTGTCTTCCATCGTGCTTGTAGAGCATAAATTTTGATTCGTCGGAGAACATAACTTTTGACCAATCTTCAATACTCCAATTTACGTGGCTCTGGGCATATCTTAGTCTTGAAATACGATGCCCACGCTCCAGTTTAGGGCCGTTTGCAGGTCTAAGGGGTTTTAAGTTAGATTCAGCAAGCCGACGTCTTACTGTCCATGCACTTGGGTTACTTCCTCCGAGGCGTCGAAACTGATTTGTGAGTTCAGTTCCTGTGAGAAAGCGATTTCGAAGCATGGTGTTCACCAAGTATCGGTCTTCTCGTGCTGTGGTACACCTGGTTCTGCCCGTTCCTGGTCTGCGTAGGTTAGAACCAGTTTCTTCGTAACGTCGGAGAACTCTTTGTACTGTTGACAGCGACACACCGACAGTCCTGGCTGTATCGCGCTGACTCCGGCTGGTTTCCAGCATTGTAAGTATTCTGGTGCATTCTTCAGGCGTAAGCGACATAATTTCAGCTTGAATAATGAATATAGAGCACTATCAACATGGTTTATGTACCCACATAAATGACAGATTACAAACAAAAGCAAAACCAAATGCTGTAATTTCGTAGTTCCATCTTCGAAAGTGGCCCTTTTTCAAATTTGATTTTTTTATGATATAACTTTACAATAACTAAGAAGTTTTAATACCTTCATTTAAGGAGTATTACATTGTCTATTAAATACAATTTATTGCATTAACCTAGCATTTTTAGTTTCCGAGATTTTTAGGATTCTTTAAGTGACCCGGATTCATTGCTCTCGAGTGTATATAGGACTAAATGTAATTAGCGGATGAAACTTCACAGTTACCATAAAACAAACAAAAAAAGGTTTTTGCAGACTTATGTCTAGAATGCTACAAAAAATAAAAATGCTGCTTAGAGAATATATTATTCTCTAAGTGCTACAAGGATATTTTGGCGCCTGAATGAAATTGACAAGGGGGCGTTGCTGGTTACCGTTTTGAAACTATCACAGATTTTTTTTTACATAAGAAGGTGACGGCGGAAGTTCCGATATCAGCCCGGCGCCAAAATATTCTTGTAGCGTTGAGTAGTGTTAGTATTTAAACTTCAATCATTACCTTAATGACCACCAAACGTCAAAAGACATAACATTCAACCAAAAGAAACTCGATACCGCAGCGAAATACAGCATTGGAGCTAAAACAATTATAAAATTACATTGTAGCTATAACTATGCAAATCAATTTTAGTTGTAATAGTAGGTATGTATAAACAGGATAACATCGATATAACGTAAGTTTTTAAGTTGAAATGTTGATAAATGACAACATTTTATTACAATTTATATACCTATAACACTAGCTGTTGCCCGCGAGTTCTTCTGGGATCCAGGATGAAAAGTAGCTTATTTCCTTACCCAGGTCATGATCGATCTGTGTGCCAAATTCGTCCAAATCTATTTAGCCGTTTTGGTGTGAAAGCGTAACAAATAAACAAATTTACTTTCGCATTTTTAATATTAGTAGTAGAAGTTAGGATAAACGGTAAATATATAAGTTTAATTTTATGCGATATACATGAGTAAATGCAAATGTTATCCTGAACGCAAATCCGAAATGATCAATGAGGTAAGACTAGCTTTATTTGATAAACTATTATATTTTATTCTATATGTAGGTTTGTACAAACGCGTCAAAAATATTTATTTAAACTAGATGAGGTCGGCGTTTCCTATCTGACTACTTTGAGAAGAAACACCGAAACAAACTCAGTCTCTTTTAAATCCAGACATTGCCTTGCTCAGATCATGTGAGGACCATGCAGATTAGCATCTGACATAGTCTGATTTTAGATCGCCATATTAAAAATCAAAAACATGACTTACATATAATTTTGCAGAGCTTCGTTGTCAATAATTTGTTGCTTAAATGTAAGACGATTTTTACTAAGAATGTGACGAGAATGGATACGGTGTAAGCCATCAGTACTAGGCCTATGAGGTTCTGCAGCTTGGGTAGCAGACAGTACACCACCAGCACCAAGATCAGGAAGAACGACGATAGCAGCAATCCTGGAAATTAGAAACATTAAATGGAGCAATCCGTGGAGTTGAGGTACCTCGCGACGGGGACTATAATAATATCGTCATGCATCTATTTTTATTGGACCTGCAATAGTAGATTGTTATACAAGTGTCGAAAGGAAACAATTCCCATACAAGGTATCTAGATGCCCGAGCGCAGCGAGGGCGGCTATAGTTCGAGTAGGAATTAATGACTTTCACCCATTTTAAACCCTATTTTTCATTTCGAATATAAGGAAAGTAAAAATAGTAGTTAGCTAAAATATTTATTAATAATAATAACATGATACTTATTTTTAATCAAATATTAGTCTATAAAACCGATATTTTGAATTTCGGTACAGATTACAGAGTTAGTATCCCGCCAAATTATATAGTAGTTTTTAAACTTTAAATATGGAACACACCGCGTCACCGCCGCGGGCTGTCCCGCTTAAGGTGGATCCTCAGTTGTAGCCCGCAAAAGTCAAATATTCTTTGGTTTTTTGCAAATTGCAGCTGTGTTTTACGTCGTATCAAGTCGTATTTTGATCAAAATACGATTTGCGAATGTAGGAGTGATATATTTACTGAACAATATTCATCAATTTCATATATTGAAATCAAATTGGAAATTTGTTCCATCTAAGAAACTTTTACAATATTTAAGTTTTTGAAATTTGCAGGTCAGTGTCAGGTTGTATGTTGATTAAAGTATGATTTGCGACCGTAACAAATATGACTTTACAGAATTATAATCATTAGAATCAGCAATACATCTCCTTAAGTTAGAATTAGCCTCAAATCTCAAAATTTCATGAAATAGTCGTTCAGTAGGGTAGGGGGATTTTTGTGATTATAATTCTATAAATAAATATTTGCTACGGCCGCGAATCATATTTAAATCTACATACAACCTGATACTGACCTGCAAATCGCAAAATACGTAAGTAAATTTGAATTTCGCGGGCTAGGTATTTTTTTTGATTCACACTAGCTGTTTATACACTCTCAAAGCCCTCAGCATTTATTTTTATTTTAATTGATATTTATTAATTATTTAAAAAATTTCGTAGCGGACTATTTAACCAAAAACTCCATTTTTTTTATTCATTCCCGCCCTTGAGAGGAAACCAACTACTATGAGTTTTTCTCGCCCTAAGATGACGAGCAGCGTCTTCCGCCTGCTACTCGGATCAAATAAACACTACTTTCCGTGTATGAGAAATGAAAAATATTTTGCCTTACGATGGTGAAGAGGTCTCACTCACCCACTAACACAAATATCGATTTCGTGTCATCATCTTTTGGGTCTGCATTATATTCTCTCACGAGGAGTTTTACTTGTGCTTCCTTGTTTATTATAGTTAATTTGAACTCTATACAATATGCCAGCCTTTTAATGTCAGACCATGATTTTGATCCGCTTGTGTCTTGCATCCTTATCGATCCATCCTGTAAATATATGAAAGTTTTAGTCATCCAGTTCAAGTTGAAAAACTCCAGACCAAATTTAGGTCACGGTGGTAGCCAATTTCAACCAAATATGCAGGTAATATGATAATGAACCAGTGTGTGCGCAAACACAGGTGCACTCGCTCTACCCTAGCTCTCGTAGTCCGACGAGACGGCAATGCGACACGACCGGAGAGATCACGAGCAACATCAACGGCTTTACGTGGTTTTCGAGGCACTGGGCTGTCAAACTACTAATTTTAAAACTCTGGGCTTGTACTGAGAAGCTCCTGATGAGAAAACCCAATAACACTTTGCTGGACCTGGGAATCGAACACAGGACTCCACGGTCAGCAGTCACGCTTGCAGCCACAAGATCAGTAGGGGCAGTCAAGTTGTAGGAAGGTAATGCAGCTCTATCGCATGTCACATAGTATGAAAGTACGAGAGAAGGAGAAATAGAGAATTGCAAGAGTAATGTAAAATCCCCCAAAAATATCACATGGGATTTTGACAGATCTTGCGACAACGAACGCCATTTTTGCCGCCTACTGTTAATGGTGTTAGATGATGTAGGGAAGCGAAATTCACGGCTTAAAGCCTAGAGGTTTTGAGGTGGTGGGCACTCAAAGGAATGCATGAGAATACTCATGTTCGGCCGCTTGCAATAACGAAGAGTTCATGTGAGTTTAGGCTTACATCAAATACTCATTTCAGGAGAATATGTCAAGGTAGCTCGCGAAATTCTAATTTTATTTTGCGGGCTACTTTGAAGGAATCTCCTTGCCTTGAGCTTGTTGCTACCTACAAATATGGGAGGAGGCATCTTGTATAATTTTTTTATTACGTGGAGTAAAGAATCTACTTAATAAATATCTTAAATTCATACATTCATTCACAGACAACGCACATCCTAACAAGCTCTGTCTAGAAGCATGTTTTGCACAAGAGTTCCTTTTCAAACGAAAGTGAGAACAACGGAAGGGTTTTTGAAATTGCATCCCCTAAAGGGATTAAATAGGCGATAAAATTTGTATGGAAATTCATTATTTTTACCGACGGAACATCCCATCAAGTGCACGGCTTGTCTACTACATAAAATCGAAAGCAAGAAAGAAAAATAAAAATAATTACCTCTAAAATAAAATAATCATTTGTTATTGCATGCTCAGACGTGCAGTTTTTCACATCCCTATTATTTTTTACGAAAACGAAATGGGTTTTCGTTTCTTTTTTAGTATTTCCGTCCCACGAAAATAAAATTATCTTGGTATAGTCGACTTCTGAAGCTAGTTTTTTTACAGCTTCTCTAACTTTTTTAAACAGTATCGCTGTATTTATGCATGCACCATTCGGAGTAAACATTTCACCTTCACCGCAGCACTTCTCGATACACAAATGATCAGAACAATATTTCAACACATCGATTCGATTATTGGTAAGAGTTCTGTAATCGTTTTTACACGTAGTTTCGAAGTCCACTTCACTTTTTGCAACACTTAGCATTAGAAGAAACGAAAAAGCTTTATAGGTAAACATTTTATCAACATTAGTTTAGTGAGAACATGTGAATTCTTCTAACACTACTAACTAACATAGAACAATGGCAATTTAGTAGCTATAGTCACGTCTGTAGCAATCTGTTGTCCAACTTGGACAATGGACACTAAGCGCATACAGGATAATTAAACTACAAATTTCCTGTTATTATGTCAACATTATTTTCCCACATTAAAGCTTTTTCAAATTTACAATTATTATTAACTAGCTGTCCCAGCGAACTTCGTACCGCCTTACAGTCAATGAATATCGTTTTACCTTTTACGAGTAGTAAAACTTAATTTAGGATTTTAATAATGTAATAAAATGAATACAAAAACATTATTAAGTTCAATAGTTTATTAGGATATTTTATATGACGGAGAAGGTATGTCTCTCTCGCTATTATCAGCCATATTTTAACTACTGTGGGCGTACTATGCGTAGTGTTGGTTATTGCGCAATAGAAAAACCGTTTCAAATCAAATTATAATTTACGAACAAATTAATCACACTAGTGAACCACAGACTGTATTTAGGTACACGACACAACTATACGGAACGCGTGACAATTCCTAGGGTGGAGGTACTGATCTCCTCGAAGGGAGAATGATAAGTGTCCACTCATCCCATCAGCGCTCCTCCATCAGCCAGGCTCTGTCCTAGCACGAAATAAGCCGAGAATGCACGTCATCGCGACGGTGCTGCCACCTCCCGGAACTCGTGCTGCGCTTCGTTTAGTGTCCATACTAATGACCGTTTCCGACATATATAAAGAAAATAAAAAATCAATAAAAGTACAAAAATCAATTATTTCAATAGCGTATCGTATCAGCAAGACATTTGCTTTATTGAAGCTATACCTATATTTTGCTGTATGGGTTGCACTCAGGTAGATTCTCTTCAGTGAAGCACCTTGTAATCTATATAGATTAGTCAGGACTTTGAATTTTAAAGTCCTTACTGATATATCAACGCACGGCCGAAACCGCTGGTCATAGAGACATGAAATTTAGAGGGTGTGTTCTTTATAAAGAGCAAATATTCACTAAGTAAGGAACTTTCGAAATTCCTCCCCTAAGAGGGTGAAATGGAGGGTTGAATTTTCTGTGAAACTTTTTATTCTGTGTGTCGATTGACTCGCAAATTGGTACACATAAGCTTAAATTAAAATTATGAGACATGTGCATCACAGTTTTTCAAAATCATCCCCCAACTGAGTCAAATAGGATTTTTCTGAGGTAGAGGTGTATCTGTAATATGTGACATCCCGATTTTCGCGTTGGCTCGTGATATGCGACATTTATAATGACAGTATACATATAGCTATAAATAGATTAAGTGAATCATTGACGTCATCGATGTTCAATCTCAGCCAAGGTATCAAGATGTATATATGATCAATATGTAACTGATATTGCTATGAACGACTATTTCCATTAATAAGTAAGTAACGGTTGCAAGCGCTACTGCTGAGCATAAGGTCCTAAGTTCGATTTCCAGGTCGGGCAAAGTATTATTGGGTTTTCCCAACAGGAATTTTTCACTAGCAGCCCGGTGTCTGGAATTGTGCCCGGTTGATGGCAATAGGCTCGCCCCATATTACACGTGGACTTAAAACATAACTGGCGAAATGTGGGTGTACTACAGGTACACCTCTGCCCAACTCTTCGGGGAAACAAGGCGTGATGTTATGTTATGTTATAAGTAAGTACATGTGAGAAGCTGGTGGCACAGTAATATATAACAGCCGCAGGGGTCAATCCATCAGGATAAGTTACGCTTGCCAGGGTTGGTCTGTGGGTGACCATTTTTACATACCTACCAAGACTCCTCCGTGCCTCGGAAAGCACGTTAAGCCGTTGGTCCCAGCTGTCATTCGTGGATCTTCGAGAGTCTTTACGGGTCAAAAGAAGCCCAAAAGTCTGACAACCAGTCTTACCAAGGGGTATCGTATTACCCAGTTACTTGGTTGTACGTAGTAAAGTTGACTAGACTTCATCATCTTCTTCATCATCAATTTGGCTTCAGGGAAAAACACTCTGCGATGGACCAGGTATACAGGATAACTAACATCATTGAAAGAACACTCGAAAACAAGCAAGTCTGCGCCACCGCCAGCGACTCATATATAAGTAACAGAATGTTTAGAATAAGGCAAGGGGTGCATATTCCGAGCTAAAAACTATAAAAGCTGAGGTGCCACAAGGAAGTGTGTTAGGCTCATTCCTGTACCTGTTCCTGTAAGGAAGTGTGATAGGCGGTACAAAGTTCGCCGGTTTATTACATTATTAAAATCCTAAATTAAGTTTAACTAAAAGTTAAAACGATATTCATTGACTGTTAGGCAGTACGAAGTTCGCCGGGTCAGCTAGTATACAGCGACGCGCTACAATGGTGACATTAATTTAACAGATGGTTAGGGCTATTGGCCAGTAACAATAAAAAATATAATAAGAAAAAATTAATCGTAAACTGAAAATTTGAAATATTCAAACAAACTAAATAATATAAAAGTAACCAACATTAGTATCACTCTGTGTACAGATTCAATCATGAAGCTACTTACGTTCTACTCAGAGCGGCAACGCCTCATTTCGCACACTGGCAACCACGCAACGCGCGTGCTTTGTCCGATGCTTTGACGGCATAATATCACAGTAGCAGAGTGGCGCAGGTACCACTTGTAACGTTGTATCGTTACTTTCAATACAAAGACAAAATAACAACAATAAAATGTCATGTCAAACAATAGACGTAATAATATTAGGGACGTCTTATGTTACTAAACAGCAGTTCTGAAATCATGCTCCGGGCGAAGACACACGTTCACTTGATCCAGAATCACTTGTGACCTTACATACGTGGTGTCTACCATTTTAAAAAGCCTAAAGCGGGCAACAGTTTTATTGACTCCTATTAGTCAACCTTATTAAAATCTGTGTTTTCGTGACCCCATATTGGGGTACAAAGTTCCAGCTCACATGTTCCACAGTTTCGGCTACCACCAGCAAATTTCATGCGGATATATCGGTAGCATCCGGGCGCCAAGCGCCGGGCCACCACCTTCCGGCAAACCTGCGCTAGAACGAGCTCCGCACCGGGTACCTATTTTACCCGCGTGGCCGAGCTCACTCCAAGGGTCTGGCAAGACCCGCGACCCCGCGTGAGACGCGCGGGGTCTGGTGCCTTCCGTCACCTTTCCTGGCGCCTGCAGCATGCCACACCTCTGCGGGCTGCATCACACTTTTCAAATCAAATAATTTATTTGCTTGAATATGGGTAGGTACATGAGGTGATACATAAAATTAACAAAAGTCCTTTAAACCAGATCCTACCTTAATAGGTGTGCAAATATCTATTATACCTACTTAATAAAAATATACACATACATAAACTCACGCCTACCTCCCATGGGGGTGGGCAAAAACTACAGATCGCCACTTGCTCCGATCCTTACATACTACCTTTGCTCTGTTTATGCTCATACAGTAGGGACGTACAAGCACGCCGATTGCAAAAAATATTTACTACATTAATCCATAACAACAGCAACAACAAACATTAGACATTTTTTTTGTTTATTTGACTATTTATTGACATTTATTAATTATATAATTTTATTATCATTACTTAATTTTTAAATTAATTATATATATCATTTAAATAATCATTAACTTTATAATAGGCTTTATTAATCAAATAAATCTTTAACCTATTTTTAAATGATATAAAATTCGTTGCTTCCTTTATAATATTAGGTAATTTATTATATATTCTAGGACCCATACAAAGTGCACTCTTGTCAAACATAGCCGTTCTATGGCGTATTCCTAGAAGTGTACTGGCCAGCCTGGTACTTTTTAGCGTTTCATATTTATTTAAATTATTTGTAATGTCTAATGCTAGTTCATAGATATACAGTGATGGGAATGTCAATATTTTCAAATTTATGAAATGTGGTTTACAAGTATCTGTAGGTTTTAATGCACATATTGCCCGGATACACTTCTTTTGAGGTTTGAAAATAGTTTCTCTCTTAGTGGCATTCCCCCAAAACATTATACCATATTGTACGGGTAGGGTACATTTAAATGATAAACTGATTTGATTTCAACATGTGTATTGAGAACTGATAAATGATCGACCCGCGGCGGCTGCGGAATGCTATGAAACTACTGATTCTGACTTAATTATGATATATTTTATTCATTCGCTGCGCGTCGATGTCAGCATAAAAACGATACAATTGATATGTACGGGTTTGCTCGTACACATACGTCAGTGTCGAACCAACGTAAGCGTGGTAAGCAGATAGAAGTGCACTTTGATTCACCACTTTACGAAGCGTAAAGATGGCATAAGAATACCGACTTAGTTTTGTACATACTTGTTCAATAATGTGTCCTCCATGTCATGTCAGAGTCTATGTGTCCAAGAAATTTTGTAGTGTTTATCTTTTCTATGTTTATTTGTTCTTATTTTATATTGAAAGTACTAAATTAAAAAAAAAAAATATGATTGTCATTATAAATGTTTTACTTAGGGTTATTTTAAGTTCATTTAAATTTAGCCAGTCAACTATAGAATGAAATGAACTGTACGCTATCAGCGTACAGTTCATTTCATTTTCATGTGTCGTACGCTCTTCAGATACAACAATCGCAGTACTGGCAGAACTATGGAGAATTTGATGGATTTGGGGAGGTCGTTAATATAAATAATAAAGGGCAGAGGTACACCCTTGCAGACTTTTATTGGTGCTTCTTTTCGATTTTTGTGATATGCGAAATGCTAGTGAAATGCTATTTATTTCAGTTTGTTGTTCTCTGTTACTTAAATATGATTTAATGAGATCTCTAGCGTTTCCCCGTATTCCATACGCTTCTAATTTATTTAATAGTACTTCATGATTGACGCAGTCGAAGGCCTTCGTCATATCCATATAAAGTGCCGAGACATGTTTTTTAATATCCATGCCCCTCAGTACCGTTTTGAGGAAAGTGTAGAATGCGTTATTAATAGATATATTTTTCCTGAAACCCATTTGTTACTCCGCAAGGATATTATATTTTTCCATGTAGTTATATAAATTGTTATTGATAACTTTTTCAAAAAGTTTTGATAAGATAGGTATTAGAGATTTATGGTCTATAACAATTCATATTTTCTCTGTCTTGTTTTTTAAATATTGAAATGACAACGGATAATTTTAATTTTGTTGGAAAGACCCCCATCTTCAATGAACTTATTAATTATATGACACAGTACTGGTGCTATAATTTCCGCCTCTACCTTAATAATTTTAGTACATATTCCATCATACCCGCACTATTTGGATTTTTTAGGGATTTTATTATTTAAGAGATATTCTCTGGGGTACATGGGCTTATAAAGACTGAGTTTGAATAATTATATTATGTAGGTCTATAATGGGGGCTTTGGTTAATAAAGTGTTTAATTGGTACTTGAGCTGTAAAAAAAAAAATCATTAGCTATATTGGATCTGTAATTGGTATATTGTTTAGATTTATTCTGTATTTTTTTTTAAACTGCTGCTGAATACTTGTTTTATAATTATTTATGACCTTCCACGTAGCTTACGCTTTACTTACTGAGGTTTTAATATAGTAATTGTTTTAAGATTTTTGAGTTAATTTAATTATTGCTTTTAATCTTTTATTATAATAAAAGATGTTTGAATCTTTAAATTGTTGGTTTGGCGATTTCCTGTATTTCCAAAGTAATTGACGTTTACGCTTGGAGCAAACTCTGATACCTTTTGATATCCATTGTAGTCGTTTGTGTATAGGGACCTTGATGTTTATTAAAGGAAAACAGAGACCATAGAAGAACCTTAATAAATCGTGGAATTTGCTAAAAGCATCATCCGCTGTTTCTGCATTGTAAACTTCATCAAAGGCGAGATTTTGGATACATTCAACGAACTTATACGTGTTAGAGGCACTACAGTCTCGTTTATGTGTGTACCAATGCGTTATTTTAAAACATTCTTTGACTGGATATTGCAGCAGTTGAGCAGTATGGTCCAACAGCGCTAGTTCTAGTATTTCATACCTGGAGCCCCTTTTATTACGAATAAAGTTGTCAATACATGTTTTACTACACCAGGCTGAGCCAGGAGAGTATTGTGCTGCTCTCAAGGGAAGTTAGGGAAACTTGGACCATAGACTTACCTAACCCCTTTTTTTTTATTAATATACTTTTAGGTTGACAAGGATACGTGGTTCCATTTATTTCGTGAACCATACACTGTTAATTTATAAATTAGACCAATATGGCGTCAGGGGAAACACGTTGAAATGGCTCGAAAACTACCTTACTTATCGACAGCAATGTGTTGAGATTTCGGGACAAACATGAAATCAAAAGGTCGCTTAGAGGTCTCAGTATCGTAAAATGGCGGTGTTCCCCAAGGAGCCATATTGGGGCCGCTTTTATTTTTGCTATATATTTCCCTAGTGTAACTTCCCACAATTGCATACTATACGCTGACGATATGACTCTCAGTATTATAAACGAAAATGACTACATTGTGGAGTACCAATATGAAATAAACATGACATTAAAGAAAATTATTACATGGCTTGAACACAATAATCTTCATATTAATATTAATAAAATAAAAAAAGGTAAAATACCAAACATAACAGTACGCTTCCACGGCTTAAAATACAATGTGGAAATGAGACAATAGAAGAGGTCGATTATGCAAAATTCTTAGGGGTAATAATTGACAAAAACTGTAACTGGAAATCTCATATTGATGATCTATGTAAGAAGATAGATACATTTGTATTCATTTTATATATACTAACATGTGTCGCTAGTGTTAATGCGGCACTATGTGCATACCATGGCTATGTCTCATCAATTTTGCGCTATGGCATTATAATATGGGGTAATTCGGTTGGACTTAAAAGAGTGTTTCAAGCTCAGAAAAAATTCGTACGCTCAATTTGTGGAGCGCGCCCACTGGACAGTTGTGATCCACGATTTAAAAAACTTAAAGTACTGCCACTTCCAGCACTATATATTTTTGAAATTTGTATCTTGTGCACCAAAACAGGCATGAATTTGACTTGTTTAATGATGTTGTATCCAGACCCAGCTGCAGCAGCAGATGATAGGTAGGTTACAGATAAGCCATGACCTGGGTTAGGACATAGGATACTTTTATCCCAGTAGCACGTCCCCGTGGGGTAATTTCCGACCTCCACGCGGGCGTAGCCGCGAACAGAAGCTAGTTTAGAATAAGAATACAGTGCGGAATACAATAAAAGTTATTTCGTGCAATTAAAACCAGAAACAAAAAAGTAATGAAGAATGAAGGTAATTTTGGAAAAAAAAACAAAAAAAAAACATATCTTAATAACCGTGACACTTAGGACATGGGATCTTTGGGTGGAACCTCGCAAATAACCCTCTCAACCCCCCAAAAAATTGTGTTGGTCCATGCGCCAAACAAAAATGCATCAATGTTTGCATGCCAAAATGGTAGAATGTACAAGGGTTCTTTAATATTATAACTACCACCTTATTGTAAATACCTACAATCCGAGCAAATAAATATTCTATTCTATTCTATTCTAATATACAAATATTGCTCATTTAATAGTATAGGATTTAAACAATATTTATTTATTTTACAATATGTATTAGGAACTAAAAACATTCATTTTAAAACACCTTGCCCATGCTTTAAGATTTGCTAGTGACTGCCGAGATAATGGAGCCTCTAATTAGGGTGATTCAAAGACCTGTCCGTGCAAGTCCCATAAAAATATCTTTTACTTTGTTCACTATCCATTAGTATTTTAAAATTAAACTTATTTTATAAACAGTAACTTTTGATTTAATAAATATTCAAGTTGATTTACTCGCTATACTGATACTGTGTATGCATTTTTAGGGTTTCGTACCCAAAGGGTAAAACGGGACCCTATTACTAAGACTCCGCTGTCCGTCCGTCTGTCACCAGGCTGTATCTCATGAACCGTAATAGTTAGACAATTTAAATTTTCACAGATGATGTATTTCTGTTGCCGCTATAACTAAAAACAGAATAAAATAAATATTTAAGGGGGCTCCCATACAACAAACGTGATTATTTGCCGTTTTTATAGATAATAGTACGGAACCCTTTATGCGCGAGTCCGACTCGCACTTGGCCGATTTTTTTTGATGATTGTGTACCTAACAATGATTAATGATAGGGTGCCGAGATGGGAATGTTTCGTGGGCATGGTAAATAAATTCAAGTTCGAATCACAGACCACAAACTATTTATAAGACCCTACATAATAAACAAGCAAACAATGGATGGACGACATTACTTTGTGAGATAAGACTAACGAGTAACTATTCATATACAAATGTATGATGCCTACTACGAAGTAGGCAAAACACACAAAAGTACTTACTCCATTTATTATTTAAAATATTAGAAATATAACGATTATTTCCCCTTCGTTATTTTTTTTTATAAACATATAATAAACGCCGTTATTTCACGATAAATACAAAGCAACATCAGCAGCATCTATTTAACATTTTAAAATAACTCTATAGCGCAGCGTATTTCCATAATTTTACACAATAGCTGTCGTTATTTTGCCATTATTTTTCTAATGTTGTAATAAATGGAGTACAGTTCAATTAAATCTTTTTTCAGCTGCTCACAGTCTTTATCATAGACTAGTTTGACGCGTTTTCGTCTTCGCTATATTTTTATACTATCTTATTCAATTTGCTGAAATTGGGTGTGAGTATGATGATGCAAAGTGCAGCAAGTGCCTTAGGTGGGTGAATTTTCAGCTCGCCGTCCGGTAAGGACCAGGCCCGGGTCGACGGCGCGTCGTGTTCCACGCGCGCCTCAAAGAGATGTCAGCATCATTGACGGGGTCCGATAGGGCCGATGCCTGCCGGGGTCGCGGATTGTTCGAAAGAGTTACCGTGGCCCTGCCCACAGGCAACTGAAGGAACACGGGTGGGTTTTAGTCAGTAAGAGTCTGACACGCCCTTCCGCTCCGCCCAGAGCGGGGGAGATGTCAATTTATGATTTCCCACCCAAAAAAATAAGTACTGCTATACTTGAGTCGCTTTGGCATGGCTATAGCGGTCATTGCCCTATCCCTAATATCTCTCCTTAGGAACCCAAACAATAAATTACCTATGTATGGTTTTTTGTTATTGGAACATGTTGAACATCAAGATAGATATTGATGCAGGACGTTAACGAACTTTATTTTAGTTTTTAAAATAAAGATAGCTGGATAATGTAGGTGGGTCAGTGACCGCTATTGCCACGCTAAAGCGACTCGGGTATAGCTGTCCACTGCTTTTTTAACGCGACAATTTTTACTGCGCACAGGATTTTCAAGTCTCGGTGTTGAGCCGAGCATTGAGAATTCAACTGAGTCCATTCCAGAGCACGTCAACAAAGTACACAGTTGGATTTTCAACTCTCGGCGCTAATCATTTCGTTTGAAAATTCAGTGTGCTGCGTTAAAAAAACACCCATGGGTACAAGGGCGTATTGTAGGTCACCACGGGGACAACTAATTGGGACATTCTATTCTTTGGATGGCCCGTTAACTATCTCTGGCAATTTTAGACTGACATTTTATTTAACAGTAATGCTTTATTATTGCTCCATTTGTCTTTATCAGAAATCAATTATCTTTATCAGTAAATACTTCATTTGCTTCGTCCACGTTCGTATAATGTCATGCACTTAACCTTACCTACTTATTTATCGCCAACTACTTGTAATTGTTTTCATTTACAATGCGGCCGACGAGAGAATGTGTTCTTGACACTGTCAGTTTCATACAATCGAATACGTGTTTGGCGAATTTGATCTTTAACAGTTACTAAAATTATCGCACTGACAGGTGTCAGGAACGCATTCTCTTGACGGCCAGACTGTAGTTAGTACATTTCTGCTAAGCATCCAGTTTAAAACCAGTCACTTACGACCATCTTACGCCTGGCTCATCAGGCGGATTTTCGTGGGCGGAAATGCTTACCAGCGCTGCGACACTTATTTTTTTTTTAAATGTCGCAGCATCATGCTGAGATAGGGGCCTTTTGGCCTCGTACAGGACTTTCTGTTGTTATTTTCATTTTACTTTTGTTTTTATTTTTTATTTTTATATTTTTGGTTTTTATGAGTGTGTTTAGCTTCTAATAATCCTGTGCGAGTCTCAATAAATACATTTTTTTTTTTTTCTTTTGAATTTTATTTTCATACCCATAACACACAAATTTCGTTGGTATCGTCATTTATAAGAGGATTTGAACATACCGCGGGAGCAGCGCAGCCTTTACGTATTTGTTATTCAAATTTAAATTCATCGTTTTACCTGCTACAAAGTATCAATAACTTGAGGAAATTATTTAAACTTGTAAAAAGTAACCATATAAGACGCTATAACTTACAGCCTACACATTTACTTAATAAGTAAAATAAATTTGGTTTTGTGGTTTCTGATAAATAAATCACATGCCATTATCCCCATGTATGCGTTCCATAATGTATCTAGTTTTTAAGTTTTACGCAGCTATAACGACCCATTGAAAATAAACAGGGGCCTAAAAAGGCCACACTAAGCAATTCCTCTAAAAGTGATTCATTTCATGAATTCCCAGCAGATCATTAGAAATTCCTCAAATTTTCGTAAAATGGTGACACTTATTAGCTGAATCACACTCAATTCAATTCATATCAGAATCATATTTGGTGCAAATATTGCCGCATGAAAAAAATTAAGACCGTAATTTTACCAGTTAATTTTTGTTTACAGTTTTTATTAATCAAATTGGTTTTTTACTATTATTTCTAGAGTTTAAATGTTATTTCAATATAATATACTTATAAAACTGTTAAACAGACCGCATATAAGCGATGAGAAGGGAACTTAGAAACAATAAAACCTTTACAGTCTGGCAACGCGTACAAAAGAGTTTTTATTTTATCCTTTGTGTCAGTGTTCCCACCTTAGGGCATTTTTTCTTAGATTTAGAGGATTTTTGTACGTTTAGGGCATAGAATTAATAGGCTTAGAACCGCAGCAGTCGCACTTAAAGTGAAGCCATTTCAAGTTAGCCTTTTAAGGCTACTTACGACTTTCGCCGCGTCAGTACTCAAGATAATGTATTGCTGTAAAGGGCTCGCGCTATTTCGCCAAAAAATTACGTACTGGGCAGTCAAAGGGTGTCATAACTCATCACATAATCATGAAAATAAAATAATGATCTCATTTCACGGGTAAATACTGCCTAGCAGCTTATAGTTTTGTAAAAAACTTTCATCAAAACCAAATAATAAATCGTAAATTTGACAGACGCCATTACAATGAAAATGTTGCTAGGCATAGGAAAATATTTTACCCTATTTTTTGTTATTATAATTGTGTACTGCCTATAATCCCAATCCAAATATAAGAAGGTATTTTTATATTCTAAATATTATTAGGGTCCCCACACGCCACAAAAAAAATATTGTTGATTTTATTTTGTTTTGATGAAGTGAAGATGTTTTTACCATTTTTTGGTGTCTACCCTACCAGGGTCATATACAGCTTGACACAAAAGCGTGCAAAAAATGGGGGCGCCAGTAACCATACATTATAAAATTTTATCTTTAATAACCATATTTCTGGCAGAATTTGAGATAGTCTTATTAATTTTCAATCAATCTAATCGTTTTAGTGCGCATTTATTGCCTGATAAAACACGGATTGAAACAATACTGACAAAGAAAGAAATGTGTGTGTGTTTTGTTTTTCTTGCTTTTGTTTTGTTTTTCAAAGATTAAAAATTAGTTCCGTTTTTAGACGGTTTTGCCGGACTGCACTAATTAGTTAAGATAAATGTGTAACTGTAAACAAATAAAATAAATAATTCTAAACGTAACTTAAGTAATAATTCTATGCCTATGCCTACCGGCAAGGTTGGCAAAATTGGAACAGTTTCATTTTCCCCACTTTTTGGGGAAAATGTCATTCACTTGCAACATTACTCGTTTGCTTATGTGCGTGTCGGCAAATGTAATTAATTACGTGCCGCATATGCACACATTCACTGTGTTGTTGCTTCAATTTTGAACGGAATTTAGTCTAATTACTCTAATTACTCTAAGCGTTTAGGGGGTTTTTTAGGGAAAGTTTTGATTTTAAATTCGCAAAAGAATTTAATGCGCGACTGCGTGTATCCGAACGTAACTTGGTGTACCGATGTATTGTTCTCTATCGCTAGCAACAAATCTAATGTATAAAAATCTCGTGTCACACTGTTTGCGAACTCCTCCGAAACGTCTTGACCGCTTTTTATGATGTTTTTTGTGTTGGTAGGTCTGAGAATAGGTTGTAAAGTATATTCCATACCGCTGTGGGTGAAACTGCGGGGCGCAGCTAGTAATAATATATTTTTATCTTTCGCGTTCATAGATTTGTGTACGCGGAAGGGAGATGTCGAATAGGAATAATGCTACGGATGTAGATGTATAGTCTACTTTAATAAATTACAATAATTCAAATAAAATGTTTTATTCGTAGAATATTTTTTAAAGTGATTTTTTTTTTGAAAAGTGGCTTATTTAGGGAAATTTCACGAGGTGGCAACACTTTGAGTTATGTTATTTATGTTGACGAGGGGAATTCAAAACTTTAGTATTTCGCGAGTTGGAACATTTTTTAACTGCAAAATGAAAATGGATTCAATGTCAGCAGCCCGACCCCACAGTAAAATGCCATATGACATAATGCTGTGGAAGTACTCGTAGCTAAAATAGACCAAACGCGCGGTTTCTACATCTGTTATCTGTCTTATCTTCCTAACAGCATAAGCGGCCGAGCTTAACCGCCCCGCAAGAGATGTTATATGGGGTCCCCATTGTAATTTCTCGTCTAGCGTAATTCCCAGGAAAACCGTCTGATTAAAAAATTCTAGTTTTTCTCCATTCAATATGATATCACATTCGCAACTTCTTACATTTGATAATTGAAATCTAATGCATGTGGTTTTTTTTCATTTACTAAATTATTTACTATAAACCAATCTTGGACCTGAAGAATTGAGTTATTCACGTCGTCAAGATTTTGTGACCGTCTGTCTACTTTAAAGATCAATGATGTGTCATCTGCAAATAACACCATCTTCGGTTGATTCTGCAGTAATTAAGGTAAATCATTAATGTAAACTAAAAAGAGGAATGGACCCAATATCGAACCTTGAGGAACGCCCATTGTCATTTCAGACCCTAATGAGTTCATGCCGTTTACTTGAACTTTAACCTTTCTATCTTTTAGGTATGATCTTAGTAGACCAAGAGCTGTATTCATAGTCCCATAGTGCTCTAGATTCAGGAGAAGTGTCTCATGGTTTACGTACGCAATCGAACGCCTTGGAGAGGTCGCAAAAGATTCCAATGGCATCTTGTGCTTCTTCCCAGGCGTTAGAAAATGTTATTTATTAGGGTGACACCAGCTTCAGTGGAACAACGCCCTGTGGTGAAACCGTACTGTTGTTCATGAAATATGGAATTTTTATAAAAGTGACGTAACATTTAATTAAGCATTAACTTTTCAAACACCTTACTGAGAACTGGCAGAATTAACACAGGCCTATAATTGTTGGGTTCTTTGCTATCACCGGATTTGAACAATGGAACTACTTTACTGTGTTTCATAAGATCCGGAAAGACTCCTTGGTCTACACTGGTGTTAAATATGAAAGTTAAATAGGGCGCAATGGTTTCGATGAGAGATCCACAAACTTTTACAGACATTCCCCAGAGATCCTCTGTTGATTTACTTTTAAGATCTTTAAAAGCTTTTATAACAGCTTGGGGGTTTGTATGCTGAAACCTAAACTCCAAAGAGCATGCCTTTACATTATTTTTAAGTAAGGCAGCAGAAAGCGCGGGTGATGAATTTAAAGCTTCAGTAGTTTTAAATGGAATATTAGTAAAAAAGTCTTCAAATTCCTGAGCTATTTCTACATCTGAGTTGATGGGGCCATGTGCACTCTCTAAATTAAATTCTGTATTACGCTGTTTTTTCCGGCTTGTTTCATCGTTTATTATTTGACAGGTAGTTTTTATTTTATCATCAGCTGATTTTATTTTATTGCTAATATATAGAGCTTTTGCTATTTTGCACACACTTTTAAAAGTTTTTGAATATTTTGCAACATACTGATGAAAGCTTGTATTATTCATATGTTGCTTTAGACCATAAAGTTCAAATAGTTTATCCCTGCTCTTACGAATACCTGGAGTCGCCCAATCACTAAATAAAAACTTTGCGTAAATAGTTTTAGTCTTTAGTCGAAAGTGTTATTAAATTGAGTGTTTAATAGTGAAAAGAACTCGGCGTAGAACTCATTTGGGTCATCTATATTATTAAACCTTTGGTCACATAATGTACTGGCCAAACAATTATTTAATTTCTCTAAATTTTTACATGTAATAGAACTAAACCTTATTTGAATTTTTTGTAAAGGCATGTAGGAGCAAAAAGTTATTGTTTGGCCACTGTGATCATGGCAACTTATTACAATTTGTTTGTGTAAATAATCACAATTACAAAAAATATCAAGTGGCAGAAGAAGCTGTCACTCGGGTTGGTTCAATAAAAACATTTGACAAATCAAATGCCCCAAAAAGACTTAATAATCTAACAGTATTCGAGTTATTTTCCAATAAATTAATATTAAAATCTCCACATATGATTATTGACTTACTACTAGTACTAAGTTTCTTTAACACATCTTCAATTACAGAATCAATCACAGATAGATTCTGGTAACTTGGAGTTCTGTATACACATACTATAACAAGCTTATCAAGCTCAACACAGGACAATTCAATGGTGTGCTCGACAGACAGTCTGATGATGTCTTTTCGTTCATTCGATTTAATTGAATTTTTAACTAATATCAATGACCCGCCATGTATCATACGTTTTCGGCCGAAATGGCTAACTACACAATAATTTTAATAATTAATTGACATTACTTGATGATCTTTTAAACAATGTTCTGTTAAACAAATGACATCAAACTTAGTATTTTCCAAAAACAATTCTATTTCCAGTAATTTGGAAGCGCAACCTTGGATATTTTGACTAAATAATTTTAAAGAATGTTGCACTCCCTTTGGTATTTTATTTTTGTGAGTTATATTGCCAGAAGATACCTTTTATTATTCTCTAATAATAATAATAATTGATTACTTGAAGGGGTAACTTCTGTTGTCTTACTGACTAGTTTAAATGATCATCCAGAGTGATCTCCACAACTACAACTGAAGTGTCTAGAATGCCCGTATCAGTTCCAGCAGGAAGAGAATACCCTATCTGACTGGTAGTGGCCTCCAAATATGTTGGTATTATAGGTGGATCCTCCTTCGTACAACATGAGGATTCAAAATTAACCACTATGTTGTTAGTATGACTAGGCAACACAGACGCGTCCCTAATACTAAAAATTGTTATATTATTTATAACCTCATTAATACTATATGCTATCAACATAGCAATCAAATGTCTATCTTAAGACAGACATTTGATTAAACCCACTTACAAACTTGTTAGTGTCAAAATACAATAGTTTG
The DNA here is from genome assembly GCA_916610205.1 of Griposia aprilina. NCBI lineage: Eukaryota > Metazoa > Arthropoda > Insecta > Lepidoptera > Noctuidae > Griposia > Griposia aprilina. Next base: position 17,973,954 of record OU744294.1, read on the forward strand.
TCACTATGACAACATGTCAGCTTGTGAATAGTATTATTTAATTTATAAATATAATTATTTTCGTCATCTGATAAAGTACCAGAGTAAGGAAAAGCACACAACATCAGCTTTCCTATATTTAACTTTAATAAGGTGTTCACACCATCCACTATGTCCTTTCTGGTAATACTAGTACTACGAGTACGAGTATTACCTAATAGCAAAACCATAGTATAATAATTATCTAGGTTTTTGTTTGCAATTCTTTTAATCATTTGTTTAAAACTTATGTTATGATAACTATGATTGGTAAAACTATGGCTAAGGTAATTGAGTAAAATTTTTCCAAAGCCTGAACCTAATTCGTCACAAAAAAATATAGATTTGTTTTTCTGTGTATTAACATAAGTCTCTGCTGGAAGAGCCAACACCGGAAGGGGTAAGTCCGGCTGAGGCTGACGAGGTTGTGGTTGGTTGGTAAAGCTGGGGGATCCCCCACAGCGCATACTTCCACGTAGTTTCCCCCGGGCAACGCCGTGTCTGACCACCGTAACGGAGTGGCAGACCGGCGGCTAAAGTGCGCTGTGACTCGCAGACAAAAACGCGGTCGTCTGTGAATATGCCGAAGAAGCCGAGCCGTGACGCCTCCGGGCGTCTTTGTTTTAACTCGAATCGCTCCTCCGAGGGTGATTCAAACGGCCCTTCTCAGGGCCAACCCAAAGGCCCTTCTCAGGGCCAATCCAAAGGCCCTTCTCAGGGCCAAACCAAAGGCCCTTCTCAGGGCCAACCCAACGGTCCTTTTCAGGGCCAACCCAACGGCCCTTCTCAGGGCCAACTCAACGGCCCTTCTCAGGGCCACGCCGGCGGCGCTTTGGCGTCGGAAGCTGACCGCGCACCGTCTGCGGCCAGCTTTTTCAGCAGGCCGGACGAGTTGTCGGACGCTGACGAGTCCAATATGGACACGTCGGCGGCCGAAAACGATCGCCCCAAGCGGAAGAGGGCCGATCTAAGGTTCGGGTCTGGGGGTTCCTCGGAGTCGGTTGCAAGCAGGTCGAAGAAGAAGTCGAAGTCTAAAAAGGCTTCGACTTCTGCTTCGGCTTTTACTCACGATGTGGGCTTGGTGGACGCCGAGCGCCAGCTAAATCTGGCGAAACGGGTGCAACTCCAGGAAGACCTGGAGGAGAGGGTCGCCGCAAAGGAGCGGCAGGCGCAAGCCGCCAGGTCGAGAGCTGGCTATGGTGCGTCTAATGTGCTATATGCTGACCACTCCCTGGCGGAATTGGAGCGCATGGCAGAGGAGGACAAGGAGGAGGTCCTGGAGGTCGCCTCAAAGTCCTCCAATTTGAAGGGGACCTTCCAGAAGGCTCTCAAATGCCGGGCCGCCAGCATGCACGGCATCGTATTGGAGCTGGTGAAGCGGACGGCCACAGACGAGACGCGGCAGCTGCAGGCGAAGGTGGATCGCCTGCAAGCGGAGGTCAGCCAGCTACACCAGAAGCTGGCTGAGGTCACGGCCCGGCCTGCCCAATCTGCCCCAGGTACGGGGGTAGAGGACCCCTCTTCCCCTGCCAGCCTCGAGGCAATAATCCGCGGGGTTGTCATGGAGGAGAGGGCCTTCATCAGAGGCTGCTTCGCGGGCATTGAGGACCGACTCTTGCCCGAGAAGCGGCTCCGCCCGCCGCTAGCGGCGGATAAGAGTCCACCGCCGACGGAGCCGGAACCTGCGCCTCTGGGAGGCCCGGCATCGGGCGAGCAGCCCCGGGCCCAGAAGCCCTCCAAGGGCAAGGGCAAGGGCAAGAGGAGCACGCCCTCTCAAACGCCCACCACGAGCGCGGAGGGAGCGTCCGGGTCGTCTGCCACTCCAGCAGCAGCCCCCCGGAACTCGCAGGAAGAGGACGCCCTTCTTCCCTCCACCACCCCGTCCAACCCGCCGTGGACGAAAGTGGTCAGGGGAGGAAAAGGGCAAAGGTACACCCCCAATCTCAATGCAACTGCCCCAGCGGCGAAAAAGGGTCTAGCCGGCGGGAAGAAGCTGGTTCCTCCCAAAACCGCGGCGGTCGTGGTGACCATCACCCCGGAGGCCGTGGAGAGGGGCGAGACGTACGAGTCCGTCCTAAGACGGGCTCGTACCAACGCGGATCCCTCCCGGCTGGGGATCGGCAACATCACGTGCCGCCGTACCCTGGCCGGGGCTCGAATTTTCGAGTTTTCGGGGGAGCAGCGCAGCGCAAACGCGGACCTCTTCGCGGGAATGCTGCAGGAGGTCATCGCGGATGCGGCAACGGTCGTCAGGCCTGTAAAGACCGCAGCCTTGGAGGTGGCCGATCTGGACGATTCGGTCACCAAAGAGGACGTGGTGGCGGCCGTTGCAACGGCCGGAGGCTGCGACGCTGGCGCAGTGAAGGGTGGAGCTATCAGGCCCGGGCGCCGCGGCATGGGCACCATCCGCGTCGAGTGCCCAGTCGCTGCGGCCGGGGCCGCCCTTACTGCGACCAAAGGACGGCTGCTTGTGGGGCTCAGCTCGGCTGTGGTCCGGCCACTTGAAGACCAGCCTATGCGCTGCTTCAAGTGCTTCGCGTTCGGCCACACCCGAGCCACGTGTCCCTCCAAGTCCGACTGGGGAGAGTCTTGCTTCCAGGTGCGGGCAGGAGGGACACAAGAGTGCCGCTTGTCGCGCTGCCACGCTACGCTGCGCGGCGTGTGCCGCCAGTGGCCGCCCCGCGGACCACAGGATGACGGGCAGGAGCTGCAAGCCGCCCGCGAGGAAGGGCATAGTGCCGGCGCAGGTTCGCCCTGCTGCTACCACCACCACCGCCGTCGTCGCCGCTGTAGCTCCAGCGGCGGTAGCCGAGGAGGGATGTGGGATGCTGGAATAATGGTTTCCAACTACCACATCCTCCAGGCGAACGCCAATCACTGCAGGGCAGCCCAGGACTTGGTGGTGCAGGTCATGGCCGAGTGGTTGGTGAACGTAGCGGTGGTCGCCGAGCCCTACTCAATCCCCGGCAGCTGGCTGGGTGACGAGGACGGCTTGGTGGCACTAGCGGCGCGGTCTTCCACAGACTCCCCTCCCCTCTCGCTATTAGAGAAGGGACCGGGATACGTGGCTACCGCGTGGGGAGAAATAGCCCTTGTGGGCGTCTATTTCTCCCCAAACCGCCCTCTTCAGGACTTCGAGAACTATCTCGGAGTCCTGGCCGCCGTGGTCGGCAGGGCGGCGCCGCGTCAGGTCTCCGTACTGGGAGACCTGAATGCCAAGTCGGTGAACTGGGGTAGCCCGGCCACCAACGCTCGCGGGCGGGCAGTGGAGATGTGGGCAGCCTCCTCTGGACTCTCCCTCTTGAATAGAGGAAGCGTCCAGACATGCGTGCGGCGGCAGGGTGGCTCAATAGTGGACGTCACTTTCGCCACCCCTGCGTTGGCCGCGCGCGTGTTAAACTGGCGGGTGGACCTGGTGGAGACTATGTCGGACCACCGCTACGTACGGTTCGATATCTCCACCGGTGGCCCCGGAGAGACGCGGCCCCTCTCGGGGCGATCGCCGTTCCCGCGGTGGGCTCTCACCCGCCTGGACAGGGAGGCAGCAGGGGAGGCAGCGTTCATCCAGGATTGGTTTTCGCCGCCTTCCGCCGGCCTGGATGTGGATACCGTGGCGGGGCGCCTGAGGGGGTCTCTGACCGAGGTATGCAACTCTAGCATGCCTCGGTCTCGCCGACCACTACCCAGGCGCGCCGTGTACTGGTGGTCGGTGGAGCTGGCGGGGCTACGAGCAGCGTGTGTGGAGGCAAGAAGGGCCTACACGCGAAGCCGGCGGCGGCGTCGACGAGCTCACGCCAACGAGGACCACCTCTATGAGGTGTATGTGGAGGCAAAAATGGTCCTCGATAGGGCCATCGCCGCCGCCAGAGACTCGGCGAGAGTGGAGATGCTGGAGGGTCTCGACAGAGACCCCTACGGGAGACCTTATAAGGCGGCGCGCAACAAAATGCGCCCCTTTGGTCCCCCAGTGGCCGAGACCCTGGAGCCCTCATTCCTGGATGGGGTGGTTCAGTCCCTATTCCCGTGCAGGGACAACTTCACCCCACCAGTGATGGGCGCACCGCTAGGGATAGCTCCGCCAGCTGAGGAAGAAGAGGAGGCCCCCCCTGTCACGGAGTTGGAACTCCGCGCGGCGATTGTCCACATCCGCGCCAAGAAGACGGCTCCGGGCCCCGACGGTGTTCCGGCAAGAGTGGTGGCGATCGCTGCCACTCAAATGGAGGAGAGGTTTCGGGACCTCTTCAGCGCATGTCTTGCGTGTGGAAGGTTCCCGAAACCGTGGAAGGAGGGGCAGTTGTGCCTCCTTCGCAAGGAGGGCCGCCCGGCGGACTCCCCCTCGGCATTCCGGCCCATCGTTCTGCTCGATGAGGTCGGCAAAATGTTCGAGGGGATAATCGCTGGCCGCCTGAACAGCCACCTGCGGAGTATCGGGCCGGACTTGTCGGACGCTCAGTTCGGTTTTCGGGCTGAGCGCTCCACGGTGGACGCGCTGGCCCACCTCAAGGGCCAGGTGAAGGGGGCGATGGAGGCGAGGGACGGATTGTTGGCTGTGTCATTCGATATAGCCAATGCCTTCAACTCCGTTCCCCACTTCACCATCCTAGAGGCACTCCGATTCCACGGAGTGCCCCTATACATGCGTCGTCTGCTGGCCAGCTACCTAGAGGATCGGACGATCGTCCTCGTTAATAGGGCTGGCCAAGTCCGGCGGTACGCCGTCGAAGCCGGCGTTCCGCAGGGGTCAGTCATAGGACCTGTCCTCTGGAACATCGCCTATGATTGGCTCTTGCGGGGAACTCTCCTTCGGGGCACGAGTGTCATCTGCTATGCGGATGACACTCTCCTCACCGCCCGGGGGGGGAGTTTTAGGGAGGCGGCCAATCTGGCCTCGGCAGGTGGATCCTTGGTCGCGGGGAGGATCCGCCGCCTAGGTTTAACGGTGGCGCTGCACAAGACCGAGGCCGTGTTCTTCCACGGGCCTCGGCGGCGCCCCCCACCTGATGCCCACATTTTCGTGGAGGGCATCAGAATTGAGGTGAAGGCCCAGATGTAATATCTGGGCCTTGTACTCGACAGCAGGTGGCGCTTCGGTCCGCATCTTAGCGGGCTGTCGTCGCGCCTGCTGAAGGCCGCAGGCGCGCTCTCGTGGCTGCTACCCAACTTGGGGAGGCCCAGCGCGCGATGCCGGCAACTTTACGCCGGCATCTTGAGGAGTATGGCCCTTTACGGGGCTCCTATCTGGGAGGACTCCCTCCAAAGGAGGGAGAACGCCGCCGCCTTACGGGGGCCCCAAAGGGCCATAGCCCAGCGGGCGGCGCGGGCCTACCGCACAGTGGGCTTCGCGGCAGCATGTGCTCTGGCCGGCACCCCTCCTTGGGAACTCGAGGCGTGGGTGCTCGCCAGAGTATATGAATGGACGGCGGGGCGGAGAGCGGGAGGAGAACGCCCAGCCCCGGAAGAGCGGGAGGCCGTCCGGCGAGAGGCGAGGGATGCCATCGTCCTCCATTGGACGGGGGAGCTCGCCACCGCAGCTTTTGGCCGCCGAACCCTAGACGCGATTGGGCCAGTGTTGCGAGACTGGCTCGAGCGGTCGCATGGGTTCCTCTCGTTCCGTCTGGTGCAGGTGCTGTCCGGACACGGTTGCTTCGGATCGTACCTGCACCGGATAGGACGGGAGGAGACGCCGTCGTGCCACGACTGTGGCGCGGTGGACGACACGGCGCAGCACACCCTCGAGGTGTGCCCGTCGTGGTCCGAGACGCGCCGCAGTCTCATCGCGGTGATCGGACCGGACCTCTCACTTCCCGGCTTGGTTAATGCCATGCTGCAGGATGAGAGGTCCTGGGCGGCAGTCGCCTCCTTCTGCGAACACGTCATGTCCCAGAAGGAGGCGGCTGAGCGCGCGCGGGAGGACGATCGACGAAGCCAAAATGACCCGTTTTCGAAATGGTTAATGCGAATTACTTACACTTATTATGTAGTAATTAACAAATTACTGATTTGCATTCATTTCTATGTCGTCTTAAACTAATTAAATGCAATAAAAATTAAGCTGAAGTAATTAAGTGACGTTTTATAGATTTTAAAATGTATGCGCTCAGACATTTTTAGTTAAAATCTTAAATATTCAATATCAAAGAATCCTGACGTGATAGAATTTTTTTATTATTTTTCTCGTAATCAGCACATCAGAAACTATAGAAAACGTTAATCAGATCTCAGAGAGGAAAACCATTGCAGACCTGTGTTATTATTCAATTTAATACCTACCCATACGTTAGGATAATCAATATATTCTGATAATTAAAGTGGCATAAAAATCAATTTATGTGTATACATTTTGTGCATATTTTCTACACAAGAATCATACCATGGCTGCCTAGTTGTAGTGTTTTGTGTCGTGGGCTCAATTTTATGGAATTCTTATAAAAGTTCTGTCCAGTGATCGAATTTTGTGAGTAGACCCAGCACTGTTCTCGGCATTTAAATATTTTTATTAAAAAAAATCTTTGTCTCACGCTTGTAGTAAAATCGAATTTTGCTCACTGTCTTTAAACAGCAAAACCTGCTTGTTTGAAGTACTGAGGTGAAATAGTAGATTATACAGCAAGTGAAAAAGAGGGAATTTAATTCGAGGGACTAAGTTGGATCCCGAGAGCAGCGAAGGATTCTAGGTTAGAATCCTGAGCGGAGCGAGGGATACAAGGACAGTGTAGCGTTGTGAGGAGTCTCAATGGTAAATAGTCGAGTGATGCTATAATAAAGTAATTAGTTAGTCGCTAAGCACATCACTAAATAGATGGAACAACACTAATTAACTTGAGAACACTCGTCCATTTTGATCTCGCGCTGGTTTAGCGAGCTGCTATATTCTGACACTCCAGATTCCTTGTGCCCCGACATAGGGTGAGTTCCTCATTAATTAATATTATTACCATACCGTGTTTTATAAGCCATATAGCGAGCCATCTATTATAATCATTGTTTTCTTTGTATTTTATGCTCGCGTGTTACATAAATAAACTCTTATTGCGTCTGTCATAGACTTGTGTAAGTAATGCGATTGTTGCATTGCGCGTCATATGACCCGACCGCGTACTGTAGCATTACACATGACTCGAACAAAATAAGCATGGCTCATGACACTCAAACATGACGCGCAGGCCGCGGCGCACTGTTCGTAAACTTTGTATTATCTCGCTGTGTGTGCAAGTGAGAAGGAGCATGAGCCGGTCGGCTGGCTACGAAATAAGTGAACTAATAGTTAGAACCGTATTATGGATGTAATAAGGTTTACGTTTTATTGGCACCGCAGACTGCCTACGTGATGTATTAAATCATGACTCGCACTGTATGACACTATGACAGTTACGCTTTGCCGCACGCGCCATACGATATCTCATGTAATGACGTATATCTTCTACGACGCGAGCGTTTCATTACAATAGCCATCGCGTGTGGCGCTTTATTTCGCGTCATGTTTGGAGTCATGGTGTAATGCAAAATTCCTCGGTACGAAATGTAATGTCATATTACATCTCTTTAGGACGCACTGTTTTGCGCATGTCTAGTCTGTCATTGTGACACGCTGTCTTTGCAACTCTCTGCCTGTAAGCCGCTGCGATGTGTTGAGCTTCTGCCTATCCTTCTCCTTACACCGTTCCTTGGTCGCCGAAGGGGAAAGGAGGCTGGGCACATCGCACGCGGCTAGCTGCTTTTGCACCGCAATTAACAAGCGCTCCCTAACGCGCCTTCCAGGGTCCTACGTCAGAGGACGTCCTAAAACCCGACGGTCACGCGGACGGAACCGCCTCTGAACCGTAACCTATTCGCGGGCGATGCAAGGGCGCTATATCATTGTCAGTAATCAGCTGCTGACGTTTGAGTTTAAATAAAAGTGAAGTGTCGTCTGCAAATAACACTATATCATGTTTATCCTTTATGAGGTAAGGCAAGTCATTTATATAAATAAGAAATAAAAATGGCTCAAGAATTGAGCCCTGGGGGACCCCCATTCTTACTACCGATCCGGGTGATCTTTTTCCATGAACATCAACTCTCTGAATCCTATCACTTAAGTAAGAAGTAAGAAGATCTAGAGAGGCGTTTCGGATTCCGTAGTGGTGCAGTTTCCTGATCAATGTTTCATGAAGAACACAATCGAATGCCTTGGACAAATCGCAAAAGATTCCCAAAGCAAAGCATTTGTCCTTCCAGGCATCATAAACATGTCCTAAAAGTTCAACTCAGTAGTCGAACGACCCCTCGTAAAACCGAAATGTTTGTTATGCAGTAATTTGTGTTTATAAAAAAATCTTTGCATTTGATTCAAAATAAGTTTTTCAAAAATTTTACTAAAGGTAGGTAGTACTGAAATAGGTCTATAATTAGTAGGGTCTGATGTACTACCCGATTTAAATGTTGGTATTATTTTACTGTTTTTCATAAGATCAGGAAACTCACCACGGTCAATACAATTATTAAAAATAACAGCTAAAGTAGGTGCTACAATGTTTATTATCGACTTAGCAACGTCCACAGAATTACCCCATAGATCTGCGGTCTTTTTAACATTTAATGTGTGAAAGGTTTTAATTATATCTTTGCAGGTGACATAATGGAAATGAAATTCAGAATCACAAACAGGGACGTTTTCCTTAAGTAAAGACTCTGCAGCAGTGGGTAATGAGTTTAGAGATGTAGTAGTGGATACGGGAACATCTGCAAAGAAATTTTGCAAAGGCTGCGGCGACTTGTGAATCTGAATTAATTATATTGTCATCAATATCAAGCCTGTAGTTACTACATCGGTTGCATGACCTTCCCGTTTCGCTGTTAATGATACTCCATGTCATTTTAATTACATTACTACTATTTTTAATTTTGAACTCAAATAACGTGACTTGGCCATACCTACTAAAAACTTTTTTAAATAATTTAGAATAATTCTTAACATATAAATTAAATTCAGCAGTGTTTATACAAGTCCGTTCATCATATAATTCATAAAGTCGTTTTCTACTTTTATGTATACCAATGGCGGCCCAGTCACTGAAGGAAGCGTTACTATTCACCGAGAAAGTCTTTGGAATGAATGTGTTATCAAATTGTGTGCAATACATATGAAAAAAATCATTATATTGTTCATTAGGGTCATCATTAGTCGACAAAAATGGTAATTTACTTAAAAGTTTAGTTTTAAATGTTTCCAAGCGATTACTAGTTTTTGGGTTAACAGTGATATCTTTTTTAATAACTTTTTTGTTAATATTAGGAATAATGATCAATTGTCCGCAATGATCAGAGTCTATTAAATTAATAATTTATTTATGGGTTGGTGTAACATCTATATAAAAGTTATCTAGGCATGTGGCACTAGTGGGAGTTATTCTAGTGGGCTCCAAAAATTGGTTAGGAAGATTGTATGACTGAAACAAACTTATAATTTTAGTACTTAATCCAGAATTTTCTAACAAATTAACATTAAAATCACCACAAGTTATGATAGACTTGTTTGAATTACAAAGGAGAACGGGCATTCTAGCCTAGTAACCAATAACAACATGCGATATATCATTGGAAAGGTTTTTTTATGTACTTTAACTATTGTTATGGTGGGAAGTCTCAAATCGCTGTGTGGAAAAAGTTATTGCACAATAAAGTCATTCAAGAGCAAAAAATGATTCTTTTTTTTTTGGCATTTCGTAATATTAAAGTGGTATATAACAACAAGCAATATGTCATTTTATTTAGGTACTACAACTCAGTCTGTACTGACTAAAATATCAACCTGCGTCAATATGCGCGGGCGCATACAAAATGTATATTAAAATATCTGCAACTTGTCTATACCACTGGTTTCTTATGTTTACTTTATCGCCTTCAATGAGACAGCCAGTAAGCGAGTGGCAAGGGGTGTTTGCGGGGGTGAGGGGAAAGTGAGCCACGGCGCCCAACACAGATGGCCCGCGCGTTAGTCGTTATTTTGATTTGAGTGTAGCGAGTACGTTTTACTACTACCATTTTCATTCGTCATCATATCAATCGACTACGACCTTTGGCTTTGTTTATTGGACTCTGTGATTTGTTACATGTTATACCACTGGCTTTGTTTATCGGACCCTGTGATATGTTAAATGTTATACCACTGGCTTTGTTTATCGGACACTGTGATTTGTTAAATGTTATACCACTGGCTTTGTTTATCGGACTCAAAACTAAGCTATTAAATAAGGCCTATTTAGTCATGAGTGAATACCACAACAATTGTGTTATGTGCCAGCGTGCACAACAGAAGGTATCAGCGTCACATTTTGGCTGAAAATATTCCACAAGATCGACCTGAGCTTGCAGATTATTTACGGGAACATGCACTATTGGAGGTTTGTTGTTTGTTTATTACAGTAGATATTTTATAATAGGGTTATATTGTGTTCGTTCATCTTCTATTCATACATAAATAGCGTTAAAGACAGATTAAACGCAAACATATTAATTATGGTCATTCAACGGTGCCTTTTTTAAGTAATTAAGCCCTGAGAACCGATTACTACGTACAGAAATCGGGCCACCGGGCCGATACGTGTAGACCTACCTGGTAATAAAAAATGTTAGTTAAAAGTTGGATTAGTTAATATTTTTTTCTATTTATATCTAGAATAATTTATTTATATAAGTATATTCTATTTAAACCTACACCACAAAAATATATAACAAAAAAATATTGAAAAACTACAAAATATACAATGGGCGGCCTTATCGCTTTCTGCGAATTACGACTTGAATGGTATTTAAGCCGATTCATACACTCACTAAGAGGATTAACTAAGAATTTGATTGTTTTCTTTCCAGGTTATATTCAATAATACGCGTTTAGTGTGCCACCGGTGCTGGCAAAGGGCTCAAAATGCAATAAGAAGAACTGTTCAAAATGTCCACCCAGAACAAAATGAAGCTGCCACCATTCAATCTGCTATTTATAGAAGAGCACCAAACACGAGTGCACACTGCATTTTTAATAACTGTCGTAACCAAGCGAACTCACATATAACAGAAGCGTTAAAAGTATATTTACTATGTGAACATAATCTGTATGTACCGCATAATGCTCGTTCGTGTCGAGAACATCTCCTAGCCAATGCGTGGGATGAATTAGTGAATTTCTGTAATGTTACACAAAACTTTAACAGTGCTCAATTCGACGATATTTGCGATATATTAACCAAAGCAGTTCGACATGGTAAACAATTAGACTTTGAAACTGTAGGTGCTATCACTGATGATGAGATGCATTTTTGGACCGGGTTAAAAAATAGGCAATTTGATATAATCCTACAAGAAACTCCATCTTTGCTAGAAAGTCATAGAAAACCGCGGTTGGCATTGGGTATTTACCTTTATAAACTACGAACCGGAGAGTCAAACGAACGACTAGCCAGTCAATTCAATACGTCTCGACGAAGTATACAAAGAATATTAAAGATAGTAAGATATTGCTTACTAAGAGAATTTGTGCCACAACACTTGGGCTTTGACCACATTCAAAGAAATGATGTTTTAGAACGTAACCTAACAATACATAAAGGAATATTTGGAAATCAAGAAAATACTAAACCTATGATCATTTGCGACGGAACGTATGCATACATTCAGAAAAGTTCCAATTTTCTGTTTCAGCGTTTAACGTATAGCTTACATAAGTTCCAAAACTTGTTAAAACCCTTTTTAATTGTTTGTTCAGACGGTTATATAATAGATATCTTAGGACCTTTTGCTGCCACAAAGTCCGATGCATCCATCATGTCCGACTTTGTTAATGATGAAAACGGCGTTTTCCATTGGTTTTTTGAACGAAATGATGTTTTAATCCTCGATAGAGGTTTTCGTGATTGTGTTCCGGGTTTAGAAGCATGCGGTTATAATGTTCATTTGCCACCAACAAAAGACAGAAATGACAGTCAACTATCTACCGAACAGGCCAACAAATCGAGACTCGTTACTTTGTGTCGGTGGGTAGTTGAGGTCATTAACGGTCGTTTTAAACGTGACTTCAAGTTGTTGCGTCAAGATTATTTTAATACAACACTACGGAATCTGTTTCCAGATTTTAAAATTGCAGGTGCACTTATTAACTCTTTTCGTGAACCTGTGACTGATAATGTAGACGCGGAAATGATATTAAATTCAATTAATGAAAGGATCAACATACCAAATCATTTATACAATTATGTAAATGACAACAATCTTAATAGACAAAGAATCGCATTCGTGGCGATAGATGTAAACCAACAATTAGATTACTTTCCTCGTTTAACAGAAAGTGATTTAAAGCTTTTCACTTTGGGATCATATCAGCTTAAACTAGCGAAATCATATTGTGCAGAGCATTTGCACAATGGCCTATATATAATTGAAGTGAAAAGAGATGATATAATTGGGGATTTGCAACGGTACAATATGCCTCAAAATGTTTGGTTGTTAAGAGGCCGTATACAGTCTCGCCATGTAAGGGCAAAAATATATCTTTGTTACCTTTTGGTTATTAGGGACGCAATTGGCATTAGTGCGATAGCACAATATTATTGCACTTGCTTGACAGGGCGCCGGACAATAGGGAGTTGTGCCCATATAACCTCTATTGTCTGGTATCTTGGTTTCGGAAGGCATGAGCCGTTTAATCCTCCAGCGGGAGATTTAATTGGTATCATAATTGATGAAGATTGAAAAGGAGTTTTTTTATCTAACTGTAAAACTTAACTAATGAAAATAATATGTATTTGATTTATTATTATATTGTATATTTATAAGGCATGTAAGGGTGCGCTGGAGTATTTAAAACTTTTGTTTTTGTTTTAAATCCTTTAACTTGTATCTATTGTCACTAATGACCGTCTCAAATGTTTCTTTAGCAGAGTATAATGTTGTAAAACGTTTAAAATTCATTGTTATTGATATTAAATCTCAAAAATGTTTTTTTCTCACTTGTTTGTTTTATTTTTTTAGAGCAATATTAGGGTCTCCAGTCCTTACTTATTTTCTCAGAAACAAAATGTGTGGATAAAGTAGTGTATGTGTGTATGTAGGTACTTCGAGTTTAAGCATACCAGCGCTTGTAGCATGAGCTAAAAGTGAGAGCGAGATATGTCACATCTAAACGTCAAATCCATACAATTTTTATCAATTGATAAAAATATACGTAGGCATATGTACATATCATTTTACTTGTGACATATCTCGATTGAGTTTTTTTTTATGGATTTGACGTTTAGATTTGTCATATCTCGCTCTCACTCATCTTATGCTACTAGTGCTGCTAGCTTCAGCCTACAGCCAATTTACAGTGATGGTGCTAAAGGAATGACCCTTAGTGTGCGAGTACAACTCGCACTTTACAGGTTTATTTTTTTTTGGTACTTCTCTATGTTAGTTTTACAAAAAAAAAAACCTAATATTGATGATAAACATAAAAATAAACACATATTTTTGTGAATGAAGTCTGGCTTTATTTAGCAATAACTTTTTCCACACAGCGATTTGGGACTTCCCGCCATAACGATAGTTAAAGTACATAAAAAAACCTTTACAATGATATATCGCATGTTGTTATTGGTTCCTAGGCTGGCTTCCATACATTTTTGCCCGTCCTCCTTTTGTGCAACACTTCATCCATAACCTTTTCAAAACAATCATACAATCCTGAAGGTGGTCTGTACACACTTAATATAATGAACTGCCCCAATTCTTTACAGGCTATTTCAATTGTCCGCTCAACAGATAGGCTCACAATATCTTTGCGGTCTTTAAATTTAAGCTGGTTATTCACTATAATTAATGAGCCACCATGTATAGCATTTACTCTGCTGAACGAACTACCAACCTGGTGATTACTAAAATCACAATAGTACATAATAAATTTAGTACATAATAACATATTTTATTAGATTAATTACATGATTATTATTTTAATATTGTGAATGTGAAGACTATGTAGGTCATTGTTGCTTTTTTTCCCCTCTCAGCTAGTTTTAATCATAGTCTGGCAGTTTGAGTAATTTTTGTGGCCTACCCAAATGTCCTTTCTTTGGTATTGTTCGTCGAATTGTTGAGCTCCTTAAGGTCTGAGTTGAGCTGCACGATTACTGACAAATGCGTGCACTGACTGGACAGGTCCACTCAATCTGTGTGGTTCTTTCCTCAAAAGACCATTTCAGATAACAATCTACATGATCTGACCAAGATTATGTCTGGACTTTAAAAGAGACTGTGACCTCTGAGTTTGTTTCAGCCTTTCGTCTCAGAGTAATCAGATAGGAAACGCCGACCTCATCTAGTTTTTACAATATGATTGACGTGTAAAAGTGTTTGTACAAACCTATTTACAGAAATAAAATCATTTATCATTTACCCATTGGTAAGACTGGTTGTCAGACTGTGCTTCTGACTACCCGTAACGATTGTCTAAGATCTACGGCGTTGGGCCCGGCTGTCATGGGCCCAACGGCTTATAGTGCTTTCCGAGGCACGGAGGTGTCTCCATATGTAATGGATGGTCACCCATCCACGAACCGACCGATCGACAGCCGTGCGGCTGGTATTAATTAGCCCTGCACCATAAATAATGTACAGTCAGCAAAAGATATAAGTATCCAAGGTCGCCGGGTATAGTTGAAGTTTAGTAAGAATCCGATGAATGTTTTCGAATAAAATTAATAGAAAACAAACTGGTAATTTATCAAATTATGTCATGTAAATCAATAAAAAATACATTATTAATTCTAAAACACATAATCACAGTGTAAAATGGATTGTTGCTTGGGGGTTATACATTGAAGTAGCTATAAATCTTTCTATTAATCTTTAACTATAAAGAAACCTTTTTGACAGACTTTCTGTTTAATAAATGATTTAAATTTATTGAGGCTCAGTTCTTTAACAAGACTTGGGAGTTTGTTGTAAAAACGTATACTTTGGCACTTAAATGAATTACTAATTTTTTGGAGCCTAGTCGTGGGCCCAATAAGTAAAAGTGGTAAGTGTTGCCCAGGTCAAGTGTTACCCTGGGTTGTAGAGGTAAGATAAGCAATCGCTCCATGTTAAATACTGATATTAAACTTCATTCAGTTCGACTGGAAGATGACCCATACAAAGTTGGGAAAAGGCTAGCTATGATGAATGAATACATTGTAGACATAACACTACGCCTTTTTTTAATAATTAACAGCAAACGCCGTATAAGATCGTGGATAAAATGATCGATCACTACGAAATCTAGGTATGGGAAAAGTTTTATGTGATTTCTGACTTTTCTATCACTCTAACCTCAGTAAGTCCAAGTCTCTTTGAATCTTTTTATGAAACTGCATCGATTGGCAACATAAAAATAAAATGTAAGAATTAACGTTTTTCTAAATGACTACCATTTTTCCAAAATCTGTCGATGGAGTTAGCAATTACTCAAGAAGTAGGACTCCTAAGAACGTTTTTCTGTTGCTACAACGGTTAAGGCAGCTTCCCTTACTGTCTCGTCTCAACTGTTGAAGTGTAAGAATATAAATAAATTAAATTAAATTTGTTTATTTCAAGCAACAAGACACATATATACAAACAGATACATTAAGGATACAGACACGATAATAATAATACGAATGCTCCTTTACTTTAGTAAGTAAGTACACTCCTTTATAACTGATCATGTATGCTGAGTTTGCATTATAGCTTAAATGCGTTTATTTTATAATTAGAATAGAATAGAATACTCTTTAAATTTCATTCGAAAATATTCATCTGTTTCTTACTCAACTTCAATTATATCCAGCGACCCTGGATACTTATCTCCTTTACTGACTGTACTTATTGTATTCATCCATTAAAATAAAATAAAACATCTTTCATCATCTTCTATGACATCTTTGAGAAATAAGGCAGGGTCTGTTAATCCAGCATGTCTGGGGTACCCTAGGTACCAAGCAATTCTTATTATATGAGTTCAAATACCTGTGTACACAGTGCGCCTTTCAGTTAAAGTATCACGAGAAGCATGAGTAATAAAGCGAAGAAACTGTTGAGACACGAGTTAATTCAAAATCGTGTGTTCAGAAATATAATACCGGCTATATTTTATTGTAATCTATTGAGGAAAGCATGTGAAATAACTAAGCTGCTATACATAGATTAATTGATCAAGGAAAAATGTTATTCACGTTAAATAAAAAGCGTCCGTAATAATTACCGTCGTCACATAGATACTTAAGACCAGAAATAGAAAAAAAAACGCGGTTTTACCAAATCGTATACCACTTGTTGCTATGTAAACAACAGTGACAGGAAGTACATATTATAACATCTTCAAGATTCACAAAATGGATTAAAAACGTATTATCAAAGCTAACTCAAAAACTACCCAAGCAAAGTTAATAAAATTTATATGGGACCACCCCACAAGCTTCGCCTAATAAAAGAGAAAAAAAATGGTCCACAATTGACGAAATACCTATGAACATATATAAAAAAAATACACACAGATGAACATAATATAACCTCCTCCTTCTTTGAAGTCGGTTAAAATAAGGTAAAGTTCATTGGTAATTGGAGTGGGGTAGGTTAGGTGGGTAAGTAAGGTACCAAATTATTTTGTAAAAGGACGAAAAACTAATACCAAATTGTTTGGTTTGGAACATGGTGAAGCTGATGGTAACACTAATATTTTAATTTTCTATCGCTTATGGTAATTATGGAACAGTGCCCACACAACCATAATAATGTATATTTTAAATAATATAGATTAATGCGTTTGTTTCCTTATAATGGCGAATCATTAGAAGGAAAAATAAGTAAGTTACCTACTTGTAACGGTTACGTATTATAATATCTAAGCGTAACTATTTTCGAGATAACTACGGTTGATTCACATAAATGTTCATAACGCACATTGGTCGACTCAAGTACTGTTTTGCTTATTTAATTTTGATAAAATTAAAATTAATCGCAGTAACGAACGATTAATCTAATGGTTTTTTTGATATTTTTTTTTGATATTTTTATGGATATTTCAACTATGTACTGCGCGCTGAATTGATTTATTGCAGCAAACAATCTTTAGACAGTAAACATTTAGTCAAATGATTTGTTATGACAAAAATAAGATTGCTTCAAAATGCAAGTATGGGATAGGATGCAAGACCGAGCGAAGCAAGATCGGGACTTGGGGCACCCCGACTCAGACAGGTCAGGTTTAAAGGGGATGGTGGGGTCTTTCAGACCCCGCCATACATTACTTACGATACATATTACTTGGATATATTGCGTCTATCAGATGTTCTAACCTATGTCATAAGTGACCTAATCTATCGTCAAGTTGAATGTCATCGCTAGTACTGTTGGTGTAAGGACAGTAATTTTTTCCTTCTCCAAGATTCAACAGTTGATGCGAAAAGTCCTTATCGTAGTTGTCGCCCCAATGGACTCTCATGTTTGTTCGTAAAGTAAGAGTTTCAACGGAACTCTATAAGTAAGGGCATGTGCGTGTGTTCCTTTTGTTATTACAGGCAGTGTTAAATAAAAATTCCTTGGTAATAAAGCAATTTATTTCTAAATAAATAGTTTGACGTGTTTTTTATGAAGAAAACCGTCTAATAGAAATATCACTCAATATATTACGACACGGTCGCGGTTCCATACCTATGTCGTATTAACTCTTTGACCATTCTTCCAAATTATATGCAGTAAACGGGAAAAGTCTTTGGTTTTAAACACTTGAGACGATAAATTTACTTATTTTGATAAGAATTCATAATTGTTGAAAATATGACGAATACATGACCAAACGATTTAAATATTGTTTTTTAACTATTTTTTGTGACTTAAATATAAAAGTTAGATATATGCTGTTGCTGACTTTTTTCTAGGCGTTATCAAGCTCTACAACTTTTTGCCAGATCTCGATCTCTCATAATTTAGGCAGCGTTGGTATGAAACATTTTCGTTCGACCGTTTTTTCTCCGACTTACTTTGCAAATTCGACTACCACGTAAAAGTCTTTTCATTTTTTGGGTTAATATATATGACACTCACAAATAACGTGGCTTTCTATTGGTAAAATAATTTTCAAAATCCAGATATTACCCCCTACAACCTCACTAACTCACAAACTTTCCCTCTTTATAATATTATAGTAATATAGTATAACCTCCTTAGAAAAAACGCGGGAATCATCGAATTTGGCGGGCGTGATTTTTCTTTCGTTTTCATAAAAATTATAAAAAACGTTTGCGATTGGAGATAAGTTGTGTAGATTTATGTAAATATTCATTAAATTAGATAGTGTAATTATTTGTAAATATATTTCTTCATATTTAGGGTAAGTCTTATTTTTATTTTTTCTGGCCAGTGGGCATAATGGACAATGAACCGCCTGATCCGGGGGGCACAGTCCCCTCGGTCGGTCATAATGTTATTATTTACGAATCCAGTATGGATACAGACTCGTCCTTAACCAAATCGGAGCGGAAAAGGACTAGAGCTCCACGCAAAATATGCAAAAATTGCAATAAAAGAAGACGAAATGGTCACTCAACAGGAATAAATAACTCCGAAACAAATTGCTATTGTGATAATGACTCGGTAGTCACATTCAGTCCAAAAATAACATCAGACGTACCGGTACATTCATTTTTAGTTCACCAAAAAGCCACTCCACGTTCTGTGGATGGTCCCCAGACTGAAAACCTCTTAAAGTCAGATCTTCCTCAGAAGGCGCCACAGGTTGCTAGGGCTTTGTTCGAAGCCACAGATCTGTCACCATACGTTGTACACATCCAAAAAAATGTTGATACACCAAACTCGGCTCAATCATTACACCCAATAACTATAGGGCACTTTCTTAAAAAACGCGGGTTTAACAACATCATTAACGGTTCATTGAAGAGCAGTGATGGCCCAGTGGTATCGGCCCCAACTTACGAGTTGTAGGTTGTGGGTTCGAACCCAGGCAGGCGCTTTACTTTGTGTAAATAATTTCATCACCACTGCTCTCAAAACGGTGAAGGGAAACATCGTGAGGAAACCGGCATGTCCTAGAACCAAAAATTCGAAGACATGTGACATCTACCAACCCGCACTGGGCCCGCGTGGTGGATTACAGCCCATTCCCTCTCAAAGAGAGGAGGCCTGTGTCCCAGCAGTGGGAACATTATAGGCTGATTATGTTATGTATGTTTATGTAACGGTTCATTAAAACGCATTGGTCGAAATAGAATATCACTAAGCTTCTCCCGTTACGTAGATGCAAACTCTTTTCTAAATGACCCAAGTTTGGCTAAGGAGAAATTAAGGCATTTGTTCCATCAATTAATGTGTGTCGTATTGGAATTGTTAAAGGCGTACCTACCGAATGGTCTCCTGAGGAAATAATGGAAAATATATCTGTCCCCGCTGGATGCGGGAAAGTCATCAAAGCTAGGCGTCTTAATTACAAAATACACGAACCGACCCCTGTGTGGAAACCATCCCAAACAGTCGTGCTCACCTTTGACGGACAAATTTTACCAAAACGTGTGTTTTGTTGTTACAATTCCATGTCAGTGGAATTGTATACATTCCCAACAATTCAATGTTATAATTGTTGTCGTTTTGGCCATACAAAGGTACAATGCAGGTCGAACCCTCAGTGCTTCAAGTGTGGGGAGAAATATTCTGCTGACACTTGCGGTATTGAAGACGAGACTAATAGTAAATGCTGTCATTGCGGTGGCACTCATTACGCCATCAATAAAAAATGCCCAGAATTTGAGAGACAAAAATCAATTAAGCATTATATGGCCCATAGCTGCGTGTCGTATGCTGAAGCGTCGCAGTTACATCCACCAATCTCAAAATTGTATGCAGATGAGGTAACATCTGCCCCATCACATACCACAAAAAAATCTTTCTTTTCACAACCTTTGCCCCAATCACTTAACACACCAATTGTCTCCTCACAAAGAAAAACGGTATTTCTGAAACCTCGGGATCCTCCAAAAACAGCTAAGGGGTATGACCGGGCAGCTCATCAAGCATTAATCAGTAATGAAGTTTCTGTGTCAGGGAATGGTGTTGCATTCCAAAATAAAACAACAAATAATAATGAGAGTCAAATTTGAAATTTAATAATCATGTTAATTAATACCTTATCCAAAAATAATAATATTGAACCGTCCAACGTTGCCATTGTAATTGATACACTGTCTAACTTATTCAACCATCATAATGGATCCAAATCTACCCAAGATTATCCAGTGGAACAGTCGCAGCATTGTGAATAAAAAATCTGATCTGTCCTACATATTGAACAAATACGATCCCTTTGCAGTCGCTCTCTGTGAGACATGGCTTAAACCAGGTTACTCTTTTAGAATTCCTGGCTATGCGTGTCTAAGAACAGACAGAAGCGATGGGTATGGCGGCGTCACCATACTTATTAAAAATAACTTGTCTTTTCAAGCTTTTTCTCTTCCAAGTCTCAGTGACGACATATCTGCTGTTGCTGCAATTGTAAATAAAATCTGTTTAGTATGTATATACACTCGAGAGCAATGAATCCGGGTCACTTAAAGAATGTTAAAAATCTCGGAAACTAAAAATGATAGGTTAATGCAATAAATTGTATTTAATAGACAATGTAATACTCCTTAAATGAAAGTAAAAAAAATATGAGTCACCATACATTTTATTAACACAAAATTACATAAAGAAAAAAACTGCTGATCTCTCCTTAAAACAAAAATAGGAAACATGAAATTTTTGAACTTTATTACGATTTTCTTGAATTTTAATACTTCGTATTGCCTCCTCGTGCTTCCATTACTGCGTTTACGCGGTTTGGCATGCTGTACACCAAGTTCCTTATACGATTTTGGGGAATATTCTCCCATTCCTCTGTGAGAGCAATTTTGAGCTCACGAAGCGTGATTGGGGGAGGGTTTCGTTGTTTTACGCATCTGCCTAGCTCGTCCCAAGCATGCTCGATCGGGTTGATATCCGGGCTGCGCGCTGGCCACTCCATACGAGTAATGTTCATCTCTTGAAGGTAGTCATTCACAATCCTACCTGTATGAGGTCGGGCATTGTCATGCATAAATATAGCATCCTCACCTAAATTGACCATAAATGGACCAACGTGATCATTGAGGATTTCTTCCACATATCTTACGCTAGTTAAAGAGCCGTTTTCTATGATCACCAGCTCTGTGCGACTTTCGGAAGTAATTCCGGCCCACACAAGTACAGACCCACCACCGTAGGCTACTTTTTCTTCGATGCATGCTTGCTTGAATCTTTCCCCTGGTCTTCGATACACTCTGTGTCTTCCATCGTGCTTGTAGAGCATAAATTTTGATTCGTCGGAGAACATAACTTTTGACCAATCTTCAATACTCCAATTTACGTGGCTCTGGGCATATCTTAGTCTTGAAATACGAAGCCCACGCTCCAGTTTAGGGCCGTTTGCAGGTCTAAAGGGTTTTAAGTTAGATTCAGCAAGCCGACGTCTTACTGTCCATGCACTTGGGTTACTTCCTCCGAGGCGTCGAAACTGATTTGTGAGTTCAGTTCCTGTGAGAAAGCGATTTCGAAGCATGGTGTTCACCAAGTATCGGTCTTCTCGTGCTGTGGTACACCTGGTTCTGCCCGTTCCTGGTGTGCGTAGGTTAGAACCAGTTTCTTCGTAACGTCGGAGAACTCTTTGTACTGTTGACAGCGACACACCGACAGTCCTGGCTGTATCGCGCTGACTCCGGCCGGTTTCCAGCATTGTAAGTATTCTGGTGCATTCTTCAGGCGTAAGCGACATAATTTCAGCTTGAATAATGAATATAGAGCACTATCAACATGGTTTATGTACCCACATAAATGACAGATTACAAACAAAAGCAAAACCAAATGCTGTAATTTCGTAGTTCCATCTTCGAAAGTGGCCCTTTTTCAAATTTGATTTTTTTATGATATAACTTTACAATAACTAAGAAGTTTTAATACCTTCATTTAAGGAGTATTACATTGTCTATTAAATACAATTTATTGCATTAACCTAGCATTTTTAGTTTCCGAGATTTTTAGGATTCTTTAAGTGACCCGGATTCATTGCTCTCGAGTGTATTATTCTCGTCCCACTGTAAATATTCTTTCTGAAATAAGTAATCTTCTTTCAGTTTTACCTAAACCATTTTTGGTAATGGGCGACTTTAATACACAACATCAGTCCTGGGGTAGTTCTAGTTCCAATTCCTATGGGGAAAAGTTATTAGAAATTCTAGACTCTAATAATTTGTGTATTTTAAATACAGGTCTCCCAACACGCCAATCGAATCCAGATGAAGGAATAAGTGCCCCTGACCTCTCAATCTGCACACCTGAGTTAGCATCGACATTATCCTGGTCTCCTTTACCGTCTTCTTATGGTAGTGATCATTACCCTTTAATCATTTCTTTTCCACATAAAAAACCAGATGCTTGCAATCCAACACCACTATTAAAGTATAGACTTCAAAATGCAGGTTGGGATACATACAAAAATTGTGTAGAAAAAGAGTTCTTGCTTTAACTAACTCCTTACAACTACATGATCCTCAGTTATTATCTAATCAAATAACAAGAACTTTAATAGAGGTGGCTGATAATACTTTCCCTATTAAGAATGGTGCTACAGGCAAAATTCCTTCACCACCTTGGTGGGATGCTGAATGTACTCAGGCCATTAAAAAAAGAAAAGAAGCAGAAAAAAGTTATGGCCATACTATGACTCGTCACAATTTTGAGATATACCTAGATGCTGCTCGTACAACTCGTAAGCTCCTTAGGAAAAAGAAATTTTGGAGGTTGGCAAAGATTCTATGCATCTATCTCACCAGAAGTTAACGCATCTCTAGTATGGCAAAATATTAGGAGATTCAGGTCAGCATTCAGTGACACAACAGCCTCAAAACTCCCATTAGAATTAGCCAATGAGTTTATGGATCATTTAGCTCCTCCTTCAGTCCCAGAACAGAGATCTTTAATGTATTTTCCCTATGTTCCTATTCCTAATTCTGAGTTGAATTCCCCGTTCACACTAAGTGAGTTGAAGGGAGTCCTTTCACATGTTAAGGATTCAGCTCCTGGTGAAGATGGTATACCATATTCATTTATAGTTAATCTGTCCGACTCTGTTCTTTTAATATATTTAAATCTCATCAATACAGCTTTGATATCTGGCTACATTCCATCAAGTTGGAAGTCTCGAACAATTATTCCTATTCTGAAACCAAACAAACCTTCTTCCAATGTTACTTCGTATCGACCAATTGCACTTTCTACAGTTCTTGCTAAAATTGCTGAACATCTCATTAAGCATCGTTTGAAGTGGTTTTTGGAAAGCAAAAACTTGCTAGCTACATCACAGTTTGGTTTTAGGAAGGGTAAAAGTACGATGGACAACCTTAGTGTGTTCACAACTGATATTCGCTTAGCCTTCTCTTCTAATAACTCTGTAATTGCTGCTTTCCTTGATATTAGCTCAGCTTACGATAATGTCCTGGTATCAGTCCTAGAACAAAAGCTGAACTCATTACAAGTTCCAACAATGCTGTCTAAGTTCATAATTAACATGCTTTCAGAGAGATCTTTAAATCTTCATATTGAAGGGTATTCATTTACCCGTTTAGTATGGAAAGGTCTCCCTCAAGGGTCTGTACTTAGTCCAATTCTCTACAATATTTACACTTATGATTTGGAATCCTCTCTAAATGAGTCAGTACATGTCCTTCAATATGCAGATGATTTACTTCTTTATTTATGTGGTAACTCTGTTGCAAATATTTGTACTTCCTTAACCTCTTCTTTATGCTTACTCAAGACTTGGCTAGAAACGAATGGTCTACACCTGTCAATTGATAAAAGCAACATTGTGTTGTTTACTAGAATGCGTAAGCCTCCTATAGTTACCGTAAGGTATAATAATATCCCTATGCCCGTTAAAAACCAGGCTAAATTTTTAGGCCTTATTTTGGATACACATCTTACTGGTATACCACACTGTGATTATATAGCTGCTAAATGCGAACGAAATATCAACATAATTAGATGTCTTGCTGGTGTTTGGTGGGGAGCACATCCCTTTTCATTAAAACTACTGTACAACACCTTGATTAGAAGCGTATTGGATTATGGGACTTTTTTGCTGGAACCTGCTAATGTTGCTGGTCTTAAGAAACTGGACAGTGTTCAGTCCAAGGCACTTAGAGTGGTTTCAGGTGCAATGAAAAGCAGTCCTATTAATTGTCTTCAGGTGGAATGTGGAGACCCACCACTTCATTTGCGACGTCAATATTTGGCTGATAGATTTATGGCTCGGTGT
This sequence comes from Griposia aprilina, assembly GCA_916610205.1. Lineage (NCBI taxonomy): Eukaryota > Metazoa > Arthropoda > Insecta > Lepidoptera > Noctuidae > Griposia > Griposia aprilina. The sequence continues at coordinate 17,998,336 of OU744294.1, forward strand.
TTTCAATTTACATATCATCCTTTGCGAAATAAACTTTCCACTCTCTCTGAAGAAGTAATTTCATCCACTTACTGGAGGCACAAAGCTACTCCGTGTTTAGTTAAAAGTTTTAGAAAATACAATTTAATTGAAGCTTCTTGTCACCAATCTGAATTTCTTCCTATATTTCACTGTAATTACAGTTCATTAATTATGTCACCAAATATACATTACAACCTTAGCATTTACCGAGATGACGTATGTCATAATCTTAACTTCAACTTCACTATGGATAGAGACTGGAAGGGCTGTCAGCTCTTGTTTACAGATGCTTCGAAGCATGGAAGAGACTCATGTGTGGGAGTAGGTGTATACCACTTCCAATATAATATTGTCCAAAAAATAAAGCTCCCGCCCGAATCATCTGTATTTACGGGAGAATATTACGGTCTATTCAAAGCTGTCGAATATATAGTTGTGATGGGGTTACGGAATTCACTCATATTAACTGATGCAAGGAGTGCCTTGCAATCTTTGGCCAGATTCCCTTTCTATTCTCATAATCCCTATATTATATTTGAAACACGTGAACTCCTTTATAGGTGTTCTATTAAAGGGTATTCAGTGCATTTTGCGTGGATACCCTCGCATTGTGGCATTCTAGGTAATGAGAGAGCTGACCAGTTAGCTAATGATGCCGTATTGTGTGGAGACGTTTTCCCGTACAAAAATAACACCCAAGATCTGGCAGCTCTGCCCAAGGTTTATCTACAGGAATCCTGGGGTCAGCTTTGGTCCGGGCAATCAATGAAAGGGAAATTTTATCGTACTATTCAGCCATCCATTTTTGTTAAACCTTGGTTTAGCAAGTACAAGCTAAGCAAAAAGATTACAACAATATTCATACGTATGCGATTGGGTCACGCGTGCACGCTCATCTTGCCAGGCTTGGCATTGTACAGAACCCTGCGTGTGAATGTGGCGCTGAAGTGGGAGATCTGAACCACCTTATTTTTTCCTGCTCCCTCTATGACCACTCCTCACTATTCCAAAGTCTTGTTTCCCTCCGAGTCCCTTTACCCACTTCGATCTCATGTATTTTATTTAATTTTAATGTAGATATTTATAAAACAATAGCTCTTTTCCTTGTAAATAATGATATAGCTATTTAAACACTAATATAAGTACTTACTTAATTTACCATGTAGTTCTAAGTTTTTGCACCAAGTCGGCCTTTTTGTTGGGCCACCTGGCGACGTTAAATGGTTACAGTTTTCTGTTGTATTATATTTCCCTACAGTTAACTTATCATAATTTATTAATTTTATGTAATAACAACTAATCTCCTTTCCATTTCCAAATTTCCCGTTGTAATACACTCGAGAGCAATGAATCCGGGTCACTTAAAGAATGTTAAAAATCTCGGAAACTAAAAATGATAGGTTAATGCAATAAATTGTATTTAATAGACAATGTAATACTCCTTAAATGAAAGTAAAAAAAATATGAGTCACCATACATTTTATTAACACAAAATTACATAAAGAAAAAAACTGCTGATCTCTCCTTAAAACAAAAATAGGAAACATGAAATTTTTGAACTTTATTACGATTTTCTTGAATTTTAATACTTCGTATTGCCTCCTCGTGCTTCCATTACTGCGTTTACGCGGTTTGGCGTGCTGTACACCAAGTTCCTCATACGATTTTGGGGAATATTCTCCCATTCCTCTGTGAGAGCAATTTTGAGCTCACGAAGCGTGATTGGGGGAGGGTTTCGTTGTTTTACGCATCTGCCTAGCTCGTCCCAAGCATGCTCGATCGGGTTGATATCCGGGCTGCGCGCTGGCCACTCCATACGAGTAATGTTCATCTCTTGAAGGTAGTCATTCACAATCCTACCTGTATGAGGTCGGGCATTGTCATGCATAAATATAGCATCCTCACCTAAATTGACCATAAATGGACCAACGTGATCATTGAGGATTTCTTCCACATATCTTACGCTAGTTAAAGAGCCGTTTTCTATGATCACCAGCTCTGTGCGACTTTCGGAAGAAATTCCGGCCCACACAAGTACAGACCCACCACCGTAGGCTACTTTTTCTTCGATGCATGCTTGCTTGAATCTTTCCCCTGGTCTTCGATACACTCTGTGTCTTCCATCGTGCTTGTAGAGCATAAATTTTGATTCGTCGGAGAACATAACTTTTGACCAATCTTCAATACTCCAATTTACGTGGCTCTGGGCATATCTTAGTCTTGAAATACGAAGCCCACGCTCCAGTTTAGGGCCGTTTGCAGGTCTAAGGGGTTTTAAGTTAGATTCAGCAAGCCGACGTCTTACTGTCCATGCACTTGGGTTACTTCCTCCGAGGCGTCGAAACTGATTTGTGAGTTCAGTTCCTGTGAGAAAGCGATTTCGAAGCATGGTGTTCACCAAGTATCGGTCTTCTCGTGCTGTGGTACACCTGGTTCTGCCCGTTCCTGGTGTGCGTAGGTTAGAACCAGTTTCTTCGTAACGTCGGAGAACTCTTTGTACTGTTGACAGCGACACACCGACAGTCCTGGCTGTATCGCGCTGACTCCGGCCGGTTTCCAGCATTGTAAGTATTCTGGTGCATTCTTCAGGCGTAAGCGACATAATTTCAGCTTGAATAATGAATATAGAGCACTATCAACATGGTTTATGTACCCACATAAATGACAGATTACAAACAAAAGCAAAACCAAATGCTGTAATTTCGTAGTTCCATCTTCGAAAGTGGCCCTTTTTCAAATTTGATATTTTTATGATATAACTTTACAATAACTAAGAAGTTTTAATACCTTCATTTAAGGAGTATTACATTGTCTATTAAATACAATTTATTGCATTAACCTAGCATTTTTAGTTTCCGAGATTTTTAGGATTCTTTAAGTGACCCGGATTCATTGCTCTCGAGTGTATTTTATCATTTCGCGAGTACTTGTTTCTTACGTTTTTGTTATCTAATAAAATATTGTTAGTGGCAATAAGCACGAATAGAGCAACGCCAAAGGAAAAAAAAAAAAACCTCCTTACTAATAAACGTTGTATAGAGTCTGTATGGTTACACAACGCTTTGTCTTCTTCTTTCGAACGTCAAATTACTGACGTGTGTAACTACACAGACCCTATACAACGTTTCTTAGTAAGGAGGTAATAGTATAAGTATAGACAAGTTATATGCATAGCGTGGTAACACGTCACGCCAACAATTGGTTTTACCCGCGGATATAAATGTTTCACATCAAAAATATAATTATGTTAAATTACATTAGGTCATAATATAAGTGTAGGCGACGCGTAATCCCATTGATATTTTGTATTATGATTTGTTTTTAATAAATCCAGGGCCCTTAAAAGCACGGGAGACGCAAACGAGTCGGATGGGCGCGCGCTCTTAGCGGCGATGGCCGCTCCACTGCGATTAGCAAACCATTTTTTTGTGATCTTAACCTATGACCGCGCACGGACGTATTTGTCATTTGCGTCTACCCACCCTTCACCCTTTCGTAAATCTCGTGTTTTTACTGTACAAGTCCATATCCCCTACAATCATTAGAACTTTTGTTATTATTTCAAACGTTACACACCCAAGTTTCAGACATAGGTGACGTAGATATGTCTCGTTTACAGTTAGTGTCCTCACTAGTTATATTCTCTTCATTGGGCTGATGGTCAGGCGTACTCTGCTTTCGCGAGAACACAACACTATTTGCCATACTTTGTTATACTCGTAGTTCCACTGAAGAAAATGTATGGCACCTTCTCCACAAGAAGTATGACTCCAATAAAACGGCTACACCCATCAAGCCGTAACAAATACTATACTGATGAATGTCATATGTAGACAGAGTATAAGTCTGCCAATACTATTTTATCAGAAGTAAGTATATCAGTTGTTCTATTCGTTCTCCCAGATCCACTGTGCTGTTCAGTCTTCGTATGCGGTGTAGTGTAGTGAGATAATGATATATTAAACATAATTATGATTTAATTCTGTTATCTGAGATTTCAGAGTTTGATTTAATTGTACTCGTATATGCTGATATGAGGATGAGAATACAAAGTAAAATCTTTACTTTTTACTACGCATTTCGCACCTAGGTCAATAATTCCGACTCCAGTCACTTTTTTTAAAAGAAACTTGATCTTGGCATATAATTCTCATTGAGAAGGTATTGCAGCAAAAATACATACTGTACCTCGGCGGATCATTTAGTTCGAGCCAGCTGTCTTGGCAAGGGGATTTAATTACAACGCATTGTTTTATAGAGGTATGAGGAACAGGATGTAAAGCTCACTCATACTCTATAGAAAAGGGAGGATCCTCCGACCAGACGGGTGTTGCGTCTGGTGGGCAACTGCCCGACGGTTGATGTCGGGACGTTGTATATATGCTAGTCGCGCGGTAAACTCTGCTTGCGCGATGCAGGATTTGCGTGTCGTCAGTATGACGTGTAGCTCGCATGTGGCGATGTTGATACCGCTACATCACTCCCCCCCGGAGACCGGAGGTCGATAGTGGGCTGATGAGGTTTTAATTTATTATCCAGTTTGCAGAAATTTTCATCGACGCTTAAATGAATTATTGGTTTGTTAGCTTGGCACAAATAGGAGTGATCATTATGCAGGCATGATTGGAGCTCCATAAACGACATTGTGAAGAAAGCGTCTTTCTCCAAACTAATAGCCACGAACTCCGCAACTGGTAGTACGCTAATCATATCATTTTGAACCTATTGAGGAACTGGAACTGGTATTATTTTATAAATCTTGACAATGGAAAAGTAATCTCAAATATGAAGTAATCTTCCATGTGTAATCCACTATAAAGTTGCAAAGAAAGCAGAGTCTGTATAGCTTTATAAGTAGTTTAATAAAATTACTATACTTCGTTAACACTATTTCAAAATACACAAAATACGTCTTCACTCCACGGGTGTTCAAGCTTCGCTGCCATTATCCCAAGTGAGACTGTACACGTAGGCTACCGTTTGAAAGCTAGTTACTGTCAACCGGTAAAAGTCAGTTTAACAACTAATAATCAATGTAATTTCACTTGGGCACATGATTACAACCTTACAAAATAAAATATTAAAAGTACCAAAACATGATTATAAAAATAAATAATATTTAGAACACTACTTTACATAATTGAATAAAATAATAACAATAGCTAACATATGATTCTGGCTGTTACCTTCAGCTTATTGTAAACATGTTTTAGGTCCGACTGTGGGTTGTCAACGGACAGGGATATCTCTTGTTAGTTGTTCAGAAATGAACTGTAACTCACGTTGTAACTGATCTGGAGTTAACAGGTGAGTGTTGACTTTCCCGTGGTAAATATCCATGATGATATCTAACAGAGTATCCTGGAACCATTTGAGGTTTTGAAGCTAGTTGATAGTTGTAATTGTCGACAACAAATTGTTAAGTTGTTGATTGTCGATTGTTGTTGTTGTTGTTGTTATCAATTGTCGATTGTCTTGCGTTTTAGCTAAACCTTCATTTTCTTGCTTAATAGGTAAGGCAGCATTATACAATTGATTCAAGTGTTTGTTTATTGTTTATTTATTTAAACTTCTCGCACACAATAGCATACAATGGTGGACTTAATGCCTTAGGCATTCTCTACCAGTCAACCAAGGGTGGTGAAGAGATAAGATGGCAGGTGCTCTGTTTAACAGGCGTTACTAATAATAATAAAAAATATATAAAAGATAACACAAGTATATAATTATAAATAAAATAGGTATACAAGTACCTAAACAGGATATAAACTTATAATACACATACATATATATTTACTATAATATACAACGTGTCCCAAAAATCAACGTCAAGCCGAAAATGGGCAATAGGCCAAGTCGTGACAGTTATTAGAAAAAAAATTGAAAAAATCTTGGTCATGTACTTTTCAAATTTTATGCATTCAAAAATAAATCTCAAAAAGTGACACCCTGTGATGATCTTTCAAGTCCTGTGACTGCAAATATTAACTTTTCGTCAGTTTTTTTTCTGTGACGTAACCATGAATAACCCTTCTGTAAATTACTGTTAAAAGTTAAAACTTAAGTACCTCATTTTTAAATAAAATGTTAGATTTTTGTCCAACATTCAATTCAAAATTATTACATCACCCAACTTTAACCACGTATAGTGTAAAAAAAATACTACACTATTTTGGCAAGTAACTTTAAAAGATGGCGCGTTTAGTCTGGATTCCAAAATGATATGCCACTTACTAATATTGCTACTTCTTAATTAAGGAAAAAAGTTATTTGTTAGTTTTAGGTGCGTTTGAAATAAAATTCAGTTGTTGGATTTCTTTAGTTAATTTCTTTAGGTAATTTTTATAAAATCATATTTATCAAGTTTATATTAAATGTTCGAACTGTTTGCCTTCAGCTGCAATGCAAGCTCTACATCTCTTTAAAAATGATCGCGTAATAAGACGGGCGTATCTTCTCGAGTTGATGTTTACAGCGGCTTCTGCAATTCTTTGGCGCAGCTCGTCTAAATTTTGAATTAGTTTAGAGTACACGATATCCTTTATCGTACCCCAGTAAAAGAAATCTATGGGGTTTAAATCGGGTGAACGGACAGGCCACGAAATTGTACCACCCCGCCCTATCCACCTATCGGGTTATGGTTTGTATGGCAGGTATGGTTACGTCACAGAAAAAAAACTGACGAAAAGTTAATATTTGTAGTCTCAGTACTTGAAATATCATCACAGGGTGTCACTTTTTGAGATTTATTTTTGAATCCATAAAATTTTAAAAGTACATGACCAAGATTTTTTTAATATTTTTCTAATAACTGTCACGACTTGGCCTATTACCCGTTTTCGGCTTGACGTTGATTTCTGGGACACGTTGTATACTTACATTAGACATATAGTTATTATATACCGGATGACATTTTTTACCGTCTGGAAAATAATAGGGTATAATAGGTGAACGGAGTAGAAGCCTACGGCACAGAAACCTCTACTTAAAAAAAAACCTATCATGAAATTAGCCTATCAATAAATACTATTACTTATTTGTAGGAAACTTTTCATATCAAAACAAAAAAAAAATAAAAAAAAAGACGAAAAATGTAAAAAAAACAACTTATAGTTACCCTACTCTACGTGCAGACATTATCAATGAATTCGTAGCGACATTCAATTCATTGATTGAAGCCGGCTGACAGGTAAATACATCATATCTTTTCGCAGACGCACCGCTCACATTTCACCGCATTCGTACCCACACCCGCGCGCGCACTTCGTCCCGAGTTCCGCGTCCCGCGTTCCCTCCACTGCATTCCAGTCACCTGCGATTAGTCATAGCGTGACGTCGATCGCTGTTTTTTACGTTTCCGCGTGTGCTTTGGCCGCCCAGTGATTATTTTGATAATGACGTACGAATACTCCAACGTAAAATGCCTTGCGTTTCTTGTCTGGTGAAAATTTAAGTAGTGCGAGACGACTGTACGCCGACGAGGAACACCTTACAATCCCTTCGACACAGACTTGATACTCCATAATTTGATGATGATGATTTTGATTTAATGTTTCCATAATTTTCGAGGGCCCTGACGAAAATGAGGTTGACATCCAAATCCAAGATGGCGGCCATGTACAATCAAAGGAAATACCAGTTTTTGCATCTTTGTTTTTCACTTAAATTATGGATTTAAAAATATTAGCCCATTAATAGATAAATTAACTATACTTACTTTAATTACTACGATTTGATACATAATAAGTGCTTACTAACTTAAGACCTAGGCTGGTGCTGTTATTAGTAGGTAATAGAAATTGGAATGAATACTAAGTACACACGCATGGACACATGGCATGGCATGGGCACATGGTTGGCATGGTAGATGGTTGGGATGGTAGGTGCTACTCGGTTACGATTTCAAAATCTCACGTCGACGCACAGATTTTGACAACGCTAGCGACAAATCAGCTGTCAAAATCTATTTGTGGACGTGAGATTTTGAAATGACCAGCGAATCACCGGTGAAAAAAGTCGCTGTGTGTGCCTAGCATAACATAGTAGTTGACATAATACAATATTTGGTGTATAATTTTAATAAGCATTTGTATCGTAATTATTATTACGATACAAATGCAAATCTAATCTTATCTTATTAGATAAGATTAGATATTTTTATTACCTTAATAAACATATAGGTATACATAGGTGTTATTAAAGAAAATGAGATCACAAAAAAAAAAAAATACTAAAAATTAAAATTATTAAGTACTTATTATTATTACCTTTTTTTTGTTATTATTGTTATTATTATTATGCTTAAAATTAAAGCATGAAAACTTACACGAATAAAAAATTGAATTTAAAAACATTAAAATTTATGTTCAAAAAAATCCTTAAATTTATACAAATTATTTTAATTCAGAGGTATTATTTATTTTTATTTATTACAAAACACGTACACACATAGCCAGGTAGCTTTTGTTATATTTTGCTAATCTAGGGAGCTCATCTAGTACAAGTCTGTATTGGTCATTGCCGACCTCAAGAACTTATTTCCTCTGCTGTTTTGAACAATTCTTTATAATTCCTAACAAACAAACATGCTTCATACAAATATTCGCATTTATCGCATTGGTTAACCTGTAATGGTAGAGGTAAGTAGATATAAAAAAATAATGAAGGTAATGGTAGCAAACCAAGCCTTTTAAATATAGGTTGACATGATTCATCAGATGGAATCCCATACATAGGTCGTAAACATTTTTTTTGGGTGATAAATGCACTATTGTGATCAGTACTATTTCCCCACTTAATTAATCGATACCGTGACGAGGAGTCAACATATGCACGGTATGACATCACAGCCGTTTTTATATTTGTTACCTTTCTAATCTGTCTGAGGGCGTATACAAATTTATTTATTTTATTGCATACATTATCGACCCGAGCTTTCCAGTCTAAATGTTCGTCAATAACTCCTAAAAACTTATTTTGTGTCACTTGTGTAATTTGTGGTATGTTCATTCTAAAATTAAATTTATTTTGATCAGATTGATTAAATTGTTTATATACAGATTTGATAAATAATTTTATTTAACCAATTAATTAGATTGTCTATTGTATTATTTATGTCCGCTTCATGATCAGTAATTAATTTATATTTTTTATCTGTACTAACAATTATGGAAAAATCATCAGCAAAAAGGAAGTATTTATGATTAGTCACATTTACGATGTCGTTTATGTAGAGTAGAAATAGGATAGAATCCAATATGCTACCCTGGGGGACGCCGCGTTTCATAATTTTATATTCAGATGAAAATTGTGTCATGTCCCTACTTTCATCAAGTTTAGTGACAGTAATACTCTGTTGTCTGTCAGTTAGATATGACAATATGCACGGAAGTGGTCTCTGATTCCAAAAGCCTCAAATTTTTGTAATAGTATGTCATGCGAAACTAGATCAAATGCTTTTGATAGATCAAAAAATAAACCTGTTGTCAGCTGATTGCTGTATTAATGTTCTATACTAATGTATAGGTGGGTGGGTACCTATTTTAATACAACTTAATTTTTACTGACCTTTTCAATCACTAGAAAATTCGATTTTTGGTCTCAGGTCAACTACGAAATGACGAAACGTGTGTTCTACTCGTAAGTCTACATTTTTGTCGAACCCGTCGGTTATATTTATTTATTTATTCATTAATCGAACAACCGATCCTGATTTAGCTATAAATACGAAAAGAAAAAAAATGCCCATCTAAAAAAACATTTACCTATTAATAAGGTATATTACACATGAATATGTGTGTAGGTATAGTCAATCGCATATCAGTGGTAATAATTTGATATTGACATTGCCTTTATGTCGTAGCAGTAAGGGTGGTTTTCGAATTGCAAGTGTTAAAATTGATATCCGGTTGACTGTGCTAGTAGTTACTTATGTACTAGGCACTTTCTTTGGTGGCAAAAACACAGGGTGGCATGGACATCGACGCACAATCTGTTACCATGGATTCAATACACGATTTTGAACCCCCCTGCGTTTATTAAAAAGAAAATAGCCCTGCATAGATTTTGACAGCTTATGTATCGCACTTTTCTACGAAATAGCAGTTTTTTTTTGGTAACCATTGATAAATATCTACTGGAGGGTCTAGAATCGTGTGCTGAATTCATGGTTTCAATTTGTGCGTCGATGTCCCTGTCATCCTGTATATATGTGCCAAATAAAGTTAAGCGCACATTACTGCCGCGTTGAACGCCAGTGCATTGCATTTCAATACAAAAAAGGGCAGTGCGGCTCGTCCGTTGTATGCGATGGTTCTTTGCGTCAACTAATGCTCTGGCCAAACTCAAGGGATATCCCCGCCCGGAATGCGCTCGCGCTGATTTTGTCAAGGTACGGAGGTGTTCAAATCCAAACTGGCGCGAATAGTCGCGTGAGTCGTGACTTGTAATTATAAAACATTAGATACACGTGGTCGCACCTCACGGGGTTCACACCAGTGTGGCCTAAGCTTTAATATACCACAGTACAACTTAAAAAAAAAAATGGTGTTAAAAATTTAGCACAATCAAATACTTAATACCTTAAATAAAATATTTATTTGGCAGACACGGTCTAACATACTATCTTTTATTAACATAAGATTCTATTAAGTACCTAGCGCCCCGCTCCCCATACGTTACTCAAATGACACTGTATTCTCATTTTTCGCGCATAAATGTAAGTTATTTGCGAACTGTAAGTACAGTTCAGAGACTATAAAGATATAACTTCATAGACACTCTTGCGTCGCACGCGCCGTCGATTAGTCGCGCTGTGTGTTTTAGAAGTCGCTAGGGATTTACAAAAACTAACCCTGGTTTTGTTTGACCATGTAGATCTGACAAGACTTCTCAAGGGTCTGTTGTTGATGCGAAGCGAGATAGATCGTATTTCTGAGGTGAACACTACAGTGAACCAGGTTAAGGAGCTAGCAATTGAAGTAGAAGCACTCAGGAATGCGTCAATAGTTAACAATTTCTGTAGAAACATTAACGTGAGACGGGGTGGCTGTGCATTGTCGAGCTTTGAACACGTGAGTGGACCTATAGGTTTATCTCCCGTATGTGGCGTGCCGTATAAATCTGCAGAAAAACAGCCTATGGCAACACCTTCAAAAAGCAGTCTAACGTCACGTCGGATGTGGGTAGCGCGATAACAGAACCGCGCAAAGTTGTGAACGGAATGACGCCTGCGAGTGAGAAGTTGATAGCTGATCGCGCAGTCTCTAAATGTGATGGTGAGTCACACAACGTTACCGACCTCTGTCGTAAATTGTGCGCAAGATTCTGACCGACCAACTAGTCGATAGTAACGCGTCGAAATCAATAAGAGTTTCTCTGTTATTGTGCAGGATGGAGTGTCAAAACGACGGTCCAAAACTCAAGTGTCTAGTGAGGACTGGACCCTGGTTCAGAAAAAGAGACACAGTTTGAAAACCACTTTGTAGGAAATACAGGGAAAGTTATTGTTTCCAGCGATGGCTCGCTTGGGCACGCCACAGTTGCGGCGGTAAGTCCCCTCTTTGAGGAGTGTCTTGAGAGGCGCCACGGCGTCCTCACCTTCCGCCTGACGTAGGTCTTCACCGGACATGACTGTTTCGGGAGGTTCCTGTTTCAGATAAGGCGGGAGGAAACGCCCGGGTGTTGGAATTGTGTGGATCGACCGGAGGACACGGTGGAGCATACGGTGGAGGTCTGCCCGGCTTGGGTGGAGCACCGCCGTGTCCTCGTGACGGCGATCGGCGGCAGCAATCTCTCGCGTCCGGCCCTGGTACAGGCCATGGTACGGAGCGAGAGGAAATGGGAAGCAGTCACCTCCTTCTGCGAAGCAGTAATGCTCGCGAAGGAGGAGGCGGAGCGCGTGAGGGAGAAGCAATCTTTGTGCCCTCATGCCCCTAGTCGCCGCAGGAGGAGACACCCGGGGCGTCGGGAGTCGATAGCCGACTCCCGGCCACCGTAGGCGCGGGCCTGCGCGTTAGATTCTCTGCCAAGGATGTGGCCCAAATTATAAAGAAGATGGTAAGAAGCAAGTCACGATAGTCTTAGCATTGAGCATTTGAAGTACGCGGGCGTACACCTGCCAAGACTCCTTGCACTATTATTTATCTTGTGTGTTAGTCATGGTTATTTACCCGATGATTTAATGCACACAGTCGTAGTGCCTATTGTTCAAGATAAGACGGGTGACTTATCAGGTCTGTCTAATTACAGACCGCTCTCACATGCGACTGTCTTAGCTAAGGTGTTAGATAGTTTGCTTGACCCACACTTGGAGAAGCACCTCCAATTGCATGACGCTCAGTTTGGGTTCAGACACGGTTCATCAACCTAGAGTGCTGTCCTCTGTCTCAAGCAGACTGTTCAGTACAGTGGTCAGAAACACACCAGTATATGCATACTTTTTAGATCTTTCAAAAGCTTTTGATCTGGTGTGTTATGGTAATCTGTGGTAGAAGCTACAATGTAAAACAGATGTGCCACTTGAGATTGTGTCTTTGCTCCGGTACTGGTATAGTAAGCAACAGAATACCGTTAGATGGGCGGGTGCACGGTCGGACGTGTATGGGTTGGAATGCGGAGTGAGATAAGGGGGTTTATCCTCGCCTCGCCTCTTTAACCTGTACATGAACCGGCTGATCGGTGAGCTCAGCAGCACTAATATTGGATGTTCCATAGACGGAGTGTGTATAAACAACATTAGGTACGCGGATGATATGGTGTTGCTGAGCCCATTGATCGGTGTATTACGCAAACTTTTGCGCATATGTGAGTCATATACAGAGTCCCATGGGCTCAGTTACAGTGCTAAAAATCATGAATTCATAATCTTAAAAGCAGGTACCAAATTTTACTCATCTGTAACTCTGGTCACTCTTTGCGGCATTCCTTCAAAAAGGGTGTAGCATTTTAAGTACTTGGGCCACTGGGTCTCTGACGACTTATAAGACAATCTGGACATTGAGGGGGAGCGCAGGTTGCTGTCTGTCCGGTGTAATATGTTGGCTTGCAGGTTTGCGCGATGTACTAGATCTGTGAAGGTGACTTTATTAAAGGCATATTGGCAGACGTTTTACACGTGCAGCCAGTAGGCCAACTTTACGCAGCGGGTGTACAGCGCATTGCGCGTGCAGTACAACAATGCTTTCAGGATACTGTTAAAGCTTTCGCGGTTTTGTAGTGCTTCGACTATGTTTGCTGAGGCGCGGACCGATGATATTTTCCCGATCATAAGCAAGCGGAGCGCTTCACTATTACGTCGTCTACGAAGCAGCTCGAACAGTCTCCTGAGGGTGTGGTCCGAGCGGTGGGACCTCTCCCTAAAACAGAGGTGGATTCAGCTTCATGTTAGCGCCTCTCCTCGTATTATTTGACATTTGTGTTTATGATTATATTGTGTATGTCTAATTTTGTTATTGATTGTTTCAATGTGCATTTCATTTTAATTGTATTGCTATACATTGTTTATGTAATTCTAATGTGAATGTGTAATTTTGAAATTTAATTTAATTTGTTGTTGATGATTATTAAAATGTTTTTTTTTTTTTTTTTTTGTGATTTTTTCTGGTTTTATATGATTTTATTTTCTATAATGTATGGACTATGTCTGAAATAAATGAATTATTATGTTATTATAACTGACTGTTAAATGATATCGACTTATTCCCAGGTATATTATAATCTCCAGCAATCACATAGTGATACACAATTAAACTATAGTACTTTCTTCCTTAGGGCAGTTATTCAAAAGCTCCATTTCTTGATTTTGATCCTGAGACCTGTTCTTAACGATGGAGCTTGCGACCCCAGTAGATCTGGTAATTCCACTTTTCGTATGCTGCGATAATTCTGATTCCAATTTATTGATGAACTCATTGCGTAAATTAAACCTATAAAAATAACACACAACTTTGTTATTGAGCACAGAAGTAGACTTTCAGTTTTGTTATTATCCATCATTTATCACAATGTAGGTAAGGGGCAGTGAGTTAGTTTCACGATGCGATTCATGCCCGCGGCGGGTGCGGTTATTGGCTCTTCCCGATGGGGCTGAGGTACCGCTCTACCACCGGCGGACGTCGGTGAAAACCGCTCCGTGAACTCTTAACTTATAACTCACTAGCTTCTGCCCGCGGCTTCGCCCGCGTAGAGGTCGGAAATTACCCCACAGGGACATGCTACTGGGACAAAAATATCCTATGTCCTAACCCAGGACATGGCCTATCTGTAACCTACCTATCATCCAAATCCAGCCGTTGAAGCGTGAAAAAGTAACAAACAGATAAAATATATTACCTCAAGCTACGAACTCTGACTAAATTCCAATTCCTTAAATCTTTAGAGGCATGAGGAACAGGGTGTAAAGTTCAGGGTGTAACGGAGTGTAAAATTCTTCCATACAAACTTTGACACCCCCCAATCCCCGTTTTAGGGGTAATTTAGAAAAAGAAAATTACAAAGATTATAATTTACTTAGATAGGTATTCGTGCCAAGTTTCAAGTTTATTAACTCAAGTAATAAGATTTTCCCATACAAACTTTGACACCCCCCAATCCTCCTTTTGGGGTAAATTTAGAAAAACTAAAAATGACAAAGTTCATAATTTCTTTGGGTTATTATTTGTGCCAAGTTTTAACTTTATTAACTCAAGGTATAAGATTTTCCCATACAAACTTTCAGACACCCCAAGCTCCATTTTGGGGGTAATTTTAGAAAAATGAAAAAGTACAACGTTCATTATTTATTTGCGTTAGTATTCGTGCCAAGTTTCAAGTTTATTAACTCAAGGAATAAGATTTTTCATACAAACAAAATCCTCCCTTCTCACCCTCTTAAGGGTGGAATTTTGAAAAACCTTCCTTAGTGGATACCTACGTCATAACAGGAATACGTGTGCAAATTTTAAGTTTTAGCCCTAGGGTATGGTCTGTGTTTATTTAGAACTTTCATCCCCTATTTTATCTTCTTAGGGGTTGAATTTTGGAAAACACTGAAATACATAACTCATTATTTTTGCCGTACTCCATTCATACGAAATTTCATGCAAATACGTCGAAGGAATAAAAAGTTTTATACAAACTTTTATCCCCTAGTTCACCCCCTTGGGGGTTGAATTTTGAAAAATCCTTCCCTAGTGGATGCCTAAATTTTAAGTTTCTAGCCTTAAAGGTTTGGCCTGTGCGTTGATACATCAGTCAATCACTTTTGCCTTATATATATTTAGAAGATAAATCTGTACTTAATTATTAGTCCATCGATGAATAAAACACTAGGTTTTTTTAAGGCTGGCTGCCTTATTTATCAATCCCGATGATGATGATGTGACCGTATACGCATCACACTAAAATTTGATTGCACACTATTGTACACATATATGGGTATATGTATATGAAAAACTGCCGCTAGGGGCAAAAATAACGCTTCCGAAAGTGCGCACAGTTACAATCTAGTGAACACCAATATGAAGATCATGCCACGTCTGGCGACATTGAAAACTATGAAATTAATGTCACCAGACATGTCGGGCGACAAAAAATCAACTCACTTTTTGCACAACTGCACCAATATTATTTTCTTGCATACAAACAAATAGAATATGGTGACCCCGGTGAGTAGGTTATACAAATTGACCAAGATGTAGTACCATAACACATCTTTAGTAGGAAGAAGCTCCAAGCACCAATTCGGTCCCATCATCACAGATAACTTTGCATACGTGGAGAATCTAAAATAAAATATACTTGCGTGAGTTGTTTAATCTAACCATACCAGACTAAAATAAATTGTACTTATGTATGTCAAAATAATAAGTAATCTTTGAGTGATAAGTCTGTTCCTACATATTATAGTCATTTAGATGACTGCAGGCAGACGAACCAACTATTTAAGTAGGTATTTATTATTTTGCTTATTCAGTGCAATAGGCTAATTGACAGTAAGAAAAATATCTTCAACTTCTTTGTAAATAATTTTGGATTAATTAATCTTTTTGAGAAAACAATGCGTAAAAGAAATAAACTCTTTGGTCACGTGACATTGAACGCGAATCAGAGCGCAACACGTTTTTTCGTGTTTTTGATAGAAAAAAACTTTAATGAAAAAAGCAAATAGAAATTATAGTTATTTTGTATTGATAAGTGATTTTATTTCTGTAAGTAGGTTTGTACAAACACTTTTACCACGTCAAATATATTATTATAATTTAAAAACTAGATGTGGTCAGCGTTTCCTATCTAACTACTCTGAGAAGAACGGCCGAAAAAACTCAGAGGTCACAGTCTCTTTTAAAGTCAAGACATAATCTTGGTCAGATCATAATTAAGAAGCAAGTAAATTGGTGCCTGAAAGGTCTTATGAGGAAAAGATCACACAAATTGAGTGGACCTTCCTAGTCAGTGCAGGGATTTGTCAATAATCATGCGACTCAACTCAGAACACAGGAGCTCAACGATTCGACGAACAATACTAAAGAAAGGATATTTTGGGTAGTCCGCATAAATTACTCAAACTGCCAGACACAGACTAAAAAATAATAATACAAAATACATAAAAAAATACCCACATAGTCTTCACATTTACAATAATTAAATTAATGGAATACTTTACATAGTAAATACTCATAAAAAGATATTATGAAAAAAAAATTGTTAGTAAATTTATTGGAGCAGCTCAATCCCAAGCCTTTATCCTCAATACATATAGTCTTTAACAGTATAAAAGGCTGTCTGGCATAATTTCCGCTTTAGACACCTTTTTTTTTTATTTGCTTTAACTTCGACATAGTGCTTGGTACCTACATTAACAGAAACTATCTTGTAAATCCGTTTTAGTTAAATAAGAAAAAAAAAAAAACTTTTTCATACAAAATAAATAAATATTGAGTTGATGACCATTGTAAAAGGCACTTTTGAGTTAGGCAAAAATTCGGAATTCGGTAATTTCGGAAGACGGTGTCTTTGGTTTTGTATTTTCGTTTTTGGCCACCGACTTCCGAAATTAAAGTTATTTTTCACGTCTTTTAGTGTTTTTTGGAAGTCGGTTGTTTTTTTGTAAAAAAAAAAAAACTCTTTTTAGTTGCGGTACCTACCCCACACAAATTCGTACACCACTACTTGGTATGTAAATAACAGTGACAGGAAATTATTAACACATCATCAATATAAACTAAGTGGAAAAAATATGCAGTATTAAGGATAACTCAAAAACTACTGATCAGACCTTGATCAAATTTAAATGAGACCACATGTATAGCACCAGCTACCAAATAAAAAAAAACATCCAAATCGGTTCACCCAGAAAAAAGTTATGAACAAACACACACATAAAAAAATAAAAAAAAACATACAGACGAATTGAGATCCTCCTCCTTTTTGTGAAGTCGGTTAAAAAGAAAATCAAAGAAAGAAGTAGATCATTCCATGTTTAGTTTGTTTTTGTTGTCATTTGCCAGTGTCGCAATCATGGACCTAATGTAAACTGGACTGAGCTCTCCAAAAACCGTATCATACAAAAATGAACCACAACTGCTACATACATTTTAGGTTTACTTTTGTTATGCTATCTTAGCCGAGGCAAAACGAGCCGAGAGAGATAGTCAGAGCAGAGGCTGTTTGTCCCTTTTTCTCAGTTTTAAATACGAGGTTTTTGGCTAGTTTTTATTAGTCTATGTATTTTGTCTATAATAGTTTTTTTTGTATTGTGCGTGTTGTTTGTGCAGAATAAACAACTTTTCTTTCTTTTTTTTCTTTCTATTTGACGGAAAAAAATAATGATGACACTCTACCAAAGAACTGTTACTCCTAGCGGAGCACTCGACGAGCTGCCATGACAGTATGCCCCGTTTTGATAATCAACATTAAATTGCGTTAAATGGTTTTTATAATGTTAATATTTCGATGGTAGTTTGAGAATAAAAAACCACAAGGAACATTAACTAGTTGTTTTCTCAAAAACTGTCAACTAGCTTATTTGGCACTGCACATGCTACCTATGTAGTAATAATACTGTCTAGTCTGACCTACCTGGTAGTATGTAAGTAGGTATATAAATATACTCTGGAGCAGGACATTTTTTTATCCAACGACACATTGTTTCCTGCTTGAGAGGAACTGTATGCAAAATTACAATTTCTAAACGCGTATTTCATAAAAAAAAACTTACTTGTTGTTTTGCAGCTTCCTGCTTTTGGAATCTTGACATTTGATAACACCATGTTTGACCATCCATATGTTGTAGACAGTCATGACAAACTGTACGATATTAATGAAAATTAATATCCCTATTGGTATCTTATAATAATAATCAAATGATTCTCCTGAAAAAAGAAACTTCAGTTAACGCCAGCTATGTAGGTACTTAATAAAAAGAATAAGGCCCGACAGACACCAGCGGAATGATTGTGTCTTTAGACAAGCTGTGGTGTCCAAGTTGGCATGCCATACAAGGTGAAAGGGACATCGACACGCAAATTTTAACCATGGAATCAGCACATGATTCTAGACGATAAATATGATAACCGACGAAAATTTTCAACGCAGGGAGTTCAGAATCATGTACTGACTCCATGGTAACAGGTTGTGCGTTGATGTCCCTGCCAACCTGTACCATATCATAATCATGGAGCTTTGGGCAGATCCCGCGCGGAATGCGGGACGCGACTGCGTGCGTCTTTTGTTTTAACGATTCAGAAGTCACGCGACTATGCGTGCCATTTTTAACACCCTCATGCAACTTACTTGACACAATTGGCGCAAGCGAATTTCGTCCCTTATCGCATGCGGGATTCACTTCAGTTTGGTGAGAGCTTAATTCGTCACCTAGAAATCCCATGCTGTCCCGTGTCGCCAGGAGGGAGACAAAAACGACGGTGTCAGTTGTAAATGGCTCAGTGCTGCGCGTTTAAATTGAACCGATGTGATGTTTTGTATATGCGGTGAATGTTAGGTGCGGCAAGCATCCGATCTGGCCTAGGTTCATCTGTTCATATTATTTTTACCATATTCGGTAGTAGCCTATAGGATCCGCTGATGCTGAATGTGTTATATTGGGAGCTTCCCAATTCCTGCTTAACGGTGAGGGCAGGATCGATGAGGTTCGGAGTTGAAGCGCTGGGAAGAAGGCCTCGGAGCAATGCAGAACAGTTGCCAAAACTCTTATAGCCACATCAGAGGTAAGGACTTTTCCTCCTTCGGGACGTGCCAACGTAGCACAAATAGTGTACTGCCACCGATTGAATGCCACGCTAGTTGCCAGAGCCCCACCAAATGTGTCAAGGACGACTATCGCGTAGTTATAGCTGCAGTCGGTCAGTATCAGCTATCGAATCAAAAACGAGTTGTATGTACATAAACGTAAAAAAAAAAATACAAACCATGCAATAAGCAATCTTTGAATGGTGGTTTCAAAATATCCAAATTGACTATGTTATCCAACGTGGTGACTATTGCCGTTATCAGGAGCGGGGTCCCCCAGGCGTACAGAGCATACCACATGAACTTCACCAGCTTGCGACGCTTAGAGTCACGCTTATTACGAAAAGATCTGTAAAAGAGAAAAGTAAACGTAAACTCTTAATAAGTGTACCGGAGGAAACCAGATCTGCACGGCTGTAGGCTAAACTAGATAATGGTACGGTTTATGTGTATTTTTGTACCTTTGTACATAGGAACCGTACCATGGCTGCCTAGGTGTAGTGTTTAGTGTCGTGGGCTCGATTTTATGGAATTCTTAGAAAAGTTCTGTCCAATGATTGAATATTGTGAGTAGACCCAGCACTATTCTCGGCATTTAAAAAAAAAAAATTAAAAAGTTACTTTGTGTCACGCTCGCAGCATAAGAAAATTTTGCTCCCTGTCTTTAAACAGCAAAACCTACTTGTTTGAGGTGCTGAGGTGAAATAGTAGATGGTGTAGTGGTGGTAGGTGGGTAGTAGTAAGGTCTAGTAGGTGGTGGGGTGAAAAAGAGAGAATTTAATTTGAGACTGTTAGATCCCCAGAGCACCGAAGGATTCTAGATTAGAATCCTGAGCGGAGCGAGTGATACAAGGACCAAGATACACTTTTTTTCACGAGTTTTGTATTCTACTTTTTACCATTGACTGCGAGAAAATAAATAGTAGTTGTATTTATATTTATCACATTTTATTATACTAGTACTTTGCCCGCGACTTCGTCCGCGTGGATTTCGTACTTTCCTCTAAAATTTTTAACACCCCGTTCCTTCTTGAAAGGTAGTTTGCGAAAATGTATGTTTACGATCTTTATCATTTATTTAGTTAAAATAAGAATTCGGGCTAATTTTTCTGATTCTAGATCAAAGGAATGAGAATTTTCAAATAAACTGTGTCCTCCGTTTTCACCACGACAGGGCTTGTTTTAAAAAAAGCGTTTGGTACGTTTCCATTGTATGATTTAACATTAATTTATACCCATTTTCAAGGTAATTGAAGCAAGCAGTAAAATTCAAACTTTATTACCCTTTTCCACCCCGTTATGAGATGATTTAAAAAATCTTATTACACATACTTTTGATTTTTTGTTTTATGTAGGTATATTCCCGAGTTTTGAGTTAATCCGAAAGCACGTTAAAATATTCCTTACTTATTAACTTTGTCACTTCCTAAATCTTCAGTGAGGGGTATTTTTTAAAACTAAAAGTGACAATCTTTATTATTTACTGAGGCAAATATTGCCAAATTTCAAATTGATTAACCGAAGGAACAAGATTTTTCATATTAGCTGGATCCCGTCTTTTCACCCCCACAGGGGTTAATTTTGGTAAATCGTTTGGGATGTTTCCATAACTTGACTTAAAGATTATTTATACAAATTTTCTAGTTAGTCAAGCCAAGCAGTAAAATTATTCCCTGTAAAATTGTGGACCTACCCCTCTTCACCCCGTTTGGGGTAGACTTTCGAAAAACCTGATAGATTTCATTCTTTATTTTGGTCTTAAGTATAAGTACTAAGTTTCGAGTTAATCAGACTGCGCGTTATAATTCTTCCATACAAAAGTTTCAATCAATCAATCAGCTTATTTGTGAAACATAGGTGTTTACATAAATAGGGGGTACGTTTCACGTTTGTCCCAATAGTTTTGGCTGTGCGTTGATATGTCAGTTAGTCGATCAGTTTCTTCTTTTATATATTATATAGATAAGTTTAGTTATGCCACGTTTTCTGAACTAATGAATAAGATTTTTCATGTTATAAACTGTATCGCTTTCGTTCACCCCCAGAGGGGTGGAATTTTGAAAATTCGTTTGGGATGTTTCCATAACTTGACTCAAATATTATTTCTATAATTTTTCAAGTTGATCAGGGCTCCCAGTAAAATCCTCCCCTGTGAAATTGACTACCCCTTTTCACCCCGAGTAGATTTTCGAAAAATCCTGATAAAGGTTTTTTTCTTGATTTTTGGTCTTAAGTATAAATACTGAGTTTTGAGTTAATCGGTCTGCGCGTTAAAATTCTTCCATACAAACTTTGACAGCCCCCAATCCCCCTTTTGGGGATCTTTTAAAAAAACGAAAAATGACAAAGATTTTAATTTACTTAGATAAGTATTCGTGCCATGTTTCAAGTTTATTAACTCAAGGACTGTGATTTTTCCATACAAACTTTGACACCCCCAATCCCCCTTTTAGGGGTAATTTTGAATTAAAAATATGCCAAAGTTCATAATTTATTTGGGTAAGTATACGTGTCAAGTTTCAAGTTTATAAACTCAAGGAATAAGATTTTTCAGAAGATTTTTCTTAAAGGTTGAATGTCCAAAAACCCGTTCTTCGTGCTCCTCTACATTATATAAGAAAGCCGTGTGCAAAATTTCACGTTCCCAGACCCAGTAGTTTTCGCTGTGCGTTGATATGTCAGTCGGTCAGATAGTTTCTTCTTTTATATATATACATAGATAGATAATATAATCGGTAGTAGGAGAACAAAGGATTAAATATAAACATTAATTCATAGTGAAGTTAGAACAGTTTTCGATTTGAGTACGTTTTTCTTTTTAAATTTAATGGTATAGCGCTATGGAGTAGCTCCATTTAGCCAGGCAGTAGATACTTTCAGCACGTGTTATATTATTTTTTGTACCTACTTCGTATAATTCGTGCTTGTTCCAAATTCAAAATGTTTTTATTCACTCAGTGAATAAAAGAGAGTTTTATTCACTGTTATCGATGAATCTAATGCCCCTTTTCGAGTGGCAATGGTAAAAAATATATTTACTGAATAATAATCAGCAATTTAATTATCAATCGACAAACTAAGGAAAGGATGATACCACGAAATGTATGGAAGCTGGTACCCGCTCCAATAGGAATAAATGATGTATCATTAGAAAGGCATTAAGATTTAGTAGAAGAATTCCAATTATCCTTGTCTTGATTCTTTGTCCGATCTGAGTAATACAGGGTGGAAGTTGAGACGAGACAGTAGGGGAAGCTGGCTACCTTAACCGTTGCAGGTATAGAAAAACGTGCTATAGATAATCGACAGCCGTGCGGCTGTTATTAATTATAATTAGCCATGAACTATAAATGTATGTACTCGGAGCAAATCTATTCGGTTTACATCGCACACACGGATAGCTGTGTCGGTATGAATAGTTACGCACACAAACGTTAAATAACACGAGCGATAGCGAGCTCTGTTTTTTATTAGTGTGCGTATGTCGCACCAATAGGCAATAAATAGTAATAATTCATTTATGTAATTGTATAAGTTATAATATTTCGCACTTCATCATTATCACAGGTTTGGCACAATGGCTAACGTCTCTGGTTAGTGAACAACGAGTCAACGAGTCAACGAGTCGATTGTTTTCATTTTGTAATCATAATTTTTCTTCATTTCCTAGTTGTATTGCTAACGATTCAATCCCGTTCATATATGAGTAATTTACAACGTTTGAGACACGAGCGCGGAATTCTCAACCAATTTATTTTGACCGTTTAAGATAATCTACCCACAATTTTTGTATTTTTTTTTTTACCTTTCACCTTAATATATAATAATGAGCGTTCTTAGTTGTCAGTCTAGGAGTATAATTTGCACTACTAAATATATTGATTAATACTCATATTCCTGTGCGTTCTATGTTCCTGATCTCAATTGTGCTTGAACTTGATCCAACCATGCAGCATTTAACAATGTTTAAACAGACGGAAATCGCTGTTTTGAATGAGCAAAACTTTTCCATTAGTGAAATTGCAAGGTGCTCATTAATATCGGTGAGTAACAGTTACATATGACGTAATCATTTTCATTACGTTAGTAATACTTCAACTCAAGTTCTAAACTCATCTCACCTTAGAATGATTAACTATGACTACATTAATGTAAAATATTGCAATTGAGTTACATGAATATATCAGAATATTGTACTAAAGTTATATTTTATCATAATTTGATTCTGATAAAATTATGACATCTTGAATTTATGAGGCAATATAAGTAATTAATTAATTATGTTTTTTACATCAATCCTACACTGTTTGTGTTTGTTATTTTAAATATTATTTTGTTTTTACCCATAGAACGGAACCGTGCAGTTAAGGGTCCATCGGTATGCATTGCGGGAAGGCACAGAGCTAAGCCGTTTTTATCCACCCGCATAACTGCAACAGCACATAGTGTATGCTTACAAACGGTGCGAAATGACCTGCATGAAGCTGGTTTACGCTGTAGTAAGCCAGCAGTTTTGCTGTCCATCTCTCACCGACAAACACGACTTCTTATCGCGCGGTCATATAGGTATATACATTTTAATTGGGAAAATAATGTGGTTATTTTTAATTATGAAAAAAGTTTTAGGTCGGTTATGGATGAAGTGTAAGTGATGTTATTGTTGTGCAGTTAGACGTTGTCATAATTTCTTACTACCTAAAATGTTGATTCACTTCACCTCTAATTTCACTTTATTTAAATTTGTATACTTACTTTGAAAAAATATTTACGTCCAGGCTTTTTCAACAAAAAATCATTATCTTCTCTTATAAACTGGTAAAGAAGTTACCAGCAGTGTTCTACTTGTCCAAAAGTTTGGGAATCTGTATAAATTATTTTGCATTACTTGAATCATTGTATTGACCACACGTAGTTTTTTATTTCCTAACATTTACCTAACCCATGCCAAATTTAACCTTGAGCCAACTTTTGTAAGAAACATAACAGTCGAAACGAGCTGGCTCATTCACTAATGACCGAAGCGATAAGCCTAGTTTATTTAATAAAATATTTCATTTTATTTTATTGGTTTTATTAAATTACCTTTTTAATTTTTGTTTGAGTAATTTTATTTGGCACAAAATTGATGTATTTATTAAGACAAAAATAAAAACCTGTAAAACTATATTCATCTACCGGGGTTGGAACTTACGACACGAAGTTAAGTCGTCATCTATCCTATACCCGAAAGGTTTAGGTAATTAAATAAAGGTAAACAAATCGTAAAAAGGGTTTTTTATAGTTGACACTTTCTTGTTTAAAAATACGTCACAACAATATTAAAGTTATTTGCGATTTATACGGTATTTTCCTCTTTTATTAATGTATGTTAAACTTTATCATTTATTCGTAAACTATACTCTTCGTACATGTAATTGCTTGAGCACAATTTTTTTGTTAGATTATAAAATAGTATAATATTTTGTAATCTGTCTATTGTAAAGAGCCCAAAAAGACAGGTTCCCTAAACCTTTTAGAACATACAACGAATTAGATAACGTTGCTAGATTGAAGAGTACACCTGTGACGTAGTATGGCAACTGAAGTAGCAGGTATTACGTTTAGTCGGTTAACCAGATGCCTTCTAAGTTGTGGATGAATTAGAAAAAATGTTTTATGGTGTCACTGTATTGCGGCTGCCACCATACCACTGTTAACGCAATTCAATTGAGTTAATATGGGCTCAAGTTAAAGGGTTTGTAGCCGAGAAAAACAATACTTTTAAAATGTCTGACCTAAACTTTCTTTTGCCAGAGGCTTTAGCTAATGTGACTGCTGAGAATTGGAAAAGTTGCGAGGTTCATGTAATAAAAGAAGAACAGAAAATGTTTAAATTAGACAAAATAATTGATGATACCACTGAACGCTTTATTATTAATGTGATAGATAGTTCCTCAAATTCGGATTCAGAATAGAGCCTTTTATTATGGGACTCAAAATAATATGAAATTAACATTTGAAATAAAAGGTTTAACATCTATGAGTCACGTGGTTTTTTTTGTTTACCTTTATTTAATTACCTAAACCTTTCGGGTATAGGTGCTTTCAGCGACCGGCTATGGGATCCTTAGTAATGTTGATGAAATATTGGAACTCATTCAATTATCATTATTATACATTGGTATATTAGTTATTGGTATATGTGGGTATATCATACGCGCACAAACAGTTTAGCGTTTGCTATTTGTACCCGACCGACTGACTCAATAATTTACGCACACAGTGAAAATATAACCCATGTGTGTGCGATGTAAACCGAATAGATTTGCTGTGTGTACTTAATGACCATTCAAATAAAAAAAAAACATTTATCGTCTTTTATGAAATCTTTAAGAATTAAGAAAGGGGCTTCAAATCCCACATTCCAGGGGTACCCTAGGTACCAAGCAATTTAAATTATTTGAGTACAAATAGGTAGGTACCTGTGTACACAGTGCGCCTTCCAGTTAAGCATGTATTTTCTATTGTTATCATTATTATTTAATAAGTAACAAAAGTGCTTTCTAGGGTATCCTGTCAGTTCACCAAAAGTTAATTCACAAAGGAGATGGCAAACGGTGGGCCCAAATGTAATAAGTTGAGATATGATCTAAAATATTAGTCATATTTTTTATCTTAGAATATGAAAAATCACCTCAATTCTCAGTCTGGAAGCGGAGAAATATGAGCAAGATTTGTGAGATTATCGATTAAGTAATCGATTACACAGTTACTAAAATAAAAAATTGCACTAAATAATTAACTCAAAGTAATTAAATGCACTATAATTACTTATATGCAATATAGTGCATATAATTACAGTCATATTAATAAATAAAATATCAATTAATTACTGAAAAACCAATATTAATGATTATCGATTTCATATCGATTAAAATCAGTCTTCTATTTTTAGTCTATGTCACTGGCATGACAGCTGACTGACATTGAAACTAGACAGTTGCCGACTGCTCATGTTTGCTCACTCGTTTTGTGTTTTCCGATGCGTTTTGAGTGTTTTCCCGATTATTCTTCATTTTTCACGATCACTGCTTTGTATTTTACGGATTCCGACCCTGCCTACCTTGTACGACCCTTGCTGTTACACTGGACACCGAAGATCACTCACACGTTTGACTTGGAATTGTTATTTTGGATTTTATCGCCGGCTTGTGGATTGGATATTGTTCAAACTATGGATCGCTGTGTGAACTGTGGGATAACAACTGGTCACTGCAATACACTGGGCCGACGAGCCTTACACGATGATCTGTACGACGACGAACTATAAGCTGCTGCGCTCATATAATGTGCATTATGTGGTACCTTAGCTTGGCTAGGTACCAAGGTCCTTTGTTACCACCTGCACAATTCCTAGACGATATTTTAATTATAATAGAAGACGAAAAAAACACTATATTAAATGATTTTTTATTTTATTTTAACATCCTTTCCATAACTCGATACCTGTAACCTACCTATGACTTGAAGTCATTGACGTTCATTCCTATGATTTTCAAACATTTTCTACTAAATATAATAACTACAAAAGAACATATTTTGCACTTCAAGAATCAGCTGTTAGTTAAAGATTGTAACATAACCTCACTTTTATTTAATCTCTTATATCGCTATTCTCAGATTGACAAAATTCGCAGAATTTTCAGTTAAAGATTGATAATATTTATGCTATTAATTGACACCACTTTCATCTTTTTACATCTAGGCCCAAGATTGTATGTAATCGTATCAGTCTCCTTTTTACTTGACAAGCAACGATTGGCAAAAACATGATTTGTCATTTCATCACTATACAACAACAAGTTTGCCAAATAATACACATAAGGTTATCCGATAAGCTTTTTTTCATTAACGTATTATTTGATAAACATTTTTTTTTTTCATTTTATCTCATAAAACAACGTTTGGAATAAAAACGTTTTGTATTAATTGACTTATTATTACGAATCCTTTGTTTAAAAAATATAGGCCCGGGTATGTTTTCTCGCACAAATTTATATGCCAGAAAGGAGTTGCGCTAATAGAAAAAAGAGATGAATTTTAGTAGGCTATCCGGACCCGAATTCGTTAGAGTAGGTTAAATTATTTAAAAAAATGGTTGGGTTAGGTTAGGTTAAACTGTGACCCCTACGCACGAGCCGAGCGAGCGAAGCGAGCGGTGCCGCAGCAGCGGCCGGCGAGTGCCAGAAACGACTAGATTGTATAGAAAAAAAAATACTTTAGTAGGTTTAAAGAACTTCAGTACTTGCCTGTAAATTGTTTGACCCAAATGGAAATTACCACCACGTAGATTTACGTTTTCAAAATTTGATCGCAAGATGCAAACTCTTGGGTTAAAAATATCTATGTTATTTTCTGCTCCATATTCCATAATCATTTCAAATAGTGTCACTGGTTTAGAAAATGTATTATAAAATTATATTTAGTATAAACATGATTTTGCCAAAAGAATCTAAATATGGAATGAAAAATGTATAAATGAATGAATATCATCCGAAACATAATGTAAAGAGAAGCATTTGCCAAATAAATGTTTGTAAAGCGCGTGTTTATAAAATAAAACATTTCCGGAACAAGTTCTCAGTAAAATAAATATTGTATGACGGATAAGGTATGTCTCTCTCGTTATTATCAGCCGTATTTTAACTACTGTGGGCGTACTATGGGTAGTGTTGGTTATTGCCCAATAGAAAAGCCGTTTGCAGTTCAAATTAAATTATAATTTACGATCAAATTAATCGCACTTGCGAATCACACACTGTAGGTACACGACACAACTATACGGAACGCGCGACAGTTTCTAAATGTCTTCACTGCTTAACCGCCAACCACAAACTCTGCTTTAACTCTGGTCAAGCGTTAGCGTTATAGACTCTGTCCAGCGCCACCTGGTGGCACTGGCGTCCCGATTAGTCAAAGTCAAACGATTGATTCAACGTATTTCCGATATATACGAAACGGTGGTTGTAAACTAAAAATTTGATAATGGTATTTTGGTGAAACATTTGTGAACCACTTTCTAGCTATTACATGTCGTGACTAGATGCGACCACGTATGAGCCAAGCATCTTCACTAATCCCGTAATCAGGTACATCTTCCAGTGCATTTTCCCTATAAACTTATATTGGATAAGAATAAAGTTGTGTTAACGTTGGCTGCCTAAATATCTTGCCAGCTTCATTTAGTATGCTCCCAAATAGATACCTTGTGTTTCAGTGTTATAGCTTGGAAAAATCCAAATCGCTTGCCTCAAAGCTATAAGCTCTTCTACTATTCAAGCGAAACAGGTAACAAAATCCCAGTGATAGCCGGAGTCAACAACAAAACGTGTAACCGGAGTACAGAGTGCGAATACCTAAACAGTCACAGAATAATAGAATCGGTGCGCAGTCACACACGATAAAAACGATCGACTGACTTTTTTCCCGTCATTTAATATTTTTTCTAACCATAATATCATAACATTAGCCTAAATGTGGGATTTACAGGACAACCCTTATTTATCTGTCGTTACGGACATCACACACTTTTCAGCCTAGCATCGGATCAGGGGGCTACTCTCTAAGCACGAAATCCGTAGTGTCGGCCGAAGTTACGGGCGTTTGCTACTCCGTATCACCTACGGACATAATATTACTTCGAAGCCCGAACTAGGGATGAATGACAACACCATTTGACAGTTGTCCTCACTCCCGATGTGTTTTTGTCTTTCCAAAAAGGTTATTAATCGGGAGTAGGGTTCATTCTGAAGTATCGAAATACTTTCGGACGAGCCGTATTTTCGTTGACGGACTTACAGAGTAGGCCTCCAGCACCGCCTCACCTCATCGACACGCCGCCAAACAGGCAGTACGAGTATGAATGAAGTTTCATGGCGATGCCGATTCGAAGCCAAACTGATATGCTTTTTTTTTTTTTGTTTGGTTGGGAAATCATCAAATGACCTCTCCCGCTCTGAGCGGAGCGGAAGGGCGTGTCAGACTCTTACTGACTAAAACCCACCCGTGTTCTTCAGTTGCCTGTGCGTCAGGGCCACGGTAACTCTTTCGAACAATCCGCGACCCTGGCAGGCATCGGCCCTATCGGACCCCGTCAATTATGGTGACATCTCTTTCAGGCGCACGTGGAACACAACGCGCCGTCGACCCGGGCCTGGTCCTTACCGGAAGGCGAGCTGCCCATTGCTCGCCGTCCGCAGGCCCGCGCCTACGGTGGCCGGGAGTCGGCTATCGACTCCGGACGCTCAGGGTGTCTCTTCCTGCGGTGACTAGGGCCGTGAGGGCGCAATGATTGCCTCAAACTGAAATGCTGCAAGCTTTATTTTACGACACTGCTAACCGATAGAAACCCATGATGATAAGTTGCAAGGTAGAGTGTAATATCTACGCATTCCTAATAATGCTCAAAAGGGCAGTGATACATGAAATATTTTAAAAAGAACCTTATTTTTGTATTGCTTACACTGACATGTTTGGTACAGCATAACTGGGAACGGCCAAGTATTTGTGTTTGCGTTTTGTGGGACTGTCTTATGTAATTTTGACATTCGAAAAGTGCTGATTCTCAGCCTTTTTGGTTTTTTTTGTTTTTGGGTGGGAAATCATCAAATGACCTCTCCGCTCTGGGCGGAGCGGAAGGGCGTGTCAGACTCTTACTGACTAAAACCCACCCGTATTCCTTCAGTTGCCTGTGCGCCAGGGCCACGTTAAATCTTTCGAACAATCCGCGACCCCGGCAGGCATCGGCCCTATCGGACCCCTTCAATGATGCTGACATCTCTTTGAGACGCGCGTGGAACACGACGCGCCGTCGACCCGGGCCTGGTCCTTATCGGACGGCGAGCTGCCCATTGCTCGCCGTCCGCAGGCCCGCGCCTACGGTGGCCGGGAGTCGGCTATCGACTCCCGACGCCCAGGGTGTCTCCTCCTGCGGCGACTAGGGGCGTGAGGGCACAAAGATTGCCTCTCCCTCACGCGCTCCGCCTCCTCTTTTGCGAGCATTACTGCTTCACAGAAGGAGGTGACGGCTTCCCATTCCCCCTCGCTCCGTATCATGGCCTGTACCAGGGCCGGACGCGAGAGATCGCTGCCGCCAATCGCCGTCACGAGGACACGGCGGTGCTCCACCCAAACTGGGCAGACCTCCACCGTATGCTCCACCGTGTCCTCCGGTCGATCCACAAAATGCCAGCACCCGGGCGTTTCCTCCCGCCTTATCCGAAACAGGAACCTCCCGAAACAGCCATGTCCGGTGAGGACCTGCGTCAGGCAGAAGGTGAGGACGCCGTGGCGCCTCTCAAGCCACTCCTCAAAGAGGGGACTTACCGCCGCAATTGTGGCGTGCCCACTGATTCTCAGCCTAATTTGAATAAATGACTTTTGATTTCGATTTCAAATATAATCCAAGCATCGAAATTAAAAAAGTGACTTTTTCAAACAAACTAAATAGTAGTGCCAGTCCGACTATAGGTTGGGCATGCCACAATTGCAGCGGTAAGTCCCCTCTTTCAGGAGTGAATTGAGAGCCGCCACGGCGTCCTCACCTTCCGCCTGACACAGGTCATCACGTCGACGAGTGGTTTCGGGAGGTTCCTGTTCCGGATAAGGCTGTAGGAAACACCCGGGTGTTACCATTGTATGGATAAACAGGAGGACACGGTGGAGCGCGTGAGCATACGGTGGAGGTCTGCCTGGCTTGGGTGGAGCATCGCCGTGTCTTCGTGGCGGTGATCGGCGGCGGCGATCTCTCACGTCCGGCCCTGGTCCAGGCCATGGTACGGAGCGAGAGGGCATGAGACGCCATCACCTCCTTCTGCGAAGCAGTAATGCTCGCGTAGGAGGAGGTGGAGCGCGTGAGGGTGAGGCCGTCGTTGTGCTCTCACGCCCCTAGTCGCCGCAGGAGGAGACACCCTGGGCGTCGGGAATTGACAGTCGATTCCCGTCCACCGCAGGCGCGGACTTGCGGACGGCGAGCAATGAGTAGGTCGCCGTCCGGTAAGGACCACGCCCGGGTTGACGACGCGTTGTGTTCCATGCGCACCTCAAAAATATGTCAGCTCTAAATGACGGGGTCCGATAGGGCTGATGCCTGCCGGGGTCGAGGATTGTCCGAAAGTGTTACCGTGGCCCTGGCACACAGGCAACTGAAGGAACAAGGTTTTCGTCCGTAAAAGTCTGACACGCCCTCCCGCTCCACCCAGAACGGGAGAAGTTATTTGGTGACTTATCAACCAAAAAAAAAGGCTGACTTTAAGTTTTGCCAATCTCTGACTAGCTATAGTGACTAAACTATTAATATTACTAGATTGATTTTTCGTATGCAGACTGGGAACGTCATGAGATGTACGCAGTTTAATTTATTGTCGTATTGTCATCTCCACCTGGTATGAAATGAACCTTTAACAGGCTAAATTAAATAAGCTAGCAGAACTCCGCAACGTGATGGATTTCTAACTGATAAACTGATTTTCTAAACTCGTATTATTTTTTTATTTTTTTTATTTTATCATATTTAGATATTGACACCCACGTCTGCGGAGTTTCGCTAGTTAAATTATTTAGACGTTATAGGTATCAAGGTCACATTATTTATTGGTTCAGTCTGTTATGCCCACTGCAGGGGAAAGGCCTCTTCTCATACAGAGAAGGCACGAGCATTGATCACCACGCTTGCTCAAGACGGGTTGGCGATTGCAGACTAACTAACTAATAAAGTACCAGTTCAGGTTTCCGCACGATGTTTTCCTTCACGGATGTCAGTAATGTCCAAGATAAACTCACAAAGTACATGTTAAAGATTCAAAAAGTCACATTGGTACTTGCCGGATTTGAACCCACAAACTCGTGCATGAGAGGCGAGGCCGTCTGGGCCGTCACGACATTTTTAGTTGTAAAAGGAAAATAAATATTTTGTAAATGAAAACTTATTCGTTAATTACCTTAATCCCCACCAAACGTCAAACGATATGACACTCAGCCAAAATATACTAGACTTAAACGAGAAATACACGACTGGAGCTGAAATAATAATAAAAAAAAATGGTTAGCTTGTTACTTAAATAAATAAACAACAGCAAAGGGAGAGGGTTCTGTACCTATATCTTACCATTTTCAAAGTTACTTTTATTACTACTTATTTCATTGCTTCTGGACCGTAGAACTAAGTTAGTTTATATGGGTTTTTATTTTCAAACTGTGCTGACCGTAAAAAAACCGAAGCGGTTCAGCTTAAAGAACGTTATAATTTAGTTATTTAATATTAAGGACATGTTTTAAAATTGATAATTAATTAAGTACAAATTCTATTTAAAACATTTTTTTTTTTTGCTGTGCCCGTTGGGGTCTGTAATTGTACCTTAGCTTTAAGCCCATTGTAAGATCTTCACACATTATGGAATACAAATAAAGATATGAATTTGAATATGATTAAGAATAATTCAATAATGTGCTACTTACAAAATTGTTTGCAGAACCCCTCTGATGACACCCTCTTAACGAAAGTTAGAATCAATTTATTTATGAAAGCGCAGAGTAGGGAAAATGTGTAGGCCATCAGAGCTAGGCCTGAAAGGTTTCTGAGATCGGGCAGCAGACAGTACACCACCAGCACCAACATCAGGAAGAATGATGATATCAGGAGAGCTGGAAATTAACAACATTTTTATTTTGGATGTCAGCCATTTTCCAGTCTTGAGTGACGTAAACCGCGACACAACTCATACAGCACACTCGACTTGGGAATCGAACCAGAAAATTATTGCGGCAATTGATACTGTAGATTGTAAGGGTTCAAATATTAAGAGCGCCCAGGTCTACTATGAGAATGCGAGCATGGTTCGAAACTTGGAAATTACCACTTCCGAAATGTAATCAGTTCTTACTATCAGCTGACAACTCTACTTATAGGTACACTCAGCACCAAAAAGATATATACACGGACAAGGAACCGTTTTTAACCGACTTCACAAAAAGGAGGAGGTTCTCAATTCGCCTGTATGTTTTTTTTTTTTTTTATGTGTGTTAGCTCATAACTTTTTTCTGGGTGAAAAAACCCACCGCTTTTTTTACCAATATATAAATATTTTATGTTAAAACAAGAAATTTTCCGCGGACGAAGTCGCGGGCAGAAGCTAGTTCTAAATAAAATGGATTAATGCATTTGTTTCCATATTATTGCGAGTCGTTACAAGGAAAAATAAGTAAGTACTTATAACCATGTAATTCCAGAAGATTTAATATTAAAATTGCATTTCCCCAAATCACATAAATGGACTTGGGGATAGTAACAACATAAATATTATAATGCCTACAGCCTATATATAACTCTTTTCCCTATAATTAAAGCATAATTAGTCATTCTGAAATCTACCTAATTTTAATTTACATGTCAGTAAAGTTATTATTTATTGAAGAGGAAATAACATGTACCTATAGTGGGAATGAATTGAATAAAATATTTGAATACGTTATAGTAGGTACTGTTATGCGTGAAGGCTGCTAATTGGTGCATAAAAGGTGATTTGGAGTGCTTTTTCCTTACGGCTGGGCATCCTGAAAGTTGGCAACGACGCAAATAGCTGTCAAATAGTTCCTGTTTTGATTAATAAATATAATTACAAAAAAACACGAAATGCTGTTCGTTGGTAAGCGTATCACTTGAAAACGGCTGGACCGATTTGCCTATTTAAAAAAAGAACCTAATAATCGAGTAAAGGTTTTATGAAAAGAAAATTGGAAAAGTTCCCCGGAAAAAAAATATTGAGAAACTGAACGTCCTTTTTAACCGACTTCACAAAAAGGAGGAGGTTCTCAATTCGTCTGTATGTTATTTTTTATTATTTTTTATGTTATATATTATATATATATATTTTTTATATTTTTTATTATTTTTTCATAACTTTTTTCTGGGTGAACCGATTTGGATGATTCTTTCTTTATTTGATAGGTGGTGCTTCACATGTGGTCCCATTTAAATTTGATCAAGGTCTGACCAGTAGTTTTTGAGTTATCCTTAAGACTGCATATTTTTTCCACTTACTTTATATGGATGATGTGTTAATAATTTCCCTTCACTGTTATTTACACACAAAGTAGTGGTATAAGAATTTGTGTGGGGTAGGTACCGTCACTAAAAAGTGAAAAATAAAAACTTTTTTACAAAAAAACAACCGACTTCCAAAAAAAACACTAAAAGACGTGAAAAATAACTTTAATTTCGGAAGTCGGTGGCCAAAAACGAAAATACAAAACCAAAGACACCGAATTCCGAAATTAAAGTTATTTTTCACGTCTTTTAGTGTTTTTTTTGGAAGTCGGTTGTTTTTTTGTAAAAAAGTTTCATTGTCTACAACCATTGTTCCATTACATTGTATACACCGTACAATTGAATTGAATGAACGTTTAGATTTGTTAACTTTGTTATTGAATGGTTACTGTATATATACAGGCTGTTTGGCGCAAGGACAATTTTTGGGGGGATTGGGCGGGTTATTTGAGAGGTTTCACCCAAAGACCCCATGCCCTAAGTTACTGAGATATGATTTTTTTACTTTTTTTCCCAAAATTACCCGAAATCTTGCCTTTAAATCGTCATTACTTTATTGTTTATACGAAAGACCTTTTATTGTATTTTGTAATGTATTTTTATTCTAAATAAGTCATTATTTGATGCAATTGATCTGTAAAAAAATACTTATGTGCTTCCAAAGTCAATTTTGTTTTTGAATGTGTGACAAATTACAACTTCTAAATTCAGTATTAAAAAATCTAACAGCCATTTTGATCTTGATTTTATTTAAAATAAAATTTTAGCTCATATCCTTTCTGTCGGTATGCAACATATCATAGAAATCATTCATTATGTTGTAAAAATAAGGGATACTAGTTTGCCACTGCCGAATTGCACACAACAATAGAATCGTAAGCAGGTAAAAAGTTTGTCTCTTTCTTCCGCATGATTCTTGTCTTTGTCTAACATTGGTTGTATTGTATTGTAAGTTAGAGATATGACCAGTTTGTCCAGGTTCAGTAGAGCTCTGAGTATCTCAGCTGGTGGAAGTGCCCGTGAATTTCACAAAGTTCCCTTTTTTCCTTGAGTTTCGTTTTTTGAATCTTGGTATTGTTATTTCTTGTTGTGTTTACCTGTTGTGTTTTCTTGTTGTTTGTCTTCGCTGCTGATGTTAAAATGTCTAACTTCAGTAATGAAGAGTATGCCGACATAATACTTGCGTATGGCAGCGCTAACTGCAATGTGCGCGAAGCACGTAGAATTTATCAGGGGCGATATCCTGATCTACGTGTACCACACCTCCAAACCTTCTCTACAACATCGTATCGACGTTTGAGAGAGACAGGAAACCTACATTGTCAAGAATCTCGAGTGAGTGTCAGTCAATATAATGTAGCCGTAGACGAGATGATACTTCGAGCTTTTGATGTGAATCTTAGATCAAGCATACGAATTATTGCTGCAGAACTTAACAGTATGGAAAGTTTGGGCAGTTCTTTGGGCAGATGGGAGGTATGTATTTCATTACATCCCTGTTCAAGGTCAATAACACACTACTTACTTTTTAATGTAACGAAAATCTCGTTTTAACTGCTTTCAATTTTCCATGAGGGGGGTTTGTACAGTGAAATACTAAAGTTTATTTTAATTTTTTTGTTCCAAAAAATTTCGGGATTTCACCCGCTTATTTCTCGATCTTGTATGAATATTGGGATAAAAAATCCTATGTCCTAACCCAGGTCATGGTCTACCTGTTAGCACCGTGAGCTTTTTAGAAAACCTTTAAACGCTCACATGAGGGGGTGCGGGAAAGTTCGATACGTGAATTGATAGCGACGTTCTCGTCTTCCTGCGCTGAATCATTTGACATAATGCTGTAGCAGGTGTCATCCATGTACGTGGAAGTGGATGCTATGGCAGCTGCAGTTGGGAATCTCTCACCTTCATCAGCAATTATCTGATGCACAACGCAGATTGCGTGAATTACGGACGATTTCATACCGAACGCAACACGATTCAGTTCAAAAATCATCAATTTATCTTCCGGATGAAAGCGATAAATGAATCTTTGATATTTGCGGTCGCGCTTTAACATTCCCAATTGAAGAAACATTTGTCTAATATCTGCTGAAACGGCAATTTTGAATAGCCAAAATTTTAAAATAATGTTGTGGAAATGTGCTAGGCAATGTGTTTTGATAAATCCTATGTTGACTCCTAATGAATTCGGTGAGCTGACTAAAAGTCGGTAACGAAACTTAACGATATTGTGAATCGAAAGCACGTATCGTTTCTCCGTCCAACTTTTTGAGTGCTATGTGCAAAAATACAAAATCTATCAAGTCATCTATTCTAAGAATTTTGATTGCGTTTGCGGCTGTGACATATTGGTCCATAAATGTTTGCATACTATATGCAGAAGTGGGGCCATTCATATTCATATTCATATTCATATCTTTATTTGCATTCCATAATGTAGGTATAAGGTGTTATAAAGGCTTAAAGCTAAGGTACAATTACGGACCCTGACATAGGGCACAGCAAAAATTATAAAATTAGTTCATAAAATCAAATAAAATAAAATTAAAAATCAAATAAAATCGAATAAAATTAAATTAGAGATAAAATTAAAATAACAAATTAAAGTAACAAACAAAAATTTTTAAGTATGTTCTTATCATTAATTGAGATCCGTTAATAATAATTGTTTGATAAGGTCAATAAAATTAAACATAATGTCATATTATAATATTTATCTATGTCTGTATGAATGTATCCTTGACTAACTGTGTATGGTGTCTGTTTGTGTTAAATCAATTTTTTTGTCATGTGTGTATTCGTTTATTGTGTAGTACGCTTTTTTAATTAATATTTGCTTGATCTTATTTATAAATGAATGAATGTTTCTTTTTTTTATTCATTTTAAGATTGGTCATCTGATCCAGATACCTAGAAGCAAGTATCCGTTTATCTTGATACCTGTCCACACGAGACACTTTACGATTATTTGATTGTTTTCAGGACACGGTGCGATGCCTGAAAATACCGCTTATGCTTTAGTCTAAAGCTTTCCTATCAAATAGTACAGTCTCTCAGCATCTGTCAACGATGGATTTTCGTGTATTATGGACTTGTAGCATTAATAGACTAAGGGCCAGTTGCGAATGTCACCGTCAAATGACACAATTTCGATTTGCGCTAAAGTAGGCCGTTTAGACCTAATAACTGTCTGATCAGCATGCTGGCCAGTAGCATCAGCGTTCACCCTCGAATGCACATGCTCAACCTGCTTTAACACACGTTTGATACGACGAAAAAGATCATCAAATGAAATCAAATGATTGATCGTTAGGCTTCGCGGGTGGATTAATTTCTAAAAGTAGCGTATTGTGCTCGTTGACGAGATCCCTTAATTCAGATCGAGTTTCATCAATAAACGCGACTGAATCCAGAAAACTGTCCACCATCTCGCTGTCAATGTGGGCCCTTTTCGCCCTTTCGTACACGATTTGAATTGATTCGAAAAGAGCATTTCGTTTTGTTTCCACGTGAATAAGTTTTGAACTTAAATGCGATGAGGTGGATTCACCAATTCTGTTATCCTTAGCATCAGCTGCAGGTTGAGGCATCTTGATTTATTGCAATGAGATAGGTAGATACTTACGAATCTATTATAGTAGATCGGAATGCACTGAATGAGCTCTCAAACTAGCGTAAACAACCTATATTCGATAACTATAATGCGCAAGGTAACAAGCAGCTAATGGAGAAAACTAATAATATTAAACCTGTTCTTTATAGAGGAACGCGTAGGTACTTTGTTACAATGCAATGCAACTATGAATGAAGTTAAGACTGTATGTTCGATACAACATTTGAAACGTATTTACTAAACGTATTTTTATTAACTAATACATGATTTTGATTAGATGAATTTGATGACACGAATGTAATTAACTAGATGGATCTGAACGAATTCAGATCCGAATGCGGGGTTCCCTAGGGAATGAAATGAAGATCGTCTAATATAGTGGATTGCAAATAGAAAATTAATCCGGCTTACGAAGGACCAAACTGTTAGCGCCGTCGTCAGCTTTTTGGAAAACCTTTAAACGCTAACATGAGGGGGTGCGAGAAATTTACCATGAAATGGATAGAACTGTCTAAAGAGCTCTTTCTAGGCTTCCAAAAGCCTGGACCGGTGATTCAAAGCCTTGCTATGGAAAACGGCGGTTTTGTGGACTGTAATAAACTTTATGTGGCAGCATACATTGATTCTGAAGGAGGCTATTTTTTGGTATGGAGGAACAGGAATAAGAGAACAGTCGCTGCAGAAAATAGACGCTGCAGGAATGAATAGGAAGGAAGGGGAAGGTGACTAATGGGAAATATGTACCTACTACTCCCACATTCTAGAAAAGATTTTAAGTATGTAGGTTTGGATATGAGCAATGTATATGGCGATAACATTACCCATGTTCCAAGTTTCAGGCTATTTTTTGGTATGGAGAAACAGGAATAAGAGAAGGACACAGGATGTAGCGCCTGACCTTTCTAGAAGTCTGGAGTCGCCTTCCTGTCCTCGACATGTAAGTTAGCCACGCTGCTTGCCAGCGTGGTCTCACAAATAAAAGTTTCCTATTTCTTCACAGCACTTCAAATCGGTGTGACTTGATAAGTAGGTAGGTCTAGTTTGATATATAGATCCGAAAACCCGGATTTATCACGTAATCCAGATATATTAGCGGTAAAAGCACTGAAAGATGGTGTCCATTATTATCCTTCAACCTCCAGCCCAGTATTGCCGTTTCGCTCTGACCTATGGTAGACGCTGCAGGAATGAATAGGAAGGAAAGTGACTGATGGGAAATATGTAGGTACTGCCACATTCTAGAAAACATTTGAAGTATGTAGGTTTGGATATGAGCAATTTATATGTCGATAACACTACCCGTGTCCAAATTTCATTTAAATCCGTTCAGCCGTTTTCGCGTGAAAGCATAACAAACAAACAAACAAATTCACTTTTGCTTTTTCATATTAGTTAGGATATTAGCTTACTTTTCAGAAAAAAATATCTATCTTTTGAGCTATTGTTAGATTTTTTTTTGTAGGTCTCTAAGATGGTGATAATGCTAGGCGGCTGGATTTCTGCAGATTTATACTACATACGG
The DNA here is from genome assembly GCA_916610205.1 of Griposia aprilina. Taxonomy (NCBI): domain Eukaryota; kingdom Metazoa; phylum Arthropoda; class Insecta; order Lepidoptera; family Noctuidae; genus Griposia; species Griposia aprilina. The sequence continues at coordinate 18,037,804 of OU744294.1, forward strand.
ACGTCGAAGATGGCAACTTTTTGAAAAGAAATTTGTGGACCGACGAATCCAATTTTAGCCATGAGGGAATAGTGAATCTTCGCCATTGGAGTAAAAAGGCCAAAAATCCTAGCGTTAAAAGGCAGAGTTCGTTTCAAAGAAAATTTTATGTTAACGTTTGGGCTGGTATTACTGGACGAAATCTCATCGGCCCATATTTTTTGGCAAAACGGTTAACTGGAGACATTTATTTAGATATTTTAATCAATGAGCTACCCGAACTTGTGATGCCAGTTTTGAGAGAAGATGTGCCGATGGTTTTTCAAAATGGCGGCTGTCCGGCACACCAACAACAGGCCGTGCGAAAGCATTTAGATAATGCCTTTCCAAACTCATGGATTGGTAGAGGTGGCCCTATTCCTTGGTCCGCACGGTTCCCAGACCTGACGCCTATGGAATTCTACGTTTAGGGACGTGCAAAAGAATTGGTTTACCAGACAGACGTGCCCACTAGAGAAATTGTTATTGAACATATAGCCGGCGCGTTTGAAATAATGAGAGAAGAAATGTGACTACGTACAACGACCGTTGATATAAGAAACAGATGTCGAGCATACATACGAAATACAGGAGATCATTTCGAACAAGATTTGTAACTTTAGTTAATATATACATAATAACGTTAATAAGTCTTTTCTTAACCCCGACTCTTATAACTAGTATTTTGAAAACATCATTTATTGTTTTCTATTAAATGTAGCATACTTTTAGAAATCTAAAGAACTTTTAAAATAAAACTAAGTTGAAAAGGGCTGTTATTTTTTTTAATACTGAATTTAGAAGTTGTAATTTGTCACACATTTAAAAACAATATTGAGTTAGCAAGCACATAAGTATTTTTTTACAGATCAATTGCATCAAATATTGACTTATTTAGAATAATAATACTATGTAAAATACAATAACAGTTATTTCGGGCAATTTCAACTATAAATAAAAAAGTAATGATGATTTATAGGCGAGATTTCGGGTAATTTTGGGAAAAAAACTAAGAAAATCATATCTCAATAACCGTGACACTTAGGACATGGGGTTTTGAGTGAAACCTGGTGGATGACCCTACCAACCCCCTAAAAAATAGTGTCGGTCTATGTGCCAAACACCCTGTATATATTAGGTCTTTACCTATGAAATTGCCGTTCTGCAGTACTGGCCATTTCAAATCAAAATAACTTTTGTTTGGCTAAGAATTCTAATTTCAAATTAATTTTATTTTAAAAACATGGATTTTTTTTTCTAAAAGTAGTCATTTCTTTATTGATTAGTGTTACATTTTCATCGCATTTCAATCTTTTTCGTCATCATGGATACGTTAAAAATTCGAGTAATTATGGAATATGAGTACCGTCGTGGCAGCAACGCGGCACAAGCGGCACGCAACATCAACGACGTTTACGGAGCTAACACTACAAACCAACGCACCACCTGTTATTGGTTTGCTCGCTTCCGTTCTGGAAATTTCGACCTGAAAAATGAACCTCGCGGTCGTCCGAAGACTTTGGTCGACAATGACGAATTAAAGGCGATTGTGGAAGCTGATGATACACAATCTACGGCTGAATTAGCAGCAGCTTTCGACGTTAGCGTCAAAACAATATTGGTCCATTTGCGTCAAATTGGCAAGGTAAAAAAGCTTGACAAATGGGTGCCCCACGAACTCAATGATCGCCAGCGCGAAGTACGCGTCGAGACGTGCCTTGCACTGCTCAACAGACACACAAATGAAGGAATTTTGAACCGCATTGTTACCTGCGATGAAAAATGGATTCTGTTTGATAACCGTAAGCGCTCAGCAAGTTGGTTGGATTCTGGTTCAGCACCTAAACAATGCCTTAAACGAAAACTTACCCCTAGAAAAGTGATGGTCACTGTTTGGTGGTCTAGCGCCGGTGTGATTCATCACAGCTTCTTACCAAACGGGGTGAGCATTACTGCAGATGTGTACTGTGAAGAACTGAACACAATGATGGAGAAGCTGGCGCATCTCCAACCAGCATTGGTCAATCGCTCGTCTCCGCTGCTCCTGCACGACAACGCGCGACCTCATACTGCACAGCAGACGGTCTCCAAGTTGCAAGAACTGGGGTTGGAAGCTCTCCGTCATCCGCCCTACTCACCAGACCTTGCGCCTACACACTACTACTTTTTCCAGAATTTGGATAACTTCTTGGCGGGAAAAAAAATTAATACCCGAGAGGCAGTACAAAATGCCTTTGAAGAATTTGTTGCCTCCCGTCCAGCTGATTTCTTTAAGAAGGGCATCAATAAACTGCCACTGCGATGGCAAAGATGCATTGATTGCATGGGTGATTACTTCGATTAATACAAATAAAAAATTCATGAAAAAAATTCGTTTAAATTTTTTCATACAAAACGGCAATTTCATAGGTAAAGACCTATTATTATATATTTATATTGGTGAGAATTATGTGTATGGAACAAAGCTTGTTGACAATAAGAGCTGTGAGGCCTATGCTGCGTCACATGGACTGACATATAATGTCAAAAAAAGTGAGCTTTTGATTTTCAGATCTAAGTCTAGCTCGTTGGATAATGTTCCTCCAGTGACTTTAAGCGGAAAGCCACTGCAGAGAGTCACACAGTTTAAATACCTAGGGCATGTAATCACGGAGGACTTACCGGACGATGTTGATATAGAAAGGGAGCGGAGGGCGTTGGCGGTTCAATGTAATATGGTAGCCCGCAGGTTTGCGCGTTGTAGTAATGATGTTAAAGTTGTGCTTTTTAAGGCATACTGCAAAACCTTAAACACGTGCAGCTTGTGGGTGAAATATACGCAGAGAGCCTACAACGTCCTTCGCGTGCAGTATAATAATGGATTTAGGATATCGATGGGGCTTCCGCGCTTCTGCAGCGTTTCGCAGATATTTTCGGAAGCCTGTGTTGACAATTTCCATGCGTGTATACATCTTTGTGCGGCTGACTGTACGTACTGTGTGAAAAACCGTAGTTTACCCTAAACCTCTTAAGGGTCATTTTACTCATAATTTTTATCAAGTCTTACTATGAGACCAACCCAGAAATCACGAGAGAGAAAAAAATCTGGTCTCTCCTACATTTTGTCGTTTTATGTGAACACAATATATGAATCTAATGAACAGCTGATTATTTCTCACGATTACAGAGTTGGTCCCTTAGTAAAAGTTGATCATAATTATAAGTGCAATGGCCCCTTAAGAGGCTTAGGGTAAAAAAAAACCTTGAATACTTAGCACTTAATTTTCTTTTTTTCCTAAGTAATCGTAATTCCTAATTATTGTCTATTACCTTCCAGATTTCCGTCTTTTCCGATTGTTGTCTTTTCACCATTAACAGTTCAATGAATAACCTTGTGTTAGTATTTACAATTTTATTGACCTCTGACGCCATTTCACGTACTCGACCGGTTTGTAATTTTTCATAACATCATAATCAGCCTATAATGTTCCCACAGCTGGGACATAGGCCTCCTCTCTTCGAGAGAGAGTGGGCTGTTATCTACCACGCGGGCCCAGTGCGGGTTGGTAGGTGTCACATGTCATTGAATTTTTGGTTGTAGGACATGCCGTGTCCTCACGACGTTTTTCTTCACCGTTTTGGGAGCAGTGGTGATGAAATTATTCACACAAAATAAAGCGGCTGCCTGGGTTTGAGTTCGAACCCACGACCTACAACTCGTAAGTCGGGGCCGTTACCTCTGGGCTACCACTGCTCTCTTTATTTAAGTCTAAAACTGTTACTTACCCACTATTTCAAACGACTCTATCTCCTTCGTTTCTTCTGGATTTTTTGTATTTTGCCTGATGACAATTTTAATGCCTGGTACTTTCTTGCCAGATTCTAGCAGTGCAACTAATTTGTACTCTATGCAATATTTTAATTTTTTAATTTCATTCCATTTTTTTGATTCACTATCTTGCCACCATAACGATCCATCCTGTAAAGGTAAAGAAACTTTTGGTTACCAAGTTGACAGTAAAATAAATTATAAAAAAATACGGAGCTGGTTAGGTTAGGACTAGGAAGTTTTCTGGTTTTTTTTTTTTTTTTTTTTTTTTTTTTTTTTTTTTTTTTTTTTTTTTTTTCATAAATCTAAGTTTTATTGCTATACATTTTTTATCAAACAATAATATTTACAATTAAAATATAATTACCTAACCTAACTAAAACTAATAACAAATTAAAAGATGGCGTCAAAAAATTCCTCCGCATCGCTGTCGACTGGTAATGTACCCAAGAGACTGGCGGCATTGCCACGTTGTATTGCAATGCTTAGCCTCTGGCCAAGGTAAAATCCAGCCCTTGGGTCACGGGAAGTGTCAAACAGGCGTTTGGAGATTTCCTTGAACAAAGCAAGGGCACTCGGACCCCACGGCCCGAGGGTTTCAACCCCAAACGGCTCGAAAATATAATTACCAATAAGGTTGTTATACTTACGCCGCTTGAGGTTTTCTGGGATTCATTTTTAATGTTTAGTAATTAACCTATAACAAGACACAATGATAATTCCATTAATTTGAAATAAACAAAGCAAGCACTAGGAATAGCCGAGATCGGAGTTTTGTCTGTGTCAAACTCCGATCACTAAAATTGCAAACATTCGTAGTACCACAGGTTTTACAGGTGACTACTATACTACGAGTATACTACTATCAAAGACTCCACCTCTTTGATACGATACGGCAGACTTTGTGGGAAAATAATATATTTAATTATTTACATTATTAAATGGCATGTATTTAATCGAACCTCTAACAATTCCCATTGTGTGGATTTAATGTTTTTATTGAACACTCTTATTTAATATTAGAGCTTCTTTTTGTGAACGTCTAAAAATCCAAAATCATCTTTATTTGAATGATTGTGAGCCCATCCGTCCTGCCGCGAAACCTCTGATACGTTTTTCAACTAATCAAGTACGTGAAATCATTAACAACATGAAACGAGGCAAATCTCCAGGACATGATGGTCTCGGTATTGAGCACATGAGGCACGCAGGTATCCATTTGCCGCGAGTCTTGTCTATGTTCTTCACAATGTGTATTAGTCATGCGTACCTACCTGCTAATCTAATGAAGACCATAGTAGTTGCCATTGTGAAGAATAGGACAGGTGATATCCCAGACAGAAGTAACTATCGTCCCATTTCTCTTGCGACTATAATAGCCAAGGTGTTGGACGGTGTGCTTGATTCTTGTTTAAGTAATTACATACATCTTCATGACGCACAGTTCGGGTTTCGTCCCGGACTATCAACTGAAAGTGCTATTTTTAGTCTCAAGCATACCGTTCAATATTATAAAGATCGCGGTACGCCGGTGTACGACTGTTTCCTTGATCTCTCCAAGGCGTTCGATCTTGTCTCATACGATGTGCTCTGGAGAAAGATGGGAGACAGAGGTATACCCGCGGAAATATGTGGGCTATTCCAGTATTGGTATGGTAACCAAGACAATCGGGTGAAATGGGATGATACAGTCTCTGAGCCGTATAGGTTGGAGTGCGGGGTGAGACAGGGTGGTCTGACGTCCCCCAGGCTCTTCAACCTCTACGTGGATGACCTTATAGTCGCACTCAGCAGCATGCGTGTCGGATGCAGTGTTGATGGGGTTAGAATTAACAACATCAGCTATGCAGATGACATGGTGCTGCTGGCTCCGTTGGCGGGAGCAATCAGAGAGATGCTTAAAACGTGTGAGACCTACGCTGCCACACATGGATTAAAATACAATGTGAATACATGGTATTTGAGGTCAGCGGCAAGCGCCGTGGAGAAGGACCCGAGTTGCTTTTGAACGGGTCACCAATTAATAGGGTGACAACATTTAAATACCTAGGGCATTGTCTTGCCGCTGACCTCAGGGACGATGTAGACATTGAGAGGGAGCGCAGGGCTCTAGCGGTCCGGAGCAATATGTTGTCCCGTAGATTTGCGCGGTGTACAGACCAAGTCAAGGTAACACTTTTCAAGGCTTATTGCCTAAGTTTGTACACGGGCAGTCTATGGGTCAATTATACTAAGAGATCGCTGCATGTCCTACGCGTCCAATAAAACAATGGTTTCAGGATGTTGTTGAGGCTGCCTCGTTACTGTAGCGCGTTGGAAATGTTTGCTCAAGCCCGCACCGACGGCTTCTATGCAATTATACGCAAAAAAACTGCGTCGCTACTGAGGAGAGTGAGGGGCAGTCGGAACAGCATCCTGAAGACTGTAGCCGAGAGCTTCGGCTCTCCGATTGTACAGCAGTTTGGGCGGAGGTTGATCTTTACTAACACTAGGCACTAACTTATTTTTTGTATGTTATTAACACTATATGGATTTTTGTGTCCGAAATAAAACGATTATTATTTTATTTTAAGCACTTCTGATCAACTGTTTAATATAATTGTGCGTCAAAAAAAAAATAACCGGTCGTTTACAGTTCAACCTATAAAAAAATAAGAAGCGATCTGCGATTAAATCGAATTTGGTAAACTGAAATCTATTTTGGTCCACTGGTAATATGAAATGTGCAATAAACTATGTCACCCATTTAAATCTATTTCGATCCATAAAACATTCAACAACGAGCTAGTTGTTAGAAAAATCCTTTTTATTTTGTCATCACAACCCCATGTCAAAGAAAAATGGATTTCTTTTCTGGGGATGCGAAATGAAAATCAAAGATGGAGGCCGCGAAAGTTTCCAAATTGTTCGTCATGGGTGTCATTTTCATGTTTTTCGTGTGTCCTAGGTGCTGTCTCACTATCGGCTTTAGCACCCTCGAGAAATTTGGAAATTTTCGCGGCCGCCTTCTTGTGTTTTCATTTAAAAGAGGAAAAACAAGACATTGTGTGTGTGTTAAAATGGTTAACTTCAATTGTAAATCAGCTGCGAGGTCAGTGGAGGGGATACGTGAAAAATGTAAAACTGCACACGTTATTGCCCTGCAGGAAACTTGGCTATTGTCTCATGACGCTGCCTTCATTGGATCAATTGACAAAAACTTCGGTATACCAGTAAGTCAGCGGTAGATACCTCGGTATCTACCGCTGACGGAAAATTTATTATTACTTACTCGTTTATAGATATCAGTCGGAAAGTCGCAACAATCTTTGACGTTTCTAATATGAAAATGGCGCGAATTGCAAATGGCGCCACGTGCGCGTGGTGAATATTAGAACTGCGTCTTTCGTCTCATTTTCTCTTTAGTATAAAAGTGAGAAACATATTGAGCAAAAGCTGTTCCAAGGAGGTTCGATTATTCAGCTTATTTTTATTCTCGTAATGTGAAACTCTTTGGTGGATTTCTTATATATTTTTTATGGAAATTAAAAATAAACCGTAAAAGATACGCACGGCGCTGTACAACGGAGTATGCGGTAAAACAGGTACTAAGGTGTGAGTACCTATTTTACCGCACGTTCCGTTGCATGGTGCGTAATTTTTTACTTTCGAACAATGTATGCAGGCATCGTAAATACATTTTTTGAGCAATGTGTTGAAAATAATTATACTTAATTAATATTATTTTACTTAGTACTTATTATTTATATTAACTGGAGACCTGGTTATATGTGTATAACCTATTACTTACGTATTTTTAGTAACTTAAAAAAAGTTATGAACACTTCAAGTTCAAACACAACATAATTTTTTGTTTTTTATGTTATCCTACTAACTATTTGATATGTTTTTGTGTAATTTTGTAGTTTTTAGCCTACTATTTAATCCATTTAATCCGTTTGACCTTTGTGATAAAATAATCTGGTCTCCTGTTTATTTTTATTCAGGTTACATAAAGCTTCAATCCTCTTTCCGATTTTGGAAACGAATACTTAAGGTATGGCCTCAATAAAAAAATATACATAATATTATAATGTTATACGATAATAAACGGTAAGAAATAAAGCTGTATGATTTTTTAATAGTGCCTTTCTGGTTGGCGAGCCTGTTTACCAGCGATGAATCTGCTCTTTTGTCCTGTTGCTAAGTAACTACCAACTCAAATATTATATTAAATACCCACACAACCACCCCACCCACACCCATTATTATTAAATTCAATACCCACACGTTAGCTTAATGAACATATTCCTATCGGTTTCTTTTGTTATGTTTATCGTTTAAGCTACGTATGCTAGTAAATGTAATGCTGCACTAAAGCTTAAACAAATAGTTTAGATTAATGGATTAGCTGTTTAATACGTTTCGTAAGTTAGCCATAGTTGTGAAGAACCCAACGCCAGCGTCATCTAGTTTGATTTACGAAAACTTGAACTCAAACGTTCTTTGGAAAATAGACACTAAGGTATCCATGTAATTTTGCAGGTGATTGTACATAATAAACAGTATTCTATTCTATTCTATCAATTGAAAATCAGAAAGATCAATTAGAATAATAGCATCGCGTAATAAAAAGATAACCGACTAACTAATTTGTGAACAGCGTTGTGGGCTGCAATATCGTCTAGGTACCGTGTTTTGTGTATTTCATATTTCATGTTTTATATTGTGGCTATTTGTTGTTCCCTTTCAATAAAATAAAACTTTAAAAGTTCAAATAGTCTTAAAAATTAAAAAGAAGCGCAATAATTAAAAAGATCTCCAACGTTTAAAGTTCAAATACCGGCTGAAAATCCAGAGAGCGATTAAAAAAAACGGCACGTTAAAAGATCACCCGTGCCTACCTGGGCTAAAGGTCCACTCCCTCTCCCAAAAAAGGAGGCTTGTGATGGAGCAGTGGGCAATATAGGCCGATTATGCTTAATATACTATAGGTACAGTAGGCTGCACGTCAGTGGTCACACTTAGTCCTTGAGCTGGCCTAGCGTAGGCTGGAGTTTCATTAGAATAAGAGGCCAGCCTATAGGTACTGGTTTTGTTACACCATTGACGTGTGGCATACTGAACAAAGAAGAAAAAAAAAATGTTAGGTACCTCTGAAATGTTGTACTCAATGACATCATTACGGCTCGGCTGAGAGGAGCACTTGGAGAAATTTCTATTATTATGAATTAGAGCAAAATTATACTTCGATTTCTTATTTTCGTCCGAGGAAGATAAAATATTGGTGGAATAATTGATTTTTGGTTTGAGATAAGCAACCTTGTGCCTAAATTTAAACAATGTCTCCACATTCATACATCTATCCTTACTTGCATCTAAAACTTCACCTGCACCGCAGCATTTCTCTATGCACAGGATATTAGAACAATATTTCAACACATCGATTGGAGCATTGTTTAAATCTCTATAATCATTTTTACACGTAGTTTCAAAGTCATCGTTACTTTTTGCTACAGATAACATTATAAGAAACAGAATAGCAACTATCAACATTTTGTCGACATCCAATTTAATTTTAATGACTTTTTGTAAGAACCGCACTTATTTAAACAACACACAATGCAACACTAACTATTGAATATTATCGAATAATATAAACTTGCACAATTTTTCCTGTCGGATTCAAACGTATTTTTTCCTATTACGCTCCCGAACTCCTAAATCGTGTTACCGCGCGCGGGGCCACCATTTTTCTCTTTTTACCGGACTACTGCAAAGCCAAAAGAGAGTTATGATTTTAACAGGCCATGTATGTGTGTTCATCTCTTTCCTTATAAATCCTAAACATCTGGCCGTGTTTTGACAAACGAGGTATCGTTGTATTATAGTTTTATGCTATACTCGTATAGCCTAGTACATTCAAAGCCATAACTAATATTTAAATACTCTAACTTTACTATAATACCTTTAAAGTAGGGACCCAATGCCAAGTAAAATGGACGTAAAAAGTATACAATGTCCTAATCCTAACCCAGGTCATGGTCTACTTATGTGCCAAATCTCGGCAACCGTTCAGCCCTTAAGACGTGAGAAGTTATCAGACAGACAGAAAGATAATTCGGCCAAACGACGGGTAACGAGTGTAAATGAACGGGGTCGAGTAAGCCCATCTTCGGACAATCTAGTCCAGCTTCTTAATTTCGGTTACCGGAATTCGGATACCCGAATGATGGATAACATGAGGTTAGTCGGTAGGTACTTGCCCGAACACGGGCGCAGGTATTCGACTGCATTCAAACTATTCGTAGTTGTTAGCCCATATTCCAGTGCGATGACCAGTGTATTTAATACATCGGGTGCCCGAATTTGAGTAGACTTTTGTGTTAAGTTTAGTATGGATGGATAAAGGCACTGACGTCACAGACAGAAGAGAACAAGGGTCGTTTAATTTTGAATTGTGCGCCCCTCCACAATTTTTTTAATAGATATACACTCGAGAGCAATGAATCCGGGTCACTTAAAGAATGTTAAAAATCTCGGAAACTAAAAATGATTGGTTAATGCAATAAATTGTATTTAATAGACAATGTAATACTCCTTAAATGAAGGTATTAAAACTTCTTAGTTATTGTAAAGTTATATCATAAAAAAAACAAAAAAAAACAAAAATCAAAAAAAAAAAAAAAAAAAAATCAAATCGTATTACGCTTTGGAATGGGTAACTAGCTTCATCTTTCTGACTGTCCGACCCCTTGACAATTCAAAAGTGCCTGTAATTGGTTTATTTGAAATAAATGCTTTGAGTTTGAGTTTGAGTTTGACACTAAAATATCAACAAAAAAACATCAGCTGTTTTATACAAAAAAAAATCGAATATTTACCCAATGAAAAAGAATTAAACAGACGTATTTTTTCTTGGTATTTCGTAGCAGATCCCATAGTGAAAGTATATATAATTATGAGTATTTTCACCTCCTGAAAGGTTCAATTTGAATACACCACCATCAAGTAAGTACACTACAGTATGATTTCGAAGTTTAATTTGGTATGATTTCTTTAAGAAATCAAGAACACATTATCTTCACTTAATTGTAGAAAGTGATCTTACTGAGGATCATTAGCTTCCATATTTGTCCATGCAACTATTTGCATAATAAGATTTTTTAAAGTTACTTAATTAAATAAATTGTTTGGTTCATGAAGCTTCTCGTTAATAACATTCAATATATCCTGAGCAAGCCTGTTGTCTGTTGCTAACCTGTAGAAACAGTTTATAAGGGCAGCAACTATTTTAAAATCAACAAATTCACGCTCTATTGAAATAATCTTGTCGAAGCAGTTTAAATCTATTCTTAAACTTGCCATTCACTGCTTCGGCCACCCAACGACATAATTATGGTAATTAATCTCGACTTATTGGCTTGGTCGTTTGTTAATTGAGTTTTATTTCTGTCTTTCGTTGGAGGAATGTGTGCTTCATAACCGAAAGATACAAGATCTGATAAGCAATCCCTGAAGCCCGGTCTAAGATGAATTCTTCGTTTCGATAGAACATCCAATGGAATTATTTTCATTATTGCATATTCTTGACATAATAGTTGCATCACTTATAGTCGCAGCTTATGAGCCAAGTAAATCAATAATGAATCCATCACTGCATACCTTTAAAAATAGTTTCAGCAAGTTTTGGAACTTTTGATGGCTATATATTTGGCTTTGAAAAAGGAAGTTAGTACTTTTTTCTATATACAAGTAAATATCATCACAGATGACAATTGCTTTTGTGTTTTGAGCTTTTCCAAATATTTCCCTTGGCAAGAACAAGTTTCTTTCGAGCATGTTTTGTCTCGTTATATTATCCATTCCTAAATGAATGGAAACAAAATCTGACATTAGTTTTTCCTTATCTAATGCTAGTTTTCTTACCAACGTTCTACTAAATAGTGTTGCAAGTCTTGTCGTTTTTTTTTCACAGCTCTAAGGCTGATTTTAGCTACAGTTACAGGTCAAAGCCAAGTAAATGCAGCGTGTGGTGTGTATTTAAGAAGAGGGTGTGTTTTCTTCCTCTAACTGCATGAACTTTCTAACTATTCTGCAGGTATTTAAGATGGCAGCTTTCTATAGGTTTATATAAACGGATTCTTCTAAATCTATTAATTTCAGGCTACGGAGAAGATGATTGGGGATAACGCCTGTCGTGAAGAGAACTATAGGAGTAATGTTCACTTTTTCTTGTCTCCAGATTCTTGTAACTTCTTCTCTAAGGTCAGCATATTTACTTATTTTTTCAAATATGGGTTTTTGTAGGTTATGGGTATTAGGTTTTATGTAGGGAACTGCAATGTCTATATGTTAAGTGATTTTTCTTATTTTATCCTGTAGGGTTATGTCTGGTATATTATAGTGGATAGTTCTATCTCTTATGGCGCGATCGTAGTACATTTTATGTGTATCATTTTCTGGTATAGTTTGTGGTGTGTACTTGTAGTAAGTAGTGTTAGAGTTTTGTATGAGACTGTGTTTGAGTGCTAATTTTTGATGAATAATGTTTGCAACCTGGTTGTGTCTGTGAGTTTAGTCTGTCTGTTTAAGGGTTGTGCAAGTTCCAGTTATATGTTGTATGGTTTCTGATTGAATGTAGCATCTGCGGCATTTATCGTTTGTAGTGGTAGGGTTTTTAAGGGCTTGTACTACCTAAGATTGCGAAAACTGTCTTAACATGAATAGCTGTAGTATTAAACAGTACTGTAGTATTCACTTTCAAATTAATATGCGGTACAGATAAGGACTTCTACTAAGTACTGTCTGTTTCGAATACACGATTGCATACAATTTTCTCGATACAAAGAAATCTCAAAGTTACCTCTGAACCGTACAATAAATGGATAATATACAATGAAAATTTTCAAATTAGCTCATGAAACTTTGCAGGCTAATCGAACTATGCCTAAAGCAGATACCATCTGTTCTTTTTTATTTTTTCAACGTTATACTAACCGTAAAAAGATGAGATGGCAAATATCAAGTTTTATTACCACTCAAAACTTGGACCGCCCTGCCGCCCGGCCCCCGAAATGACCCCGATTCAGTACTTGTCAGTACCACAGAGTACATTTTATATAGGGAGAAGTCAGTACCGCTTCGTCTATCAAACGGGGAACCTGTGTCACTTCGCTTGCACTCAAAATACCCGATTGACAACGTTTTATGTTCTGAAGAAATTATGTATTAAAGTAAAATGAAATTTACGTGTAAAAATAAGCCATCCGTATTTTTATGTTTTCCAAATGTTATAGTTTTCATTTATAAAAACATATTTAAAAGGGTTCAATAACATAATTTCATGTCAATGTCAAAAACTTGTCAAAAATTTTGGTAGATGAATGTACCTATTTTCGAGAGTTACCAAAATTTTACGGTGTCTCCAACATATTCAGAGAAAAACTTTTTGGTTTACTTAGATATTTAATAATTTTATTTTTATAGAGAACGGTTTGGAGAAAGATTTGAGGATAAGATTTTTAACAAATTTATAGTAAACATAAATTTAAACATATTGAATGTTACAAAAGAGTCGGAGATTAGAACTAGAAGTTGTTGTGATACCCCCATGCCTCGAAAAGCATGTAAAGTCGTGGTCCGCCTGCGCCTGGGGGGCAAATACCGTATTTTTAATAACTTTTAATCTGTATAGATCAGCCTAAAATACAATTGAATTTAAAAGGGCAGCATGTGGCGAGCTGTTCCCGGGAGAACTCTTGTTCCTCACCTCTGGCATGCCTTTATTAGCCGGCTGGAGTGAACAATGATGAGGAACAGAGCTCCCACCTCTTCCTTGCCTTTATTGGCCAGCTTGAGTGGAGATTCGCAAGAGCAAACGTGCTCGGAGGAAGGAAATATTCCAGTAAGATGCTGGTAGGGATCTTGACCGTACTTCAGGGATTGTCCTGATAACCGTGGGATACCTCTCCACTCCTCATAAGCACCTCAGGACATGTTACCTCCTTGTCGCTACGACACTATGTGCTAGCGACCGTTTTCAAGTGCAAGTCACCACCTGCCATTTTATCTTTGTATTTTGTATAAAATATTGGTCAGGCAGGGGCCATAGTCTTTCTATAGTCCTAGATAACCAGTCCACTTAAGCTTCCCAAATCAATGGTCCAATACCTTTGTTTCCATATCCTGCAATAGTCCGACACCAACCGGGGGTTGTCCTTGGGTGTACTTGCACATTGCATACAGGGATAAACGTCGGTAGGTGCCCCATTCCATTTAAAATTTTCTAAGGGGCCTCCCGCAAGTTGGCCTCGGGCCCTCGTACGCCTTCCAAAGGTCCGGGACCCCATGATCCTGAGATATGTTACTTACATAAAAATAAAATTATAATTTATATCCTTATTTTCTCTCTTCACAAAGGTTCTCATATTTATAAACATAGAGACAAGCGTTTCGACAACAATACACATAATATGATGCTTTGTAATGATAAGTTTAATCATTTTATTTCTGGCATCCATCCACCAATAGTTCAGTTCACCCTAACCGAATCAGTTTGACAGTGCGAGCGGGATAGAAAGATACAAGGCGCGGGGAAGTGGGGGTGAAATATGAATTTCAGTTGAACTATTACAAGCCCTTAATGATAAATTTCCTACAGTTTGCGGTGTCGATGATTTGATCTTGTATAGCTATGATGAAACCTTCTGTTTCAGGGAACAGGTTTGCTATTTTAAGCCACTTATTAGACGCTACTATGTTAATATGGGATTGTTCTAAATCATGAGGGTGTCTACCATGAAGGACTTTCTTCTTCCAGTTTTAAATTTTTTGGTTCTGTGGACCAGGGTTATTTGTGTCTTGTATATTTTATTAATTTAAGTTAAGTGGGGTGTAGTTAAAAACATTTAGAGAAATAGCTTTGTACAAGATTCTGAATAGAAGAATGTTTTTATTCTAGTGATTTGTTTCTGCTAAAGGTTAATATTATTATGTCTCTTGACATTTCTCGGCACCCTGAGATCCCGGACTTTTGGAAGGTATACGAGGGGCCGAAGCCAACTCGCAGAGACCCGTTAGACGTTTTTGATGAAATGAGGCAACCGACGATTATCCGTGTTAGTTACAATTTAAGTGCACCCAAGGACAACCCCCGTTTGGTGTAGGACTATTGCAGGATATGGAAACAAAGATATAGGACTATGGATTTGGATAGCTTAAGTGGACTGGTTACCTAGGACTATGGAAAGAGTATGGCCCCTGCTTGACTAATGTTTTATATAAAATACACAGATAAAATGGCAGAGGGTGACTTGCAAACTCAACAATGGGCCCCGGAAACGGTCGTTAGCGCATAGTGTCGTAGCGACAAAGGGGCAACATGTCCTGAGCTGCTTATGAGGAGTGGAGACGTATCCCACGGCTATCAGGACAATCCCGTGGGTACGGACAAGATCACGGACCAGCATCTTATTGGAATACTTCCTTCCTCCGAGCACGTTTGCTCTTGCGAATCTCCACTTTACCTGGCCCATAAAGGCAAGAAAGAGGCGGGAGCTCTGTCCCTCTTCATTGTTCACTCCAGCCGGCCAATAAAAGCAAGGCAGAGGTGAGGAACAAGACTTCTCCCGGGAGATAGAGTCCGTGGGGTCACTACTGCCCAACAGCTCGCCACATGCTGCCCTGCGAGTTTTTGTATGTCCCTGGGTCTGGTTCCTCACTCTAGACCTGTTTCGGCAAAGTAAACTCTACCGATATAGACTCGCACGCAAGCCCTACCACGACGTCAACGTAGAGATACGGTGGTAGGGTTATTATTATTATCTCCTTTATTTCATTATTTACATATAAATTACATTTTTAAATATTAGAATATAAAAAATATAAAAACATTTAAAAATATAAAAAATAGTAGCCCACCGGTATCGGGAACAGGGTCCAAGCTACCGGCGGTCAGGGCTCCAGAGAGAGGAACCTCCTAACAATGCGAGCCGTGTCCAGAAGTACCGCTTTCTGAATCAAGCCCTTGATCCAACTGCCCAACGAGAGCCTCCTCAGGTGTTGGTCGAGGCTCTTGGCTATTAAGCCATTGGCTGTCACGACTATCGGCACAATGATCGCTGAGTCCACATCCCACATGTCGACAACCTCGCGAGCCAAGTCTAAATACTTGATTTGTTTATCTTTCTCGGCTTTCACGAGGTTCCCGTCATGCGGGACCGTTATGTCAACAATCATTGCGCGCCGCTCTAATCGATCCACCATCACTATATCAGGCTTATTGGCAACAATAGTCCTGTCAGTGATGATGGATCGATCCCAGTACAATGTGATATGTCCATTTTCGAGAACTGGGTCGGGCACATACCTGTAGTACGGCACTTCCGATTCTACAAGGCTGTATTTCAGAGCAAGTTGCTGATGGATAATCCTGGCTACAAGGTTGTGTCTATGCAAGTACTCTTCGTTAGCTAGACGAGAACAACCGGAGATAATATGTCTGATTGATTCACCCGGACGGTGGCATGCCCGACAGATGTCAACCGTGCCGTCTTTCACAATAAATCTCCGGTAATTGTTTGTCATCATAACTTCGTCCATAATTGCACAGACAAAACCTTCGGTTTCTCCAAAGAGGTCACCGAAACGCAGCCAGGCTACGGACGCTAGTTGGTCTACATCGGGCCCATGTAGGGCCCGGAAAAAGCGTCCGTGAAGCTCCTTACTCTGCCATACTTCCATGCGATCATTAGTGTCAAGCACTACTGGCTTGCGCCAGTTCTCTTTAGCTAAGGAGAGCGGGGTGAGGCCCTTGTCCACTGTGACCACATCTCGATGCATCCCCACGTCGGCTTCTAAGAAATATTCCCTGAGACTGCATATCTCGCGATTGTGGAGGGTCTTAGCATTTAAAAAGCCTCGACCTCCACACTTTCGCGGGATATACAGCCTCATTACCGATGATCGTGGGTGATGCATTCGATTTGCAGTCAGCAGTGTACGGACCTTCCTATCCAGGGCGTCGAGTTCGGTCTGACTCCATTTGAGTATGCCGAAAGAGTACATCAAAACCGGCATGACCCAACCGTTAAAGGCGCGCACCTTGTTTCCACCTGATAAAAGACTATTAAATACTTTTTTCAGGCGGCCAAAGAAGCGATCCTTTAACGACTGCTTCATGTCAGTACCATTGATGCCCAACGCTTCCGACATACCCAAATACTTATAGGTTTCGGATGCGGAGAGGGCTCTAAGGTTTATGGAATCCGAGAGTTGGGTTCCGACGGATTCCACAATCTCCCCTCGCTTTACATGCATGACCGCACATTTGTCCACACCAAATTCCATCCTGATGGCGCTACTGAAAGTTTCAGTTACTTTCAGTAGATCCATCAGTTGCGAATTGTTGGGTGCAAAAAGTTTTAGGTCATCCATGTAGAGGAGGTGAGATATAACCTGACCACCTCTCCTCAGCCGATAGCCTAGACCTGAATCCTCCAAGAGTGTGCTTAGAGGATTCAAGGCTAAGCAGAACCAAAGCGGACTCAAACTATCACCCTGGAATATGCCTCGCTCGATCCTTATCGGCTCGCTATTCCTTTGGGTATTTCGACATGCTGGATAGTGAAGGACCGTCCTCCATTGCCCCATACACGACATCAGGAAGGTGCGCAGAGTTGCCTCTACTTTATACAACTCCAGCACCCTCATGAGCCATGTATGTGGCACCGAGTCATAGGCTTTCTTGTAATCTATCCAACATGTCGACAGATCCTTTCGGGAACGACGAACCTGTTGGCTAATGGCCATATCAATGAGGAGTAGCTCCTTAGTACCACGGGACCCGTTCCTGCATCCATTTTGAGAAGGAGACATGATGTAGTTGGTGTCTATATGTTTGTTAATTTTATCTCTCAAAATGGATGTAAGAACTTTATAGACCGTCGGTAAACACGCGATCGGCCTATAATTTTTGGGTTCCGCAGTGCTACCTGATTTATGGAGCAGGTGGGTAACTCCTGTTGTTAGGAATTGGGGTAGCGAACCAGATTCTAAAGCAACCTGGTACTGAGCAGCCAAGCGAGCGTGCGATCTACCAAACCATTTGATCCAGAAGTTGTGCAGTCCGTCCGGCCCTGGAGACTTCCAGTTAGGCAGCGGGCGGACTGCACGAGTTACATCTTGGGGGCAGATGGTAATAGCCCCCATTTCTGGTATTGGATCACAGGCTCGCTCGACTTCCCGAGTCCAATCACCTTCGGTGTGACTGACAGGCACCGACCAGATATTGCGCCAGAAAGAACACATGGCATCATCATCTGGTAGGCACGTGTCAGCCACACCTTGATCCGGTCGCTCCCAACCCCTATAAACCCACCTTTCATCGCGCTGGAAGGTGCGATTCTGAGTGTACCGCTCCACTCGCCGCTTATACCTACGAATACGGTTCGCCCATGCATACACTTTCTGCTTCAGGAAGTCGATGCGCTCTGTGACACAGGACATGTAGTCCTGAGGGCTGATATTAGTCCCTGCGAACGCGCGTCTCACAAAGCGCATCACTCTAGGGCGAGTATTGCCCTCCCTGAAGCAGATTAGTTTGCCGATGAGTGCTCTGGCCTCACCAATACGGCGCTCAATTCTGCACTGCCAAGCTGGTACGGCTGGTTTCGGTCGTGTAGCTCTAGAATCATTAGCAAATTTGACGTGAGCTACACGACATGCCGCTACAGCCGCGCAGTACAGAATCGAATGTGTATCGGTGAGGTCTACGCAGTCATCAAAATAATTTGACAACTGCGCATCCAGTGCCGCCACCAGCACCCTATTTTTGTTATGCATGGGTAAACGAGGTAACCGTGGTCTAAGTTCGGGCGATATGAACCTATATTCTCGAATCGCATCCTCCAAAGCACTCCTCAATTCATCATTGCACTGGGTACTTACGTTTGTAGCCCTATCATCACTCTCCTCGTCTGCTTGACTTGTGTTAGACTGTGGTAGTACTACCACAGTCTGCGACGGGGGGGCGATGACATGACTACTCTGCATTTCATTTCGCAGGCGATCAAGTACAGTGTCATCCAACATATGATTACGTTGGATGACCCGCACCTGATCCGACAGTCGTTGTGCCGACACGTTGACAGCTGGCTCAAGCACCTGAAAAAGAGAGAGCATCCGAACACGGTACGCGGTCAGATTGTTATTGTTATTATTATTATTATTACTATATATTACTTCTTACCCATGTTCGCTTGTCGTGTCATTCGTGCGGAGTCTGATTGTCCAGAACTAGTAGCTCAGCTTGTGAGACGTTTTGTTCCTCCTGTACCCAAATACCAACTTAGACCGCGACGACACGGATTGTTGGCCGTTCCGTCAGCACCCACAGTTTCACATTCTAACTCGCCCTTAGTTCGCGCGCTCGCAATGCTGAATGCTCTACTGGCATCGACACAGATGTGTGTTTGTGTATTTTTTTTTTGTATGCACGTGTTTCTGTGACAAATAAACCTATTTTTCTTTCTTTCTTTCTTTCTATTTGTTTGCCGCGAGATGGATAGACGTATGTTGTGCATTTTTGAGATTCTATGAGGTGATGGGCGATAGATAAGTTTATTTTTATTTTTGACCCAATTTCATTTGATTATTGTTTGTTAGTTTTACTTGTTTTGTTAGTTATTTTAATGTATTATGCCTAGTTGTTGTTCCTTCCTTATTGTAAATATGTCTATTTTTATTGAAATTCTAATTGTGCAATAACTTGGACCTAGGTCTGTAATGTTGGGTATGTTTTTTTTACCAATAAATAAATATTTTATGTTAAAACAAGAAATTTTCCGCGGACGAAGTCGCGGGCAGAAGCTAGTTTTAAATAAAATGGATTAATGCATTTGTTTCAATATTATTGTGAGTCGTTACAAGGAAAAATAAGTAAGTACTTGTAACCATGTAATTCCAGAAGATATAATATTAAAATTGCATTTCCCCAAATCACATAAATGGACTTGGGGATAGTCACAACATAAATATTATAATGCCTACAGCCTATATATAACTCTTTTCCCTATAATTAAAGCATAATTAGTAATTCTGAAATCTACCTAATTTTAATTTACATGTCAGTAAAGTTATTATTTATTGAAGAGGAAATAACATGTACATATAGTGGGAATGAATTGAATAAAATATTTGAATACGGTATAGTAGGTATTGTTATGCGTGAAGGCTGCTAATTGGTGCATAAAAGGTGATTTGGAGTGCTTTTTCCTTACGGCTGGGCATCCTGAAAGTTGGCAACGTCGCAAATAGCTG
Organism: Griposia aprilina; assembly: GCA_916610205.1. NCBI lineage: Eukaryota > Metazoa > Arthropoda > Insecta > Lepidoptera > Noctuidae > Griposia > Griposia aprilina. The sequence continues at coordinate 18,057,929 of OU744294.1, forward strand.
TCAAATATTTCGCTGTTTTGATTAATCAATATAATTACAAAAAAACACGAAATGCTGTTCGTTGGTAAGCGTATCACTTGAGAACGGCTGGACCGATTTGCCTATTTAAAAAAGAACCTAATAATCGAGTAAAGGTTTTATGAAAAGAAAATTGGAAAAGTTCCCCGGAAAAAAAATATTGAGAAAAACTGAACGTCCTTTTTAACCGACTTCACAAAAAGGAGGAGGTTCTCAATTCGTCTGTATGTTATTTTTTTTTATTTTTTATGTGTGTTTGTTCATAACTTTTTTCTGGGTGAACCGATTTGGATGTATCTTTCTTTATTTGATAGGTGGTGCTTCACATGTGGTCCCATTTAAATTTGATCAAGGTCTGACCAGTAGTTATTGAGTTATCCTTAATACTGCATATTTTTTCCACTTAGTTTATATGGATGATGTGTTAATAATTTCCTGTCACTGTTATTTACACACCAAGTAGTTGTATACGAATTTGTGTGGAGTAGGTACCGCAACTAAAAAATGAAAAATAAAAACTTTTTACAAAAAAACAACCGACTTCCAAAAAGAACACTAAAAGACGTGAAAAATAACTTTAATTTCGGAAGTTGGTGGCCAAAAACGAAAATACAAAACCAAAGACACCGACTTCCGAAATTAAAGTTATTTTTCACGTCTTTTAGTGTTTTTTTGGACGTCGGTTGTTTTTTTTTTAAGTTTTTTTCTATGAGATTTTTGTACAGATATAAGAAATTTGAACAGCACAACGTATTATATATCGGTCAGCTAGTAGAAATCCTTACTAATATTATGAATGCGAAAATAAGTTTGTTTGTTACCTTTTCACGCCTAAACCACTGTACAGATCATCCTGAAATTTGCATACGTTGTCAGGTGTACAGAAACGGACATAGGGTACCTTTCATCCCGGAAAAAAGTACTGTTCCCGAGGAAAACAACATTATCGTTCTTATGATAATAGATAGCGCCACGTGTCCTTCGAATCATGATTGAATTATATTATTGTAGAAACTTTAGTAGTATGTTAAGAGTTCTTTTTATTTTTTAATTAAGTTCCTAATACATTTTGCGAGTCTAGAGTGGCGATACTCCGGGTTTTCATCCTCCTAACTATAATTCCCCGAACAACCCGAATTGATTGTCAAATACTAAATTAACACGAGCGAAGCCGCGTGCAAAAGCTAGTTTATAATAAAGATAAATGATATTTATATCTGTAAATTGGTTCAAAAAAACCTCTTATCTACTCTTATATCATCAAATTCGAGTTATCTTCAAAACGAGTTTATATTGACATACTTTATAAACACAATAACAAAATTTAAATCAGAATTATAATAAATAGCAGTTTTTCTCTAACAAAATATTAATATAAAATATTTTTTTACTATTATAATACAGGGCCAATCCAAGAAGATAATAAATCATTAAATTACGTTCGTAACTCATAAGCGGGGCGCGCCATTTTTATAGCATTACAAAAAAGTTGTGATTCCAATTTGTGCTTGTATGTGGCAGCGCCCGCTTTAGCGCATGCGCGGTAATGTTCTGGGTTTTGGCGCCATTCATAGGTTTTGTTATGCTGAATTTCGTGGGAAACTTTGATCTTTTATTTAGTATGTTCAATCCCAATGAATGAGAGTAGATAAAATAGTGTATGAAACTGCACATACCTAGGTATTAAAACACTCGTGTGATACGATTAAATACCTCGCCTACAGCTCGGTTTCTTAACACACACTCTTGTTTTAATAGCCCTCATTATGCAACAGTTTCATAAACTACTATTACACGTCAAATATCAATATGGAATATCTCTCTGTGTTGCACTAAAATAATTTGATTATGGGTACCAATAATAAAACTGGAACAGGTGTTATTTCAGTTAAGGGTTTATAAAAAGCATTTTCCAACAATTCCATGTTCTTTTTTACACCTTAAACTAAAAAAGTATTCAGTGACACGATATTAGTTATTGCGTCTGATCTCTCTCCGGTCGTGTCGGATTGCCGTCCCATCGGACTATGAAAGTGAGTGAAGAGAGATTGCACTTGTGTCTGCGCACACACTTGTGCACTATAGGTAATATCTCCCGCACCGAAGGCTAGTCTCCGTCTAGTTGAGATTGGCCGTCATGGCCGAAATACGGTCTCGAGGATTATATACAAGGGGCGTTCAATGTATTCTCGGTATGAGGGTGATTTACTAATGATGTGGGTAATTTGAATAATTAACTAATTATTGACATTATCTAGACAGTATAAAGGTAAAATTTCATATAATTGTGATCATTAGTTTGCTAGTTATCCTTAGTCAACGACAACTAAAATGGCTAACGTGACAATGTTGAAGAAAGTCGAGCATCTCGCTGTTATTAAATTCCTTACGAAACAAGGAAAAAGTCAAAAACTATTCAAGAACCCCAAGACCAAGACCAAGACCAAGATTCGGCACCTGCGTTAGCTACGGTTCAAAAATTGTCAAGTGAATTTAAAAGGGATAGAGAGAGTATTGAAGACGACACTCGCTTGGGCGGCCCGGATACTGCCTCTACGGAAGAAAATGTGAAAAAAGTTGAGAAGCTTGTAGTGGAGGATGCCGAATGAAGATGAAAATGATAGCAGAAATGAGACCCACCTCTGCGTTGGTATCGTGCACACTATTCTTCATGACCTTCTTTACCATTAAAAAGACAGTGCAAGATGGTTGCCGTGAATGCTGACGGTGCCTCAGAAACAAGTGCGAATCGAGTGCTGTAGAGAGTTTTTAGAGCTCTGTGGTGAAGTTCCATCAAGTATTTTCGATCAAATTGTTACTGGAGATGAAACTTGGGTTCATCATTAAGACCCTGAAAGTAAGCAAGAGTCCATGCAACGGCCGTTGAAATGAGTGTTGCGTAAACTGCTGAATTGCAGAATGTGCGGTTGCACCGTACATGCTTCCGAGCGGGAAGATGAATATAGGATGAACATGAAAAGATGAGTAACAAGGTGATGCTAATTGGTCCTTATACTAGATGATTGACAAGGCGATTCCAATTGGTCCTTTTTCTATATTTAGAGTCTCTACTTGAACTCCGGTTTACGAGACATAGGCACTGTACACTTGTCTAACTTATGCACCTTTGGAATTTCACTGTAATCTGATACATACGGAATCTCACACTGATTACGCGCACTAACACTACATTTAACCATGGAGATAGAGGCCCCAGTCTCTGCCCGTGCCGGTGTCGCGTATTGCGCGGTCTGTAGACTCGCCAATGCGGCCCTTGCCACCTCGAGAGATGCGGTTCGCCTGTTACGCAGCCGTCGTACCATGAAGACCGCCCCTACCACCAACACAACTCCGATCACCACATAAAATGCTGTGTAGTGATGAATATCGTGCGATGAAACTTGATTTGGCAAATTTTCACTTGCTTTAAGAATGTGGAGTTGCTTCTTGATTTCGTCAAGCTCCTTGTCGCTCGAGAGGAGTGTATAGTTTTGTATTAGTGGAGTTGGGATATCTACTTCTATGATATGGTTGATTGGTTCTATCTCAGGCAGCTTGAAAGATGGTTTTATGTTTAAAGTGCTAAAACCTTCATTACGTGAGTAAACCGTAAACGTTTCGGTTTTAATTAGACAGTCGTGTTCGACTCCCAATATGCCTGCTTTTACTAACTGCCCCGGCGACACATTATCGTCGCATAGAACTCTTATTTGACACTGACTACAGCAGAAAAATGCATAATTGTTTATTTTGCTAAGAGCTGTCCAAAGATTCGAACAAGTCGTAATGCTGATCTTGCATTTGCTGGAATCAGGTTCTATTTCACATAATTTTTCTTCATTCACATACAAAGATAACTATCGACATTGTCACATAGACATATCTGGACGTCGTTTAGAGACATCGGTAAATACGACTCCTTCTTCAAACTGATAGCAACATGTTCAGCAATCGGAGTTAAAGTAGCCATTCTGGAATAACCTACAAGTTGAGGTATTGAAATAATTTTCATGATTGAAAATGTATATCTAGACACAAGTGGCAATTTCAATTCGAAGATTAAAAATTCTTCAGTCATTCTTGCTTTGACTGTCAATAAATGATAAATGTTTCTAAAGTTACTTTGTAAGTTATTGATCGGTAACGTAAGATCCTTTTAAAGATGACTCGATATTCTATACAGAGTGTCCTTCAGTTGTTCTGGTGACAATAAATGAAAATTGAGTCTCCCGTGATAAACATCTGTTATGGTATCTAATAAACTTGTTTGGATTGTTTTTAGTTGTCCAATAACATTGCTCGTAGCAATCGCTCCCGTACTGAAATCGTTCATGACTCGATTTCTGTTTGATTCGTTCAATAAAACGTTCTCCATCTTATCTAATTTGATTGATAGTGAATTAAGCATCTTGTGTTGCTTATTAATTGCTTGCCCGTTTCTTTTCAACACGTTGTATTCTGCTTCAATGACCGTTGTTTGTTGTTTCAAGAGCGAAAGCAAATGATTTTCATTGTCATGTATTTATTGAATATCTTGTTTATATTGCTCTGAGAATCTTTCATCAAGTACACCGAATAAGCTGTTTGCTAGATACCCTAAACCGTTGATAAGGCCTCGCTTGCGTCGGCGCAGGTCTCATGCGCGGCGCGTGCTGGAATGCTGACTCAGCAACAGGTGGTTATAGTATTCGAGTTCTGAGAATTCTTGCTGCAATTGAACTTGTATGACGTCACAATGTGACGATTCTTTAAACTTGTTGCTTAACTGATCCAAGTAGCTAAGGTATTTATTGCATGCTTCTGTACCTTGCCAAAATGTATTCATGTCATAGTATGTGACTATCTTCCATTCATCTCTGATTAATTGCATGTTTGCAATTTTGTCAAAATAAAGACCTTAGTTGTCTTTTAATTGTGTAATATTGTATGCACAGGGAGCTGTGCTCAAAATGCTCATGAAAGACAAAAGTAACATTACCAGCGATGAGAAGCTGAAGTTTACTTTTTTGTTTTGATATGTCTTGCCATCTTTCATTTCCTTGGAACGCAACTCTTGTTTGTCGGTTATATCATTTACAGGGAGAATAGATAGCTTGAGAACAGGCCTCTTGACCAGCCCATTCTTTGTTTTCAATGTGACCACCCTGATGTGGCCATCGGCACCGGGATGCAGCTGGACGACGCGGCCAACTGCCCACTTCCCAGGAGGTAAGTTTGCATCGTTAATTGTAACAATGTCATTTAGTTGAATGTCTGGTCGAGAATGTCTCCACTTGCTTCTTGCTGACAGCTGAGTGAGATATTCTGTATGTCAACGGTTCCAAATATCTTGTACAATTTTTTTAGTTAAATGCCATCTCGTCCGCATATCAGATTCTGTTTCTAATATAGTCATGTTTTGATTAAGATTGATAAAGCTAGACGGAGAGAGGAAATCCAAGTCGTTGGGATCTTCAGTCAGAGGACACAGTTGCCTCGAGTTAAGTTCTGCTTCTAACTGGGCCAGAACTGTGCTGAACTCTTCAAAGGTGAGCTTTTGGTCTATAACTACTATTCTTAAATGATATTTTAAACTTTTGACCGCAGCCTCCCACAGCCCACCTGCTGTAGGCCATGAGGGCGCATTAAAATGCCATTCGATCTTCATGCTAGTAATTTCTGTGATCAAATCTTGATCGGATGTTTCTTGTATCTGCTCCAATTCTTCCTTCCAATTCTTCATTGTCGCTGTACAAGTGTTTCGGCGAGCCCTTTCTGCCAGCCATTCTTCGCAACGCAGCTATGAATGCTGATAATGTGAGGTCTGAGACCAATTCTATATGAACAAGCTTGGTCACCATACAGACAAATACTGCCACGTAGCCCTTTGTGGTCTTAATACCACGGCTCTTGTTGACTTTATGAGCACGTGCCCGGTAAAATCGACGCCTGTATATTCAAAAGGCTTTGCAATGTTACATCTCTGCGTAGGTAAATCACCCATCAACTGTGTTATCTTGCTGGGATTGTGTTTAAGACATGTAACGCAGGTACGTATACGCTTTTTGATCACTCGTTTACCGCCTATGATCCAGTAATTCTTGCGAATGAATGCTGATGTCACCCGTGCTCCTCCATGGAAGGTAAGTTCATGTGCTTGATCAATAAGTAAGTTTGTTAAGTGTCCTTCATGAGCTATGATAATCGGATGAATCATATCTTCATTAATGTTGGACTTGCTTAGTCTTCCTCTGACTCTGAGAAGTCCCTCATTGTCAAGGAATGGATTTAATTGCAATAACTTGTTTTTTGCTGAAAGCGGTTTATTTTCTTGTAAGTTATGTACTTCCAGGGCAAATTCTCTCTTCTGTACATATAAAATTATTTTATGCTTAGCATGTATTAATTCTTGTAATGTAAAATAAGTTTGCATGCGGTTTTTCTTGTATCTCGCTTGCTTGATAAATCTTAATATCCATGCTAAAACTCTTGTTAGTTTTGCGAGTGAACTATATCTTGGTAATAATTCACCCAAAATGTTATCGCTTTCTTGCTGCGATATGTGATTAATATGCTTAGCTTTTCTTGCTTCTTCGTCTGTGGTTAACACTGCTTGCTCAGTTTCTTGGTCAGGGTCGCTGTTCCACAGCCACGATGGTCCTTCCCACCACAGCGAATGTTTTTTCAATTGATCGATACCCAATCCGCGGCTTGCGCAGTCCGCTGGATTTTCTGCTGACTTGACGTAACGCCAGCTGTTTGTAGGTATGATGCTGGATATTTGTCGCACCCTGTTGGTGACAAAAGGCTTCCATCGTCCTTGGTCTCCTTGTAACCAGGCTAGGACTACCATTGAATCTGTCCAACTATATATCTTGATATTATGACTGCTAAGGCATTGTTCAATTTTAGAAAACAATTTTTCCAGTAGTAGAGCACCGCTTAGCTCTAATCTTGGTAATGAAATTGATTTGTTTACTGGAGTTAATCTTGCTTTTCCAGCTACTAACGAGATCTTGGTTTTGCCGTTGTTTTCTTTCTTGCATTAACAACGCATGCGTAGGCTTTATTAGAAGAATCGCAGAATCCATGTAATTCAAGCGTGTTGCTTTCTTCTGTACCCAACCAACGCTTCAACTTGAATTGATTGATTTTGTGCATGTCACTTTTAATGTTTAGCCATTCCTTGCTACTTGGATCGGGTAATTTGTCATCCCATTGAATACTTGACATCCAAATTTTCTGAAAGAGCAGTTTTAGCTTGGTTGACATCGGTGACAGCCAACCAAGAGGGTCAAACAACTTTGATATGTCTGACAACATGGATCTCTTGCTGTTTTGTTAGATGGTTCCATTTTTGATTGAAATGTAAATAATGCTTCTTTTGAATTCCAACGTAATCCCAAGGTTTTTAATGTCTCCATTTCCTAGAAATCGAAATTTTCTTGCTTGCTACTCGCTCCGATTGTATCGTCTTGTAAGGCTGATGCGTTGGAAGACCACTTTCTTAAATTGAACCCCCCTGATTTTAACAACGTGATTAAATCTTGCTTTAGTTTTACTGCTTTCTCGACAGAATGCGACCCGTGTAGAACATCATCCATGTAGAATGACTGCTCCAATGTCTTGATTGCAACACTGTCGAAATTTTGTCTCTCATCTTCAGCCAATTGTTTTAAAGTCATCATGGCATAAAATGGTGCGGCCTTGGCGCCGTATGTAACAGTGCATAGCTGGTATACCTGATGACGCATGTCAATGGTATCCCTCCATATTAAGATTTTTTGAAATCTTTGATCCTGTTCATTTAACCAACTGAAACGAATTTTTTTTTCAATATCTGCCGTAAAAGCTACGTCATATTGTCTCCATCTTAAAAGTAATGATTGGAGATCTTGCTGTAAATTTGGGCTTTTAACATAACGTCATTCAAACTTATTCCTGTTGTTGTTTTTGCAGAAGCGTTGAAAACTACGTGAAGTGCTGTCGTAGTGGAATCGTTTCGCAATACACAATGGTGCGGTAAATAATAATCCGGTTGCATGTTACCGGACGCTGCTGTCCTAAGGTATTATACTCGTATTCTTGAATAAATAATTTATATTGTTTTGTTACTTCTTCATTATTGTGAAATTTCCTTTCCAACTGTTGAAATTGCGCCATAGATTTATTTTTAGACAATCCTAACTGTGTCTCAAAGTTTTCTTGAAAAGGCAATCTTACTTCATACGTGCCATTTTCATGTCTTGTTGTGGTTTTCTTGTAATACTCCATGCATTGTAGATCTTCTGCAGATAAATTGGATGATTCTGTGATGTCTTCGATCTCCCAAAATCTTTGTACTTCGTCCACTTGATTCAGGACTACGTTACAGTGAAAAGTCTTGAAATTGCCGCATCAGATCCATCCCAGTCGTGTCTGTTGCGCGACCGGTAATGAAAGATCAGCCCTGTTAATGCCTTCTAAAATGATATGGAAATACACATCGGCTCCCAATAAGATGTCGATAGGATGGCTGACATAGTTTTCTGGATCGGCTAGTTGCATGGCCAGGTGTGCCCATGTTGGCTTGGTAAATGAACATCTTGGTAATTGATTAATCAGAGTGAACATAATAACCACATCTGTTTTAAATGTAAAATCATTATAATGCGAACAACATGCTATGTTCGTAACGCCCTTGCTACTGCTCTCCTTTTCTCCTATCCCACAGATGACGGTCCTGCAATACTTTCTTGATAAAGCTAGCTGTTGTGTCGCTCTGGCTGAGATAAGGGAGGCTTGAGAGCCTTGATCTATTAGCGCACGCATTTTGTGATATGATCCGTCACTTGCTTGAAGTTTGATCATTACAGTTGCTAATAATGTCTCGATCACATTGTTTTCTTTTTGCAAAACGTGATTTTCTTGTGATTCTCGTTTTTGCGTTCTAGTTGCCAGAACTGCCGGTGTTTTATTCTCCGTAATTGGGTTACATGAAGGCTTATTGTTAAACGCTTCATTTAAAAGTGTATTATGTTTGCCACGACATTCGCGGCAGCGTCTTTCTGACGTACATTCTTTATCCCCATGCGAATAAAGACAATTTTTGCACAAATGCAATCGTGTTATTGCTTGTCGTTTTGCACTTGGTGTCATATTTAAAAACTTACTGCAATAGTATATTCCTTGTGACTCTTTACACAACGGACATTTTAATTCGATATTATTTACCGAAGTCTTACTTGCTGAATTCTTGAAATTTGACGATGATGATTTATTTTGCTTGCTTCTTGATAGTTTGGAATTTTCGTTTTTCTTGCGCGAATTTTCCAATGCGGTGAATCTGCTCTCTAGGAAGCTTAGAAACTCCGTCAATTTTGGCAGTTCTCTAGGTTTCTTCAGAGATTCCAAATAATGATCATGCGTGTCCGCATCTAATTTTAGCAATAAAATACGCACGATGAATGGATCCCAGCTGTCTATATTAACACCTAGGTTCCTTATTGAGTTTAAACACTCTAGTGTAGTATCGTGAATTTGCTTGATCTGTAGGACGTTTGCTTGTTGAACTACTGGAAGATTTAGTAGGAGATCTATGTGAGACGTAAAAATCAACCATGTGTTGTTGTACCTGTTCTTCAATATCTCCCAGCAGTGTAGTTCTCAGAACTGATTTGTAAATGCTGTATCAAAAGTTCAGCTTCTCCCCGCACCTTACTTTTAAGAGGCAAAGAGCACAAGCGCTAAAGAGACAAGAGCTAAAGCGCGGTCACTGTCGGATTGTATAGAAAAGAAAGAGACGCGCGATGACACAGCGCTGGTAATTTATTGCAAAATATGAAGCAATTATGGATTTACAAAAAATCTATTCATTGGACTAAAAAATTAAAACACTATTACGTTATTACGTTACTTGGAGAATAATCTGACAAAAAATCTGAATGTTTACATGTATATTAGTATGGCTTTTAATCGTTAAAATATTTTTTTAGAGGTATCTTCGTGATTTTTTTCTATAATACCAAGTTAATTGTATTATGTTTTCAACACTATCTAACTAGCATTATATCCAGAAGAATATCATATATTTTTCTGATGTTGGTTACTGCAGTGGATCATATATTTTTAGGCATTATAAATTTGCGTTTAGGTCATGTAGTCCCCTTAAGAAACTGCATCTTGTGAGCGTTTGATAAGGAGACGTTACTGTGGATAGCTTCAATAAACAAGTCCATAATTGCCATTGAAGACCGGGATGTCAATTTTTGGTGTCCAATTCTCCTTGTGAACTACGGACCCGAGTTTTCTATTAAATGCATTTTTTAATTCACTCTATATAGTTTCTTGCTTCGTATAAGATACCTCATACTCTTGATTCGTACCCTCCAATTCACTGTCTAATTCCCAATGTAAGGAATCTATGATAGACCATCGAGACTGTAGAGTACATAAGGCATCTTTCAACTCCCACTTTTCGGCTATAAAATTCAAAATTATCCCTGCCACAGTGCGCTGCAGCGCCCTGAAATTGCTTGCTTGTTTCTTCAACGGTTCATCAAGCTTGCTAGGTGAACCTCTGGAGCATACCTCGACGGGCGGCGATTGACGTTCCACCGGATCTTCTTGCTCAGATCGTGCAGGACCTTGTTCCTCCTGTGTAGAACCTCCCTGTTGAGCTTGTTTCATCTTTATCAACAAAACTTGATATTGTTGATTGATGAGTAACTTGGTCGATATGTATAGCTCTTCTGTTCATTCGTATGCACGGCCACTAAAATACGGATGAGACTTGCTTTCTTCCGTAAGAAGACGGTCGTGATTGTACTGATAATCGGACCAATATTGATTTAAGTTTTCTAAACGTCGCTTGAAATAATCGGCAGTCTTACGATCCGCTGAGTCCTTTTTGATATTTGTAGCCAACTTTAGGATGGCTGTGTAAAGTTCGTCCTGATTTGCATGTATGGCCTCCATGACGAGGATTTATTTGAAATAAGAAATAAATGGAAAGATCTTACTTGAATGTTTTTGATAACTGCTTAAGGATCCTTGGTGATCCCCTGAGACACCTGCTAGCCTAAGCTCTTGATGATAAAACGCTCCCTGAGACAACTGATAGTCCCAAAGTCTAAAATCCCTCCACTGAACTCCTGATAGTTTACGGATCATTGACGATCGCTGAGACACTTGTTAGTCTCTAAGTCTGAACTCCTGATAGTTTACGGATCATTGACGATCCCTGAGACACTTGTTAGTCTCTAAGTCTGAACTCCTGATAGTTTACGGATCATTGACGATCCCTGAGACACTTGTTAGTCTCTAAGTCTGAACTCCTGATAGTTTACGGATCATTGACGATCCCTGAGACACTTGTTAGTCTCTAAGTCTGAACTCCTGATAGTTTACGGATCATTGACGATCCCTGAGACACTTGTTAGTCTCTAAGTCTGAACTCCTGATAGTTTACGGATCATTGACGATCCCTGAGACACTTGTTAGTCTCTAAGTCTGAACTCCTGATAGTTTACGGATCATTGACGATCCCTGAGACACTTGTTAGTCTCTAAGTCTGAACTCCTGATAGTTTACGGATCATTGACGATCCCTGAGACACTTGTTAGTCTCTAAGTCTGAACTCCTGATAGTTTACGGATCATTGACGATCCCTGAGACACTTGTTAGTCTCTAAGTCTGAACTCCTGATAGTTTACGGATCATTGACGATCCCTGAGACACTTGTTAGTCTCTAAGTCTGAACTCCTGATAGTTTACGGATCATTGACGATCCCTGAGACACTTGTTAGTCTCTAAGTCTGAACTCCTGATAGTTTACGGATCATTGACGATCCCTGAGACACTTGTTAGTCTCTAAGTCTGAACTCCTGATAGTTTACGGATCATTGACGATCCCTGAGACACTTGTTAGTCTCTAAGTCTGAACTCCTGATAGTTTACGGATCATTGACGATCCCTGAGACACTTGTTAGTCTCTAAGTCTGAACTCCTGATAGTTTACGGATCATTGACGATCCCTGAGACACTTGTTAGTCTCTAAGTCTGAACTCCTGATAGTTTACGGATCATTGACGATCCCTGAGACACTTGTTAGTCTCTAAGTCTGAACTCCTGATGGTTTACGGATCATTGACGATCCCTGAGACACTTGTTAGTCTCTAAGTCTGAACTCCTGATGGTTTACGGATCATTGACGATTCCTGAGACACTTGTTAGTCTCTAAGTCTGAACTCCTGATAGTTTACGGATCATTGACGATCCCTGAGACACTTGTTAGTCTCTAAGTCTGAACTCCTGATAGTTTACGGATCATTGACGATCCCTGAGACACTTGTTAGTCTCTAAGTCTGAACTCCTGATAGTTTACGGATCATTGACGATCCCTGAGACACTTGTTAGTCTCTAAGTCTGAACTCCTGATGGTTTACGGATCATTGACGATCCCTGAGACACTTGTTAGTCTCTAAGTCTGAACTCCTGATAGTTTACGGATCATTGACGATCCCTGAGACACTTGTTAGTCTCTAAGTAACTCCTGATGGTTTACGGATCATTGACGATCCCTGAGACACTTGTTAGTCTCTAAGTCTGAACTCCTGATGGTTTACGGATCATTGACGATCCCTGAGACACTTGTTAGTCTCTAAGTCTGAACTCCTGATGGTTTACGGATCATTGACGATCCCTGAGACACTTGTTAGTCTCTAAGTCTGAACTCCTGATGGTTTACGGATCATTGACGATCCCTGAGACACTTGTTAGTCTCTAAGTCTGAACTCCTGATGGTTTACGGATCATTGACGATTCCTGAGACACCTGTTAGTCCCTATGTCTGAACTCCCCACGCTCAGCTCCTGATAGTCTACGGATCCTTGTTGACCCTGAGTCACTTGTTAGTCTCACAGTTTTATAGTCACTCAACACAGCACACACTTCAGTCACTGGATAGCTTCCCGCTACACTGTCTACGCGCGCGAAATGGACTATAAAGCGTGCTATGTTCATAGTCGAAGGACCAAAAAGAATGTATGATCCCTTGATAGACTATACATTACTTTTAGATGAGGGATGAATGGAATGAAAGAAAGTAAAGTATCAAAACACTACTGTATTGTTCCAAAGGTACTTAAAGTAAAATGAGCTTAATGGACTGATGGTGTGGAAATGAAGTGAGTGACACGGCCTTTGTTGGCGGTAACGAGAACGCCTGGCTGCCTTGATAGCGCAACGCGAACTGAACTAATTATTATGAGTTGAAATGAGTGTTGCTTAAACTGCTAAATTGCAGAATGTGCGGTTGCACCGTACAAAAACATTAGATAAAGTGAACGGTTTAAAAAGGCTTAATAATTTACTGCCATTTGAATTACTTTCCAAAATATTAATATTAAAATCACCACAAATAGTTGCGGCTTTGTCACTGGGTGCAAGTTTCGATAGGATATCTTCCATTATTGACTCAAACAAAGAAAAGTAATAAGGGCGTCTGTAAACGCACACTACAACATGCTTATCTAGCTCAACACAGGGCAGTTCGATGCAAAGTTCAACTGATAAACTTCTTAATTTCAAGGCATTCTGCTGATCTCCTTTTCGATTATTACTTACTTTAGAGCAAGAAGATACCTTGTTATTGTTATTAAGTATAGAAATATTCTCACTGATACCTTCTGTTGTCTTATCCGGAGTGGAAAATGATTATCCGGAGTTAACCCCAATACTTCAGTGTTATCACCAGGCAGTGAGCTCATAGTGAGTGAGGGACATGGAACCTCCTTCGTACAATTTCTATAATTACTTATAGCATTTGAGCTACATTTATTCAGCCTCACCACATTATTATTAGTATTATTACCTACTAACCACTGTGGTGCTAATAACACAAGACTTCTACATACGACTTATCCCTGAGTTTATATTTATGTTTTTGCTTTATATAAAAAGCTAATAGCCTTGCTATTATGTGTCTAAAACTAACAGGCAGATACACAGTACCCCCATCACTCATTTAATAACATAAAAATAAAAAATATATAAAAGCCACTCATTACCCAACATAACTGGCGAAATGTGCGTGTACTACAGGTAAACCTCTGCCTAATCCTTCGGGGTAACAAGGCGTGATGTTATGTTATAAGTAAGAACATGTGAGGAGCTCGTGGCTAAGTAATTTAAAACAGCCGCACGGGTCAATAGTTCAGGTTAAGTTTTGCTTACCAAGGTTGGTCTGTGGATGGGTTGACTATCTTTACATACCGAGACTCCTCCGTGCCTCGGAAAGCACGCTAAGCCGTTGGTCCCGACTGTCATTCGTTGATCTTAGAGAGTCTTTATGGGTCAAAAGAAGCCTGAAAGTCTGACAACCAGTTTTATCAAGGGGTATCGTAATACACAGTTACTGGGTTGTGGAGGTCAGATAGGTGGTCTTTTCATGTAAATTACTGGTATTCAGCTGCATCCGGTTAGACCGGCAGCCGACCCCAACATGTAGTTGGGAGAAAGGCAGGCAGATTGATTTTTTGAAGTACTTAAGTACATGTAAAAAAATGCGTTTGTTTCTGCATAAAATTAAATGCTTACACTAACAACATATTTTTGATTCCCTATTCAAATATATAAGTAAAAAAATAAAAGATATAAAAACTAAAACCCAACTACGACAAAAAGTCAACTAAAAAGGTATAAACAAGATATGACAGAGAGGAGATCTTTTCACACACGCTTTGAGTTCTGTTAAAAACATTTTATTGTTCTCATTCCAGAGATTAGTTTTACGGAGCACTTCGTCCCTATTGCTTTGTTTGATATTATCAGTTTGTATATTCAATTGACATAGTGCAAGCGCCCATAATGTTTGATTATGAAAACAATAAAAACAATTGCTTCCTGTAGACAACGCGGACGAAGTCGCGGGCAGAAGCTGTATAATAATTATTATATACATTGGAAAGTACCTGTCTGCCTGTCTGTATGTTATTACCCTGTATGCCTAAACCACTGAACGGTATTCGATAAAATTTGGCATGGTGGTAGATGGCATCCAGCATGCGTAGCACTTGCGTAACTATGCGTAACTTTTGTCTCTACTCTACGAAGGGAAGACAAATCAGTTTCTTAAGGCGCTTCCCTGACCAAACGACCTTGAGCGTTCGGTCCTTGTCTGTCCCGTCGCTGAGTCTCGCTCTGTCTCGCTCCCTGCGCACGCTCTTTAAACGTAAAATTCACAAAAAAAAATTAAATTATTTTAATTTAAAAAAAGACAAGCGATGTTTTGAAATAAAATAAAACGTGAATTATTTAGATTTTTAAATTATCTATCCATTAGTGTAATCCTCAAATTAATAGAACGTCACCTTTAGCAAAAGATGCATGCAATCAGTAATTTTAGTCACTTTTTTACAAGGAGATTTTAAATGTATTTATAACACATAAAAACAAATAAGAACGTGCAATGTGATGATAGGATATTGAACATTAATAATGTGCTTTTAGATGTAGTTTAATACCTAAAATGAATGAGTTAATAGCCTCTGAATAACGCACTATGGCCAGGTTTTGGTCGGGGTACCGCCTTAACAAAAATTCATTATTTTCTTGAATTTTGACATCGCACCGTAGAAATCTTTCTACAATCTGTAATTTTATCTTCCGTTTCTTCCGTATCTATAGTGACCATGCTACGCATGCTGGGGAAGGACATAGGCTTTTTGTCTCAAAAATAATCCTAAGAGGGGTGATACAGGGGCTGAAAGTTTGTATTGGAAACTTAGAATTTCTTATGTTAGGGATATAAAAATCGATGAGAAGCTCGTGGCTAAATAATAACAGCCGCACGGGTCGATCCATCTGGTTAAGCTACTCTTGCCGGGGTTGGGCCATGGATGGGTGACCATCTTTATATACTGACACTCCTCTGTGCCTCGGAAACGTTAAGCCGTTGGTCTCGGCTGTCATTCATGGATCTTTCGCTTTCGTTACGGGTCTTCAGAAGCCCGAAAGTCTGAAAACCCGTCTTACCAAGGGGTATCGTATTACCCAGTTACTAGGTTGCGGAGGTCAGTTAAGCAGTCGCTCCTTGTATAAGACTTCCCGACATCAATCGTCGGGCAGTTGCCCACCAGACACAACACCCATCTGGTCGGAGGTTCCTCCTTTTTCTATGAAGGATGAGTGAACTTTACATCCTATTCCTCATGCCTCTAAAGATGTAAGGAATTGGAATTTAGTCAGAGTCCGTATCTTGGTGTATTTTTTTTTTTTAACTTTTCCCCACTCTCGTAATTTCTCCTGTAATGTGGGTGCATTTACAAACATTTATTTAGGTAGCGATTATTATCTGCCTGTCTGTCCGTTACTTTTTCACGTTTTAACGGCTAGATTTGGATGATAGGTAGGTTAAGGATAGGCCATGACCTGGCTTAGGACATAGGATACTTTTTATCCCAGTAGCACGTCCCCGTAGGGTAATTTCCGACCTCCACGCGGGCGAAACCGCGGGCAGAAGCTAGTATTGTTATATTCAGATAAAATAAACTAGACAGTTGTTCTCACTATATTGAATGTTTGTAATAAAATTACTTGATTAGGTACAGTGTTCATTTTATTTGGATTTTTCCTACAAATACATTCTTAGATCATTTGATTTACCTGTTGTTGTATAGTTTGAGCACAGTTATTACAATACATACAGTAATTACAGAGTTGAGTATTGAATGTGCCTAAATTTATGCCCAGAGCAACTTTGTCATTGATCAAAATAATACAATGAAAATGAATGGTTTTCTGAGCTACTTTAGTAGTTTAGTCTGTAAGGATTGTTATACAGTGCTCAAAGCATGATTCATGGCTTTATCATAGCATTTTTTTTGCAAATAATTATTATATTTATCCATATTACTTATATCGTTTACAAGCTTTTGCGCACACTTTATCCTTTCCGGCAACCTTTCAAAAGCTCCATTTCATGGGTTTGGTCCTTAGTGTTGGAGACCTTCGTTGTTCTGGAAGTTCCACTTCTGGTAGTCTGGGATACCTCCATATTTTTGGTGAAATAATTATTTAGGTTAAACCTTGAAATAAAATAACACTTTGCTATTAAATTTGCACAGGGAATAGACTTACACACTGGACTTACATTTACACCCGGTAATGGTGAGAAGAGTCGTAAGCTGTAAAAAAAAAAGAAATAGTAGAAATAAATCATGGTTATTGCCATAATTTATTTTTAACCATGTCTATTCAGAAAAAGTTGATGAAAGGGAAAACGCATCTAATGACCCTTGCAAAGTTCCGTGCTGGCAACTCAACGGGAAAGAAAATCAATGACGTGATCAGATTGACTGTTGATAGTTCATTCAACCGATCACAGCAGTTGATACCATCATCTGATGATTAGGCTGATGCCTACAGCAGTCCTCTGCCGGACATAGCCCTCTCCTATTGTACGCCATGCAGCTCTATTCTCGAACTATGCTTGGAATCTCTCTGAGAGATCGAATCCGGAATGAGGTGATTTGGCAGAGAACCAAAGTTGTCGAGAGCTTACATAATAAGCAAGCTGAAGTGGCAATGGATCGGCCATATTAGCCGTAGAACCGATGACCGTTGGGCTGATATGCGTTTAACAATTTGTTAGCTAAGTTTTGTGTAGAGTTGTATTCCAGAAGTCGGGTTTTAGTGTATTATTAGGTCTTAAAATCAACTATTTAATCTGCACTCAATCCTGGTCTGCACCAGAACAGACTGAACCAAACCAATGGCGCATACAGATGCACTGTGTGTACCCCACGGATAATGAATTAGAGAAGTTCATACAACTCACCTTTTGCACAGATCGACATATATTTGCTTGTTGAACACAAATAAGAAGAATATGGCAGCCCCGATGAGAAGGTTATACGTAGTGGTCAAGATGAACAGCCATAAATCCATGTCAGGAGGAATTAGCTCCAGGCACCAACCCACTCCCATGAGCACAGATAACTTTATATAGGTGACGAATCTAAAAATTGATTTATTTATTTATTTAAAATATACATGCACATCTTATGGCACCTGTTCCACCGCCCGCCGACGAGGATGCGACCAACTATCGACTATTTTCTCGCTCAAGAAACGTAAAACCTCCCATGTCAGTAAAAGAGATACATATGTATATTAATAGTCGATCGCTGACTGTTCACACCACAACACCGGCCAGAACTCTGTCTTACAAATAACTCGTGTTTAGTTGCTGGCTCTACTTGCTTCTCGCTAACCGCCATTGGTGGGACTGTGCCTAACAGATTTAAATATTCTAAGGCGTTGTGCAGTAAAATTATTACAGTAGATAAAAATGGATAGTCTTAACTGTACATACACTGAATAAAAATAATACGCAACAGCAACGGTACGGTTTAAAATAAATGACAAACTAAAGAGTGTGTTTAGATGATTTGGTCATGTTGAGAGGATGAATGATAGGTGATTAACAAAAGGTATTTACAAGTTAGACGTGAGTGGAAACGCTGAAAGGGGACGCCCTAGAAGGAAATATAGTGAACTTATTGCTGATGTTCTTTAGAAAGGTCTGGTGCGTAGTACTTGCAACCAGCGTGCGTGTATGACCAGATGCATGAACGTAAATGAGACAAAAGTAGTATGTAAAGATCGTATCAGGTGGCGTTCTGTAGTTTCTGCCTACCCCCATGGGAAGAAGGCGTGAGTTTATGTGTATGTAAATAAAAATAAAGGACACCACAAAAGAGGTGTTACAATGGGCGACACAGAGCACCGAGATGCCTCGGCCGCCGTTGCTAGAGGCGTCATTGGCAACACTTTTCTTATAAACCAAGTGTGCCACCGTTTACTGGCGCGATGACTCTAATGACGTGTAGAAATTGACGTCTGACGTGGTGTACTACGTAGGCGATTCAACGCGAACGCGATCGCAAAGCGAAGCGGCGTGAATGGAACAAACAATGATACTCTATTGCGGTTTCCTACGTGAGCAACTGCACGTGGGTGTGCTGCTAAGCGAAGCGGACGCGATCAGTTTGTTTGATATTTTCACGCAAACTCTCGCGGTGCGGTGGCTTGTTTTAAATAAATTGAGATATATAAAAGCTGAAAATGGTGCAAGTAGAAATTTTAATTAGTGCTTTAAGAATAGGTTTTATGGCTTGCACGACATAGTCAAACGTTGTAGGCAATATTCAACAATATTATTTAAATTTCATGGCTTGAACCCGTCATTCTTTGTACAAATTATGAAATCCCCATAAATGTGTATTGCGAAGTATAAAATATTAGTTTCACTCCTCTGTCGTATAAACTTCTTGAGTATTTGATATTCAAAAATGTTTTTTTCAGTAAAAACTGTTTCCGTCCAGCCATGGAAAATGCAGGATACTGAATGGCGGCGGCGGCTGAAGCGGCGACTTTGCGCGCACGTAGGACAGAGGCGGTACTATGACGTGCTAAACCCATCATTGTTCCAGCGTGAAAGAGAGACGGAGTTATATATGACCGATAGCACTATCCCTTTTTCGCAATGGAACCATGATGGTATTAGCAGGTCATAGTAAGGCAACAGAGCCACCGTGTCGCGTTAAATTCGCGTAAACCGCATCGGATCGCTTCGCAATCGCCTTCGCGTTTAATCGCCAACGCGTCCTATTAGAAAGCACACGTCGCGTGTATGTCACTTTTTGTTCGGCGAACCGGAACACGTGGTTGCGCCAACAGAGGGCTCCTTCTGATTGTCCGAACAAAAAGTGATATAATTATGAACGCGACACTCACGTATTCGCACGGCGATCGCTTTCTAGGACACCGCCTTTGAATGGAATTCAACGTGTGTAACGCAATTAGGGTAAAGTACTAGTAGTAGTATTAGGATAAAGGGTGCTGTATAGGTGACCTCGTAATTCCTTTACCACCCCAAGGTTTAACGTCACGTCATACAATGTGACAGAACTTAGATAGTTTCAACCACACGCCCAATGCACAACTTTAATCCAGTGCTTCAGAGGCTTAAATCCGCAAAAAAAATCTTGGGTGCGTGAGTCCAGCCGATCTCATTTTGCCATCGACGCGCTAAGAAGAAGATCCAGTTTCAATTTACTGAGAAGTGTGGCAATAGTGTTATAGCAATTACGAGTTAAGAAATATGATTTTGAAAGTTCCTACCTGTTCGTGTCCTGTTTGCTGCTTCGGGATTCTTGGCATCTATGAATAGCGCGCTTGATCATCCATATGTTGTAGACAGTCAATAAGAACAATATGATATTAACGAAAATTATTACCCCTATTGGTATGATGAAGTATACTTCAACACTTCTTACTGAAAATAAAGAAAATATATTATAAAAAAAATTAGAAATGTTTGTCTATACATTGCCATCTGTGCTACATTTAATTGCTTTTCCCACAGCCTATAACATTCCCACTGCTGGTATGTGGCCTCCTATCTGTGAGAGGGAGTGGGCTATAATCCACCACGCGGGCCCAGTGCGTGTTGGTGGATGTCTCAAAGGTTTATTTTCGTAAAATCCTATCTTAATTAGCGGTTTTGTTATAAGATATAACTGTTCCCCAAAATTCAATATTCTGTCTTTAGCGGTTCGGGCTGTGTGGGTATTTTCTTAGGACATTTTCTTTTATAGAGAAGACAAGAAGAGAAGGACAAGAAGATACAATTTTGTGCTAGTATCCAATGGGAGGGGCAAAATCAATGGGCGTTTTTATAATTCCTAACGTGAACGGAAGTAAAATGTATGGAAATATAAGAAGACGCTTTTAAAACTTCCGTCCACAATAACGTTATAATCGTAGACGTATTTCCATACATTTTGCTTTTTTGCAGTGCACGTGCACGATAATATCATCACGTTCGAAGTTATAAAAGCGCACGATCTCTATTACAGTATTTTTATCTCACGAAGCGATGCCCGCTTTACTTGTGGTTAATAAGTGTACAAACATGCTCTGAATGTGTGTGTAAGGGCAGGAGCAGGACCTGTCGGTACCGTCCGAGACAATGGTGAAGTCGGAAGTGTGTTTCTGAGCGTGTTATGACGCTCACGCTACTCGTCTTTACGCACACATTCACAGCGTGTTTGTGCACTTGGTTAACAAAAGTAAAGCGCGCATCAGTTCGTGAGATAAAATTACTATACAGGCCTAGGGCTTTACTACATAAATTGAAAATGTTTAATAATAATGTTCTTAGCAATCTTTTAACAGCTAGTTTTGATTCACAAGACCCAAATATAAACTACTGTACACTATTTTCTACAGGCTGCCAAGAATTCAATAAAGCATGTCCTGTAAAAAAAGTTACAATCAATAGTAAACCAAAATTTAGTGAATGGGCCACTGCTGGCATTAGAAAAAGCAGAGATATTTTATATAATTTGTATCACGAAAAATCATTGACTTCTGATCAAACCCTTCATGATTATGTAAAAAATTATTCTAAGATATGCAAGAGAGACTGCGCTCAAGCTAAATCTAAATTAATAAATAACAAAATTAGTATTTCTAATAATAAAATAAAAGCTGTGTGGCAGGTAATTAACAAAGAAACTGGAAACACAAAACAGCGAGATCAGAATGAATTGTCTTTAAAAATTGATAATGAAACCATTTCAGATAGGTTAAAAGTTGCTGAGACACTAGAGCATTTCTTTACCAACATCCCCATAGAGGTTGCGAAATCTATCCCCTCATCATCTATATTAGCTGAATCACTCCTCAAAGAAAACTTCAGTAAGGACATTCCAAGTTTTGAATTCAAGCACATTTCTATTGTCACAATTAAAAAAGCATTCAAAAGTCTTAACATAAAAAACACTGAAGATTTATGGGGGATTTCCGTTAAGGTTCTAGTAGATATCATTGACACAATTGCCCCTGTATTAGCAGGCATATTTAATCAATGTTTAGACAGCGGTACGTTTCCTGATTTAATGAAATATAGTAAAGTAGTACCAATTTTCAAAACAGGTAGTAAGGGTGATCCCTCTATTTATAGACCTATATCTGTGCTACCAGCATTGAGTAAAATCTATGAAAAAATCATGCTAGACCAGATGTTGTCACATTTTAACTCAAATGGGATTTTACATAGTCGCCAATTTGGTTTCACGAAAGGTAAGTCGACGACTGACGCGGGAGTAAAACTCATCAGTCACATATTGGAATCCTGGGAGAAGTCCCAGGATGCGATTGGCGTTTTCTGTGACCTCTCAAAAGCGTTTGACTGCATTGACCACAATACACTGATCTGTAAATTACACCACTACGGAATTCGTGGACAAGCTACTGATCTTGTTCTTTCCTATCTATCAAACAGGCAGCAAAAAGTAAACGTTAACGGGGCGACGTCCTCGGGGTCCTTAGTTAAGATGGGCGTACCTTAAGGTTCAATTCTTGGCCCTTTACTATTTCTAGTTTATATTAATGACCTGCCTTACATGATGGCTAACTTATCGGATATAATTTTATTCGCTGATGTCACTTCTTTTATTTCTAGAATAGATAGAAAAGATACGGATGTCTTACATGTGAACGATAGTCTGGCGGTGCTTTCGAAATGGTTCGCAGCAAATAATATTTTACTTAATGCGAACAAAACTAAATGTCTTAAGTTTTCATTACCAAATGTACCCCAAGTGGTTCTAAATTTAAAACTTGATGGCAAAGAACTAGATGTTATTACGGAAACAGTATTTCTAGGAATTACTTTAGATTCAAAATTGCAATGGTGTGCCCACGTTAGAGCTCTTTCAGGTAGATTAAGTTCGGCTGCATATGCAGTAAGAAAAATAAGGCAGTTGACTGATATAGCCACTGCTAGGTTAGTATACTTTGCTTATTTCCACAGTATTATGTCTTATGGTGTTCTGCTGTGGGGATCGGCAGCTGACGTAGATTCAATTTTCATTTTACAAAAGAGGGCAATTCGCGCTATCTATAAAATGGGTCCTCGCGAGTCTCTTAGAAACAAATTCATAGAAATTGATATACTAAATCTGCCTTCTCTTTATATCTTAGAAAGTATTTTGTATGTTCGCAAAAACTTAGGACTTTTCAAATTAAGAAGCGATTTCCATAATATAAATACACGTAGCGAAAATGAAATTGTAATGCCCAAATTTAGATTAACTAAAATAAGCAAGTCATTTCTCATAAACAGTATCCGCTTTTATAAAAAGTTGCCAAAGTCAGTTACAGAACTTAGCGATGGAAAGTTCAAAACCCACATCAAACGTATACTTATCAAAAATGCATATTATAACATTAAAGACTACGTTGAAGACAAGGAAGTTTGGCAATAATTCCTTCTGCACATGTGGCTTCCCTGGTACCTCATTAACGGCATCACTAAGTAAATGTATATTAACTGTTCCCAAATTACGAAGTTTTTTGTTTCTTTTTACTTACTTCTTTGACATAATCTCATTATTTGACATTATATACTACGGATTCTTATTTCAACTCCTTATTTATAGCTTTTGTAGATAGGATTTTGATTCCAATTTGTTACAGTAGTAATGGAAATCATGTCATTTAGTCTAAATAGGCTTTTAATTTTGTATAGATTCTTTTATATTTTGTGAATGTGAGAACGTTGTAGACCTAACTTGTAGACTAGATTTGTGGACCTTTTTACATTTTGTTGAGTACATGTTACTTGTTGACAGGCCTTCACTGTCCATCCATATCTATCAACACTGTAATTAGAAACATTGTAAAAGCCCCTTATTTTTAAAAGAGTAACCGTGGAGTTTCTTGCCGGCTCTTTTCCATAGGAAACAACCAATTAGAACCGTGCACCTAGCTTCTGACGTTTCATAAGTGCCCATGTTGATTTATGTGAAATAAAATATTTTGATTTTTGGATTTTGATTTTGACTGAGACGGTGCCAGTCGCGAGACCTCAGTCATTCGCCAGCTGACAGGTGTCCATCCCTCCCACACCGCGCAGCTACCACAGGCAACGTCCCCGTAGGCCTATATTCTGTAATACGAACGTATATGTCTAGTAAAAATCAAGTGGGTATACACACCAAAAACGAAGCAGTCGTCGAAAGGTGGTTTGATAATATGCAAATTAGAAAGGTCTATGTTATCCAATGTTGTGACTATTGCTGTCATCAGGAGCGGAGTCCCCCAGGCATACAGACAATACCACATGAACTTCACCCGCTCACCTCGTCGGTTGATGTCACATCCTTTACGATGACCTCTGCGAGAGATAAAGTAATCGAATATTAAGGCGAAGCAAATATATACGACTAAATATAATTAGTAGATGAAACTTCACAGTCACCAAAAAACAAACAAAAAAAGGTTCTTACAGAATTAAATCTAAAATGCTATAAAAAATAAAAATGCTGCTTACAGAACATATTATTCTCTAAGTTCTACAAGGATATTTTAGCGCCTCAGTGAAATTGATAAGGGGCGATGCTGGTTACCGTTTTGAAACCGTCACAGGAATTGTTTTGAGCAAACAAGATGGCGGCGGTAGTTCAGATCCCTTATTAGCAAGTCACCAGATTCTCAACTCACCAGATTCGTAACTCACCAGATTCGCAACTCATCAGACGATGTCCCTTATTAGCAAGTCACCAGATTCTCAACTCACCAGATTCGTAACTCACCAGATTCGCAACTCATCAGATAATGTACTATCAAACAAAGAAATTATAACGACTATTTTATTGGTAGACAACCGCATTACATAAACTGCTAAAATCGATTCATATGTATATGAAGTCGGATTGAATTGCTGATAGACAACCTCATTTCAACATGTTTATTTTCTTCCTGTACATTACTAAGTATTGTGACGTGGCACTGACTTATTGTATGTTCTAGTTTGCGATCATTGAATACCTAGAATATCGACGTTTGAGATAAATTTATTTAATTTACTCTTATTAACTGTGTATTCGACGCTTATCAATTAGTGTAAATTGTAGAATTAACATAGCTGAGAGCGGTGTAAAATTTATTAAGAGTCAAAGAGTGGTTTTATTGAATTCGGGCTTTACGTATAATTGTAATGTAAAAAACAAATCGAGAACCACTAATTGGAAATGTTCCAATCAAAAAGAATGCAGTACCTCAATTACTTTGAACGCTTACAATATCATTGTAAGAGATGGAAGACATTCATGTACTCCAGACCAGATCCAAAATTTTGTTGTTTAGGAAGTATGCGTCAATTTTAATACTGTGCCAAAA
This sequence comes from Griposia aprilina, assembly GCA_916610205.1. NCBI lineage: Eukaryota > Metazoa > Arthropoda > Insecta > Lepidoptera > Noctuidae > Griposia > Griposia aprilina. The sequence continues at coordinate 18,083,159 of OU744294.1, forward strand.
ATATTCGAAGAACATGTTTATAACAATGTGATCAATAATGAAATGGCTTTGCATGAGATTCCTACGTTTGTTTCTAAGAAGGATACTTTATATAGGGCACGAGCAATATATTTAAAAGTACTAAGAATGTAAAATTACCGGAGCACATTGTTAAATATTTCTTTTTATTTGACGACGGCTATGACAATACATTCATTATTTTTGCCTACTCAACTGGCAAAACACAAGTTGAAAACTATTACTACATGCTACGAGGATGGCACTTTCCTCAAGTCCGCGGGGTGAGTGAGCTATAAAACTCCCCCACGACGTCCAATAGGGGCGCGCGTTGAATACTACGCGCCGCCACCTCGGAGCCTGTTATATGAAGGGCGGCGGACGTCCCCAGGTCCGCCGTCCCTCTGGACCCTCTGGGGCTGGAAGAGGGCGTTACCCGCCCTCCGCCAACGCCCAGCACGTCTGCTGCGGATCGGGAGAGTGGCCTCGACCTCTCTCAACCTTTCCGCAGCCTCCTTCTGTGAAATGACGGTTTCATAGAAGGAGATCACCGTATCCCACGACTCGGCGCTCCCGACCATCGAACAAGCGACGGCCGGAAGCGTGTAGGGCTCCGTCGACCTTTTTTTTTTATTCGGGCTGGAAAATCCTCGTGGATGTCCCCCACTCTGCGGGGCGGAGGGGTCTGGCAGACTCTTACTGACTAAAAACCACCCCGGTATTCCATCTCACACCTGCGCCGGGGGTCACGGGAACGTACGAATCTTCCGCAACCCCCGCCTCTGCGGGCTCCGTCCGGTTGAGCGGGGCGAGTGAGGTGTTCGACTCCCCCCGCGACGTCTAAGAGGGGCGCACCGCAGCTTCGGGTCCTGATGTATGGGGGGCGACGAACTACCCCAAGTCCGTCGTCCCTGGACCCATTTAGGGAGGCTGGAAGAGGGCGTTGTCCGCCCTCCGCCGACGCCCGGTGCACCTGCTGCGGGCCGGGTGAGAGGATGAGATCTCACGCTCCCTTTCCGCAGCTTCCTTCTGCGAGATTACTGTTTCGCAGAAGAATACCACCGCGTCTCAGGACTCGTCGTCACCGACCATAGCATTCACTACAGCCAGCAGCGACAGGTCACTGCCTACTTCTGAGATGAGGGCACGGCGTGGCTCCTCCCAAGCGGCACACTCTGCCAGCGTATGCCGCGCCATGTCCTCCCGACAGTCGACGCAGTAGTGACACCGGGCGTCCGGTTTCCTGTTTATGCGACACAGGTACTTCCCGAAGCAACCATGCCTCGAGAGCACCTGCGTCACCCGAAACGAGGGAGGGCTCCGTTTACCTAACCCAACGAACAAACAGTATTATTTTAACTGACTAATTATTCCAAGAGCGTACCTAACATTTAATTAACAATGTTGTGCCTACATTTTAACCAAAAAGTATGTATCGTATTTTGGCCTCATAATTATTTGTAAAACATTATTTTTATATACTGCCTAATGTAACTTAATTTTGATGCACCTAGATGAATAAGGCGACCGGGGTCGCGGATTGTTCGAAAGAGTTCTCGTGGCCCTGGCGCACAGGCAACTGAAGGAACACGGGTGGGTTTTAGTCAGTAAGAGTCTGACACGCCCTTCCGCTCCGCTAGAGCGGGAGAGGTCATTTGATGATTTCATACCCAAAAAAAAAAAATTGTGAATTAGGCGAATAAAGTTTACTTTTAGTGTAATGCACCCAGGTGAATTAAGTAAACTATTGTTTTATATAGTAAATAGAATTTGATGATAGTTTAATGTTGAATGAGATTTTAATTTAAAAGTAAATAATTATTTTGGTATTGTTTCGATTTTTTTGGTCAATAAATTTAATATTCTTTTTTTTTTTGTAAATAAAGTAGGTGATTTTGTGTTTCATTGTACTTTTGGTGAGTTGCGAATCTGGTGAGTTGCGAATCTGGTTAGTTGCGAATCTGGTGAGTTGAGAATCTGGTGACTTGCTAATGAGCGGTTCAGATATCAGCCCCGTGCCAAAAGATTCTTGTACCGTTGAGTAGTGTTAGTATTTAAACTTCAATAATTACCTTAATAACCACCAAACGTCAAAAGACATAACATTCAACCAAAAGAAGCTCGATACCGCAGCGAAATACAGCATTGGAGCTAAAATAATTATAAAATTAGATTTTAGCTAAAACTATAGAAATAAATTTTTGCTGTAATAGTAGATCTACAAACAGAAATAGAAATAGAAATAATATTGATTTGCATAAAACTTGGTATATAAAGTTGTTTTAAAAATACATGATAGAGCATGACATGTTTTGCTTAAATCATAGCATGCAAAATATTATAGGTTACATTACAAAATGTTTCCCGTCTGTAAGTTCTTTTATGCTGTAAAAATTATTAGCGTTTAACCATTTATGTAATTTATTTTTAAACAATCTAAGATCTAAAGTTTTTAAATCAGTTGGAATTTTATTATAAATCTGAACACGCATAGCTAAATAGCTTTTACTATATTTAGCCAGTCTTGGTAAGTCATTTAATATAAGCATGTGAGGATCACGCCGGTTTCGAGGATATACATCCTGTGTCTTTTTAAATAAGTTTATATGCTTCTTAACAAACATGCATACTTCATAGATATACACAGGATAACATCAGACAAAAAACCAGCGAAATAACGTAAGTTTTTAAGTTGAAATGTTGATAAATTACTACATTTTATTTTTAATTTATATTATAACACTAGCTGTTGCCCGTAAGTTATTCTGGGATCCAGGATGAAAAGTAGCTTATTTCCTTACCCAGGTCATGGTCGATCTGTGTGTCAAATTCATCCAAATACATTCAGCCGTTTTGGCGTGAAAGCGTAACAAACAAATAAACTTACTTTCGCATTTTTAATATTAGTGAGGCCCGAGAAGATAGCGCGGTTATTATTAGAGAAAATATCAGTCATTACGAACAGTGTAAATACGAGGAGCCAGATACGCAATCTGTGGCGATATCGATTAAAACAAATAAATTTAATGTTACGCTAGCGGCCGTATACTGTCCACCAAGACATACGATAAACAAAGAACAATATGTACACTTCTTCAGACTCCTTGGACAGAAATTTATATTAGGCGATGACTTTACCGCTAAGAACACTCGTTGGGGACCGAGATTAACTTTAACTAAGGGAAGACAACTTCTAAGTGCTGTGAAAGACATGCGCTGTGAGGTCATAAGTACTGAAAAACCTACATACTGGCCGACTGACCATCAGAAACTACCAGATCTTATCCAATCTAATCCAATTATCTGAGTGTGGAAGAGGGTACCACATGAACTCCGATCACTCTCCGATATTATTACAATTAAGTCACAAAATATTACTCAGAGAAAACCACCTGACATTAGTTAACAAGTTTACAGATTGGGAAAGTTTTAGCTTAGACCTACAAAATGTTATTGACCTAAAAACTTCATTATAAAGCAAAGATCAGCTCGATTCTGAAGTAAACAAGTTTAGCAATAATAATCAACAATGTGCATGGAACAACACACCACAGCTTTCAAAAATGTTTAAAGGAAATACCTTCCCAAAGGAAATAATTGATCTATTATATGAAAAAAGGAATCAAAGAAAAAGGCTAGGCTCATCAATGCTGCATTCGTGCTAAAACATGTTCCTGAGCCATGGAAAGTTGCTGAAGTGATTATGATTGCAAAGCCCGGTAAACCTCCTCACGAAGCATCATCATACAGGCCCATTTCTCTGTTGCCTATACTAGCAAAGCTGTTTTAAAAACTGTTTTTAAAACGGCTAAAACCTATCATAAACGAGAGAAACCTGATCCCTGACCATCAGTTTGGTTTCAGAGAGAAACACTCAACAATAGATCAAGTACATAGAATTACCAACATTATTGAGAAACGCTTGAAGATAAAAAAGTCTGCTCCACCGTATTTTTAGATGTGTCACAAGCTTTTGATAGAGTTTGGCATAGAAGTTTGATATACAAGCTAAAACTAATGCTGCCCAATGATTTTGCCGATATATTGCAATCATACGTTACATAGAGAATGTTTCGTGTAAGGCACGAGGATGCCTTTTCCGAGTTAAAAGTTATTAAAGCAGGCGTGCCTCAAGGTAGTGTGCTGGGTCCCGTCCTCAAACTCAAACTCAAACTCAAAGCATTTATTTCAAATAAACCAATTACAGGCACTTTTGAATTGTCAAAGGGTCAGTCAGTCAGAAAAGTGAAGCTAGTTGCCCATTCCAAAGGGTAGTAGGTACCTATGGAGAAGAACGGGCAAGAAACTCCATGGACACTCTTTTAAATCAACATATAGTTACAAAAAACAAATTGTTTACATCATTCATGTTCAAATTAAAAATGTGAGAACGATGTAGAAAGACGTGCACGTTTAAAGTATCCGTAATTAAAAAAGATATAAAAACAATTCAAAAATTTAAATTAAAATAAGCCGTGGCAGCCAAGAGTTGACCAGTCCCTACTGACGGCGCCCGTTCACGAACATGACGTATGGATCAGCACCATTCAGCTCAACAATTTTGAAGGGAACTTAATGATCCAACACACACGCCACCACCAGCGAGACATTTGAGTGAGCATGACATACTCTCAGCCGCCAGGGCACATTCAAGTCAATGAAAGACGAGCCTAGTAAATGGTGACTTTATAGTAGGTACATAGTGCTCGCACATGTGCTATGCAATTATACATTGTTAAGAGATTGAATTTATAGTCCTCTACCTGTTGTACACGTATGATATACCAGAGCTGGAAAACAATACTATTGCAACCTTTGCGGACGACACTGCCATTATGGCGACAGGGTCATGCCATACGGATTCAATAAAAAAGGTACAAATCGCTGTAAACAAAGTTCATGACTGGGCTCATAAATGGAGAATCAAATTGAACGAATCGAAGTCACTTCACATTGATTTCACCAACAGGAATTGTGATTACCACCCAATCTTCATAAATGGGAAACAATTGCCATACGCCAATACAGCCAAATACCTTGGCATAACGCTTGACGTGAAACTGCGCTGGAAAGCGCGCGTTAAAAAGAAAAGACTGGAACTAGACATGCGTTTTAAAAACATGTATTGGTTTATTGGACGGGATTCCTGCCTATCGATACATAACAAAATTTTATTATACAAGCATATTCTTATGCCAAAATGCACATATGGCATCCAACTGTGGGGCTGTACTAAACCAACCAACATCAAAATTATTCAAACATTCCAGAATAAAGTACTCAGGAGTATTGTTAATGCGCTCTGGTATCTAAGAAATGACGACCTCCATCGTGACCTAAAATGGAACCAGTACCCAACATAATGCAAATATTGGCTGAGGCCCATGAACACCAACTTCACCGACATGTGAACATCGAGGCAATTCAGCTGTTAGACCAAACAAATATAGTGCGGACACTAAAACGAACAAAATCTTTTGAGTTAGTGTAGTGTAAAAAACTGTAGAAATAATAGTGACAATGACACACATAATAACACATGAACAAAGTGTTTTTATCATTATATCAGACTCTAAGAAAGTGGAACGGACTTGTAAAGTACAATCAACACTATTCTAAGTTTTAAACTAATGATCACGTAAAAAATTAAGTAAAATTGCTTATTAGTCTTATAGGCTAGATTGTAATTAGTTATTAAGAAACTGGTTCTTTTTAATAAGGAAAAAAAAAGTTAGGAAGTTAGGATAAATGGTTTATACGATATACCTACCTGAGTAAATGAAAATGTTATCCTGAACGTAAATCCGAAATGATCAATGAGGTAAGACTAGCTTTATTTTATAAACTATTATATTTTATTCTGTAAGTAGGTTTGTACAAACACGTCAAAAATATTTATTATAACTAGATGAGGTCGGCGTTTCCTATCTGACTACTCTGAGAAGAAACACCGAAACAAACTCACAGTCTCTTTTAAAGTCCAGACATTGCCTTGGTCCGATCATGTGAGGACCATGCAGATTAGCGTCTGACATAGTCTGATTTCAGATCGTCATATTAAAAATCAATAACATGACTTACATATAATTTTGCAGAGCTTCGTTGTAAATAATTTGTTGCTTAAATGTAAGACGATTTTTACTAAGAATGCGACGAGAATGGATACGGTGTAAGCCATCAGTACTAGGCCTATGAGGTTCTGCAGCTTGGGTAGCAGACAATACACCACCAGCACCAAGATCAGGAAGAACGACGACAGCAGCAAGCCTGGAAATTAGAAACATTAAATGGAGCAATCCGTGGAGTTGACGTATCTCGCGACGGAGACTATAATAATATCGTCATGCATCTATTTATAATGGAACTGCAAAACATTTTGCCTTACGGTGGTAAAGGGGTTTCACTCACCCACTAACACAAATATCGATTTCGTGTTATCATCTTTTGAGTATACAATATTATGTTCTCTCACGAGGAGTTTTACTTGTGGTTTTTGGTTTATTATAGTTAATTTAAACTCTATACAATATGCCAGCCTTGTAATGTCAGACCAAGATTTTGATCCGCCTGTATCTTGCATCCTTATCGATCCATCCTGTAAACATATGGAAGTTTTATTTAGCCAGTTATCCAGTTGAAGTTGACAGTTGAAAAACTCCAGACCAAATTTCGGTCACGGTGGCAGGCAGTATCAAACAAATATGCAGGTAATATGATAATGAACCAGTGTGTGCGCAAACACAGGTGCACTCCCTCTTCACTAGCTCTCGTAGTCCGACGAGACGTCAATCCGATACGACCGGAGAGATCACGCGCAAAACCAACGGCGTTACGTGCTTTTCGAGGCACTAGGCTGTCAAACCACTAATTTCAAAACTCTGGGCTTGTACTGAAAAACTCCTGATGAGAAAACCCAATAACACTTTGCTAGACCTGGGAATCGAACCCAGGATTCCACGTTCAGCAGTCTCGCTTGCAGTCACGAGATCAGTAGGGACAATCAAGTTGTAGGAAGGTAATGCAGCTCTATCGTATGTCACACACAGTATGAAAGTACGAGAGAAGAAGAAAAAGAGAATTGCAAGAGGAATGTGAAATCACCCAAAATTGCCAGTTGGGATTTTGACAGATCTTGAGACAATAAACGCCATTTTTGCCCCTACTGTTAATGGTGTTGGGAAGCGTAACCCGCGGCTTAGAGCCTAGAGGTTTCATGGTGAGCACTCAAAGTAATGCCTGAGAATACTCATGTTCGGCCGCCTGCGATACCGACGAGTTCAGTGTGAGTTCAGGCTTACATCAAAGGCTCATTTCAGGGAAATATATCAAGGTAGCCTGCGAAATTATAATTTTATTTCGCGGGATACTTTATAGGAATCTTCTTGCCTAAAGCTTGTTACTACCTACAAATACAGTAGGAGGCATCTTGTCTTAATTTTTATTACGTGGAGTAAAGAAACTACTTAGTAAATATCTTATATTCTTTCATTCACTGACTGACAACGCACAGCCTAACAAGCTCTGTCTAGAAGCATGTTTTGCACAAGAGTTCTTTTTAAAACGAAAGTGAGAACTACGGAAGGGCTTTTGATAGTTCATCCCCTAAATGGATTAAATAGACGATGAAAGTTTGTATGGCTATAATTCGCCATTTTTACCGACAGAAAATCCCATCGGGTACATGACTTGTCTACTACACAAAATCGAAAGCAAGAAATAAAAATAAAAATAATTACCTCTAAAATAAAATAATTATTTGTTATTGCATGTTTAGTCGTGCAGTTTTTTACATCCCTATGATTTTTTACGAAAACGAAATCCTTTTTCGTTATTTTTTTAGTATTTCCGTCCCACGAAAATAAAATTATCTTAGTATAGTCGACTTCTGAAGCTAGTTTTCTTACAACTTTATTAACTTTTTTAAACAGTGCCGTTGTATTTATGCATGCATCATTCGGAGTAAACATTTCACCTTCACCGCAGCACTTCTCGATACACAAATGATCAGAACAATATTTCAACACCTCGATTCGATTATTGCTAAGAGTACTGTAATCGTTTTTACACGTAGTTTCGAAGTCCACTTCACTTTTTGCAACACTTAGCATTAGAAGAAACGAAAAAGCTTTATATGACAGCATTTTATCAACATTAGTTTAGTGAGAACATCTAAATTCTTCTAACACTACTAACTAACATAGAACAATGGCAATTTAGTAGCTATTAGTCACGTCTAGAGCAATCTGTTGTCCAACCTGGACAATGGACACTTAACTCGCCTTACAGGAAAGTTAAACTACATTATTTTCCTGTTATGTCAGTGGCGTCTTGATATTGGAACATGTTGAAGATCACGATAGATATTAATTCAGGACGTTAACAGGCTTTATTTCAGTTTTTTAAATAAAGAATGCCAAGAAAATATAGGTGGGTCAACGAACGCGTTTTTTTTTTTTTTTAATGTTGCTTCACAGTAGGATTTTCTCCTGTACTGTGGGTGCGATTACAAACATTCAAACTCACATTCACAAACAGCCAAACCTCGAACAACTACTTGTAGGCTATACAAATATTTGTTCGGTGCGGGAATCGAACCCGCGACACGCAGCGCAGCAGTCAATCGGTTGACCACTGCGCCAACCGTGCTGTGCCGGCTATTGCTTCGCCAAACCGACTCGGGTAAGCTGTCTACTCGCACGGGCGATGTTTAACGCGACCAAGGCAACGATTTGTTATTGCGAGGGGGAAAATGAGAATCTATAAAAACAGTCTCGAATTCCCCTAGATAATCCCCCCTAGGGAAGAAAACCAGAATCGAAAAAAAAAAAAAAAAAAAAACCCCCCTAAAAGTCCTCCTGAGGGGGAAAATGGGAATCTAAAAAAAGGTACGGTATGTCTCAAATTCCCGCCTGATAAACCCCCTAGGGGGGAAAACGCGAATATAAAAAAAAGTCTCGAATTCTCCTCTGATAATTCCCCTAGCTGAAATCAATAAAGCTCAATGTCCATAAATCTCCATTGAGGTCATAAATAATTGTTTGATGGGCGTGGCTTATTTCCCCCGCAGGGGGGGAATTATGGTTCTATCTTCCGTGGTCGGTCGCCACGTCACCGCTACAAACTTATCTGAACCTGAACCAGCGGCCAAAAGTGGAATTAACAAAATTACTGACCGAAATTTAAAAAGGTTCCTTACTTAGCATAGGCTTTCGCTAAGCATTATTCTTGTCACTGTCGCACAACTGTCAATCTAAAAGTGCAAGATAAAGATGGAAAATATCTAAGAAAAATGTACGTGCTAAGTAACGTTAATTAATCCCGGTCTATGAATTTTTTGCACTATGCATCTATGGAGTAGACAAATAATACAAAATATTTTTAATCAATATCTAAAATATTTATTTTATTACTTAAATTATACAACATGAAATTATAAATGGTTAATTAATCTTCTTTATTTATATAAAATGGATTTTGGTATATATGAGATGGATAAACTCCAACACCGTTTCACCGATCACCATACACTGACTTGGTAAATGACAATTAAAATATTTTTTTCATTTACCTATTATTATAAACATTCCGTCAATAACGCAGGACTCTTAACTTTTCCATCGTGTCCTACTTTTCAAGAAAATTTATGTTCACCTTACTAAAAGAGGACACACTACTTTTTTAGTTTTCTCTTTCAAGACCGACTGTTCGGTGCTTGTAAGCATTCCATTTGAACTATAAAGCGCATACTAATTCCATGCAGTGTAATAAATAGATAAAATATTTTCCGGCTTAAGGTAAGTATTCCAGAGAGTTTTGTAAACCTGAAAATAAGTAAAAACGAAATTGCTATTTAGGCCAGGCTCTATGTTAGCTTAATAGTTCATTGTACAGTCGCCAGTAAGTCAAGCTACACAAATCTGTCAAATTTCTATGAACTATTTTAAACCTTAAAGTGTTAATGGTTAAGTTCAAAATCGCATGAGAAAATCTGACAGTTTGTGGTAACTTGATGTGCTGGCGACTGTACATGAACTAAAGTTAAAATGGAAGTTATTCACATTTTCTTCAAGATCTATTTCGTATGGTAGTGGCTATCTGTATGATTTATGCCCTAATTACATGACATAATAATTTTAGAAATTACGTTACGTTACTCCAGTTATACGAAAAGCGAAACCGATGTTATTTTGTTACTATGTCTTGTTTATAACTTTTTAGTTCAGATTTTTGTCATAGTTGGGTTTTAGATTTTAACTTTGTTTTTTATTTCACTTATTGTGGGGTTAGACATCAGCGAGGGTAGCAAATGGAATTTGATAACAATAATTTGCTGAGCAGCCTTCATAACATTTTAGAAGGATGTTTAGGGTTATTGAAATAGTTTCAGTAAAACACAATTGTTTTCGATCTTATTTCGGGTTTAGTTATAGATATCCAATACATTTTCAGAAAGTACTCTTTAAGACCTTTTATTAGATACCAAACGCGATATATTTTTTTTTCCCGGTAACACTTCACATGCGCTATTAGTTGCCATGTTGAATTTTATGTGACGTCATGTAGCATATAACCCGCGGGACAACATGACGCTTCCAACGATATCTCGTTTGTCCAAATACGACGAAGAGTTATGAGGAAACAGATAAACATATATATATACATAGCCTGTTAAAATCAATACCGTCCTTTGGCTTTGCCGTAGTCGGGTAAGGAATCACGTTTTTTCACAATTCAAATGCGACTCCGTTAATTTTTTGTGCTCTATCATTGCTGATGGATAATCCTGGCTACAAGGTTGTGTCTATGCAAGTACTCTTCGTTAGCTAGACGAGAACATCCGGAGATAATATGTCTAATTGATTCACCCGGACGGTGGCATGCCCGACAGATGTCAACCGTGCCGTATTTCACAATAAATCTCCGGTAATTGTTTGTCATCATAACTTCGCATCATATCTCGCGATTGTGGAGGGTCTTAGCATTTAAAAAGCCTCGACCTCCACACTTTCGCGGGATATACAGCCTCATTACCGATGATCGTGGGTGATGCATTCGATTTGCAGTCAGCAGTGTACGGACCTTCCTATCCAGAGCGTCGAGTTCGGTCTGAGTCCATTTGAGTATGCCGAAAGAGTACATCAAAACCGGCATGACCCAACCGTTAAAGGCGCGCACCTTGTTTCCACCTGATAAAAGACTATTAAATACTTTTTTCAGGCGGCCAAAGAAGCGATCCTTTAACAACTGCTTCATGTCAGTACCATTGATGCCCAACGCTTCCGACATACCCAAATACTTATAGGTTTCGGATGTGGAGAGGGCTCTAAGGTTTATGGAATCCGAGAGTTGGGTTCCGACGGATTCCACAATCTCCCCTCGCTTTACATGCATGACCGCACATTTGTCCACACCAAATTCCATCCTGATGGCGCTACTGAAAGTTTCAGTTACTTTCAGTAGATCCATCAGTTGCGAATTGTTGGGTGCAAAAAGTTTTAGGTCATCCATGTAGAGGAGGTGAGATATAACCTGACCACCTCTCCTCAGCCGATAGCCTAGACCTGAACCCTCCAAGAGTGTGCTTAGAGGATTCAAGGCTAAGCAGAACCAAAGCGGACTCAAACTATCACCCTGAAATATGCCTCGCTCGATCCTTATCGGCTCGCTATTCCTCTGGGTATTTCGACATGCTGGATAGCGAAGGACTGTTCTCCATTGCCCCATACATGACATCAGGAAGGTGCGCAGAGTTGCCTCTACTTTATACAACTCCAGCACCCTCATGAGCCATGTATGTGGCACCGAGTCATAGGCCTTCTTGTAATCTATCCAACATGTCGACAGATCCTTTCGGGAACGACAAACCTGTTGGCTAATGGCCATATCAATGAGGAGTAGCTCCTTAGTACCACGGGACCCGTTCCTACATCCATTTTGAGAAGGAGACATGATGTAGTTGGTGTCTCTAAGTTTGTTAATTTTATCTCTCAAAATGGATATAAGAACTTTATAAACCGTCGGTAAACACGCGATCGGCCTATAATTTTTGGGTTCCGCATTGCTACCTGATTTATGGAGCAGGTGGGTAACTGTCGGTCCTGTTGTTAGGAATTGGGGTAGCGAACCAGATTCTAAAGCAACCTGGTACTGAGCAGCCAAGCGAGCGTGCGATCTACCAAACCATTTGATCCAGAAGTTGTGCAGTCAGTCCGGCCCTGGAGACTTCCAGTTAGGCAGCGGGCGGACTGCACAAGTTACATCTTGGGGGCAGATGGTAATAGCCCCCATTTCTGGTATTGGATCACAGGCTCGCTCGACTTCCCGAGTCCAATCACCTTCGGTGTGACTGACAGGCACCGACCAGATATTGCGCTAGAAAGAACACATGGCATCATCATCTGGTAGGCACGTGTCAGCCACACCTTAATCCGGTCGCTCCCAACCCCTATAAACTCACCTTTCATCGCGCTGGAAGGTGCGATTCTGAGTGTACCGCTCCACTCGCCGCTTATACCTACGAATACGGTTCGCCCATGCGTACACTTTCTGCTTCAGGAAGTCGATGCGCTCTGTGACACAGGACATATAGTCCTGAGGACTGATATCAGTCCCTGCAAATGCGCGTCTCACAAAGCGCATCACTCTAGGGCGAGTATTGCCCTCCCTGAAGCAGATTAGTTTGCCGATGAGAGCTCTGGCCCCACCAATACGGCGCTCAATTCTGCACTGCCAAGCTGGTACGGCTGGTTTCGGTCGTGTAGCTCTAGAATCGTTAGCAAATTTGACGTGAGCTACACGACATGCCGCTTCAGCCGCGCAGTACAGAATCGAATGTGTATCGGTGAGGTCTACGCAGTCATCAAAATAATTTGATACTGCGCATCCAGCGCCACCACCAGCGCCCTATTTTTGTTATGCATGGGTAAACGAGGTAAGCGTGGTCTAAGTTCGGGCGATATGAACCGATATTCTCGAATCGCATCCTCCAAAGCAATTCATCATTCTTCATTCAATTCATCATCATTCATCTCAATTCATCATTGGACTGGGTACTTACGTTTGTAGCCCTATCATCACTCTCCTCGTCTGCTTGACTTGTTTTAGACTGTGGTAGTACTACAACATTACAGTCTGCGACGGGGGGGCGATGACATGACTACTCTGCATTTCATTTTGCAGGCGATCAAGTACAGTGTCATCCAACATATGATTACGTTGGATGACCCGCACCTGATCCGACAGTCGTTGTGCCGTAACGTTGACAGCTGGCTCAAGCACCTGAAAAAGAGAGAGCATCCGAACACGGTACGCGGTCAGATTGTTTCCCCCCTCTGTAGCCCCATAGTATGAGCGCATGACGTTTTCATTGATGGATCGTGTCCATCTCATGCGCTGCACACTGCCGCCGGGAGCTGGGCACCTATCAGAGGCCGGTGGGCCTCGAGGTCCTAAACCGTCCGGCGGCCGGTGTCCTCCGCGTCGACGAGCAGGTGGTGGCGTCGTGGGCGGGGAGAAATAATCGTCGCTCGAGCTCGACGCAACTACCGCGGCCGGTGTCGACACAGCGCTCACAGTGGGGCTGGATACCGGCGGCAGCGAGGCGGAGCTGAGCGACGAGTCCGGAGGTGGTGGGCGTGCTTGGCGTGCGGCTGGTCTTGTCAACATTTTATTTTCATCTTCATTTTCCTATTTAGTTTTCATGTTTGTATTATCGGAGGTGACATCTGTTTTATTATTATTATTATAAGGGGAATTTAAAGCTACAGGCTCAGCTACGGCACGGGCTGGCGCGTCGTCGGGCAAGGGTCGGGGGGGGGGGGGGGCAATTACGTCGGGGGGCGTCGCGTAAGACCTCGGCAGCGAGGTCGGAACGATGGCGGTCTGTTTTTGTATACTGTACTGGTGGCCCTACTACTCTCCTGGAGGAGGGTTATGGGGTCATCGGGGTCGGACAGGGCATGCCTTGGACGGCGGGTACGACTAATATGGGAGGGGGTATATCTGGCAGCCTCGACAACCAGAGGGTTGCGATGTGAGGCCGCGGAGTCGAAGAAACGCTTGGAAATGCGCTTCATGAACTGACGGATAGTGGGGGCTTTAAGATCGATATGGAGGATCTCGTTCCGAACGAACCAAGGGGAGCCGGTTGCCCTACGGAGGAACCGGTTTTGGAGGGTCTGCATCCTATGGAGGTGGTGGGGTTTCGAGTGTGCGAAAACCACGCTCGCGTAGGTCATGATTGGGCGAATGCACGCTGTGTAAATGCGCAATTTGCACTTGAGTGACAATTTGCTGCGTGCATTCAATAGGGAGTGGAGTCTACCGAGAGCGAAAGCGGCGCGCGAACGCGCCTGCCTTATGTGCTCAGCGAAAGAGAGTCACCCAAGTATTTGGCTCGCCTTCCAAGGGATAGGCTTGCCGAACATGGTGATCGGACGGGGAGGGGTGAAGTTGAGTCCCGGTTTCGAAAATAGAACCGCTTGACTCTTATCGGGATTGACTTCGATTCTCCACTTCCCAAACCAGTCACCGAGTTGGTTGACTGTGGTTTGGAGAGTGCGAGTTATCGGGGCTTACGCCAGTGTAGTAAATGGCCGTATCGTCTGCGAACAGTGCCAACTGAGCCCTTTTACTTTTCGGGATATCACTGGTGAATAGCGTGAAAATGAGAGGGGCGAGCACGGAGCCCTGAGGGACTCCGGCGCGACTGGGACTGGGGTAGGATAGCGCTCCTTCGATGCGGAATCGTAAGGTGCGGTTCGACAAATAGTCTCGCAAGATGAGCACGAGACGATCTGGCACTTTAAGTTTGTATAGCTTATATAATAAGCCATTGTGCCAGACTTTGTCGAACGCTTTCACTATGTCGAAGAAAACAGCACCCGTCAACGAACCACGTTGGAAGCCAACGCTTATGTGTTCGATGATTCGGTGGACCTGTTGGACGCACGAGTGTTGGGTTCGGAAACCGAACTGCTCGTTGGGAATGAGACCTTTTGTCTCGGCATAGTCTCTGAGACGCTTATAAATAAGCCTCTCATAGATTTTGCCGATGACATTGAGGAGACTGATGCGCGATTCACTGAGCGGATTTAGGCTTGCCCGGCTTGGGAATACCGATGACAGTGGCCTGTTTCCACGCTTGAGGAAAGATGTTATTGCTCATGGCACCATTGAAGATGGTGGTCATTAGCATGATCAGGTGGGCAGGGAAAAGTTGGAACACCTTATTGGTCATTCTATCAGAACCGGGGGCTTTACGGGGCTTAAGGCCCTATACGAGCTCGTGCACTTCGTCGGGGGTGACGGGAGGCAGAGGGCACTCGGGGTCTTTTACGGGAGGGAGGGAGCCTCTCCTTTCGACTTCGGCGTCGACCTCAGAGAGGTAAGCTTGGTCTACAGGTTGAGAGCTGGGCGAACATTGGGCCTCAAGACTGTCGGCTAGGCACTCGGCCTTGTCGACATCATCGAAAGCGAAGAGATTTGGTGTTCGGTAAATAACATTTATAGCTGTACAAGGATCTTTTAAATAGGCGCGTGGCTAACATGAGAACTAACTCCGCCATCTTGTTTTCGTCGTCGTTGTCTATGAATTTCACTAATGTTTATCAACAGCGCCCCCTTGTCAGGGCCTTCTTTTCCATTACATTGGCCACTCTGGGCAAGTGCCCAGGGCTCCTCGATTCATGGGGCCCCCTATTTCATGCCAGCGCTGGAGTTCGGCGCTATCAGAGGCAGGGTGCTACAAATTTCAAGCTCACTTCGCTAGCTCTTGCATCCTAGATTGTCCATAGGGGCCCCAGTATCCCAAAGTGTCTAGGAATAGAATAGAATAGAAATACTCTTAATTATGTACACCATAAAAATTACAGGTATAAATGTAGAAATTTTACATAGGGTGACACAATGGGCGGTCTTATAGCTAAAAGCGATATTTTACAGACCACCTCTGGATGGATTCAAAGGAGAAGGAGAGACAATAATGCAGGTAGTCAGTGGTGTACCATTTACATGTACAACAAATACACACATATATAAAACATATACTTATCTACATATATATACAATAGGCCTAGCCTAGAGCCTCCAATAGGTTTAAAACGGCCGTGCCCCTTGTCGGCGTTATTTCAGCGCCAAAAGATCCCTGTAGCACTTTATTTAAGTAGGAAGGTACCTACAAACATATTATATTATTAATTAGTATTTCCAAATATTTCAATTAAAACTGTAACCTATTATCACTATCATGGTGAGGTGCCGGATGCGGTAATATCGACTGATGTGGACTCTTATCTGTATATCATAGAACACAAAATAGGTTGACGCAAACATAAAAAAACGATATTAAATATGAAAATGATAAAACTATAGTTTGGAAATACATAGACTATTTCATAAACAAAATGACTTTGTCGTGAAAAAAAAAATAACACTCAATAATAACGCGAAACGTACCGAAGTCTTTAAATAAGTAGAGGAAGGTAAGTTATGATTCGTCACGTTCCATCACCCTTCCAGTAATTTTATTGGACTGGAATTTCTGTATACTATTCTGCAGTATCATTCACTAGGTTTGTCGGTATATATGCCTACAAATTAATTATGCAAAGCGCATTAAGCGGACAAGCAGCACAAACAATTCGTATAATGGGTTAACTCTAAATTAAAAGTGCTTTTAACACCCCTATTCTGATATTTTTTTATTTTGTTTACACGTCTTGTATTTTTTTTCTCGCGCAGTGGAACATCATTTACCCTTACAATCCATAATATTGAATGATTTTGCAATACCTACGGGGTGGAAAAAGACCCATCACATAGCCGTCAACTACGCATTCTGTACATTAAACTAGAAGTAACATTACACAAAATAATTCCTGGGAAACGAGTTTTATTTTTGGTGAGAACAATGTAACACGTGCAAAAGATTGTTCTTATGAATGCATCGGTACAGGGTCGTGGGAGTAATTAAACATGTATTATAACATTAAATATAAACTTGTTTTCGTAAAAAAACGTCAGTAAAAGTTATAATTTAGAACTTCAATATCTCCATAACCAGAACGTTCCCAGGTATGGTCCAGTACAAAATTACTACAGTACAAAATTATTACAATAGAATAGAATTTTCTTTATTAGAGTAACCAAGACTCAACAAGATTGTTAGTAAAACTTACGACTATGTTAGTAAACAGAGACACTTAATAAAAACAATACAATAAATAATGATTGGTCACCGTTGCGACATTCCATGAGAGACGGCACAACAGTGACCCACGTAAACACAGTCCAGGCGACTCGCAACCATGCTTAAGACACTGTTGGAGCTACCCCGCACCCTGCGCACCAGGAGTACGGGGAGTACAAGAGAATCTCGGCTTCGTTAAGTGTCTTTTTACACCCTTTACAAAACAAAATGCGCACACGCTTATGATAACAGCTACACGGGTCGATCGAAGGTTAAGAGTACGTTTGCCGCCGCCGCAGAGACTCGTAAAACCACAGACCAAAAACTTGTCCAAAAATCCTTTGTTTTTTTTTCTTTATCAGATAGGTGGCCTATGACGAGAAATTATATTTTTCATAAAAAATATAAATATTGAAGATATTTGGTGAACGAGAAAAATAAAAAATATAATTATATGGGGAACAAATGTATTGTGGTAACAAAGAACAAAATACACGTTGAAATACAGTAAAACGATGACTATGCTTTCCGTCAAGCAATCGCTGCAGTCTAGCTCTAACTAATTTCTGAAGCTCTTTCTTTCTAGAGAGTCTGAAACAATAATAATAATCATTAGAAAATCGCGGGTAAATAGACAGTTTTCAGTGTTAAAATTATCTTTTATGTGAATATATGTGAATGATTTTGCTACCTAGTATGATTGCACATATCCTCTAGTTTATTGAAATATTACTATGATGCAGTTGCGATGAGGTGCACATGTTTAAAAATACGAATATTAACAAAAAATAAGGGAAAAAACAATATTTTTAGGCATGTTGATATACTGCAAAGTGGGACATGAATAAGCTCTCTTAATAAATAAAACGGTTCATAAAATGTAGTACATACATACCTTGATTGATAGAATGCATAGCACTTTTTGTATCTTGAATCACTGCACATAAATTAAGGCACGGAGAAGTAATGATTTTTTAGAGTTGCCGCGAACAGAGACGATTGTTGTCAACAAACCCTAGGTTCCGACTGCCCGTGTGGCTGACGGAGACTCGGAAGCAGGTAGATATTTTGCCTAGTGATACGTGGATTATCTACCTTTTATGGGATTAAGTTTTAAGTCTAGTATATGGCCAGGTTTTTGGTCATTTTACCAGTCTATGCATCGGTTCGTGGATGAGTCCATTACATATCGAGACCTCTCCGTACCTCGGCCGTTAGACCCGGCTGTCATTCGTAGATCTTTGACAGTAGTTGCGGTAGTCGAAAGCCCAAAATTCTGACAACCAGTCTTACCAGGGGTAAGTTGTGGAGTTCAGATAGGCAGTTGCTCCATTTAAAATAATGGTATTCAGCTGCATCTGGTTAGGTTGGACTGGAAGCCGACCCCAATATAGTTGACAATAGGCTAGGCAGACTGATTTGGCAACTCTTGTTACTTGAAACCTGAGCTAAATATTTTCATGTTAGAAAATAAAGCTGCTTACATTGTTATGTTACTAACCAAATCACACAGCAAATTATTTACTTTGTACACACGGCTACATATCAAGCTATACATTTCCAGTATAAGATGACCACTCATTGTACGGAAATCATAGACAATGCAAGATCCGCTTATACTGGAAGTGTAGAGCTTGATATGTAGCCTTGTGTACGAGCACGCTGCAATAAAGTCATCTGTATTCAGATTATTTTGGAAAGGTTAAAAGAAAGTGTTTAGATCTTTGGCAGGAGTATTTTGATGAAAGATCAAAAGAAAAAGGGATATGGTATCGAACTATCCAGCCAGAGATTTCTCGGGTTCCGTGGATTGATTGTGACCTCAACAAAAATCTAGTTACGATTGCTTTAAGACTTCGTTCCGGACATATTCCTTCGAATAAATTTTATTATTTAATGAAGAAAGCTTTGTCCCCAAATTGTGATGACTGTGGAGTGGTTGATGACGTATTTCATATTTTGATGGAGTGTGTCCGGAATGAAAATAGTAGAATTGATGTTTTGGGACGATATAAAAGGTATGATATCGGCTTTTGTAACACCATCCTTGCTTTTCCAGTGTCCGATAAAGCAAAACAATTGTACAAGTTAGTTATAAGGTAGATAGTAATCAACAATTTTGTATTTTTCCGCACTGGGCGATGTGGTCGCTAAGCGACAAAGCCCTTTAAATAAAAAAAAATAAAAAAAATAACATATCTATAAATAGTGTGTAGCCTAAGTAATCAGAATTAAATTAATGCAGTAAATATATCATTCCTACAATCGCGAATCGCATTTTGAACAACATACGATGTAAAACTGAGCTGCAATTTGCAAAAACCAAAGAATATTTGAATTAAGCATTCAACAGATTCTTAAGATTATGAACATAAAGTAAAAACTTTCTTAAGCTAGTTTTGTTTCTTTCATCAATTTCTATCCACTGCTGCTTCATAGGGTTATCCCAACCGACAAACTGAAGTAAATAAATATTTGTGCCACAAGCAACTATTTATTTGCTTCAGGTCATCGCTCCAACCGACGCGGCGACGCGCCATCTCTACGATCTTACAAAAATGCAAAATAAAAATCATAATGACAATCAAAACGTTTAATTGAAAAAAACAATTGCTAGGTTTACTGCAGATAATTAATATTTGTATGTAATGTACCTGAATCAAGGTAATTTTTTGCCAGATACTCAACTTCAATGACTCACAACAATGTATGTACTTTTGTTTTCGATCGTACCTAGAAGCCGTCATTCAAGGAAAACCCAAAATAAATGATACAAATAAATCCTTATTATTCTGTAAGGATGTCGAATTACACACGTACTGCTATTTTAAATATCGCTTAAATTTACAGACAATCATTGGTATGCTGTTTATGTGCACAGATTGTTAATATACGCATGCTGTTGTCTAAAAATAGACAATCATTTTTATACAGTACCTTCCAATCCAGTCTCCACGTTTTGGAGGTAATCTGAGTCAGTTATACAAGTATAGTGGGTAGGAAGTATTGTGACAAACTTTACGTCAATAGAGCAAAGCCAAATTCAAACTATCAAGGCTCCCGTAGACAGGCGCGACGTGACTCTTGTAGAACAGTTTCCATGAAGTTTTCATAGAAATTTTCTACTAGAGTCGCATCGCACTGTGTCGTCGCGCCTGTTTACGGGAGCCTTAAATCTTTATTTTTACAGTTGTGCCGGTTTTTACTTATACTAGGCAGCACTTAAATGAATGGTGGAGTTTCTTGCCCATTCTTCTCCATACGAAACTACCTTTTGGAAGGGGCAACTAGAATCAATTCTATTTTTTTTTGTAAATTTTGACGTTCAAAAGTGCCTTTCATGTGCCTATTTGAAATAAATGATTTGACTTTGACTTTGAATGTCAAAATAAAAGCTGTTGAATTTTCGACTTTCAGTGCTGAGCCTAGCGTTGAAATTCAAACAGCGTGCTTTTATTTAGGCATTAATTTGGGTATCTCTTAGTGTTAGTAAAAAGAGCATTTTAGTCCTCATATCTATAGGCAATAAGAACATCATGATCATCAGCCTACAGCAGTCCACTGTCTTAGGTCTCTCCTACCATAATATCATCTATGGATTTGGGTCCTATCAGAATACCAGTGTTGCGACACTTATTTTTAAATGTCGAAGCATTATGCTGAGATAGGGGGCTTTTTGCCTCATAAAGGACATTCTGTTGTTTTTTTTTTTTTTTTCTATTTTTGTGTTTTGACTGTGTTTGGTTTAGTTTGTGATAATCCTGTGTGAGCCCCAATAAATACCTTTTCTTTCTTTCTCTCTCCAATTGCACGCCATTCAGCTCGACTCTCTGCAACTCTCATCCAACTGTTACCAGCCTCCCCGCGAAGATCGTCGCTCCACCTAGCCTGGAGGCGTCCTGACTTGTGTTTCAGAATATTGGAAGTCGTATTAGAACCTTAGAATAACTGTATAAGCTCTGGGTAAGAGACTTCCTTTGAGTTTAACATCTACAATGATCATTTATACCAAGTGTGGTCATTCATTGTGGCCGTAAAAAGGTCTATTAACGAGTCTACATGACGTTACAGGTTACGCTTATATTAGGGATTTTTAGCGTGATCACCATGAGCATGAGGTTCTAGGTTTGATTCCCATGTTGGACAAAGTGTTGTTGGATTTTTCCGTCAGGGATTTCCCAGTGGCAGCCCGGAGTCTGGATTTGTACCTGGTTGATGGCAATAGGCTCGCCCCCTATTACATGGGACTTAAAAATAACTCGCAAAATGTGGTTGTACTATAGGTACACCTCTGCCTAAACCTTCGGAGAATACAGGCGTGATGTTATGTAACCATCAGTGATCGGTGTTCTCAAAAGTTTATTAATAAAACAACAAGTACCTAATCGAATCCGCATCCAGGGCAGTCAAGTCGATATAAAGAGTTAGGCGGGTATCATTTTTGTTACCTGATTAGATTACAATAGTTCACACATCGTCGAATATTAGTATTTATATGCCCCATTTGAATATTTTTCATTTAATTCGCAATACTTACCTCTTCGATTTACAACGAGTATTTATTTTTGTAGTAAAAAGTCAGATTTTAAAAATATTATTTTACTGTTTTCCGTGTTTTTGCCTATTTAAACCTATTTTATTATTTTTGTATTTCGTTGCTTTTACGAGTATGTATCTATTTATTGGACAGGATATTGATGTCGCGTTCGGTTTACGGTCAGAGTAGAATAATATGGTAAATTATAAATAGGTACATATTTATAGATTAACACGTTTTTAAGCTCTGCAAATGACATCAAGCTTTTCAGTGGATCATGCCGACATATTATCACACTAGTGGCTATAGTAATATGTAAAAATAATTACCTATATTCATTATAAACTAGGCGAGTCCACCAAAACTAGATTATAATGGAAGTTAACTAATAAAGTTTCCTGAAAAACGGTGACCTACTGAATTTATAAAGTATTTCGGGAGTACAATGTGAACGCCACGCAAGGGTATAATAGGAAACAATTAACTTTCCCTGTAATGAATTCATGCCCTAACTAACTTAATATAAATAAATAAAAGTGGCTCACTTGTCGGTCAGTGCAATACGTACTACATTATGAGCCGGTCGTCGGTATCAAACACAGATTACAAATACTAGATCTAGATCGTGAACACATTCTTGGCATCAAATCTATTTTTTCACTTACTAAAGAACATGTTCCTATTAATTCTGTTTTTCGTAGCTTCGTGCGCGAGTGACCAACCGTGTTTAGATTACGAAAGTGTCGATATTAGTGACGTCAAAAGTTCAGAAGACGGTTCGATAGTGAAAGATGGCGTCCTTTTCCCGCCAAAATATGTGTACTTAAAAAACGTTGATGGTGAAATCAAAACGTTTGGGTGTTTGTGCCAAACCAAGAATTGTTTTCGAAAATGTTGTCCTCTAGGATTTGTTTACAAAGGAAGAAATTGTACGGAGTTGCCGAATAAGGATGTTCTGCTAAATGATGGCGTAAACACTTATTATAAATCAAAGTTTATAAAGAATGTTGACCTGAAAAAGAAAAGTTTTGATTTGATCCATGGAAAAGCTTGTGAACCAGTGTTTCTGGAAGATAGTAATTGGTACATTCAGGAGGTAAATATAATTATATTTGTCCACCTTTTCGTTAGTGAATTTGGTAAGTATAATACAACTTTATTTATTTTGTTTGATTTTTTTCATGACCGGCTGCCAAATAGGTTTAACATTTGATTATTTACGTACTGTCTGGTAAGGTTATGCAGTTTTAACATCTTTGATTTTAATTCGCATTTTAATCAAAATATATAATTTTTGTATATATAGGTAATTACTTAATAAATAAAAATATAAATTAAAACATTCAAAAAGCCAGGCTAGTCTTTCATAATGGCCGAATAGCTTGTTGAATATTCAGGCTATTACGTATATTTTAAACGAGGATACGGGAACTTATCGATTTATCATACCACACGACATTATGTTTTTGTAAAAAAAAAACAGGATGTAACATATCCACTCCATCTTCATGGATCACAGGTTTGCTTTAAATGATTAAAACGATTAACCCCCAAAAACGAACCAGCTCGTCAATATTTTCTTTAAAATTCCTTAAGTCCCTTTTTTAGGACAAACAATGTCTATAAAACCACAACAACCTTTAAAACCATGGTCTATAGTCACGGCAAAGGTTAGGTTATCCTAGACTAACTACCCCATAACATAATCCTATTTTTTCTTCTTTTATTTCTTTCCCTTGGGTATTAACAATATGATTTAGAGACACTGTCAAAATGATCCGACAACAGTTTCCCATTAATATAATGATTTTTACTTGCATTTATTTAATAGCAGTTCTTTTTGGTACAAGCCACCTTTCATTATATTACTGCCAGTTAATCTTCATTATTACGCTGGCTATTTTATTCATACCATACGGCCTGTGTCCCAGCAGTGGGAGCAGTGTAGGCTGATTATACTATGCTTATGCTATTTTTGCACATGTGGTTTTTCAAGTTTGTTCCCGAGGCTAGCGAGGCCATTCTCCTGTCGTTGCCAGTATCCACAAGAGTGGTTGTAACCACATTCCATCAGGTGGACTCTCGACCTGTTTGCCAACCTACAGGTCCCTAGTAGCTTATTTTGCAAAAATAAACGTTCAAAGTTGTTGTTGTTGTGTTATTGGTATCATCAGCTTCTTTGTTTTGGCATCGTCTTGAACTCCCGACTTATTCCTGCAATCTTTTATGAAAGAAGTCGCTTCGCTACAGCACCCATTAGGAAACTGCAATATGATTGATGTTGATAATGAGGTGTCTCTCCTGTTCCTAAGTGTATATTAGTAAACACTATTTTATCTTTTGTAAACAATTTTTGTTTAGTACTAGCTTTTGCTGACGGCTTCACCCGGAAGTTATACCGGGATCGGATCGTACTACCGGGATAAAATGTATTCTATGTGTTAATCCTGGTTATAACCTAACTGTCTGCCAAATTTCATCCAAATCCGTTCAGCCATTTTTGCGTGATTGAGTAACAAACATCCAAACATATTAACTTTCACGTTTATAATATTAGTACGAATACAAACAAGAGATATTACAATTATTTGCAAATCATCTAGTGACCTCGCTGCTAATAGGAAAGAAAGAAAGAAATAAATTATTTAATTGCTGATAATGTAGGTATATAAGTTGGAATAATTTTTAAGTGTTCCGGTACATTTTACCTTACGGCATGCAAAATATTAGGTTTAAATTAATTAGGTAATTTCAAGTCATCCAATTTGTAAGTTGTCAGACGGTATGTGATGCGACGGCGGCGGCAGGACAAGAGGAAACTGCATCGGATGGCGGTCAATGTCTTCTCGCAATTCTATTAATAATAATTGGTTAAATATAACACCATGTTAATACATTAAACCTTGCGTGATCATTAATTTAAGCCAAGGATACAACACAGATAGCACAATGTCAATAACAGGATGTAGGGAGGATGTTGTGGGCTTGTGGGCTGTGCCTGTTTTACTATAGATATTATTACATGTATTTTAATGTTTATACTTATCATTCATCCATATAAACAGATAGGTAATAAATGCGAAAGTAATTATGTCTATCCGTCTGTTTTTCTTTCACGCCTAAACCACTGAATATGAAATTTGACAAATAAGAAGCCTAGGATCTGGAGGAGGCTACTGGTAGATATATCATAATTGTGCTTATTTCGTGATTAGGTACATATATGGACTTTGTTACGTCCGAAATAAATAGTAAGATCCCATTAATATAATACTGAAACCTATTAAATTATGAAACTGAGTAAACCAAAAACAATCACAAATTCTGGCAAACACTGCGGGGTAATTGCGTAACTCACTAACAGTAGGAATGGGTTTCATTTTGACAGTTCAACAACATTCATTGCGTTATTTACGTTGTTGAACCAACAAATTTTTCGAACATATGTAGCAATGGATTAGCAATATCCTTCAAAATTATTCAGATTGTGTTGGATAGTGTGTTATGCAATTAGCTGGTCAGTGTTCAATCTTTACAGTTGACATTAATGACTGATCCCGAGAAATTTGGTTCGTTCAAATTTTTTGGGCTTAGCAACATCTTCTGTACATTTAAATTAAAGTCGCTTTTCGCGTCTATCTGTGTGACCGCGTTGTTCTTCTTTACGCAACGGATTTTGATATGGTTTTCACCATCATTTAGAGAATTTATTCCGAAAGGTTTGTATATATAATATTTTAATATTAAACCTACACATATTAAAGAAATCGATGTTATGTCAAGTTATGAAAACCGTGCGAAGCAGGGGCGGGTCGCTATTGCCTTTTTAAATGAAACCTTCCCTTGATGCATGCATTACAGCCATGATTTGCCAAAGACACTAAATAAAGCATCGAGTGTCCAAATTAATTACACTATCTTATAAAAATATAATTTCAAATATTCACATATCAAATTACGAAGAAAATAGTCTAGTTTATCATATATTTTTTTCAAACAAATAAGACTATTCGTTTTGTGATGATCAATTTGAAATCATTAAAAGTCGTATATCTGCGCCTTAACACTGCGTCAACCTTTTTTGTCATGTATTTTAATAAATCAATTAAACTGAGACCGCCTGCTCTCTGCATCGTTTCTAAATATAGTATTGGTGACAAACTACATTGGCCTTCAGAAAATCCACACTTTTAAAATTGCAATAACTTTTAAAGTACACTAGATATATTTTTGAAATAAAAAGAATAGAATACTATTTATTATATACACCATAAAAATTACAGATATTAATGTAGAAATTTTACGTAGGGTGACACATTGGGCGGTCTTATCGCTAAAATAAAATATAAAAAACTTTATAGGTAGTCGATAGCCTTCTTTTAAGGAATGGCTGAAAAAAACTTTATAAACCAAAAACACTCCTTTTCAAATTGTTATCTTACTTTTGATTTATTTGTTTCTGTTTTCACATTTATTACTTGATCGATCAATTTTGATTCAATAGCCAAGGTATCTACAGCACGTAAACTTTACTTATCATGCCTCTTTCTCCTGAGGAATGTGCAAGAATCATGGCTTCATACTGCAAGAAACGGGTCAAGACTTGGTAACTACCAAGTCTGTGCAACCAACTTCACTGTTTGTAGTCTTTTGGAACTTGCATAGCTTGTGCCAACCATGAAAAAGTAAAAAAGGACAGTTCTTGTAATTTAAACAGTCAGTGTCTGGTAAGCAATTAGAGGTTGTTTCCAACCTGACACATTTGATCGATCCTAGAGGCATAAGAATTCCCATGTTCGCACTGGCGATTTTTTTACGTGACATTTTGTATCGTACACTGGATTTTCAACTCTCGGTGTTAAGCCGAGCATTGAGAATCCAACGGAGTGCATCTCAGCATGTCAAAAATATACACAATTGGATTTTCAACTCTCCGCGCTAAGCAGTGAGTTAAAATTTCAGAACGTGATCAAAAATCAGCGCTTTAAATTTTCGCCCGTGGCGTACGAGGGCTAAGCTCTAGTTGCCTGCTTGTAAAATAGAATAGCATAAAACAGTTCCTTTATCGGTAGAGCGAAAAACGTTGCTGAAGCATTAGGAAGAAGGATGTTTCACGTCATGAGTTTGAACATTTAATGACGTTACAGCAATGACTCAAGCTCAACTCCTCAAGGCTAGTCCACTGCTTGACAATGTTAAACGACGGGTCTGTACGTCACAAATAAAAGAAGGTTGCATACCGATCATACTACCTTTCAAGGCCGAGGTTGTTGGTCCTTAACGGTTCAATGTAGTTCATTGCTCTTTATAATGATACATTTTCGTATCATGTCAATGCAAAACAGGCAAGGGAATACTGTTTTGCGAAATTATACATGCATATTTTATAGTGCGACTTCTTTTAATTGGTGAATGATTTTTCATTGTTGTCTGGTGATTTCTCGAGAGAAGTACGGTCACTTCATTTTCAACAGGGTTTTAAGCGTATAAGCTTATAATAATATCGATTTGTGTTTATGCAATACCACTTATTTTGACCCACTATCATTTTTAAGGAGGTTGTGTTCTTTCTTACTTTATCTCGATGCGGAAGTTACATAATCATTATAATACAGCCACTGCAGGTGAAAAGCTTGACTGGACTAGCCTGAGCGCCTATCAGTTTCTTTGTATTCGTATTTGTTACTATGTTGATAACGTCCTGTTCGCCGTTCGTGAACTGGCGCCGTCAGGGACTGGTCATCTCTTAGCTGCCACGACTTATTTGAATAGTTTTTTTCTTTTTATTACGGATGCTTTTAACTTTCTGCATCGAGAACATGCATAATTTCAACATGAATGATGTAACCAATATTTTGTAACCATATTTTGATTTAAAAGAATGTCTGTGAAGTTTCTTCGCCGTTCTTCTCCATAGGTATCTACTACGCTTTAGAATGGGCAATTACCGACATCTTTCTGACCGACCGATCCTTTGACAATTCAAAAGTGCCTGTAATTGGTTTAATGGAAATAAATGCTTTGAGTTTGTGTTTGAAACGAACCTATATGATGTAGAGAGGTGTGTTGAAAATATAGCGGTGAGAAACGCGTTATCCACCCTCATTGGGCCCGCGTGGTGGATTCTGGCCAACTCTCTCTCACAGAGAGTTGTCGATCTATTCTGTAAAAATCTCATCCGCATAAACTTAGGTGAAGTGAACTTGAAGTGTCCTGTCAATTCTGTTATTGATAGTTCACTTTAAGCTCACTTCATTCACCTAAGTTTTCACGGTGAGATTCTTATAAAATAGACCGGCAGGCCTGTGTACCAGCAGTGGCAGTGGGTACGTTATAGGCTGATTATGCTTAGAAAAATGTCCAAGAATGACTATTATAATACATCAATCAAAGTCTTTTAAAAACTTAATACAAAAGAAACAGCTGCTATATTAATTTTACTTTAGCGCTACTGAAAAGTTTAATTCTGTGAACACTTCTAAAACATTTACTGTTGATTCCGAAAAATAGCCGAGTCTTTCTGTCTTATGTCTTGGCAATGGTATCTATCATAAAAGTATCTACTGTGACAAAATATCTGAGTAGTTTTCAGTAAATTTATTTATATTCTAACACGTGTGTTGGGTGCGTTAGACCTACCTTAGATTTTGGGCCGGCGGCGCATGAGTCGGTGCCCGGAATGTTACCATTTCATAAATATTATCTATATATGTATATAAGATTCAAAGTCCTGACTGATATATCAACGTACAGCCTAAACCGCTGGTCCTAGAGACATGGAATTTGGAGGGTATAGTCTTTATGAAGAGTAAGTATTCACTAAGAACGGGTTATTCGAAATTACTCCCATATGAGGGTGAAATGGGGGGTTGAATTTTCTGTGAAACTTTTTATTTTCTATCTCGATTGACTCACACATACACTTCAATTAAAATTATGAGACACGTGTATCACAGTTTATCCAAAATCATCCCCCGGCAGAATCAAATAGGATTTTTCTGAGGTAGAGGTGTATCTGTAATATGTGACATCCCGATTTTCGCGTAGGCTCGTGATATGGGAAATTGATAGTACAATGCCAGTATACTTTATATCTATAATAAATAGATTTAATTAATCATTGTCGTCACCGGTGTCCAATCTCAACCAAGGTATCAAGATGTATCAAATATGTAACTGATATTACAATGAACTAATATTTCCATTTATAAGTAAGAAGCGGTTGCAAGCGCTACTGCTGAGCATGAGGTCCTGGGTTTGATTCTCAGGTCGGGCAAAGCATTATTGGATTTTTCCAGTGATTTCTCAGTAGCAGCCCGGAGTCTAGAATTGTGCCCAGTTGATGGCAATAGGCTCGCCCCCTAGTACATGGCGAAATGTGGATGTACTATGGGTACACCTCTGCCCAACCCTTCTGTTATATTATAAGTAAGTACATGTGACGAGCTCGTGGCTAAGTAATATATAACAGCCGCATGGGTCGATTCATCAGGTTAAGTTACGCTTGCCAGGGTTAGTCTGTGGATGGGTGCCCATCTTTACATACTGAGACTCCTCCGTGGCTCGAGAAGAACGTTAAGCTGTTGGTCCCGGCTGTCATTCGTGGATCTTTGAGAGTCTTTACGGGTCAACGGAAGCCCGAAAGTCTTTCAACCAGTCTTGCTAAGGGGTATTGTATTTTCCAGTTACTCGATTGTGGAGGTCAGATAGGTAGTAGTTTCATGTAAAATACTAGTATTCAGCTGCATTCGGTTAGACTGGCAGCCGACCCCAACGTAAAGTTGGTAAAAAGGCAGGTAGATTGATTTTTTTAAGTACTTGAGTACATGTAGATCCTTCTAATGATCGACCAGGTAATACTAACGGATAGCACGATGCAGAACAACACGTTTTCGCGCGATCAATATTATAAGACATCCCGACATCAATCGTCGTGTCGGGTAGTAGCTCACCAGACACAACACCCGTCTGGTCGGAGGGTCCTCCCTTTTCTATGGATGATGAGTGAACTTTACACTCTGTTCCTCATGCCAATGCATGGAATTTAGTCACAGTCCGCATCTTGAGGTAATAAATTTATGTAGCGTTTATTATCTGTCTGTCTTTATGTTACTTTTTCACGCTTTAAAGGCTGGATTTGGATGATAGATAGGTTACGGGTAGGCCATGACCTGGGTTAGGATATAGGATACTTTTTATCCCAGTAGCAAGTCCCCGTGGAGTAGTTTCCGACCTCCACGCAGGCGATGCCGCGGACAGAAGCTAGTGTTTATTTAAACATTTAGAACTAGGTACCTATAGTGTATTTATTCTGTTTCTTATTTTTATATTTTCGTATGCTGCACTGGTTGACGTCATCACGTCAACACCGCGCTGGCTCACGGCAGCGCTGGAGCTCTGTCTCGCATAGAGTCGTAGCATTATGCTGAGCAATTGCTGTTTTGCGTAGATGTGACGCATATTTGCCCCAAACTCGTTCTTTTTTGTATTTGCGTGTTTTTCTCTGCGTCATGTTTACCGCAAAAAAACGTATTTCTTTCTTTCTTTTTCTTTCTTATTTTATTAATATGGCTCCATTATAATTTGTACGTACAATTTGAAAATGCATACTTCTACCGGTGCGGTGGACGGAAATAGGTACGCATGGCGACATATCAAGCTATAGATTTCCAATATAAGCTGACTTCACATTTAACGAAAAGTCTATACAATGCGAGGTTAGCTAAAACTGGAAATACAGACTGGTGGGGATAATACGACTTTAATTGAAACCACATACTGGGTATCGCGTTAGTGGTACGTATACCAAAAATTATCAAATTATAATCGACGGTACAGCCGCAGGTTTTTTTTTTTTAGTTTAACCATTTTAACACATGATGTGAATAGATTACGATTTCGCCACTCAAGTTCATCAGGTCATTCACATCAAAACAATTTCATTTACCTACATGCGTAAAACACAATCAAATACAATGTGCGGCTCGCTACTCAAAAATAATACAATATTGTATTGTATTGCTGATTGAATTTAGTCCTAATAACCATAACTATAAGATTCCTATTATCTTAAGTAAACAAAGTTTGCTCAAGCGCACTTTCGTATCGTAAACTGAGAAGATAGCTACATTGTCAATTCGACATTTTTGTCTAAACAAAGTGTACCCAAAAATAGTTCGTAATTCCTTCCGCATTCGGAAGATTTATTGTGCAAGAAAAGGAAAGAAATACATCTAGGGTTTTTGCTGGAGTTTGTTCTGCGTGCTATTTTTTTTAGATTATTTTTATCTACATGAATGAAACTTTACGCAGACAAGGGACCGCCAAATAAACAGTGCCTACTACACACACTATTTATTTACACTACACGTAAGAGTAGTGGCTACAGGTCAGATGAGGTTAGTAAACAATATTATAAAGACTGTTGCGTTTAATTTAGATTATTCCCGCATTTAGTTTGTTTGAAAAAATAGATTTTTGAATTTTGGTGTAATACCGAATTTGATCGTTTTAAAGTGTTTTGATTAACTAGTGGGGATCGTATTTTAACATTTAATGTCGTTATGTCGTCACCACTCTGTATATATCATGATATGTCGTCGTGTGTACGATCAAGTGTTAAGAAAACATTCATATTAAGCTTGTCTTTGTAATTAAATACAAAGGTACTGGTAACGAGTAACGAAATTATAATTTTCCAGAAATAAGGCGTTTGTCATTCATTGGGACACATAAAATAACAATACTTTTCCACGTAAGTTAGTGCTCTGTAGAGTCATTAATTAGCTGAAGTAGGTACAATAAAGTATTTTACGTCCCTTTTATTATAATTTAATACATTTTGTTAGAGCTGGTTACTTTCCATTGACATAAAGTTTTTTTTCGAGCTCATGTATGGTTACATTGCATAAATCTACTTAAATATAAATAAAAATGAAATGCTGTTTGTTGATAAACGCAACACTTGAGAACTGCTGGACATATTTGGTTACTTTTTGCTTCAAAAATTTCGTATAGTCCGAACAAGGTTTTTAGGGTAAGAAAAATTGGGTATATATTCCGGAAAAATGGAAAAAAAATTAAAAACTTAGTCGTTTTTTCTATAGGATTTTTGTATGAATTATTAAAATATAGGCACGGAGAAGTGGTGGCCCAGTGGTATCGGCCCCGACTTACGAGTTGTAGGTCGTGGGTTCGAACCCAGGCAGGCACTTTACTTTGTGTTAATAATTTCATCACCACTGCTCTCAAAACGGTGAAGGAAAACATCGTGAGGAAACCGGCATGTCCTAGAACCAAACATTCGAAGACATGTGACATCTACCAACCCGCACTCGGCCCGCGTGGTAGATTACAGCCCATTCCCTCTCAAAGAGAGGAGGTCTGTGTCCCAGCAGTAGGAACATTATAGGCTGACTACGCGATTATGCGAGCAGGAACACGTCTGTCGGGTCATGTAGTACTAAATATTTATCTTTATAATTACAGTATAATAAGTATATTTGCAAATAATTACTTCGGCAATTA
Source organism: Griposia aprilina (assembly GCA_916610205.1). Lineage (NCBI taxonomy): Eukaryota > Metazoa > Arthropoda > Insecta > Lepidoptera > Noctuidae > Griposia > Griposia aprilina. The sequence continues at coordinate 18,115,408 of OU744294.1, forward strand.
TTTCGCCCACACAAATATTGTTGTTTCCTGTCTTTTCATTAATACAGTCTACCAAGCGTGGTGATCATGTTAATCATTATTGTATATGTTTTTCTGGGCAAATTATTTGTGTGATTACGTGTAGTAAGTAGGTATGTCGTTAGTGAAGGCAGACCATGAAGCCGTTAAGGGAGAGGTGATCAGATAGTCCGCGAAACTCAAAAATACTCGCGTTATCTGGAATTTGCACGTCAATGTCAGATTGTATGTTGATTAAAATATGATTCGCGGCAGTAATAAATATGGCTTTACAGAATTATAATCATTTGAATCAGCAGTACAACTCCTTAAGTTAGAATTGGCTTCAATTGTCATGATTTCATGAAATAGTCATTCAATAGGGTAATATGAACTTAGAGAGATGTGTTGATGATTTGTATGATAATAATTCTATAAATAAATATCTGTTACGGCCGTGAATCATATTTATATCAACATACAACCTGAACTGACCCGCAATAAACTTTTCAAAAACAAAAAAAACAAAAATTTGCATTTTTGAATTTCGCGAGCTACCTTGGCGCATCCCCGTTAAGCGAACAATTAATTTTGCGTTTAGATATAGTTTTCATGAGTACATATATTGATTGAAACAGAACAGACATATTGAACAGACGCGTTATTAAATGATAAATGATTTTATTTTGTGTAAGTAGGTTTGTAAAAACACTTTTACATGTCAATCATATTTTTTAAACTAGACGAGGTCGGCGTTTTATAACTGACTACACTCTGAGAAGAAAGGCCGAAACCAACTCAGAGGTCAGTCTCTTTTAAAGTCCAGACATAATCTTGGTCAGATCATGTGACGACCATGTAGATTGGTGTCTGAAATGGTCTTTTAGGGAAAGAACCACACAGATTGAGTGGACCTGTCCAGTCAGTGCACGCATTTGTCAGTAATCGTGCAGCTGCACTCAGAACTTAACGAGCTCAACGATTGCTATAAGACCCTTTCCCATACATTGCAATATTTTCCCGCAATTCTACGGTTTATTTTGATATTCACGACATCATGAGATTGCAGGTTTAGGGAATAAGCTCAAGACGTGGTAAAAAATGACATCAATTTAATAAAAAACAAGCCGTGTGCCCGATGGGATTTCCCTTCAGCAAAAATATCGAACTTCCATACAAACTTCATCCCCTATTAAACACCGATGAATTTAAAATAATCCTTCCTTACTGAAAAAAGAAAGAAAGAAAAATAATTTATTTGCGACACGAACAGGAAATAAAAACATTTAAAAAACCGACCAAGTGCGAGTCGGACTCGCGCACGAAGGGTACCATTATCTACAAAAACGGCAAAAAAATCACGTTTGTTGTATGGGAGCTCCCTTGAATATTGATTTTATTCTGTTTTTTTGTATTTGTTATTAAAAGTGACAGACGGACAGACAGACGGACGGACGGAAAGCGGAATCTTAGTAATAGGGTCGGTCCCGTTTTACCCTTTGGGTACGCAACCCTAAAAAGGAGCATTTAAAACTAAAAAAAATAACATTAAAACCAACAATAAACAAGCTCACCTTCGTTATTATAAGGAACTCTTGCGCAGTTTCATGCTGTTGGACCTAACGATTTTTTAAGCCGTCAGTCGTTTGTCAGTGAATGAATGAATGAGATTTTTATTAAGTAAACATTTTAGAAGGTCACTGAAGTTCTAATTTGTTTCTTCATAAAAACGTGACAGCTGATAATTCTGAAGATCCAAAAATAACAGTTGTAAATAACGGAATGCCGCCATGCTCTCTAAAATAACACGTGCCTTCCTATTTGTAATGCAAAACGTTGAGGTCATAATCATTTATAGTAGTTGGTAGTCATGCTTATTAACTATTATGAATACATACATTTATAATTAATTATTCGTACACACGGTTACTCATTTCCAGTTTTAGTTAACCTCGCATTGTATAGGCTTGTCGTACAATGAGAGATCAGCTTATACTGGATATGTATAGCTTGATGTATTCTTGCGTACCTATAGCAGTCCCGGAGGTTCTTAATTAGTATTATAATACCTTAATTAAATTACGTAGTTAATTATTATTTTAATACCATAATGCAATTCTCTTTCATGAAATTCGAATAGTTATTTGCGATTCAATCTATCTATCTATATATAAATGAATCCCTATTTCCCTTGGTCACGCCATCACGCGTGGACGGCTGGACCGATTTCACAATTTTTTTGTTGTTGTGTTCGTTATTGTCAGGAGATTCGTTATGATCCGAACGTTACAAAATTTAAGAAAACTTAACGCCAATATTAATTTTACATAACTGTCAGTTGTTTGAAATAACTGTCAGCGATTGACAGAATGCGCGCTGCAAATATCGTTTAACACAGATGGATCGGTTGATAAATGAGTCGATAATTTTAGTTTTAGTCAATAGTCAAAACTAAAACTAAACGACATATGACATTTATAGTTAAGACAGGACAACGTCTGTCGGGTCAGCTTGTATAAAATATATATGGAATGCTATAAGCTGATGATGGTGATGACAATGAAGAAAATAATAAAACACTTGTCACTTGAGTGGGAATCGAAGTTAGATGTATACATTTTGTACAGAAAAAAGGCTCTACAAACAGGCGCGACACGAGACGCGATACAAAGGCACCGCCTGTCGCGCGATGAGCGGTGCCTTTGTGTCGCGTTAGATTCGCGTCGCGTGTCGCGCCTCTCTGAAGGAGCCTTTCGCTATTGTGCGCTTTACGTTATCGTGGACGGAAATTTACAACCGTTTTCATATACCTATTGCCATACATTTTACTACCCTGTGTTATCGTGATACCGTGACGTGGAGGTCCTCGAAAATATCGTCACGTAAAGTCACGTTAGAAATTATAAAAGGTCACGTTGTGTAAGTACTTCTATAAAAAGCAATATGGCAAAACGGTACCTTTTTCCTTCGACACAGCTAAGATCACGTGGCGGGTTATAATGACTTAGCTTCCCTAAGTAAGGTAGGTCAGGTTCAGACGTAGCAGATAAAAATAGATCTAGACTAAATGTATTCTACTATTATTAAATGGAAGTGCATTCGTACCGAATTCTCTGCAAAGATCAGGCCACCCTCTGTTATCCAGTGGGTGTCGTACTGATGGGTTATTTTAGCTTGAGCAGCATCATTCACATTTTTTCCTTTCTTTAATTCACTCTCCGTAATCATTCATCATTACACACATGATTTATTGAGATCATTGATATGTTAAACAATCAATGGAATGTGTCATATACTATGAATTCAGCAGCGTAACAAACTAGTTAGACCCACTTGCACTTCCTATCACTAAACGAGTTTAAAAACATAATTCTGTTTCTGTCAGATGTTTGAAGATGACAGAGACAGAATGATGTTTAAAACTCGTTTAGCACTAAACGTGCTAAGTGGTTGGCAGTGCAAGTGCATCTTACAGTAGGAATGGATTTCATTTTGACAGTTCAACAACATTCATTGCGTTATTTGCGTTGTTGAGCAGACAAACTTTTCGAACATATGAAGCAATGGATTAGCAATATCTTTCAAAATAATTCAGATTCTGATTGATAGTGTGATACACAATTATGGTGCTGGATCATTGAATTATTCTTTAAATTGTATACAAAGCTACTAAGTAAATCTGGTTAATCCAGTGGCGGTTAAAATCGTGCAGACAATGAGTTGTTTTCTCGGAATAACACCTACGTGTCTGAGTTTTAACAAGAATCTGAATAAATTTTATTAATAACCCGTGCGGAGAATTTGCTAGAACTCAAGAAAATTGTCTCAAGTGGATGGATTCAGTGAAACAGCCAATAACTTTGATAGTTGAATTTCTTTTCAAAGCTTTCTGAAATTTCAGAAAGAGTAAAGGCCAAAACAAAAATTCTATCCTTAATAAATTAGAATGATACCTACTCTAAGAAAATAAAACTATCAGATCAAGGCCAACACATTCCATTACAATATACAACTCATTCTTCAATTTGGAACACACAACTATAAAAAATCTAAAAGTATGTTACTTGTTTACAATAACTTCTGTATTTTCAATCAAAGTCTTAGAAATGTTTGTCGTCAGCAGTCTATCACAACTCATCGTTGAGCGCCTTAAGTTCTAAGTTGAGCTGCACGGTTACTGACAAATGCGTGCACTGACTGGTCCACTTAATCTGTGTGGTTCTTTCCTCAAAATACCATTTCAGACACCAATCTACATGGTTCTCAAACATTATGTCCGATTTTTTATATACACATTGATATTGTTGAATTTTATATATACATGAGTATTTACTTGTAAATTATTATGTTATTTTAATTATTGTGAATGTGAGGACTATGTGGGTTATTGCTATGTTTTTTTTCTCAGTTAATTTTAATCATGATCTGGCAGTTTGAGTAATTTATGCGGCCTACCCAAATGTCCTTTCTTTGGTATTGTTCGTCGAATCGTTGAGCTCCTTAAGTCCTGACTTCCTGACTTCCTGTTACTGATAAATGCGTGCACTGACTGGACAGGTCCACTTAATCTGTGTGGTTCTTTCCTCAAAAGACCATTTCAGATACCAATCAATATGGTCTTCACATGATCTGACCAAGATTATGTCTGGACTTTAAAAGAGACTGTGACCTCTGAGTTTGTTTCGGCCTTTCTTCTCAGAGTAGTCAGATAGGAAACGCCGACCTCATCTAGTTTAAAAAATATGATTGACCTGTAAAAGTGTTTGTACAAAACTACGAAATAAAATCATTTATTATTTATCCATATAAAAGTCTCCTAAAAGCTGCTATTACAGTACCTACCGTCATCATGACATGGCGCAGGCGCCTAACTATTCGCATGTAGTGTTACTTTTTCAGATAGAGTAATGCACGTTTTCATAAATTGCGGAATTCACCAATGAAACTGATTGCGATAAGCACTTTTAAGCGATTTGGAGCTGTCAGTGTCAATATTTGATAACAATTTTGACCGTGACTACTCTTGAACGCGGTTTAGATGTGCTGAACGCGTTCAGTTTTATTGGTGAAATCTGGCCTAAGTGACGTAAATCTGCGCACATAAACGCCCATTTTCACCAACGCTATACAATACCTAGTTAAATGACAAAATAAACGCGCGCTGTTGTATTCTCAACGCTCGCCTCAGTGTCGAGAGTAGAGAATCCAACTGTGTGCTTTTGTGTCGCCTAGTGTTAGTGGAAATGGACATCTGGGCGTCACAACATAGCGCAGGCGCCGAACTAAACTATTTGCATATATTTTTACTATAACATAGTGTTAATTTACGCCTACGCAAGGGCGTTGTACTCTGTTTCCATTGGCGTTGATTGGCTTGTTTAAAAATAAAACGTGAATTCAGTACATAGTAGTAAATATTAATGGGGAGCTGTTACTTCTGCTTCGTGAAGTATTATTGGCTAGCTATAATAGTAGTATAGTGATTCGTTTGCAAAGTTCGTATGTGATGTCCTGCCATCTGTCTGTCCTCTGACACTTCTTATCCTGGGTCTACCACTAGTGAAGTAATGGAAGCCGGCTGTTGTGACGGTTATGGGTGTCCCATAAATATTCGTTTGGGCTTTAAGGTTTAAACTCCACAGGATAGATGGCGCTGATTAGGTTTCCTGGTTAAAATATTAATGGAAATTAAAATAGATGATGTTTTACAAAGCCTTTTATTTTGAATAAATAAATGATAAATGATTTTATTTCTGTAATTAGGTTTGTACCAACACATTTTACATGTCAATCATATTTTAAAAACTAGATGACGGCATTTCCTATCTGACTACTAAGAAGAAAGGCCGAAATAAACTCAGAGGTCACAGTCTCTTTTAAAGTCCAGACATAATCTTGGTCAGATCCTGTGAATTATTTGTAACCTTCGTAATCGTAATAACCATAACAATCACAATCGGGAGACAACTCCCGACTGTGATTGTTATGATCGGGCTGTTCTACACAAGCTGTAAGTAATTGAAGCAACTAAAAACCTGAAAAGGGGTCATTGTGAACAACTTTTTATTGTGGGACAAACCTTTAAATTGCGAGAAAAATACCACAGTCTAAGAACAGCATCGTAATTACGTAACAGACTATCTATCACCATCTGAATCATTTTGAACCCTATTGCTAATCCATTGCTTCTTATGTTCGAAAAATTTGTTTGTTCAACAACGTAAATAACGCAATGTATTTTGTTGAACTGTCAAAATGAAACCCATTCGTATTGTTAGTGTGTGACGTAATTACCCCACAGATCTCTAGGTATGTATGCAACGTACCTAGTAATAGTAGACAATATAGATACTCACTGTAGTAAACTGTAGTAAATCTATTTTTGTACGTAAATTAGACACTATCGCAGGCACGTCAGTAGTGAGGTAGCTGTCACTAATGTCAACTGTCAGTTCACCATGAATGGCGGGAAACAGTGGAAAGTGAAGCGTGCCTGCACAAGAGGTTTGGTGTGGTGATGAGCCAGTGTAGCGATATTCTACACTTAATATTTAATATTCAGTAATAGGTAATACATACTTACATAATAATGATGATAGCTTAAAGATTGTTCTGTAATCACTCGCAAGCCACTTGCAATGGTAAAACCACTCCATATTTAGAATATTTTTTTTCCATACATAGAGCTTTCGTATTACCTGCCTTATCTGACAAAATTACATTTTTAGAATTGTTGAGATGTTAAAGAAACTGAGCTGCATAGATGACCTTATCTGATAATGATGATGACTTAGATTTATTTTTATTGGGTAGGTTCAAAATTTTTACTATCGACTGTGGTCGACGATACCACACGCTTGTCTGTAAATATAAAATGTTAAGTTATCTCTGATGATTTTGATAAAAAAAGTAAAAAAAATTGTCGCCAACGTTCTTGCAATATTTAATCTAATTTTAAAATTTTATATTATTTATTTCCTAGAACGTGGAATTTCATCAAATGCGAGAGCACTCCTAGTTTTCTTGAATTTCTTATTTGATATTGAAAAATTGTGACAGCAGCGTCATCTAATTTCACTGAAATAACTGAGTCATTCAGCAATTTTCTAGTCAACACAACTATTCATGGAATTATTCCTTCCTACACGTATTTTACTTTTGATAAATCATAATAAGAGTCAATATATCCTTCGGGAGTAGATCATAAATAGGTGGAGTAAAACCCATAACATCACGCATGTATTCCCCAAAGGGGAGGACAGAGGTGTTATGTCTATGTCTATTGTAAGTAAAGTGGTCGAGCCTATATGTTCCCAAAAACCGAGCACGGCCCAAGAGTCCGGGCTGCTTCTAATAAATTTCCTCAAGGTGAAACAAATTTGCAATCACCAATTCTGTTATCAAGTATGATGAAAGAGATTTGTTTTTCTTGACGACCATTAATTACATCAATTTCATTTCACTAATTCAAACACACCTTTCTCTGTTTAATATTGCGATATAATTATTATAATTATAGATGTCGAGATGAATGAGAATGAATGATTAATTATAAATATGATTCAATAACAGCGAGTTAGCAATCTATTTGCATAATATTTTTGTCTTTGGCAAAGCACGTCAAACATATACCACGTAAAACAGAATCTTCCCAAAAATGTCGGATGGTTCAAGTATTTAATTATACATTTTGTTTATCGTCTTGGCAAGAATGAAAAACCGTGGTGGTCTGTTCCTACGATAAAATCTAAAAATAAACAGATTAGTGTGCGGATTCTTTGAGAGCAGTCGTCCTTAACCTAAATACAACGATGATGTGTAAAATCGTGTGTAATATGGCTAACGGGTTGTTTTCCTTATTGTTACAATATCTGGGTCATTTAGTATATTTTTACAACAATATCTGTGACTCGCTACGGTTTTGTTTACGAACAGTTCAGAAGCAATGACTTTAGAAACGATCGAGCCCCAAGATACAGACTAGTTTGGGGCTCAGTGACAATTAATATTATATTGTAACCTAGCTGTAGATAATATAACAAGCTACTCATGACGTCTCAACGTGGGGTTAACCTGTGAACCTGCAGGTTACTGAATTACCTGGACAATAACATCCAAACTTATGTTATAAATGTGAAAGTAAGTTTGTTACGCTTTTACGCTAAGAGTTCTGAACAGATTTGGATGCTATTTGGCACATGAGTAGAACATGACCTGGATTAGGACAAAGGATAGTTTTAATCCCGATAATCCCACAAGATCGAGACTTATGCTTGTGAAGAAACCGCGGGGCGCTGCTAGTATTTTCTAAATATTGCCTATTTGATTGATTAATGATTCTCCCACTCCAAGTCGTGAAAGGTGACTAAAGAAGTCTTGTGGACACACTACCCTGGTGTGATCATACGTCCACAGTAAGACCATTGGACAGTGTACATTGTACAATTGAGTGAAGATGTCTAGTGACCGGTCAGAGAAGTCGACCGGGAGTCATCACAGCATTGTGCTGGGAGGACCCTCGAGACGCAGCCGATATCGGACACGTGCTGGAGACTCGAGGGAAAGTCGTCGCTTGTCAGCAGCGCCCAGGCGAAGTCGTCGCTCACCAGCATCGCCCCGCAATGATGGTCGTAGCTCCGAGCAGCGCAGAGCCAGAAGATCAACTTCAAGGGTTGAGTCGCAGGCAAGAAGTCGAAGCAGGTCAGTCGTAATACCTCCACTGCAGCGTCGCACATCGCGTACACCATCAACGGACACGCATATATATGAACCAGCAAATAGATCTATAGATCGTAATCGTAATAGGCAGAGACGTCATAGATTGCAAACTCCTCGTAGAGAAAGCGCTAATAGATCACGAAGTCCAGTACGCTCTGGTATAAATGAAAGACTTACATCTGTTACGCCGCAGCCTCCATCTATCGACGTTAATAATGAATTGCTTAAATGTATCAAAGAGTCCTTACAATCCATCTTAGCCGTAAATCCACAGAATAAAGAAAGATTTGCTAATAATAACGTAGTTCCAGAATTCGATCCTAAGTCGAAAAACCAAACAATTGTGACTTGGTTGAATAAAGTTAAAGAATGCTCTGAGATCTATGGCTGGGATAGTCGACAGACCGCTCACTATGCTCTTCCAAAGTTAGTTGGTACAGCAAAAAAGTGGTACGAAGGACAGTCATCAGTAATGCTTTCATGGGACGAATGGGTCGAAAAACTTAAATCTGCTTTTCCGTCACATGAAAATTACGGTAATATACTTACGGAAATGTTAGCTATAAGGGCAAAATTTGGAGATGATTTAGAAGAGTACTATTATGAAAAGTTAATAGCCTTAAATAGGTGTAATATAGTGGGTAGGAATGCTGTTGACTGCATTGTTTATGGAATAGATGATAGATCGGTTCGGTTCGGAGCAGAGGCAGTAGGTTTTAAGAATGCTGATAAACTACTGGGCTATCTGAGGGGTGTCAAACATGAGCGATCAGATAGATTCAATAAGAAACCGGTACGTTCTGTAAACGAAACGCGTAAACCTGTAAAACAAAATTTGGTTAGAGTCTTGACATGTTATAACTGCCATGAAACGGGCCATTACGTATCGGGATGTAAAAAACCTATTGTTAAGTGTCAAAAGTGTAAACGCATTGGTCATGACGATCCTAAATGCAATAGGAGTGTCTGGGTAGATAGAGCCGAAGTTAAGACATTATGACTAGATAATAGTATTGACTTGGGAATAGACAATAAATAAGGGTAAGGGTTTATTAAGGGTGTTAACGTTAATAATGTACAGTTGACAGGATACGTAGATTTTGGTAGTCAGTGTACTTTGATAAAAAAAACCGTCATGGAAGTAATTGTACCTCGTGATAAATGGCAAGTGAATAACTTGCCATCTCTAAAAGGTTTTGGTAATACATATGTGAGTGCTTTAGGTAAAACTAAGATTTCATTAATGATTGACAATGCTAAAATGTATGTTGAGGCAATTGTTGTTCCTGATAGTTATTTAAAATATGATCTACTTATTGGACAGACTGCTACGGAGCAATCCCATGTATGGGTATTTAAATCTGATAAATATTTGATGATTACTGATAAACGAATGAAAAATGACACTCGACTGACTTTAAAATCTGTCAAAACTGTCAGGACTGAAGGTTGTATTTCTGTTAAGGTGTTTACTGAAACAAATTTTAGTGGAATTGTTTTCGTTGAAAATGGTTATCGTTTAAACTACCGTGTAGAAATTGGTACTTATAATATCAAAAACGGTAGTGGTCATTTAACTATTCTAAACTATGACAATAGGTTAATCCAATTTAAAGAGGGCCAAGTTTTGGCTCGTGCTATTCAAATTAATAATAACATTAAAGCCATAAATAGGATACAAAAGGTTCAAAACCAAGGCCATAAACCTCCATTTACGTTGGATGACCTCAATATTGATGAGAATTTAGACAATGATCAGAAACTTCAATTATTTAATACTTTGAACCAGTACCGCGATTGTTTTGCGAAAGACTTATCTGAACTAGGTCAGACCACGGTTGCGGAAATGGATATTCTGTTAGGAGATACAGAGCCAGTCGTTTATCGACCATACAAGTTGAGTCATTCTGAACGGGAAGAAGTTAGAATTATGGTTGAAGAACTCTTAAAATATGACATCATAAGAGAGTCCCAATCTCCATACGCGAGTCCTGTTTTGTTAGTAAAAAAGAAAACTGGTGATAAACGGCTCTGTGTGGACTATCGCGCCCTTAATAGGAAAACGATTAAGCAACATTACCCGTTGCCTCGTATTGAGGACCAGATTGATCGTTTGGCAGGGAATAAGTATTTTGGTGCTTTAGACTTGGCCTCTGGCTATTATCAGATTTCACTCACTGAAGAAAGTAGGACTAAAAGCTCGTTTGTAACGCCCGACGGACAATTTGAGTTTAATAGAATGCCCTTCGGGTTGGCTAATGCACCGGCTGTTTTCCAGCGAACTATCAATTTGGTCTTAGGCAATTTACGCTATAATATTGCATTAGCTTGCATGGATGATGTCTTAGTACCCAGTAGTTCATTTGAAGAAGGTATCAAAAGATTAGAAATAGTACTTCAAAGGTTTAGGGAGGCGGGATTAACGTTGAAACCACAAAAATGTTACTTCTTTCAAAATCAAGTTGAATACCTAGGTTTTGAAATTCCCTGCGAAGGTGTAAGACCAGGTATTAAGAAAATTGATTGTATCAAAAACTTTCCTAAGCCCAAAGACGTACACAATGTCCGACAGTTTATTGGCCTAGCTAGTTTCTTTCGACGTTTTATCAGAGGTTTCGGTGAAACAGCTCGCCCCCTTACGAAATTATTAAAGAAAAACTTTGTTTGGGTTTGGTCTCAAGCTCAAGATGAGGCGTTTGATAAATTGAAAAGTGCGCTGGTTTCAAGGCCCGTACTAGCGTTATATAACCCTAAATTTGAAACACAAATACATACAGATGCAAGCAAACACGGCATAGGGAGCGTTTTACTACAAAAACAAATCGATGGACTTTTCAAACCGGTAGCTTATTACAGCAGACAGACTTCCCCTGAGGAGTCTCATTTTTCATCGTATGAGTTAGAGACTCTTGCAGTCATTGCAGCGCTAGTAAAGTTCAGAACGTACGTGCTTGGGTTAAGCTTCACTATTGTAACAGACTGTAACTCGCTCAGGGCAACGTTTTTAAAACGAGACATGATACCAAGAGTTGCGCGATGGTGGAGTTTGATTCAGGAGTATGACTGTAACGTAGTATATAAATCTGGCAAAGGCATGATTCATGTTGACGCATTGAGTAGGAACCCAACGACCGAAAATGCAGGGATAATTCAGGCTATTGACACTTTCGACATTATGACGATAACTGATGATTGGTTAATGACAGTACAGTTAGAGGACTCTAAAATACAACGCATTAAGAAAATCCTTTCTGATAAAGAATTTGATGACTTAGTAGAGATACGTAAGAATTTCGTCCTTAAGCGTGAGAGAGTTTATAAAGTAACTGAGGATGGATTAAGATGGGTGGTGCCGAAGGGCTGTAGGTGGCAAATACTACAGAAATACCACGATGAAATAGGCCACTTTGCGTTTGATAAAACATTGGATAAAATAAAACAACATTATTGGTTTCCGCGTATGCGTAAGTTTATCAAAAAGTATGTGAATGCGTGTTTAGAGTGTGCTCATAATAAATTGCCGGCGGGGAAAAAACAGGGTTTCTTGCATCCTATACCTAAGGAAATTGCACCCTTTCACACAATTCATGTTGATCATGTTGGTCCATTTATAAAGTCAAAAAGGAAAAATTGTTACATTTTGGTGATTGTAGAATCGTTCACAAAATTTATTGTTTTAAAGGCGGTTAAAAATACGAAGTCCACTTCCACCATCACGGTTCTTAGGGACTATTTTGGGACGTTTGGTTTGCCAAAACGACTAATTAGCGATAGAGGTACGTCATTTACTAGTTCGAATTTTAAAAGTTTTCTTATTGAAGTGGGAGTTCATCACATAAAGAATGCAGTTGCTTCACCTAGAGCAAATGGCCAGGTGGAGCGATATAATAGAACAATTTTAGACTCTTTAGCTACGCAAAATCATGGTAAAGACGAAAGACTTTGGGATGGCCAATTATTACAGGTGCAATGGGGATTAAACAATACTGTAAACAAAGGTACAGGAAAAACCCCCTCTGAGGTTTTGTTTGGGTTAAGGCTTACTGGGATCAATGAAGGTAGTCTAGTTTCGGAAATAGATGATGATATCGTTGAAAACTCACCTAATGAAAATATGCTCAATAGCTCTGGTAATGAAAGATTACGTAAGATTAGGGATGAAGTAGATGAACATACGAAAAAGTCCCAAGAAAAACAGAAGAATAGATATGATAAAAAAAGAAAAAAAGCATTAGTGTTCAAAGTTGGGGACTTGGTTAGAGTGGAAAGAGCGGTACATACTGTAGGTAAAAGTAGAAAATTATTATCAAAATGTTCAGGTCCATACAAAGTAACAAAAGTTTTAGATCACGATAGGTATGAGGTAGAAGACACTCCTATTACAAAAAAAAGGGGCTTCAAAGTACACTCGAGAGCAATGAATCCGGGTCACTTAAAGAATCCTAAAAATCTCGGAAACTAAAAATGCTAGGTTAATGCAATAAATTGTATTTAATAGACAATGTAATACTCCTTAAATGAAGGTATTAAAACTTCTTAGTTATTGTAAAGTTATATCATAAAAAAATCAAATTTGAAAAAGGGCCACTTTCGAAGATGGAACTACGAAATTACAGCATTTGGTTTTGCTTTTGTTTGTAATCTGTCATTTATGTGGGTACATAAACCATGTTGATAGTGCTCTATATTCATTATTCAAGCTGAAATTATGTCGCTTACGCCTGAAGAATGCACCAGAATACTTACAATGCTGGAAACCGGCCGGAGTCAGCGCGATACAGCCAGGACTGTCGGTGTGTCGCTGTCAACAGTACAAAGAGTTCTCCGACGTTACGAAGAAACTGGTTCTAACCTACGCAGACCAGGAACGGGCAGAACCAGGTGTACCACAGCACGAGAAGACCGATACTTGGTGAACACCATGCTTCGAAATCGCTTTCTCACAGGAACTGAACTCACAAATCAGTTTCGACGCCTCGGAGGAAGTAACCCAAGTGCATGGACAGTAAGACGTCGGCTTGCTGAATCTAACTTATAATCCCTTAGATCTGCAAACGGCCCTAAACTGGAGCGTGGGCATCGTATTTCAAGACTAAGATATGCCCAGAGCCACGTAAATTGGAGTATTGAAGATTGGTCAAAAGTTATGTTCTCCGACGAATCAAAATTTATGCTCTACAAGCACGATGGAAGACACAGAGTGTATCGAAGACCAGGGGAAAGATTCAAGCAAGCATGCATCGAAGAAAAAGTAGCCTACGGTGGTGGGTCTGTACTTGTTTGGGCCGGAATTTCTTCTGAAAGTCGCACAGAACTGGTGATCATAGAAAACGGCTCTTTAACTAGCGTAAGATATGTGGAAGAAATCCTCAATGATCACGTTGGTCCATTTATGGTCAATTTAGGTGAGGATGCTATATTTATGCATGACAATGCCCGACCTCATACAGGTAGGATTGTGAATGACTACCTTCAAGAGATGAACATTACTCGTATGGAGTGGCCAGCGCGCAGCCCGGATATCAACCCGATCGAGCATGCTTGGGACGAGCTAGGCAGATGCGTAAAACAACGAAACCCTCCCCCAATCACGCTTCGTGAGCTCAAAATTGCTCTCCCAGAGGAATGGGAGAATATTCCCCAAAATCGTATAAGGAACTTGGTGTACAGCATGCCAAACCGCGTAAACGCAGTAATGGAAGCACGAGGAGGCAATACGAAGTATTAAAATTCAAGAAAATCGTAATAAAGTTCAAAAATTTCATGTTTCCTATTTTTGTTTTAAGGAGAGATCAGCAGTTTTTTTCTTTATGTAATTTTGTGTTAATAAAATGTATGGTGACTCATATTTTTTTTACTTTCATTTAAGGAGTATTACATTGTCTATTAAATACAATTTATTGCATTAACCTATCATTTTTAGTTTCCGAGGTTTTTAACATTCTTTAAGTGACCCGGATTCATTGCTCTCGAGTGTATAAAGGCATATTCTCTATCGATAAGATATATCCTTGGCTTTGTTTTAATAATAATGGTAGTGAATCATCTACTAGTGAGAGTACAGAAGGTTAATACAATATTATTTATGTTATTATTTAGCTAAATTGTGAATATTTATTCCGTGTAGTAAATAGTATAATAATGAAATTCCTTGTTATGAATGATAGAACATACTTATAAGTAAACATGTAATGTCACAATGTATGAGTAATGATTTAATGATTTGAATTTATTAGATATAATTACGTTTAGAACAATGAATGAGTTTATATACTTTACCTAAATTAAAAGTGCGAAGTACGCATATTGTACACTTACACCGCTATGAGCGTGAGTATATTTAACTGTGAATATCTATTGTGTGTAGTATTAAGTAAATAGTATAATAAAGAAGTTCCTTGTTATAATTGATAGAAAATACTTTTAAGTAAAAAAAAATGTAAGAGAAATGATTTGAGTTATTACATATATTTTTGTTCAGAACAATGATTGAGTTTATATACTTTTCCTAAATTAAAAGTGCAAAGTACGCACATTGTACATCTACACTGCTATGTGCGTGAGTGTAGAAACACAACTACTTAGAAGTGCTATGTGCACGTAGTCATGTTAATCCATACACTGCTATGTGCGAGAGTGTAGAGACAGAACTACTTGAAGTGCTATGTGCAGGTAGTCATGCTAATCCATACACTGCTATGTGCGAGAGTGTAGAGACAGAACTACTTGAAGTGCTATATGCAGGTATTCATGTTAATCAATACACTGCTATGTGCGAGAGTGTAGAGACAGAACTACTTGAAAAACTATGTGCAAGTAGTCATGATTATCTATACAATGCTATGTGCGTGAGTATAGAGAGAGAACTACTCGAAGTGCTTATGTGCACGTAGTCGTGCTAATCTATACGCTGCTATGTGCGTGAGTATAGAGAGAGAACTACTTGAAGTGCCATGTACACGTAGTTTTTAACCTATGCACTGCTATGAGCATGAGTGTAGAGAGAACTCCTACGAAGTGTGCAGTGCACGATAGCTGAAATAGCATTATTTAAATCTACAAAAGTAAATATTTTCTATGAAATACGATGTGTGTGTATGATGTGTACAATGTTTGTGTAATTCTTATACTATTTTTTTTTGCTAACTTGTGTCGTTCGCGGGGACGCGATACTTATCAGGATGGACGAATTGTTAGCTTGTTTCAAATTCATGTATTAATTTAAAGTAAATATTGCGCATTTTCTAGATACATTTGCCTCATTCATTTGTAAATATGTTATGAATTCTACTAAAACTTGTCGTTTATTACGGTAGTTGAATTTAATGTAAAAAAAACGATATGTATTACTTTAATACCGAAGTACAATAATAGGTCTTTACCTATGAAATTGCCGTTTTGTATGAAAAAATTTAAACGAATTTTTTTCATGAATTTTTTATTTGTATTAATCGAAGTAATCACCCATGCAATCAATGCATCTTTGCCATCGCAGTGGCAGTTTATTGATGCCCTTCTTAAAGAAATCAGCTGGACGGGAGGCAACAAATTCTTCAAAGGCATTTTGTACTGCCTCTCGGGTATTAAATTTTTTTCCCGCCAAGAAGTTATCCAAATTCTGGAAAAAGTAGTAGTCTGTAGGCGCAAGGTCTGGTGAGTAGGGCGGATGACGGAGAGCTTCCAACCCCAGTTCTTGCAACTTGGAGACCGTCTGCTGTGCAGTATGAGGTCGCGCGTTGTCGTGCAGGAGCAGCGGAGACGAGCGATTGACCAATGCTGGTTGGAGATGCGCCAGCTTCTCCATCATTGTGTTCAGTTCTTCACAGTACACATCTGCAGTAATGCTCACCCCGTTTGGTAAGAAGCTGTGATGAATCACACCGGCGCTAGACCACCAAACAGTGACCATCACTTTTCTAGGGGTAAGTTTTCGTTTAGGGCATTGTTTAGGTGCTGAACCAGGATCCAACCAACTTGCTGAGCGCTTACGGTTATCAAACAGAATCCATTTTTCATCGCAGGTAACAATGCGGTTCAAAATTCCTTCATTTGTGTGTCTGTTGAGCAGTGCAAGGCACGTCTCGACGCGTACTTCGCGCTGGCGATCATTGAGTTCGTGGGGCACCCATTTGTCAAGCTTTTTTACCTTGCCAATTTGACGCAAATGGACCAATATTGTTTTGACGCTAACGTCGAAAGCTGCTGCTAATTCAGCCGTAGATTGTGTATCATCAGCTTCCACAATCGCCTTTAATTCGTCATTGTCGACCAAAGTCTTCGGACGACCGCGAGGTTCATTTTTCAGGTCGAAATTTCCAGAACGGAAGCGAGCAAACCAATAACAGGTGGTGCGTTGGTTTGTAGTGTTAGCTCCGTAAACGTCGTTGATGTTGCGTGCCGCTTGGGCCGCGTTGCTGCCACGACGGTACTCATATTCCATAATTACTCGAATTTTTAACGTATCCATGATGACGAAAAAGATTGAAATGCGATGAAAATGTAACACTAATCAATAAAGAAATGACTACTTTTAGAAAAAAAAATCCATGTTTTTAAAATAAAATTAATTTGAAATTAGAATTCTTAGCCAAACAAAAATTATTTTGATTTGAAATGGCCAGTACTGCAGAACGGCAATTTCATAGGTAAAGACCTAATATCAATTGTGGTAACACTGTAAAAGAACAAATTATTAATATTGTAACAAACTTTAAAATGTATGTTCGTTAAGGCAACTGAACGTATTATTTTTACTTTGGCAACACTTATAGAAATAACGGTTATGACGTTTTCGTTATTTCTGGGTGGGGTAATAATCATTTTTAAATTGTAAAAAGGTAGTGCTGGGCAGTGATCATCGAACTACGAACGAAGCAACTCGGTTGACATTGTAGTCGGGATTCCGTGTGTATAATAAAGTTATTTTATACAAAGAACAGTATTTTAATTTAAAAATATAGAAGTGTTTAACAGTTGTGACTGTCATTAGGGGTCTGATGATAAAGACGAACGACAGTTAAGGGAACTCCTCAACGATTTACAGTAGTTACCTTTTGTTTGGCTTACTTCATACGATTCAATACGCCAAAATATTCAGTTCGTACAAAAATAATACCTAATTAAGGTTGAAGTTTTACATAGGACAACCAGTACCTACTAGTCATGCTGATGCGTCAATTTGAGACTGAATTTAAGTTGCGTAATCGCGTCATCTCTAGTAATGCTCTTTCGTTGGTTGCTAAGCAATTTATGCTTCTCACAATGCATATGGTAAAATGGAGCTGATGGTGGCTTCACCACCAGCTCTAGTTCTTCTGGTTTTTACCAAGAGAACTCCTCAACAATAAACTCCTCAATTCCTTGCATCGGGAAAATAAATATTTTGTAAAAGGTGATGAGCAGTTCACATTAGGCTATTGTAACTTAGATAAATTATTATCTAACCCACTAAAAAGTGAAAAATAAAACCTTTTTTACAAAAAAAACAACCGACTTCCAAAAAAAAACACTACAAAGTGATAAATAACTTTAATTTCGGAAGTCGGTGGCAAAAAACTAAAATACAGATCCAAAGACACCGACTTCCCAAATTAAAGTTATTTTTCACTTTGTAGTGTTTTTTTTTTGGAAGTAGGTTGTTTTTTTGTAAACAAGTTTTTACTTAAGTATTTCGCGCACTTCAGGTCCTAAGTATTTCGCGCACTTGAGGGAGACGTGAGCCTTGCAGATGACGGGTTAAATCGAATTTAAGTCAACGGCAAATGAACATTTGGTCAGCTTAAACATATAAAATGTAGAATTTTATATGTTGCATCCGTTGACGGAGTCTTCGCTTCATAAATGTTTACCTTTATAAAACATCTTGGAGCTGCAATGGCTGACCGCTGGAATAGGTCCTTTAGCGTAGCGATGGGTTGGCTAATATCAACAATCATCATCTTAATAATCCGTACCACTAGCATGTGCATTCGCGGCACGAGGCATAAATTTAAACCAATAGCCAAGTTATTCGGCTTCGACGATGGAGCAAGCCTACCTAGACAAGACTGATGTGGTTTCGGCTGACGGACTGAGAAGAAGTCGATTGCAAAAAGCCGCTATGGATAAATGAGCCTGTTTTTATAGGTTACTTAATCAATAATTTGATAGTACTGTAGTTACAGATTAATATTTATGCGATTACTACGGATACATCAGAAGGATATTCTATAAAATGTAGAATTTTGATAGATCAACTGCGTCAGAGAAAATCTAGTGACTAATTGATTATTAACTTAACTGGTTGCGAATTTGAGGAGAGGCAAAGCCATTATATGGTACCTATTTTCCAACTTCTCTATCGAACCCCAACTCACAGTGATTATTCGTTAACAATTTAACGGTCAATAAAAATAATTTATGATAATTACGGTACCTCATTTCATTAAAAGCGCCAAACGGGCCACTGCAAGTTGGCTTCGGCCCCTCGTATGCCTTCCAAAAGTCCGGGACTCCAGGATCCCGAGATACGTCAAAGACACTATAAATAATAATTATTTATTTATTTTCCCTTCAAGACTCAAACATTAGTGTATCTTGTACCAGTAGTTCCAGTATCACAAGAGCCAGGATCTAGATCAATTGGGCAGCATTTCGGTAATTCCTTTGCAAACTCTGTGACGTCACCTTCTGCAAAAATATTGATCAAAATAGATCAAAGATCACGGCCGCAAAACAATAAACAGGCGACGAACGAAAATTTCTAAGTGTGGAGGAAAGAAACGTAATTAAATCAATGAAAGAAAACAATTCGCTTTATTCTCTGATTTTCGTATGAGCATCTCTCTTAGTTAAAATAAATGTCCAGCATACGACTTTTTTTATGGTTATCCTGACAGGTTACCACGTTCTGTTTTTCTCTCTCTCTAGGACGTTTTCGTTAGCAATAGCGATAGCGTTATCTCCAATATCAGAGAACACAACGAAATTTCGGCTTAATTGTAAAATTAATTGACCTCTGTATTTAACCTTTTGAAGTTTTGAGTGAAATTTGTCATAAAATCTAGAATGCAGATAACAATACTTTAATCACATTGATTTCTGAAGCATGAATGTCTGATTCTAATCTTCATGAAGTTCATACCCAAACTCAGTATTACTAAAATGCCCGGAAGTCGTAGCAAAAATAATGTAGCCCGCTACGAATTTTCGTAGCGCTGGTCTACGAAAAAGCCCTAGTTCGTATAACTTTAGGTAGGTATACTTACTGAATATAAGACAACCCTAAATAACAAAAAAGTGTGTGGGTCTGCGCATAAGTATCTAATATTGTGATAAAAATGGCACAATGAACTTACAATAATAGAACAAAGTCGTAATACTTTGTTCTATGATTGTAAGTACATAATGTCGTAAACTGAATAAAATTGTGTGGAAAACAGGCTGGGCTGCAGACGCTGCATTGTTATCTGGTGATCTTGGTATATATACCAACTCCTCACAGTTTTGATGGAGTATTGCTAGAGGGCTATTGCGTGAGGAGTTAAAAGCAAAGAAAGAAAGAATGATAGAAGATGCGTTAATTGGCAAAAATACAAATAAGGCACCTTTATAACCACCACCAGCACTCAACTGAGGTCAAGCTTTCAGTTACTGATGCTAAAAAGGTATAGATAAAGTTACGGACTCATACCATTCATTACCTGTCAGGTGCCACATCATATTTTTATTCCCTTGCCGATAATAAGGAGCCAGCTAGTCCTAATGTCGGGTTTCAGTTAATGCTAGGGTTTGCATTAAGTCTGTCGCTTTTTCAGTGTGTCTGACGCTTTATCGTTTCTAGAAGTGCTTTGACGCTTCTAGATGTATGTTTAGATAAGGTTTTTTGTTTTTTAACCGACTTCACAAAAAGGAGGAGGTTCTCAATTCGTCTGTATGTTTTTTTTTTTTTTTTTTTTTTTTTTTTTTTTTTTTTATGTGTGTTAGCTCATAACTTTTTTCTGGGTGAACCGATTTGGATGATTCTTTTTTTATTTGATAGCTGGTGCTTCACATGTGGTCCCATTTAAATTTGATCAAGGTCTGACCAGTAGTTTTTGAGTTATCCTTAATACTGCAGATTTTTTCCACTTAGTTTATATGGATGATGTGTTAATAATTTCCTGTCACTGTTATTTACACACCAAGTAGTGGTATACGAATTTGTGTGGGGTAGGTACCGCAACTAAAAAGTGAAAAATAAAAACTTTTTTACAAAAAAACAACCGACTTCCAAAAAAAACACTAAAAGACGTGAAAAATAACTTTAATTTCGGAAGTCGGTGGCCAAACACGAAAATACAAAACCAAAGGCACCGACTTCCGAAATTAAAGTTATTTTTCACGTCTTTTAGTGTTTTTTTTGGAAGTCGGTTGTTTTTTTGTGTTAAATAAGTTCAGTTTTTAATTAATAAAGCTGATAACTTTGTTCTTTCTCGTGCGATAAAGTAGTGTCTTACTTTCGTAGTAAAGAAGTTTTCATGTTGCTCATCATCGTCTGGAGTACCTAGTATCCCAATTTTTTTTTCTTTTATATTGAAAATCAATCGGACATTACCCAGAAAACAATAACAATCTTAGTAAAATTTACCGGATTATGAATAATTGGGTACCTATTTTATTTTGTTATTAAAGAAGTAACGACAATACTAATTTGGTTGGTACTTCTTTAAAGTCTGAAGTTATTTTGTTTGTTAATTTAGGAGGATTGAGCTCCTCGTAGCACTTTTTAAATAGTGCCAATAAAAATAAAAACATATTTGTTAAGACGATTAGCCCACTTCAGTAAGAATGAAATAAACCTTCAATATTATCGAAAATCGGGAACCACCGATTGATAATATCTTAATGAGTTTGAAGATGAATTAGCTGCATTACCGTAAATATAGCACAAAATGTTGTGGTCGGTCGGGACTGGCATAATGTGATAGCGATGACGGTGATGACTACGTAATTTTAATTTTAATTACAGCTCATCAAGCTAAATAATAATAATTGAAATTGATTCCCGTCATAAGTGGGTTTGATGACGTTGAAATTCACACGAATTCATTGATAAATTATTGGCAATCGTTTTCCTACTCACCTTAAATAAAAGTGACCTCACCAAAGTATCTTCTTAAAACAAGATGTTTTTGGCTCAAAGGTGTGCGGTTGTGATTTTTTATCTGTATTTTTTTCCATATTTTCTACATTAAGATTGTTATGATTTTGCGGGTATTGTGCTCCAAACAATACGCCTTAAATATTTCAGTGCAAAGTGTAAAATTATCAAGAAATAAAAGTAATCAGTTGTTTAAAAACAATGCTAGCTGCATTTACTGTATTAGTACTAATTACGAGAACTGCATCGCAGCCCTGTCAATATGAGAATAGTGTGCAACTAACAGACCGGTCATACAAAGGCGTTAACTACCTGGACGGGGAATATTATGTGGATAACATTACTAACGCGGAGAGAGGATGTGTTTGTATGAAAAAAACGTGTTTTCGAAAATGCTGTCCACCTGGACAAGCGTTTAACTTGCAAAAAAATGTTAAAAACTGTGTGCCTGAACCACAGAAGTTCCATCTACCAGTATATAATAATAATATGCAGCCAATAGAAGCATTCAATGCTACGGAAAACTTCCATTTTTTGTATGGAAAGGTGGAATGTTCCACAGCGAAGAATGAAGTACGTGTAATGCTTATGTTAAGCATGCCAAAGATACGTATAATGACGGTAAGTTTATTTTTTAGGGGGCCAGCCTATTGCAAGCGGGTACAAATCCAGACTCCAGGATGCTACTGCGAAAATTCGTAATGGAAAAACTTAATAATATCTTGTCCGACCTGGGATACGAATCCAGGACCTCACACTTGGCAGTCGAGCATACGACCGCTAGATCGACGAGGCAGTCGGTTATTGAACATTTATAAATATGATAGATTATAGTAAATATTGAGTAGTTATGCAGGCTTTAATAAATTGTACCACAATTCGCTATTATTTTAGACGTAATAGAAGTAATAGGGATTACATCACTCAAATATTTCAAAATAATTTTACAGGATGGCAACCTCTACGTGGAAATTCCGTCCGGCTTTCCAAATGTGTTCATCTACGGACCAGACAAGTATTGCATCGATACGTTTGTCTTGGATAAAGATGAACCTCATCTTAACGCTCTCATCTGCTTCATCGCGAAACCTGAACGTAATAGCTATGGACTGAGCAGTAGTTGTGAGTATTTTCATTATTATATACAACACGTAGCGATAAGCAGAGGTGTACATCTGTACATATTACACAAAAATTGCGCCAGTTATATTTAAGTCCCATGTAATAGGGGGCGAGCCTACTGCCATCAACCGGGCACAAATGCAAACTCCCGGTTTTTACTGAGATATTCCTGATGGAAAAACACTTTTTCCGACCGGAATCGTTCCCAGGATCTTAAGGATGCTCAGCGTCACGCTTGCAAGCACTAGACCAACGAGGCAGGCAATTAAATTAAAAGTTCACATATTTTATTATTATTTTGGAAAAATGCCTGCTCTTACTCGACTTTTGAGTCGATTAGGCGATGAACAGCAGTTTTCACCTGCACAAGAAACTTTTGCTAATCTTTTTCAGGATTCCGTATTTGGCAATGGAACTCTTATAATTGCGTCCTGTCCGTCTGTGTGCACCTTCTTTCTGGCACATTCATTTTTATGGTGGAACCTTCAGGGTAGCTCGCAAAATTCAAATTTTGTTACGTTTTTTGCAATTTGCCGGTCACTGTTAGAATGTATTTTGATTAAAATGTGATTCGCGACCGTAACAAATATAGCTTTACAGAATTATAATCATTAGAATCAGCAATACATCTCTATAAGATCATATTACCCTATTGAATGACTATTTCATGAAATCATGACATTTGAGGGCAATTCTAACTTAAGGAGTTGTATTACTGATTCTAATGATTATAATTCTGTTAAGCCATATTTGAT
This sequence comes from Griposia aprilina, assembly GCA_916610205.1. Taxonomy (NCBI): domain Eukaryota; kingdom Metazoa; phylum Arthropoda; class Insecta; order Lepidoptera; family Noctuidae; genus Griposia; species Griposia aprilina. The sequence goes on from OU744294.1 coordinate 18,139,120, forward strand.
ACGGTCGCGAATCATATTTAGATCACCATACAACCTGATACAGACTTGTAAATTGCAAAAAACCTAATAAAATTTGCATTTCGCGGGCTATCTTGGCGCATCCCCAAAAAGCTACACACAACGCTTAGGTACTAGTAAATGAGTCCTTTTAAAATAATTTGAGTTTGATTAAGTATAATGAAAAATTGGTTTTTGTAGGTATTCGTGTTATGAAACAAGCGAATGATTTTAAATCTTGACAGTATGAAAGTCAAGAGATCTTGGAAACGTCAAAGAAGAAACCTATAACGTTGATAAACATGCTCGAAGCGATTGGGCACCTTAGAATTTTAATGATAAAATATTTGAACGTCTCATGTTTTCATTTCTCATTTACCGTTCCAAAAACTGTTATTTGGTTGCATTGCCTATGACTTGGCGATGTTTTGTTATGTTTCGATCTAGTTGGTTATCAACGAATTTTAAATTGGGAGTATTTTGAGACACTTTTCCTATAGAAAAATCGTATGTACCTATATTGCTGATACCTATTTAATGAGATTAAAGACATGTAATTAATGAGTGCAGAGGCCCATTATGCCTCCCGTTCACAACCTGAGATAGTTAGCCTTGAATTCATTCGAAAATCTTATTGGATTTGAAACAAAAGAAAGTGACAAGCAATTTGCAACTCAGTATCACTCACAAGACCACAAAAAAACAATAAACTCAAAAAGTTTACACCTCTGCCTAACCTTTCTGGGAATACAGGCGTATGTTATGTTATGTTAAGTTTAACAAAGTAGGACATTCACGATCAAATTTGAATGATGTAAAACAACTAGCTGGTTGTTTTTACGTCATTCTTATTTGATCATAAATGACATACATTAAAAATAAACAGTTCAAAATAGAAAGCAAAATTTTTGTGTTGATTTTCGTTCTAGAAGTCGGGTGCTAGTGAGCACATGAATATTTGTTAAGCTTCATTGATTCAACACTATGAATTATTAATCTAGTATTCTAGGTCATGACTTGATGTAGGGATTTTTGCACATCTAACGCATTAGGATGACTTTTGCATTGTTTTGCATCTAATGTTTGCGCTTTAAATTTTACTGTTAATCACATTTCGGAAAACTATTTATAATTATTGCAATTTTTTCATAATTATTTGGAAAAGTTCCAGAATTATTGCAAAAATTATAAATTAATTATAATTATAGTACTAAAAATAGCAGCCATGTCTACGCTACGGGCGATATTAAACAAAATTGCCATAACAATATTGCCTTTTTTGACCTCAACTTTAAATGTTCTAACATTTAACTAGCTATTGCTATTATACGCATCCCCTTTGCTTGTTAAATATTTTGTTACTAACAGCATAATTATTTGTGCACAGATACGGGCAGCTGAAGGGAGACCCGTTGTCCAGGACACAGACCACTATGTCGACAACTAGGACACTCTCCAATTCCCGAGACTAAATGCAAATGAACTCCATTAAAAAATAATATTATTCTTATAATCATTATTTGCCAGCAACTTGAATGGTGATAGAGCCCGGCTACACGAAGCAGCTTGCATGCGCAAACGACATGTGGCATCCACACTACAGCAAAAAAATACACGGTATACCGTTTTACCGTCCTTTTTTTTTTGGTTGGGTAATCTACAAATAACTTCTTCCGCTCTGGGCGGAGCACATGCATGCGGCATGTCACACTTTAACTGACTAAAACCCTTCCGTGTTCCTTCAGTAACCTGTGTGCCAGGGCCAGGTAACCCTTTCGGACTAACCCGTGACCCTGGTAGGCATTGGCCCTGACGGATCCCGTCAATGTGTGCTGACATCTCTTTCAGGCGCGTGTGGAACGCAACGTGCTCTCGACCCGGGCTTGGTCTCTATCGGACGGTGAGCTACCCATTCCTCGCCGTCCGCATGCCCTCGCCTACGGTGGCCGGGAATCGGCTATCGAGTCCCGAAGCCTAGGGCGTCTCTTCCTGCGGCGACTAGGGGCGTGAGGGCGCAATGACTGCCTCGCTTTCACGCACTCCGCCTCCTCCTTTGCGAACATTACTACCTTGAAGTAGGAGGTGATGGCTTCCCATGCCCTCTCGCTCCGTAGGCTCCATGGCCTGGACTAGAGCCGGACGCGAGAGATCGCCGCCACCAATTGCCTCCGCGAGAATATGGCAGTGCTCCACCGTATGTTCCACCGTATCCTCCGGGTGATCCATACAGTGGTAACACCTGGACGTTCGTTGCCTCCCGCCTTATGCGAAACAGGAACCTCCCAAAGCAACAATGTCCGGTGAGGACCTGCGTCAGGCGTAAGGCGAGGACGCCGCGGTGCCTCTCAAGCCACTCCTCAAAGAGGGGACTTACCGTCGTAATTGTGGCGTGCCCAGCACTGGGTTGCGAAATTCGCACTCTCCATGTCGCCATGAAATCCCGCCGGAGCTTTATCCGTTGTGCCGCGATTTCTCGCGGGAGCGGAGCTACGCATGCGCGTTATGCCTCCTCGCGTCACTCCCATATGTGCGCGAGAACTTTTGTCTCCAAATCCCATGGCGGCAATCCAGCAAGGGGGCTCGCCACCTCACCAAGACCCTGCGGTATCCCCGGACCAGCCTGATGACCATGACCCTCTGGGACGCGTTCAACCACCGGTGGCGGGCTGGTCGGCGTCTCAATGAACGCGCCCACACCGGTGCCCCGTAAAGGGCCATGGACCGCATTACCCCCAACCGTTTGGCCGTCCTAACGTTATATGCTTGCTTGTGTAACTAAGATAGAGCGTGTACCCGGGCCATAATGTAAGTGCGCGTGAAACAGATTTATCACCGAGACACCTTTCGGTGATAAATCTGTGTTTTAGATCATTTCTCGTAGCTTTTGCTATTTTAAGTTTAATGTGCGCATGACATTCAAACCTAATTTTAGAAGGACACAATAAGAAAAATTGTGTCTTCTTGTCCGTTCTTATTATGTTAATGATTTAAATATTATACACTCTTTCGGAAAAAGTTGAAGGAATAATATTGTAAAAAATTGCCTAAAAACTTGCCATAAAACAATGTTTAATGTCGTCTACCTTATTTGGACCAGTAGATGGAACATTTACCTTTAATATTTACAAATAAGTGCCCAAGTTAAATGATAATTATTGCTGTGTCCGCCTCAATTTTAGAACAATTTTAGAATTACCAAGACTGCTTGAAATAATTTGATGATGTTGAAACTGATCAAATAACTTATACTTTACCCCGCAAATACGCATGCCTCTAACTTGCACAAAAGTATGCAAGTAGCTTGCATGCTAGTGTGCCATGTTTTTTAGTGCTAGTGTGCCCGTGTATTTACGGCTTTATTATATTGACTGCAGTTCGCTGGTTAGATTTTAATGATAGTTAAGTATGACTGACAAAACTGTCCTGTACTCGTAGCTATAAGGTCTCTATATATTATTGTCTTGCACTTTAAGATTTATTCCTTATGTTTTAAGAACTAGCTGTATTGTTGTTGCACCTCGACGTAATTTTGGAATAAACTTTTGAAGCATTTATTAGTTAAAATGGCTAATATAATAATATACTATGCCATTCTTGTTATAATGTAGTTTGATTATTAAAAAAAAAATGGCAGCCAGAAGGAGCGGATCAACAAACATCATTGAACAAATATCTATATTATTTCCGAATTTAACATATCATTATAAAATATATTGGGATGATACCTATATAAAACAGCAGAAATTTACAAACGAATATATTTATTTGATTTCCGCTTGATGTTAAAAACTATGGCTGAGGTCTATAGAGCAAACTTTCCTTTTGCTTGAGTTAAGTACAGTAAAATTAAACCTTGTCACTATTAAATGAATGTTCATATCCATATGAAACGCTTAAATTCTGTAGCTTATAGAAATACGTACTTATATTTTATACAAATAACGTTCATTTTCGTATGAAACGCTACTGTACTTAGCTTTAGAAATATCTAAGTTCGCTCTATTTACTTAGATAGCAATATTTTGATCTCAAGAAAGTGTCGGCGTCACAGCTAAGTGTGCATACATCACAAGTAAACTTAGATATGATTATATTATTGTTGTCATATAAATAAAGTATTTTGTGTAACCAATTATGTTTGTAACCTCATTTGCGCGATGACAGCTCCTAGCTCCCTTCATCGCTCACCACGCAAAAACTCAATTTGTGTGTGTGTTAAGTTATTTCAATAAACACGGTACCTTCTCTTCTTCAATCCATATCCACCCAATGCTGTTTGTAGCTGGTTTCGTAAGCTGGGAACTTGGAGGGTTGTATTGATGATTTAAATGATTATAATTATTTAAATACATACTTATTACAGTCGCGAATTATATTTTGTTGAACATACAACCTGACACTGACCTGAAAATTTCAAAAATTAAATAAAATTTAAGTTTCTCGTCCTCACCGTGGGCCTTCCGCATCCAACTCTTACCTGTTTCCTTGACCAGGTTATCAGTCGACCTGGCTCGTGGTCTGCCAACGCCAGCCAATGGCAACAATTGTAATCTTGGGGCCGAGACAAAGTGACATTCTATCAGCGATAACGATGATGGACATGTCAAAATTGTATGGGACTGACATAAGGAACCGCAAAGTTTATGTAAATTCTGTTGAAAGTCGTTGCAGAAATACGAAATACTTTGAAAGCAATTGCTACTAGCCTAGGCCCTCGTGTTACTAGTAATTAGTCAAAATGCACCATTAAATTGAAGCGTTGTTTAGTAGAATCCTTTACCATCCTTCTATTCTTTTCCCAGCTAGGTTGGGTTCAGCTTCGAGTTTAACTTGATGTGGCTGAATAATAATATCACTAAATGAATATCCCTGTGCAATGCAGCGACTGCCATCAATTTCATCTGACCTTCACGTAGGTGGAGTCTTAACTAGCCGATACCGTATGAATAGACCAGTTGCCAGGTCTGCCAAGCAATTATTTTCTAAAACTCAGTGTGTCATATTTTATTTACGATCGGCACCCTAATTACGTAACTATCTATCACAATCTGAATCATTTTGAAGCCTATTGTTAATCCATTGTCTCATAATGTTCGAAAAATTTGTCTGCTCAACAACGTAAATAACGCAATGAATGTTGTTGAACTGTCAAAATTAAATCCATTCCTACTGTTAATGTGTTACGTAATTACCCCGCGGGTTAGTAGTCTAGCGTTACCGGAAAGAAATATTCCGAAGTATTCCCGTCGTATTATTCGCGAAGCATTCGGAAGTATTGAGTAATATTCGGAATTATTCCCCGAGACGAATTACAAGAAAAATATCTAGCTAAGTACATGTTCGGCCACGCATAGAGTAGTTATAATGAACCGCTGTGAGTCACGGGGTGGTGTGGTAGTATACTCTTTAGGGTATTATATGCTATCGGCGGCGGCGATCTCTCGCGTCTGGCCCGTCCAGGCCATGGTACGGAGCGAGAGGGAATTGGAAGCCGTCACCTCCTTCTGCGAAGTAGAAATGCTCGCGAAGGAGGAGGTGAAGCGCGTGAGGGAGAGGCAATCGTTGCGCCCTAATATAATATAATATTATTTTTATATTTATAATATAAATAGCAAAGGACCCAACACACTCCCCTGCGACCCAACACTCTCCTATAAAAATGTCAGAATCGTATAAAAATTAAATGTCTATATAATATAAAATTATCATTGATTATTTATTATTATTGACTGCCTCTTTGGTCTATTGGTCGCAAGCACTACTGCTGAGCATGAGATGCTGGGTTTGATTCCCGGGTCGGGCAAAGTGTTATTGGGTTTTTCCATCTGGAATTTCTCGGTAGCAGCCCGGAGTCTGGATTTGTGTCCGGTTGATGGCAATAGGCTCGCCCCCTATTACATGGGATTTAAACATAACTGGCGAAATGTGGGTGTACCTATAGTAAACCTCTGCCTAACCCTTCGGGGAATACAGGCGTGATGTTATGTTTATGTTAAAATTATCAAATTGTAAAATATTATAAAAATAAAAGTCCCAATAATAATAAAAAATAAAAAAAATTACCTACATAAACTGCAAACAAAATAATAATATTACTAAAATCTATTTATTTTACATTTTTACCTGCCCCAAGCCCAATATACGGGCGCATGAAAGGCCTGCCAGTGCTGCATGAAAGGCCCATCCAACCTGTTGGCAACAACGGTAATAAGATTGTTGCCGCTGCCCCACACTCTACTCGCTATCGAGGTCGCCTTCTTGCGCATACTGGCATAAAAACAGTCAATGCAGACGCTCGCGAAAATTCCCGTTGCGCTGCAGAAGAGAGGCAGCCGCAGCAGCGCCCTCAGCGCGTTATTATATTGAACGCGGAGAGGGCTGTAGGATTTCTGCAAATATGACACCCACAGACTACTCGTATAAAAAGATGTGCAGTAGGCTCGAAACAAGGTGATCTTCACATCCTTAGAGCTACGAGCAAACCTGCGGGAAATCATATTCGCCTTCACCGACAGCCCCCTCCTTTATCGCTCAATATCAGCGTCGTTCTTCAGGTCGGACGTCAAAATATGGCCGAGATATTTAAAAGTATGTACCCGCTCTAAGGGCACCCCACGTAGCCTTACTGGTGGAAACTCCGCCGGACACTTAGAACCCGCATTGAAAACCATAAGCTCGCTCGAAAAAAGCGAAACCACGGAACCAAGGTTTCCACGGAATATTTCTTTGACGAGATGAGCTATTATAGAGCCATCTGAATGCAAACTCGAATACGACTCTTCTGCATCTAGATCAGGAATATCAGTTTCATCCGAAGAATAATCTGAATACAAGCTATCTTCATTATTAGAATCATTTACTGATAATTATCACACTATATCTCTGTTCAGACTGTCTTGAAGTTGTGTCATTAGAATGGATCTCATAATTATAATATAGCATAATTAGCCTATAATGTTCCCACTGCTGGGACACAGGCCTCCTCTCTTTGAGAGGAAATGGGCTGTAATCTACCACGCGGGCCCAGTGCGGGTTGGTAGATGTCACATGTCTTGGAATTTTTGGTTCTAGGACATGCCGGTTTCCTCACGATGTTTTCCTTCACCGTTTTGAGAGTAGTGGGGATAAAATTATTTTCACAAAGTAAAGCGCCTGCCTGGGTTCGAACCCATGACCTACAACTCGTAAGTCGGGGCCGATACCACTGGGCCACCACTGCTCTCACTGCTCTAAAAATGTTACATCCCGAGCCTTTATACACTCTTTCGGATTTTCAGTGTCTAATAATCTGTTATATAGTACTTAGTATTTTCACAATAACCTACGAAAATATACTTCACAGCTTTGGGTTCTAGTGTAGTTAGACGGCGTACATGTACATAAGCAATGCAACCACAAATACACAAATGTGAAATGGATACCTTATTATTCGTCTACTTCTCCTTTGGAGTGCAACCTCTGACGGCTATAGTGGGGGAACGATTCTTGATGTAAACAGCTGTATTGACAGCTTCAGCTCAGTATTTCTGATCTAGGCCTTCTGTTTGCAACAAACAGCGTGTCTTTTCCATAATGCTTCTATTGGCACGTTCAGCAACTCCATTCTGTTGTGGAGAATACGATACTGTTGTCTGGTATACAACACCCGAGTTGGTACCCTAATTATCCAGTGCTAATATTATGTTTGCGGTGAGATTTAGGTATTATGCGCGGGTTCATTATTAATTACGTGACGCGTTCGAGGAGAGCATTCGTCGCTAAGGAAGGGGGTAAGGACTGACCTGGAATTATGTTGTGGACGGTTTAGCTGGCTCTACGTGGCTTCAATAATCGGTGTTTCGTTCGGCACGAGATTACTGCACTTCACTCACGATTAATGTTCACTCAAAGTTAATAGGTTGCAGTATTAGGCTATTAGCAGCCCTACAATAAAGTGGTTATAAAAGTTCTAGAAATTGCGCGCGCGCGCACATAATCACGAGTATGTGACTTCAGCGTTGTCCTGATGCGAAGTGTCCTTTGTAGAAATATGTCGACTCCATGGCGGTTGTGAACTACTCCGACATTAGCCGAAGATGGCCGAAATAAGTCCTTTTGTCTCTCAATCATTATGGGAGGGAAAGAGATGGATGAAACTGACCGAAATGCTCTCATAAACATTTTATAGATTAATGATTTTACGTACCAGGCCTTTTAGAATATAAGAGTCAAATTATTTCATGCTACATTTTTGGCGTCAATATCCTCCGCCGCACTATGGGCCAGAACCGTGCGTACCGTCTCAAAAATAGGTTTTCGTAATGTTCTATATTGAATATTGTGTTAATGCACATGTCTAACTGAATGTCCAATGCATATTATATAGCAGTTAAAATATACTATTTCTCATTTTTACTATTAGACTAAGGCTTGCAAGTTGACGCTCAAAGTTATGTCAATTATGTAGAACACAATTTCACCAGTTTACATGGTCATATTTTCATTATTTTCACAGCAAATTTTTAAGTGTGATATATGGTTAGAATGGTTATGGAGTATTCTATTTAAAAATAATTTAAGTGGACCATTATGTGAAAACTGGGGAGGTATATAAATTATTTTTCAGAACCTAATATTTTATCCTTATTAGAAACTTTACATAGACTTTTGGAAGTTAGCAATATCTGCCCATGTCGTAATTTTGATAGCATCACATAGAGCACCTAATAAAGAAGTTAGGGCAAAAAAAAAAAATTGGCCGAATCTGCCCCCCTTGAAATGAAACGAAAAATGCCTGATGGGGGGAATATACAAAATATATCAAAAATGATTTTAGTTGTGATTGATGAGATTTTTGGATATTTAGATTACTTTTTTCTTAAAATTATCTATTTACTTAATCTTTAGGTAAGGTGGGAGTATTGGGTAATGTATTTTTTTTTTTATCGTTCGGTCAGATGTGGTTAATGTTTTGTTATCACTGTGTGAATTACATGTTTATCATGTAGTTTATGTATTTCTCTATCGCGGTGAAGGAAAAGGGAGGAAATGGTAGTTGTTATTGTACATTATATCAGTACTACTAACCACCTTCGTAGATAGTGGTTAGGAACGTGATAATGCACTAGACAATAATATTTTTTCACACGAAATTTCAGTATAAAAGTTATTTATTTACGTTGTCATTTACCAGTACTTTAGTGTGCTTTGACATAATATAGTCTTCACCAACCTCGGTAAAAAAGTAGATAGTAGTTAGAAGTAAAAACAAAATGAGTGAATTTGTTGTGCCTCGACGAGTATTACGCGAATTTTTCATTGATCATGGAACAAAATCAGAAGATATTCAAAAATACTTAGAAGAACACCACCATTTGTCGTCTGAAAAAAGTGAATTAGTTGTGAACCGTATTCAAAAATGGCTTATAACAGCGTTTAACGATCGGTGGACCAAATCTAACCGAAATAAAGAACGTTTCTTTAATAAAAATACATCGTGGTTAGACGGTGAATTTAAGGTACAATTCGAAGAAGCACCGTTGGATATTACACCTACAACATCTGGAGAACGTGGACGTCCGCCAAAGTCTTATGAAGATCTATCAGAGAAATCGAAAAAAAGGAAGAATATGGAGTTGGTACAAGAATATGGAATCGAGTATATACATAATGCATACGTTCAAGGATTGCGGTCTGAAGGAGAATTCGAAGAAGCTACTGTTGTTACAATGATGCGGAGTTGTGATAGAAATGAAAAAAGGATCATGAAGGAAAAATTATTGCATGAAAGTCGCAATGCAACAGATTTTACGGTGGATGAAGCTTTAAGTATATTTGCAGATTTAGATCTTTCGAAATCACAATACGGATTACTTCGAGCAAGTCTGATTAACAAAAACTTCGACATACTGCCATCATATAATATACTGACAAACGCCAAAAAACTGTGTTATCCTCCACCATCCAGCATTCAAATAACCGATATAAGTGCCAAAGTAAATCTACAAGATTTGCTGGACCACACTTCTGCTCGCATCTTAAAGATTGAAAATGTTTACAACTCAACAAAAAAAACTCTTAAATTGTTTACCAAGTGGGGATGTGATGGGACATCGGGGCAAAGTGAATATAAACAAGTTTTATCAGGTGAGAGTGATTTAGTCTCAGATGCAAACTTATTTATAGCGTCTTTGGTACCAATAAAGCTGACTGACACAGAAACAAATGAGGTAATTTGGCAAAATTCGGCTTGTTCGTCTATTCGTTATTGCCGACCAATCCTGATGGAATTTGCAAAAGAAACCCCCGAGAAAACCCGATCAGTGGTTGGTGATATTCGGGGTCAAATTAATAATTTGCAAACTTCAAAGATACACAAAGAGGAGCAGGTAATTGAAATAAGTCACGACCTATTTCTAACTATGGTGGATGGAAAAGTTACACAAGTTCTAACTGACACAAGTTCTGGAGCAGTGTGTACAGTATGTGGGGCTAAACCAAGCGAAATGAATAATTTGGAGAAGATTGAATCAAAGCCAGATAATATAAATGCTTACGAATACGGTTTGTCTACGTTGCACGCGTGGATCAGGTGCATGGAGTTAATTTTACATATTTCATATAACCTTTCATTTAAAAAATGGGCTGCGAGAACTCCAGAAGATAAAAAAAGTAAAGAAGACAAGAAAAAGCTTGTACAAAGTTTATTTCGAAGCCGAATGGGATTGCACGTTGATAAGCCCCGACAAGGAAGTGGAAACAGCAATGACGGCAATACAGCTCGGCGTTTTTTTGAGAACTACTATTGCGCTTCAGAAATTACAGGAGTTGACGAGGAACTTATTAAAAGGTTCTATGTTATTCTTCAAACTTTGGCATCCGGTATTGCTGTAAATCCAGAAAAATTTGGTGAATATACTCGCGCAACCGCACAACTATACGTAACAAAATATATGTGGTATAATATGCCTTCTTCAGTACATAAAATCTTAATACTTGGGGAAATTTTAATAAGACATTTTGCTGTTCTGCCCATTGGTAATTTATCTGAGGATGCCCAAGAATCTCGTAATAAAGATTACAAAAAATTCAGATTGCATCACGCTAGAAAATGGTCTAGGTCCGCAACGAATCAAGACGTATTTCATGGTCTTCTATTTACGTCAGATCCTTATATATCAAGTATCAGAAAACCATCAGTCACTATTTCCAAGGAATTGTTAGACGAAGCTAAGAGCCTCTTAGCTATTTAAATAGAAGTAATTACGTACCTACATTAATTGTAAAATATATTTTTAGAGTGGATTTATATCATATTTGTCATTTATTTAAATGTAAGATTTATATGTAATACCTATAAAATAAAAGAAAATAGGTTTAATATCATAAAACTGTAAAATTATAATTCAATAAGTTAAACAAACTATGGTTTAATATTAAAAAAATACATTTTTATTTATGTTTTATTTTTTAAATATTAATGATTAAAGTTTTGACAATAAATGTGTCACTATTGGATTCTATATACTCTGGAGATACTACGTGCCAAATTTCAGCTATTTACTTCAATCAACAAAAAAGTTACAGATTTTTGAGACGGTACGCACCGTTCTGGCCCATAGTGCGCCGCCAAACAGGCAGTACGAGTATGAATGAAGTTTCATGGCGATGCCGATTCGAAGCCAAACTGATATGCTTTTTTTTTTTTGTTTGTTGGGAAATCATCAAATGACCTCTCCCGCTCTGAGCGGAGCGGAAGGGCGTGTCAGACTCTTACTGACTAAAACCCACCCGTGTTCTTCAGTTGCCTGTGCGCCAGGGCCACGGTAACTCTTTCGAACAATCCGCGACCCTAGCAGGCAACGGCCCTATGGGACCCCGTTAATTATGGTGACATCTCTTTCAGGCGCACGTGGAACACAACGCGCCGTCGACCCGGGCCTGGTCCTTACCGGAAGGCGAGCTGCCCATTGCTCGCCGTCCGCAGGCCCGCGCCTACGGTGGCCGGGAGTCGGCTATCGACTCCCGACGCTCAGGGTGTCTCCTCCTGCGGCGACTAGGGCCGTGAGGGCGCAATGATTGCCTCAAACTGAAATGCTGCAAGCTTTATTTTACGACACTGCTAACCGATAGAAACCCATGATGATAAGTTGCAAGGTAGAGTGTAATATCTACGCATTCCTAATAATGCTCAAATGGGCAGTGATACATGAAATATCTTAAAAAGAACCTTATTTTTGTATTGCTTACACTGACATGTTTGGTACAGCATAACTGGGAATGGCCAAGTATTTGTGTTTGCGTTTTGTGGGACTGTCTTATGTAATTTTGACATTCAAAAAGTGCTGATTCTCAGCCTTTTTTGTTTTTTTTGTTTTTGGGTGGGAAATCATCAAATGACCTCTCCGCTCTGGGCGGAGCGGAAGGGCGTGTCAGACTCTTACTGACTAAAACCCACCCGTGTTCCTTCAGTTGCCTGTGCGCCAGGGCCACGTTAAATCTTTCGAACAATCCGCGACCCCGGCAGGCAACGGCCCTGTCGGACCCCTTCAATGATGCTGACATCTCTTTGAGGCGCGCGTGGCACACAACGCGCTGTCGACCCGGGCCTGGTCCTTACCGGACGGCGAGCTGCCCATTGCTCGCCGTCCGCAGGCCCGCGCCTACGGTGGCCGGGAGTCGGCTATCGACTCCCGACGCCCAGGGTGTCTCCTCCTGCGGCGACTAGGGGCGTGAGGGCACAAAGATTGCCTCTCCCTCACGCGCTCCGCCCCCTCCTTTGCGAGCATTACTGCTTCACAGAAGGAGGTGACGGCTTCCCATTCCCTCTCGCTCCGTATCATGGCCTGTACCAGGGCCGGACGCGAGAGATCGCTGCCGCCGATCGCCGTCACGAGGACACGGCGGTGCTCCACCCAAACTGGGCAGACCCCCACCGTATGCTCCACCGTGTCGTCCGGTCGATCCACAAAATGCCAGCACCCGGGCGTTTCCTCCCGCCTTATCCGAAACAGGAACCTCCCGAAACAGCCATGTCCGGTGAGGACCTGCGTCAGGCAGAAGGTGAGGACGCCGTGGCGCCTCTCAAGCCACTCCTCAAAGAGGGGACTTACCGCCGCAATTGTGGCGTGCCCACTGATTCTCAGCCTAATTTGAATAAATGACTTTTGATTTCGATTTCAAATATAATCCAAGCATCGAAATTAAAAAAGTGACTTTTTCAAACAAACTAAATAGTAGTGCCAGTCCGACTATAGGTTGGGCATGCCACAATTGCAGCGGTAAGTCCCCTCTTTCAGGAGTGAATTGAGAGCCGCCACGGCGTCCTCACCTTCCGCCTGACGCAGGTCATCACGTCGACGAGTGGTTTCGGGAGGTTCCTGTTCCGGATAAGGCTGTAGGAAACACCCGGGTGTTACCATTGTATGGATAAACAGGAGGACACGGTGGAGCGCGTGAGCATACGGTGGAGGTCTGCCTGGTTTGGGCGGAGCATCGCCGTGTCTTCGTGGCGGTGATCGGCGGCGGCGATCTCTCGCGTCCGGCCCTGGTCCAGGCCATGGTACGGAGCGAGAGGGCATGAGACGCCATCACCTCCTTCTGCGAAGCAGTAATGCTCGCGTAGGAAGAGGTGGAGCGCGTGAGGGTGAGGCCGTCGTTGTGCTCTCACGCCCCTAGTCGCCGCAGGAGGAGACACCCTGGGCGTCGGGAATTGACAGTCGATTCCCGTCCACCGCAGGCGCGGACTTGCGGACGGCGAGCAATGAGTAGGTTGCCGTCCGGTAAAAGGACCACGCCCGGGTTGACGACGCATTGTGTTCCATGCGCACCTCAAAAATATGTCAGCTCTAAATGACGGGGTCCGATAGGGCTGATGCCTGCCGGGGTCGAGGATTGTCCGAAAGTGTTACCGTGGCCCTGGCACACAGGCAACTGAAGGAACAAGGTTTTCGTCCGTAAAAGTCTGACACGCCCTCCCGCTCCACCCAGAACGGGAGAAGTTATTTGGTGACTTATCAACCAAAAAAAAAAGGCTGACTTTAAGTTTTGCCAATCTCTGACTAGCTATAGTGACTAAACTATTAATATTACTAGATTGATTTTTCTTATGCAGACTGGGAACGTCATGAGATGTACGCAGTTTAATTTATTGTCGTATTGTCATCTCCACCTGGTATGAAATGAACCTTTAACAGGCTAAATTAAATAAGCTAGCAGAACTCCGCAACGTGATGGATTTCTAACTGATAAACTGATTTTCTAAACTCGTATTATTTTTTTTTATTTTTTTTTTTATCATATTTAGATATTGACACCCACGTCTGCGGAGTTTCGCTAGTTAAATTATTTAGACGTTATAGGTATCAAGGTCACATTATTTATTGGTTCAGTCTGTTATGCCCACTGCAGGGGAAAGGCCTCTTCTCATACAGAGAAGGCACGAGCATTGATCACCACGCTTGCTCAAGACGGGTTGGCGATTGCAGACTAACTAACTAATAAAGTACCAGTCCAGGTTTCCTCACGATGTTTTTCTTCACGGATGTCAGTAATGTCCAAGATAAACTCACAAAGTACATGTTAAAGATTCAAAAAGTCACATTGGTACTTGCCGGATTTGAACCCACAAACTCGTGCATGAGAGGCGAGGCCGTCTGGGCCGTCACGACATTTTTAGTTGTAAAAGGAAAATAAATATTTTGTAACTGAAAACTTATTCGTTAATTACCTTAATCCCCACCAAACGTCAAACGATATGACACTCAGCCAAAATATACTACACATAAACGAGAAATACACGACTGGAGCTGAAATAATAATAAAAAAAAATTGTTAGCTTGTTACTTAAATAAATAAACAACAGCAAAGGGAGAGGGTTCTGTACCTATATCTTACCATTTTCAAAGTTACTTTTATTACTACTTATTTAATTGCTTCTGGACCGTAGAACTAAGTTAGTTTAAATGGGTTTTTATTTTCAAACTGTGCTGACCGTAAAAAAACCGAAGCGGTTCAGCTTAAAGAATGTTATAATTTAGTTATTTAATATTAAGGACATGTTTTAAAATTGATAATTAATTAAGTATTAATTCTGTTTAAAAAATAAAAAATAAATTTGTTGTGCCCTACTGTGTCCGTAATTGTACCTTAGCTTTAAGCCCATTGTAAGATCTTCACACATTATGGAATACAAATAAAGATATGAATTTGAATATGATTAAAACTGATCTTTAAACCCATTGGTAAACGTTTCATGCAATATTGGCCAGTATTTGTAGTGAAAGCTGTTAATTTACGACTACTAGGCTCTAAACTTACTTGATAAGATTCCAATCAGCACCCTCATTGCATAACATACAATCAGTTACAATCAGAAGCATTTTGAAGCCTATTGCTAATCTAGTGCTTCATAATGTTCGAAAAATTTGTCCGCTCAACAACGTAAATAACGCAATGAATGTTGTTGAACTGTCAAAATGAAACTCATTTCTACTGTTAATGTGTTACGCAATTACCCCACAGGACAAGAATCTTTTGCAAACCTTTTTATGGACTCCGTATTTAGCAATTGAACTCTTATAATTTGAATTGGCCAAGTTGAAATGCTGCAAGCTTTATTTGACGACACTAACCGATAGAAACCCAAGATTTGCCGTTAGAAGGACGGGGGGGGGGGGGGGGGAGTGAACCCATGATTTGATTACAGGGTAGCGTGTGATATCTACGCATTTCTAATAATGCTCAAAAGGGCAGTGAATTATGAATTATCTAAAAAAGAACCTGACAAAACTACTAAAACTGACAAGTTTGGTAGGCAGGATAACTCTGAACGGACACGGATTTGGAATTAGGTACCAGAGTAACTTCCATTCAGTTTAAATAGAGCTATCGGATTATTATACATGGCTATTGGAGGGGGTACCAAAATAAGCATGATCCTTTGTTCCACCTAAGAATTTTTCAGAATATTTCAAATGAATATTCTTAGGTGAAACAAATTTCCAAAGTTTGACGATGGATACGAATTTGATGGTTATTATTCAGTAAATATAATATATCATTCGTACAGTCGCGAAATGCATTTTGCTGCAATTGCGGGCTACAGTTGAGGATTCACCATAATTAGAATTTCAGGTTGTAAGTATTCAACTAAGATAAATAAAAGTACTCAATTTATAAGTGGCACTACGAATTGGCATTCACTGGTACGTTTTCCGATTCATTTGTTTACGATTTATCAGACACTTTTGGAACAGACTATAGGCATTTTATCTTGTATAGAGTAATTTAAAGTATCACGAGAGGCACGAGTAATAAAGCGAAGAAACTGTTGAGATATGATTTCATTCAAAATCGTGTGATCAGAAATATAATACCGGCTATATTTTATTGTAATCTATTGAGGAAAACATGTGAAATAACTAAGCCGCTATACATAGATTAATTGATCAAGGAAAAATGTTCGCGTTAAAAAGCGTAATAGTTACCGTCACCGTCGTCACAAACCAGAAATAGAAAAATAAAGGTCCTTTGTCCATCTTGTGGGTGTGGGGTATTGTACCTCTTTATACTATAATTATGGACACAATAACACGGCAATAAATGAAAACACCGTCGATACTAATGCATAAGAGTATTTTGGAACTATCAAAATATAAATCCTAGCATCGAAATTAAACAAGTGACTTTTTCATACAAACTAGATAGTAGTGAAGGGCCGAGTATGGGTTTTGCCAATCTTTGACTAGGTAGAGTGACTAAACTATTAATATTACTAGATTGATTTTTCGTATGCAGACTGGGAACGTCATGAGATGTACGCAGTTTAATTTATTGTCGTATTGTCGTATCCACCTTGAATAAAATGAACCTTATATAGGGTTGATTAAATTAGCAAGCAAAACTCCACAGACGTGATGGATTTCTAACCGATAAACTGATTTTCTAAACTCATATACTAAAATTATCATTTTTTATTTTACTTAATTAAATATCGGTACCCATTACGTCTGCGGAGTTTTGCTAGTTAAATTATTTAGACCCTATAGGTATCAAGATCTCAGTATTTATAGGTTCAACCTATTATGCTTACTGCAGGGGAAAGGCCTCTTCTCTCATAGAGAAGGCACGAGGATTGTTGATCACCACGCTTGCTCAAGACGGGTTGGCAATTTCAGACTTATATTAATTATCAGCCCAGGTTTCCTCACGATGTTTTACTTCACCGATGTCAGTAAATGTCGTGATGGCCCAGTGGCCATCATGATATTATTTGTTGTAATAAAAGGAAAATAAATATTTCGTAATTGAAAACTTATTCGTTAATTACCTTAATCCCCACCAAACGTCAAACGATATGACACTCAGCCAAAAGATACTAGACATAAACGCGAAATACACGACTGGAGCTGAAATAATAATAAAAATTTAAAAAGTTTGTTGAGTAAATAAATAAACCGGCAAAGGGCGAGGGTTCCGTACCTTGGAAGAAAAACATTCTTACCATTTTCAAAGTTACTTCTATTACTACTGTAGCAGTATCTACATCGCCACATGCGAGTTATGCGTCACACTGATGTCACGCAAAATCCTGCATCGCCCAACCAGAGTTTACCGCACAATTAGCTTATAATATACAACGTCCCGACGTCAAAAATGCTCGACGTTTGCTCACCGGACACGACACCCGTCTGGTTGGAGGATCCTCCCTTTTCTATGAAGGTGTGAGTGAACTTTACACCCTTTTCTTATACCTCTATACTACTTATTTCATTGTTTGGGGACTGTAGAACTAAGTAAGTTTGTATGGGTATTTTTGTTGAAACTGTGCCAGTGACCGTAAAAAAGCAAAGGCGAGTCAGCTTAAAAAATAGTTCAATAATTTGTTACTTACAAAATTGTTTGCAGAACCCCTCTAGTGGCACCATATTAACGAAAGTTAGAATCAATTTATTTATGAAAGCGAAGAGTAGGGAAAATGTGTAGGCCATCAGAGCTAAGCCGGACAGGTTTCTGAGATCGGGCAGCAGACAGTACACCACCAGCACCAACATCAGGAAGAATGATGATATCAGGAGAGCTGGAAATTAACAACATTTTTATTTTGGATGTCAGCCCTTTTCCAGTCTTGAGTGACGTAAAACGCGACACAACTCATATAGCACACTCGTCTTGGGAATCGAACCAGAAAATTATTGCGGTAATTGATCCTGTAGATTGTAAGGGTTCAAATATTAAGAGCGCCTATTGAATGATTTGTGAGAATTATGTATAATAGATTACGCAAAATGTTTGCTTTGTTTTAATATAAAATTTATATTATGTTTTGTACCTACATGGTGGATAGAATGTTATGGAACAAAAGTTATTGACAATAAAATGGTTTCTTGTCCGTCTATACGTTTTTTCAGGGCATAGACTGTATGTACTGTCGTCAATACCTTAGTTTGTCATAATTTTTATCAATTCGTATTAAGGGACCAATCCAGAAATCACGAGAGAAAAATATTACTGTCTCCTACATTTTGTCGATTTATGTGAACACAACGAATCAAATGAACAGCTGATTCCTCAGGGTGACAGGATTGGTCCAATAGTAGAAGTTGATCAATGCAATGCAATTTTTAAGTGCAAAGGCACCTTAAGAGGTTTAGGGTAAACAAAAACTAACCTTACACATAATATATACACTTACTTATTTTTTTAGGTAATGCATATTGTCTTTTAACCTTCTAGATTTCCGTCATTTCGTAATTAACATTTCAATGAATAACCCTGTGTAGTATTTACAATTTGATTGACCTTTAACTACATTTGACTTAGTCGACCGGTTTGGAATTACATATCATCATAATCAGCCTATAATGTTCCCACTGCTGGGACACAGGCCTCCTCTCTTCGAGAGGGAGTGGGCTATGTTCCACCACGCGGGCTCAGTGCGGGTTGGTAGATGTCACACGTCATCGAAATTTTGGTTGTAGGGCATGCCATTTACTCCTCTTTTCCCCATTATGAGAGCAGTGGTGATGATAGTATTTACACAAAGTAAAGCGCCTGCCTGGGTTTGAGTTCGAACCCACGACCTACAACTTGTAAGTCGGGGCGGTTACCGCTGGGCAACAACTGCTCTCTTTAATTAAGTCTAAAACTCTTACTTACCCACTATTTCAATCGCCGCTCTCACCTTCGTTTCTTCTTTTGGACTTATAGTAATTTGCCTGATGATAATTTTAATGCCTGGTACTTTCTTGCCAAGTTCGAGCAGTGCAACTAATTTGTACTCTATGCAATATTTTAATTTTTCAATTTCATTCCATTTTTTTGATTCACTATCTTGCCACCATAACGATCCATCCTGTAACCATAAAGAAACTTTTGGTTACCGAGTTGAAATTAAAATAAATTATAAAAAAATACGGGGCTGGTTAGGTTAGGACTAGGAGGTTTTTGGAATTCAAGTTTAGTGTTTAGTAATTAATCTATAAAAACTTTTTTACAAAAAAACAACCGAGTACCAAGAAAAAAAACTAAAAGACGTGAAAAATAACTTTAATTTCGGAAGTCGGTGTCTTTGGTTTTGTACTTTCGTTTTTAGCCACCGACTTCCGAAATTAAAGCTACGCTACTAGGACGACGGACTCATTTACAATCTTTCTCAAGTTATAGAGTGCATAAGTGTATTGATTTAACTTTTTGCAGATAATTTCAATGTGAGATTTCCAAGATAGATGACTGTCTAAGTGCAGTCACAAGAACCTGGCATTACTGGTGTCAGCTATTATTGTATTTTCATGGATGACATTTAATTGTGTTTAATTTAACCTACCCCACACAAATTCGTATACCACTACTTGGTGTGTAAATAACAGTGACAGGAAATTATTAAAACATCATCCATATAAACTAAGTGGAAAAAATATGCAGTAATAAAGATAACTCGAAAACTACTTGCCAAACCTTGATCAAATTTAAATGGGACCACATTTGAAGCACCACCTATTAAATAAAAATAGAATCATCCAAATCGGTTCACCCAGAAAAAAGTTCTGAGCTAACACATATAAAAAAAAAACATACAGACGAATTGAGAACCTCCTCCTTTTTGTGAAGTCGGTTAAAAAGACACAGTAATTATTCCATTAATCTGAAATAAAAAAAGGAAACACTAGGTGAATACCTAGCCTAGGAATCTAGGCTATTGCCAAAATCGAAAGAAGAAAAGAAAAAAAGAAAAGGAAAGGAGAAAGAAAAAACGAAAAAGAAGAGAAGATCGGAGTTCATGTGTCAAACTCTGATCACTTGAATTGAAAACATTCCTAGTACTACAGATTTTACAGATGGAGTCTTTAATACGATACCTACGACTTTGTGGGAATATAATATATTTAATTATTTACTGCTATTAAATACAGCAAGACACCATTAGTAAATGGCATGTATTTAATCGAACCTGTAACAATTCCCATTTTGCGGTCCTAAAAATATTATTGAACTCTCTAATGTAATATTTGCGCTTCTTTTTATGAACGTCAAAAAAATCCAAAATCATCTTTAATTTAATATTTTAATTTATTTGACCAACAGTTTAATTGACTTGTGCGTCCAAAAATTACCGGTCGTTTACATGTGAACCTCTATAAAATCAGAAGCGATCTGCAATTAAATGGAATTTTGTAAAGTCAAAACGTATTTTGGTCCACTGTAAATATGAAATGTGCAATAAACTATGTCACCCATTTAAATCTATTGCGATCCATAAAACAATCAACAACGAGCTGGTTGTTAAAAAAATCCTTTTTATTTTATCATCACGACCCCATGTCAAAGTTAAATGGATTTATTTTCTAGGGGTGCGAAATGAATATTTAAGATGATGGCCGCGAAATTTTTCAATTTTTACGTCATGGGTGTCGTTTTCATGTTTTTAGTGGGTGCATGGTGCTGCCTCACTATCGGATTTAATGCTATCGGCTTCAACCTCAGAAAATTTGGAAAATTTCGCTGCCGCCTTCTTGGGTTTTTAATTAAAGGTGGTATAACAGGGCATTGTAGTTTATAATCTATACATATATTAAAATCGTAAATAAGTCAAAACTGTACTATGAATATTTTTGAAAATAAATAATTGCTTCAAGGTCTGGGAACGATAAAATACCGAAAATATAGTTTTTAGATCGCAGCTTGCTAATACTACCAGATAGATTCTGTTAAAATTTGCATAGGTATTACCTATAAGTCTATTCAGTCTGTAGGTTATAAATTATCACGCTATTTGTTATGGGGATGAGCAATATTGCATTATGTTTGTATTCCTCTATAGTTTACCGCAAATTGTTAACAGACAAACCAAAGGGTTAGAACAATGCAGGTAGTTACAGATTTAACCTTTTAAATGACTATCATGACGCTATACGTTTATGGGGCTTCTTTTTTATTTTTTTGGTTGTGATATCATCAAATGACCTCTCCCGCTCTGGGCGGAGCGGAAGGGCGTGTCAGACTCTTACTGACTAAAACCCACCCGTGTTCCTTCAGTTGCCTTTGCGCCAGGGCCACGGTAACTCTTTCGAACAATCCGCGACCCCAACAGGCATCGGCCCTATCGGACCCCGTCAATTATGCTGACATCTCTTTGAGGCGCGCGTGGAACACAACGCGCCGTCGACCCGGGCCTGGTCCTTACCGGACGGCGAGCTGCCCATTGCTCGCCGTCCGCAGGCCCGCGCCTACGGTGGCCGGGAGTCAGCTATCGACTCCCGACGCCCAGGGTTTCTCCTCCTGCGGCGACTAGGGGCGTGAGGGCGCAATGATTGCCTCTCCCTCACGCGCTCCGCCTCCTCCTTCGCGAGCATTACTGCTTCGCAGAAGGAGGTGCCTGCTTCGCATTCCCTCTCGCTCCGTACCATGGCCTGAACCAGGGCCGGACGCGAGAGATCGCCACCGCGAGGACACGGCGGTGCTCCGCCCCAGCCGGGCAGACCTCCACCGTATGCTCCACCGTGTCCTCCAGTCGATCCACACAATGATAACACCCGGGTGTTTCCTCCCGCCTCATCCGAAACAGAAACCTCCCGAAACAGCCATGTCCGGTGAGGACCTGCGTCAGGCGGAAGGTGAGGACGCCGTAGCGCCTCTCAAGCCACTCCTCAAAGAGGGGACTTACCGCCGCAATTGTGGCGTGCCCAGCGCTGGGTTGCGACAGTCGCACTCTCCATGCCGTCATGAGATCCCGCCGGAGCTCTGTCCGCTGTGCCGCGATGTCTTGCGGCAGCGGAGTAACGCCCCGGCGTTTCGCCTCTTCGCGCCACTCCCAAATGTGCGCGAGGACTTTTGCCTCCAGATCCCATGGCGGCAATCCGGCAAGGAGGCTCGGTGCCTCGCAGGAGACCGTGCGGTATCCCCGGACCAGCCTGATGGCCATGACCCTTTGGGACGCGTTCAACCGGCGTGCTGGTCAGAGCCTCAATGAACGCGCCCACACCGGTGCCCCGTAAAGGGCCATGGACCGCACGACCCCCGCGTAGAGCCTCCGGCAGGAGGCGTTTGGACCCCCTAGATTCCCAGTCTGGGAGCCAAATATCGGAAATGCTCGACGAAGTTCCACCGGCTGTCGAGGGCGAGTCCCAGGTACTTCATCGTCGACTCGACGCCGATGTGAACCCCTCCCGCCATTATTTGAGAACCCGAGAGTGGCGCGTTCCGAGGACCATGAAAACACATGGCCTCGGACTTGTGCAGGGCCACCTTGAGTCCCAATTGTGGGATCCTCTCAATGACTGTCGCAACCCCGCGTATCATTAATTCGGCCGCAGCCTGGTGCGACCTCCCCTGCGCCAGGACCACCGTGTCGTCAGAGTAACAAACGACGCTGACGCCGCTAGGGAGGTCGGCACGCAGCACCCAGTCGTACCCGATATCCCACAGATGCGGCCCCAGGACCGATCCCTGTGGGACACCGCACGACATCTCTCGCCGGTTCCATTCTTCCTGGTGACCGGGGTAGATGACGGCCCTGTTCATTAGATTGGCACGTTTATGGGGCTAAGCAGTCAATCATGAAATATATACAGGAACGGCTATTTTAGTCAACTGTCAACAAAGCAAATAGCTTAGCGGTTCGACGACTGCTTTACAAACCTGTGGTTGTAAGTTCAACTCCCAACTAATGATATTTTTAGTGGTACTATGTTTTACATTTTGTTATACTATACTTACACAGAAAAAAAATCAAGTTTAGGCCTCTTCTGTCATCTATAGTTATAATAAAAATAATTGTCTATGGTTTGGTTACTATTTATGAGAAATCACGTGTGTTTACAATCCACTGTTAAATTATTTTAGTGATAGTCATTCATCAGGAATAATCTGTAAGAATGCATCAGTCAGTGTATCAGTGTTGTTCCATTAGGAACTATGTATATGCAGGAACGCAGACGTTCATTAATTCACACGGACGACTATACGGTCGCTTGCTCCCGCGTCACCAGTCCTTTATATATTTTGGCGGTTGAGACCAAAACTACAAACGTAGTACCTATATAGTGAAGTTTTATATAAATTTGGTTGTTATTTTAGCATAATTATAGTGGGACCATACGACTTCGCGACTTCACTTCTATGAAGTCACGGTCAGAAGCTAGTTACTAAATAACTTTATAAACTAAACGTAACCATGAACCATTTGGCAATTATATAAGATCTAAAGAGGTAAAAACTGTATAAAAGAAGCGTACACAGTTTAACGATAGTGATAACTTTAACCTTTAACTGTATACGATAATGATAATAATGATTAATAGATATAATATAGATATCATCAAATAGATTAATAGCACCGCGTAATAAAAATATAACTAACTAACTTTAAAAGTTCACATAGTAACAGAAATTAAAAATACCAAAAATTAGAAAGAAGAGCAATAATTACAAAAGATTCTCTTCGTTTTAGTTCAAATACCGGATGAAAATCCAGAGAGCGATTAAAAACATCGCGTTAAAAGATCGCCCTTGCGTACTTGGCTAACGGCCTACTCCCTCTCACAGAAAAGGAGGCCTGTGAAGGAGCAGTCGACAATATAGGCTGATTATGCAAAAGCTATAGGTACAGTAGGCTGCACGTCAGTGGTCACACTCAGTCTTTAAGCTGGCCTAGCGTAGGCTGGAGTTTCATTAGAATAAGAGGCCAGCTTATAGGTACTGGTTTTGTTACACCATTGACGTGTGGCATACTGAACAAAGAAGAAATAAAAGAAAAAGAAATGATAGGTACCTCTGAAATATTATATTCACAGACCTCATCACGGGTCGGCTGAGAGGAGCACTTGGAGAAATTTATTTTATTATGAATTAAAGAAAAATTATACTTCGATTTCTTATTTTCGTCCAACGAAAATAAAATATTGGTGGAATAATTTACTTTTGGTTTAAGATAAGCAACCCTATGCCTTAATTTAAACAAGGCTTCCACATTCAGACATCTGTCCTTATTTGCACCCAAAATTTCACTTGCATCGCAGCATTTCTCTAAGCACAACATATTAGAACAATATTTCAACACATCGATTGGAGTTCAGATGTCTATACTTAATCATTTATACACATAATTTCAAGTTACACAATTTTTCCTGTCGTAAGGCCAACATTTTTCCTGTCCCCTACTATTTCTATAACTGACCTACTACACTCCCGGAGTCCTAAATTGGGTTACCGCGATTCACCCTTTTTCCCCTTTTATCGGACTACTGCAAAGCCAAAGGAGTGTTATGTTTTTAAAAGGCCATACATGTGTGTTCATCTCTTTCTTTATAACTTCTGGCCGTATTTTGACAAACGAGGTTTCGTTGTATTATGGTTAGAGGCAATATTACGTCACGAAAAATCCAACATGGTGGCATGGTGGTGGTGTTACTAAAAAAACTAGTGCTTTGAAAATATATTGTAAAACTATTATTTTTTATTCATAAACCCCAAAGGAGACTGCAAATCCTGGGCCAAGCAGTTAACTAGTTGAAATGTGTATTAAAATAACCGTTATATTTTTCTAAAGTAAATCACAAAATACATTACATTACATTACCATGTTTCTATCTAGGAAGCGAGAAAAGTTAAATTAAGTTATGAATTTAAATAATCGATTAAATACATGCCTCAATTCTTAGTAATCGATAATGAATATAACGGAAAAATCTCAGAATATGTATAAAAATCGAGTGACAAGTGCTTAAATATCGTTTCATGGCATCGATTCATAATTAATCGAGTTACTTTAATTTTCCTTCAGTTGGCAACACTGGTCACCGCCTGACAGACGACTGGCAGAAAAAAACCGGCACTCGTTCGTTTTCTTTCGTTTTAAGTGCGCACGTATTTTCCATGTTTTATTGTGTATTAGGGATACACAATAAAACATGGAAAATACGTGCGCACAACTTCGGCTTTGCATTATTATAAAGGCTTTTCTAGAATTACCTAGCTCTCTATTTTGGACAACTGATTAGCCCTTCTTTTCTTTTGGGTGGGAAATCATCAAATAGCTTCTCCCGCTCTGGGCGGAGCGGGTGGGCGTGTCAGACTTTAACTGAATAAAACCCACCCGTGTTCCTTCAGTTGCCTGTGCCAGGGCTACGGTAACTCTTTCAAATAATCCGCGACCCCGTCAATTGGTGCTGACATGTCTTTGAGGCGCGCGTGAAACACAACGTGCCGTCGACCCGGGCCTGGTCCTTACTAGACGGCAAGCTAAGCATTGCTCGTCGTCCGCAAGCCCGCGCATACGGTGGCCGGTAATCGGCTGTTGATTCCATACGCCGAGACCGTCTCCTGCTGTGACTAGGGGCGTGAGGAAGCAACGATTGACTCTCCCTCACGCGCTCCGCCTTCTCCTTCGCGGGCATTACTGCTTTGCAGAAGGTGACGAATGGGCAAGAAACTCCACCGTTACTCTTTTAAAAATGTTTTACAATATTACCGCCACCAATCGCCTCCACGAGGACTTGGCGGTGCTCCGCCAAAGCCGGGCAGACCTCCACCGATTGCTCCAGCGTGTGCTCCAGGCGATCCACACAATGTAAACACCCGGGCGTTTCCTCCCGCCTTATACCAAAAAAGGAACCTCCCAAAACATCCTTGTCTGGTGATAGAGTATAATTTTGCTTCCTCTTCTTCCTCTTTTAACCGTCTGCAAAAAAGGAGAAGGTTTCTCAATTCGATCGTTCATATGTGTGGGTGCTTGGAAATTCGACCTATTCCTTGAAAGGGGTTATACTAGAGGTCATTTCCAACAAATTAAGCCCTGCCAACTAGGGGTCGAAAATTAATGGTTTCCGATTTACGCAGGTTTTCAGATAGGTAATTGTCAAATTTTCAGACTGGTCATCAAAAACAAATAATTTAAAAATAACTAGTACTCTCTCGACACTTATTTTTTATTGATGATAAATGAGTGCTCATTTATAAAAACATACATGCCCTAAATTCCCATAATTTCAGAGAAAAAAGGCATTGAGTGCAAAGGCAACCTTCTTTATTTTATATTGTTTGAAGTTTAGACGAAGTTTTATTCGATAAAAATGTATGGCGCTTGGCATACAAATCTCGGAAATAAATTCCCTATTTTATAACCTTTCTTAATAGGTACAATTTTTATTAACATTTGTACGGGTTTAAATTAAAAAAAAACTGCAGACATAATCAGAACATTAATTTCGTTTATTTACTTATCAAAAATCAAAAAAAAAAACACCGAAAAATCAATAAAAATAAATAAAAAAAACAATCAAAAATAGAGTGAAATTATTACAGATCTTGTTCAAATTGCCTGCCTCGATTCTTATGCAAGCACGCAGCCTCTGACGTACTTCCGTTACTGTCACACGCGTTGAAATTGTGTTTTTGATATGTTGGCCGACTGTTAAAAATCTTTCTCTCAGCTCTTCACGGGATGCCACTGGAGTGGAGTAAACCAAGTCTTTCATGTGAAATCTACTGTAGAAATCGCAAGGCGTTAAATTAGGACTCCTCGCCGCAGTGTCACCGGACAGGACATTTTTCTTGAATTTTTCTAGATAATCAACTCAACAATTGAAGATTCAAAATAATCAACGTGTCAGATCTTTGACTCGTCACATGAAGGTCGTCTCTGTACTTGTACTCCATGCATTAAACCATTACACAACCGAAGCCATTCAAAAATATTTCGCAAATAACATCAAAAACTACAATGTTATAATGTTGCCGGTTTTTTACTATACTTCATATAACTTGATTCCTGGATAGCCAAATTTCACCAAATTTTCAGTGAGGTCTTGTTATTATATCCTCTTACAAATAAGGCTAGTTTGATTGAGTTAACACTTGGGCCCAGGAAACTATGGAGTCTCTCCCTTCTCCTTTTACTGTTGAACTTTCCCAAACCCCAAAATATATGAAATAAAATTATAAGTTAAATAATTAAAACCTGTTTTGTCTTGTTTATATCTTTTTAGTTGGCTTTTTTGTCCTAGTTGGGTTTTAGTTTTCAACTTTTTTATGTTAAAGAACATGAATTTTTGAGCAATTGTTTGCGACACGTGTGTAATCTTTAATTTCCCTTTAGATAAATCGCTACGAGGAAAACAATATTAAAGTAATTTTAGTTCGTATTGTACTAATATAAGGAAAAAAAAATGAATAATGGAATTCCCAATTTGGTAAGTATCGTAGTTGTCGTAAATAAAACTGTGTGTAAGTACGTACATTGCCTAGTACATTCAAAGCCATAACTTATATTTAAATAATTTAACTTTATTATAATACCTCAAAAGTAGATACCCAGTGCCAAATAAAATGGTCTCTGTTCTCAACAATATTTATATGGCTTTGAATATTTATTAACAACTGGCTTTTACCCGCGGCTTCGCGCGCATGGATGTAGTAAATTATCCCTCAGGAACGTACCGCCCTGATAAAAAGTATCTTATGTCCTAATCCTAACTCATGGTCTACTTGTGTGCCAAATTTGATCAAAATTCGTTCAGCCGTTAAGACGTGAAAAGGTAACAGATAGACAGACAGACAAAGTAATGGCGCTATTCACTTGGTCGTTCTCCCGAATTCGATTGCCTATGGAATTCGGGCAAACGGGGTCGAGTAAGCCCGTCTTCGGACAATCTAGTTCCGCTTCCTAATTTCGGTTACCCGAATGACGGATGACATGGCGTCAGAATCAGAATCAGAATGCTTTATTTGTAAACATAGGTCAAATTACAATAGTGTGCGAGATGTTACAGATTGGTAGATCCTCTATATTTTGCCCAGAGGCGGCGGTGGTTTTTGGTTTTGTCCGAACTTGCCCGAACGCGGGCGCAGGTATTCGACTGCATTCAAACTACTCGTAGTTGTTAGCCCGATTCCGGTGCGATGACCAGTGTAATTAATGCAACAAGCACCCGAATAAGGGCTAACGACCAAGTCTAATTAGGTGTTTACTTTCGCATTTATAATATTACTAGCTTCTGCCCGCGGCTTCGCACGCGTGGGTGTCGGAAGTTATCCCACGGGAACGTACTACCGGGACATAAAGTAATCTATGCCTTTCTCCAGGGTGCCATCTATCTCCTTGCCAAATTTTATCAAAATCCGTTCAGTGCTTTACGCGTGAAAATTTTAAAATTACCCAAAGTACGCCCACAGTAGTTAAAATATGGCTGAGACCAGAGAGACAAGTACCTTCTCCGTCAATTATATAAAGTAATGTGTACATAATATTGTAAAACATTTTTAAAAGAGTAACGGTGTAGTTTCTTGCCAATTCTTCTCCATACGAAACACCTTTTGGAAGGGGCAACTAGAATCAATTCTATTTTCTTGTAAATTTTGACGTTCAAAAGTGCCTTATAAGTGCCTATAGTAGTCAGGTAAAACATTACTCTCCTTTCGGACTTCACCACACTCAGGTGCTAATAAATACAGCGAAAAATAAACTAAGCAAACAGGAAAAAAAAAAGGAAGTGTTTACCTCTGAAATTTCATAATCTTTGGCTCCGGTTTGCTCAGCGGTGCAATTATTAAAACTTTTATGATTTTGAACGAAAACAAAATTCTTTTTCGATTTCTTATTCACGTTCAAAGAAGATAAGATATTGATGGAATTGTATCGAGATTCAGCGTCGGGAAACGTTTTTTTTGTATTTTTAAACACTTTATTTTTACTGATACATTTGTTTCTTGGCGAAAGCATTTTCCCTGGACCACAGCATTTTTCAATGCACAGATTGTTAGAACAATATTCTAACACATCAATTTGATTATTGTTCCCATCTCTATAATCGTTTTTGCACATAGTTTTGAAGTTCACGTCACTTTTAGCAACACATATCGTTATGAGAAATACAAAAGCACTAAATGTAAGCATTTTAATCAAAAATAAAACCGTAAAAACACCTAACGACACTATGTACTTATCGTCGAATAATGCGGATTTGATAGCAACTTTTCCGGCCAAATATGATTGTGGTTGCAATTTTAAGGTGATTGCTTAGAGCAGTGGTCCCCAAACTTTTTGGTCTCGTAGACCACTTGCTATGTTTTTCAGTTTTCGGTAGACCTCAGCTTATATTGAATTTTGTGCAAACTCATCAACTTCAAATGTGTTTTTGACTGATTTCTAACTGTAGTGAGGTGCAGAGCGAAAAAATAATTAAAAAAAACGTTAAGGGCTCAGATCAAGTAAAAAAAGGTAGATACCGCACGTAGAATAGGAAACTGTAACCATTTTTTTAACTATGTGTGAGTCAAAGAAGAGTTGCCACTTTTTTTAAAAAAATCCCTGAAAATTACGTAATAATAAAAATAGGTATTATGCAAATGTAAAAGTGAATCTGTCTGTTTGTTTGTTTATATTTTTATATTTACTGGAAACAATATTCTTTAACGTCAAATAATCAAAGATATGTAAAACGTATTTCCTACGTTCAACATCTCTTTGAATTTTCACACGTTTTTATCACTTTATAAATAGATAGTCCAGTGGGTGTGTGAGCAGGGAGAAAAATTACAGCAAAAAGTAAAACAATTAAATATGTATATTTCAAAAAATATCTTAATACAAAAAAATCGGAATTAATGAGTTAAAAACAAACCACACTAAATGAGGATGGTTGCCATTGTGGTTAATTTCGGCCCAGTCTTATAGCACCTACCCATTCATCTCTTATTAAAATATTCCTTGGAAACCTAAAACCATAATACACTCGAGAGCAATGAATCCGGGTCACTTAAAGAATGTTAAAAATCTCGGAAACTAAAAATTATAGGTTAATGCAATAAATTGTATTTAATAGACAATGTAATACTCCTTAAATGAAAGTAAAAAAAAATATGAGTCACCATACATTTTATTAACACAAAATTACATAAAGAAAAAAACTGCTGATCTCTCCTTAAAACAAAAATAGGAAACATGAAATTTTTGAACTTTATTACGATTTTCTTGAATTTTAATACTTCGTATTGCCTCCTCGTGCTTCCATTACTGCGTTTACGCGGTTTGGCATGCTGTACACCAAGTTCCTTATACGATTTTGGGGAATATTCTCCCATTCCTCTGTGAGAGCAATTTTGAGCTCACGAAGCGTGATTGGGGGAGGGTTTCGTTGTTTTACGCATCTGCCTAGCTCGTCCCAAGCATGCTCGATCGGGTTGATATCCGGGCTGCGCGCTGGCCACTCCATACGAGTAATGTTCATCTCTTGAAGGTAGTCATTCACAATCCTACCTGTATGAGGTCGGGCATTGTCATGCATAAATATAGCATCCTCACCTAAATTGACCATAAATGGACCAACGTGATCATTGAGGATTTCTTCCACATATCTTACGCTAGTTAAAGAGCCGTTTTCTATGATCACCAGCTCTGTGCGACTTTCAGAAGAAATTCCGGCCCACACAAGGACAGACCCACCACCGTAGGCTACTTTTTCTTCGATGCATGCTTGCTTGAATCTTTCCCCTGGTCTTCGATACACTCTGTGTCT
The DNA here is from genome assembly GCA_916610205.1 of Griposia aprilina. Taxonomy (NCBI): domain Eukaryota; kingdom Metazoa; phylum Arthropoda; class Insecta; order Lepidoptera; family Noctuidae; genus Griposia; species Griposia aprilina. Next base: position 18,170,106 of record OU744294.1, read on the forward strand.
TCCATCGTGCTTGTAGAGCATAAATTTTGATTCGTCGGAGAACATAACTTTTGACCAATCTTCAATACTCCAATTTACGTGGCTCTGGGCATATCTTAGTCTTGAAATACGATGCCCACGCTCCAGTTTAGGGCCGTTTGCAGGTCTAAGGGGTTTTAAGTTAGATTCAGCAAGCCGACGTCTTACTGTCCATGCACTTGGGTTACTTCCTCCGAGGCGTCGAAACTGATTTGTGAGTTCAGTTCCTGTGAGAAAGCGATTTCGAAGCATGGTGTTCACCAAGTATCGGTCTTCTCGTGCTGTGGTACACCTGGTTCTACCCGTTCCTGGTCTGCGTAGGTTAGAACCAGTTTCTTCGTAACGTCGGAGAACTCTTTGTACTGTTGACAGCGACACACCGACAGTCCTGGCTGTATCGCGCTGACTCCGGCCGGTTTCCAGCATTGTAAGTATTCTGGTGCATTCTTCAGGCGTAAGCGACATAATTTCAGCTTGAATAATGAATATAGAACACTATCAACATGGTTTATGTACCCACATAAATGACAGATTACAAACAAAAGCAAAACCAAATGCTGTAATTTCGTAGTTCCATCTTCGAAAGTGGCCCTTTTTCAAATTTGATTTTTTTATGATATAACTTTACAATAACTAAGAAGTTTTAATACCTTCATTTAAGGAGTATTACATTGTCTATTAAATACAATTTATTGCATTAACCTAGCATTTTTAGTTTCCGAGATTTTTAGGATTCTTTAAGTGACCCGGATTCATTGCTCTCGAGTGTATTTCATAGTAAAACAAAAGGTATGTAAGTAAGTACTCAAGAATTTAAACAAAAACCTAAACAAATTACAAAATAAATATTTACCTTGACTTCAATTAACGAAATAAATCACGTGATTAAAAAAAAACAACGTTCTGTCCACTCCCTAATTAATTATTTTTCTATTACTTACCCACATTTTGGGCTACTAGAAATAAGAACTACTAGCAACACTCTCCCGGTACGTCATTTCGGGACATTGACATTATCTGTTCCGAATAACCTCAAAATTGTGTTGGAATGACAAAAAAATAATAGTTTTATGTGTACTTACGTGTGAAACGATATTCCTTCAGACTTTTTGTTCACTTTTGTATTGTTTTTGCACCATTTAATTGCACAGGACGGCATTTTGTAGGCAAACTTACTGCACGGCGCCCCATGAGATACTAACGAAAAAGAGCTTAGTTTGATGCACGTGTGTGCGTGAGCGCGTGTGTTTACTTGGAGGAGCTGAGTTTTGTCGCTTCACTAACAACAAAGGCCGCGCGTTATCTACCCTTTTTTACTTGATCCGAGGTTAAGGGCGTAATGTCTGAGACAAGAATGGACAAGAACTTCTACTAAGCGTTCGCGGGTAGTTAACATGATGATATTTGGTATCATTATCAACAAGTTTCTACACGTGCAATGTGTATTGCGACTACAAAACGAATATCCTACTAACTTACCCAATTTTATGAGATACAAAGCGGCAGGAACTTCGACGCACAACCTGTTATCACCATGGTTTTAGTAAATGATTCTGAACTCCTACGGAAAAATTAACGTCGGTTATTAAAAAAAAAACATCTGATTCCTACAAAAGTGCAATACCATCGCAGTCAAAATGTATGGAACAGCATTTTTATCAAATAACCTACGAAAAATTTCAATGGGAGAGTTCAGAATTATGAACTGAATGAAATGAATCCATGGTAACAAGTTGCGCGTCGATATCTCTGCCACCCTGTATATAATTCGCTACTAATAATATTATAAAACTGTGATAATATATTTCTTTACAAATACGACAGTACCTACAATAGTACTATCGTCGTCGGTCTGCTTGTTATGTTAACTAAGCAACAAATCATCTGTATAAGTTGGTTATTCAATTATTATTATTATAATAAACACCTGGCATCATGTCATGTCCCACTGCAGGGCAAGCAAAGGCCTTCCCAAGTAACAAAATCATGCTGAATAAAGATTGAGTAATAGCAATTCGCAAATGTTAACAGCTATAAGCTACATAACATGTGAGTAAGTGGCTATTGAAAAACCCAATTCTGAATAATATTCTCTTTCAGCCTTTATAACTCTTTGAGCTTAGTAAAAGTTGTATTAAGTTTACTATTTTGCTTTTAGCTCAGTAATAACTTTTATACTGCATATAACACAGATGTCATTAAGCCTAAGGCATTACAGATGACTGTAAAAAGAGTGCCTATGACAGAATATATCTGTATAATAGTATAAGTCGCTGAAGAAATGTGGTTATCTAATACTAATATACAAATTTTACTCAGCTTATTGCTTATGAACCCACTATATGCTGTAAAAGAGTGCCCTAAGCAGCTGTCTTCTGAATAATGGTGTAGTTAATTTCTATTAAAAAGCTTGATTTTGAATAACCACTTTTATTTTGACTTCAAGTCACATACACACACACACACACACTACATGTAGTTTTCTCGTTGAAGAGAGGCCAGGTATTTTTTTTATAATTTGTTGTTTATATTTTATTTTAGTACCTATAATATTTCACTATGTATCTACATACTACCTATTATAATACGTACAAACATGCTAAAAAAAAATGCATAGTATTTGTGATAAATTATTTGCATTGAAAAACATGTGTGAACTTTATAGAACTGCTGATTATTTTGTTATTATAGGCGTAAGTTATAAATAGGTAAGTATAAATTTTCCTGAGCAATTGGGTTGATTGCATTTTATTTTGAACACTAATTAGCTGTACAATCAATCATATTTAGTACCTTATTCAAGTGTTATTCATATATTTGTACTACCAAATCACTATTTCTCAAATAAAAGCTTAATAATTAGAAAGGCGTGACTTTTTATTCAGAGTTATACTGTAAAATTGCTGCATGGAGAGCTTTTATGCAGCTTATAATGAATCGCCATTAAAACTTATTTTTAAGTAAACTATTAAATCATTATGTATACCAAATGCCTCATTTTAATAATTAATAACAGTAAAAATACAATATAAAATTTATTGAATGCCTTTTGAAAGATAAGCGTTTTAGCCTTAGTATTTTTGTCGCTTCTAAAAGTCTTTATTTATATCTTATTTACTATCACTAAACTTGATTACCTAAGCGGTGCGTTTAAAATGTTGAGATAACTTATATGATACTCACGATAAAACTATTTGCGCAGTAATATTTAACGTGTATCATGGTTACAATACATAATAATATTACTTACACCGATTCTCAGTGTTATTGATTTTATTCAATGCAACTAAACTATCGAGTATTAGAACAAAGACGCACTGCACGATTAACCACCACTTTTTTTTCTATTTAACAACTTGACTATTAATTTTGTTTGAAAAGTATTACGCAAATAAACTTAATCCTGAATAATTTCTGAATATCAATATCCATATGTATTTGTCTGAATAAATATGAAATAACAGTTGTATAAAAGAAAAGTCACCTTTTTTCAGAAGTTACTAAGCTGAGTAGGCCATTACTAAGCTATTACCCAGACTTTACATAGCTGTTATACATACTGAAGCATTTAAGAATGTGCTTAAATTGTTTGACTAACAGCTGAATAGACGTTTACTCAGACATTATCCAGATAATAGTTGCATCTTATAGTTTCACGGATCGCTATTACTCAAACTTTATTCAGCATGACTGTGTTGCTTTGGTTCCTACTCTTTTTCCACTTCTCTCTGTTTAAAGGTGGTAAGGACCAGTTCTTGTTGAAAGTGTGCAGCTAATCCCACTATTACGACCAAAAAAAAAATGTTTCCTATACACCCTATAAAAATACACCCTGAGCAGGTACGCAAAGGCGAAAGCCCAACTTTTCAAAAATGATGCAAAGAAACAGGGGCGTATAAATTACTTGTATTGGTGTTTAACGGGGTAAAGGATAATATATTTACAATGATTTTTATACAAAACAGGTTAATTAAGTTATGAAATTGATATTTAATTATTTTTTGATTGCTATAGTTACGTTAATTAGTAGAAGATAAAATCTCTCTGTTCGGGATTTTATCAGGTCTTTTAGCGGGAAATGTAATAAAAACGACTTGATTCTTGAGTAAAATTAAGTGTATTAATAAAAGTAAAAACTGTCGGTAGAAGCCGAAAATTAGTAAAATAAAAAAAGTCTAGCTTGAACACACATAGCGTCAGTTGTGCTATGATCACTTTAGCAGGCGTTCCGCGAAAACATACCCCGGGCGTTGAAAGCTTGACTTTCAACCGGAATATTCAGACTCTGGGAAGATTGGCAATGGACAAATCTTGGAGCATGATCTTCGGAGCAGGCCACTGGAGGTTTTGATATCTGCAACTCTAATTACGCCATCGGGACCTGCATAGGTAGCCACAATACGACCCATTTTCCACTTCAGAGGCGGCGTATTGTCTTCCTTCAGAAGTACCAGGGTGTTCAGCTTCAGAGAACCCTTACATGTGCGCCATTTCGTCCTGAGTTGGAGCTCCGATACATACTCCTTGCTCCACCTGTTCCAAAAATGTTGTCGGAGTTGTTCGATGCGTTGAAATCGAGATAAAGAACTCGTGGAGTGGTCATGGTAATCAGGTGTCGACAAGCAGGTCAAAGGACGTCCGATTAAAAAATGTCCGGGTGTCAATGGTGCCAATTCTTCAGGATTCGATGAAAGTGGAGTCAGTGGTCTGGAGTTTAAAATAGCTTCTATTTGCAATAACGTTGTATAAAGCTCTTCATAAGTTAGATTACAAAGGCCCAACACCCTGTCTAAATGATGCTTTGTTGACTTGACACCAGCCTCCGCAAGGCCAGAAAAATGAGGAGAGTATGCAGGGATGAAATTAAATTGAATTCCCTCTTCAGCCATTTCCTCAGATAACGAGTCGCAATTAGTTTTAAGAAATTTAGAGATTTCATTGTATGCACCAACAAACGAGGTGCCATTATTGGAAAATATATTAACCGGTTTACCCCTACGTGAGATGAATCTCTTTAATGCCATTATAAAAGTATTGCTGGTTAAATTACCGACCAGTTCAAGGTGTATTGATTTTGTCGTAAAACAAACAAAAATTGCGATGTATACTTTCACCAATTTACAGCCTCGACCCTGTCGAACAGCAGACTGTATTGGACCCGCATAATCCAAGCCAATATTTTCAAAGGGGAAACCTCTCGCTAGAAGTCGCTGCCGTGGTAAATTACCCATGATCGGTGTAACGGTTTGACCTTTAAGACGACACTAACGTACACACCTACGGTAGCATAACCTGGCTAAATTGCGACCTCGTATGGGCCAGTATGTATCCCGTATAGAAGCTAACAGCAACTGGGGCCCAGCGTGAAACAACCGTTTGTGCTCATAGTCAAATAGTACTTTTGTAAAGTGATGACTAGATTGTAAAAGAATTGGACATTTTTTATCATAAGGTAAATCCGAGTTTTGTAATCGACCTCTAACACGCATTATTTTGTGGTCGTCAAAGAAAATGTTAAATTTCAATAAAGCACTTTTTTTTGGTAATTGTTTATTATGAAGTAACAATTTGTATTCAGTAAAAGACTCCAGTTGACTTATTCGAATGATCAAATTTAAAGAATTTTGTAGTTCGTCTTTACTAAAGGTACCATAAATAGATTGATTTTTACATGCAGAAACAAAACGTAAAAGGTATGTTACCGTGCGCTGAAGCCTTAAAAAACCAGAAAATCGGTTAAAGTTAATAAATTCATTGGCCGCTTTCTCCTTATCGTTAACAGTACCGTGTAATGTGACATTTGATTTAGTTTCCGGCAATAACTCATTAATAGATTGTGTAAATCTAGAAGGCCAACATGATACGTCGTTCTTTAAAAAACGTGGACCAGACCACCACTCCTCTATAGAGGGTAATAAATTAATGTCTACTCCTCGAGAGACATAATCAGCGGGGTTCTGTTCGGTTGGGCCATGCCTCCACTCACAGTTGCCAGTCTTCTCTAAAATTTCAGCAACTCTGTTGCGACCGAAAGGCTGCAACCTACTTGGCAACATTTTAAGCCATCCTAGGACAACAGTGGAGTCTGTCCAAAAAAACGTACGCGGCCTAGTTTTGAAGCGTAATGATACTACCACCTTTTCGTATATTCGAACTCCGACCAGAGCACCGCAAAGCTCAAGTCTGGGAATAGTGGTTGGTTTCAGAGGAGAAACACTACTCTTTGCTAACAATAAACGTACCAACACTTGATGTTCATTGTTGACACTGCGAACGTACAAGCATGCTCAGTATGCTCGTTCGGACGCATCAGTGAACACGTGAATCTCTAAAAACTGCATTGAATCAATTAAAACATGGCGTGGAATATTAATTTCATTTAATTTTGGTAAATTCATTACTAATTCAGCCCAAACTTTCCTAATGTCCGACGATAGCGGTTCATCCCATGACAGTTTATGTAACCATACTTTTTGAAGTAAGATCTTCATCACTATTATGCATGGAGATAGAAACCTTAAAGGATCAAAAATTTGTGATATGATCGAAAGCATGTCACGTTTCGTATTGCCACAACTAATTGGTTGACTAATGGGAAAATAAAGTTGATCGGATTGTGATTGCCAACCCAGACCCAAGGTTTTGGTAGCCTCAGATCCACCAATATTCAAATCAAGTGAAGATTGGGGACAGTCAAAACCAATAACCAAACGCATATCATTTCACTTCCACTTTCTTAGGATCATCCTAGCTGAAGCAAGAGTGGAAGTTACTTTATGACGCAAGTCTCTTACTTCATTGAGATCATCTCCTCCCGTCAGCAAATCATCGACGTAGAAATCGCGTAGAATGACCTCAGCAACCCTTTTATCAACGCAATCTAAACCTAACTGTTTAAGACACCTCGTTGCAAGGAACGGAGCGCTGGCGGTGCCGTACGTCACGGTATTGAGCTGGTACGTTTGCAGCTGCATTAACGGGTCATCATGCCATACGATTTGTTGGAGATGTCGGTCATTTGGATGAACCACTATCTGCCGGTACATTTTCTCCACGACGGCAGCAATAATATATTTATGTTGTCTGAAACGTATCAATATCGATAAAAGATCATCCTGTACTACAGGTCCGGTCATCTGTATACTATTAAAAGAAGTGCCTGTAGTACTGACACTGCTGGCATTAAAAACTACTCTTAATTTTGTGGTGACACTGCTGTCACGCAAAACTCCGTGATGAGGGAGGTAATGAGCAGAATGTTTGACATTTTTACATTTCTACATATGACCTAGACTTTCGTACTCTGCCATGAAATCTTTGTGCATCTTAGACAGTTGACGCTGGCTTTTGAATCTACGCTCTAAAGAAGAAAAGCAATGTTTAGCCCTTGGAAAGGATTCACCTAGCAAATTCGGGGAACATTTCAATGGAATTCGAACACAAAATTGCCCGTTCTCCAAGTAAGTAAGTAAGTAAGTAAAATTTTATTTGTTTAAACATGGTGTACATGATATATTGCATGCAAGATAATAAAAGATACAGAAAAGTTCTAGCATGTTCAGCCGCTCGTATTTAAATATTACGAATCATTACACTTCAGCAAGCACATTTTTTAGATAAAATTAAATGTCAAAGTAATCATTAAATAAATTAGTCAATAAAAAATATGAATTACTGTCATTAAAATATCAATTCCAAATTACAATTATTCCACAAAAAAATACAATAAATCACAATAACATGTCAATAAAATACAACATCGTCATCTCAAAAACGAAGAAAAATTATCCTCTTTCATAAACTCTGCTATACTGTAAAATGCTCTTTCGGTTAGTAAACTCTTCAATTTACTTTTAAGAGCAGATATATTTAATGTTCTCCATGATTTGGGCAATTTATTAAAGATGGTCGGACCCATGCAAAAGATGCTCTTACGCATAAGAGTGGTTTTAGCGCCATGACAACAGAGTTTGAAATTATCACGTCTATTCCTAGGGACAGCATCAGACAAAAGCTGAAATAAATGACTATTCGCTTTAATGAACATTACTGTTTCCAGGATATATAATGAGGGTAACGTCAATATCTTACGTTCGATAAAATAAGATTTACAGCTGTCCGTTGTTTGCAGTCTAAACATCGATCTAATGCACCTTTTCTGTGCCCGAAACGCTATTTCATTGTCCGTGCTATTCCCCCAAAAGATGACTCCATATCTAAGAATCGATTCGGCTAAACCATAGTAAGCAGTAATTAGCGCATCTGTGTTGAGAACCACAGCAAGCTGTTTCAGAGCGTAGGCTGCACTACTCAATTTTTTACTAAGTGCCCCTATTTGAGGTTTCCAATTCAATCTAGAATCTATTATTAGTCCCAGAAATTTTGTTGTGTCAGCTTCATTGATATTTATATTATTAAATTGAATATTAAGATTGTTTATTGTTTGTGTACGTTGTCTAAAGTGCATTATGTTAGTCTTTTTTAAATTAATTATTAAATTATTATCATTTAACCAATTTATAATAGATATTAGTGAATTATTGATGTCATGTTCATATATGTTTATGTCATTACAAGCTATTGTCATAGTGCAATCGTCAGCAAAAAGTGTCATCGGTTGTTCAGTTACTTTAGGCAAGTCATTTATATACAGGGTGAACAACGGAGGCCCCAATACACTGCCTTGAGGTACTCCGTACATAACTTCGCGTTCCTCTGATCTTGAAGTTTCTTCACGTTTACTTTTTTTATTTATTGCACTGATTTCTGTAACTTGTTTTCGATTATGAAGATATGATTTAATTAATTCTAAAACGTTGCCTCTAACACCATAGGCTTCAAGTTTCTCTGCCAGGGAATTATAATGGACGCAGTCAAAGGCCTGTGTCATGTCGCAGAATATGGCACAGACTGGTGTCCTCTTATCTACATTTAGCATGACAATATGTAAAAACTCATAAATAGCCAGATGAATACTTTTATTTTTACGAAATCCCTTTTGTTCGTCACTTAATATATTATATTTTTCTAAATAGGTATTCATTTCACCATATATATATTTTTCGAATACCTTAGACAAAACTGGTATAAGCGCGATCGGTCTGTAATTTATCATTAACTCGTGATTATCTTTCTTGTGTAGCGGTTTCACTATAGACTTCTTTAGTGCATCAGGAAATATACCTGCACTTATGCAAAGATTAATAATGAAACACAAATGAGTACATATTTCAAATGCAACTGCTTTTAATATTTTTTGTGTAGTATTCTTATTGAAATGTTCCTCGCATAGCCTTTCTTCTTTCGAATACACTGATGTAGTACAAACCTCTTCTAATTGCCAAAATCGTGTGAGCTGATGATCTATGCTTATATTTAATTATTCATTTCCGTCAGAAATAATCTTTGTAAAATTACATTTTACCATTTTTGATGGTGACGAAGCATTACTAATTTTAGTTGGGCCTGAAACCAGCCATCCCAGTCGAGTTTCGCAAAGAATAGGTTGTTCATCTCCTAACTTAATTATTTGGGATTCCAGTAAGTCCCAGAAGATGTCAGCACCGAGCAGCATATCTATGGGGGCCGGTGAGTAAAAGTTAGGGTTAGCCAAACAAATATTAGATGGTATTTTCAATTTTAATAAATCTACATGTCTACTAGGAATGTTATCGGTAATTGAAGGTAGAACAAAGCAATTAATGTTAACGGAAAAGTTATCGTTTAAAGATGAAACTGAGACAGAACACATTTTATTGATATATGAAGATTAATTATTAATACCTAATATGGAGTTGTTCACAGTATTGGCAGTCAATCCTAGTTGCTTGTACAGTCTTTCAGTCATAAGACATGATGTGCTGCCACTATCAAGCACAGCTCGAGTAACGTATTGCTGGCCGTTTTTACTTATGATCTTAATTAACGCCGTGGATAGCAACACGTCACCACGTTCAACATTAGCAGAAAGAGACAAACCTGCACTAGAAACTGACGCAGCAGGGGCATTGGTCGCATCATCACTATTAGCGGAAGTAGTAGCCAAGTCTGACTTCTTCGAATGATCTGCGACATGCACCAGAGTGTGGTGCTTGCGCCGACATATTTTACAACATGCCTGTTTACAATTATTAGCGTACTGTCCTGAAGACAAACAATTATAACAAATCTTATATTTCGGAAGCAGTTATAATCGTGCTTCATTACTCAATGCCAAAAATTGAGGTCAGTTGCTTAATTTGTGCTCACCGTTACATTTTACACAACTCTTAGGTTTAGAAGAACTATTGTTCACTTGATTATTCTTGTTTACTTTATTATTGGAATCCTGTATTACTATTGTTCTTACCTTCGGACTTTTATTAGTGATAGAATGTTTATCAGTTTTTAAACTTGACATTTCTAATGTTTCAATTAATTCAGCACGATTCTTAATAAATGTGAGGAACACAGTAAATGTATTTTTTTTGTCCTTGTCAAGGTGACCCTTATACTCTTCCCATTCATGGTAAGTTTTATTGTCCAACTTATATCTCATAATGTGAATGAGTAAAGTGTCCCAGTGGTTAACAGGTTCGTAGAGTGATTCCAAGGCACGCAAGTTTTTATTAATGTGATCGATTAAGGCTTTTAAATTCACAGACGACTCCTTACCGATCGTCTCAATATTAAATAATGCTGAAACATGTTGTTGAATTAACAAATGTTTATTATCAAACCGGTCACAGAGTAATTTCCAAGCGACTGAATAATTTGCTGCAGAAAACTGGATTGAGTTTATCACCACTGCAGCTGAACCTTCTAGTGATGACCTCAAATAATGAAATTTGTTTATGTCGTTTATGCCGTCATTAGAGTGAATAAGGCTGATAAATGTATCGTGAAATTCCAACCAATTTATGTAAGAACCGCTGAACTTTGGTAACTGTATAGTCGGTAATTTAACGAAGCCGTGATTATTAGAACGTGAGTCCACCTCACTATCAGTTAAATCCTTTTTCATTTACTCATCGAGCACTCTCTGAGCTTCAGAGAGGGTTTTATAATAAAGAGACTCAAACTCGCTTCATTCTAACATCTGACCATCCAAATTATCTGTGCTACATTCCAGTGCTAATTGCACCTCGTCGTACTGGCCATACAATGCCTCAAGCCTATTTAAGCGTAATTGCAACTCGCTTACCTCAGAATGACTCATACGAAGGTTTTAATGAATTTAAATAATTCTGGAATACTGTAACCCTTCCCTTGTAACTTGCCCTTTTTCTAATGAGCTCCTTATCCTCTGGCATTGCGTAAGCTGGTGCAGACAACTTGGAATGTATACAATCAAAGTTTTAACAGCGTCTACAGTTGTACGATACCTGCCTGTAAATGAATACAAATAAAATAAATACCTACATATGAAGTACAAGTTAACTGCAAACTTTTTGTTAATTGTTTTCCTATAGGTACTTTTATACTAATTAACTATAAAACGTTTTAACAATAACAAAATCAGTACAAAACTTAATTAACTACTTTGAATGCACAATGAACCTATCTTAAGTTTAATGTGATTACATGAATAATGAGTCAGTAACTGTTACCTACCTAATGAAAGTTATAATAATGCAACTATTTAATAGCTACTCTCTAGAAGGTACAAATAACTATGATTATCACAAGATAAATCTGCTTAAGTCTGATCAATTATAACAATTTGTAAGCACTGATAGGGTTTTACAACGATTAGGTATATGAATCTGTACTAAACTGGATACAATAACAAATTACCACTAAATACAACCTGATTTTAGAGTGTTGGGTGGAACTTATGATGATTTCGATTATCCAGACCACGGAAAATTCCAAATCTTCGCAATGAAACAGCAAAATGAAGGTCACACAACCAACTCCGCATGTAATTACGAGTTATCCACCAATTCTCTTGAAATCCTTATTAATAATAGCTGATCGAAGTTTTTCCAACGTGAAAAGTTCTAATCCAGGCTCGATAGGACCATGTTCGGGATTTTATCAGGTCTTTTAGCGGGAGATGTAATAAAAACGACTTGATTCTTCAGTAAAATTAAGTGTATTAATAAAAGTAAAAACTGAAGAAGGAAGTGAAAATTAGTAAAATAAAAAAAGTCTAGCTTGAACACACATAGCGTCACTTGTGCTATGACCACTTTAGCAGGCGTTCCGCGCAAACACTCTCTGTTCTTAGATAATTATTTAGGATATTAATAGAAACTAAAACTATGATGAGGAATAAAAAACGTTTAGTTCACTTTTCTACAAGTTATTTATCTTTGTAATGTGATCACTTAATTTTAATGTTCTTTTAATTTCTGATGAGGTCCCTTTTTATTCTTTTTTTTATTGGCAGCTCGTAGTTGTGACCGTGTGAGATCTTGGCTACTTAACCGGACTGTCCTGTGGGTGGCTTAAGCGAACTCAAAGCCTACAGCCAGGGGCGAATTTCTTACTGTACTAGGTGACCGCACGCTAAGGGCACCCCCTGTGGGGTACGAACCTCGGCTTAGGGCGTCACTGAGGGGGTGCTAGGACAAGTAACCTCCCCGTGTGCCTGTGGGCTGGAGTTTCCCATGGATGCGTCTGGGGCAAAGGCCAGTCTCCGGGACGGTGCACCCTGGGGTGCGGGCAATGACTCCCCATTAGGTTCTGTGTGCCTAATGGGTCTAGTTGCCCGTACGCTAATATCCTGTCGGAGGAACGCTCCAACGTGTGTCTCTCTGTTTAAGCAGAGACGTACAGCGGCGGAGTAAGAGCGGGCTCGGTGTGCACTAACTCTGCCGCTGGGCAGACAGGAAGGAGTCTTCTCCTTCTGCCACCGTTAGTCTCGTAGCCCCGAAGATTGTCAAGGTTATGTCTCTGACTTTTGACGGGGGTCGAGGGTCTTGGCTTAACCGCCCAGCCCGCGAGGAAGATAACCTCTATAAAAAAATCCTCTAATATCAAGTTTTGGTTCGTGGCGAGGATATGAATGGCTGAGGAGTAGTGTCATCTACAACTTTGTAGTTGTAGGTGGCGCATCAGTCGCTAGCGCACCCCCAGCAGAGTACCAGTGGACCCTATGGTTGGGTTACAAATGAACACTTGTCTAGGGACAGGGGGTGAACCTAGGATGGACATTTTAGATCCCCCACACTCGTGGGAACATTATGGAAAAATTGAACCAAAAAAATAGCAGCGAAGAGGAGGGGAGTGACGCGGGGTCGGGGTCCGACGCCGCATCTGGTGCGAAGGGCTTTTTCAAGAGCCCGGAGTGCGAACTGGTGGGGGCTTCTGCGAAGAACGAAAGGCGCTTCCAGAAGCGCCCCAAACCAGGGGATGGCCAGGGGTCATCCTCTGATGGTGGGAGGAGCTCTACCCGAAAAATCGGGAAGACCAGTCGGCGGAGTGGAGTTTGGGATAGGGGTGCGGGCAGAGGCCTCACCAGTCCAGACGAGCCGTCTCAGCCCACCGAATGGCTCGACACGGAGGGGCACCATCGCGGAGCGACCAGTGGCAGGGCGGCCCACTCGGAGTCGTCAGGCGGTGAGCCGGACGCCGCGGGCGGCTCCAAGTCGGAGCAACTGGCCAGGCTGGAGGTGGCCGTAGTAGCTGCGCTAAAGGGTGTGGCCTTGAAGAAGATTCAGTCCTCTAAAGACAAGGCCATACCCACTGCCGCGGCTTCCATTATGGAGGCAGTGCAGGCCATTCAACTCATGCCTCCATTGGACGGCATGTCTGAGATGCGGGCGGAGGTCAGCCGCTTGACAGCCGCCATGGAGCTGCTCCGAAAGGAGAACGAGGAGCTTCGAGCGGACCTGGCCGGCCTTCGGGCAGCCGGCCCCCGGAAAGTACCACAGGAGGGGGTGCAACATGGGCAAGGCCGGCCGGTGCCGAAACCTACTGAGGACCGAAGTCCGCAGCTGTAGTGATCACACTACAGCCGAAAGCGGAGAAGAAGGGTATGTCCTACCGCGACGTGCTCGCCAAAGCTAGGGCGGCCGTGAACCTAGAGGAGTTAGGCGTCGCCAATGGCATCCGGGTGAGGATCACTGTGACTGGGGCCCAGATGCTGTAGATTCCTGGTGCGGCCAGCGGCCGGACCGCTGACGCTCTGGTCGAAAGCCTTAGGGCGTCCCTAAATGCGGATGAGGCCCGAGTCTCCAGGCCCTCCAAGTGCATTGACATGCGCATCCTGAGGACGGAGGCTGAGGTATAGGCCGCCGTCGTCAGGACTGGGGGGTGCTCTGCCGAGCAGGTGAGGGCGGGCACCGTTCATCCTGACCACACGGAGATGCGAGCCGTCACGGTGAGCTGCCCCGTGTCGGCGGCCCGGAAAGTTGCCGGGGTGGGCCAAAAGCTCCTGGTGGGCTGGGTTTCCGCGCAGGTGAAACTGCTGGAACCCAGACCTCTGAGGTGCTTCCGCTGCCAGGTGGGCAACCACGTGAGCGTGCAATGCACCTCGGAGGTGGACTGCAACGATCACTGTTTCCGCTGCGGTCAGCCCCGGCAACCCAAGCCCGACAAGGCCGGCTCGTGCACTGCTTTTTATGTGCGGCAGCTGGCAAGCCGGCCGATCACCGGGCTGGGAGTAAGGCCTGCGCCCAACCCGCCAAAGCCAGGGGCAGGGGTAAGCCCTCCGCAACCGCCGTCACCGCCGCACCCGCCGCCACTGCCACCGCCGCTGCTGCCTCCGCCGTCGTCACCGCCGCTGAAACCGCGGCATGGCCCTCACAAGGGCCTCGGGAGGGGGCTGAAATGGAGTGCCAATAATGGCCCCATTACGCCTCCTCCAGGCGAACATCAACCACTGCGTCGCCGCTCAGGATCTGTTGCTCCAGAGCATGGCGCAGTGGTCGATTAATATCGCCGTGGTCGCTGAGCCGTATTTTGTTCCGCCCAGGGATGACTGGGTGGAGGACCTGAGCGGCTCATTGACCCTAATTTCGTCGGCTGCCGCCGGTACCTCGACGCTCGAGGCAGTTAAGAGGGGACGGGGTTGCGTGGCAGCACGGTTCGGGGAGATTGTTGTCGTAGGGGTGTACTTCTCCCCGAACCGAACTCTCGCCGAGTTCCACAACTCCCTTGCGGAGTTGAGAGTCGTCGTCGTCGGGTACCATTCCCTCCCCGTGCTCGTGCTCGGGGACTTCAATGCCAAGAACACGGCTTGGGGTTCCCGGTATACTGACGCGCGGGGCAGGATGGTGGAGGACTGGGCTCTGGAGACAGGCCTGGTCGTCCTAAACCGGGGTTCTGTCCCCACGTGTGTGCGGATGCGGGGTGTGTCAGTGGTGGACATCTCGTTTGCCAGCCCCGCTCTGTCGCCGCGTGTCATTGACTGGCGCGTCATGGAGGGGTTGGAGACGTATTCCGACCACCGGTAGATCCGGTTTGACGTCTCCACCCAGACCTCGAGCGCGCTGGTCCGACAGGCCCCGAGTGGTCTGCGGTGGGCGCTGAACCGGCTGGCCTGGGAGCTCCTCCTGGAAGCCTCGATCGTGCAGGCCTGGGTGTCATCACCGGACAGGCCTGCTGACATTAACGACGAGGCGGAGTGGTTCCGGGAGGCTATGTCCGATGTATGTGACGTGGCAATGCCCCGGGTCCAGCCTGGACGTGCCTCGCGCCAGGTGTACTGGTGGTCGCTGGAGCTAACGTCTCTGTGCGAGGCGTGCGTTGCTGCGCAACGCCTGTACATCAGGCACCGCAGGCACCGTATCCGCCCTCCGGATACGGAAGCCATTCAGGCGGAGCTCTACGAGGGTTATAGAGCGGCGAAGACCGCCCTCCGAGCGCAGATACTGCGGGCCAAGGGACTGGCCCGTGAGGAGTCGCTGGGGACTCTGAACAGGGACCCTTGGGGACGCCCATACAAAATGGTGCGGTAGAAACTCCGCCCATGGGCTCCCCCGTAACGCAGAGTCTCCGGCCTAAGCTCGTGGAGGGCGTGGTAAGCGCTCTGTTCCCTTCGCGAGGGGAGCACACACCCCGCCCATGGCTCCGCCTCCTTCGGTGCCCACTGTGGACCACATAACCGACGATGACGACGATGCTCCTGAGGTGACCGAGGTAGAGTTGAGAGTGGCGGTAAATAGGCTGAGTGTCAAAAATACCGCCCCAGGACCCGACGGCCTACCTGGAAAAGCCTGGGTCCTGGCCTTAGAAGGTCTCGGTCCTCGACTTAGAGGGCTCCTAAGCGCTTGCTTGGAAGGGGGCCAGTTCCCACTTTGTTGGAAGACGGGGAAACTGGTCCTCATTAAGAAGACGGGGCGCCCTGCGGAGTCTCCGTCCGCTTACCGGCCCATCGTGCTGCTCGACGAGGTGGGCTAGCTCTTTGAAAGAGTCATTGCAGACCGCCTCGTCGGGCGGCTGGTGCGGGTGGGGCCGGATTTGGCGGAGAGCCAGTTTGATTTCCGCAGGGGGCGCTCTTCAGTGGACTCCATCATGCGCGTGCAAGCCCTAACGACGGGGGATGCTGTGGCCCGGGGTGGGGTCAACTTGGCAGTATCTCTAGACATCGCCAATGCCTTAAATCCCCTGCCCTGGAGTTGCATCAGGGAGGCACTCCGGTATCACCGGATGTCGACCTACCTCTGACGCATAGTTGAGGCCTATCTGACGGACAGGGCCGTCATCTACCCCGGTCGCCAGGGAGAATGGAACCGGCGAGAGATGTCGTGCGGTGTCCTACAGGGATCGGTCCTGGGGCCGCATCTGTGAGACATCGGGTACGACTGGGTGCTGCGCGCCGACCCCTCTAGCGGCGTCAGCGTCGTTTGTCACGCTGACGACACGCTGGTCCTGGCGCAGGGGAGGTCGCACCAGGCGGCGACCGAATTAATGACACGCTGGGTTGCGACAGTCATTGAGAGGATCCAGCAATTGGGACTCGAGGTGGCCCTGCACAAGTTCGAGGCCATGTGTTTTCATGGTCCTCGGAACGCGCCGCTCTCGGGTTCCCAAATAATGGCGGGAGGGGTTCACATCGGCGTCGAGTCGACGATGAAGTACTTGGGACTCGTCCTCGACAGCCGGTGGAACTTCGTCGAGCATTTCCGACGTTTGGCTTACAGACTGGACCGGGCTGGGGCTGCCTTGAAGCGGCTCCTGCCCAATCTAGGGGGTCCAAACGCCTCCTGCCGGAGGCTCTACGCGGGGGTCGTGCGATCCATGGCCCTTTACGGGGCACCGGTGTGGGCGCGTTCATTGAGGCTCCGACCAGCACGCCGGTTGAACGCGTCCCAAAGGGTCATGGCCATCCGGCTGGTCCGGGGATACTGCACGGTCTCCTGCGAGGCGGCGAGCCTCCTTGCCGGATTGCCGCCATGGGATCTGGAGGCAAAAGTCCTCGCGCACATTCGGGAGTGGCGCGAGGAGGCGAAACGCTGGGGCGTAACTCCGCTGCTGCGAGAAATCGCGGCACAGCGGACAGAGCTCCGGCGGGATCTAATGGCGGCATGGAGAGTGCGACTGAAGCAAGCCAGCGCTGGGCATGCCACAATTGCGGCGGTAAGTCCCCTCTTTGAGGAGTGGCTTGAGAGGCGCCACGGCGTCCTCACCTTCCGCCTGACGCAGGTCCTCACCGGACATGGCTGTTTCGGGAGGTTCCTTTTTCGGATAAGGCGGAAAGAAACGCCCAGGTGTTTTCATTGTGTGGATCGACCGGAGGACACGGTGGAGCATACGGTGAAGGTCTGCCCGGTTTGGGCAGAACACCGCCGTGTCCTCGCGGCGGCGATAGCCGGCGGCGATCTCTCGCGTCCGGCCCATGGTACATGTTCAGGCCATGGTACGGAGCGAGAGGGAATGGGAAACAGTCACCTCCTTCTGCGAAGCAGTAATGCTCACGAAGGAGGAGGCGGAGCGCGTGAGGGAGAGGCAATCATTACGCCCTCACGCCTCTAGTCACCGCAGGAGCAGACACCCTAGGCGTCGGGAGTCTATAGCCGACTCCCGGCCACAGTTAGCGCGGGCCAGCGGACGGCGAGCAATGGGCAGATCGCCGTCCGGTAAGGACCAGGCCCGGGTCGATGGCGCGTTGTGTTCCACGCCCGCCTCAAAGAGATGTCAGCATACTTGACGGGGTCCGATAGGGCCGATGCCTGCCGGGGTCGCGGATTCTTCGAAAGAGTTACCGTGGCCCTGGCACACAGACAACTGAAGGAACACGGGTGGGTTTTAGTCAGTAAGAGTCTGACACGCCCTTCCGCTCCGCCCAGAGCGGGAGAGGTCATTTGATGATATCCCACCCAAAAAAATAAAAAAAATATGGATCATTGATCATTATTATTATTAATCGAGGAATTTAAGGTCCTACCTTGAAAATAAATAATTGTTTGATGGGCGTGGCTTATTTCCGCCTCAGGCGGGGAGTGGCGGTTCTATCTTCCGTGGTCGGTCGCCGCGTCGCCACTACAAAGTTATCTGAACTTATCCAGGAGCCAAAAGTGGAATTAACAAAATTACTGAACGGAATATAAAAAGGTTCCTTACCTAACATGCTTTGGCTAAGCATTATTCTTGTCACTGTCGGCAACTGTCAATCTAAAAGTGCAAGATAAAGACGGAAACATATCTAAGAAAAATGTGCTTGCTAAATAACGTTAATTTATCTCGGTTTATGAAATTTTCGCACCATGCATGTATCGAGTAGACAAATAATACAAAATATTTTTAATCAATATCCAAAATATTTATTTTATTACTTATATTATACAACATGAAATTATAAATAGTTAATTAATCTTCTTTATTTAGATAAAATGGATGTTGGTATATATGAGATTTATAAACTCCAACACTGTTTCACCGATCACCACCAACCACCACGGCTTGGTAACTGATTTTTTCGGCTTGGTAACTGTTTTTTTTTTTTCACTTACCTTCTATTACATACATTCCGTCAATAACGTAATACTCCTAATTTATCCATCGTGTCCTACTTTTCAAGTAAATGTATGAATGTTCACCTTACTAAAAAAGGACACTACTTGTTCAGTTTTCTCTTTCAAGACTGACTTTTCGGTGCTTGTAAGCATTCCATTTGAACTTTATTATTATTATTTCCTTTATTCCATTATATACATATAAATTACATTTTTAAATATTAGAATACAAAAAATATAAAAACATTTAAAAATATAAAAAATAGTAACCCAACGGTATCGGGAACAGGGTCCAAGCTACCAGCGGTCAGGGCTCCAGAGAGAGGAACCTCCTAACAATGCGAGCCGTGTCTAGAAGTACCGCTTTCTGAATCAAGCCCTTGACCCAGCTGCCCAACGAGAGCCTCCTCAGGTGTTGATCGAGGCTCTTGGCTATTAAGCCATTGGCTGTCACGACTATCGGCACAATGATCGCTGAGTCCATATCCCACATGTCGACAACCTCGTGAGCCAAGTCAAGATACTTGATTTGTTTATCTTTCTCGGCTTTCACGAGGTTCCCGTCATGAGGGACCGTTATGTCAACAATCATTGCGCGCCGCTCTAATCGATCCACCACCACTATATCAGGCTTATTGGCAACAATAGTCCTGTCAGTGATGATGGATCGATCCCAGTATAATGTGATATGTCCATTTTCGAGAACTGGGTCGGGCACATACCTGTAGTACGGCACTTCCGATTCTACAAGGCTGTATTTCAGAGCAAGTTGCTGATGGATAATCCTGGCTACAAGGTTGTCTCTATGCAAGTACTCTTCGTTAGCTAGACGAGAACAACATGAGATAATGTCTGATGGACTCACCCGGACGATGGCATGCCCGACACACGTCAACCGTCCCGTCCTTCATAATATGTCTCCGGTAGTTATTCGTTAAGATAACTTCGTCCATAATTGCACAGACGAAACCTTCGGTTTCTCCAAAAAGGTCACCGAAATGCAGCCAGGCTACGGATGCTAGTTGGTCTACATCGGGCCCATGTAGGGCCCGAAAAAAGCGTCCGTGAAGCTCCTTACTCTGCCATACTTCCATGCGATCATTAGTGTCAAGCATTACTGGTTTGCGCCAGTTCTCTTTAGCTAAGGAGAGCGGGGTGAGGCCCTTGTCCACTGTGACCACATCTCGATGCATCCCCACGTTGGCTTCTAAGAAATATTCCCTGAGACTGCATATCTCGCGATTGTGGAGGGTCTTAGCATTTAAAAAGCCTCGACCTCCACACTTTCGCGGGATATACAGCCTCATTACCGATGATCGTGGGTGATGCATTCGATTTGTAGTCAGCAGTGTACGGACCTTCCTATCCAGGGCGTCGAGTTCGGTCTGAGTCCATTTGAGTATGCCGAAAGAGTACATCAAAACCGGCATGACCCAACCGTTAAAAGCGCGCACCTTGTTTCCGCCTGATAAAAGACTATTAAATACTTTTTTCAGGCGACCAAAGAAGCGTTCCTTTAACGACTGCTTCATGTCAGTACCATTGATGCCCAACGCTTCCGACATACCCAAATACTTATAGGTTTAGGATGCGGAGAGGGCTCTAAGGTTTATGGAATCTGAGAGTTGGGTTCCGACGGATTCCACAATCTCCCCTCGCTTTACATGCATGACCGCACATTTGTCCACACCAAATTCCATCCTGATGGCGCTACTGAAAGTTTCAGTTACTTTCAGAAGCTCCATCAGTTGCAAATTGTTGGGGGCAAAGAGTTTTAGGTCATCCATGTAGAGGAGGTGAGATATAACCTGACCACCTCTCCTCAGCCGATAGCCTAGACCTGAATCCTCCAACAGTGTGCTTAGAGGATTCAAGGCTAAGCAGAACCAAAGCGGACTCAAACTATCACCCTGAAATATTCCTCGCTCGATCCTTATCGGTTCGTTATTCCTCTGGACATTTCGACATCCTGGATAGTGAAGGACTGTTCTCCATTGCCCCATACATGACTTCAGAAAGGTGCGCAGAGTTGCATCTACTTTATACAACTCCAGCACCCTCACAAGCCATGTATGTGGCACCGAGTCATAGGCCGTCTTGTAATCTATCCAACATGTCGACAGATCCTTTCGGGAACGACGAACCTGTTGGCTAATGGCCATATCTATGAGGAGTAGCTCCTTAGTACCACTGGATCCGTTCCTACATCCATTTTGAGAAGGAGACATGATGGAGTTGGTGTCTATATGTTTGTTAATTTTAGCTCTCAAAATGGATGTTAGAACTTTATAGACCGTCGGTAAACACGTGATCGGCCTATAATTTTTGGGTTCCGCAGTGCTACCTGATTTATGGAGCAGGTGGGTAACTCCTGTTGTTAGGAACTGGGGTAGCGAACCAGATTCCAAGGCAACCTGGTACTGAGCCGCCAAGCGAGCGTGTGACCTACCGAACCATTTGATCCAGAAGTTGTGCAGTCCGTCCGGCCCTGAAGACTTCCAGTTAGGCAGCGGACGGACTGCACGAGTTACATCTTGGGGACAGATGGAAATAGCCCCGATTTCTGGTATTGGATCGCAGGCTCGCTTGACTTCCCGAGCCCAATCACCTTCGGTGTGACTGACAGGCACCGACCAGATATTGCGCCAGAAAGAACACATGACATCATCATCCGGCAGGCACGTGTCAGCCACACCTTGATCCGGTCGCTCCCAACCCCTATAAACCCACCTTTCATCGCGCTGGAAGGTGCGATTCTGAGTGTATCACTCCACTCGCCGCTTATACCGACGAATACGGTTCGCCCATGCATACACTTTCTGCTTCAGGAAGTCGATGCGCTCTGTGACACAGGACATGTAGTCCTGAGGGCTGATATTGGTCCCTGCGAACGCGCGTCTCACAAAGCGCATCACTCTAGGGCGAGTATTGCCCTCCCTGAAGCAGATTAGTTTGCCGATGAGTGCTCTGGCCCCACCAATACGGCGCTCAATTCTGCACTGCCAAGCTGGTACGGCTGGTTTCGGTCGTGTAGCTCTAGAATCATTAGCAAATTTGACGTGAGCTACACGACATGCCGCTACAGCCGCGCAGTACAGAATCGAATGGGTATCGGTGAGGTCTACGCAGTCATCAAAATAATTTGACAACTGCGCATCCAGTGCCGCCACCAGCACCCTATTTTTGTTATGCATGGGTAAACGAGGTAAACGTGGTCTAAGTTCGGGCGATATGAACCGATATTCTCGAATCGCATCCTCCAAAGCACTCCTCAAATCATCATTGCACTGGGTACTTACGTTTGTAGCCCTATCATCACTCTCCTCGTCTGCTTGACTTGTGTTAGACTGTGGTAGTACTACCACAGTCTGCGACAGGGGGGCGATGATATGACTACTCTGCATTTCATTTCGCAGGCGCTCAAGTACAGTGTCATCTAACATATGATTACGTTGGATGACCCGCACCTGATCCGACAGTCGTTGTGCCGACACGTTGACAGCTGGCTCAAGCACCTGAAAAAGAGAGAGCATCCGAACACGGTACGCGGTCAGATTGTTTCCCCCCTCTGTAGCCCTATAGTATGAGCGCATGACATTTTCGTTGATGGATCGCGTCCTTCTCATGCGCTGCACACTTCCGCCGGGAGCTGGGACCCTATCAGAAGCCGGTGGGCCTCGAGGTCCTAAACCGTCCGGCGGCCGGTGTCCTCCACGTCGACGAGCAGGTGGTGGCGTCGTGGGCGGGGAGAAATACTCGTCGCTCGAGCTCGACGCAACTACCGCGGCCGGTGTCGTCACAGCGCTCACAATGGGGCTGGATACCGGCGGCAGCGAGGCGGAGCTGAGCGACGAGTCCGGAGGTGGTGGGCGTGCTCGACGTGCGGCAGATCTTGTCAACATTTCTTCAGTTCCAAGTTTCCTATTTTGTTTGTTTTATCGGAGGTGACATCTGTCATGTCACCTCCGATTCGGCAGTTTTTGTTCAAAATTTTTTACATATTGGTTTTATGGTCTCTTTAATTGTTTAAAAGTGGTTTTCTGGTTTTTGGTTTGCTTTAAAATTATAAACTATTGCAAAAATGAGTTGAAATTGTATTCTTTGTTGATATTGTAGAAAAAAAATTGGAAACGAGACGTTTCGTTGACACAGCGGTGTTGCCATTATTATTATTATTATTTAATCAAAAGTCAACACGGACCAATTAAATACAAATACAAATAAATAAATACAATTTCAAAACTAAAATACACTACAATACAATACAATTACAAGTCAAAACAATATTTCCACATTAGCCCGCAAATGTACGAGTACCATGTCACAGTGATACATGTACTGGCAGTCGAATCGCTGGGTAAAGGCGCTCAGGATACTGTTTGGGCTGACCCCCACGCTGCGCACCAGGGATGTGCACCGCCTGCGCATGGTTGTATAAAAACAATCCACGTGCGCTTCGTCGAACATCCCCGAAGTGCTACAGAAGCGAGGCAGCCCCAACAGCACCCTGAATGCATTATTGTATTGGACGCGTAGAGCGCCGTACTGCTTTTGCGTATAATTCACCCACAGACTGCTCGTGTAGAAGGACGTGCAAAATGCCCTGAACAGGGTGATCTTGACGTCTCTTGAACAACAAGCAAATCTGCATGCTATCATATTCGCACGAACAGACAACGCTCTACGCTCCCTTTCTATGTCATTATCGTCTATCAGATCCGGGGTTAGCAAGTGCCCAAGGTATTTAAACTGTTCTACACTACTAAGGGGGTAGCCATTCAGTCTAACTTTAGGTGTTTGACTTAGGGACCTTCCCCGAGCCTGAAAGACCATCCACTCACTTTTATTTATGTTGTACACCAACCCGTGTTGTACAGCATATTTTTCGCAAATGTCAAGCAGCTGCGACAGTCCACCTACAGAAGCATAGTACTTTATGGTGCATAGTAATTCCATACAGTGTAATAAATATTATAGATAAAAAAGATTTTCCGGCATATGATAGGTACTCCAGAAAGGTTTGTGGACCTGAAAAAAAAAGAAAAAACGAAATTGATGTTAATGCCAGGCTCTATGTTAGCTTAATAGCTCATTGTACATGAACTAAAATTAAAATGGAAGTTATTCACATTTTCTTCAAGATCGATTTCGTATGGCAGTGGTAATCTGTATGAATTATGCCCTAATTACATGACATATATTTTAGAAATTACGTTACGTTACTCCGGTCATAAATACGAAAACCGAAACCGATGTTATATTGTTACTATGTCTTGTTTATAACTTTTTAGCTCAGATTTTTGTCGTAGTTGGGTTTTAATTTATAACTTTTTTTTTTCAATTATTGTGGTGCTATAGATCATTGAGGGTAGGTAGGTAGCTAATGGAAATTGATAACAATAATTTGCTAAGCAGCCTTCATAACATTTCAGAAGGATGTTTAGTGTTATTGAAAACAGTCTGAGTGAAACATAATTGTTTTGATCTTATTTCGAGTTTAGTTATAGATATCCAATATATTTTTAGAATGTATTATTTCCTTTTATTATATACCAAACACGTGATATAATAGGTCTTTACCTATGAAATTGCCGTTTTGTATGAAAAAATTTAAACGAATTTTTTTCATGAATTTTTTATTTGTATTAATCGAAGTAATCACCCATGCAATCAATGCATCTTTGCCATCGCAGTGGCAGTTTATTGATGCCCTTCTTAAAGAAATCAGCTGGACGGGAGGCAACAAATTCTTCAAAGGCATTTTGTACTGCCTCTCGGGTATTAAATTTTTTTCCCGCCAAGAAGTTATCCAAATTCTGGAAAAAGTAGTAGTCTGTAGGCGCAAGGTATGGTGAGTAGGGCGGATGACGGAGAGCTTCCAACCCCAGTTCTTGCAACTTGGAGACCGTCTGCTGTGCAGTATGAGGTCGCGCGTTGTCGTGCAGGAGCAGCGGAGACGAGCGATTGACCAATGCTGGTTGGAGATGCGCCAGCTTCTCCATCATTGTGTTCAGTTCTTCACAGTACACATCTGCAGTAATGCTCACCCCGTTTGGTAAGAAGCTGTGATGAATCACACCGGCGCTAGACCACCAAACAGTGACCATCACTTTTCTAGGGGTAAGTTTTCGTTTAGGGCATTGTTTAGGTGCTGAACCAGGATCCAACCAACTTGCTGAGCGCTTACGGTTATCAAACAGAATCCATTTTTCATCGCAGGTAACAATACGGTTCAAAATTCCTTCATTTGTGTGTCTGTTGAGCAGTGCAAGGCACGTCTCGACGCGTACTTCGCGCTGGCGATCATTGAGTTCGTGGGGCACCCATTTGTCAAGCTTTTTTACCTTGCCAATTTGACGCAAATGGACCAATATTGTTTTGACGCTAACGTCGAAAGCTGCTGCTAATTCAGCCGTAGATTGTGTATCATCAGCTTCCACAATTGCCTTTAATTCGTCATTGTCGACCAAAGTCTTCGGACGACCGCGAGGTTCATTTTTCAGGTCGAAATTTCCAGAACGGAAGCGAGCAAACCAATAACAGGTGGTGCGTTGGTTTGTAGTGTTAGCTCCGTAAACGTCGTTGATGTTGCGTGCCGCTTGTGCCGCGTTGCTGCCACGACGGTACTCATATTCCATAATTACTCGAATTTTTAACGTATCCATGATGACGAAAAAGATTGAAATGCGATGAAAATGTAACACTAATCAATAAAGAAATGACTACTTTTAGAAAAAAAAATCCATGTTTTTAAAATAAAATTAATTTGAAATTAGAATTCTTAGCCAAACAAAAATTATTTTGATTTGAAATGGCCAGTACTGCAGAACGGCAATTTCATAGGTAAAGACCTAATATATGTTTTTCCCCGGTAACACTTTACATCCGCTATTAGCTGCTATATTGAATTTTGTGACGTCATGTAGCATATAACCCGCGGGACAACATGATGCTTCCAACGATATCTCGTTTGTTCAAATACGACGAGGAGTTATGAGGAAACAGATAAACATATTTATATACATAGCTTTTTAAAATCAATACCGTCCTTTAGCTTTGCCGTAGTCGGGTAAGAACTCACCTTTTTTCACAATTCAAATGCGACTTCTTTTATTTTTTGTGCTCTATCACTCGTAGTGACAGTATTTGATATATTGAAGTATTTTTGGCGTATTTCAAACCTAAAAACGAATAATTTATTTTAGCCTATTTCTATATGTAAACGATTATTTTAAGTTTTAGGTATAAAAACAGACATTCTTCTCTAGAAAATAGAATGCTTAGGTACCCAATATTACTTTGCAAGGCGATAATAGATTGTTGCTGGTAATGCTTTCCTGAAGGTGGTGAATTCGACTCACTACTATCATCATCTTATTGCTATTGAATGAGTTCATTGATTGCCCGGTGCAGACACCAGATACTCCTAACGTTGAAGGTACTTTTCAGTTTGTTTATTTTTTTCTTTCCATTTTCATAAATAATTTGAATGTCGTCATGAAATAATAATAGAAAAAGAATGTTATATTGTTCACAGTCACAAGAATACACACACACACACAGATTATAAATAATAAAACACAAACAGAGAATACTTCACTTAAAAATATAATAATTAACCATGAGAAAGTTATAAACAACCTGAAAAAAATATGTAATAATACACCGAAAAGAGTTTCAACCGTAGCTAAGAGGAAAAGTATAAATAAAGGCAAACTGAATTTTTCCCATGAACAAGACCACTTGCTTCAAAAACGAAATAAAGCCGAGAACCACAGTAAAAATACAACACCTAAATCTGAAATAAAAACACAGAAGCAAAGCAGCAAACGTACCACAACAGAAAAACAACAAACAAATACTTTATGCACCACAAACGCTAATCAAAATAAATCAACGCATAGGACAGAAATAGAAGATAGTGTAAAATCTACCAGGAACAGGTTATAGATTGTTAGTGCTAACAAAACAAATAATATTCTGTCCATCGCAGAAGAGCCATTCCAAAACTTACAGATCTGTCATTATGTGTCACCGAAATCCGGATTGTTACAACTTATCAGCAGTTTGCATCAAAAAGTTGTGGATTACACGTTTAGCGATTACTGTGTAATTTTAATTGGAGAAGATGATTTTCAAAAAACCAACACTTATGTAGAAATCACCATAGGATTAAGGGAAACACTGGATAAAATTCAGCATACAAATATTATGTTGTGCCTACCTACATTCAAACTAAGCGATTACTCAACTATGTTCAACTAGCGTATCGAAACGTTTAACAACTTACTTCAATTAGATTTACTGTCACATAATTATGGAACAGTATTAGATTCTAATTTAGACTTATTCTACGATTTTACTATGTTTTCAAAATATATTAGAAAATTAAATAACCAAGGTATGAGAAATATTTTTCAAAATTTGCTGTTACTAATAAATGACAATCTCTCAATGTCACCACTTGAACTTGAATCTGATCTGACAAATAATGTAAAAACGAATGCGGTCACACATGGCGAGTTTTTTCTTTGATCACATGTATGTTATGCATCAGAATATTGCCGGACTTATAAATAAATCTGATCTATTAACCGTGTACATTCAGGAGTTGTTAAGCAAACAAATAATTGTAGATGTTATATGCATAACCGAGCATTTTATAATGTCGAGCCAGGAACATCTTCTTCATATACCTAATTATAGGCTGGCTGCATGTTATGCAAGAGGCAACATAAAACGCGGTGGAGCCTGTATTTTAGTCAAAAAGAGTCATGAGTATAAAGAATTACCCGACATAATGAAACACTCAGTTTCAGGAATAATAGAATGTTGCGCCATTAAAATGACACAACATAATTTAATTATATTATGTATCTATAGACCGCCTAAGCTGTCCAACTTAAGTAAATTTTATTAAAATTTGGAAATTATTCTAAGAAATATTTGTACTAATCGTCACACTAAAGTAATTGTATGCGGCGATTTAAATATTGACGTTTTAAAAAATTATAGAATTACTATGGAATTTAAATGCTTTCTCCTGGGTCACAACCTTATATTAGAAATTAATGTAGCGACACGTCTTATTAGTAATACCTGTTTAGATAATATTGCACACAATACCAGACAAAAATGTCATTGTCAAGTAATAGACTTTGGGCTATCGGATCATACAGCTCAAATAATTAAGATAAAAGTAAATAAATCATGCATGATTAAAACTTGGAGAACTGAGATTCGAGATACTTGTAAAGAAAATCTCATTAAATTTAATAACTATCTGAAAAATTTCTCGTTTTCTGGCGTTTATAACACAGAGGATTCGAACAAAACGTATGATATATTTTGATAATTATGATATAAACTTTGAAATATTTAAGCTCATGTATGACTTATGTTTTACCTATAAGCTAGAGACAATAAAATCAGAAAAACCAATTAAGTGGCTATCGCGTGGCATAAGATTATGCAGTAAAAGGCAACGAAACTTACTTTGGAAACATAGACTAAGGCCGTCACCAGAAAATAAAAACGCTTTTAATAATTACTCTAAGAGGTTTAAGAATATAATTAAATTAACTCAGAAAACCCAAAATAGTTACTTGATCAAGAACTCGAAGAATAAATCGAAAACCTCATGGCAAATAATAAATAACAGCAAAATGAATAGAGAACCAATTTCACAGATAAGAAATAATAATCAGACAATAACAGCTCCGAAAGATATAGCAGTCTTTCAATATTTTTTTCATTGACCAAATTACTAACATACCTAATAACCCAATGAACGACGTTAAGAAAATAGACCATAACCCAAACTCAATATTTGTGGCACCAGTTGTACGTACCTCAAGACGTGATGAGAATTATTAAATCTCTAAAAAACAAAAAGAGCTTTGGTTATGACGGGATTTCCACTCAAGTAATAAAATTTGTTGCTAATAGTATAGCTGGCCCTTTAACTCATATTATTAACGTTACCACATCATCATTTCCTGACAACTTGAAAACTGTAGTTGTAAAACCAATTCATAAAAAGAACAGTAAAGACGGTATGTCGAACTATAGACCGATATCTTTAATTCTCGTTTTTTCTAAAATAATAGAAAAAGTCATATGTGAAGCAATATCATCCTTCCTGACTAAATTTAATATACTTTGCCATGAGCAATACGGGTTCAGGAAAAATAGGAATATAAACATGGCAAATTTGACCTGTTGAATTTTATTATGTCGAATGTTGATACAAAAACGCCTATATGTGCTATATTCACAGATTTATCGAAAGCATTCGATTTTGTCAACCATAACATACTGCTTCAAAAACTAAACGCCTATGGCATTCGAGGTAATATCCTGAACCTAATAAAAACATATTTATCCGGTCGCAAACAGATGACAGAAATTTACAAAATAATTATGCGTCTAGTCTAAATTAGAACAAAAATACGTGTCTTCCAATAGAGAAATTAAACTCGGTGTACCACAGGGAAGCGTCATTGGGCCTTTGCTATTTTTATTTTACATTAACGACCTCCCACGCCAAATCCACCATCCCATGGTTCTGTTTGCCGACGATAGTACAGCACTCTTAAAATGCGACAATAATGAAAATTATGAAAGCGATATAAACTATATTGGCTAAAGAGTAACAACTTACAAATAAACATACAAAAAACAAAGATAATCCATTTTACCAAAGACTTCGGATCAATGATCTAAATATTAATTATAATAGTCAAAATGTGGACAGAGTAGATGTTACAAAATTTCTAGGAATATTAATTGACAGTCAACTGACATGGAAGTTACAGGCGGAAGCAATCTGTAAAAAACTTAGCGCATCAACATACGCACTTTATAATCTCAAAAAAAAAGTTGATACCAAAACAGTATTACTAGCATATCATAGTCATGTCGTTTCCATTTTAAGGTTTGGTATTATATATTAGGGCAATTGTACCGACAGAGAGAGTATTTTTAAGGCCCAAAAACGCTGCCTGCGAGCAATATTTGATTTGAAAGTTACTGACAGCTGTGTTCCAATTTTTAAGAGTCAGAATTTATTGAAATTTCCATACCATTTTAGTAATTTCTCTTTTTGTTAAATTTAATCGACATCTATTTTTAACTTTATCGGAAAGCAGATACCGAGATGTACCTTTACGATCTCAATACCAAAACTTGTTACGCACAGGTGGATATAGGACTGCTTTGTTGAGGAAAAGTGTTTTTGGTATGGCACCGGCTATTTTTAACCACATTCCTAATTCTATAAAAGAGGAACCAGTAACTACTTTCAAGAAGAAACTAACTTTACTTCTGTTGAATAAATGTTATTATTCTGTATCGGATTTTCTAGCTGATAAGTTTTAGTTGTGTATCAATGTTTGTATGTTTGATGATGAACTGCATCAATGTTTGCATGCCAAAATGATAGAATATACAAGGGTTCTTTAATATTATTACTACCACCTTATTGTAAATACCTACATTCTGAGCAAATAAATATTCTATTCTATTCTATTCTAAATACCTATTCAACACTAATTGTACTCGTATTAAATAATTTTCATGACTTGTTAAGCTGCTAACTTTTTCTGTAAACACAATATTTAAATGACGTAAATTAGATTGCACCGATTTGCACATAAATGAGATAGATTCATCCTCAATCAGCCCCACCGGGCGACTGATTTATGAACGTACGAGAGTGATGACATTACTTTTGATGGTGCCTCCACATGCTTGTTGTTTGCCACAAACACCAAACACGTGCCAAACACCGACCACAACCATCCAACACAAACGCGGCATTCCCACGCTTGGCGAACATGCTAGTATATTCCGGATTGGCAAACATGGCAGACGACAAGCTTGTTGCGGGAGCGAGTACTTTTGGATTGAACTATTTTTAATTAAAAAAAAAGATGAAATTAAACGAAAAAGAAGGAAAGAAAGACGATGGTGGATGATCAATCTATCGATCGATTTCCATGGTAGTATGAGGAAGAGAACAGCGTCAATAATGGGTAGGTTGCGCCAGCCCCATATCTAGGGCGGGGAGGGGGGAGGGCAAACCAGGGCCCACGCCCCGGGCGACAACTTCAGGGGGCGCCAAATTTAAACGTGGCAGACAAGTGCACCACCCAGCGAAACGCAACTCTGCGATAAGTGCGGGTGGCGCACTGAGGAAATCACTACGTGAATTAGCATAGGCATAGGTCGTCAAACGATGTGAGCGGGTTGCGGGCGGAGCAGTTGAATTCAGCCAGGCACCCAGCGTTTTTAAAGCACATGCTCCACTTTTATTTGGCGATATAAAAATGTTAGCTTTCTATCTCTTGCAACAGATCTATGCCGCGGCGAAACAGAGGCGGATGAGCGCCTCTGTCACCTCTGTGGCCAAAAATTTAAGGACCAAATCTTTTATTTTAGAAATATTGCTTCGCGTAGCGGGGGCGTTGGGCGTCCTGCCCTAAGTAAGTGCAAAGGCGACACGATTTCCTTTAATTGTTTACCACAGCGCTTGCGCAGTTGTGGGATTTGAGCATTA
The DNA here is from genome assembly GCA_916610205.1 of Griposia aprilina. Lineage (NCBI taxonomy): Eukaryota > Metazoa > Arthropoda > Insecta > Lepidoptera > Noctuidae > Griposia > Griposia aprilina. Next base: position 18,201,567 of record OU744294.1, read on the forward strand.
TCAATCGATACAATTTTACTAATGTTTCTGGCAAAATGTTCAAGCTCACTTTGCTCGCTCTTATAGCCTAGCGATTCTTAATTCTCAAAACTTTTCTGTATAAGTCGATTAAGGACTTAAAAATCTAACTTATCTGAGGCAAACTGCTACAATATTCGCGCTCGCTTGTAGATTGTCTTATTTGGTGTTAAGCTTTAAAATCAATACACCATCACAAAGACAAAGACAATCAGATTAATTATGACAAGGCCATCGATAATTTGCAGAACAAAAGGCTCAAAGGGTATTTTTTTATTCTAATCTTTTACTTTCTCTATTAATAAAGCTGAAGAGTTTGTTTGTTTTTTTGTAACGCGCTAATCTCTGAAACTAGCAGTTTGATTTGAAAAAATATTTTTGCATTTGATAGTCCAATTCTTGAGAAAGGTAGTTAACATCGCGCTACGACCCTTAGAAACCGAGCGGTAAGAAAAAAAAGTCAGAAAGAACGCTAACCGAAAAGGAAGTAATATCGTGGGCGAGTGATGCGCAGTGACGCGGTGGGTTGGGGGCTGAAATTTTATGCGGACGAAGTCGCGGACAGAAGCTAGTATGCTATAATCTCACGGTTTATTTCAAATATCCTGTCCTATCCTAATTAAAATAATTGTTCGATGTCCATGTATATTATTTAAATAAATAAGTCTTCATGTAAAAGGTTAACGGATTGGCAGGGTGGGGGGCGGCAGACCGTAGGTTTTGTTCGCCTCAAAAACCTTCTACATCCGAGGCTGGGTTGCGCAGAAGCTCCAACAGCATCCTAAGAACATTATTAGGCAAAGTGGACAGTCCCTTTATAAGGCACTGGGTACAGAGGCACGTGCCAACGTGTATTGGGCCACGTCTTTTTTAGTTGTTTTAGTTTTGTGAAAGATTACTAACATAGTTTTTTAAGTAATTGTTACTAATAGTATCTGGATTGCGATTGTGTGTCGTAAATAAAGAATATTTATATATATAATTTGATAACGCCGCCCGCCGCCCGCAAGCTTGCGCGTACTACTGATTGCTAAACAAGTGTTTGGATGCATCGCAGACACGTTTGTCGAGCGCCCTTTGATTAATTTGTGGATAAAAACCGACACCGTCGCCGATCACTGGCAAACACAAACAGGCAAACACCTATCCACACGTTCGTGTTTGTTGTTTGGTGGTCGCTGTTTGCCGTTGTTTGCCAAGCATGTGGAGGCACCATGATAGGCAAAAGAAGGGATGGCGATAATATGTGTGTGCTCAGAATAAAACAACGTATGTGCCAAAACGAAATGCCGTCTTTTTAACTTAAAAAGTATTATAAACAAAAACTGCTTTACTTAAACTTTAATACGATTATTCTCTATGTTTTATAGTAAACTCCAACGAATAACTCATAAGCGTTACGCCATAATACTCAAAAAAACATAAACATAGCTGGAAGTTTGCATTTTTTTTGTATCGACAAAGTTTCATTGTATATTGTATTCCTTTTATAGGATTCTAGGAAATACACGAAATTGTTAAATACTTAAAAAGGTACCTACACTAAAAAGAAAAACCACACTTTTTTCAATATATCACCTTAAAGCTACAGGCTCAGCTGCGGCGCGGACTGGCGCATCGTCGTCCAAGGCCCGACCATTGCTCGATGAAGCGCCAGTCCGCGCCGCAGCAGGGTGATCCGGGCCCTTATTTTTTTCAGTTTTTATAGTCTTTTTTTTCCATTAGTATTAAGCTTTATAAACAGGTCTCTTAGTTATAATTCTCTTCATTCGTTTTAAGCTTTATAATCAGATCTCTTAGTTATAATCTTCTTCATTAGTTTTAAGCTTTATAATCTGATATCTTCATCTTTATTTTCTTCCTTAGTTTTTAAACATTCTAATCATCTTCATCTTCTTCGTCAGTTTGATTTAATGTGTCATACACATCAGTGTGCCTTGGGAGATTGCGATATTCATTGTGAAATCTTTTAGATATAGTCTCGTTGTCACAGAGACATATTAGATCCTGGTATTTAGCAGTGCCAGTGAAATAGGTAGCCTGGAATTATATAGGGGCTTCAAGGTGATGTTGACTTCCACTTGCTGGCTACTTGTGGGCTTGTTAACTACCGTATTATGCTTTTTTCCTTTTCGTTGTAATTTCCCCTTCCCCTTTCCTTTACCTTTTCCTTGTAGTTTTTGACAAAGTGTTATTGCAAACGACTCAGCTTCTCCTGCCATGGAATATTTAACTAACATTTGGTCTGGATTTGTCTTTTAAAGCATGACTACTTTTAGTTCTATAAAAGTTTCATGTTTTTAATGTATTTGGTGTGAATGTGTTGTTAGCTAGTTGATCCAAGTCAAAGAAATCTTCATGATCCATCGCGATCACTGTACGGTCTCGGTCTTTTGCGAGTAGTCTCAAAGTAAGTAGCCCATTGTGAGGGGCTCCACGCAATAATTTTTTAGCCTTCTCTTTCAATCTTTGCATGCACCGAAAAAAATGTAGGTCATATAGCACAACTAAACTATTATTTAAAATTATGTAACCCCCTTACATAATTTTAAATAATAGTTTAGTTGTGCTATATGACCTACATTTTGTGCTATAAGAGCAATAAATTACTTTTCGAACGAAGATGTATAAGAAAATTTACAAAATTACAATCTTACACCCAAAATTATTTTTTGTAGGATATCCAGAACTGACAAAAAACGAAAAATGTTTGATTGTGTAAGTGAGCAGAGCCACGCCCTCTACCAGATATATAACGAACCATTGAGAAACAGAACAACCTTTCGGTATCGGTTGATCATTAGATGGCGTTAATTATAACTATTAATAGCGGAAAGTTGAATTTTTCAAGCAACGAGGTCGGGCGACGAGACACGACGTTGCCATTCTTACAGTATACCAAATCGCGAACCTCTGACGATGTTGCCAATCTTATAATATGCGAGATTTTGTTGACAAGTTGCGAATCGTATTGAAAACTTATTTCTTACTAGTTAATGCCGGCGCGGCAGCTCTGCTCGCGGATATTATATTTATTATAACATTATGAAGTGAGAAAAAATATTTTATAGTGATAAAATTATCTGCGATCTACCCAACGGTAGACACGGCTACATATCAAGTCAAGCTATAGATTTCCAGATGATCTCGTATTGTATACGATTTCCGTACAATGAGAGATCAGCTTACACTGGAAATCCATACTTTGATATGTAGCCGTGTGTACCACGTAGTATCTTGTCCGGCCTTCTCCATAAACAACTACTACACTTTGGAATGGGCTACTTGCTTCATCAAATTTGTGACTGATCGTCACCATCTCAAGTCATAAAGAGCCTGTAATAAGATTGAGTTTAGTACGTTATTGGACTGCCCTTATATTAGGAAATGTTGCAGTAGGCATATAGCCAGGGCATGTTAACGACTGACGTGAGATTTGCTGTTTTATTAATGTATGTTATTATTTTTATCTAAAAATATTGCCTTAAACTTTTATTTTTATTTGTATTCTATATTATTAATTTCCAATTAATTTTTAAATTTTTATTTTCTTTTGACATTGAGTTGCTTATTTTTATTTGACATTGTATTTATGATTTGATGACATTGTATTTATTTTTATATTGTGATTTGTATTTATCTCGTGTTTTCTAACTTGTGATTGTAATATGGGAGAACCTGAAATAAATGTTTTTTTTTATACCTACAAATCTCAAACATTTTTTTATAAATATCAGAAGGTACATAATATTACGCCGCAAAATAAAACGAAATAACATTTACATTCTGGTTATTCTTTATTTAATTCAGAGTGATTTCACGACCATTGTATTCTATAGTTATTTCTAACAAATATAACATAACATAACACATAATTTCACGCCTGTAATTTCCGAAGGGTTAGGCAGAGGTGTAGGTACCTACAGTATACCCACATTTCGCCAGTAATGTTTAAGTCCTATGTAATAGGGGGCGAGCCTATTGCCATCAACTAGGCACAAATCCAAAATCCCGGTTACTACTGAGAAATTCCTGATGGAAACACCCAATAACACTTTGCCGGACCTGGGAATCGAACCCTGGACCGCATGCTCAACAGTAGTGCTTGTTTGCGATCACTATACCAATGAGGCCGTCTTCAACATAAGTATACTTATACTCGAAATGTTTAGGTAGTTAAATAAAGGTAAACAAATCGTAAAAAGGGTTTATTATAGTTGACACTTTCTTGTTTAAAAATACGTTAGAACAAAACTAAATGTATTTTCGATCTAAACGATAGTTTCCTCTTTTATTAATGTATGTTAAACTTTATCATTTATTCCTAAAAATTCTCTTCGTAGATGTAATTGCATAAGCACAATTTTTTTATTGTGATTTATAAAATAGAATAATATTTTGTAATCTGTCTATTGTAAAGAGCCCAAAAAGACAGGTTCCGTAAACCTTTTAGAAACTACAACGAATATAACGTTGCTAAATTGAAGAGTACACCTGGGACGTAGTATGGCAACTTAAGTAGCAGGTATTACGTTTAGTCGGTTAACCAGACGCCTTTGATAGCACTCTCGATATTTACGATGTTGCGTGTGCGTTTCGATTTTGTTAATATAGCTTGTTTATGTTAACTTGTTATTTTGTTTTTGTTATTTAGTTATTGTAAGTTTTTGTTATTTATCGTTATTGGTTTTTAAATTCGTATGGTTGAAAAATGAGTGAACCCGAGCTGGTGCTGTTGTGCTGGTTGCTGGTACTAGCCAGACCAACTCCGTACTCTCACTCTCATTTCCATCACCGAAGAAAAAACGCTTTAAAACAGGATCTGTTTCATCCTCTGAGAAACACACATTGATAAATGTGTTTAAATAAGTATGTAGAAGAAACAAGGCCCAAAGAGTGTTATCCGTTGAAAACAGACATAGCTTCAAGACATAATATTTCAAGACATGGGCTCAGTTAAAGGGTATTTAGCCGAGAAAAATAAAACTTTTTAAATGGCTGACCTAAAAATTCTTTTGCCAGAGGCTTTAGCTAATGTGACTACTGATAATTAGAAAAATTGCGAGGGTCATGTAATAAAAGAAGAACAGAAAATGTTTAAATTAGACAAAATAATTGATGATACCACTGAACGCTTTATTATTAATGTGATAGATAGTTCCTCAGATTCAGATTCAGAATAGAACATATTATTGACTAAAAATAATATGATTTTAACATTTAAAATAAAGGTTTAGCATCAATGAGTCACGTGGTTTTTGTTGTTTACCTTTACTTAACTACCTAAACCTTTCGAGTATAGATTATAATTAACTTTAGGCTTTAGAAACCTTAATTGACAATCTCATTATTTCGTATTACAAAATACCTACAATCTATGAGTATAAAAGTAAAAATAGGTAGATAGGTGCTGCTCCACAAGTGGCACGGCAAAACTTGGCTAATTAGCCAAGTTACGTATCGTTTTGTCTCTTTTTCGCTTACGAAAACTACGACATGCCGTCCTACTTCCACGTGTCATATAATAGTATGACATTGTGCCGTTTTTGAAGATCGAATGTTGGTTAGGTAACCTATCCTTTATTGACGTGTAAAAGTGTTTGTACAAACATACTTATAGAAATAAAATCATTTATCATTTATCTTCCTCTTTTTACTTATAATATCATTGCCTTCAAGTACTTACGTTTACAGTGTTAGTCAAAAATTAACAACTTTTCAATAACATAAACTTTACCTTGATTTAACGGTTTAGTGAAACCTACCTAGGAACAGATTAAAGTATTTAAAAAAAACTTAGAAAATAAATAAACCATTTTTTTATGATTTTTTTATTACATAAAAAAGCTAAAAAAAAGTTAATCTTTTCGTGCAGAAACCGGGTAAAGGGTTAGTGTTAGTACTTAACCTACTAAATTTTCTCCCATTATGCAACGAGTATTATCGATTTACTTGGTACGACACTTAAAAATATACCTAAAACTTATTTAAGTCAAAGAAGAAATGATATCTCACGCATACAAAACACTGTTGTGATTATTTATCAACTTTTTAAAGGTAGGTACAATCAACCTCAAAAAGATGTACGTATACATCGTCATCATCATCTGCTTAGCCTTATCCTAACATAGTTGGAAGCTAAAAGCTAAAAGGCTTTACATGGAGTGACTGCCTATCTGGCCTCCACAACTCAGTAACTAGGTAATACCTCTTGACAAAGATACATACAAGAATTCATATAATTGTCTAAAATCTTTGTTCCATAATGATTGTGTAGCCACAGAACATAATTACACATTGGTTAAGTACTCAATTGTAGCTACACACTGATACTATAATAGGGAACACAAATTTTAGACAATTAAATGAATTCTTGTCGATGTATACCTACATCTTTTTGAGGGTGACTGTATAGTGTACTAAAAATAATAGTCATTCATTATTCTTCAAGTAAATAAGTAGATACAGGGAAAGCATTTAGATTACAACTTGAAATATGTGTAGTGTTCCCAGAGGTAACCTCTTTGCCTATATTTACTAAGTTTCTAGGTAGAACTTGTCCACTCTTAAATGACGCGCCCCACTACTTAACTACTTATTTAGATGTGTGAGTGCAAATATGAATAACGACACTACATCTGTGTGGGAACGTCGACTGTCCCGTGAACAGTCGATCTGTATGCGAACATTGCGGTCGACTAGTCGCGTGATAAATCCGATAACGCTCTCTTTAGGGAGTAGCGCTGGCTCCATTGTATGAACAAGATTATGACTAGTTGGACAACAAATCCTGTGCTCCTAAGTTGGAGTTAACCAGCAACTGAATGACCGCATGACTAAGGCCGTAATACACATAAAAAATTCGGTGTGAGTTGGTTTAGCACTCACGAAAATTGATGTGTAAACATGTGAGCTCGCATCAGTTTGCTCACATAGACACGGGTCTTACGCTGACGTCATCTGACGCTCGAAGTCTTACGCTTACGCGTCTGACGTTCGAAGTCCCAGCTAGCCCCTACCGTAGACCGAGCGCTAAGATGTTTACACATCAAAAACACCATTGATAATACAATGGTATTTTTATGTGTATTGCGTCCATATTTTGAAATTTGCTTGCGAACACGGTGCTTACTACTCAACACTCTCACAACATAATACTTGGCAGTTGTTTTCACGATGTAAGAAAGCGTAAATGGTCAAAAAACATCATAAAAGTAAAATCATTTGACTATTTCCGTGTAAAGGAAAGACTCAAAATTTATGATTCCCTTATTAAATACCGGTTTTTATTATCTTATCAAGTATTAAGATATTTTACTATTATTTTTTTCATGATGTCTCAGTAAAGTGATAATCACACATTATGATAGGAAAACAAGAATTCGAATATACATGATTTATGGGAATTTATTCTTGGACTAAGTCCAAGACGGTGGTGGCGGGGGTGGTTATATTATATATTGGACTGTATGTATGTTTTTTTTTTATGTATGTTCACCGATTTCTCCGTCAATTGTGGACCGATTTTGAAAATTCTTTCTTTGTTTGAAAAGGTATACTCTTGAGGTGGTTCCATTGTCACTAAGTCAGAATCTGATGAGGGGGTCCCATGGAAAACGAGGGAATCCTCAAATTTTATAGGCACACGTATAGCGATTTGGGTATTTTTTATAGTAACTCGTGCATTTGCTCCCGGAAAGCACCATTCGGTGAAGTGGAACTGATGATGAAGACCAGGGGTGGCCACCGGAACTTCTCAATAATAAGTATTTCACGAGATGCGATTCGATTTTAATATGGTTGCTAAGCAATTTATGCTCGTCACAATGCATATGGTGAAATCGAGCTGATGGTGGCTTCATCCAGTGGTTTTGGTTCTTAACAGGAGAACTCCTCAACATTTAACGTCTCTGCGTCGGGAAAAGGAATATTTTGTAAAAGATGATGTGCAGTTGACATTAGGCTATTGTAACTTAGGTGTATTAATAACTGACTCACTAAAAAGTGAAAAATAAAAACTTTTTTACAAAAAAAAACAACTGACTTCAAAAAAAACACTACAAAGTGAAAAATAACTTTAATTTCGGAAGTCGGTGGCAAAAAACAAAATACATATACAAAGACACCGACTTCTGAAATTAAAGTTATTTTACACTTTGCAGTGTTTTTTTTGAAGTCCGTTGTTTTTATAATTGAATTTGCTTCTGTAGTTCATATTTGAATTAAAGAAAGTTTGGCTTAAAATTACATTGCAGTCTAGCTTTAAGCCAGTTTACTGGCTGCCTTCACAAGGACAGCTCTGTCTATGCGACGAGACCAATGCCTAATTAATACAGAGTGTAATAATGAGGCTTTTGAGTGAAACAAAGGTTTCAAGGTCTGCCCGCCAGGCAATGAGAGTTGACCGAGACAAAGAGCGAAAGCAAAATAGTTTTAAGCTATCGCCTCCTTTGGCAGTTAGACTGCAATCGTTATGTCACTGGCTAAAGGCTACAATGCTACAATGGTTCGGGTCGGCATGATTAGGAACAATCACATATAATATGCAGTTTCGAAAAAAGCCGCTCGGCTTAGCTCGAATTATGTTGAGCCGACCCGAACATGATTCAGTGAGACTAAATGTCGAATGGAGTCCCGAATGGAAGCCACTTTTAGTGTAGTAATAGTGGCTTTGTTTTTCAACAAATAGGTACGTACTGTCGAATCGAATGTGCCGACCCGAACAAGTGTGTACACCCGAAAGACGCATGTGTAGACCCCGAAAATGTCCGAATACCAGCCGACAGTCTATTCGAGAAGGTCTATCAAACAAAAAGTGAGTTTGCAAAATTATGGAAGAGCTGAGTGGTTGGACAGCGAATATTTAAATCTTTCGAATAAGTACAAGAAATTGAGTAAAGTTTAAGAATTATCTACGTAAGTACTTAAATCTAAACCCTGTCATTTAAATACATAATTATTATTATATTATCTCTCTAAATTAAGTGTCCTTTGCCACTAACTTCATATTTCCTTACATTATACTTGTTGGTTTTTCTGAACAGGGTTTTCCTTAAAATTATTATAAATTCGATAAACTATTAATTAAAATATGCAGTAGAACTATCATAGAACTTAAACTTAGTATGAGGTTTATATTTCTAAACCGAGAAATAAACATGCTAGTTTCTTGCACAAAAGTGTAAAAGTAGCTTACATTCCAAAGTGCCATACCAACTTCTTTTTGTTACTTTTTTTTTTTTTTTCCTTTTTGGCAACTGAGCCGATGTCGACTATTCTGCCAGCGTCATGTAGTGACGGCAGCACAACAAGATGCGCCTTCGAACTTTGCACTTTGTGGTAGTTGTTATTTTTTTTTTTTTTGTTTTTTGTTACTTATTAATGGTAAATTTAAACAAACGTCAATATTAGTGCTGTCAGTTGCCAATGTCATGTGTCAAGTTTATGTCAAATGCAACACGTCATTGTGTTCTTTGTCTCTTTTTGTCCGTCGACCATCTTGCGCGTTAAATGCGTTACGAAAAAGCTTCCCTTAAATCTTTTTTTATCTGCGATATCTGTCTATTATTTACCATTAAATAATCCATCAATAATATGGGTATGTCACAATGTCATGTAAGTTACTTGCATACTTTTTTGAAAGTTACTGGCATAAGAATATATCCCTGACTATTCAATTAGTCCCGCTGGCTTAAAATAATATGATTCGTAAAATAATAGTAGTTATGTACGTACTTTGGTAGAATATCAGACGCACCCAGAAAATTCGATATCTCCATTCTCCAGAAGTACTATATAGGATTAGTTGTGATCATCCTCGCATTAATTACTTATATAAAGCTATATGTTACTCTCCAGTGTAAAATAAAACGTATTCTAAATATATCAGTACCACATAATATATCTATCTATTTACATAATGTCTTTTAGTACTGACTATAATGCTAGGAATACTATAATATCGAAGTAAAGCTCATAATACACATGCCTGTAACTTGTACAAAGGTATGGAAGTCACTTGCACGCCGATGTGTCATGACAACGTCTGATCGGTGAATGGAACAATGTTATGCAATCTACTTGCATACCGCTGTGCAAGATATTGGCGTTGTGTATTCCTGGCTTAATAGTACATATTCAAACTAAGCTAATTATGCTTATGTCCAAATCGTGGCCTTTTTTGCCAGTATGCTCCTTATCCGTTAATTGGGCTTTGCCACCATTCAAACTGATCAGTGATCAACGAATGGTAGTCATTCGGTCTTTTCATGAATTTGTGTTGTTAATCAATTACATTTTTAGAAACAATTGCGTATCCGTTGAGTCCATTTGGTTGGGACGACACCTTCGATTGAAGTGTCGCAGATTCTTGATTGGAATCTGACATGCTGCTGGAGTAACTCTTCGATGAGGGATACCCGCGCATTGTCTTCACCCCCAAGTAGCTGTGTGAACAGAAAATACTGTTTCAATATCGGACAGACTTTTAGAGGAAAAGTGGGGATGTTTTGAGTGTGAAAGACAAAAGAAACGATGGATGCACAGAGTACATTATATATAGATACCACAATAAATTTAAAAGGTGTCTCAACCCCCTATATATTATTATTTGTGGAAAAAAAAAATGTTATTTTATGAAAATATAAAAAAATGGAACTTATGCTTAGACTAAACCCATGAACATTTAGTGAACAGCGCCATCTATTAATAGGTATATTAAATTTTTGATATTACTATACGAATAAATAAAAAATCTATTGAATTGGGTAGTATATCTAAGCTATACGAGTAGCACCGTGGATGTATGGATTAAATGACAGATGATTTGGCTGACAGTGGTTGACTACTGAGATGACTGCTAATAGAGGTGTAACCAATCACCAACTTAACTGTGCAATTATTGGTGGCGCTGTTCGTCACCAAAAAATGCAAAAGATAAACAAAAACCGATCTTATGTCCCATTCAAAATGTTAGTTCCAAAAACGTCCGTTTCACAGATAAGTTTGTCAAAATGGAACAACAACAATCATCATCATCATCATTCATCGTTCATTTGTGAGCATGATGCTGAGATAGGGGCCTTTTGGCCTCTTAAAGGACTTTGTATTGTTATTTTCATTTTACTTTATTTTTATTTTTGTGAGTGTTCTTAGTTTAGTCTGTGATTATCCTGTGTGATACTTTTTCTTTTTTCTTTTCTTTCTTTCTTTCCGCCCACCTTAATTATATTAGTATAGAGGCAGGAGGCTGATCACCGTAATTCAGCGCTTCGGTGGGCAAAATGAAAGCAAATATCTTAAATATTCCACTTACCGTTTACATAGTTTATTTAGTATTTTCTTCTTGCAAACGAATATGAGGAAAATCGCCAGGCCTATGAGGATGTTGTAGATGTCGGAAATCCACCATATCTTGAAGCCAGGGTACAGGAAGCTCACTATTTCCAGCAACCAGTTCAGGCCCATCACTACAGACAGCTTCAGGTAGACCATGAACCTGTAAGAATAGATATTTTTGTGATAACATAAAACAGGGATTTTATAGACATACGCATAATAAGCTTATAACGTTCCTACTGCTGGGAAACGGGCCTCCTCGGTGAGATGGAGTGGGTCCTAATGCACCATGCGGGCCCAGTGCGTGTTGGTGGATGTCACAAATCTTCGGATTCTTGGTACTAAGACATGCCGGTTTCCTCACGATATTTTCCTTCACAGTTTTGGGAGCAGTGGTGATGAAATAAATTGCACAAAGTAAACTGCCTGTCTGGGTTCGAACCAACGACCTACGACACGTAAGTCGGGGCTGTACCTTAGATGTAACGCGCATAAACCTGCTTTATCGTGCATAATACATGGAAAGTACTTTAGGTGACGTACAGAATATATACGCCCACTAGCCCCTGCTGGTGGTTGACATAAGTCAGATTTTCCCAGCCCAGTAGAAAAAAATCAACGACGAGAGGAGTTTGTTTCTCTCGGCTTGGTATTGGATCTTTTTACACCCTCTACAGGTACCCAATCGGTCCACTTGCCTGTGCCTATGAGTGCGATGTGCCTGTGGGTTGCCAGCAGCAGCCGAGTCCAGCACGGCAGTCCCTCGACTCAAACGCCAGATGTTGAATGCGGTCATCAGGTAAAAAATCCAGTTGCAAATAATCAGGATCAGCATTGGTACGTATAAGTATAACAGTTTTACACCACCTGCGAAACAAACATGGTTCATTAGAACTTAGAAACATCATAAAACTTCATCACTGTTTTAAAATAAAGTTATGATTTTGAACACAAAAATCTGGCTGTTTTTTATGTATGAAGATAAGGCAGCAAGATCTACGCTTATATTACTCGTAGTTTATTTAAAATTTATTTAGATTAACTTTTTTTAGGGTTCCGTAGCCAAATGGCTAAAAATGGAACCCTTATGGATTCGTCATGTCTGTCTGTCTGTCTGTCTGTCCGTCCGTATGTCACAGCCACTTTTTTCCGAAACTATAAGAACTATATTGTTGGAACTATAATGTTGAACTATACTGTATAACTATAACTTGGTAAGTAGATGTATTCTGTGAACCGCATTAAGATTTTCACACAAAAATAGAAAAAAGAACAATACATTTTGGGGGTTAGAACTGTTTTTTTTTTTTTTTTTTCATCAAACCAATACGTGTGGGGTATCTATGGATAGGTCTTCAAAATCATATTGAGGTTTCTTATTTTTTTTTCTAATCTGAATAGTTTGCGCGAGAGACACTTCTAAAGTGGTAAAATGTGTCCCCCCCCCCCTGTAACTTCTAAAATAAGAAAATGATAAAACTAAAAAAAAAATATGATGTACATGTAAACCTCCACCGAAAATTGGTTTGAACGAGATCTAGTAAGTAGTTTTTTTTTTAATACGTCATAAATCGTAAACCGCAATTTACCTTTCATTTTATAGATAATGGTACGGAACCCTTCGTGCGCGAGTCCGACTCGCACTTGGCTGGCTTTTTAAAGTGGGTAGGTATTAATACTAAAATAATTGGCTAGTCCTGTTCATAAAGCGTCCTTTAAACAGGCGCGACACGTGACCCGAATCGCACGCGATAAAAAGACAACGCTCGGCGTGCGACAGGAGGCAGTGCCTTTGTGTTGCACCGCGTGTCGCGCCTGTTTGACGGAGCCTTAAACTGTGTTACGATTTTTCCAAAAAACTGCCAAACTTAGTGACTAGGCAGTACCAGTTATCACTAGAAAACTCTAGTTATCACATAAATTATAAACTTTTTTGTACAGGTAGCCAGGGACATTACGTGCAACCTGTTACCATGGCTTCAGTAAATAATTCTTAACTCCCCCGCGTCGAAAAATTCCGGCGGTTATTAAAAAAAAAAATGCTGTTCCATACATTTTGACTGTTTTATTTTTTTATAACCGATGAAAAATATCTACGCTAGGTGTCTAGAATCTTAAGCTGAATTCATGGTTACAGTTTGCGCGCCAATGTTCCTGTCACCCTGTGTGTAATAACTCTGTTACAATATAAATGAACTATTATTATTACTATTATCAGAAAATTCAGTGTGCCAACCTTCAAGGAAGCATCCGAAATCGGGCACGTGAGGAGTGATGAACCAAGGCAGGTGCCTCAAGTTATCCTTGATATCATTCAGCACCGCCAGGCCAATGGTCATGATGAGCGGGACACCAAAAGCGAACAAGCAGTACATCAGAAACTTAAACAGCTCTCCTCGTCGATGGATAGGACGGGCTTTCGCATAACCTCTGTAAAATATATTCCAGTAAGATTAAATTAGTGACGGTCAAGATTGCGTCGAAGCGAAATAGGTTTAAATTCAACCTTACAACGGCTAGAAGTGGTCTCTTGAATTAAAATTACACTGGGAGGTGCTATAATACTGTAGTGTGTGGCGTGTGACATTGATGCCGCAACCAATAAATAGAAAGGAAGAAAGAAAGAAAAATATTTTATTTGGGACACGCACAGAAAATACAAGGAGTAAAAATAAAATAAAACGGAGCATTTAAAACTAACAAAATTAACAATAAACAAAAAATAAAAGCCTATGCGTGAACAAAAAGGCTCCTCTCTCAGCAATATGCTGCGATATAAAAATAAAATAAGTATCGAAGCGCTCGCTGGTATTCTGACAGGACTCGCTGTGATGCCACGGACACACCTACGGACATCTATAAATCCGACTAGGGGATCAAATAGACACCTATAACTAATACATCACGCCTTGTTTACCCGGAGGGTTGGGCAGAGGTGTACTGTACCTATAGCACGCCAACATTTCGCCAATTTATATTTAAGTCCCATGAAGTAGGGGGGCAGAGGCTATTGCCATCAAATGGGCACAAACCCAAACGCCGCTACTGAGAAATTCCAAAACTCAATAACACTGCCCGACGTGGGACTCGAACCCAGGACCTTATGCTCAGCAGTAGCGCTTGCGACCAGTAGACCAACGACCCAGTCATAAATAAGTCAAAATCAAAAGTCATTTAAGTATTCAAATTAAGCTGAAAATCGGCACTTTTCGAACGTCAGAATTACATATATGACAGTCCCACAAAATGCCCGCCCTTCACCACTTCCTTGCTTTAATAGAATAGACTAGTTGCTCTGTGAGCTGTACACCTCGCATGTTTGGCTTTGCATAGCTTAAAACTGAATAAGTGTTCACCACGAACCTCAAAACCAAATCCTTAAAACAAAAAGTGCGAAATGGCTGAAATATGTTTTTATTTTTAAATTCTGTTTTTTGAAAAAAATCTCGACGAATCATCATCACGAAATCACACACTTTAAATCTGATTTACATCCTTATGACGTCCTCGTAACATAGGGTCCAGTTGAAAACCAGCGTCAGGCACTAGTTGTCTGGCATTTATGCTGAACTGGGCCTATTTGGCGCAGCCACGAGGCACACAATACAGTTTTTAAGTTTTTTAGATTTTTTTGTTTTTGCTTTGTGTGAATATTGTGTGCCTTAACCTGGGTCAAATAAATTTATTTTCTTTCTTTTCTTTTTTTCTTAAATCAAAGAATCGAAAAAAAAGTTCCATATAATTATCGAACCTGAGGGCCTTGACAAATGGCAATCGCTCCGGAGCGATTCTATATCTACAATCGCTATCGCTTGCGCTAAAGTTTCCTTCATACAAATCGAAAACTAGCGATAACGCTTGTCAAAACGTGCCACTTGGCTACACATCTCTATGGAAGTAATCGTTCGGCGCTGTCGATCCGTTTCATAGAATCGAATGATGAGCTAATTTCTATTCGTTGACTAGATGATCACGTGACATTTCGATAGCTTATGTCAACCCCATACATTTTTACTTTTCTACTAGCGTTATCGTTAATCGAATGTTACTTTGTCTAGGCCCTCTGCTCACAAAATTTCGAGAGAATTGGTTGAGAAATGTGACCTGTCGAGAACAGCCGAATATCTGGACATACGAAAGCATTTTTGCCCAAGCTGAAACGGAGACACTTGGCTCGCGCTTCGCGCTCGCTTGATCAAATATTACCCCCCGAAACCCCGAAAACCGGGTACTTATAGTGGGAAAGGAAGTATTACCTGAAGGTCCACCAAATATCGTAGGACATGACGCTCATCCAGCAGAAAGTAGCCAGGAAGAAGTAATATATGAACATCGCTGGAATAAAGAAAACATGATGTGTTAAATTTTAATGCATAAAATTAAGCAAGTAGCTTGCATGCCATTGTGACATCCACCAATCATAAGTTGTAATGGACTTAATATAGCATGCAAGTAGCTTGCATGCCAGTGCATGCAAGCTACTTACATGCTGTATTATAATAATTATTTCCATTATTGGTTTCAAGGACAAGCGCATAAACAGCAATATTCAATAAATATTAATTGTCATAAATATGGGCCCGCATAGAGAAATGCATATTCCTTAAAATTTAATTGGAACAAAATTTTGTGCTTACACGGGCCATTCAATTGCACAATTCTTGGCAATTTTAGATAAATCACGCTTCAGCAACACCGCGCATATACGTACGGCAATTGCAAGATTTTATAGAAATTACCAAGAATTCCGCAATTTTTGTTCTTAATCTCAATCTTAACTACATTAGGAAGTACCAAGCAGGTACTTCCTAGCTTCCCATAAGAAGGTTGTTAGCATTGCTATAAAAAAAATCTATAATTATCACTTACTCAGACAAATACAAGCCGTTGTGGTGTGAATCTGTATTTGAATGACGGCCAACAGCAAGAAGGCCATGAACAGGCTGAAGACGTATGCCATCAGGATCAAGCCACACAAGTTCTGAAGTTCAGGCAGCAAGAAGTATACTATCAACACCAGAAGCATGAAGAAGCATGATACCAGCGTAGCTGTTGACAAAAAATACATGAATTTGATTATTTGATTTAACATAACGTGATGAGTTAGACCACAATATTTCGATTTAAAACAGTGTCCATGGAGTTTCTAGCCCGTTCTTCTACATAAGAACCTACAACGCTTTGAAATATGCATCTGACTTTATCTTTCAGACTGATCGACCGACAATGCAAAAGTGCCTGTAATTGCTGTGCAATTGAAATTAATGCTTTGAGTTTAAGTTTGAGTTTGACCTAACTTTAGTTTATGAAGGCAAGGGTTGTTGGTAATTCTTTTAGGGTTTTTGTGTCATATCATCGTCGTCATTGTGTGACGATTGGGTGAAATTAGCAATGCTGATAGTAGCAGAACATTTGGTGGGTTGCATGAGGTCGGCGCAACATCATGTCTGTTTCTTCCATACTTCTATAATAGTCTTCATCTAGATAGTCACCCCCTTTCAAGCCATATCATCTTTCACACAGTCCATCCATGGTTTCTTTGGTCTTCCTTGCTCTTATAGCCCATCCACATTCCTAATCAAAAGTTTCCTCACGACATTTTCCTCATTCCTTCGCATCACGCGCCCATACCATGACAGTACGGACCCTAACATACTAATACCTACACATGCATGTATTCGCAGCTCAAGAACAGGATAAAGTACATGAAATAATGGGTCATAATAATATTGATATCTGTTTGACGCAAATTCTACAAGTATAATAATAATAATATTATGAGTATGAAAAAATCCTGGAACTTAATTCTCTTGTAACTTGTAAACATAGACGTGATGTTGTATTATGGATGATTAATTTATGATTTATTTGCGGTTAGATGATGCAGCTTTTATTAACCTACCTATCAGTTCACAAAAACTCCGAGTAGCAAGTAATATTTATGATGACATGAAACATTTTCTTGGTATTCCGGAATTGTACACACCGCTACATATCAAGCTATACATTTCCAGTATATGCTGATCTCTCATTATATGGAAATCCTATATAATGCGAGATCAGCTTATACTGATATGTTTTGATATGTAGCGTGTGTACAGGTACACCCCTTAAACCTGCACTACACTACTCGAGAAGTTGATTGAAGTTAAGCGAATACGTGAGTGTAGAAGGGCACTTCGGTTCGCCTCGGGCGACTTTCGATCGTTGTCGGTTTTTGCGCCCGAGTCAAAGGACTCGAAGGAGTACAATACGGAATTTCGACGCACAAAATATCGATAAATGCTAATACGATGCTACAAAATTGCGATGCCCGTTACTGCGAAAGACCGTCTCTGCGATGCCACTACACTTCGATGCACGTTACCGCGATAGATCTTCACTGCGATACTACTTGACTTCGATGCACATTACCACGAAAAATCATTTCTGTGGAGTTACTTGACTTCGATAATCTATTGCGAAAGATTGTTACTGAGAAACTTCAACATACTCGTACCTGCTCGTCTTTCGATAAGCTTATCATATTAACTATCTACATTTATTTTATTTATTTATTTTTTATTATGTTATCACATATCAGAACGAAAATATGTTTTGAATGGGCCTAATAAGTTATAAACCAAAACGCACAGTGAACAAAATAATATGTATTCCATAATGGTTTGTACAGTACCTACATAATAAACAATCATTATATATGTATAAATTAATCATATTAGAAGTATATTTAAACTTGACAAAAATACAGACTTAGATATAACAAAAATATTGACAATTTATATAACCAAATATAAACAAAGTTTTAATATGCTATTTATTGGTAAGAAAATATAAATGAATCCAAGAATTCGTAGGGGAAAATTAGTTTTATTTCTTTATGTAGCATATACAGGGTGTTTGGCAGAACGTTGAACATACGAAAATGGTGGATAGGTGGGGTCATCTGCTACTTTCTCAGCCTTAATTTATTTGGCCCTGGGCCCATGGATACTTAAAAAAAATTTTTTTTTGCTTTCTTCTAGTTTCACCACTTTCTAAACTTTAGAGTGTAATTTTTATTCAAAATGGGTAAAACAGGCATTTTTTTTTTTTTACTTTAATTTTGGTAGATTCTTATAAAATTATTGCTTTATTCAGATGTTAGCTAGAAAAAAAGTTATGAGTCCTCAAACTGTTTTGTATTTTTTTTTGTTAATTTCCTGTTTTACCCATTTATAATAAAAAATACACTTTAAAGTTTAGAAAGTGGTGAAACTAGAAGAAAGCATTTTTTTTTAATATTAAGGTGGCCAAGGCCTAATAAATTAGGGCTGAGTAAGTAGCAGATGACCCCACCTATCCACTATTTTCGTATGTTCAACGTTCTGCCAAACACCCTGTATATGCAAGACCATCACCTTTCTTATTAATAATTATGCTCTTGGAGTTTTTTGTAGTACAGAGTTTTTGTTCTTCCTTTTTTTTCCATCACACCTCAATCTCTCTATTTCATACTGTGTATTTTTCTGTTCTTTTACAAGTTCTCTCATTGTTTTGTATATATTTAATTTCCTTCTGTTAAGTAATCTATTCCAACGGTTATTCCAGCTTTCAATTGCATTTTTCGTGATGGGTATACCCGTGACAAAGCAATCCCAAACACACCATAAACTAGCTGGGAATAGGGGTGGTATCTTCTTTATAATCAATTTTGGTTTATTTGAAGAAGACGAAGATCTTTTACTGATATATGTTCCATTTACGTAGTACTTACTAAACCAGTCTGCCACTGTTTTCGACTCATTCGGTAGTACTTCTCGCCGAATAAGCTCAAAGGCCGCTGGAATGTCTTCAGGTTTCAAATATG
This sequence comes from Griposia aprilina, assembly GCA_916610205.1. Taxonomy (NCBI): domain Eukaryota; kingdom Metazoa; phylum Arthropoda; class Insecta; order Lepidoptera; family Noctuidae; genus Griposia; species Griposia aprilina. The sequence continues at coordinate 18,220,771 of OU744294.1, forward strand.
CCAATGCTAAAATATGTCGCATTTTGTGAGCGAATTCGCTGTCATTGGTGTATTTTTTACTTAGACCAGCTTTCTGTATGTGCTTCCATATACTTTGTGATAAATGGAAAAAAAACAACACTGCTGTTTGGAAAAACCCTCAGACTGGCATTTATTATAGCGAGTTCAAAGTCAGAAATTAATATTTCTGGATTTAGATCAATGTTCATTTCATTTTTCCAGTAAACTCTTATTAATTCAAAATATACAAAATACAAATTTTCTGATTTATTTGACAGCAACCCAAGCAAGTGGTAGATTTTTTTCTACACCATACTCAGTGACGCGACCATCCCTTGCAGTGTAAAAATTTGACAGAACAGGTTAGGGCAGCATTTGAAAGTGCCATCAACGATCCAAAAGTCGCAAAATTCGCAATTTTGTAGCATTTATCGATATTTTGTGCGTCAAAATTCCGTATTCTACTCGAATCGAAGTGTCCCGTATTTCTTAGCATGAGTGTACGAGTATAGTCACGTACTTTGGACTTTGGTTAATTTCGACCAGTACTTCGTCGAAGCAACTTCGCGAGTAGTGTAGTGAAGCTTTTATATTTTATTTATAATTTATATAAATAAGTGTAGTAGACGGGCTAAGTAATAACAGCTTCACGAGTCGATCGATCAGGTTAAGCTACGCTTGCCACGGTCGGTCCATGGATGGGTGACTATCTTTATATACTGAGACCCCTACGTGCCTCGGACAGCACGTTAAGCTGTTGGTCCCAGCTGTCATTCATGGATCTTTGACAGTCGTTACAGATCGTCAATAGCCCGAAAGTCTGACAACCAGTCTTACCAAGGGGTATCGTGTTACCCAGTAATTGGGTTGTGGAGGTCAGGTAGGTAGTCGCTCCATGTAAGATACTGGTATTCAGCTGGATCCAGTTAGACTGGAAGCCAACCCTTAAAAATAGTTGGGAAAAGGCAGGTAGATGATGAGGCACGTGATGATCTATAATTAAGTGCAGTAGGCTGCACGTCACAGGTAACACTTTACCCTTGAGCCTTAAGCTACTTACGGAGTTTCACTAGAATAAGAGGCCAGTTTAAACACCCTAATTACGTAACACACTATTTATCACAATCTGAATCATTTTGAAGCCTATTGCTAATCCATTGCTTCATATGTTCGAACAATTTGTCTACTCAACAACGGAAATAACGCAATGAATATTGTTGACCTGTCAAAATGAAACCCATTCCTACTCTTAGTGTGTTACGTAATTACCCCGCTGGTTTAATATCTCTGACGTGCAGTCTACTGTTCTATGGTTTGTATATGGGCTGTGGAAATGTACAGAAAAACAAAGTGGTTACATCTAGCAAGTGTTTAACACAGTAGATGAGCTGAAACTCAACTTAAAGAATGGTTCAAAAGATATTCGTGCCTGGGTGGGCCACGTTTGGTGTCTACTAATTAATACCTAACCAGAAAATGTTTGTTTTTTTTATAATTTTTATTGAAATCTTTAGACACTGATCTGAAATCAAAATAGATGTCCTAACGATGAATACGGAAGGTCGAAAGTGAACTAACGTCTGGAGATTCGATTGCAATAGCCACACTGACAACTGAACTACTATGTAATATTTTGTAAAAATATTAGGCGAAGTAAGCTAACCTTCAAGTGAAGTAACTCTAAGCTAAGTTTTCATGGTGACATTTTACAAAATAGATCGGCGGCACCGGCTGGTGTCACGCTGTATGACTAATTTGTCACTTGTTCAAGCTATGCTACTCACTGAGTGACACCAAGGGAAGTTCCTTGTAGAGTAACTTCGGCCTAAAAGTTCAGAATCAGGGGTGCTACACACATGTTCAGGTCAGCATGATTTGACACAGCCGGGAGGCAAAAGTGAATATGTTTATGTAGATATAGGTATATTAGAGAAAAGCGGCTTAGCTCGAATTGCTCCGAGTCGACCCACACATTATTGAGCGAGACTAGATGCCGAACGAATTTTGTGGATCGGCACGTGCCAAATGAAAGCTGAATATGTGTTCTTTATTATTGTTTCGGGTCAGCTTTGTTGTTCAAGAAATGCTGCAGAATCGAATCTGCCGACCCGAACAAAGGTGTGGCTCCCATCAGGCAACAGATTCCTTTAATAAAGAGTAAGTCTTCTATTCTACTTTCAATATTACGTGATTATTACGACATGTTATGTTAGATTAATTTTGTCTTACCGCTTGTTAAGTATATGTTGCTCTGTACGAAATCTCCTCCCGGCAGACGAGCCCAAAAGCGCAACGTTGGCTTCTTCGTAGAGTTCGCCACAACACGATAGTCTACGCAGTAGTTGGCTGGGGGTATTGGGTTCCAGCGATTATATGCATTTGGGAGCTCCAATTGAAGAACCCCACTCTGGAATTAATAAACTGTTTTAGCAATATTGTATAATACGCCACGTTTATTGTGCTTTTGGGTACAAAAGAAGGGGTACTTTCTTTTGGTTTTATAATAAAGGTTTGCGTAAATTACATAAAATCCTTCTCCACCACTTTCGTAGACTTTCTATGAACCAACGCACACTAAAGGCGGGCTGCACCGCATTTTATTCCATGAAAATGCGTTGCGCTGCGGCTCGTTGCGGCTGTAATTTGCGTTTGGCATAAATGTTTGCGCACATTTGGGCGGGTTGCGACGCAAGCCGCAACGCAACGCATTGGAGATATAATTCTACATCATATTTGAATATTTTATAGAAACCATAGAATAGAACAGAATAATTTTATTTGCATTAAAATCCATCCATTCATTCGCATCGGGCTTTTGGAACGAAGTTCCTTAAGGCGAAAGCGTCAGGATAGCTCGCGAAATTCAATTTTTTGCAATTTGCAGGTCAGTATCAGGTTGCATGTTGATCTAAATGTGAATTTAGCCGTATCAAATATATTTAATCATCAATACAATTCTTTAAGTTCATATTAACCTATTAAATGAATATTTCATGAAGTCATGATATTTGAGGCCAAATCTAACATAAAGAGTTGTATTGCTGATTCTAATGATTATAATTCTGTAAATCCATATTACTCGTAGGTACATGTATGTTATTATTATTACTATCCATATTATTATCCATATTTGTTACGGTCGCGAATCTTATTTTAATCAACGTACAACCTGACACTCACTTTCAAATAGCAAAAATGTAAGACATTTTTTATTTCACAGGCTACATCAGCGCATCCCTCTTAATTAGGGACACGAAAAAGTATCGATACTTTGTGGTATCGAGTACATTTCCATTTGATACCGATACTTTTGTACTCGATACTTTGCATTCGATACTTTTACTCAATGAGTACTTTTTGGCAGGTATCGTATCGAATAATTTATCTATCTAATAATCTTTAATTTATATGCCTAAAGTACTAAATAATTTAATTTTGTTTCTATTTTTTTGATGTGTATACATCTTAGCGCTCGGTCTACGGTAGGGGCTAGCTGGGACTTCGAGCGTCAGACGCGTAAGCGTAAGTCTTCGAGCGTCAGATGACGTCAGCGTAAGACCCGTGTCTATGTGAGCGCGTAAACCAAACTGATGCGAGCTCACATGTTTAGACATAAATTTTCGTGAGTACCAAACCAACTCACACCGATTTTTTAATTTTTGAAGTTACTGTTGTCTTTTTCTATTATGTGTACCAATACCATTTGTTTTTTCATGTCCTGCCCTACTGAAGTTAAACTGACGTTATTTACTGACTGATATTGACCTCTGCTCTATGCTCATTAGGCACTAAGAAAAGTACTCGATACCTTGAAGTATCGATACTTTTGTTTCGATACTTTTATGAGTACGATATTTTTTCTTCGATACTACTCATGAGTACAGTATCGATACTTTCTATTCGATACCGTGTCCCTACTCTTAATGCGGCTTGCGGTACGAGGTGACAGGTAGAAATCGTCACGTAAGGAAAAAGCATTGTGCCCCCTCCATGGAAATTTCTCTCTCTCTCTCTATCTCTTTCTGTTATATACAAGTGTGTAGTGCATGCGAGAATCGCGTAAGGAGCGTCGTTCCTGATTTTGTTTTGAAATTGAATGCGCTGCGTCCCGATTAGGCTGTATGTGCGCTTAGCCTTTGGTCCCCGAGCTTTAAATGTAAGCTATAATGACTTTATTTCTCTAAAGGCAAGGCAGAGGTGAATTCGCCCAGATTTGTTTTTTTATTCAGCAATTTTGTTTTTTGACATAATAATATAATACAGCAAATTTATATCCGTTTGCAACTTGCAAGCGTATATAAATTTCCTCATGGAATAACCCAATAACACTGCCCGACCTATAAACCTACGACTATTAAACCTACGACCGCGATACCATAAAGTACAGCATTGATTCTTTTAATACATTCCATAGTGATATTGTTAAAATATCTGCTCTTGCAAAAGATCTTAAAATAAAAAGCTTAAATTCATTAATTTACTGAAAGAAAATGTACAGCCTAAACTACTGGGTCTAGAAGCATGTTTGCACAAAAGTTCCTTATACAGGGTCAAATTAAATTAGCTAGCGAAACTCCTCAGACGTGGTACCATCAAACGGGGTGAATAGAGATGCACGGGTGAATCGGAACGAAACTATAAAAGGGATTTTAACATTGAAATAATATAGTTTGATGCTAAAAAGGACTAATGTGTTTATTGTATTATAATTAACGATTAAGCGCGCTTGTTGGCAACAAACTATATTATTTCAATATTAAAATCCCCTGCATCTCTTTTCACCACGTTTGACGATATGTATCAATATAGATAATGCCGAAAAAACAAAAACAACATATAAAATCTTAATATCAAGTAAGTAACTGATGCTGCCTACGCGGTCACCGGCCGCTGTTAGTGTATTAATTTGGCAATGGTGCCGATTCTCTTGTACACCGAACTAAACTAACTAAACTATCACTAAAATTCCTTACTTTTTCCTATGAGAATCTTAAAGCTATTCTGAAAAAAAATATCTCTAAAGGAGATGTTTTATTTTGAACTACCACTATGTACACGACATAGAAAAATAGGAAAAAAATAAGGGATTTTCATAAAAATACTAACAAATTAATTTGAAGAAGAGTACAGGCGTACAAAAATTATCATTTGGGAAGTTTTTTTTTAATATGATAACCCTATTTTTACGACATGACGTTTGACGACTTTGGCAGTTTTAAATTTCGTGAAGTGACGTCTTTCTTTGCTTTGACTTTGAATTGGACGAGTTTCGGAGATTTTTGTGATTGTTTTTGTTTTGCGACCCAGTTTACTACTAAGGACATTGATTCATTGCTTCTCTGTTGATCTCAGCTTTGTTATATGGTTTCTGATTCATCTGTGATTTGGGTTTCGTCGTATAGGTAATATTCTACAATAACAAGTTGTACTAGGGTTGCCCTTATTTTATTATTGCTGCCGCAATCGAGTAGACTGTAGTCTTATTTTATTATTATAACGAAACCCAAGTATTTTCGGAATTCGTGTGTTATTTTTTTATCATAGATATTACATAGACACGTCAATCAAATGTAATTGTCAAAATGACATTTCGCGTATTACTGATCCACTATATTTATGTTGTGTTACTCTCCTTGACAAAGTTCAAGTTCGAATGTACATTGAAACGAAGTAAACTAATAGAAAATTAACATTAAAAAACAGTTACTATATTGTATATTTACATACTGTGTACATGGAGCTAGCCCGTACTCCATACATTTCTGGGACATCTCCTTTAAAAATAATTTTGACGCAACTAAAATTTACAACAAATACCAATGCAAACAAAAAATAAAAGAATATCTGCTCACCCTAAATTATGACGACTCGGAAGAATTACTCAAACCATAACTTAAGCAAATTCAAGCATCCATTTACACATACACACCTACCATCACCCATTCACATCTACACTCACACATACACACACACCCGGCACACAAATAGATACTCCCTTTTCCGCGTTATTAATTCATTTAAACTACTTTTACTTTTATCCCCTCGTTTCTTATCCTCAAAATGAACTGTATTAGTCTAGTTTAATTTTATTTTATATAAAAGTGCACATTACTAACTTGTAAGTAATTATTATAACATTCATAATGGACGGATGGATGACCCCTGTATCACAGGTTTTTCCTAGCATGGGGGCCATTGATCATTTATTTTGTATCAGGCTATTTCACGCTTAAATTAAGTGACTACTTGTATCTGTGTACTTTCTTATGTCAAATAAATATTATTTTATTAATTTGACAATCGCGATTCCACGTGGTAGGTACTTTTTTGCCCTCCCGTGATTTTCTTAGAGCCGGAGGCGCGCATAGGGGGCAGCTTCGACATGTTTTATATGGAATTTTTAATTTTTTGTGTGGAAAATATGAAAAATTATTACCTACATATAGAGTTTTATGGGTTTAAGGGTTTCATAAAGAGGGTCGACATTTTCATTATTTTTGCGATAGGACACATCATTTACGAGATATAAGCAATAAAAAAAAAAAAGATACCACTATTTTTTCCCCTGAAGTCGAGGTGTTTGGGTGAATTTTAGTTCGTGACAACTAATTTTATACCACACCTTTTTAATCGCGTTTAAAAATAGCCAGATTTAGTTAGAAAACCAAAATTTTTGGTGAAAAATGTCAAACTCAGAATAGCAAAATTGTCATTTTCGCTAAACTATAACTCAGTGCCATCTTAGTGCTGTCAAACTAAAATATAGGTAATTTGTGTCACTTTAGTCTTTTTCAGAATGATAAATCGTCGTTTGACAGGAATAAACTAAATAGTGATTTTTAGTCTAGCTTAGAGAATTTTGTGACAAGAGAATCGGCACCATTATAAGTTTACAAAAGCCTTTTTAGTCTTTTATCATCATTAGAAATCGATACCCAGTATATCTGCGGAGTTTCGCTAGTTATTTTAATTTAACCCTGTATAACGACAGTGAGTACTTAGGAAGGATTTTTTTAAATTCACGCCCTACATGGTTTAAATAGGATATGAAAGTATGTATGGAAGTTCCTCATTTTTGCCGTTGGAAAATTCCAACAGGCACATGGTTGTAGAAAAAATAATTGATAACTCAAAAATAACAAGGCAATTTGTCCTCTTCAATGTGTGTCCTTCTCTTATAGACATAATTAATTAACTGTAATCCAAGTTACTGCCATTATTCTGTTAATTAATAATACTATAGGCTATTTCTGGGAATGCTATGAATTTATGTATTGAAAAATGATAGTCAGAAGGAAATAAACACATTTAATTACTAAGAAATAATAATTTTTGTAGTGAATAATGTGTTTGGCTTGCAACACATATGAGTAGTTAGCGGTCTCGCTATGATTATAGAAGGAAATAGTCTCCTGTATAAATACGGTATTTGTTTATTGCAATACATAGGTACTATTTATTGTTAATATTCTTTGTAAAGAGTTTGCATTTGACCCATTTACCACCTAAACCAATTCGGCACGCACTCGGCTGAACGCTGACATTTTATAAAATGTGTAGTGGTTATCATACAGGGTGTAATTTTAAACACCCAACCTCTTAAGGGGTCATTCTACTCATAATTATGAACATCTTTTACTAAGGGACCAAACTTAAAATCGTGAAAAAATAATCTACTGTTCCCTACATTTATGTTTGCATAACTCGTCGAAATTTAGGGAACAGCCGGTTTTTTTTTCGCGTTTTCTGTTTTGATCCCATAGTAAAAGATATTCATAATGATGAGTACAATAAACCCTAAAGAGGTTTGCCCGAATATGAACCTCGTACATGAGAGGCGAGGCCTTAACCACTAGGTCATCACGACATTCAATAGGTACTAGGTATAATTTATTTATTTTTATCTACAATTTTTATAGGTAGTATCCTCTACCTAATACAATAATGTAGTCACTTAAAAGGGCGAACACCGGTCCACTAGCGCTACTCCCTTAAAAACATATTATCTCGTGACTGAGAAGAAATTTTGACTAACGGCTCAATCAGAACCCTCCGTAAGTGTGCCTAGAATTTTCTAATAACTTTTATAAACTTTCATATTAAGACACGAAGCAACAAAGTTCGATCTAAAGAAAAGCGGCCACATTCCTCTAGATCGTATTTTGTTGCTTCGTGTCTCAATGTGAAAGTTTATAAAAGGTATTAGAAAATTCTAGACACACTTGCCGAGGGTGCTGATTGAGCTGTTATTCGAAATTCCTTTTCAGTCACGAGATAATATTTTTTTAAAGGAGTGGTGCTAATGATCCGGTGTGCGCCCTCTTAAGTCTAGAGGAAAAAAATAGTTAATCACGTCATAATGTAAGAATTATATTTAAATTAAAATACTAGGTAACTGATGAATTGTTATAGGTAAATTAATTGCAAAACAAAATGTTTAGAAAACCACAAAAAATTATATCCAACTTTTAAATTAGTTTTTAGCGGAGCAGAAAATAAAATATTGTATAATTTTATAGAAAATGTTGTAAAGTCAAAGTCAAAGTCAAATCGTTTATTTCAAATAGGCACATAAAATGGCACTTTTGAACGTCAAATGAAATGTATGCCATGCAATTCGGCACAGTAACACCGGATTTGACTTATCTTGGGTAAACATTGTTTTTATCACCCGTCTCCTTCCGGCTGTGTGATCGTGGGTTTATGATAACAGACCTCCAAAGTTTGTAACATATAGCTCCTAAAAATAACTATGCACTTAAATAAATACCTAAATACCGATAGCTTAGGGTTGGTTTTAAAACAGCTAAAGTTACTTAAGGCGGCGTAAATGCCATTGCATGTTAAGACAAAGCCCTCATTTAAGTAAAGGCATGTTGAAATCTAAATTAAGGAGTTTATTTCCCGATTCCAAGGACTCAGCCTGTACCGAGAAATAAATTCACACCGTGTAGTATTACTATGTATTATTAACATTATTATTTTTGTAGATTTTAGGTCACTTTTTTTACAATATTTTTTTAAATTTTGTACTACGTAACAAGTGCTTCCCGCCATCAAACTATAAACATTGGCGAGTAAAATTTTAAGAAAAAATATTATAAACATGTTAGAGGATAATAAAAAAAAGTAGACTATGAACCAACAACAGAGATGTGTGCTAGGAATAGGTACCTATTTTAAACCTGTTAGAAACCGTATTAAACTACTATAGGTTCTTATAAAAAAAATACCAGCCTAATGGTGGGTTAATAGACAGGGAATGTAGGTCCCCCACGAAATTGTTTTATCATCCTCAGGTTATATTTATGTCATCGTTGTGTAAACTCAAATACTACGGGCCGTACATCCACATTTAATAACCCCCTACCACGTATGGCAAGGCAATATAATGATAGGTCCAACTTGAAAGATTACCCTATTGATATTTTCTCCATGAGTTTCGCTTCATACAGACGTTCCTTATTTAAACAGTGCGAACAGTAATGTAGTAGTAATTTTATTTTAATATTCATAAGTCAATGTTATTATTTGCATGGTTACTTAAATGCCAATTTTAGATGTTACTACGATAAAACAATACATTAGGCACATTCGGTCCATTCACGAAGTTTAATTTTTTAGTCATTGTTTTTGTAGTCAAAAACCATTTTCGCATTATTGCCTTTCTAATGAAACCAGATTGGGGCATATCGGTTGGATGGTTTCAAAGTCTATAACGGACATAGGTATAAAAAAAAGTGTTTTATATAATTAGGTATATAGATTGGTGTTAATATCATGCTTGTCATTCATGATGAGTCAAACTGACCGGCACTTGAAAGACCCAAATGGGCCATGGGGTCTAAAATAACCGGCAGTAAAAACCTTAGGTGATTTAAAAAAAAAATGTCATAAATTGATTTTTTCTGGATGTAAAGATTATTAATTCACAAACAAAAAGTGCAGTTTTATAATTATTTTCCCCTAATTTCTATACCGCTGTAATTTTTTTTGGGTTCAAGATGGTCCCAAAAATAATCTCTTGTGTTTTGGCACGGGTTGGAATGACTTTTTTTCAAAGTCGTAATTTTTATTAGTAAGCAAAATCTTTACTTCTATCTCTTCTATATCTTCTATCTCTTTCAGAAATCTAAGAAAAGCAAGTGTTAGGAAAACCCGAGAAGAAAGAAGCACAATATAATAATAACATTCAGAATCTTCACATTTGTTCAGGCAAAAAAGTGGTACTTACTTTAATTTCTATAGATTCAGATGACATAAAATTACTTCACGCCTGTATTTCCCAAAGGGTTATGCAGGGGTCAGCCTATTGTACACCCACGCGTCGTCAGTTATGTTTCAGTCCCATATTAGGGGCGAACATAATAAGGGGCGAGCCTATTGCCATAAACCGGGCATAAATCCAGACTCCGGTCTGCTACTGAGAAATTCTTGATGGAAAAACCCAATAACAATTGGCCCGACCTGGGAATCGAATCCGTGACCTCATGCTGAGCAGTAGCGCTTGCGACCAACTAGGCAGCTTCTATAGATTCCAATGCAATTGGAATGGAATGCAATTGCAATGGAATGCAATTGCAATTGCATAATTTTATGCAATTTATAAATCAAGACACTCACCTCAGTAACATAAATGTTGAAATCCAACACTGTGACATCCAGGACCTCTTTCCTAAATAATGGATCTTTAAATTTGCTCGGTTGAAGACTGAATACATCTTCAAGTGACTTAAGTGTGTCTTTCATTTCCTCGTCATATACTGGTATTGTTGAAAAAGAAAGCGTTTCGTTGTATTTGACACAAGCTTTCCTTTTACCCACATATTTCCCTTCTGGGCAACATTTATTTAAATGATTCTGAAAACCATTTTTTATTCGAGAATCTGGTTCAGTGTCCAAAGCATTGATCCTTGTCGAAAGGACTAACAACACGTTCAATATGACTAACATTTCGTGACGTGTGCTTGTTAAGAAGTACAAACGAATTATGAGGGATTATAATAATTGTAGTACCTATTTATTTAACTGTAACCTTTTACATCATCGGCGAACTTGCAAGTCCGCGTATAAATAGTTTGTAAATATCTGAGTTTTCAAGATTTTACAGGAAGGAAAAAGTGAATATCTGGCGACTTATACGGGGTCAAATTAAATTAGGTAGCGAAACTCCGCAGACGTGATGTGTATATAATATCTAAACATAATATAATATATATATAATAAACATGATAAAACAAAAAAAAAGGTTTGTGAATTTTTTTTTTTGGGAAACAACCGTTGGTATTCCGTATACTTATACTGGATATCAATAAATATCAGTTTGTCTCGCCAATTTAATTTGATTGAGTATACAGTGTTTTTCAGGGTTCCGTACCCAATGGGTAAAACGGGACCTTATTATTAAGACTCCGCTGTCCGTCTGTCACCAGGCTGTATCTCATGAACCGTGATAGTTAGACAGTTGAAATTTTCACAGATGGTGTATTTCTGTTGCCGCTAAATAAAAAATACTAAAAAACAGAATAAAATAAATATTTAAGGGGGCTCCCATACAACAAACACGATTTTTTGCCGTTTTTATAGATAATGGTACGGAACCCTTCGTGCGCGAGTCCGACTCGCACACGGCCGGTTTTTTTTTATTGGGATGATACCTGACTTCTCCGTCAGGTTCCATAAATATTGTCTATAGGCCATTGCAGCGTGAAATAATTGTTTTATATTATTACTTAGATGGAGCGATTTAGGAGCTAGCACAGGTAGTACCTATGACTAGGAGCGGGCGAGGTCGCGTAATTGGTGGAGCGTCTGCTCCTTCGACGTCGCGCGACTCTCTGGGGTACTTTCTCAATCGCCCCGACATGCCGGCACCCAGCGGAGGAAGCATCTCGGGGGCCAACCAAGTGGAGGGCGCTTTTACCCAAAACTCCACCTCTTTGGTCAGCACAAAAGGGGAGATCAACTCGGCTAGGAGAGAGGAGAGACGGGCAGTGGCTCTGGATGAGGTAGCTGAAATGACTAGTCAGGCCAGAGAGCGGTGGGCTTCTCGCTTGGCCACTGCTGAGGATGTGTCGGTGGCGGCCCTAAACCGCCAAGTAATGGACAGCGTGGATATGCACTAAAATTACTGAATGTTGTGCCAAATTTCGTCCAAATCTGTAGCTGTTTTTGCGCCAATCCGGAACATATATCCAGACTAACGGAAATAAATCGAAAATCTATACTTTCGGCATTAGACACGGTAAGGACCAAGCCCGGGTCGACGGCGCGTTGTGTTCCACGCGCGCCTCAAAGAGATGTCAGCATAATTGACGGGGCCCGATAGGGCCGATGCCTGCCGGGGCCGCGGATTGTTCGAAAGAGTTACCGTGGCCCTGGCGCACAGGCAACTGAAGGAACACGGGTGGGTTTTAGTCAGTAAGAGTCTGACTCGCCCTTCCGCTCCGCCCAAAGCGGGATGATTTCCATCATTTGATGATTTCCCACCCAAAAAAAAAAAGACACGTTCACACAGCTCGTAGTATTTTTTTTTTAAATGCTCAATTTTTGATTTCTTTAATATTTTATTAAGTATATATAAATGATAAATTATTTTATTTCTGTAAGTGTGTTTGTACAAAAACTTTTACATGTCAATAATATTTTTTAAACTAGACGAGGTCGGCGTTTCATAGCTGACTACTCTGAGAAGACAGACCGAAACAATCCGAGACGTCACAGTCTCTTTTAAAGTCCAGACATAATCTTAGTCAGACCATAATTATGAGGACCATGTAGATTTGTGTCGGAAATGGTCTTTTGAGGAAAGAATCACACGGATTGAGTTCTGAGTTGAGCTGCACGATTACTGCCAAATCCAGTCCGATTTGGCAGTAATCGTGCAGCTCAACTCAGAACTTTAGGAGCTCAACGATTCGACGAACAATACCAAAGAAAGGACATTTGGGTAGGCCGCATAAATTACTCAAACTGGTAGATCACGATTAAAACTAACTGAGAAAAAAAACAAAAAAAGCAATGACACACATAGTCCTTAAATTCACAAAAATTCAAATAATATAATATTTTTTACAGTAAATATTCATGTCTAAAACAGTAAAAAAATAAAAAAATCAACATTCACTGTTTAAATTTATTGGAGCAGCTCAATCCCAAGCCTTTTTGTCCTCAATATAGTCCTTCACATAATAGGCTTTCTGGCATAGTTTCCGCTTTATAAAATATTTGAATTTATTAAGGCTTAGATCTTGAATGTGGCTAGGCAGTTTATTATAAAAACATTGGTATCTAAACGAGCCACCTATTTTCTTGAACCTTTTTTTTTTTTTTCTTGAGCCTGGTTGTTTTTTATTCTTAGTATTTATAGATACAAAACCTGTAAAACTGTAAGCTTTATTTCCCAGATAGAGGTTATCTGACGATTGAAAAATAAGCCCTAAAAAAGAAAAAAAAGTCAAGAATATAAAATAATGATACTTTGTGTTGTAACTGCTAAGCAGGGTTTGAAGTAAAGCTGACACTCAACTAGCGAACATTTACAATAAATTTGCAATACTTTATTTCGTATCAGCACAAACACAAAATAAAACTCAAATTATCATTTCTATCACACAACACAATAGCATCAATTAACAGATCAACGGGGTAGTTGCGTAACACACTAACAGTAGGAATGGCTTTCATTTTGACAGTTCAACAACATTCATTGCGTTACTTACGTGGTTGAGCAGACAAATTTTCGAACATATGAAGTAATAGATTAGCAATATTCTTCAAAATTATTCCGATTCTGGTTACTAGTGTTTTACGCAATTAGGGTCCTGGTATTCTGCCCAATAAAATCATATATAAAATTACTTTATTTCATTTAAAATACTAGAGCTAAACTACATTTACTACTACCTAACTATCGAACCAGTGTCGATTACTGACCTAAAGGTCACTGGGTCAAATTCAACCCCAGTAAGCCACTGTGGTAAATTCGATCGTTATCCAAGAATTTAGCACTATTAAAAGGGTAATTGATTTAAACGGGCTATTAGTAAAATGTGCCTCTAATTGATATTATTAATTATATTCAAACTGAGGCTAAATTTATCGATGTTCGACATGTTCAAATAACTAATGCAAATTCTCGTGAATATAATTTTATTATGTTCATCGTAATCAACACTAATCATCCTACTGCTGTGTATTGATTTGCATGCCATCCAGCCTGGGGGCAAAGTGTGGTAGCGTAATTGTGTAGGAATGGCCGACCATTGACTCCGTAATTATAGATAATAACAGTTTTGGTAATCTCTTAGTTGGTCTCTTAGTCCTGCATACGGGTGTTAGTTGCAACTGAATTGATGTGGTCAACCCATCTTACTGCATTTTCTCGACCATATTGCCGTTCTTCTATCAACGTGCGTTATGCCCACTTACTAACCACTTGCAGATAGTCACAAAATAATTAAAATACATGCTATAAAAAATAATAAAAATGGAAATAAAAATGTTTGGGTATAAAGATTAATCTTTGACTTATTTCGCAATAAAAACTGCTTGGTTCTGCACATAACGTGAACACAAAACTGATGTTTCAGCAATGCTACGATTTATAGGTTGTGCTCATAAATGGGCTTGTTTGAGAGAAATTTATTGCCCTGTGACAATCGCCGAACACAGCGGAGCAATTAGGGGAACTATCTGGAGCAATATCGCTCTATACAATTTCAGGAAATAACGAGGAACATTGATCCATATTATTAACATATGAATATGTTGCAGTAGGTTGTTTGAATTATCTACAATTGAAACAACTAGTTATCTCGTTGTTAAAATATTAAATGAGTATTTTTGCTTGACTTTCAAAACTACTTACTGATACAGATCACCTGAAAAAATAATAGGTCTTTACCTATGAAATTGCCGTTTTGTATGAAAAAATTTAAACGAATTTTTTTCATGAATTTTTTATTTGTATTAATCGAAGTAATCACCCATGCAATCAATGCATCTTTGCCATCGCAGTGGCAGTTTATTGATGCCCTTCTTAAAGAAATCAGCTGGACGGGAGGCAACAAATTCTTCAAAGGCATTTTGTACTGCCTCTCGGGTATTAAATTTTTTTCCCGCCAAGAAGTTATCCAAATTCTGGAAAAAGTAGTAGTCTGTAGGCGCAAGGTCTGGTGAGTAGGGCGGATGACGGAGAGCTTCCAACCCCAGTTCTTGCAACTTGGAGACCGTCTGCTGTGCAGTATGAGGTCGCGCGTTGTCGTGCAGGAGCAGCGGAGACGAGCGATTGACCAATGCTGGTTGGAGATGCGCCAGCTTCTCCATCATTGTGTTCAGTTCTTCACAGTACACATCTGCAGTAATGCTCACCCCGTTTGGTAAGAAGCTGTGATGAATCACACCGGCGCTAGACCACCAAACAGTGACCATCACTTTTCTAGGGGTAAGTTTTCGTTTAGGGCATTGTTTAGGTGCTGAACCAGGATCCAACCAACTTGCTGAGCGCTTACGGTTATCAAACAGAATCCATTTTTCATCGCAGGTAACAATGCGGTTCAAAATTCCTTCATTTGTGTGTCTGTTGAGCAGTGCAAGGCACGTCTCGACGCGTACTTCGCGCTGGCGATCATTGAGTTCGTGGGGCACCCATTTGTCAAGCTTTTTTACCTTGCCAATTTGACGCAAATGGACCAATATTGTTTTGACGCTAACGTCGAAAGCTGCTGCTAATTCAGCCGTAGATTGTGTATCATCAGCTTCCACAATCGCCTTTAATTCGTCATTGTCGACCAAAGTCTTCGGACGACCGCGAGGTTCATTTTTCAGGTCGAAATTTCCAGAACGGAAGCGAGCAAACCAATAACAGGTGGTGCGTTGGTTTGTAGTGTTAGCTCCATAAACGTCGTTGATGTTGCGTGCCGCTTGTGCCGCGTTGCTGCCACGACGGTACTCATATTCCATAATTACTCGAATTTTTAACGTATCCATGATGACGAAAAAGATTGAAATGCGATGAAAATGTAACACTAATCAATAAAGAAATGACTACTTTTAGAAAAAAAAATCCATGTTTTTAAAATAAAATTAATTTGAAATTAGAATTCTTAGCCAAACAAAAATTATTTTGATTTGAAATGGCCAGTACTGCAGAACGGCAATTTCATAGGTAAAGACCTAATAATAAGTGGTATATCGATGAACGTAATCCAGCTACCATGAATCGAACTCACACATAAAATGGCAATCAATCGAAATACCTTTCATTTCGGCGCCCATTACTTCATAGGTTTGAAAAAGGTATTGCGTTCAATTGCCTATTTATATGTGTTACGCAATTAACCCCTGGTCGATGGTATTGATCGACGATGTTCGAACGCAATCTAGTTGCACGTTTGAATGGATCTTACATAAATGTTTACACTTAAATTAAGACACAAGTTTCAAACCGTGTGATCTGAAATAATACTTTCGTTCCGATCTGAGAGTAAAAGAGGATGGATTATGTTACGTGAAAAGTCCCAAATTGGAGCAAATATTTGGATGGTCTATAGATATTTTTCAATATGTCGATGATCCGTTATACAGCATCCCAATTCGGAGAATTTTTAGCACACCAGTTTAAAGCTTTAAAAAAAGTTGTTTTGGAAGTTGTTCCTTGATCATAATAATTTATTTAAAAAAATACAAAAGTGTTTTACAAATCATCATCATGATCCTCTTGCTCTTAAGTCAATTTACCCCTAAAATACAGGTCCAGGCGTAGTTTGGGGGTTAGGATCAGATTTGTGGCAATAAATTCGTGTGCTATTTTATTATGACTGGCTTGTAACATGTATTTTTAAGGGCCATTTTTTTTATTTTTTTTATTTGGGGCCAGCGCAACATGTTTTCTACCATACTTGTTGTCATCTCGATTATCACAGCCCTTCTCGCCATACCATCTCTTACTCAGTCAATCCATCGTTTCTTTAGTCTTCCTCTAATCTTATAGCTATCCACACTCCAAGTCAGTGTAGTAGCTGGTTTACCAGCTACGCAATTTTCTAATTTGATAAACAGGAAACACAGATACATAAAAGCATGATATTCCCCTTTACCTCGTTGAATTACCTGAATAGCCCACTGTGCTATTCGGGTGTGCACTTTTATTCCTAGTATGGAAATGATCAGAATTTGTTCGCGCACAGCGCTGCAATGTAACACACTTTAGATGAGTTATTACACCCTTTTCCGCAAACGACTGCAACACGTTGCATTAGCCTGTGAACAGGACAGCGGATTTTTGTTCTTTTGCTGCGGTCTGTCAGTGCAACCTAAGCTTTATGGACACAATAGAACACAGGGATTTAAAAATACAGCGCTTTAAAGCTAGGCATTAGGCATTCCTGTACGCTGGGATGCAGATGTGACAATGCAGTGAATCGTATACGGCTTGCAGGAATGAGTTTGTTGAAGTGTGGTTTTAGCTCCGATCACCAACAGTACTAGATTTCCGATGAGCGCATCAAAAACAGCCCGAAAAAAAAGATCACAATTAATATAATGTTATAGTCTTTGCAACATAGTTTTTTAAACCTTATTGCTTAGAAATTATGTTTTATTTTTACATAAATATTTTTGTCCTTATTTCAAAACTACCTGTAATTTTCAATTGAAATAGTAAATATAGGTATTGCAAACGATAATAAACCCTATAATCACGGCCAATTGAGCGATGTGTTTTTGTTCCCAATCCTTAATCTAGTGCTATTTTTGATCGAAGGATTCTAGATGTTAAGCTGATATATTCAGCCATTATCTTTTATATTATGTAGGAGGTTGAACGAATATTCTATTTAAGCCCTTTATATTCAGAAAACCAGACAAGTGCGAGTAGCACTCGCGCCCTAAGGGTTCCGACGCAAAGCTGTGATCGGCTCCCCGAATTTTCAACTTTGGATTGAAGAACAAACTATACTTTAGTTGCAGTTAAGAAACATGTTCACCCATACATTCCAACTGCAAATGTAACTTTGTACGCATATTATTGAGAGATTTACCATGTTATTTTAAGACCATAGACTTATAGGTTTTCCTGTAATCTATAAGTAAAGAACTATCTTCCGCATATTTTTTTATTTTTTTGTATTAGTTGTTTCGGAGATAATGGGATTGGGAATGGTCAATTTTCTTAAGTACCTAACTTTAAAACTATTTATATTAAACGTATAAAAAATGACAACCCTCACAACAAGTCCTTTGATTTGATATGTCACACGGTACAATTTGCAAAACTTTATTTTTATTTTTCTAAATTGCCCCCAAAATAAACGAATGTTGAATACGGGGGCGTATTCAACATTCGTTTATTTACGTTCCACGTCCGTGTTTGGGTCACAGAAATTCATATGTGTACCAAATTTCAACTTAATCGGTTCAGTAAATTCGGAGCCATTTGGCTGTCAGAAGCGGGCAGACAGACATACTCACAAGTGATCCTATAAGGGTTTCGTTTTTTCATACGGACGTAAGGAACCCTAAAAATTAATCCTGTGTGGGTTACCTTTGTGGTTAGTTTTTCAGTATATTTCTGTACATTTAATATTATTGTGTAGGTACCTACCTACCTACACAAGCACGTATACATATAAAGAGTAATTTAAACAATTTAATAAAAAATCGATAGCTGCAATAATCTTATTATTGAAACGTGATATTCGCATACCTACGTTTTACCAATGTTTTGTTATTATAACGTTTTTATAAAAATACAAGCTAGCCCGACAGACGTTGTCCTGTCTTAACTATGAATGTCATATGTCGTTTAGTTTTAGTTTTGACTATTGACTAAAACTAAAACTATCGACTCATTTATCAACCGATCCGCAGCGCGTATTCTGTCAATCGCTGACAGTTATTTCAAACAACTGACAGTTATGTAAAATTAATATTGGCGTTAAGTTTACTTAAATTTTGTAACGCTCCGATCAACTTCCTTATTTTTTTATTTCATAAGATCCTTCTCCTGACAATAACGAACACAACAAAAAAAAAACAAACCAGCCCATTTTACTGTCCCACTGCAGGGCAAAGGCCTATTCTCATACAAAGAAGGCACGAGCATTGATCACCAAGCTTTGCTCAGGACGGGAAGTCCAGGTCACCAATGTCAGCAATGACCAAAATAAACTCAGAAAGTAAATTGAAAAGTCACATTGATACTAGCCGGCTTTGAACTCGCAACTTCGTGCATGAGAGTATTTTTTTTTATCCTGGCTGGAAAATCCTCATGGATGTCCTCCCTCCTGGGGGAGCGGTCGGGTCTGTCAGACTTTTACTGACTAAAAACCACCCCGGTGTTCCGTCTCACACCTACGCCGGGGGTCGCGGGAACGTACGAATCTTCCGCAACCTCCAACTGGTGCCGGCCCGCCTCTGCGGGCCCCGACTGGTCGAGCGGGGGGAGTGAGGTGTTTGACTACCCCCGCGACGTCTAAGAGGGGCGCGCGTGGAACACTACGCGCCGCCACCTCGGGTCTCTGCCAGCGGCCGTGTCCTCGCGGCAGTCGACGCAGTGGTGACACCGGGCGTATGGAGCTAACTCACAGTCTTTTAGGGACAGCCTTCTGTCCCTACAAATATTTATGTGGCCTACCTACTTTATTATTAGAGAAAACTTAAATAAAAATATGGCCCTGTTTTCATACTTAATTAGGTCGTCTGGTTAACTAAAAGATGATCGAGCTTTACTAATATTTTTGCAGAATGGTTTACCACTAGGTTGTTTAAATACAGAAGTATGTTACTATTTCAAGTTTTATGTACACGTATTCCACCAACGTATTAGTATGTACCAACATGTACTGTTTGCACGCTACTTGCATCAAACAAAATTCAAACGCACAGAAAGCTATTTCCCCTTCCCTCAATAGAAAGTAATAAATTGGAAATTATAAAAATAAAAACATATTTAATCAAAAGATCCGGTATGTCCATGTTTGTAGGTACCTAATCATCCGATTGATTGCAAACATTTGAAAATCAATTTTCAATTTCTATTTGCATATTTTTACGGTTTGAAATAAAGTATAAACACGTGGGTATATTTTATTGGTGAACGAATGAAACTAAAACGTTTTTGTTTGTAAATAAGAGGTCAACGAACTAGGAGGTTAGAATTTCTTTTTAAAATGTTTGCGTGGGTTCAAGTAGTAAAGACGCTTCCTGTATTGGTTTCATTTGTAGTGTTGCTAGCTCGTGGTACTTCAAGTTTTCATTTTAGGAAAAATACCACAACATTTTATCGATGGTAGGTACTTATAGGTTTGTTTCAACTGTCTTTTTTTTCTGAAACTTAATCTTTAAGGAGAAAATCGGATGTTTTCGTCCATTTAAGAGTATTTCCAAAGAGACAAAAAAATACTAATACCAAGGAAAATTCTTATATTTTTTATAACAGCTCCAAGTAAAGGATTTCTCACAATTTCCTCTCCTAAATTACTATGGTAGATGGACAGGCAACAGACAGACTTATACGTTCATTGATTGTCCTAAGAAAACCTTTTAACTTTTGAGTTGTTTGTTGTTGTTGTGTTGCCTCGTTGGTCTAGTGGTCGCAAGCGCTACTGCTGAGCATGAGGTCCTGGGTTCGATTCCCGGGTCGGGCAAAGTGTTATTGGGTTTTTTCATCTGGAATTTCGCGGTAGCAGCCCGAAGTCTGGATTTGTGCCCGGTTGATGGCAATAGGCTCGCCCCCTATTACATGGGACTTAAACATAACTGGCGAAATGTGGGTGTGCTATAGGTACACCTCTGCCTAACCCTTCGGGGAATACAGGCGTGATGTTATGTTATGTTTTTATGTTAATAATCCATTTTAATTCCAAATGATAGTAGACTAACCGGCGGCGTGCGTGCATGACCAGATGTATGAACGTAAACGAGGCAAAAAGAGTGTGTGAGGTTCGTAGCAGGTGGTATTCTGTAGTTTCTGCCTACCTCATGCGCAGAAGGCGTGAGTTTATGTATGTATGTTAGTAGGCTGATTACGAACACCAATTTCTATCAGTGCTATAACATAACATAATCAGCCTATAATGTTCCCACTGCACTACACGTACACGTACACACCACACATGCACATACACCCCCCCCCCACACACACACACCCTCACACATACCCAACTCACATAACGTACACAAAACACAGTTATTTGAATAAGCTATATAAGAAAATATTAGTGTTCTGTAATTCCTTTTTAGTGTTAGTTTTATTTAATTTTGGTTTTCTTTTGTTTTAATTTCTCACTATTATATAAATAGTAAATACTGGCATCATTTTTAAGCGAATGTACTTTACGTAAATTTAAGCTGCGGAAGAGTGGAGTGTTCTAATACAGGCATGTATTTGCTTAAAAGGACACTTCTATCACTAGCTATGTAGTACAAACCTTGTAAAAGAAAATAAACTATTTGTATTTGTACTGCTGGGGGCTCCCTACACAATTTTGAGGTTATTCGGAACAGATAATGTCAATGTCCTGAAATGACGTACCGGGAGAGTGTTGCTAGTAGTTCTTATTTCTATTAGCCCAAAATGTGGGTAAGTAAATTGTAGGCAGTAATAGAAAAAATAATAATTAGAGAGTGGACAGAACGTTGCTTTTTTTTAATCACGTGATTTTATTTTACATTAATTGAAGTCAAGGTAAATATTTATTTTGTAATTTGTTTATGTTTTTGTTTAAATTCTTGAGTACTTACTTACATATGTACCTTCTGTTTTACTATGAAATATTATGGTTTTAGGTTTCCAAGGAATATTTTAATAAGAGATGAATGGGTAGCTGCTATAAGACTAGGCCGACATGAACCACAATGGCAACCATCCTTATTTAGTATGGTTAGTTTTTAACTCATTAATTCCGAATTTTATGTATTAAGATACTTTTCTAATATAAAATTGTTTTACTTTTTGCTGTATTTTTTCTCCCTGCTCACACACCCACTGGACTATCTATTTATAAAGTGATAAAAACGTGTGAAAATTCAAAGAGATGTTGAACGTAGGAAATACGTTTTACATATCTTTGATTTTTTGACGTTAAAGAATATTGTTTCCAGTAAATATAAAAATATAAACAAACAGACCGACAGATTTACTTTTGCATTCGCATAATACCTATTTTTATTATTACGTAATTATCAGGGACTTTAAAAAAAAAAAAGTGGCAACTCATCTTTGACTCACACATAGTTAAAAAAATGGTTACAGTTTCCTATTCTACGTGCGGTATCTACCTTTTTTTACTTGATCTGAGTTCTAAACTATAATATACACTCGAGAGCAATGAATCCGGGTCACTTAAAGAATCCTAAAAATCTCGGAAACTAAAAATGCTAGGTTAATGCAATAAATTGTATTTAATAGACAATGTAATACTCCTTAAATGAAGGTATTAAAACTTCTTAGTTATTGTAAAGTTATATCATAAAAAAAACAAATTTGAAAAAGGGCCACTTTCGAAGATGGAACTACGAAATTACAGCATTTGGTTTTGCTTTTGTTTGTAATCTGTCATTTATGTGGGTACATAAACCATGTTGATAGTGCTCTATATTCATTATTCAAGCTGAAATTATGTCGCTTACGCCTGAAGAATGCACCAGAATACTTACAATGCTGGAAACCGGCCGGAGTCAGCGCGATACAGCCAGGACTGTCGGTGTGTCGCTGTCAACAGTACAAAGAGTTCTCCGACGTTACGAAGAAACTGGTTCTAACCTACGCAGACCAGGAACGGGCAGAACCAGGTGTACCACAGCACGAGAAGACCGATACTTGGTGAACACCATGCTTCGAAATCGCTTTCTCACAGGAACTGAACTCACAAATCAGTTTCGACGCCTCGGAGGAAGTAACCCAAGTGCATGGACAGTAAGACGTCGGCTTGCTGAATCTAACTTAAAACCCCTTAGACCTGCAAACGGCCCTAAACTGGAGCGTGGGCATCGTATTTCAAGACTAAGATATGCCCAGAGCCACGTAAATTGGAGTATTGAAGATTGGTCAAAAGTTATGTTCTCCGACGAATCAAAATTTATGCTCTACAAGCACGATGG
Organism: Griposia aprilina; assembly: GCA_916610205.1. Lineage (NCBI taxonomy): Eukaryota > Metazoa > Arthropoda > Insecta > Lepidoptera > Noctuidae > Griposia > Griposia aprilina. The sequence goes on from OU744294.1 coordinate 18,243,874, forward strand.
AAGACACAGAGTGTATCGAAGACCAGGGGAAAGATTCAAGCAAGCATGCATCGAAGAAAAAGTAGCCTACGGTGGTGGGTCTGTACTTGTGTGGGCCGGAATTTCTTCTGAAAGTCGCACAGAGCTGGTGATCATAGAAAACGGATCTTTAACTAGCGTAAGATATGTGGAAGAAATCCTCAATGATCACGTTGGTCCATTTATGGTCAATTTAGGTGAGGATGCTATATTTATGCATGACAATGCCCGACCTCATACAGGTAGGATTGTGAATGACTACCTTCAAGAGATGAATATTACTCGTATGGAGTGGCCAGCGCGCAGCCCGGATATCAACCCGATCGAGCATGCTTGGGACGAGCTAGGCAGATGCGTAAAACAACGAAACCCTCCCCCAATCACGCTTCGTGAGCTCAAAATTGCTCTCACAGAGGAATGGGAGAATATTCCCCAAAATCGTATAAGGAACTTGGTGTACAGCATGCCAAACCGCGTAAACGCAGTAATGGAAGCACGAGGAGGCAATACGAAGTATTAAAATTCAAGAAAATCGTAATAAAGTTCAAAAATTTCATGTTTCCTATTTTTGTTTTAAGGAGAGATCAGCAGTTTTTTTCTTTATGTAATTTTGTGTTAATAAAATGTATGGTGACTCATATTTTTTTTACTTTCATTTAAGGAGACATACATACCTTACATTGTCTATTAAATACAATTTATTGCATTAACCTATCATTTTTAGTTTCCGAGATTTTTAACATTCTTTAAGTGACCCGGATTCATTGCTCTCGAGTGTATTATAAAGAGAAAAAAAATGTTTTTTTGTATGTTTGTTATGCTTTCACGCTAAAACGGCGGAACGGATTTGGATGAAATTTGACACATGAGTAGACCATAACCTGGTTTAGGACAAAAAATACTTTTTATCCCAATATTCCCACGGTATCGCGACTTATGTGGGTGAAACCACGGGGCGCAGCTAGTAATTTATACTTGCGGAATTAATTGTGTATTTCATTTACCCTCCCATGTTTATGTTTCCCTCTTTACAAAGGGGGAACGGGGATATTCCCCTATTTAATCCTACTGACTTTTGATTAAGCTTGTGGGACCAAGAAATTTTACTTCACTAGGGGATGCGCCACTAGAAACTTTTCTATCGTAAAAATACAGCGAAGTTCTTGCATAAATTTAAATTCACTCAGCAAATATAAAATAATCATATAAAATGTAACTGTTTTCATAGCATTCAATTGCTAGACCGATGAATGACAGCACTCAACTGATATTTTGCAGCAATTCGATGCAGACAAATGATGATTTTAATTGGTGCGATTCAATTTGGTGGTTCTTTAATTACAGCTATCAATTTAATGGTTGTTCGAACTATTGGCTCGGTATACAGGCATCAATTTTGCTCGTTAAATCGATAACTTCGGTTCCAGTTACAGATGTGGAGCATCGTGTCTGTTTGCAAATAAGTTATAAAATATAGAGGATTTCAAAACTCGTACGACGTTATAAATTTATATATTTTTTTATCTTTACTACTTACTATAATCATTTCAATAGTACGAACAGACAAATTTCTGAAATAAACTGAAAAAATACAGAATTTTAAAGTCACACGCTCGTATAATTTGTGAAAAAGTGAAATTACTTCTTCATACAAACTATTTCTCAACACACTTCGCAATTCCCTGCTACTAAGATTTTGGAATGCCAATAATATTTACCTGACCTGAAAATCGAAAACCATGATTCCGAAGACCAACCTGATCTTAAGGCCCCTCAAAATGTAGACGGAAAAATTTATAAGCTTCTTACAACTAAAATTGTTGAGGGCTCCATTGTCATTTTGTGGTTCCATTGAAGCAATTTAATTTTAAGAAAAAGACTGTGACTGGTTTTATTTATTAAGATAACTACGTGTACGTGTTGCGGCAACTAAAACACCACATGCGAGCTACGCGTCACACTGACGCGACGTCATTCAAAATCCTGCATCGCGCAAGCAGAATTTACCGCGCAACTAGCATATATACAACGTCCCGGCATCAATCATCGAGCAATTGCCGACCAGACACAACAGTCGTCCGCCCAGCGGATCCTCCCTTTTCTATAGAGGATGAGTGAACTTTAAACCCTGTTCCTCATACCTCTGAAGTGTAAGTAGGTATAATAGGCTACATATAGTGCCGCCAACCCATTGTAACATTTCAAGACTGAAGCCTCTGAAGGCAATACGCCCCGTCACAATGACACAATAAAGTGAGAACACTTCTATCTACTATGAAACTTATACCGAAATTATACATCCGATGGGGAATCCAAACAAAATACTTGGAAGTTTATCGAGTCATTAAAAATATAACATGTGTTTCCGGGTTTTTACTTGGTTGTTTACCTGAACAAATTCAAGTTTTTGTTAGGCCTATAAATGGTAGTTAATGGACGCTAATAACCATGTCCACACACATTAGTAAAATACCATCACAATTATAGACAAGGAAGTTGTTAGTTTGATTCGTACTGTGTTATTTACATGTCCGTTTCCACCGCGCGGCCTACTCATAAAATTTGATGAAACTTTGCCACGAATTAGTGGTAATTTGTTACTATACACACCTCTTTTCCTGAATTTGTTGCAAAAAAAACGAAGACGCTACGACCAAAAATAGTTGGCCGCTAGAACCGCCACTTGCCGTAGTCACCGCCTGTTATTACACAGGAATTAAATAATGCAGATAGGTGAATGATGCATCAAAAGAAAGGTCTTAATTTGTTGTATTTGTTGCAAAAATAAAAAAACCTCAAAACGTATATAAACAAAAAGTTATGCTATATTTAGTTTCTAGGTTATGGGTAAGTAGGTATCTCACCCTAAATATCAAATTAATAGAGGCTTATGTGTATGGTCAATTAGTTGCTAATTTGTTGCAGCGAATAAATAAGAAAAATACCAGAAAAATGGTTCAGTAATTTGTTAAGAGTCGATTTTAGTTGGCCGCTCGGACGGCAATGTGCCTAAAATACAATGGCGTTTATTTCGTTATTAAAAGTAGGTTCAAGCTTAGGTATAGTACTAATCGACAGGTAACGTAACCTAGTTTGGATAAATGTGGCGAAAATAACGGTGAAATTCATATTTTAGGAGATATTCACTGAAATATAGTAGTATGAAACTGTATTAGAGTAGGGTGACCATGATTACAAAAGTACGAAGGCATGTCTTTAAAATATATTAGATAGAAAGGTATCCTATTTACATAAGGTATCTATATTAGTTTAAACTAGCTACCTATACTTACATCTATACTAATCAATTTATCAACCTAACTTTTGTATCTTTTGTTTGTTTATTATAATTATGTATTATTATTGTAGTCTGTTTGAAAAAATATGCGGTTCGTTTGCGGCCCTAGATATTTCTATTGTTTTTAATTATTTAAAGTATTTACTGATAAAAGTTTGGTTTCATTGACTTCCCGCAGGTGTTTTATGATGGGAACAATTCCAGAAAAAGGATCTCTTTTGTTTCCAAACTATTGTTTGTTAAATAGTACATTTTGATACAAGTGAAGAAATTTTGTTACTTCAATCGAGGCGGAATACGCACACACACACACGAGCCGTAGGCGAGGGTGCTAAGGAACTGAGAACTGCAAAAACAAATGTCCACGTGTATCAAACGACGTTTTACAATACACTTTTGAAGAAATAAAATAAAAGAACGAAAAATATTTTTGTCATTACTTACATAAATAAGACTGAATTTGCTTTTTTTCCCACGCTTTACCTTCGCTGGTTAAAGGAGAGGCAAAGGTATAAAGCCGCTAAACAGCCTAATATAAAAAAATAGTAAATTCAAATATTTTTGAGTTTAGAACACAAATAAATGTTAATTTGTTCATAATTGTATTTTTCTTTTAATAATCATGGTTTTTGATGATATTCTACTTATAAAAAATTTAAATATTCCAAAAATGATAGCACCGTAAAGACGCATATCTCTTCGCCGAGATTTAAAAAAAAACAATCACCGCCGACTAGAGGCATTGATGTATAGGTAGTTAGTTATCTGTGGCAAATTTTATTTCCGCACGCGTGGTGGTAAATGAAAAAAACGCACGCGTTTGAAATACATTGCATGTTGAACCTAATTGTAGTGCGATAAGAACCAGTTTTCGAGGAAGTGTATTGAAGAATATTTGTCGCAATGTCTGAATATTGTCACTGAATGACACTGAATATTGTCAATGTCTGAATACTGTGCTGAATTTTGAGGTGTGTGCTCGTTCGTATTTCATTCCCGTGATTTTCATACTACTAAGTTACCGAGATAATTATCATTAAATCCAGATGTGTCTACTTGTATATTGGATTTGCTAATGTAGAACTAACCACCAAAAAGTGCATTATAGAGAGATCCAAATCAAATGCGGTAAGTTTTATTTACAATTTCAATTCAGCACAGTATTCAGACATTGACAATATTCAGTGTCATTCAGTGACAATATTCAGACATTGCGACAAATATTCTTCAATACACTTCCTACCTACCTATACTTCAATGCCTCTAGTCGGCGGTGATTGTTTTTTTTTAAATCTCGGCAAAGAGATATGCGTCTGTACGGTGCTATCATTTTTGGAATATTTAAATTATGTTTATAAGTAGAATATCATCAAAAACCAGGATTATTAAAAAAATATACAATTATGAACAAATTAACATTTATTTGTGTTCTAAACTCAAAAATATTTGACTTTACATTTTTTTATATTAGGCTGTTTAGTGGCTTTATACCTTTGCCTCTCCTTTAACCAGCGAAGGTAAAGCGTGGGAAAAAAAGCAAATTCAGTCTTATTTATTTAAGTAATGACAAAAATATTTTTCGTTCTTTTATTTTATTTCTTCAAAAGTGTATTGTAAAACGTCGTTTGATACACGTGGACATTTGTTTTTGCAGTTCTCAGTTCCTTAGTACCCTCGCCTACGGCTCGTGTGTGTGTGTGTGTGTGTATTCCGCCTCGAATGAAGTAACAAAATTTCTTCACTTGTATCAAAATGTACTATTTAACAAACAATAGTTTGGAAACAAAAGAGATCCTTTTTCTGGAATTGTTCCCATCATAAAACACCTGCGGAAAGTCAATGAAACCAAACTTTTATCAGTAAATACTTTAAATAATTAAAAACAATAGAAATATCTAGGGCCGCAAACGAACCGCATATTTTTTCAAACAGACTACAATAATAATACATAATTATAATAAACAAACAAAAGATACAAAAGTTAGGTTGATAAATTGATTAGTATAGATGTAAGTATAGGTAGCTAGTTTAAACTAGTATAGATACCTTATGTAAGTAGGATACCTTTCTATCTAATATATTTTAAAGACATGCCTTCGTACTTTTGTAATCATGGTCACCCTACTCTAATACAGTTTCATACTACTATATTTCAGTGAATATCTCCTAAAATATGAATTTCACCGTTATTTTCGCCACATTTATCCAAACTAGGTTACGTTACCTGTCGATTAGTACTATACCTAAGCTTGAACCTACTTTTAATAACGAAATAAACGCCATTGTATTTTAGGCACATTGCCGTCCGAGCGGCCAACTAAAATCGACTCTTAACAAATTACTGAACCATTTTTCTGGTATTTTTCTTATTTATTCGCTGCAACAAATTAGCAACTAATTGACCATACACATAAGCCTCTATTAATTTGATATTTAGGGTGAGATACCTACTTACACATAACCTAGAAACTAAATATAGCATAACTTTTTGTTTATATACGTTTTGAGGTTTTTTTTATTTTTGCAACAAATAAACAAATTAAGACCTTTCTTTTGATGCATCATTCACCTATCTGCATTATTTAGTTCCTGTGTAATAACAGGCGGTGACTACGGCAAGTGGCGGTTCTAGCGGCCAACTATTTTTGGTCGTAGCGTCTTCGTTTTTTTTGCAACAAATTCAGGAAAAGAGGTGTGTATAGTAACAAATTACCACTAATTCGTGGCAAAGTTTCATCAAATTTTATGAGTAGGCCGCGCGGTTGAAACGGACATTTATTTACTGAGTTTACACGTAGTAAAATGACATTACACCACGCCTTGTTTTTCCGAAGGATTAGGCGGTGATGAACCTTACACTTACATTATTTCGCCAGTTATGTTTAAGTTTCATGTAATAGGAGCCGAGCCTATTGCTATCAGCAGAACAACGGAACAAAGATGGCTCAATGGTAACAGCCGCAACTTACGAGTTGTGTAGGTTGTAGGCTCGAACTCAGATAGGGGCTTTACTTTGTGTAAATTATTTCATCAACACTGTTCTCAAAACGGTGAAGGAAAACATCGTGAGGAAACCGGCATGAATGAATATAGAACGAAAAATTCGAAGACATGTGACATCTATCAACTCGCACTGGGCCCGCGTGGTAGATTACAGCCCACTGCCTCTTGAAGAGAGGAGGCCTGTGTTTCAGCAGGTGGAATATTATATCAGGACCTCATGGTCAGCAGTAGCTCTTGCGATCACTAGACCAAGCAACGAGGCAGTCTGGTGGTGAAATCTTCATGAATATTTTCTGACGAAGGAGAACAATAAATGTTTTTTTTTTTTTTAAGAACGTAGGATTATTTCGGACTCCTAACCAACGATAGCTTACAATGTTCTTTCTGCTATCATTTGTCAAGAGCACGGGATGTTTCCTACATAATCTATTATTTTATGCCTTGTATAAATCACTTGGAAGGATACTGGTATATAGGATACAGCGGGGTAATTGCGTAACGTACTAACAGTAGGAATGGCTTTCATTTTGACAGTTCAACAAGATTCATTGCGTTATTTACGTTGTCAACAACGCTCAAAATACAAAACAAAACGCAAAAATCAAATCACGCAAATCACAAACAAAACACAAAAAAACACAAACGCACAAACACGCAAAAAACACAAATCGCGCAAATTTGTCTGCTCAAGCAGACAAATTTTTCGAACATATGAAGCAATGGATTAGCAATAGGCTTCAAAATGATTCAGACTGTGATAAATAGTGTGTTACGTAATTATGGTGCTGCTCAATAAGAGTAAACATGTATCTACTTTTTTAAACAGCGAAAATGTTTCTTGAAATAAAATACATAACGACAAAAAAAAATCGTTTCAATGCGATACTCCGGAAGATGTAGGTATTACAGTAAACAAATAATTATGTTAAAAAAATAAAATAATAACAGAAACATAAAAATAATCTCTGCATGAAATATAATACGGAGTATGTTTGATTGGGATCAATTTCCTAATTCCCATACGCGGTACAGATAAAAAAAAAACTTCATTATTTATTAAAAAAAACAATGCCTATAATTAATACAAGTATCACATGAACCTGTAGGTTCCATTAAGAAGCATATACACAGTATAATTTTAGTTGCTATAAAGGCTGGCAAGGATTTCGACGTGCAACCTGTTATCAGCATGGGCTCAATACATGATTCTGAAACCCCTGCATTGAATTTATTTACTTTACGCCGGTTATAAAAATAAAAGTAGCTGTTCCATAAATTTTGATAATCGCCGTAAGTTTTCTACGCTAGGATCGTGTGTTGAATTCATGGTTACCTACAGTTTGCGCCTCGATGTCCCCGACAACCTAAATAATGATTGCCACAAATTCAAAACTTACATTTAAAATTTTCTTAAGGATTGCCTCAAGTCAGATAGCAAAGGCGGGATAGGCAAATATGGCGGTTTGACATTGATTTTCTACTAGCTTTTGACCGCGGCTTCGTCTGCGTGGATGGCGGAAAATACTCCACAGGAAGTACTATCGGGATTACAGGGCTCAAGGTTGCTACTAAGTCTGGCAACTTGAAGGGGACGTTCACGTGTGCTCTAAATGAGGCGGCGGAATAGATTAAAGAGGCGGTGGGAGTCCTACTTAATCGCACGACCTCAGAGGAGACGGCAAAGCTACAGGAGGAATACCGCCGTCTCCAAGCCAAGATGAAGGTCATCCGGCGGGAACTTGTCAATCTAAGGGACGACTTTTGTTGGCAGCAAGAGCGTGCGAATTCTGCTCCTTCTGCGTCCCCTCCAGCACCTGTTTCTCTGCAAGCCGAGCTGGTTGCGGAAATAGCCCGGACCGTCATGCTTCAAGTACGGGGCATGATGAATGCGCGCTTCGAGGGGTTGGAGTCAAGACTCCTCCTAGCCCAGACCCTCCGGCCACCACTCGCAGCGGATAATCAAAGGAAAGAGCAGACTCCAATGGTTGAGCTCCAGCAGCTGGCCACAAGGCGGTCCTAGCGGAGGCAAGAACCAAGTTCAAGTTATCTGAACTTGGCATACTGTCCATTCGCTACAAAATTGCTGCAACGGGAGCGCGGCTAATCGAGGTGGCGGGTGCCTCAAACAGCGAAAAGGCCGATGCCCTTGCCGCTAAACCGCGGGAAGTTCTCAATTCGGAGGACATCCGGGTATCCAGGCTCATGTAAACGGCTGAAGTGCGCGTTGATGGGCTGGATGACTCGGTGACCCAAGAGGAAGTTGTAGCGGCTATTGCCCAAATCGGCGAATGCCTGCTAGAAAATCTATGGGCAGGCAAAATTCGCCACGTCGCTGGCGGGCTGGGTACGATCTGGGTGCGGTGCCCGGTACTCTCCTTCTGCGAAAATCTCATGTCGCAGAAGGAGGAGCGCAAAAGGAGAGGGAGATGTCGAGTGCTCTCCCGGCCCGCAGCAGGCGCACCGCGCGTCGGCAGAAGGCAGATAATGCCCTCTTCCGGCCCCCCTAAATGGGTCCAGAGACGGTGGACTCGGGGACGTCCGCTGCCCCCTATCATATAAGACCCGAGGTGGCGGCGCGTAATGTTCCACGCGCGCCTCTCTTAGACGTCGCGGGGGGAGTCAAATACCTCACTCCCCCCGTTTGACTAGACGGGGCCCGCAGAGCCGGGCCGGCACCAGCCAGGGGCTGCGTTGAAGTGTGCTTAAGTGCCCCCGTAGCCCCCGGTGCAAGTGTGCGAGGAAACACGGGGTGGTTTTAGTCAGTAGAAGTCTGTTAGGATTTCCAACCCGTCAACAAAAAAAAAAGAAAAAAAAAGGTAGTACCTATGATAGACTGACGACGCCAGGTTCTGTAGACTGCTCAGTGCAGTTTGGTACGGAACCCCATTTACATAATCAGCCTATAATGTTCCCACTGCTGGGACACAGGCCTCCTCTCTTTGAGAGGGAATGGACTGTAATCTACCACGCGGGCCCAGTGCGGGTTAGTAGATGTCACATGTCTTCGAATTTTTTGTTCTAGGTCATGTCGGTTTCCTCACGATGTTTTCCTTCACCGTTTTGAAAGCAGTGGTGATGAAATTATTTACACAAAGTAAAGCGCCTGCCTGGGTTCGAACCCACGATCTACAACTCGTAAGTCGGGGCCGATACCACTGGGCACTGCTCATAAGAACCCCATTCGTGTGAGCCCAACTCACTCTTGGCCGGTTTTATGCATAAACACACATACATAAACTCACGCCTTCTTCCCATGGGGGTAGGCAGAAACTACAGAATGCCACCTGCTACGATCCATACATACTCCTTTTGCCTCGTTTACGTTCATACATCTGGTCATACACGCACGCCGGTTGTGAGTACTAAGCACCTGACCTTTCTGAAGAACATCACCAATAAGGTCACTATATGTCTTCCTAGGGCGTCCCCTCCCGGCGTTTCCACTCACATCTGCCTTGTAAATACCTATTGTTAATCGCCCTTCATTCATCCTCTCAACATGACCAAACCATCTTAGCATACTCTTTTCAATTTTTGACACTGAATCTTCCTTTAAACCGCACCGTTGCCTTACCACATCATTCTTCAGTCTATCATTCATAGTCACACCACACATGCTTCGCAAGGAACGCATTTCCACAGCATTTATTCTACTGTCATGCTTCTTTTGCCACACCCAACACTCACTTCCATACATAAGCGTAGGCACCAGCACACCATTGCGAACAGCCAGTCGTGCTTTTTTGGACATCAACTGGATGGTTACAATTGCATGTGTAGCCGGTTTTATGATTTGGTGAAAGTACGTTTTTTTTGTAAAAAACGTTTTTTATGCTTAACTTTTTAGTTGTGTTACCTACGGCCTACCTCACACCAATTTGCACTACTTACTATGTAAACAACAGTTACAGGAAGTACATAATTATAACATCTTCAAGATTAGTGGATTAAAAACGTATTATCGAAGCTAACTCAAAAATTACCCGAGCAAAGTTAAATCGGGCATGACTTGCGTTATAAATATCTGCCTACGCAGTTCAGTTCAGGATAATGTACCTCGTTGTGATAAAAAATATCCGACTGACAAGGTTTCGAGACGTTTTTTTTCTACATAGCAATAAGTGCCACTTATATGTGTGGACATTATACTCGTACAAGCGGTGTACGCCATAGAGACCAGGAGAGTTACGGACACCCGTATAGGTATACTCTCCGATAGCGCCTCGGTCCTCCAGTCCTTGGGGAGGAAATTATATTACCTCGAGTATAAAACTAGAATGTCACAATGCTCTAGAACGAGTAGCGGTATCCAACCGCAACACAGTGACACTGCAATGGATAAAAGGACACAGTGTATCACTGGGTAATGACACAGCATCCAGCGCGTTAGTCTGTGGACCCGAACCTATCGTGCCTATTCACTTCAACCAGCTACGCAGGTGGCTACAGCAGTTCACTCTCACACAAGTGGAGAGCTGGTGGACCTCAACACCGGGCTGTAGGCAGTCCAGGGAAGCTATGCCATCCTTAGATAGCAAGCTAACCAGACGGGGACACAAACAAACACTTTCACACAATAGGCATA